>JASDDO010000010.1:246164114-247577929 GCA_030015575.1 Agapanthus africanus | reverse complement strand
TTTTGATTGCTTTTAAGAGTTTTTGCTTTGCACAGTGATATATATGATATATCCCGCACCTCAATCGACGAGGAAAGGACCGACGATCCCTTCACCGGGAGTGACTCCTTTAGCAAAACAAGAAAAGCATCAAAAACACTCCATTTCAAAATTCATTCGATCCTACAACGATATCAAGTTCATTACGCAATAGGTTTTCAGAAAAACCTGTCGTAGCCCTCCGTCATTTCAGATAAGTACTAGTTAGTATTCGTGCTACGGTAGTTTGGCATTCGTCAAGGCGTGGTGTGCGGTAGCTAACTAGTATTTATCTTCTTATGCATATGATGCAGATTGGATTAGGGTATTCGTACGGCGTTGTTTGGCATTCGTCAAGGGTCGTGCGGGTGGGTTTAATTCGATCAAGAAATGTACGGGTTGAACTTGACTAAGTGGACTATGGGTTGTTTGGCATTCGTCAAGGTCATAGAACACTAGGGGCAAAATATTATCGGGAATTTCAAGTGTTGAAATTTGTAATAAGATTGCATACCTTCTATGAGATAGTTGGATCCCGATACCCGCTGCGAGTAATTGTTACTCCTGGGAGAGTTTTATACATTACAATTAGCCGATCAAGTAGGTGTCTAGAAAGGTGTCAACGGGGTTACGCCTCTGGGAAAACGAGGTTTACATTAATTAGGTTCGTGCGAAAGCACGGGGGACCTCCCTCAAAGTACCGACACTGGCCTGGCTGAAAGATTGGTGAACTTGTAGTGTGTAATTAATCCCGGCTAGTCTTTCCTTTTAGGGTTTGAAGGAAGATTTGTTAAAAAGCAGTGGGAGCCATCCTGATTAGATAAAATAATAACCAATCTATTCTTGCAAGAGCGCACGCCGAGTGTTTTCTTCTCTCTCTCTCCTGGTAGCGACCATATCACGCCTTAATCAAGATAATAAAACGGAATATTGACCGAACCCGCTTGTTATACTGAGCTGGGGAACGTTGGTCCCGCTCCAACTTATAATTGTTATAAGACAGAGCAGGAAATTGGGGAATACCAGATTTCCCGTGCCGCCCAAACGAAGAGAGTGCATGCTGATGCATCATCTTAGAGTGTGTTCATTATACAAAACTGTTTCTCAGTATCCTCCGCATCCTGGGTATATGATACCGGATAAGGATCCCAGATATGTAATCTGTTACATAGGGCTACAAAAAGTGTAGAAAAACTGAGAACGGGTGATAAGTTTCATGAGGCAGAAAACGGGGCAAGTGTTGCAGCCAAGTCTGTCGGTCACTGTCACCCTGTATTACCAATACATTGATTCTGAACGAATGTTATTAGATACCGAACCTGATATACAAAATCATATCACTCTATTTATTAGTAAAGAAATGATAAAATTTTGTATTGTTGGATAATGTTTTGAACATTTCCTATATCAAAAGTAGATCGGATCAGGCACGTTATCTAAAAGCATTAATGTTCTAAATCAAACTACAGTTCTTAGTATACATGAACACACACAAGAGGAAGAGTTCAGAAATGGACAAATCCTACTTGAGGTATTGTAGACTAGGTCAGATCAATATGACCTGACTAGCTGGAGTTACATTTAGATGCATATTTAAATCAGTTTGAATTTATATCTTGTGAAACTCGCCAGTCATGTCACAAAGATAAAATGACCATAGCTCTGTTTATTGGAAACAGAGAAAGAGTTAGTGAACTCTTGGGATGATACATGTTGATGTATAAAGGTCCCCTGTCTACACATACCTGGTAAGGTTCTTTGTACTTCATTACATTCTCTGATAATCTCTCGAGATTCAGACATATGTTCCTGTTGAAACACAAGTCTGAACCTTTTGAGATATTCACAGAATATAAGATAGAAGTAAAGAACCAATACGGGTATAAGTATTATGTCCTATAATGAGATCAAGGAGGAGAATACTTGAGCACGGAAATCCTGGACTATTTTAAAGAAGAATGAGATTCTCTCTCAGAATTACTCCTCTGTATACACCATAGCACGATGGTATATCGGGGCGGAGCAGATACACCCTATCTGATAAGGTGTGCTCTATGATGAGTAATACTGAGTTACCTATTTCCTTTTAGGGGGTTATGCACTTGAGAAGCTGCATACCTATTGAATAGGGTTCTAATCAAATCAGTAGCCTACCACTTCATATATGATATGGAAAGGGAAGAGCCCATATCTTAAGTTAGTTAAGATTTGGGATTGTCCGGCCTATGTCTAAAAAGCAAAATCCGGACAAGCTCGAGGCAAGGTCTGTAATGTAGAACTGGAAAGGTTCCAGCTATACATAATACAGCAGATGATTTGGTACAACCAAAGGATTCAGTAGATTCCAACGAACCTCAGCCTCTCCGCCGATCTAGTAGGGTTCCTCACCCACCTGAGAGATACTTCGGTTTCTCTATGACAGTGGGAGCGAGGATTACATCATGAGATGATGACCCAACTAGTTTCGAGCTGGCCATCAGGAGTAAGACTCTGTAAGAATGGCTGAATGTTTATCGATCTGAGATGGAATCCTTATACACCAACAAAGTATGGACTTTGGTTGCTATATCTGAAGGGTTAAATCCTCATCAGGAGCAAGTATATCTTGAGAAGATTACTTGGTGTAGATGGAAAAGTTGAGACTTTCAAAGATAGACTTGTTAAAGGTTTTCGTCATTGACCGGGCATGGATAATGATGAAACATTTTCCAGTACCTATGCTTAAGTCCATCCAGATCCTACTTGCCACGGCTACATACCATGACTACGATATCTGGTGGTTGGGTGTAATTACAGCTCTTCTAAAATGATGTTTTAGAAGAGTGTGTCTATAAGTACACAGCTAGAGGGCCTCGTAGACAGTGGGAGCAGCGGAAACGTGAGCAAGATGCTTTCTCTGATAAAGCAGGCATCGCGGAGGTGGAACGTCTGTTTTGATGTGTTGGTCAAAGAGTTTGACATCATCAAAATGGTAAATGAACCTTGTATATACAAAAAGGTAGTAGGGAGTATGGTGGTGATCCTCGTATAGTATGTGGATGACATACTCTTGATAGGGAAATAGTTTCCTATGCTACGCTCGATCAATCTCCGTATATCACAATGATTCTCCATATAGGATCAAAGTGATACCTACAAAATCCTAAGCTTTGGATCTATGAGATAGATCTAAATAGATGTTAGGATACTCACTAGTTGTAGTGAGATGGTATCAGTTGATCCTGGGAAGAATCACTGGAAGGGTTCCAGGGTGATAAAGACGACTGAATGTCAGTCGCAGGCATTGTCTTTACCCTCAGTAAAGGGACGGTATGTTGGAAGAGTTCCAAGCTAGATACCGTGACATACTAGACGATAAAAGCAGGATACATCGCTACTTAAGATGCTACCAAAGAGGCTGTTTGGATGTATAATAGTTCATGAGATGAACTTAGTTCCTACCATTGTGTAACAATGGAGTTGTGGCTTATGCCAGGAACCCCCATCCCATCAGTGACCCAGACATATTCTAAGGCAGTATCACCTGATCATGGAGATGGTTGATCTCCAGGCTGATCGAGGTTAGGAGAACAGACTCAGAGGACAACACGGCGGATCCACTCACGAAGGCCTATTCCCAGAGAGAGACTTTTATGGGATGGTTGAGTATGAGATACTACAACCACTGCTACAGATGGCCCTAGTGCAAGTAGGAGATTGTTAGTTATATGTATGCCCTAGAGGCCATTACTGTACATAGGATGTATATTGTAGTGGATGCTGGGACATATATAGGGAGGACTTTCTTGCTCAACATGATAGTATGCTATCTGGTTACTCTTTACCTTAACGTGTACACTGATTGTCTCTCTGTTACATGTTTGTAAAGCCCTTAGGATGTGTACTTGACTACCTGGACTGTGATGCGGATCATACTAGTGGGGATATGGTACTCTATAAGTACATCCTTCAAAGTCCCTAGTCGTGGGTGTATCGAGACGGGGCATCGATATACCAGAGTAGACTAGCGTGTACCTTCTCGACCCATACAGATGGGCGATGGATGATCCTATATCCATTGGTGTTTGACATCAGAGGAGATATACGGGTGCTCAGTAGAGACTGGGTACACTGGACGGACTCGCCGAGAACTCCCAGATGGTATTATACCTTACGTCAGATGGCAGTTCTCTGGTGACACTGGTACAGAGTAGTCTGTTGACCCGAGATCGTCATAGAGTCTTGTGTGGTTCCCACTGTGCTTTGATTTCCATCTTACCACGTCCAAGAGGGCGTGCAAAATGGTGGTTTTTGGGTACAGTCCCGAGTCACATGGAGGCAATGAGCGATAGGAGGGGATTCGTCTCTCCCGGTATAGGGAGTTGATGTTGCGCTGTGTTCGATTGGCTATAACAGGAAATCCCTAGCCAGGGTTGCTGAGATTTACTGGTAAGTGTTACCAGTAGTTTCTCGAAGTGTTATAGACCTCATATCGACACGACTTATCGAGCTATTGGGGTCTGACGTTTACCACCCCTAGGTGAGATATGCGACATATCAGACGATCAGACCGGACTGTACGGTAGTGTTACTGGTTGGATTCACTGGAGTGTGAGCGGGCTTGCTCGTCGATCTTCTGTTCGCTCAATACCCCGGTGGCCGTTACGTTTAGCAGACCGCTTGCGGCTTGTGGGTGTTTGATATGATCATCATCTACTACCGGCGTATTGACGAGTCTTTAGAGTCCTACACAGAGGTTTCCTGGCTCAAGCGAAACGAAATAGGAGCGCATATGAGATATGTGCGGGACCGAGAATTATGCGTGTATGTGATACCGTATTCCATTCTCGCGATGAATGTATCGATTGGTTGTATGCGATATGACCTAGTTATCGAATCAAGGGTTGATTCGATAAGCCGATACATAGGATACTAGTCGGTTATGTTCGACATGACCGGATCATTGAATCAAGTGTTGATTTAATGATTTAATGTATAATTATATATTTGATATATTACTTTGCATTAACTAGTATTGGTTCACTTTAAATGGATTTTCTCACTTGGATGTGCACATTGTATATTCGATATAATTTTGTGCACTTGATTGTATCATGTTTGATGATACATGTTTACTTGTGTTTGTGTGAAGATTGAACCATGGTTATATGAATGGTTGGGGTTATGATTATTTATTCATTCATTTATTTATTTATTGGTTTTGGAAAATAACTAGCATAATGAGAAAATGGTGGCTTTCTTTGTATGTATTATGAAGCTTCATGAAGACTTTGACCAAGTGACCATTTTGTCTCATGCTTAACCCTAACCATTCCATTTAACCATGATTAACTCTCTACAAATTACCATGGTTACATTATGATAAGTATTCTTATTATTTCTTTTTGAAAAAGAACTTATCATAATATTCATCTTCTTCTTCTTCATCTTCTTCACTTGAAGAAGCTTGCTTCATCAATGGTGATTGATGAAAACAAGTGAGAAATCCAATTCTAAAGTCTACCCACTTCCTATTTCTTCATCCTCTACCTCTTGCCAAGTAGTAGAGTGTGTTTCCTTCACAAGTATTCATGGCTTGGTGAAGGTGGAGCTTGATCTAGTGATGCTTCGACGTAGATCATCTTCGGCACGTCGTCGATGACCTAGCCCGTCCATTCTCCGATGAAGCCGACGCTAGAGCCCGGGATCCGCCTTGGACAGCGAGGAGAATTCATTGCGGAGCCGTGGAGGTGGAGCACCGGATCTACAAAGGTTTTATATCCATATTCTCATAGTTAAGTGTTAACTAGATTTCATATTCGCCTAGATTTCTAGCCAACGGTCCTTGTTAGGGTTTCTCGGCACCGTATTTTTGAAATTGGCATGGTTGAAGCCTTGTGAGACCTCACTAGAGTGCCTAGGAACCCTACAGGTTCATGTTGCACGAGCACTAAATTGTATGCTACACACACACCGTCGGTAATTGCCATGACACGCACAATCTATACACATATGCGGTATTGTATGGTTATTGACCTTGAGACGTTGATTCTGGTTCTATTGCGCATATGAAATGCATCATGCATACATACTTACATGTATACACTTATACCTTGCTATTGCTACATTTACACCTTTATATGATGTTGCATTTAATTTTGGAGAATGTGGGAACCGCATGATATATTTACAAACTTGATTCATTAAAAAGAGCGGTTTTCCCTTGATATGCTCATATTACTGTTCTATGTTGCATACATCATATTTCATGGATTTACGCATTGAGATACGGATTTCATGTGATTTATGGATTTGAGAACCGTGGGGATATTTCAAGGAATTATGCATTTGTTTTGAAAACCCGGTTTCTCTTGATATGATATTTCGATGCGTCCACCATGAGTTTTCTCAGTTCTGAGACTTGTGTTAGATACCTGATTCGAGAAGCGGTAGACACCGTCTGCGGGTACATGGTGGACCCGGTGAGGTATCCTGGGGCAAGAAGACTCGTATAGAAAGGCGGTGAGCCCGGCGGAGGGAGTACTACCTACCGGTGATAGTATAGAACCCGACAGATATCCGGAGGATACCGTTTGAGAGTTATGACATGAGATATATTGAGGGCCGATCTGGGTATGCGGCGCGTGAGAGATGAGTATTTACGTGTCATTGATGGACACAAGTTTTTACGATGTTTTGAGTGTCGATGTTGCACACTCAGGTTCCATGAGATTTACAGATATGAGGACCGATCAGAGTGACTGTGCCAGAGGTATTGGGATTTGGGGTGTCGTTGATGGACACCGGGATTTTCCACGATGATGATTCATTAATGATGTTATGTTTTATCTCATACTCAGCATTTATTTGATATGCATTGCTTCATGTATTTGTAGTACCTGATGGGGTACCTTGATCATGATTGTTGCATATCCATATTGCTATACTTTTGCTATCAGATTGCATGTTTTAGATTATCGTTGTTCGTGCATACCTGCGATTATCTGTATGATGTTACTTACTATTCACGAGTTGGCAACTCACCCCTGTTGTTCCACAGTGTTTTGCAGGCTTGACCGTCATAGTAGTCGCGGCAGGGCTTCTTATTGCATCTTTTTCAGCGGATACCGCTACAGTTGGCTGTGAGCCTTTTGCTATAGGTAGGTTTGCGGTTATCCGCTTATGTTCATTGTATATCTCATTGTATCTAGTACTCTCCATCTACCACCTTCATGTATTGACTTAGAGACGAGTTCTGAGGACGATATTGTATATTTTGTGACTTTGGGTGTCGTGCTCGTGTGAGCCGGCCTTTATTAAGTAGTTTACCTCTGTATGTTGTTTTTCATTTATATTTTCTATTTCTTCGCTATGGCGTCGTTTATATGCTTGTGGTGGTTATTTCCGCCTTTGGGCATGATTTGGTCCCATTTGGGGATGCATTATTTATATTCTATGTTTGTACCCATTTCGGGGATGGTTTTTACAGAGGTGCTGCCGAAATTTCTAAGAAAATAAACTTAAGTTTGAAGATTTCGACTTGAGATTTCCAAATGCTTTTAACAATATTTTCATCACTTACTTCTTTTGATGGTTTAGATTTCTGGGTTTTGTTTAGCTTACTTAAATTGCGTTACGCCTGTTGACGTCACGTGGTTTAAGTGTCGGTCACGTGCCTAAATTTGGGTCGTGACAAGCACATTCTCTCGCGGTGGATCATCTTTGATGAAAGGAGGCCGATGGAGCAATCGTCATCCGATCACCTAGGAACCATGGAGAGGAGCACTAGAAGACCCGAAGGACTCGATCTTGGAGGTATAACCATCTCACCGAGTAGTTAAACCTCTTAGATAGATTAAATAGTTAAGGCTTTAGTAAAGATCCTGAAGTTTTAGTCGGTGTTGCGTAGTCAAACATAACAGTTTTTTTTGAAAATTCTGCCTCCCCACGAACCGCGAGGTGTGCGACATCGGCTTACAGTGATATCAGAGTCTATAAAACTTTAACTAGCTAGTTAGCAAAGTCTTTAGAAATCCGATCTCGGAAAAATCCCAAAATCACGATATGAAAACCCACTTTCTGTCGATTTTCAAAACAGGTCTAAAAATCTTTTCAGATGCCTTAAAAATACGTGCAGGGTTTTCATAGAACAGAGAAGAAATTTAGAATCGTGAATCACCAAGAACGCCCCTGAACCGCGGTAGAACAGACCATTCTGCCGCCGTTCCCAGCCAAGTCGAGGCCGACTCAGTCCAAATTTTTCCTGTTGTTCTATTTTGAGGAGTTGTGAATTTGGGAATATTTTGTTTCTGCCCAGATTGTTTGTGTGCAGTGTTGTACATGGGGTAGATTCAAATTTGGTTAATCGATCGAAATTGTAAGGTTCTTCGCTAATCAGGTTTTCTGTGTTTGATATCTATGTTGAACGTCTGCTAATCGCTATACGTCAATTAGTGAGGGTTCCACAGATCTGTGATGGTTTGTGTATATGGAGTATTGGATCGTCGTGAATGAATAGCCGGGGGATGTGAGAAGAGTGTTTTTCTTTTCTTTCATTCATGTAATTTGTAAAAAGTGATGTGATATTATTTTGCGGGTCACATCCGGGCTGAGATTGTAGCCACCGTTGTATATTATTTCTTTTTACTGTTTCTGCTCCTAGGATAGACCCAAGGTAGGGTCCACAAACTACCGGGTTCTTGAAAAGCCGAGTGGCCTACTCATTTTACTGAGGGAAGTTGCTTCACTTCGGGAATTTGGCGGGTAGTTTGCCGCACCCGTAGGGGTCTGGGGTAGGGTTTGGCTATGAATCATGACCGTGGAATCCGTCTTTCGTTATAGGCTTAAACGAAATGCGGAATTCCTAGTATATCCAATATATTCATCTGTGATCTGGAATGCCAATTATTGTGTGAGACGAATGGCTATATATATATATATATATATATATATATATATATATATATATATATAAACGTTGCTTATGTTTTGCACCCGCGCTAGTCCCGCCCCCGCTCTGCCGTTAGTTAAGTAACCTAACGGTGCATGACGAGCTTCGTAGCGAATGCGGATGGCATAAGCGTATGTTATATTTTCGTTTCTTTTGCTGTAATGATAGGGTTTAAATGATGGGACCGCATTAACATTGATTAATGCAAGGAAAAACAAACCAAAGCTTAATCGTTGGAACAATTTCAAAACCACTCTGTTTCCTTTAAAAACCAATTTTAAATGCGGAGCCTATACCACTCCTTTTAAAAAGCTATCATGGTTACTTCAACTATATCAAGTTCACTACGTTCACGGTTTCGCTAAAACCATTCGTAACCATCCGTCATTTCATATGAATATTCAGTAGTATTCAAGCTATGTATTTTGACCTTCGCCAAGGCATAGTGATTGGTAGCTGCTGCGTATTCATTTGTAGCATAGATAGATGTGTTGGTTCTGGACAGTGGTACTACTATTTTGTCCTTCGTCAAGGGTATGTACGGGTGGGTTCAAATTAACCTGGATAATGACGGGTAGAACTTGACATATGACTTATGAAATGTTGGCCTTCTTCAAGGTCATAAGAGCATGGGACAAAAATCCACATCGGGAGTTTCTAAGGAAACTGAAACTTGTTAGTGTTGCATACCATTTAGAGTGTGAAAGTCTTGGTAGGCTTCCTTCAAGGTTATCACACAATGATATTTGAATCTCGATCCTACTGTGAGTATGCGCTACTCTTAGGGAGATTTTTCACCAAACAATTAATGTTATAAACCAAGTAGGTATCTATAACGGTGTTAGCGGGGCTACGCCTCCAGGGAAAAGAGGTTATGTAATTAAGGAACTTCGCGAAAGCGTTGGAAAACCTCCCTCAAAGTACCAACACTAGCCTGGACGAAAGGTTAAACAAGAATTGTGAAGTGTGATTAATCCTGACTAATTCTTCGTTTATGGTTTGAGGAAGGATTCGAGAGAACAGTGGGAGCCATCCTGTTTAGATAAATTAATAACCAATCTAAACTTGTAAGAGCATCATGCTAAGTGTTTCTTCTCTCTCTCTCTCTTAATTGCAGCGACCACAATGACCGGACATAGGTTATTAGATATTAAATTGACTGGGCCAAACTATATTGATTGGCTAAGGTATGTCCAGATGGAACTTAGCTATGACAAGCTGGATACCTCCTTACAACCAAAGCCCCCGCCGTCCCAGGTCCAGGTTCCACCGTCACGGATATGGATATCTGTCATACATGGGAAAAGGATTGTGCGAGAGCCAAGTGCCTCGTGTTAGCCTTAATGGATAGTGAACCCGGTAGTTTTATATGGAGTGTTGATTTGATAATGTGATATACAGATAAATGATATTAGTAGGTTATATATGATATAACCGGATTATTAAATCAAGTGTTGATTTAATAATATCATATATATTTATATTTGATATAATTATATATATTAACTAATATTATTGCTCACTAATCATTTTCTTAATATATATATTTGATATATGTGTGTATATATATATATATATATATATATTAAATGAAGCATGGTTGCATTTTCTATTTTTGGAAAATACAAAAAGAGGTGGAAATTGAGGAATGTGGTATAGCATGGCTTTGGCATTTGTTTATTCATTTGCCTTTACTATTGAAGCATGGGAGCATTTTTTATTGTGAGAAAATGTATGCTTCAATAAGTGAAGGCAAATGAAGAAAGCCATTCTACACTTGTGTTTTTCTTGAGTTCATTTTTCCTCACTTGAGCTCCTTGCTCTCTAGCTCTCTCCATCTTATTCATGCTTCATCTCGAAGCTCAATCCCTCACATGAGTTGTGAACCCTTGAGCTTGTAAGAACCCTAGTGAGCAAACAAAGCCCCTACTTCACTATCCTACACTTGATTAGCATTTAAGTGTAGCGTGTTTCCTTCACTAAAGAGTTTAGTGAAGATGTAGCTTGGATTAGAGGAGTTTCGGATGGATCATCTTCGGCACGAAGATCGCAAAAGGAAGCTCGATCCAACTTCAAGTGGAGCTTAGTGGAGTCGCGTGGACTACTACACAGAGCTTTTGAAGAGAAGGACACGGTCTACAAAGGTTGTAGCCTCTTTCACTTAGTATAGTTTTCTTTATATCAAAATTAAACCCTAATCATCCTAGTTAGATTCTAGGTTAGTGTTAATTAGCACCTCGAAATGTTTTAAAATGGCATGCTTGATGCTAGTAAAACCCAGTGGTGGTGCTGACAAACACTTTTATGGTATCAGAGCCAAGCTAGAGATTAGACGATGTTAATAGAATCACGAAACCGAAACAATTACAAAATAGTCGCCAAGAAACCTTATTCTCTGTTGAATTTTTTAAAGAATCTGAAATTTTTTTAAACACTTTCAGAATGTTACATGAGATGTAACATGAACACCAAAGAAAACCCAAACCCTATATATAATTTTTGGCCGGCCAAAGCATCAAAAAACCCGGCCTAGCCGGTCTTGGATGATGTTTTGATTTTGGGTTTTGTTTGGTGTTCTTGTGCTTTGAATATAGGGTTTCAGGTTATGTTTGATTGGCCCAGTTTGCATGAGATGTTAACTTTTCTATTTGGGGAAATTCGGAGTGTTTCGTAGTTGTAATTTAACATCGTTGCGGCTTTAAGTTTGATATATGATACAATATTTAGAATCCACGTTTAATTAGTTTTGTGAAAATTAGTTTGTAATTGTAAATCTAGCATGTTAGTCTCTAATGATCGATTGCCACGAAGTTTCGATCCGGATCGAAATTCCGTCGCAGTCGCGTATCGTACGCGAATACTCGCTGGATAACTTTACTAGGTAGCCACACCCTATAGCCCCGACCAAATGACTGTAAGAGAACCTCGTTGCCAAAAGCATCCACTTGGGTGCTCGCGGCCACGGTGTTCCACCTAAGTGCACTTGGTAGACGGTATCGCGGGTGCGGCCATCTACTAAAGTTTTTGACGAGTATTCGATCGGGTAGTCGGGAATCTTGTTGAATTACCCGACTAAGTTATTGAAAAGAGTTTTCGATATGAGACTAAAATGTAGGTTTTATATGGTTAGGCATGAAATTTGGAATATGAGATAATCCGGATGTCTGATGTCGAAGGAAATGCGGATTCTAATTATTGTAGTTTTTCATTTCTTTTCTGCGACCGTAAGTATAATTTGTGGGGTATCCCAAATATCGTTGCTATATGTCAACGACATTCGGGATACGCATTACTTACATTGATGATGTGTGATATTATGTGTTGCTATGATATGTAATATTGGATCGTCGTGATTGAATAGCCGGGGGTTTTATGTGAGATGAAATTTTTTCTATTTTCATTCATGTAAAATTTGTATGTAATATTCTTTTATTTGAGGGATTTAATATTCCATGCTTGAATTATTGACAAAAGACTTAAGTCAATTTTCAACCATTTTTCCATTATTCTTTTCTCATTCTCATTTGCTCATTCTCTCTCCTAGGTTTCCTCATCTCCTCCTCCCTCAAGCTCATCCCATCACATGAGTTGTGAATCAATGAGCATTGAGACAAATTAATCCATCACATCTTCTCTACTTCTACTTAGTAGTCTCTCTTAGCAAGTTGGATCACTAAGTTACCTCATTTGAGCTTGGAGCTTGACCATAGGCCCTCGGGTGGATCTTTCTTCGACACCAAGGAGACCGACAACCGAGTTCATTTGAAGCTTCGGAGGAGCCAAAGAAAGGAGATTAAGAAGAAGCTTGAACCAAGGAGCAAAGAACCATAAGAAGACCCGAAGGACTTGATACGAAGGTATAACAATTCAACCGAGTAGTTAGAGCCTTCTTGATGTTTAGTTTAGCTAGTTATGGTTTAATCAAGATCCTAAGTTGATAAAGTCTATGTTGTAAAGTAAACTTGATGTTTGAACAAAAGAAAAAATTATTTTTCATGTATTCCGCCTCCCTGCGAACTCGCGGGGTGTGCGACATAGACTTACACTGGTATCAGAGCCACTTAAGCCTAAACTAGCTTGTTAGCAAATGGTTAAAAGTTTGATCGAAAGAATTTAGCCCGAAATCAAAATTCCTTTACCTAGCTTGCTGTCGATTTTTAAACAAGTTCAAAAAATATTTTCAGAGGTCTTAAAAATACGTGCAGGCTATTGTAAGAACACATATGAAATTTGAGCACGAGATCGGCCAAGATCGCCGCAGAACCGCAGCGTAACTCAGCATTTCGCCGTGGATGCGCGGCCGAGTCGTGGCCGATTCATGCCAATTTTCCTCTGTGGATCTATCTAAAGGGAATATGATTTCTGGAATATTTTGTTTTCTGCCCAGAGTTATTTGTGTTCTGGATTGTTCATGGGGTAGATACAAATTTGTTGTTCGATCGAAATTCTAAGTTATTTAGCTAATTGGGTCTTCTGTGTTTGTACAAATGTGTTTCGAAACGTCCGCTAATTGCTATATGTTGATTAGCGGGGGTTGCACATTTCTGTGACTGTGATGGTTTATGTATATGGATTGATTGGATCGTCGTGAATGAATAGCCAGGGGGATGTGAAAAGAGTATTTTTCTTTTCTTTCATTCATGTACATTTTGTAAATTGATGTAATATTTTTGCGTGGCACATCCGGGTTGAGGTTGTAGCCACCGTTGTATTATTTCTTTTTACTGTTTTTGCTCCTAAGATAGACCCAAGGTGGGGTGCACAAACTACCGGGTTCTTTGAAGTGCCGAGTGGCCTACTCACTTTGTTGAGGGAGGTTGCTTCACTTCGGGAATTTGGCGGGTAGTTTGCCGCACCCGTAGGGGTCTAGGGTGGGGTTTGGCTATTCATCACGACCGTGGAATCCGTATTTCGTTACAGGCTTAAACGAAGCACAGAAATCCTAGTATATCCAATGTTACCATCTGTGATTCTGTGATCTGGAATGCTTATTATTGCGTGAGACGAATGGCTATATATATACTTATTATATATAATAAACGTTGCTTATGTTTTGCCCCCGCGCTAGTCCAGCCCCCGCTCTGTCGTTAGTTAAGTAACCTAACGGGTGATGACGGGGCCCCGTGGCGAATACGGATGACATAAGCGTACGTTGTATTTTCGTTTCTTTTGTTGCAATGATCAGGTTAATTGATGGGAATTAATTCTAATTAATGCAAGAAAAGAAACCTAAAATCTGATGTTGTTGGAACAATTACAAAACCACTCGGTTTTCTTCAAAAAGCATTTTTAAAAAAACCGGAGCCTAAACCATTCCTTTTCAAAAGCTATCAGGTTCCTTCGACTATATCAAGTTTAATACGTTATCGGTTTTTTCGCCAGAAAATAAGCCGTAACCCTCCGTCATTTCAGATAGGTGTCTACTAGTATTCCTGCTATGTGTTTTGACCTTCGCCTGGGCATAGTGTTTGGTAGCTAGTAGGTGCTTATCTGTGGCATAGATAGATGCATTAATCTAGGACAGGCGTACAGCTGTTTTGGCCTTCGTCAAAGGCTTGTACGAATGGGTCTAGGTTAATCTGGATAATGACGGGTAGAACTTGACTTGCGACTGATGTTGTTTTGGCCTTCGTCAAGGTTATAAGCGCACGGGGCAAAAATCATATCAGGAGTTTCAAACATAAAGGAAACTTGCTAGTGTTGCATACCTTCTTAAGTGTGGTGTTTTTGGTAGGCTTCCTTCAGATTCATCACACAATGATAGTTGGGTCCTGATTCTACTGTGAGTATCCGCTACTCTTCGGGAAACAATTTCACTTAACAATCAATTCTATAAACCAAGTAGGTGTCTAGAACGGTGTTAGCGAGGCTAAGCCTCCAGGGAAAAGAGGTTATATAATTAAGGAACTTCGCGAAAGCGTTGGAAAACCTCCCTCGAAGTACCGACACTAGCCTGGCCGAAAGGTTAAACAAGTATTGTGACATGCGATTAATCCTGACTAATTCTTCTTTAAGGGTTTGGAGAAGAATTCGATGAAACAGTGGGAGCCATCCTGTTTAGAGCATATGCTGAACTTGCAAGAGCATATGCTGAGTATTTCTTTTCTCCTCTCTTAAATTGCAGCGACCATGACAGGACTTAAGCTTATATTAGATAAAAATAAACTTGTTGGGCCAAACTATAAAGACTGGCTTAGGAATGTCAATATGGCCCTTACATATGACAAAGTCGCATACGTCCTCACGGAGAATGCTCCCCTGTTCCCGGTCCAACATCCTCGGTCGCGGACACTGAGGTCCGTAAGTCCTGGGATCTTGATTTCGTGAAGGCCAAGTGCCTCGTGCTGGCCTCCATGGACAATGAACATCAGAGGCAGCTTGAGAAGATAGACCTTGCTTCCATCTTCCTCCATACCAAAGAGTTATATGGAGAGCAATCTCGTATCGTAAAATACGAGACCTCGAAGAAGCTTTTTCAAGCGAGGTTGGCTATCGGATCATCTGTCGGGGACTACGTCCTGAAGATGATTTCTCTCATCGAAGAGCTCACGGACCTGGAAACCCTGTTGGAAAATGAGTTGTACATCGACTTGATCCTCCAGTCCCTTCCCTCTACCTATGCCCAGTTCATATTGAACTTCAATATGAACAGTATGGAAGTTACACTTCCTGAGCTCCTCAACATGTTGAGGATGGCATAGGGCACTGTAGGGTTACCTAGCACGACAGCAAGGTTTCGGGAGGCATCGACCATGCCACTTTCAAAAAATTGCCATACTAAATAACCCTAACCCTAGAATCTTAACTAGAGATTTAAACAATAATATATATAAAGTACTTTACATCTAAGTGAATATGGAATACAACCTTTGTAGACCGGTCCTTCACTTCAAATGCTCCGTGTAGAAGTCCCTACGCTCCAAGTAGTGGTGATCCGGACTCTCCGTAGGCCCCACTAGTCGAAATGAACGAACTTGCTCAATGATCTTCGAGGCCGAAGATGATTTACTTTGAGGAGACACCAACTCAAGCTACCTCTTCACTAATTAGGGATTAGTGAAGCTAACACCCTAAACTAAATGGCTAATCTAGTAGAGGATGATGAAGTAGGAATTTTTCTCACTTTAGAATTCTTTTACTCACTATTTTTCCTCACTTCCTCAAAAGCTAGAGAGCTAAACTCTTGATGAAAATGAAGATGAAGAAGATAAAATGAATAATGTTATATGTATGAGAATTGTTAGTGTATATGCCCTAGAGGCCATTACTGTATCATACTAGTTTGTATATTACTTAATGGATGCTTGGGATATTCACCTTGTATATACAATCTTGCTCAAAATAGTAGTATGCTACTTGGTTTGTCTCTACTTCAATGTGTACTTGTGTTTATTTTACTATATCACTTATACGCATTAGTGGAGCCCTTAGGATCTTTGCTTGATTACCAGCGTTGTGATGGCAGTCACACTAGTGGGGGCTGGGTAATCTATAAGCACATCCTTATACAGGTCCCTAGTCGCAGGACTATCGAGACAGGGCATCGATACTCCGGAGTAGACTAGCGTATGCGCTTCTCATCCCAGTGTGGGAGATGGTCTGTCCCACAGCCATCAGTACGTCGTACTGGAGATAGTATACGGGTGCTCGTTGGGTTACGAGTACACTGGACAGGACTCGTCGGGAACTGACAGGTTGGTATTATACCTATCGTCAGTCATCAGTTCCCAGGTGACATGAGTACAGCTTAGTCCGCTGACTTGACACTGGCACTTCGCCTCGAGTGTGTTCCCACTGCACTTTGATCACTACCCTACCACGGCTCAAAGGAGTCGTGCAAACAGGTGGTGGTTGGGTGCAGTCCCGAAGCACTTGGAGGCAGTGACGGTTAGACAGGATTCGTCTCTCCCGGTATTGGGGGTTGACATCGCGCTGTGTCTAGGAGAGCCATTACACGAGTAGTCCCTGGCCAGGGCAATCGAGATATACTGGTAGGTTTCCAGTGTTATCTCAGGGTGTTTTGGGCTTCGCTCCGGCACGACTTGTACCGCTATTGGGGGACTGACGTTTACCGCCCCCTAGGCCCGCCATGCGATGTATCAGACGAACAGACCGGACTGTACGGAGACTGTCACATTCAGACTCAGTAGGAGTACCGATGGGGTTTCACCTCGTCAGCCTTCTTGTCGGCATCTACCTGGGGACCGTTACGCACAGCTAGTGCCGCTTGCGGTCTGTGGTTAAACCCACTGCCAGCGTAGTGTCGAGTCTTTAGAGTCCCACACAGAGGGTATTCGCCTATGGGCAAAACAGAGTAGAGGTCGCATGTTTTTGCGACAGGGTTCGTTCTCATCCGCGCACTTGTGCACGTTTGGAGTCCGGACAGATATTACCAGCGGGCTCTGGTTTGAGCCGGATACTGGTATAGTATTTGGGGTTGCTTTTATCTCTCAGTATTCATGTTCCTCGGAACAAGAATGCAGGTGTGTATGCACAGTTTTTGAGGAGGAGGAAGATGATTTCCATTAGGGTTTCGGAACGGGTGCGTATGCACAGTTGACAGTCGTCTTTTTCCAAACCCTAATGGATTTGTATTATATCATTTAATAATATATAATAAAATGAAATTGTGTCATGGTTAGTTTTTGTTGACTTGTTGACCATGGTTGACTTGTTGACCATGGTTGAACATTTGACTACCATCATTACAAATGCAAGATGCTTTTTCATTCTTGCTTTATTCATTTAATGCATGTAATGATATTAGTCATTCTAAACTAACCATCAAACCTTTTTCATTTTGATTATTGTTATTATTTGATTTTTCTTTTTCTTTTGTTATGGTTGCAAAAGGAAAAGAAAGAGCTCACTTTATCATTCTCACTCTCTCTCTTCACTTCATCTTCTTCTTCCTCTAGTCAAGAGAAACCTTCTCATGAGTTGAGAATCCTTCTCTTGAAAAACAAAAGCAAACCCTAAACACTCTCTACTCACTCTAGGATCAAGGGTCTAGCAAGCCGGCGATTCTAGTTCACTCCAAGTACGAGAAAGAGCCCAAAGGTCGAGCCTTCGAGGTGGATCCATCTTCGACGGGAGAAGGCGACAAAGGAGAACCATCAACCTCTACAAAGTTTGAAGACGAAGGAGTTCAAGTCTAGGTATAACCATCTTCATCCGAGTAGCTAAACTTCTTTAGCTAGGTTGCTAGTTTTAGTTTAGGTAACGATCCCGACCTTGCATAGTCCATGTTGCTTCTTGCACTAAAAATTTGATTTTTATACCGTTTCCGCCTCCCCGTAAGAACCGGGGGTGGCAACGTGGACTTACAGTGGTATCAGAGCCTAACTAAACTTAAACTAGCTAGGTAGTGAAGTGTAACGAAGTTCGGAACCGTAAAAACCCAAAAAAACCGTATTTTCAAAAACCTGAGTTTCTGTTGAAATTTTTTTGGCTCGAAATGAAAAACTTTATATCTGTAAATTCATCTCAGGGTTTTCTAAAAACACCCATGAAAAACGACACAGAGATTCGTCTAAGCCGCCGCGCTTCCGCCGCGTGAGCCTTCTTGGCCGCCGCGGATCCGCCGCGACTTGATGTCCTCTCTGCCTCGATTTTCGTGCAGTGTCTTTATTTGTTGTTTTTGGGATTTTTAGGATATATATTATATGCCCAGATTTTCCAGAACTGAAATTTACTTTTGGGGGCCTATAATTCCGTATTTTTCCGAACTTCACTGCACTTTGACTATGATGGTTATATCTGTGATGTTTGCATGTATTGAACGTCGACTAATCGCTATAAGACGATTAGTCGGGGTTATACATGATCTGTAATGTGCTGGAATGTGTATATAAATATGTTGGATTGTCGCGGGTGAATAGCCGGGGGTTGTGAGACGAGAGTTTTCTTTTCTTGCAATTCATTGTAAATGTAAATTGATGTAATAATTATTATTTGTTTGGCCGCACAACCGGGTCGGGGTTGTAGCCGTCATTGTATAATTCTTTTACTGTTTTTGCTCCTAGGATAGACCCATGGAGGGGTGCACAAACTACCGGGTATGCCGAAGTGTCGAGTGGCCTACTCATGGAGATGAGGGAGGTTGCTACGCTTCGGGTACTTGGCGGGTAGTTTGCCGCACCCGTAGGGGTCTTGGGTGGGGTATTGGCTATTCACCGCGACCGTGTTATCTGTTTTTTTGTTACAGGCTCGTACAAATTACAGATTACTAGTATATCCAATGTATTTATCTGTGATCTGAAATGTTTATCATTGCTTTCTATTTAGGCGTTGCTTATGTTTTACAGACGCGCTAGCCCAGCCCCCGCTCTGTCGTTAGTTAAGTAACCTAACGGGTAATGACGGGGCCCAGTGGCGAATGCGAATGGCATAAGCGTACGTCATATTTTGGTTGTTTTCTGCAATGGTAGGATTTAAATGATGGGACGCATTAAAAGTACTAATGCAAGAATATCACGCATTAAAAGAACTAATGCAAGATAATAAACCAAGTTAAAGTCGTTGGAACACTTTCGAAAAACCACTCGGTTCTTTTCAAAACTAACTTTTAAAATGCGGAGCTTGAGCCACTCCATTTAAAAGCTATCTCGTTCCATCGACCAAATCAAGTTCACTACGTTCACGGTTTTGCCAAAACCATCCGTAGCCCTCCATCATTTCAGTTAAATATTCGGTAGTATTCAAGCTATGTATTTTGACCTCACGCCAAGGCATAGTGATTGGTAGCTGCCGGATATTTATCTGTTGCATAGATAGAATGCGTTGGTTTGAAACAGTCGTACTGCCATTTTGGCCTACGTCAAGGGTATGTACGGGTGGATTCAAATTAACCTGGATAATGATGGGACGAACTTGACATGTGACTTATGACATTTTGACCTCACGCCAAGGTCATAAGAGCATGGGGCAAAAATCCACATCGGGAGTTTCATAAGTACTGAAACTTGCTAGATTTGCATACCATTTGGAGTGTGGTGATTCTGGTAGGATTCCTTCAGTTTCGTCACGCGATGATATTTGGATCCCGATCCTACTGTGAGTATATGCTACTCCTCGGGAAATTTCTCACTTAACGATCAATGCTATAAACTTAGTAGGTGCCTAGAAAGGTGTTAGCGGGGCTACGCCCCCAGGGAAAAGAGGTTCTTTAATTAAGGAACTTCGCGAAAGCGTTGGAAAACCTCCCTCGAAGTACCGACACCAGCCTGGCCGAACGGTTAAGCAAGTATTGTACGGTGGGATTGATCCTGACTAATTCTTCCTTTATGGTTTGAGGAGGGATTCGAGAAACAGTGGGAGCCATCCTGTTTAGACAAACTAAAAACCACTCTAAACTTGCAAGAGCATCATGCTGAGTGTTTCTTCTTCTCTCTCCTAATTGCAGCGACCAATCAACATGACTGGACTTAAGTTACTCCTAGATAAAAACAAGTTGACAGGGCCAAACTACAAAGATTGGCTCAGGAATGTCAAGATAGCAATCACTTATGACAAGCTGGGGTATCTTCTTACCACCAAAGCTCCCCCTGTCCCTGGTCCAACTTCCAGCGTCGCGGATAAGGAAATCCGCAAGACTTGGGAGATTGATAGCGCGAAGGCCAAGTGCCTCCTGCTTGCCTCGATGGACAACGAACATCAGAGGAGGCATGAGAATATGGACATGGAGTCCATATTGCTTCATACAAAAGAACTGTATGGAGAGCAATCACGTATCGCAAGATACGAAGCGTCGAAAAAGTTGTTTTCGACAAGAATGGCCGTCGGATCATCAGTAGCCGAGCACGTGCTAAAGATGATCGGCTACATTGAGGAGCTCGCTGACCTAGGGATCACATTGGAGAGTGAGCTATATACGGATATAGTTCTCCAGTCCCTTCCTTCCACTTACGCCCAGTTTATAATGAACTTCAACCTACAAGAGAAAGAGGTTGAACTTTCAGAGCTCCTCAACCTGCTGAGGAGCGCAGAGGGCACCCTACAGAAAGGTAGGGAAACATCCACTTTGTTTGTAGGAGGATCATCTTCTTCTAGGTCCAAGGCGAAAGCCAAGGGAAAGAAGAAGAAAGCCCCCGCCAAACCAAGGGGCGGTGTTAGTAAAGTGGATACGAAGGGAAAAGGAAAAGCAACAAAGATAGCGGGGAAGCTTGTGGATAAGGAAGAATGCTTCTTTTGTCATAAGAAAGGACACTGGAAGAATGATTGCAGGGCCTGGAAGGCCAGAACACAGGAATTGAAGCAGGTTGCAGCTTCAGCTTCAGGTGTGTATGTTATTGAAAACTGTCTTTCTATAAACTCTACTTCCTGGGTATTGGATACCGGATCAGGATCTCATATCTGTAATTCTTTGCAGGCGTTGAGAAACCGTAGTGTTTTGAAAGCAGGTGACATGACCCTCAGAGTTGCAAACGGAGCTAGCATGGACGCTAAAGCCGTGGGGGACTATCACCTGGGAATGTCAGATGGACATGTTTTGGTTTTGCGTAATTGCTTTTTTGTACCCAACGCAACTTGTAATATCATTTCTGTATCTTTAGTTTCTAAAGAAGGTTATGAATTTGCGTTTGTAAGTAATGTTGTAAACATTCGCCTTAATCAAGTTTTGATTGGGTCAGGTACTTTGAGTAATGGTATATACGTATTGAACCAACCACAGATTTTTAATGTCCAGAATACACACAAAAGAAAGTCTCCAGAAATAAACCAGACTTTCTTATGGCATTGTAGATTGGGTCACATCAATGAGAGAAGGTTGACGAAGTTACATACAGAAGGGTATTTGAATGCGTTCGAATATCAGTCGTATGCCACTTGTCAATCCTGTCTCAAGGGAAAGATGACAAAGACTCCATTTACTGGACATGGAGAAAGAGCGAGCGAGCTCTTGGGACTCGTACACAGTGACGTGTGCGGTCCAATGTCTACACATGCCCGAAGCGGACATTCTTACTTCATTACTTTTACGGATGACTTCTCAAGGTACGGTTATGTTTTCTTAATGAAACATAAGTCCGAGGCCTTTGAAAAATTCCAGGAGTATAAGAATGAAGTAGAGAAACAGACCGGCAAAAGTATTAAGATTCTAAGATCGGATCGAGGTGGAGAATACTTAAGTGCCGAGTTCCTGGACTATTTAAAAGAGAACGGAATTCTCTCTCAGCTTACTCCTCCATACACCCCGCAACATAACGGTGTATCGGAGAGACGGAACCGCACCCTATTGGATATGGTGCGGTCCATGATGAGTAACGCTGAGTTACCGCGATCATTCTGGGGATATGCGCTAGAATCAGCTGCATACCTTTTGAACCGAGTTCCGACTAAGACTGTGCCTACCACCCCATATGAAATGTGGAGTGGGAAGAAACCATATCTTCAATATCTGAAGATATGGGGATGTCCAGCTTTTGTCAAAAAGCAGCATGCGGACAAACTAGAGGCACGCTCAGTGCTGTGCAAGTTTGTGGGATACCCAAAGAGCACCAGGGGGTATCTTTTCTACTACGCAGAGGAACAAAAAGTCCTTGTTTCTCGCAATGCCCACTTTCTAGAACACCAGTTCTTGGAAAAGGAAATTAGTGGGAGCGCAGTAGAACTGGAAGAAGTTCCAGAACCACAGACTGTTACTGAAAGCTTAGTGGAACCAGAGGGTTCAACAGAACAGGACATTCCTACGCCGCTCCGCAGAAGTAGTAGGCAGTCTCATCCGCCCGAGAGATACTACGGTTTTCTCATAGACGGGGATAGAGAGGATTGCATCATAGATTATGATGAGCCTACTAGCTTCCAGCAGGCCGTTCAGAGCGTTGACTCAGTGAAATGGCTGGATGCAATGCGGACCGAAATGGAGTCCATGTACACCAACAAGGTATGGACGTTGGACATTGCTCCAGACGGGGTAAAACCCGTAGGATGCAAGTGGATCTTCAAAAGGAAGATTGGTGTAGATGGACAGGTTGAGACCTATAAAGCTAGGCTGGTAGCAAAGGGTTTCCGTCAAAGACCTGGCTTGGACTATGACGAAACCTTTTCTCCAGTAGCCATGCTGAAATCCATTCGGATCCTTCTTGCCATCGCTGCCTTCCACGATTATGAGATCTGGCAAATGGACGTAAAGACAGCTTTTCTAAATGGAAATTTAGAGGAGTGTGTCTATATGGACCAGCCAGAGGGCTTCATTCAGAGTGGGAGCAGCGGAAAGGTGTGCAAGTTGCTTAAGTCCATCTATGGACTAAAGCAGGCATCGCGGAGTTGGAACATCTGTTTTGATGAGGCGGTCAAAGAATTTGGCTTTAATCCAGATGAACCATGCATCTATAGTAGATTTGTAGCGAGAACTGTAGCATTCCTCGTTTTATACGTGGATGACATTCTCTTAGTAGGAAATGACATTCCTATGCTACAATCTGTCAAGGGGTTCTTGTCACACAGGTTCTCCATGAAAGACCTGGGTGATGCCTCATACATCCTGGGGATCCGGATCCATCGTGATAGATCCAAGAGGATATTGGGACTTTCTCAGTCCAGGTACATCGACACCATAGTGAAGAGATTCAGTATGGAAGATTCCAAGCGCGGTAACCTACCGGCTTGTCACGGGATCACCCTCTCTAAAGAGATGTCTCCCAAGACTGATTTGGAGAGGGATCGCATGTTGATTATACCCTACGCTTCTGCGGTAGGCTCTATAATGTATGCGATGTTGTGTACCAGACCGGATGTAGCTTATGCACTGAGTGTGGTAAGCCGGTATCAGTCAAACCCTGGGGAGAAACACTGGATAGCGGTAAAGAACATTCTCAAGTACCTGAGAAGGACTAAGGAGATGTTCTTGGTGTATGGCGGAAAAGACCTCCAGATCGAGGCCTTTGCTGACTCCAGCTTCCAGAGTGACAAGGATGATTCCAAGTCCATGTCGGGCTTTGTCTTTACCCTCAATGGAGGGGCGGTGTGTTGGAAGAGTTCCAAACAGGAAACCGTTGCAGACTCGACGATGGAAGCGGAATACATCGCTGCATCTGATGCCGCAAAAGAAGCTGTCTGGATGAGGAAGTTCTTGAAAGAACTTCAGGTGGTTCCGTCCATTGTTGATCCAATACCTCTGTATTGCGACAACAATGGGGCTATAGCTTTAGCGAAGGAACCCAGGTCCCATCAGAGATCCAGGCACATCTTGAGGCGGTATCACCTGATCAGGGAGATCGTGGATCGCAAGGAGATCGAGGTTCGGAGAGTTGCTTCAGAAGACAACACTGCAGATCCATTCACCAAGGCCCTGCCCCAGACTCAGTTCGAGCGGCTGATCGAGATGATAGGTCTTCGATACGCCAGTACATGGCCTTAGTGCAAGTGGGAGATTGTTAGTGTATATGCCCTAGAGGCCATTACTGTATCATACTAGTTTGTATATTACTTAATGGATGCTTGGGATATTCACCTTGTATATACAATCTTGCTCAAAATAGTAGTATGCTACTTGGTTTGTCTCTACTTCAATGTGTACTTGTGTTTATTTTACTATATCACTTATACGCATTAGTGGAGCCCTTAGGATCTTTGCTTGATTACCAGCGTTGTGATGGCAGTCACACTAGTGGGGGCTGGGTAATCTATAAGCACATCCTTATACAGGTCCCTAGTCGCAGGACTATCGAGACAGGGCATCGATACTCCGGAGTAGACTAGCGTATGCGCTTCTCATCCCAGTGTGGGAGATGGTCTGTCCCACAGCCATCAGTACGTCGTACTGGAGATAGTATACGGGTGCTCGTTGGGTTACGAGTACACTGGACAGGACTCGTCGGGAACTGACAGGTTGGTATTATACCTATCGTCAGTCATCAGTTCCCAGGTGACATGAGTACAGCTTAGTCCGCTGACTTGACACTGGCACTTCGCCTCGAGTGTGTTCCCACTGCACTTTGATCACTACCCTACCACGGCTCAAAGGAGTCGTGCAAACAGGTGGTGGTTGGGTGCAGTCCCGAAGCACTTGGAGGCAGTGACGGTTAGACAGGATTCGTCTCTCCCGGTATTGGGGGTTGACATCGCGCTGTGTCTAGGAGAGCCATTACACGAGTAGTCCCTGGCCAGGGCAATCGAGATATACTGGTAGGTTTCCAGTGTTATCTCAGGGTGTTTTGGGCTTCGCTCCGGCACGACTTGTACCGCTATTGGGGGACTGACGTTTACCGCCCCCTAGGCCCGCCATGCGATGTATCAGACGAACAGACCGGACTGTACGGAGACTGTCACATTCAGACTCAGTAGGAGTACCGATGGGGTTTCACCTCGTCAGCCTTCTTGTCGACATCTACCTGGGGACCGTTACGCACAGCTAGTGCCGCTTGCGGTCTGTGGTTAAACCCACTGCCAGCGTAGTGTCGAGTCTTTAGAGTCCCACACAGAGGGTATTCGCCTATGGGCAAAACAGAGTAGAGGTCGCATGTTTTTGCGACAGGGTTCGTTCTCATCCGCGCACTTGTGCACGTTTGGAGTCCGGACAGATATTACCAGCGGGCTCTGGTTTGAGCCGGATACTGGTATAGTATTTGGGGTTGCTTTTATCTCTCAGTATTCATGTTCCTCGGAACAAGAATGCAGGTGTGTATGCACAGTTTTTGAGGAGGAGGAAGATGATTTCCATTAGGGTTTCGGAACGGGTGCGTATGCACAGTTGACAGTCGTCTTTTTCCAAACCCTAATGGATTTGTATTATATCATTTAATAATATATAATAAAATGAAATTGTGTCATGGTTAGTTTTTGTTGACTTGTTGACCATGGTTGACTTGTTGACCATGGTTGAACATTTGACTACCATCATTACAAATGCAAGATGCTTTTTCATTCTTGCTTTATTCATTTAATGCATGTAATGATATTAGTCATTCTAAACTAACCATCAAACCTTTTTCATTTTGATTATTGTTATTATTTGATTTTTCTTTTTCTTTTGTTATGGTTGCAAAAGGAAAAGAAAGAGCTCACTTTATCATTCTCACTCTCTCTCTTCACTTCATCTTCTTCTTCCTCTAGTCAAGAGAAACCTTCTCATGAGTTGAGAATCCTTCTCTTGAAAAACAAAAGCAAACCCTAAACACTCTCTACTCACTCTAGGATCAAGGGTCTAGCAAGCCGGCGATTCTAGTTCACTCCAAGTACGAGAAAGAGCCCAAAGGTCGAGCCTTCGAGGTGGATCCATCTTCGACGGGAGAAGGCGACAAAGGAGAACCATCAACCTCTACAAAGTTTGAAGACGAAGGAGTTCAAGTCTAGGTATAACCATCTTCATCCGAGTAGCTAAACTTCTTTAGCTAGGTTGCTAGTTTTAGTTTAGGTAACGATCCCGACCTTGCATAGTCCATGTTGCTTCTTGCACTAAAAATTTGATTTTTATACCGTTTCCGCCTCCCCGTAAGAACCGGGGGTGGCAACGTGGACTTACAATAACAACCATGGGTGAGATAATATCTCATATTAACCCTTGTAGAGACATAACCATGGCTAATTAGAATGGTTGGGTTAATAAATATCTTAAGTAAAATAAAATTAGTGAACTAAGTCAATAGTTCCACAAGCTTCTCCGAGCTTCAACCATGAACAATTTTCCATCTACTTTTAGATTTAATTCAAATAAATAAACCCTACATTATAATGAGTATGGTGTAAGTCTCATACACCTATGTTGCATGTATAATCAAGCATGACAAAAAAGAAAACATAATAAATATATATCACATATATATTAAGTGTGCAAAGTGAAATAAAAATACTTAAGTGAGCAAATATTAGTTAATGTAAATTAATATATCAAATATATAATTATACATTAAATCGTTAAATCAACACTTGATTTAATAATCCGGCTATATCACATATAACCGAATAATATTATATGTATCAACTTATCGAATCAACACTTGATTCAATAACCCAGCTATATCACATATAACCGACCGATATCAGAATAGAATACGGTATCACATACTCGTATTATTCTCGGTCTCGCACATATCACATATGTGCTCCTACTTCATTTCTCCTGAGCTAAGAAACCTCTGTGTAGGACTCTAAAGACTCATCAATACGCCGGCAGTAGGTGATGATTATACCAGTCACCTATAAGCCGTCAGCGGTACTAGCTGAACGTAACGGCTACCCGGATATTGAGCGGTCAGAAGATCAACAAGCAAGCCTGCTCATACTCTTGTAAAGCCTGTCAGTAACACTACCGTACAGTCCGGTCTCTTCGTCTGATATGTCGCATATCCAGTCTAGGGGTGGTAAACGTCAGAACCCAGTAACCGATAAGTCGTGCCGATGTGTGGCTCAGAATGGGTCGAGAAACTACTGATAACACTTACCAGTAGATCTCCGTATCAGCCCTGGCCAGGGACTTCCTGTTATGGCCAATCGAGCACAGTACAACATCAACCCCCTATATCGGGAGAGACGAATCCCCTCCTATCGCTCATTGCATCCATGTGATTCGGGACTGTACCCAAAAGCCACCGTTTTGCACGTTCTCTAGAACGTGGTAAGGTGGAAATCAAAGCACAGTGGGAATCACACAAGACTCTATGACGATCTCGGGTCTACAGACTAACCTGTACCAGTGTCACCAGAGAACTGCTATCTGACGATAGGTATAATACCAACTAGAAGTTCTCGGCGAGTCCGTTCAGTGTACCCAGTCTCCACTGAGAACCCGTATACCATCTTTGATGTCAAACACCAAAGGATATGGGATCATCCATCGCCCATCATTTGGGTCAATAAGCGTATACGCTAGTCTACTCTGGAATATCGATGCCCTGTCTCGATACACCCTCGACTAGGAATAATTAAAGGATGTACTTGTGGACGACCCTTGCCCCACTAGTATGATCTCCATCATAGTCCTCATAGTCAAGTACTCATCGTAAGGGCTTTATCAGCATGTGAGAGCAAGACAGTATCACAATACAAGTATACATGTTAAGAAAAGGAGCAACCGGATATCATATTATCATGTCAAGCAAGAAAGTCCTCTCTATATATGTCCAAGCATCCACTATAATATACATCATATATATAATAATAGCCTCTAAGGTATACACATAACTAACAATCTCCCACTTGCACTAAAGCCAGTTGTTGTAGTATCTCATACCCAACATCCCGTGGAGTCTCTCAAATTGTATCTGGGGTATGGCCTTCGTGAGTGGATCCGCTGTGTTGTTCTTCGTGTCAACTCTCCTGACCTCGATCTCCCGGCGATCAACTATCTTCCGGATCAGGTGATGTTGTTAGTTATATGTATGCCCTAGAGGCCATTACTATACATAGGATGTATATTGTAGTGGATGCTTGGACATATAAAGGGATGACTTTCTTGCTCGATATGATAGTATGCTATCTGGTTACTCTTTACCTTAACGTGTACACTGATTGTCTCTCTGTTACATGTTGGTAAAGACCTTAGGATGTGTACTTGACTACCTGGACTATGATGCGGATCATACTAGTAGGGACATGGTAATCTATAAGTATATCCTTCAAAGTCCCTAGTCGTGGGTGTATCGAGACAGGGCATCGATATACCAGAGTAGACTAGCGTGTAGCTTCTCGACCCATACAGATGGGCGATGGATGATCCCATATCCATTGGTGTTTGACATCAGAGATGATATACGGGTGCTCAGTGGAGACTGGGTACACTGGACGGACTCGCCGAGAACTCCCAGTTGGTATTATACCTTACATCAGATGGCAGTTCTCTGGTGACACTGGTACAGGTTAGTCTGTAGACCCGAGATCATCATAGAGTCTTGTGTGATTCCCACTGTGCTTTGATTTCCATCATACCACGTCCAAGAGGGCATTCAAAAAGGTGGCTTTTGGGTACAGTCCCGAATCACATGGAGGCAATGAGTGATAGGAGGGGTTTCGTCTCTCCCGGTATTGGGAGTTGATGCTGTGCAGTCCTCAATTGGCTATAACAGGAAGTCCTTGGCCAAGGCTGCTTTAGGGATTTACTGGTAAGTGTTACCAGTAGTTTCTCGACCCGTTATGAGCCTCATATCGACACGACTTATCGAGTTATTGGGGTCTGACGTTTACCACCCCTAAACGAGATATGCGACATATCAGACGAACAGACCGGAATGTACGGTAGTGTTACTCCTTGGATTCTCAGGAGTGTGAGCGGGCTTGCTCATTGATCTTTTGATCGCTCAATACCCGGGTGGCAGTTACGTTTAGCAGACCGCTTGCGGCTTGTGGGTGTTTGATATGATCATCACCTGCTGCCGGCGTATTGACGAGTCTTTAGAGTGCTACACAGGGGTTTCCTGGCTTAAGCGAAATGAAATAGGAGCGCATATGAGATATGTGCGGGACCGAGAATAATACCAGTATGTGATACTGTATTCTATTCTCGCGATTTGTGACATTGATCGGTTGTATGCGATATAGCCGGGTTATCGGATCAAGTGTTGATTCGATAAGTTGTTACTATTGATATTAGTCGGTTATATGCGATATGATTGGATCGTTAAATCAAGTGTTGATTTAATGATTTAATGTATAATTATATATTTGATATATTACTTTACATTAACTAGTATTGGTTCATTTAAGATTGATTTTCTCACTTGAATGTGCACATTGTTTATATGTGATATATGCAAGTGTACAAGTTTGATGATACAAACAAGTTGTGTGTATGAGACTTGAACAATATCAAGGTTAGATTAGGGTTTACTATTTTCCTAAACAAATAACAAAAGTGTGTGACTTTGGTCAAATTTATCAAGCTTCATGAAGCTTGATAAACATTGACAAAGTCAACTCTCTTTGTCATTTGTTCAAGATATTAGCTAACCCAACCCTTAACCTAATGCTATGATTAATTCTCTACATGAGTTAAGCATGATGGCTTAACTCAACCATGGTGCCATGATTAAAAGGATAAGTGTTCATATTATTCTTTTAATGGATATGATTCTTTCTTCTTCTTCATCTTCATCAAGCTCACAAAAGCTTGAGAGCTCCAATGGTGCCATGAGAAAAAGAGTGAGAAATCCAATTCTAAAGTGAACCCACTTCCTATTTCTTCATTATCTACTACTTTCCATGTAGTATAGGGTGTTCTCTTCATAAAGTTCTTGACCAAGTGAAGGAATAGCTTGAGTTTGAGTATCCCGGACGTAGATCATCTTCGGCCTCGAAGTCAATGACCTAGCCCGATCATTTCTCCGAGGAAACCATCGCTAGAGTCCGGGATCCCGATGATCGCAGCGGAGGCACGTCAACACAGAGCTAAAGAAGTGGAGGGCCGGATCTACAAAGGTTGTAGTCACTTTCACTTAGTAGCAAAGTAGTTTGCATGCTTGTAGTTTCGCCTAATATCTAGTTAACGATCTAGTTTAGGGTTTCTCGGCACCGTAAAATTTTAATTTGGCATGGTTGATACCTTGTGGAACCTCTTGAGTGTGCCTAGTAACCCTACAGTGGTATCAGAGCCTAACTAGAGCATTAGGGGATGTGTTAACGAAGTTAAAACCCCGATCGAACCCGAATACCGCAAAATACACCCCTCTCTGTACATTTTTTAAAATCTGGGATTTTTCCAAATTAAAAATATCTAAAAAATTCAGCAGGGTTTTATTAGAATTACTGTGAAATTCGATGACCTAATCCCAATATCTCGCCGCGGAACCGCGGCTATACCCTTCTTGGGTCGCGGATCCGCGGCCGTACAGTGTGATTATGACATTCTGTTTGCACAGTAATTCTTGTATCTGTGATTTGAATTTTATGGGTATTTTTAACCTGACTCAAGTGTTGAGTTTTCTGGGGGTTTATTTTGTAATCGTCGATTCGATCAGAGAATTTAATTTTGTTATGTTTTCCGGATATTTTTAGAACATGTTAAAAAGTTCGACCGGATATAAATACCCAATTTTTCCCCTGCCGGGAAATTTCCAAGTGTTGGATTTTTCCGTGGTTTAAGAATGTTCTAAGTAGTGCAAGTAACGCGATGGACCCTCTAGAAGACAACAAACCTTAACTCGATTATGTGACCGTCTTGAACTGCCCTTTGAACCTTTAGGTTTGGGGCAGTACGGCGTGCCACATGTGAGGCGTTGGCTTGACCCTTCTACAGCTGGACCGTTGGTACTGTGGCATGAAGTAGATGTTTTTGAACTTGTTTCAAGAGTTGAGCTGTTTTGGAAAACTTGGGTGTTTGATTGTTCGATCGGAAAGTTTAACATTTTCTATTTATCTGGAATGTGATACAATATTTGGAATTCACAAGAAGTTATGAGATAACTAAAATGAATGTTATAAACATAGCACTTTAGTCTCAGATGATCGATTGCCACGGAATTTTGATGTGATCAAAAGTCCGTTGCAATCACGTAGCGTACGCGGATACTCGCCGGATAAACTTAATAGACAGCTACACCCCTTAGCCCCGACCAAGTGACTGTAGGAGAACCCCGTCGCCAAAAGCATCCGTTCGGGTGCTCGCGGCAGCGGTGTTCCGCCTTAGTGCACTTCGTCGACGGCATCCGGAGGTGCGGCCGTCTATTAAAGTTTGCGATGAGCATTCGATCAGTTTACCGGGAATCTTGTTGAATTCCTCGACTTGATATTGAAAAGTGTTTTCGATAATGAGACTAAAATGCGGGGTTTATAATTGTTAGGTATGCGATGTCTAAGGAATTCATTGGTTAGGTATGCGATGTCTAAAGAGTTTGCGGATTCCAACTGTTGTAGTTTTACACTTTCTTTTCTGCGACCGTAAGTGTAATATGTGATATCGCCGGTTTCGTTACTATATGTCAACGACAATTGGGATGCGCATATTTACTTACGTTGATGACATGTGATGTTATGTGTTGCTGGATATGTTATATTGGATCGTCGCATTTTGAATAGCCGGGGGTTTTATGTGAGATGAGTGTTTTTCATTTTCATTCATGTAAAAACTTGTATGTAATATTCTTTTATTGGGGCACTTCCAGGTAGCGGAAGATGTCACCTTTGTATATTATTTACTTTTCCGCACTAGGATAGACCCAAGGAGGGGAGCACAAGTAACCGGGTTCTAGGGTCCAGTGGGAGACCATCTCGAGGAGTCGAGTCCGGGTCTTCTAATTCTAGAATTGGTAGGGTTGCTTGCCGCTCTCGTAGGGGTCTAGGGGTGTGGGTTTGGCTATTCATCGCGACCGTGGAATCCGTGTTTTATACAGGCTCGTATTGAAAACACGGACGTCCTATTATATCCAATATTTCATATAATTCTTCTGCTGCGATATCTGTGATGTGATCATTTGATGTTCTATGATAAATACTGTATATAGTATATATGATATATTATATAGATGTTACTTATGTTTTACACCCGCGCTAGCCCTGCCCCGCTCTGCCGTTAGTTACCTAACCTAACGGTGCACAAAGGGACATCGAGGCGAATGCGGATGGCATAAGTGTACGTCGTATTTATATGTGATGTTTAGGTACTTAAATGATGGGACTTCATTAATATGATTAATGAAAGAAAATAAACCTATAGATGTTGTGGAATCGAATTTTCAAAAATAGGTAGCTACAGTTCTTGCTTTGCATCGCGGTGTTCCTTGTAGAACATCCTGCACCTTATTCGATAAGGAAAGGGCCGAGATCCCTTCACCGGGAGTGACCCCTTTAGCAATAACCAGCAGATGCTACACCCCTCGGTTTGTCTTTTGATTGCTCCTATAGTTCTTGCTTTGCACAGCGGTATATATGATATATCCTGCACCTTATTCGATGAGGAAAGGACCGACGATCCCTTCACCGGGAGTGACCCCTTTAGCAAAACTAGAAAAGCCTCAAAAACACTCCATTTTAAAATCATTTGATTCTACAACGATATCAAGTTCATTACGCAAAAGGTTTTCTTAAAAACCTGTCGTAGCCCTCCGTCATTTCAGATAAGTACTGGTTAGTATTCGTGCTGCGTTTGTTAACCTCTGTCAAGGCGTAGTGTGCGGTAGCTGATTAGTGCTTATCTGTATAAGCAAATGATGTGATTGATTTAGGGTAGTCGTGCAACCTTGTTGACCTCTGTCAAGGGTCGTGCGGGTGGGTTTTCTTCAATCAGGAAATGACGGGTTGAACTTGACTAGCAGCCTATGGTTTGTTGACCTCTGTCAAGGTCATAGGGCGCTAGGGGTAAAATATTATTGGGAATTTCAAGCGTTGAAATTTGCAATGAGATTGCATACCTTCTATGAGATAGTTGGATCCCGATACACGCTGCGAGTAAGAGTTACTCCTGGGAGAGTTTTACACATTACAATTAGCCGATCAAGTAGGTGTCTAGAAAGGTGTCAACGGGGTTACGCCTCTGGGAATACGAGGTTTACATTAATTAGGTTCGTGCGAAAGCACGGGGGATCTCCTTCAAAGTACCGACACTGGCCTGGCTGAAAGATTGGCGAACTTATAGCGTGTAATTAATCCCGACTAGTCTTTCCTTTTAGGGTTTGAAGGAAGATTTGATAAAAACAGTGGGAGCCATCCTGATTAGATAAAATAATAACCAATCTGATCTTGCAAGAGCGCACGTAGAGTGTTTTCTTCTCTCTCTCTCCTGGTAGAGACCATGTCACGCCTTAATCAAGATAATAATACAGACACATTGACCGAACCCGCTTGTTATACTGAGCTGGGGAACGTTGGTCCCGCTTCAACTTATAATTGTTATAAGATAGAGCAGGAAATTGGGGAATACCAGATTTCCCATGCCGCCCAAACGAAGAAAGTGCATGTTGATGCATCATCTTCGGGTGTATTCATTACAGAGAACTGTTTCTCAAATGTCCTTTACGTCCTGGGTATATGATACCGGATCAGGATCCCGCATATGTAATCTGTTACATGGGCTACAGAAAGATAGAGAACTGAGAACGGGTGATAAGTTTTATGAGGCAGAAAACGGTGCAAGTGTTGCAACCAAGTCTGTTGGTCACTGTCACCCTGTATTACTTGAATACATTGATTCTGAACAAATGTTATTAGATACCGAACCTGATATACAAAATCATATCAGTCTCTTTATTAGTAAAGAAAGGATATAATTTTGTATTGATGGATAATGTTTTGAACATTTCCTATATCAAAAGTTAATCGGTTCAGGCACGTTATCTAAAAGCATTAACGTTCTAAATCAAACTACAGTTCTTAGTATATAGAATACACACAAGAGGAAGAGTTCAGATATGAACGAGTTCTTCTTGAGGCATTGTAGACTAGGTCATATCAATGCGACCCGACTGGCTGAAGTTACATTTAGATGCTTGTTTAAATTAGTTTGAATTTACATCTTGTGAAACTTGCCGGTCATGTCACAAAGATACGATGACCACAGCTCTGTTTGTTGGAAATAGAGAAAGAGTTAGTGAACTCTTGGGATGATACATGTTGATGTATGTAGGTCCCCTGTCTACACATGCCAAGATCGGTTCTTTGTACTTCATTACTTTCTCTGACGATCTCTCAAGATTCAGACATATGTTCCTGTTGAAACACAATTCCGAAGCTTTTGAGATATTCACAGAATATAATTTAGAAGTAGAGAACCAAAAACGGGTATAAGTATTATGTCCTTTGATGTGATCAAGGAGGAGAATACTTAAGCACGGAAATCCTGGACTATTCTAAAGGAGAATGAGATTCTCTCTCAGCATTACTCCTCCGTATACACCATAGCACGATGGTATATCGGGGTGGAGCAATAGCACCCTATGTTATATGGTGTGCTCTATGATGAGTACTACTGAGTTTCCTATTTCCTTTTAGGGAGTTATGCACTTATGAAGTTGCATACCTATTGAATAGGGTTCCGATCAAATCAGATGCCTACCATTTCATATGAGATATGGAAAGGGAAGAGCCCATCTCTTACGTCAGTTAAGATTTGAGGTTGTCCGGCCTATGTCTAAAAGCAAAATCCGGACAAGCTCGAGGCAAAGTCAGATCTGTGGAAGTTTGTTGGATATCCCAAGCATACGCAAGGGAATATCTTCTACCAAACCGAAGAACAAAAATGTTTTGTTTCTCAACATGCCACCTTTGTGAAAGGGAATTTCTTGCGAAGAAATTAGTGGACATGAGGTAGAACAGGAAAGAGTTCCGGCTATACAAACTGCAGCTGATGATTTGGCAGAACCAAAGGATTCAATAGCAACCAACGAACATCAGCCTCTCCGCCGATCTAGTAGGGTTCCTCACCCACCTGAGAGATACTTTGGTTTCTCTATGACAGTGGGAGCAAGGATTGCATCATGAGATGATGACCCAACTAGTTTCGAGCAGGCCATCAAGAGTGTGACTCTGTAAGAATGGCTCGATGCTTCTCGATCTGAGATGGAATCCTTATACACCAACAAAGTATGGACTTCGGTTGCATTATCTGAAGGGTTAAATCCCCATCAGGAGCAAGTATATCTTGAGAAGATTACTTGGTGTACATGGAAAAGTTGAGACTTTCAAAGCTAGACTTGTTAAAGTTTTGCATTATAGACCAGTTATGGCTTAATGATGAAACCTTTTCTAAGTAGCTGTGCTTAAGTCCATCCAGATCCTACTTGCTATGGCTACATACCATGACTACGATATCTGGCGGTTGGGTGTCTTGACTACTTTTCTAAATGATGATTTGGAAGAAAGCATCTATAAGTACACAGCCAGAGGGCTTCGTAGACATGGGAGCAGCGGAAACGTATGCAAGATGTTTTATGTGATAAAGCAGGCATCACGGAGTTGGAACATCTGTTTTGATGAGTTAGTCAAAGAGTTTGACATCATCAGAATGATAGATGAACCTTGTATATACAAAAAGGTAGTAGGGAGTATGCTGGTGTTCCTCGTAGAGTATGTGGAAGACATACTCTTGATAGGGAAGTAGTTTCCTATGCTACGCTCGGGCAATCTCCGCTTATCACAAGGATTCTCCATAAAGGATCAAAGTGATACCTCCTAAATCCTGGGTTTTGGATCTATGAGATAGATCTAATTGGATGTTAGGATACTCACTGGTTAAAGTGAGATGGTATCAATTAATCCTGGGGAGAATCACTGGAAAGGTTCCAGAGTGATAAGGATGACTGAATGTCAGTCACAGGCATTGTCTTTACCCTCAGTGAAGGGACGGTATGTTGGAAGAGTTCCAAGCTAGATACCGTGGCATACTAGACGATAAAGGCTGGATACATCGCTACTTAAGATGCTACCAAAGAGGCAGTCTGGATGTATATTAGTTCATGAGATGAACTTCATTCCTCCCATTGTGTGACAATGGGGTTGTGGCTTATGCCAAGGAAAGACCGTCCCATCAGTGATCCAGACATATTCTAAGGTAGTGTCACCTGATCATGGAGATGGTTGATCTCCAGGGTATCGAGGTTAGGAGTGCAGACTCAGAGGACAACACGGCGGATCCACTCACAAAGGCCTTTTCCCAGAGAAAGACTTTTATGGGATGGTTGAGTATGAGATACTACAACCACTGCTATCAGATGGCCCTAGTGCAAGTGGGAGATTATTAGTTATATGTATACCTAGAGGCCATTACTATACATAGGATGTATATTGTAGTGGATGCTTGGACATATATAGCGATGACTTTCTTGCTCGATATGATAGTATGCTATCTGGTTACTCTTTACCTTAACGTGTACACTGATTGTCTCTCTGTTACATGTTGGTAAATCCCTTAGGATGTGTACTTGACTACCTGGACTATGATGCGGATCATACTAGTGGGGACATGGTAATCTATAAGTACATCCTTCAAAGTCCCTAGTCGTGGGTGTATCGAGACAGGGCATCGATATACCAGAGTAGACTAGCGTGTAGCTTCTCGACCCATACAGATGGGCGATGGATCATCCCATATCCATTGGTGTTTGACATCAGAGATGATATACGGGTGCTCAGTGGAGACTGGATACACTGGACGGACTCGCCGAGAACTCCCGGATGGTATTATACCTTACGTCAGATGACAGTTCTCTGGTGACACTGGTACAGGTTAGTCTGTAGACCCGAGATCGTCATAGAGTCTTGTGTGATTCCCACTGTGCTTTGATTTCCATAATACCATGTCCAAGAGGGCGTGCAAAAAGGTGGCTTTTGGGTACAGTCCCGAATCACATGGAGGCAATGAGCGATAGGAGGGGTTTCGTCTCTCCCGGTATATGGAGTTGATGCTGCGCAGTGCTCGATTGGCTATAACAGGAAGTCCTTGGCCAAGGCTGCTTTAGGGATTTACTGGTAAGTGTTACTAGTAGTTTCTCGACCCGTTATGAGCCTCATATCGACATGACTTATCGAGTTATTGGGGTCTGACGTTTACCACCCCTAGACGAGATATGCGACATATCAGACGAACAGACCGGACTTTACGGTAGTGTTACTCGTTGGATTCACAGGAGTGTGAGCCGGCTTGCTCTTTGATCTTCTGATCGCTCAATACCCGGGTGGCCGTTACGTTTAGCAGACCGCTTGCGGCTTGTGGGTGTTTGATATGATCATCACCTGCTGCCGGCATATTGACGAGTCTTTAGAGTGCTACACAGGGGTTTCCTGGCTCAAGCGAAACGAAATAGGAGCGCATATGAGATATGTGCGGGACCGAGAATAATACCAGTATGTGATACTGTATTCTATTCTCGCGATTTATGACATTGATCGGTTGTATGCGATATAGCCGGGTTATCGGATCAAGTGTTGATTCGATAAGTTGTTACTATTGATATTAGTCGGTTATATGCGATATGACTGGATCGTTAAATCAAGTGTTGATTTAATGATTTAATGTATAATTATATATTTGATATATTACTTTACATTAACTAGTATTGGTTCATTTAAGATTGATTTTCTCACTTGAATGTGCACATTGTTTATATGTGATATATGCAAGTGTACATGTTTGATGATACAAACAAGTTGTGTGTATGAGACTTGAACCATATCAAGGTTAGATTAGGGTTTACTATTTTCCTAAACAAATAACAAAAGAGTGTGACTTTGGTCAAAGTTATCAAGCTTCATGAAGCTTGATAAACATTGACAAAGTCAACTCTCTTTGTCATTTGTTCAAGATATTAGCTAACCCAACCCTTAACCTAATGCTATGGTTAATTCTCTACATGAGTTAAGCATGAGGGCTTAACTCAACCATGGTGCCATGATTAAAAGGATAAGTGTTCATATTATTCTTTTAATGGATATGATTCTTTCTTCTTCTTCATCTTCATCAAGCTCACAAAAGCTTGAGAGCTCCAATGGTGCCATGAGAAAAATAGTGAGAAATCCAATTCTAAAGTGAACCCACTTCCTATTTCTTCATCCTCTACTACTTGCCATGTAGTATAGGGTGTTCTCTTCACAAAGTTCTTGACCAAGTGAAGAAATAGCTTGAGTTTGAGTATCCCCGACGTAGATCATCTTCGGCCTCGAAATCAATGACCTTGCCCGATGATTTCTCCGACGAAACCATCGCTAGAGTCCGAGATCCCGATGATTGCAGCGAAGGCACGTCAACACGAAGCTAAAGAAGTGGAGGACCGGATCTACAAAGGTTTTAGTCACTTTCACTTAGTAGCAAAGTAGTTTGCATGCTTGTAGTTTCGCCTAATATCTAGCTAACGATCTAGTTTAGGGTTTCTCGGCACCGTAAAATTTTAATTTGGCATGGTTGATACCTTGTGGAACCTCTTGAGTGTGCCTAGTAACCCTACAGATGCCACCTCAGAATATACCTGGATCACTGATGGCACCTGAGTTCCTTGGCCAAAGCCACTGCTCCATTGTTATCACAATACAAAGGTATTGGATGCTCGATGGATGGAACCACACAAAGTTCGGTTATGAACTTCTTCATCCAGACAGCATCGTTGGCAGCGATGTATTTATCCTCCATCGTCGAGTCTACCACGGTTTCCTGTTTGGAACTCTTCCAACAAACCGCCCCTCCATTGAGGGTAAGACAAATTCCGAGACCGACTTAGAGTCATTCTTATAACTCTGGAAGCTCAAATCGGTAAAGGACTCCACTTGGAGTTCATCATTACCATACACCAAGAACATCTGTTTAGTCCTTCTCAAGTACTTGAGAATGTTCTTCACAGCTGTCCAGTGACTCTCTCCTGGATCTGCTTGATACCTACTCACTACACTTAGTGAGTATGCTACATCGGGTGTGGTACATAACATCGTGTACATGATAGAGCCTACCACCAAAGTATAGGGTATCCCTTGCATGCGAGATCTCTCCAAATTCATCTTTGAAGACATCTCTTTAGAGAGAGTGAGTCCTGAGATCGTGGGTAAATTTCCACGCTTGGAATCTTCCATACTAAACCTCTTTAGTATGGTGTCAATGTACCTGGATTGGGACAATCCCAGTATCCGTTTAGATCTATCTCTATAGATCTTAATTCCCAAGATGTAGGAGGCATCACCTAGATCTTTCATTAAGAATCTATGTGATAAGAAGAGTTTGACCGAGTGCAGCATAGGAACATCATTTCCTATCAAGAGTATGTCATCCATGTACAATACGAGGAAGACAACCTTACTCTCTGCCACCCTCTTGTATATACAAGGTTCATCTACGTTTTTGATGAAGTCAAACTCTTTGACTACCACATCAAAACAGATATTCCAACTCCGCGATGCCTGCTTTAACCCGTAGATGAATTTAAGAAGCTTGCACACCTTCCCGCTGCTCCCACTATCCACGAAGCCCTCGCTGAGTCATGTACACGCACTCTTCTAAATCACCATTTAGAAAGGCGGTCTTAACATCCATTTACCAGATTTCGTAGTCATGGTATGCAACAATGGCAAGTAAGATCCGGATGGACTTAAGCATAGCTACTGGAGAAAAGGTTTCATCATAATCCAGACCTGGTCGTTGACGAAAACCTTTTTCAACAAGTCTAGCTTTGAAAGTCTCAACTTTTCCATCTACACCAAGTTTTTTCTTGAAGATCCACTTGCTTCCGATGGGTTTTACCCCTTTAAGAGCATCTTCCAAAGTCCATACTTTGTTGGTGTACATGGATTCCATCTCAGATCGCATTGCATTGATTGAGTGATTTTAGCGTGCTTGCGCTTTCTAAAAGATAGATCAAAAATATTTGTAACCGCAATCAAGAACGGCATCGCATGAAGCTAGCCGGTGAGTACGGGTCGGTCCACAGGGATGTTGTGAATTTCCGATTCGCTCTAACGAGTTAATTCCGAAGGGTGTTCGGATTGATTATTAAATCTAAAAACCTAATTAACCTAGGGCAATTATCTATATCTACTCTTGCTAGGGCTAGGTTTAGGGATGGTTTGGAAATGTAATTAAATCTCACCGCTTTCAATACCCGAATGAAGATCTATGAGGAGTTATGGTAATTATCAATAAAGTGGATTAGATCCGTTCGGGAAGGTGTTCCTTCCTCTAGGTTCTTGTCCTTCTTTAGAGATCCTTACCCTAACCTCCATGGAAAACATCACACCCGGGCCTTTATACTACGGTATCACCGCTACCTCGAGGGATAGAGTGCCGTAGGGAGCGGTATGTACATGTATGCATGGAGTTCTATTGTAAATATTTGGTGGGTAAGAAAGGGATGAGAGATCTCATCTCTCAAAATCCTTCCCCAAAGCTAAACCCTAAACAAGTTCCTAGGGCATGAAATTAAATCTACCTAGGGCAAAGAATTGAAATCTAAACTAGGGCGAGAAATTAAATCTACTTACTGATGCATCCCTCCAATCATCCATGCAGGTTTGTCAGATCTGAATTTCTGAATGGAAAAGAAACACCGATTCTCTCCAAAAGATTTCTAAATTTTATTCATAAAAGGAGGCATAAAGAAAATACAATGTTTTGGGTTCCTATTTATAGAGAATAGGAAACCCTAGGGTTACAATGACTCGCATGTCTAAAATTACAAAAACAGCCCTTAGGTTGACTAGTCAACGCCGCCAACACAATATGGAAAAAAATATTTTTTTAATTCCTTAATCTGGCCGTGGAACCGCGGCCCCAGGCCCTGTTTGGCCGCGGTTCCGCGGCCCAATAGTGAGAACAAAGTGTGAACTTTTTGGGCTGCTTCTTGGTTCTCTGGTCTGGTTATTTATTTAGTATTTTTTCCATTTGGGCTTCTACATTGGTTCCAGATCTTCAGTGAACAGTTTGCAATGGATTTTTAACCGTTCGCTTTGTATTCTTGGACCTTGCGCTGCCTTATGCTTTGTGAACTTTATCTTTGTGTAAGCTTGACTAAGATCCTTCTATTTGTTGGTCAAAAATCCATATTTTCATCGTCTTTACATCGTTTTCACTGTTCCCTGTTCAAGAACCTGTGACCTGTAACATGTAGCAGACATGCGTCAAAAGTACCTATTTATTTATAAAAAGAATAAGAATGGGGAATATAATAATGCAATATTATGGTGTGAACAAATACCCCCAAACTAATCCTTTGTTCGTCCTCGAGCAAACTTATTTTTATTCACTAAAATCCTAACCACACTTTCGCAGGGAAACGCGATTGCACCGAGCACGTGCAACAAGCCGTTAAACCTCTAGGTGCCCCTAGTAGGAGGAGTGTTGTCTCCTGAGGGTTTTCAGCGGATTACACCCACAAAATCCTATCAACTCGGCCCATTGATTTTTGTTCTCCAATTAGGTTTTCTAACAAGGAATTCTATTATCTTTTGACTCGCAAATTATCCACCCATATTCTTCACACTTCCTCATTATTTAACTTAAGATTATATATGTTATGTAGACCTACTTAGCTTTCGGCATCTCTTAAGTTTTCCTTCTAGGGTTTCTATCTCCACTTAGGAATTTTTATCAACTCTATTAAAGATACAAGTTCTATTCTTCACTCCTTTCTCTCATCTAAACTCCAATCACATATCCCCTACATGTGTGTATAGATCACCCCTACACTTAGAAATTCAAATCAAGCAATCGTACTCTCGTCCGTTGTCCTAAGTACTAATTAGTTGGTGAATTTAATTGAATTTTGCTCACACATCCTTCATGCGACTGTTAATACTTCTTGAGGTACCAACAACCGATTACTAGATGCGTTTGCACTTTAAAGCATACTTCCTAGTCTTGCAACACCCAAGGCTTTAGCAGTGACTCCCAAACCAGTTGGTCTAAGCCACTAGGTGATAAGGCACCCTTGCTAAATATTTTTCTATTTTTTACAGCCTTAAGTAATCACAAAAACCAGTGTCCATTTTTTTCTTTATTCACTTTTTTTTTCTTTTATTTTCATTGTACTAAGGACTTTAGACAAGAGCATTTCAAGGTCTCTTCTACTATTCCAAGTTTCAAGGTGCGTGATTGTGCAAATTGTAGGGTATACATTTTCAGAATCTAGACTTAAGCTAAGAACTATTTTTCAAACTTATACTCTAATAAGAACATCAATACTCTTTCCTTGTTTCGACTTAGCCCAAGAAGTGAACCCAAAATTTGCCTATTTCTAAATAAACTACAAAGGCATATACTTTCTACTGTTAAACTTTAAGGACGGTTATCTTTAGGGTTTTTAATTCACTAAGTCTAAGATCTAGTTGTTCCTAGCCAGTTAACCTATTTGTCAAACTCAAGTCAATTAGCCAAAATTGAATACATTAATTTTTATAATTTTTGAAATTTTTCAATTTTTTATGGGTTTTCAAATAAGTATGCAAATGCAAAAAAATATGTACAAATGATTGCGAAGGAAGAAGACGTACCGAGCATACCCCCAAACTTGAACTTGACAGTATCCTCACTGTCATGCTAAACCAAGAGGGTCAAAATACCGGCACTCCCCTGTTTATTTATTTACAAATTTTTTTATATTTTTAATGTTTTGAATTTTTTTTTATTTTTATAGAAAAGAAAACAAAAAATATATACATATATACAAAGATTCCCCCCAAACTTAAGCTTGGCCTTACACAAGCCAAAGGTTAGCACCAACCATTCAAAAATCTTATCGTGGAAATGGTATAGTTGGTGCAAGAAAATGAGAAGCACGCGAGACCGTGTGGAAAAAAGAATGGTAGAATATGGTCTCGGTGGGGGAGAAGAATAGCGAAAAGAAGAAGGAAGTGGAGTACGATCTTGGGGGTGTAAATCAAGTGAGTAAATTAGCGCAATATGTGATGACCGATGTGTTATAAGCGATTGCGCTAACCTATCAACCCGTCGAGAAATGGGATCAAATCCCTCAAGATTCGCAAGAAAACATGGGTACGCCGAGCTAGGTATAGGAGATGAAAGCGTAACGGTCTCTTGTTCGGTCGGAACAATGGGAAAGACGAAAGGGAGTGAATTAGGGATAGTATCTTTCTCACCGTAGTAAACTGTTTCGAACTTGAAAGATTCCATTAATGATTCGAAACTACTATAATCAACCGAGTCTGATGGCTCATCTGAAAATGTAAAGGACTCAAACTCGGGTGGTGAGTCATCAATATCGTCCGAAAAAGTGAAACACTCGTAGGTGTCATTGTCTGTGAGAATTGTGTCAAATTCAAAAGAAAAGGTTTCAAGCTCACAGTCTTCAAGCGGGGTCGGAACGATGGGAAGGAGGGAGGGTGATATATCAGTCAAAAGTTTAAGGGGATGAATTGGAAAATCAGACACATCAAACAAAAATGATTCAACCTCAATATTATCCTCAAGACTCTCCTCAATACTATCCTCAATATTTAACTCATCCATGTCGTTATCATCAAAATCTAGACGCATATGAGATTCGGGAGAAACATTTAATAACTCTGGATGATGATTTGAACATAAAATTTCAATTAAATCGACAGGTTCATCATCCGAAATATTCCCGGCGTATATATCCTCAATCAAGTGAAAATCAATTTCTTTAGACACCTCATCAAAAGCATGGATATTTATCGATTTAGGTTCTAGATGGGAGGTGTAAAGATCGAAAAGATTAGGTGCGGTTTCACTCGAAAGGGGTTTCTCACAATCTGGCAAATCAAACACTACAAAATCACACAACTCGTTTTTATTTTCAACTGGTGAATCATTTGGAACAATCGATGGAAAACCGGAGTTGTGGGCTTCAATTGGTAAGGGTAGGTTTGATTTGAAAATCCTCTCTCATTCTCACTCTGTCCAACCGCCTCCTTATACATTAAAAAAATTTGAGCTAGCGGGACACTAGCTACCGGTTCACTAGGTTGCATAAGAGCGGCCATGGACGCTTCCACATTCCTCATCATTTTATTTGTTGCAGCAATATATGCCTCCAACGACTTTTCCAAACTAGACTTGGGTGGTGAGGGGGTTTCGGTAAAAGATTCAAAATGGTGTGGATATGCAAAACTCCCAACAGGCTGTGTAGAAACAGAGTCTAGTGAAGGTGGGAAGGTCGGGTAGGACTGGTAGGAAGTGGGTGATTGGACAGGGGTAGGGTCAACATATGGATAAAAAGGTGAATAGTCGTGTGGATCCCTAGAACTAGATGAGTGGAGAGGGGTGAAAGATCGACTGCGAGATTGAGCAATATGCTCAGCAATGGACATCGGCCTCGGAGTGACAGAAGGACTTGAAGAATTGGTATCAACATATGTAGGTGGTAAAGGTTGACTCGGTTGACACAAAGTGGGTTGAAAAGTCAAACTATTTCTCCTAGACGCCTCTATTTGATCTTTCAACGAAATTTTGGGCATGGAAGGATCGTCTTTAAATCGACCGAAACAATTGACGAACGACGCAAAGTTAGGTTCGGGATACTAAAGTTCGGCAAGAGATTTATGATGTGGGGTACCCATGATAGAAGAATGAGAAAAGAAAGAAGGTAGGTGGTGCAAGTGGGGTGCAAGGATTTCTTAACGACAAAATTTTTGCAAGTTTTTATAAAAATTTTCCTTTTTTCTCTTTATTTGAGACTGTTTGCAGGAAAAAATTTCGATAAAGGGCTTAGACACAAATGCAATCAACCAGAAATGCACAACCAGACCTAGATTTAGGGTCACCTAGGCCATCTAGACAGCTCCTAACTGTTCCAAAGGGCTAGAGATAGGACCTCAAACCGCCTCTTCACCGCCAATTGCAGCCTGGTAAGTGCCAGGTAAATGGGAAGGAACCACAGTAGTGGGCCTAATTAAAAACCACTAGCCTTTGACACACTTGCCTAGGCACCGCAAAGTCAGGTTAGGATAAACGGCCGATGCCTATACTAGTCCTCTGTCCTATTGAGCTTGAAATCCTTAGGGCTGAGTCTAGTATTTTTTAATTAAAAATTGGTCAATGTAAATGCCTTATGTGATTTCTGGGGTCCTGGGAAGGGTGATGAAATCCCCACCCAATCTGAATTGGTCAAAAAGCCCCTTAAAGTCCGGTTAAAAATATGCAAAACAGAAAAAAAATCACTTACAATCAATTTTTATTTTATTGCGCGGCGCAAAGAATCCTGCACAAGATGTTATTTGGAAGGAAAAAGATTTTTGAGCGCAAAGAAATCCTGCAGGCAAATTTACAGAAGATATATCAAGATTTGCAGAGGAGGAGAGAGAAAACTCACAAAAATTTGCAGTGGCGGAACTGTTTTTTTTTCCTCGCGCTTCAGCCCTTTTTTTCAAGCCCTGAATCGACCAGGCCGCGGCGGTTCCGCGGCCGGAAGGGGGCTCGCGCGGCGGTTCCGCCGCGGTTTGGTAGCTTCGGACGTTTTTTTTTTGACCAGATCACCGCGATTCTTCTTGTTGACTCGGTCCTCCAAATTTCTTCTGTTCCTCGGTTGTTGTGATCTTCTATTTGTTCGGATTTGATATTTGCTGTTTTGATCTCTGTAGATTTTCTGATCCGAATTTGTGTGCAAATCCTGCAAAATTCAAACAAGAATACCCTTCCAAAAATAACAGACGATATTTTTTTATAATTTTTTATGATTTTTCAGATTTTTCAGATTTTTTTAATTTTTGATGATTAACCCGAAATTGCAAAATGGAAAGTTCTACGCCATCCCCGGCAACGGCGCCATTTGATTAAGAGAGGTTTTGTCGATCAAAAATATTTACCGCAATCAAGAACGGCGTCGCATGAAGCTAGCTGGTGAGTACGGGTCGGTCCACAGGGATGTTGTGAATTTCCGATTCGCTCTAACGAGTTAATTCCGAAGGGTGTTCGGATTGATTATTAAATCTAAAAACCTAATTAACCTAGGGCAATTATCTAGATCTACTCTTGCTAGGGCTAGGTTTAGGGATGGTTTGGAAATGTAATTAAATCTCACCGCTTTCAATACCCGAATGAAGATCTATGAGGAGTTATGGTAATTATCAATAAAGTGGATTAGATCCGTTCGGGAAGGTGTTTCTTCCTCTAGGTTCTTGTCCTTCCTTTAGAGATCCTTACCCTAACCTCCATGGAAAACATCACACCCGGGCCTTTATACTACGGTATCACCGCTACCTCGAGGGATAGAGTGCTGCAGGGAGCGGTATGTGCATGTATGCATGGAGTTCTATTGTAAATATTTGGTGGGTAAGAAAGGGATGAGAGATCTCATCTCTCAAAATCCTTCCCCAAAGCTAAACCCTAAACAAGTTCCTAGGGCATGAAATTAAATCTACCTAGGGCAAAGAATTGAAATCTAAACTACGGCGAGAAATTAAATCTACTTACTGATGCATCCCTCCAATCATCCATGCAGGTTTGTCAGATCTGAATTTCTGAATGGAAAAGAAACACCGATGCACTCCAAAAGATTTCTAAATTTTATTCATAAAAGGAGGCATAAAGAAAATACAATGTTTTGGGTTCCTATTTATAGAGAATAGGAAACCCTAGGGTTACAATGACTCGCATGTCTAAAATTACAAAAACAGCCCTTAGGTTGACTAGTCAACGCCGCCAACACAATATGGGAAAAAAAAATTTTAATTCCTTAATCTGGCCGAGAACCGCGGCCCCGGGCCCTGTTTGGCCGCGGTTCCGCGGCCCAATAGTGAGAACAAAGTGTGAACTTTTTGGGCTGCTTCTTGGTTCTCTGGTCTGGTTATTTATTTAGTATTTTTTCCATTTGGGCTTCTACATTGGTTCCAGATCTTCAGTGAACAGTTTGCAATGGATTTTTAACCGTTCGCTTTGTATTCTTGGACCTTGCGCTGCCTTATGCTTTTTGAACTTTATCTTTGTGTAAGCTTGACTAAGATCCTTCTATTTGTTGGTCAAAAATCCTTATTTTCATCGTTTTACATCGTTTTCACTGTTCCCTGTTCAAGAACCTGTGACCTGTAACATGTAGCAGACATGCGTCAAAAGTACCTATTTATTTATAAAAAGAATAAGAATAGGGAATATAATAATGCAATATTATGGTGTGAACATGCATCCAGCCATTTCGCAGAGTCCCCACTCGTGAAGGCCTGCTCGAAGCTAGTTGGGTCATCATCTTCCATGATACAATCCTCGCTCCCACCATCAATGAGAAAACCGTAGTATCTCACAGGCGGATGAGGAACCCTACTAGATCGGCGGAGAGGCTGAGGTTCGTTGGGAACTATCGAATCCTCAGGTTCCACTAAATCTTCAGTTGTAGTCTGTGTAGCTGGAACTTCTTCCAGTTCTACCTCTTCTCCACTAATTTCTTTTACAAGAAATTCCTTTTCTAAAAAGGTAGCATGTTGAGCAACAAACACCTTTTGTTCCTCACCGTGGTAGAAAAAATATCCATATGAATTCTTTGGATATCCCACAAACTTGCAAAGAACTGATCGTGCCTTGAGTTTGTCCGGATTTTTCCTTTTGACATAGGCCGGACAACCCCATATCTTAACTCGTTTAAGATATGGTCTCTTCCCACTCCATATCTCATATAGTGTGGTAGGTACTGATTTAGATGGAACTTGACTCAATAGGTATGCTGCTGTCTCAAGCGCATAACCCCAAAAGGAAATAGGCAACTCAGCGGTGCTCATCATAGAGCGCACCATATCTAATAGGATGCGATTCCTCCGCTCCGATACACCGTTGTGCTGTGGTGTATAAAGAGGTGTAAGCTGAGAGAGAATCTCATTCTCTTTTAAATAGTCCAGGAACTCATTGCTCAAGTATTCTCCTCCTCGATCAGATCGAAGGATTTTAAAACTTTTACCCGTCTGGTTCTCAACTTCATTCTTATATTCTTTGAATTTCTCAAAAGCTTCAGACTTGTGTTTTAACAGGAATACATGTCCGTATCTTGAGAGATCTTCAGTGAATGTAATGAAGTATGAGGAACCATTCCTGGCATGTGTAGACATGGGACCATATGCATCACTATGTATCAGTCCCAAGAGTTCCGTAACTCTTTCTCCGTGTTCAGTAAACGCAGTTTTGGTCATCTTTCCTTTGAGACATGACTGGCAAGTTTCATAAAATGATAATTCGAATGGATTCAAATATCCATCTTTATGTAACTTAGCTAGTCGTGTCGCATTGATATGACCTAGTTTACAATGCCATAAAAAGGATTCGTTCATTTATGAACTCTTCCTTTTGTGTGTGTTTTGTATTTTAAGAACTGTGGTTTGATTTAGAACGTATATGCCATTATTTAACGAGCCTGATCCAATCAAATTTTGATTCAAAAAAATGTTCATAACATTATCTTGTACTACGAAATTATATCCTTCTTTACTTAATAAAGAAACTGATATAAGATTGCATATCAGGTTTGGTATGTAATAGCATTTGTTCAGAATCAATTCATTACCATTTGGTAATACAAGGTGATATTCGCCAACAGCTTTGGCTGTAACATTTGCACCATTCCCTACTCTTACGGAATGATCACCTATTTCCAGTTCTTTACCTTTTCTAAGCCCATGTAACATATTACATATTTGGGATCTCGATCCGGTGTCTAATACCCAGGACGTAGAGTGTACTGAGAAACAATTCTCTGTAACTAACATACCCGAAGAAGATGCATCAACATACTTATTCTTCGTTTGGGTGGCGTGGGAATCCGGATATTCCCCTATTTCCTGCTCAGTCTTATAACAATTATTAGAAAGAACGGAACCAACGTTCCCCTGCTCAATATAACAAGCGGGTTCGGTCAATACATCCATATTATTATCTTGATTAAAGCCTGACATGGTCGCTATCTAGAGAGAGAGAAGAAAACACTTTAGCGTATGCACTTGCAAGATTAGATTGGTTATTATCTTATCTAATCAGGATGGCTCCCACTGGTTTTATCAAATCTTCCTTCAAACCCTAAAAGGTAAGACTAGCCGGGATTAATTACACCTTACAAGTTCGCCAATCTTTCAGCCAGGCCAGTGTCGGTACTTTGAGGGAGGTTCCCCGTGCTTTCGCACAAACCTAATTAAAATAAACCTCGTTTTTCCAGGGGCGTAACCCCGTTCACACCTTTCTAGACACCTACTTGATTGGCTAATTATGATGTGTAAAACTCTCCCAGGAGTAACTCTTACTCGCAGTGGGTATCGGGATCCAACTATCTCATAGAAGGTATGCAAACTCATTGCAAATTTTAACACTTGAAATTCCCGACAATATTCTGCTCCAAGAGATCTATGACCTTGACAAGGTCAACAAACCATAAATCGCAAGTCAAGTTCAACCCGTAGATTTCATGATTGAATTAAACCCACCCGCACGACTCTTGACAAGGTCAACAAGGCCGTACGGCTACCTTAATCCAATCTTATCTCATGCTTTAGCAGATAAGCATTAATCAGCTACCGTACACTACGCCTTGACAATGTCAACAAACGTAGTACGAATACTGAATAGTCCTTATCTGAAATGAAGGAGGGCTACGACAAGTTTTTAAGAAAACCTTTTGCGTAATGAACTTGATATCGTTGTAGAAAAAATGATTTTTAAAAGGAGTGTTTTTGAGACTTTTGCTAGTTTCGCTAAAGAGGTCACTCCCGGTGAAGGGATCTCGGCTCTTTCCTTATCGAATAAGGTGCTGGATATTTCACAAATACCACTATGTAAAGAAAGAACTAAAAGAAGCAATCAAAAGACAAAACTGAATGGTTTGTAGCATCTGCTAGTTTCGCTAGAGTGGTCACTCCCGGTGAAGGGATCTCGGCTCTTTCCTTATCGAATAAGGTGCTGGATATTCTACAAGGAATACCTCTATGGAAAGCAAAAACTAGAGCTACCCTTTTTGAAAATTTGATTCTACAACATCTTTTAGGTTTCTTTCTTTTTCATTAATCTCATTAATGAAGTCCCATCATTTAGGCTTCCTAAGCATCACAGAAGAAACGAAAATACAATGTACGCTTATGCCATCCGCATTCGCCACAGTGTCCCGTTATGAACCGTTAGGTTACTTAACAAACTGCATAGCGGGGCGGGACTAGCACAGGTGCAAAACATAAGCAATGTTTATTATATATCATATATATAATAATAAAGCATTCGTCTCACGCATATAAAGTGATCACATCACAGAATATCAGCAGCAGAAGATAACATACAAAATATTGGATATACTAGGAATTCCGTGTTTTAAATTAAGCCAGTATAAAACACGGATTCCACGGTCGCGATGAATTGCCAAACCTATATCCCTAGACCCCTACGAGAGCGGCAAGCAACCCTACCAATTCTAGAGTTAGGAGACCCGGTCTCGACTCCTCGAGATGGTCTCCTACTGGACTCTAGAACCCGGTTACTTGTGTTCCCCACCTTGGGTCTATTCTAATGCGGAAAAGTAAATAATATACAACAATGGTGACATCATCCTCATCCCGGAAGTGCCCCAATAAAAGAATATTACATACAATGAATTTTACATGAATGAAAATAAAAACTCCCATCTCACATAAAACCGCTGGCTATTCAAAACACGACGATCCAATATAACATATCACAGCAACACATAACATCACATGTCATCAACGTAAGTAAATATGCGTATCCCAATTGTCATTGACATATAGAAATGAAACTGGAGATACACCACATATTACACTTACGGTCGCAGAAAAGAAAATGTCAAACTACAACATTTGGAATCCACAATCACCTTAGACATCATAAATTCGAAATATCACTTACTTCGGATTTCATGCCAAACAATATGAATTCCAAATATTGTATCACATTCGAGAAAAATCTAGACGATATTAAACATTCCGATCGAATCAACAAACACCCAAAATTTCCCAAAGAGCTCAGCGTAGTTTAAAAATGTTCAGAACATGCTACAGTACCTATGGACCAACCGTAGAAGGGCCAACCCTTGCCTCATCTATAGCGCCGCGGAACTACCGCAAACCCTAGGGTTTGGCGGAGATTCTTACGGTCATAGAATCGAGTTAGGGTTTCGTTCTTCTAGAGAGTCCATCGAATTACTTGCATGATTTTTGAATGTTCTTTAACTTCGAAAAATCCAATTCTTGGAAAAATTCCAGCGATGGTTAAAGTGGGTATTTAATATTCGTTCGAACTTTTTAACGCGGTCCAAATAACCCGAAATAAAGTTAGAATTATGACTACGAAACACTCCGAATTGCCTTTATAGAAAATGAACATCTCATGCAATTTTAGAAAAAAACAAGCAACACCTGAAACACCAAAATCCAGAGACCAAAACAACTAAACGAATACGAAACAAAACAGAGCACCGGGGGCCGGCCAGCTCGGAAATACAATGAATGTCGCCGGGTCAAATCCGGCCAATTTTGTTCATTTTTGTCCAGTGTTCATGTTACATCTCATATAACATTCTGCAGTTGCTTAAAAATTTTTTCGACGACTTAAAAAATTTGACAGAAACTAGGTTTTTATTTCAGGTGTTTCGGAGTTGTTTCGGTTTCGTAATCTAACAAATATCGTCTAATTCTCTAGCTTGGCTCTGATACAACTGTAGGGTTACCTAGCACGACAGCAAAGTTTCGGGAGGCATCGACCATGCCACTTTCAAAAAATTGCCATGCTAAACAACCCTAACCCTAGAATCTTAACTAGAGATTTAGACAATACTCTATGTAAACTACTTTACATCTAAGTGAATATAGAATACAACCTTTGTAGACCGGTCCTTCACTACAAATGCTCCGTGTAGAAGTCCCTTCGCTCCAAGTAGTGGTGATCCGGACTCTCCGTAGGCTCCACTAGTCAAAATGAACGAACTTGCTCAATGATCTTCGAGACCGAAGATGATCTACTTTGAGGAGACACCAACTCAAGCTACCTCTTCACTAATTAGGGATTAGTGAAGCTAACACACTAAACTAAATGGCTAATCTAGTAGAGGATGATGAAGTAGGAATTTTGCTCACTTTAGAATTCTTTTTCTCACTATTTTTCCTCACTTCTCAAAAGCTAGATAGCTAAACTCTTGATGAAGATGAAGATGAAGAAGATAAAATGAATAATTTTCTGTGTGTGAGAATAGCAACCATGGATGAGATAATATCTCATATTAACCCTTATAGAGACATAACCATGGCTAATTAGAATGGTTGGGTTAATAAATATCTTAAGTAAAACAAAATTAGTGGACTAAGTCAATGGTTCCACAAGATTCTCCAAGCTTCAACCATGAACAATTTTCCATCTAATTTTAGATTTACTTTAAATAAATAAACCCTACATTATAATAAGTATGGTGTAAGTCTCATACACCCATGTTGCATGTATAATCAAGCATGACAAAAAAGAAAACACAATAAATATATATCACATATATATTAAGTGTGCAAAAGTGAGAAATAGAAATACTTAAGTGAGCAAATATTAGTTAATGTAAATTAATATATCAAATATATAATTATACATTAAATCATTAAATCAACACTTGATTTAATAATCCGGCTATATCGCATATAACCGACTAATATTATATGTATCAACTTATCGAATCAACACTTGATTCGATAACCCGGCTATATCACATATAACCGACCGATATCACATATCGCGGGAATAGAATACGGTTCTCGGTCCCGCACATATCACATATATGCTACTACTTCGTTTCTCCTGAGCCAGGAAACCTCTGTGTAGGAGTCTAAAGACTCGTCAATATGCCGGCGGTAGGTGATGATCATATCAGTCACCTACAAGCCATCAGCAGTACTAGCTCGACGTAACGGCTACCCGGGTATTGAGCGATCATAAGATCAACAAGCAAGCCTGCTCATACTCCTGTAAAGCCTGTCAGTAACACTACCGTACAGTCCGGTCTCTTCGTCTGATATGTCGCATATCAAGTCTAGGGGTGGTAAACGTCAGACCCCAGTAACCGATAAGTCGTTCCGATGTGTGGCTCATAACGGGTCGAGAAACTACTGATAACACTTACCAGTAGATCTACGTAATAGCCCTGGCCAGGGACTTCCTGTTATGGCCAATCGAGCACAGCGCAACATCAACCCTTATACCGGGAGAGACGAATCCCCTCCTATCGCTCATTGCATCCATGTGATTCGGGACTGTACCCAAAAGCCACCGTTTTGCACGTTATCTTGAACATGGTAAGGTGGAAATCAAAGTACTATGGGAATCACACAAGACTTTATGACGATCTCGGGTCTACAGACTAACATGTACCAGTGTCACCAGAGAACTACAATCTGATGATATGTATAATACCAACTAGGAGTTCTCAGTGAGTCCGTTCAGTGCACCCAGTTTCCACTGAGCACCCGTATACCATCTTTGATGTCAAACACCAATGGATATGGGATCATCCATCGCCCATCATATGGGTCAAGAAGCGTATACGCTAGTCTACTCTGGAAAATCGATGCCCTGTCTGGATACACCCTCGACTAGGAACAATTATAGGATGTACTTGTGGACTGCCCTTGGCCTACTAGTATGATCTCCATCATAGTCCTGGTAGTCAAGTACTCATCCTAATGGCTTTATCAACATGTGAGAGCAAGACAGTATCACAATACAAGTCTACATGTTAAGACAAAGAGCAACCAGATAGCATACTATCATGTCGAGCAAGAAAGTCCTCTCTATATATGTCCAAGCATCCACTATAATATACATCATATGTACAATAATGGCCTCTAAGACATACACATAACTAACAGGCACCTCGCAAAAGGGAAAGGAAACACCCGCTCTGATTGTTGGAGGATCTTCTTCTTCTAGATCCAAGGCCAAGGCCAAGGAGAAGAAGAAGAAGGCCCCTACCAAACTGAGGGGAGGTGTGCAGAAAGTGGCGGGAAAGGGAAAGGAAAAGATGGGAGGGGCAGCCACAAAGGATGAGTGCTTCTATTGTAAGAAAAAGGGTCATTGGAAAAAGGACTGCAGTGCCCTAAAGGCCAAGAACCAGGACACAAAGTAGGTTGTGGCTTCAACTTCAGGTGTGTTCGTGATTGAAAACTGCTTTTCTATAAACTCTACTTCCTCGGTATTGGATACCGGATCAGGATCTCACATCTGTAACTCTTTGCAGGCGTTGAGAAGTCGTAGGGTTTTGAGGAAAGGTGATATGACCCTCAGGGTTGGCAACGGAGCCAGTGTGGACGAGTTGCAGTAGGGGAATTTCACTTTGGATTGTCGAGTGGACATATTTTGTGTTACATAACTGTTTTTGTGTACCCAGTATGGTGTGTAATATTATATCAGTATCTTTATTATCAAATGATGGATATAATTTTGCACTTGTAAGCAATGTTATCAACATTCACTTGAATCATAAAATGGTTGGGTCGGGTACACTAAGCAACGGAATATACATTCTTAATCAACATCAAGTTTTCAACGTCCAAAATACACTAAAAAGAAAAGCTCCAGAATCGAACCAAACTTTTCTATAGCATTGTAGACTCGGTCATATCAATAAAACACGACTGACTAAGTTACATAAAGAAGGATACTTAGATCCGTTTGAGTATTAATCATATGCAACTTGTCAATCATGTATCATAGGAAAGATGACAAAGACTCCGTTCATTGGACACGGAGAAAGAGCCACTGAACTCCTGGGACTCATACACAGCGACGTGTGTGGGCCAATGTCTACACATGCACGAAGTAGCTATTCCTACTTCATTACTTTCGCAGATGATTTCTCTAGGTATGGACATGTATTCTTAATGAAACATAAATCCGAGGCCTTTGATAAATTTCAAGGGTATAAGAATGGAGCGGAAAACCAAACCGACAAAAGTATTAAGATGATCCGTTCCGATAGGGGCGGAGAATACTTAAGTGCCGAGTTCCTGGAATACCTAAAAGAGAATGGAATTCTCTCTCAGCTTACTCCTCCATACACACCACAACACAACGGTGTATCAGAAAGTCGGAATCGCACCTTACTAGATATGGTGTGTTCCATGATGAGTAATGCTGAGTTGCCGCCCTCCTTCTGGGGTTATGCACTGGAATCTGTTGCATACATATTGAACAAGGTTCCAACTAAGTCTGTCCCTATCACTCCATATGAAATGTGGAGTGGGAAGAAACCATGTCTTAAGTATTTAACGATATGGGGTTGTCCTGCTTTTGTCAAAAAGGTTCATCCGGACAAACTTGAGGCACGTTCAGTACTGTGTAAGTTTATGGGATACCCCAAAAATTCTAGGGGGTATTATTTCTATCACGCTAAGGAAAAAAAGATCTTTGTTTCTCATCATGCCCGCTTCATGGAAACTCAATTTCTCGAAAAAGAGATAAGTGGGAGAGCGATGGAGCTGGAAGAAATTCCAGAACCTCAGACTATTACTGAAAACTTAGTAGAACCTGAGACTTCAATGGAACAGGACATACCCACCCCACTCCGCAGATCTAGTAGGATATCTCATCTGCCCGAGAGATACTACGGTTTTCTCGTAGACGGGGATCGAGAAGATTGCATCATCGACGATGATGAGCCCACTAGTTTTCAGCAAGCCATCACGAGTAAAGACTCGGTGAAGTGGCTGGATGCTATGCTAATCGAGATGGAATCCATGTACACAAAAAAAGTTTGGACTTTGGATTTTGCTCCTACTGGGGTAAAACCCGTAGGGTGCAAATGGATCTTCAAAAAGAAAATTGGTATAGATGATCAGGTAGAAACCTACAAAGCTAGAATTTTTGCTAAAGGTTTTCGTCAAAGACCAGGATTGGATTATGACGAAACTTTTTCACCAGTAGCTATGCTTAAATCCATTCGGATCCTACTTGCCATTGCTTCCTTCCATGACTATGAGATCTTCCAGATGGATGTTAAAACCGCCTTTCTAAATGGAAGTTTAGAAGAGTGTGTTTTCATTGATCAACCATAGGGCTTCATAGACAGTGGGAGCAGTGGAAAAGTGTGCAAGTTGCTTAAATCCATTTATGGATTAAAGCAGGAATCGCGGAGTTGGAACATCTGCTTTGATAAGACGGTCCGAGAATTTGACTTTATCAAAAATATAGATGAACCTTATATTTATAAGAAGATTGTAGGGAGAGCTGTGGTATTCCTCGTTTTATACGTTGATGACATTCTCCTGATAGGAAATGACATTCCTATGTTACAATCGGCTAAGATGTTCTTGTTACATAGGTTCTCTATGAAAGACCTAGGGGATGCCTTGTACATTCTGGGGATTAAGATCTATCGTGAGAGATCTAAAAGAATGTTGGGACTTTCACATTCAAGGTACATAGACACCATACTGAAGAGGTTTAATATGGAATATTCTAAGCGCGGCCATTTGCCCGCTTGTCACGGAATCACCATCTCCAAAGACATGTTTCCTAAGACTGATGAGGAGAGGGCTCGCATGAGCAAAGTACCCTACGCCTCTGCGGTAGGGTCAATAATGTATGCGATGTTATGTACCAGACCAGATGTAGCTTACGCACTCAGCGTGGTAAGCAGGTATCGGTCACGACCCGAAATTGCACATGACTGGCACTTGAATCATATGAAGTCTATAGGACTCCATCTAATTCAAGTAAGCCAAAAATCCCAGAAATCTAAACCATTTAAAGAAGAAGTGAAGAAAAATTATTTTAATTCAAGTGGTTTTAATAACATAAGCCGAAATATGCATTTTTAAAATCTCAAGTCTTTTCTGAAAATTTCGGCAGAGTTTCCTTTGTAAATACTGGCCCCAAAAGGGTACAACATGCATAATATGAATAAAGGCATCCCCAAGCGGGATCTAGCTCTTCACCAATTGGCGGTAACAACCACGCAAGTAATATAATAACAACGCCGAAGGGCGAGGATCAAAACTCAAAGGAAACCCAAAATCATCAAGAAAACCATAATAATACAACGCGCGACTCTAAGGTCCAAAGAATATACAACAGGTCTTCTAAGGTTATAAAATAAAACAGGTCTGGTTGATGGAGTTTCTAGATACAACAGAATATAAATAAAGTACAATAGTGGTCACGATGCAAGTGAACCCACCTACCAAAGCAATCACTCGTAAAGAAGTAGTGTGCCAGCAAAGCCGCCAAGGAAACCTGTACGGCAAAACCTACAAGAAACGGTGGTACAACGGGGGTGAGTTGCCAACTCGTGAGTAGAAAACATCACAGAGCAGAAATCGCATGTATGACTCAATCCTAGGTCATACGATCAGTAATATCTTCAAATAATATGGCCTGAAGCATGATAAAATGGCAAGGGTAAACATCTATACATAAGTGTAATACCAAGTGCTCGTGTCAGTGCCTCAGGTAGCAACATATCATATATATGATGTATGAATGCATGAAAATAGAATACATCTAAATGAGAAAACTGTTTTCTTTATATAGTGAGATTTCTGTATATATATAAATTGGGGTATTATCAATGAAATCAACATAGAATCAGTGTCAAGTATCGACACAAAACATATATTTAATATCTAAATATCTCAGGCTCCGGCAATCCGGACTAGCCTGTATCCTCGAATCTCAATATCTAGGGCTCCGGCTATCCGGACTGGCCCATATCATCAAATCTCAAAACCTCAGGCTCCGGCAATCCGGACTGGCCTATACTCCGATCGGTATCCTCCGGATATCCGTCGAGTCACAATAAAATCACCGGTCGGTAGTGCTCCCCTGCCAAGCTCAACGCCATCATCTGCGACCATCTTGTCCAGGGGTATCGCACCGGGTCCACCATGCACCAACAAATGGTTCCTCATTCTCGAATCGGGTGTATGATATCGCTCAAGAGTCGAGAAAACTCATGGTGGACATATCTCAAATCATATCATGAGAAAACCGCAATTTTCTATCTTTAAAATGATAATCAGTTTATAAAATCCTTGCGGTTTCTCCAAATCCAGAAATCTCATGGAAATCCGAAATCCCAATCTCAAGGGTAAATAAACAATGAAATACCGGTAATAAGTTCCATAATATTGCACAAAAATAAATAAATGAATGCATCGGATATATAGCAAGGAATGCAATAATTAAACTAGCATATGGAAGCAATAACATATTGGAACTATCAGCTAACAAGCTATGTCAATGAAATAATATCCTCTAAAGTGTACGTGACATAGCAATTACCGATGATGATGAGTGTGAGCCAGCAAGCAGGTGTATGTGGAACATACGCATCATCAGTAATGGTGCTGGTGTCCTGACAGTATGATTTTAATAATAACTAATGAAAACACAATATAAGCATGCAATGCGATGCGAACAAAAAAAATATGCAGAACATGAATAATAGCGCAACATGTAAGAATATACATTTATATATATGAGTCATACAGTTTTGACATTTGAAATAACACGAATCGTGATGTTTAGAAAATAAGGGCTACGGTGTTTTTAAGAAAAGGTGCGTCCTTTGAAATGTCTGTAGAATCCTCTGGCCTGTCTTTAAAATACTCATGGTTCGTTAGTTTGAAATAGGTATGACTCGAGTCTAGTCTAACATCTACAAGTAAACTACAGGACGAAACTAACAGACTAGTCGAAAGGTAAGGAAAACCATCTAAGTGTGAGTCGATATCTATACATATATCTAGTAGTCGGTGATCCCGCCTCAATAGTATCACGTACGATACAATATATATAATATGACATCCTCGAGTCAAGAGTGCGGATCTATCATCATAATTATAGCTCGTACGGTAAATCCATCGTACGGCATCCCAAATCTGGGTACTGGTCAGATATCACATTATCTCATTATTCAACTGGTATCCTTATCATTATATCCTGTATTAGGGGTATCGATCTAAGTCTAGTACATTCTGATACCATCAATATACATATGCGTTTGTATGAAAACACATCGCCTAAGGACCCGCTATAATCTCATTTCGTATCTTATAATACGAACCAAATCATATCACCGATCTCGTGGCCTCAAGCCCAATCACATCGACTCATCTCTAAGTACCATGTACTATCCTCATTATCCATGTATATGTACACACACACACACACACACACACACACACACATATATATATATACATACTCACAACATATATGTATATATATATATCTATATCCACATACACGCACAAGAAGTAAAATGTATGCGAGTGTGTGTGTGTGCGCGTGTATGCAAAAACTTAACTCAAGGGTTTCGCGACTAAGAACTACACTATAAACGCTTTCCTACAGTACGCTAAACTAACCCAAAGTCACATAACCATTTCTTGCAAAGTATGCACATCTCATAAAACACATAAGTATATATATATATATATATATATATTTATATATATCACAACGCATTCGCGTTCTATACTACGAAACTGCGGGGGTGCTATACGCCATCCACCCGACTTCCCCCATAGATATATATCTACACACCTGATTCTCGCTTGCTGGATTCAATGACGCCACGCTCTCCTCATCGTCTTGAAATCCACATGGGGGGTGCCTACATATAAACATACAGTATCGTAAACTGAAATCGCGAACGAAAACCAAAACGGCACGTGTATCACGCTTAGGTTAAAACATATGGTCTCGCATGCAAAACACAACCAATTAACCCTCGTCGTTAACGTTCAAACACCACACGACGGAATTTAAATCAAATACCAAATCCCAATTCATTAAAATTCACAAAACGAAATCAGAAACTACATAAAACCTTCCAGATTTTACCCTAGGTGAAATTAGCCAATTTTGCACATGTGGAGGGTCTAATTTACTGCAAACGGAGCCATGGACCAAACCTGGGGCCTACCCAACTAAGCCAGGCCGCAAATTGCGGCTTATAGGATTAAATTTGCGGCCTCAGTATAGGGGTTTGGGCTCGGGTCTCTGTGGTAGCTTCTAGGTTGCTTGCTTGTATCACAGTCTTTGCTAAATAATTCCTAGGGTCCCCGGGTGTTAGCAGATCTCTAAATAACCTCACAATTTCCACAAATTCCCGATATCGGGGATTCTATGTTTGTGAATTTGGGTTCTAGTCACTGTTTTATTTCAATATACAATCACTACAGGGGTTTGTGGCCTCTACTAAACCTCAATTACACTATCATAACTCAAATAAATCCCTAACCTCATCTTGGAATTTTCAAAGCTCACTAATCCAAACTAAAACACTTCTAAACCAATATAGATGCTAAAGGAATTGAAATACTACTCTAATGGTAAAGGAATTACCTCATTTGGCAACTCAAGAATTTTCTTGAGTTGCCCCAAGTCTTCAAAATTCAAACTTTCTTGGTCCAAAGTGTTTGTAGTGAGCTTGTGCATGTTTTTAATGAAGGGAAGATGAAGTTTTTAGGTGTTTTGGGGTGTGTTGTGAGGCGATTTGAGGAGGGAGGAGGTGGAAGGCAGCCATGGGAGAAGTGGAGAGGAAAAAGATGAAGAGAAATGAAGAAGGAGAAAAGCCAAGACCAAGGTGTAAGTGCACGGCGGCGCCCCGGCCGTCAATCCGACGGCCAAATGCGGAAGCGGTGATAAACTTTTTGATTTTCTTGAACTGGAAAACCGCCGCGCCCTAATACCCAGATCGAACCACTAACAAGTCCTAGCTATCAACAAGAAAGGGAAGAGAGATATACCGACAGATCCGAGTCCTCCGGTCTTCTCGTCGTCGTCCCGATCTCCTGCGGAATGTCCCGTCTCCTCCTCGTCGCCGGAAGTGCACCACATCGCCTACTTCTTTTACGGGCTCCCACCTCAATGCCGAGGCAACTCGGGCACGAAGCCGGCTACTCGACGTGCCCAAGATATGCTGTAGAATATCTAGAGAAGAAGTCTCATTTGGGGTTTTTTTGGAGCTTTGCCATTTTGTGGAGGAAGAAGAACTTGGAGAGAGATGAAGGAAAAATGTGATGTATCAAGAATGAGAGTAACATTTTTCTCCCCACTCAAAAGAGAAGCATTTCCCTCACACTACAAAAGTGGCCGGCCCCTTTTCTTTCATGTGTGATTGGAGAGAGAAAGTCCAAGGGGAGGGTTAATCAACATGCTAGAAAGAGAGTGTGGAGTTATCATGTGTAGAAATGATTACTAGCAAAACCAAAACTCAAATGCAACCATCATCTCATGCATGATGGCTTCAAAAAGTCAAGCCATCATGAGAAGAAGAAGTCAAGTGATGGTGCTTATCATGAAAACCATCATGATGCAACAAAGATGCAAAGACCCCCTCCACAACCACTTATTTGCAACAATGCAAATAAGCCCTCCTCCACCAAACTTCGGCCAATGAACGGAACAATGGAAATCGGCCGAAACGGAAAGCAAACTGGCAACTCCATAAAACTGGTCCCGTAATAAATTACAGGGAAACCCCGATACTGTGCATACACACCCGCATCTGTATTTCGACCGAAGTACAAAATGCAATGAGACAAAGTCTTCACTGTACTATACTAGGATCCGGCTTAAACCAAAGCCGGCTAGTAATATCTGTTCGATCCTGATCCGTGCAATACCGCACGTATCTGATCGAACCCTGCCATATAACCATACGGCCTATAGTACAAACTGTCCGATCCTGATCCGTGCAATACCGCACGTTTCTGATCAGACCTTGCCATATCTCCATACGGCCTCTACAACCTTTCGCCCGAAAGCTGAGTAACTGAATGTGGGGGACTCTAAAGACTCGTCAACACCTTGGTTGTGGATTTAACCACAAGCACGTCAGAGGTATAAGCCAATACGTAACGGGCTACCAGGTATTGACTAAAAAGAATGTCTGTGAGTGAACTCAGCCTGACAACCCTACTGAGCCTGTCAGTGACAATATCCGTACAGTCCGGTCCGTTCGTCTATGAGCATCGCATGGCGGGCCTAGGGGGTTGGTAAAAGTCAGACCCCCAAAAGCGGTACAAGTCGTGTCGGAGTGTAGCCCAGAACACCCTGAGATACTACTGGAATACCTACCAGTAAATCTCCTTGCCTCGGCCGAGGGCTTTGTGTAATGGCTCTCCTAGACACAGCACGACCTCACCCCCAATACCGGGAGAGACTAACCCCTGAAGATACGCTCACTACCTCCATGTGGCTCGGGACTGTACCCAACTAAAACCTGTTTGCACGACTCCTTTGAGCCGTGGTAGGGTAGTAATCAAAGTACAGTGGGAACTCACACAAGACAAATGACGATCCCCAGGTCGATGAACTAACCTGCACACATGTCACCTGGGAACTGCCATCTGACGTCTGGTATATGACCAACTAGCATGTTCCCGGCGAGTCCTGTCCGGTGCACTCATAACCCAATGAGCACCTATATACTTCTTAGGTGATCCAACTTACACCAGTGGCTTGTGAGACCGGCCACCGCCCCTCGTCGGGGTCTCGACTGTATACACTAGTCTACTATGGAGTATCGATGCCCTGTCTCAAAACTCACACGACTAGGGACCTTTTAAGGATATGCTTATAGACCCCAGCTCCCACTTATATGATCGCCCTCATACTGCTGGTGGTCAAGCAAGAATCCTAGGGGCTCTATCAACGTGTAATAGCGACTTGTCAGGTCACCTAAAACAGTACACGATGATAAAGGTAAACCAGATAGCGTATTATCATCTCGAGTAAGACTGTCCTACCGGGATAGGTCCTCCATCAATCATTGCAATCACGTACCTGTGACCTAATAATTGACTCTGAGGGCACTATCTCCAACAATCTCCCACTTGCACTCAAGGCTAATTATTGCGATGTCGCATACTCACAGCCCGTGTGATACCGAACACCCAACTCCTCTACTAGTCAGTCTCACAAAGCTCGTTTGCGAGACTATTGCGTTCGAGGAATAGCCTCAGCGAGTGGATCCGCCTGGATGTTTCTTTCTATGTCTCTCTATATCTCAAGTTCGCGGAGAAACCCATCTCCCGAAATGAGCAATAGCTGTCTTAGAATGTGTCTGGATGTCTGATGGGACATAGCTCATAAATGAACTCCAAATCCAAACTTCTTAGACTGTATCGTCAACTGAACTTAATCAGTATCCTGCGCCATGCCTCCCTCAGTATTGCCTTGGACCACCTGTCCAAAATACTGCCCCTCGTCAGAGGGAAAACTATAACTCTGACAACCTCCTTGTCGTCCATGTCACCTTGGAAGCCTGGAATGATAACTGTCTCACGAATGAGGCTGTCGTTATCATATCCCTAGAAGATTCACTTATGTTCTAAAACTGCTTCCGACTGTTTCTCCAGGATTGGATTAATGTCAACTTATTGCATCTAGTGCAAAAACAACATCTGGTGTGGTACTTGGCATCTCATGATTGACTCAATTGCCTGAGCAAGTGATCTGCCAATCATGCGCATCCCTCTCCCCTTCAGTCTGTAAGACAACTTTGGAGAGGGTGACTCCATCACCTGCAGGTACACTACCGTGCCAGGAGTCGTCCATTCTAAATACTCTTAGAATGCTGTCTAAGTACCCTGATTGGGAAACCACCCAAATCTAGATCTAAAACCATAGATCTAGTAACCAGTATGTCTGACATAAAATCCATTTCTTTTGTGGAGAAAACACTGTGTGACGACCAAAGTATAACCGATTGTAGCGTAGGAATATCACTTCCTACTCTGTGTATGTCATCCAAATACCATGACATCACACCCTAGTACCTCCTCAACAGATCCATCCCTTATTCTGATGAAGTCAAACCCATGACTGTCACGTCAGAAATAGATGATCTATCTCCGCTACATCTGCTTTAGTCTATAAATAGACATAAGCTACCTGTCCACCAATGCTTCCGCTGCTCCCACTGACTACGACAACCCTCTGGCAGAGTCATATACACGCACACTTCTAAAGAAAGTTTAGAACGACGCTATACTCATCCTCCCACCGGGTCTCGCAGCCTGGAACAACAGCAATAGTAATTGTGGGTAAACAAGAACTTCCCTGTCACCGTCCTTGAGGCTACCGGAGTACCTCTCGGGTGCCTGAAGTTACCCACCTTATCTGCGGAGTGGCCAATGGAATGTCAATCCAGATTGAATCTTTAGGTTCCTTATCAAATCTTCAGTAATCGTTTGTGGTTCTGGAATCACTTCCAGTTCTACCATACTCCCACTACTGTTTTCTGAAAAAATCCATTTTTAATAAAACTGTGGCGAGTCTAGAAAAATATCTCTATTGTTCATCCAGATGGTAGAAAGTCAACCCTCGTCATAGCCTGGGTAACCCACAAACAGCCATTACAGAAACGTGCCTTGAGTTGTCCAGTGTCTGGTTTTAATCATAAGCCGGACAACTCCCCGTACCTTAACATCGTTAAGATATGAACTGTTCTATATCCAATATAGAACCAGAGGCACTGATTTAATTGAACCAGATTCAAATCATACAACTGTCTCCAGTGCATGTCAACTAAATGGAAGGAGGCCTGATCAGCGTTACTCAACTTAGGAATGCTTTCTAATTATGAATAACCTGAAAGAGAAGCAAAATCTCTTAATCATTATTATCAACTGAATACCATACACAAGTATCTATATCTTCGATCACTTTGAAGAATCCCGATACTTGCAATACCTGGTTCTCTACTCTATTCAAATACCTATAACTTCTCAAAATTCAGACCCTGTGTTTCCACGAAACACTTGTCTAAAAACTAGAGAAGTCATAAGTAAACCGAATATAGTATGACGACCAACCCCTCTGTCCTGATGGACCCTGGACAACATACAATACCCTGTATAAGTCCCTTGAGTCTGATAACTCATTCACTGTGTGTTGTAGGTTGAAAACTGTACTTATGGTTAAGAAGAATTACACCGATGTTTAATGCTCCTTACCTAACCATCCACTGATATAGGTAAATGTCGTAGACATAATTTCAGAAAGGTATATCTCACTCTATGAAAATATACGTACAGATATATCAATTTGAAATTGGTGCATAACAGCGGATATTCAAAACCAAATATTTGCCGACCGGCAAACAACCCAGGTGATTTCCTCAAATATCACCGATTACGATGAATCCCGATATAATGAGGATGATCACCCAATTCCCAATAACCTACTCCCACTCATCATCTGTAAAACCATACAGATGTGAGAATCATACCTGGTAAATACATACCCTGGAGCAAGTGTCTAATCGGGAAATCAGTTTTCCTTTAACAGTACACAGTGAAACTGAAACATTGAAATGTCTCGATGGGGTATCCTGGTATTCCTAGTAATGCCTCTTCCAGATTCACGACTGTAACCGTATAGTTATTTGTCACCTCTCCAAATCCCTTCATATGTCTTCAGTCATTACCTTCTGCATACCCCTTTAGGCCAAATGGTTTTCTTCCTTCCCTACCGTTCGGCACCAGCCTATGGTTTGGAAGAAGACTATCCAATAAGCATAATGGGTGTACTGTCCCAATCCTAGGAACACTCGCAATGAGAGAGGGTGAAGATAAAAGACAACCGAATAAATCTTATTCCTATTTCTCCTGAACCAGAATCCATCCCCGAACTGGAACAAGTTCCTTTCGAGTTCGTATATAACCATACGATGGAGTATCCAATAAACTGTGGATCTTCGTAATGATACGGAGTGTCCTGGAGAAATACAAAGGTGATTTAGGATTGGCGAAGGAATACTTGGTTTGGTCGTGAATATCTATTGCAATTTACTTTGCCCTCTTACTAATCCCTTGCTTTGTCTTAACTTAATACCTTCTGCACACCATCGTTATGCTAATTGGTTTTCTTCATTCCCTACCGGTCGGCACCAGCCTAAGGTTTGGAAGAAGACAATCCAATTTGCGTAATAGTTGTACTACCCCTAAACCAAGGAGTACTCGTAACCTGAGAGAGGGTAAAAGGAAAAGACAACTGAATAATCCTATCCGTTTTCTCCAGAACCTGAAACCATCCTCGAATAAATTCTTTCGAGTTCGTATCTAACCATACGATGGTTTTGTCCAATGGAAGTGGACGTTTGTAGTAATACGGGGTGTCCTGGAGAAAAGGGTAAAAGTAGGAGTGGCAATGAGGTCTGCAACTCTGACAATCCAAAAGCCAGTGTTAAAGAAGGTTCGGTCAACTTGGTCACTGAGTCATAGTCTAAGGGCCGGGTGAATGGTCGCTGCCAAAGAGAGAGAGAAAAGAAACACTCAGCGTGCACTCTAACCTAGATCAGAATGGTTACCAATTTATCTAATCTGGAAACCTCCCACTGTATTGTCAAATTCTCCTCCAAACCTGAAAGAAGAATTAGTCGGGGTCACCCGAGGAGTAAACTAACTCATCAGTGGGAATCGGGATCCAACTCTCATCGCATGACAACGTGACGGAATCCGCTCACGGTATCACACTCCAGAAGGTATGCGCATATCTGGCAAGTTTCAGTTCTTTTGAAACTCCCGATGTGTTTTCTGCCCCATGCTCTTATGACCTTGGCGTGAGGTCAAAATATCATAAGTCACATGTCAAGTTCTACCCATCATTATCCAGGTTAATTTGAATCCACCCATACATACCCTTGACGTAGGCCAAAATAGTAGTACGACTGTCCCAAACCAACGCATCTATCTATGCAACAGATAAATACCCGGCAGCTACCAATCACTATGCCTTGGCGTGAGGTCAAAATACATAGCTTGAATACTACCGAATATTTAACTGAAATGATGGAGGGCTACGAATGGTTTCTGGCGAAAACCTTTAACGTAAAGAACTTGATATTGTCGAAGGAACGGATAGCTTTTAAAAATATAGTGACGAAAACCGTTGCTAAAGAGGTCACTCCCGGTGAAGAGATCTCGGCTCTTTCCCCGTAGAATGGGGTGCAGGATATTCCAAATGAATACCGCGATGCAAAGCGAAAGTAATCGGCTATAGTGAAGTTAATGCCCTGACGCAAACTTCTGTCCAAGGGGTCACTCCCGGTGAAGGGATCTCGGCCCTTGCCTCGTCGACTGAGGAGCAGGATATTCCAACTGAATACCACGATGCAAAACAAAAGTAAACGTCCTTGCAATAACAGCTTTTTGAAAAGTGTTCCAACAACATCAGTTTAGGTTTGTTTTAACTTGCATTGATCCGAATCAATGCAGTCCCATTAATTGATCACACCAAAAAGAACGAAAATATACTGATCTACGTATATGCCATCCGCATTCGCCACTGGGTCCCGTCATTACCCGTTAGGTTAGCTAACTAACGACAGAGCGGGGACTGGACTAGCGCGGATGCAAAACATATACAACATCTACTAATATATATACCAATATATTATTTTTCGCTCAAGGCGTGAAAGAAATGCAACATCACAGAAAATGTACAGCATCACAGAAACAATACAGATATCTGGGATCCCCGGGTTTCACAGAGCCATTGAAACCCGACGTTCCCCTGGTCGTGTGGGTAGCCTGTGCAATGAAATCCTAGACCCCTACGGGCGCGGCAAGTCACCCGCCAAAACCAGAAGCGAGGCAGCCCCCTTCAGTACCATGAATGGACCACCCAGCACTTCACGGAATCCGGCAACTTGGGCACCCCTCCTGGGTCAACCTGTACCCCCTACGAGTGCGGCGAATAACCCGCCAATCCTAGAGTGAAGCCCCTTCCGTCTCAATGCCATGAGATGCGGGCTTGTTGCCCTCCAGAACCCGGCTATCCGTGTACCCCGCCGCGGGGTAATCCTAGTACAGAAAGTAAAATATACATACAACGGGTACATCGACCGCAACCTGGTCGTGCCCCAAAATAATAATACAATCAGGCAGTGACGGCAGTCCACATGTCGGACGCTCGCCCCGCAAAATCAAATGTACATAATACAACCACAACTGTACTAGCATTGCATCCAGGCTATACCCCACGACCAATCCGCAACATCACAGCAAAAAACAGAACATCAACGTGAAAGTCACGTTCGCAAATCCGTCTAACCGGGCTATAGCAGTTAGACCGGATTTACCGATCAAGTGACATTCACGGTCGCAGATATAATGTAAATACTGTGAAATAATGTGTTTAAATATTCGATCGATCAAACATTAACAAGTGGGCCCCAAGCGATACTGTAACAGATCAAGAAATCCTGGGCCCAAAATTAATATTCCAAAACCCATGAAATCACCCCAGAAGCCCACTGTAAAAACCCAACCCACTGAATCATCCATACTGCGGCGGAACCGCGGCAACAAGTAGGGTTTTGCCGCGGTTCCGCGCTCTACTGTAGAGATCAGTGTGTCGAAATTTTGTAGAACTCCTAGAATCTCCAGTACATCAATTTTATACAACCTGAAAAATTTTTCGAGACCAAATATTTTCAACAGAAACTGATGCGAAGGTAAAATGCAGTTTTGAAACTTTTTGATCGATCGGAAATGCAAACACATTAAACCAAGCTAGACTAAGTTAATGGCGAGGCTCTGATACCACTGTAAGTGCACGGCGGCGCCCCGGCCGTCAATCCGACGGCCAAATGCGGAAGCGGTGATAAACTTTTTGATTTTCTTGAACTGGCAAACCGCCGCGCACTAATACCCAGATCGAACCACTAACAAGTCTTAGCTATCAACAAGAAAGGGAAGAGAGATATACCGAAAGATCCGAGTCCTCCGGTCTTCTCGTCGTCGTCCCGATCTCCTGCGGAATGTCCCGTCTCCTCCTCGTCGCTGGAAGTGCACCACATCGCCTACTTCTTTTACGGGCTCCCACCTCAATGCCGAGGCAACTCGGGCACGAAGCCGGCTACTCGACGTGCCCAAGATATGCTGTAGAATATCTAGAGAAGAAGTCTCATTTGGGGTTTTTTTGGAGCTTTGCCATTTTGTGGAGGAAGAAGAACTTGGAGAGAGATGAAGGAAAAATGTGATGTATCAAGAATGAGAGTAACATTTTTCTCCCCACTCAAAAGAGAAGCATTTCCCTCACACTACAAAAGTGGCCGGCCCCTTTTCTTTCATGTGTAATTGGAGAGAGAAAGTCCAAGGGGAGGGTTAATCAACATGCTAGAAAGAGAGTGTGGAGTTATCATGTGTAGAAATGATTACTAGCAAAACCAACACTCAAATGCAACCATCATCTCATGCATGATGGCTTCAAAAAGTCAAGCCATCATGAGAAGAAGAAGTCAAGTGATGGTGCTTATCATGAAAACCATCATGATGCAACAAAGATGCAAAGACCCCCTCCACAACCACTTATTTGCAACAATGCAAATAAGCCCTCCTCCACCAAACTTCGGCCAATGAACGGAACAATGGAAATCGGCCGAAACGGAAAGCAAACTGGAAACTCCATAAAACTGGTCCCGTAATAAATTACAGGGAAACCCCGATACTGTGCATACACACCCGCATCTGTATTTCGACCGAATTACAAAATGCAATGAGACAAAGTCTTCACTGTACTATACTAGGATCCGGCTTAAACCAAAGCCAGCTAGTAATATCCGTGCAATACCGCACGTATCTGAACGAACCCTGCCATATAACCAGACGGCCTATAGTACAAACTGTCCGATCCTGATCCGTGCAATACCGCATGTATCTGATCGAACCCTGCCATATAACCATACGGCCTATAGTACAAACTGCCCGATCCTGATCCATGCAATACCGCACGTATCTGATCGGACCTTGCCATATCTCCATACGGCCTCTACAACCTTTCGCCCGAAAGCTGAGTAACTGAATGTGGGGGACTCTAAAGACTCGTCAACACCTTGGTTGTGGATTTAACCACTAGCACGTCAGAGGTATAAGCCAATACGTAACGGGCTACCAGGTATTGACTAAAAAGGATGTCTGTGAGTGAACTCAGCCTGACAACCCTACTGAGCCTGTCAGTGACAATATCCGTACAGTCCGGTCCGTTCGTCTATGAGCATCGCATGGCGGGCCTAGGGGGTTGGTAAAAGTCAGACCCCCAAAAGCGGTACAAGTCGTGTCGGAGTGTAGCCCAGAACACCCTGAGATACTACTGGAATACCTACCAGTAATTCTCCTTGCCTCGGCCGAGGGCTTTGTGTAATGGCTCTCCTAGACACAGCACGACCTCACCCCCAATACCGGGAGAGACGAACCCCCTGAAGATACGCTCACTACCTCCATGTGGCTCGGGACTGTACCCAACTAAAACCTGTTTGCACGACTCCTTTGAGCCGTGGTAGGGTAGTAATCAAAGTACAGTGGGAACTCACACAAGACAAATGACGATCCCCAGGTCGATGAACTAACCTGCACACATGTCACCTGGGAACTGCCATCTGACGTCTGGTATATGACCAACTAGCATGTTCCCGGCGAGTCCTGTCCGGTGTACTCATAACCCAATGAGCACCTGTATACATCTTAGGTGATCCAACTTACACCAGTGGATTGTGAGACCGGCCACCGCCCCTCGTCGGGGTCTCGACTGTATACACTAGTCTACTATGGAGTATCGATGCCCTGTCTCGAAACTCACACGACTAGGGACCTTTTAAGGATATGCTTATAGACCCCAGCTCCCACTTATATGATCGCCCTCATACTGCTGGTGGTCAAGCAAGAATCCTAGGGGCTCTATCAACGTGTAATAGCGACTTGTCAGGTCACCTAAAACAGTACACGATGATAAAGGTAAACCAGATAGCGTACTATCATCTCGAGTAAGACTGTCCTACCGGGATAGGTCCTCCATCAATCATTGCAATCACGTACCTGTGACCTAATAATTGACTCTGAGGGCACTATCTCCAACACAAGGTTGACCCCTCACCCTCTCTCTCTCTCTCTCATGCTCATGCTTCTTATTCTAATCTTTTCTTTTTCTTTTCTTTTCTTTTCTTTTCTTCTCTCTTCTCATTTAAAACCTAACCAAATGAAAAATAAAGAGTGGCCATGGTAGAAAAAATGTAGAAATGTGAAATAGGACATGGTGCTTGTCATGTGCACAAATCAAGCTTAATGCATGATTAGTGATATTTAATCGCGATTACCATTAAAATTGTATATAATTAATTATAAAAATTCATAATTGGCCCAAATCACATAAAATACCCTCATTTCAGAAATTCCTATAATTTTCTAAATATTTCCCAATTTATTGGAAATTAATTATACCGCATTATCAAATATTCATAATATTTCTTATTTAATTTTATAAATTCCCAAAAATAATATTTTATTTTTCTGAAATGTTACAGTCTTCCCCCTTAAAGAAATTCGATCCCCGAATTTAAATTTAAACCCTTCAAATACTAAAACATTTCAGTAAAAAGATCAAGTCGTCGGGGTTCCGAATCATAAATACACAAAATACATCGTAGCGCAATGTATGCGCATGAAAAAAAATGAGTTTATAAACCAAAATCCAAACTCCGTCAAGCATCCCGCAATCATCGGAGCTATAGTGAAGACACCAATGTCTAAATCCAATACGAAAACCAACATGATATACATCAAAACTATACATGTAAATATCGTGGTAAATTCCTTAAAACATCTGAAAGAAATGCATGCCAAACTCTTTTCCAATCGCTGTGCAATGCGTGTATCACTGCACAGTGGCGGACGTCTATTGTAGGAAAATAACTATATATATGTATATATATATATCCTTTGTTTAACATACATGTCCCGCCATTTTGAAAAAAATAATTTAGAAGAGGTTCCTTTGTTTAATGTCTCGTGTCATCTCGGACACGTAGGTAAATACTGAGACTATAGCTCCTTCTTGGAAATCCCTTCAATAACTATCAATGCATGCAAAAATATATTCAGGTACTGTCCTCGGACTAGTCCTGCTCAGCTACTATACCATATAGTAAATATCATAAAAACGTACGGCTCCACAAGGAATCAATCCCAAAATGTGCATAAGAATGCCACGTATGTCTGGTGCGCACAGAAATCGAAATCAATAAATGTGCCATACATGCGCACAGAAACAAATCTAAGTGCAACAGGTGTGCACGAAAGCACCTGTCAAGCGCAACGGTGTGTGCCTGACAACAATATCAGGTACATCTGATATGCACGAAGAATATCTATTTAGTGCATCTGGTGTGCACCAAAATCGCATCAAGCGCCCAAGTATGCGCAAGAATCCAAATCAAGTGCATGAGGTACACGAAAACAAATATCGAATATCACAATCGAAATCGACGGTATACAACACATGTCAATCCAAATCCAAATCAGGTATACCGTGGTATATAATCTCACAACCATGTGCATCAGTATGCACAAAATCGCATCAAAATACTAAAGTGCATGAAAACTATGCCGAAAGCATAAGTCAAATCACATGCATACCATAGGCATGAAATCAGAACCAACATCTCAAATGACATCAAATCGAAGTCAAGTGCAACTGTGGTGCACAAAATCTCAATCATGCAAATAAATCGCTCAAAATACCGAAATCAAAGATGGCAGAAACAGTCCCGCTCTAGCACATCCTCTAAAGATATCTGGCCAACTGTCATGGTCACTCATAACATGTCTCGTCGACGATGCCGAACTCTGGCCTACTGGGTGTGCATAATATAACCGATCCTGGGTCCAAGTCTTCTCGTATAGTATTCCAGGAAGATCTGTCGAAGTCTCCCCCAAATCTCGATTCTGCCGAACTGCCCGGAAGTCATCATCTTTTACTAAATCTATTTCTTGTTCCGGAACGACTGCATACTCATCACGACTCCTTCTGGAAGATATATCCATATACAACGCCTCTGCATGCGTATCACATCTCTGATGTCAGCGGAGTGGAACGTTATCTCATCAAGATCTCGTACGAACCTCTTACTCCACTTTTCTCTAATGTCGACTGATTCGGACTCGTCTCTTCGCGGCTGCATGGACTGCGCTCCAATGACTATACTCATATCTAAAGTCTCCCAAGCAATGCATCCCATCACATGATATCCGAATGACGTCGAACCTTTCGATCGATTAATCAAAGTTCCATAATCCCCCAAGAGCTCAACATCTTGAGTACAGTTTAATAGTATTCCAGTACATGCCACAGTACCTATGGACCAGCCGTAGAAAGGCAAACCCAAGCCTCATTAATAGCACCGCTGAACTGCCGCAAACCCTAAGGTTTCAAAGTGTTCTCATGGTCATTATATCGGGTTAGGGTTTCATTCTTCTAGAGGGTCCGCATAATTACTTGCATGTTTTTCCGAATACTTTAAACTTGGAAAAATGGGTTTCTGACATTCGATCGTCTTCTATCGACTCTCAACATACCTACGTGAATTCGTCTCTAGCTAGAATCAATCAATCTGATGACCTCGCATCGGGGTAAGCAACGAATCACATGTCCTAGTCATTCCTCCTTGGGAGACTAGCGATCTTCTATCATATCTCTAAGTATAACTCGTGCGGCATTAGCTTCAACATCTGGGGCGATATCTTGTTATTCGCAGCAACAACTGGTTCATTTGTCCGCACGCTGAACAGTGCCTCAATCATCAAATAATCGGTGCATTGACGGTCATCACATTCTGGTTGGCCTTTGGCAGTGACCCAATCCTTTGGTGCTGATCTGCACGTTCGAGAAATCTTTGTAAAAGTGATCCATCAAACGCTCATGGCGCGAAAACACAATAGGACGATACATCTACGCAATTGTGTGTCCCTGGAATCACGTCCTGGTCAGTCCTTGTCTGTGACGAGCTCGTGCTGACGCAACTCTAGCCGTAGCTCTCTCTGCCCGTGTAATCGTGGCAGCAACAACCATAAACCGATATCGATGAGGATAGATCATGAATGAATATAATACTGTGCAAGGAAATGTACATCCTAATGCTTCTTAAGCGGAGTAGCGTATCGTAAGTATGCCACGGAACATACACACGGTACGTCACTCTTCTTAAGTAACCTACTCCATCAATCAAGGTCAACCTATACGATGAAAGTTCAGGTCTAATACCCCCTCGACTAAGTCTAAGTTCCGTAAGGTCAAACCTAGGTTCCGAATATATACAAACGCCCTAGGCTCCACATAGTCAAACATAGACTCGAACCAAGGTTAACCTAGCGCTCTGATACCAACTTTGTCACGACCCGAAATGGCACGTGACTGGAACTTGAATCATATGAAGTCTATAGGACTCCATCTAATTCAAGTAAACCAAAAATCCTAGAAATCTAAACCATTTTAAAGAAGAAGTGAAGAAAACTTATTTTAATTCAAGTGGTTTTAATAACATAAGCCGAAATATGCATTTTTAAAATCTCAGGTCTTTTCTGAAAATTTCGGCAGTGTTTCCTTTGTAAATACTGGCCCCAAAAGTGTACAACATGCATAATATGAATATAGGCATCCCCAAGCGGAAGCTAGCTCTTCGCCAATTGGCGGTCACAAGCACGCAAGTAATATAATATACAACGCCGAAGGGCGAGGATCAAAACTCAAAGGAAACCCAAAATCATCAAGAAAACCATAATAATACAACGCGCGACTCTAAGGTCCAAAGAATATACAACAGGTCTTCTAAGGTTATAAAACTAACCAGGTCTGGTTGATGGAGTTTCTAGATACAACAGAATATAAATAAAGTACAATAGTGGTCACGATGCATGTGAACCCACCTACCAAAGCAATCACCCGGAAAGAAGTAGTGTGGCAGCAAAGCCGCCAAGGAAACCTGTACGGCAAAACCTGCAAGAAACTGTGGCACAACGGGGGTGAGTTGCCAACCCATGAGTAGAAAACATCACAGAGCAGAAATCGCATGTATGACTCAATCCTAGGTCATACGATCAGTAATATCCTCAAATAATATGGCCTGAAGCATGATAAAATGGCAAGGGTAAACATCTATATATAAGTGTAATACCAAGTGTTCGTGTCAGTGCCTCAGGTAGCAATATATCATATATATGATGTATGAATGCATGAAAACAGAATACATCTAAATGAGAAAACCGTTTCCTTTATATAGTGAGATTTCTGTATATATATAAATCGAGGTATTATCAATGAAATCAACATAGAATCAGTGTCAAGCAGCGACACAAAACATATATCTAATATCTCAATATCTCAGGCTCCGGCAATCCGGACTGGCCTGTATCCTTGAATCTCAATATCTAGGGCTCCGGCTATCCGGACTGGCCTATATCATCAAATCTCAAAACCTCAGGCTCCGGCAATCCGGACTGGCCTATATTCCGATCGGTATCCTCCGGATATCCGTCGAGTCACAATAAAATCACCGATCGGTAGTGCTCCCCTGCCAGGCTCAACGCCATCATCTGCGACCATCTTGCCCCGGGGTACCGCACCGGGTCCACCATGCACCCACAGACGGTTCTTCCACCTCCTCGAATCGGGTGTATGATATCGCTCAAGAGCCGAGAAAACTCATGGTGGACATATCTCAAATCATATCATGAGAAAACCGCAATTTTCTATCTTTAAAATGATAATCTGTTTATAAAATCCTTACGGTTTCTCAAAATCCAGAAATCTCATGGAAATCCGAAATCCCAATCTTAAGGGTAAATAAACAATGAAATACCGGTAATAATTTCCATAATATTGCACAACAATAAATAAATGAATGCATCGGATATCAAGCAAGGAATGCAATAATTAAACTAGCATATGGAAGCAATAACATATTGGAACTATCAGCTAACAAGCTATGTCAATGAAATAATATCCTCTAAAGTGTACGTGACATAGCAATTACCGATGATGATGTGTGTGAGCCGGCAAGCAGGTGTACGTGGAGCATACACATCATCAGTAATGGTGCTGGTGTCCTGACAGCATGATTTTAATAATAACTAATGAAAACACAATTTAAGCATGCGATGCGATGTGAACTGCAAGAATATGCAGAACATGAATAATAGCGCGACATGCAAGAATATACATTTATATATATGAGTCATACAGTTTTGACATTTGAAATAACACGAATCGTGGTATTTAGAAAATAAGGGCTACGGTGTTTTTAAGAAAAGGTGCGTCCTTTGAAATGTCCGTAGAATCCCTTGGCCTGTCTTTAAAATACTCACGATTCGTTAGTTTGAAATAGGTATGACTCGAGTCTAGATTAACATCTATAAGTAAACTAGAGGACGAAACTAACAGACTAGTCGAAAGGTAAGGAAAACCATCTAAGCCGGAGTCGATATCTATATATATATCTTGTAGTCGGTGATCCCGCCTCAATAGTATCACGTACGATACAATATATATAATATGACATCCTCGAGTCAAGAGTGCGGATCTATCATCATAATTATAGCTCGTATGGTAAATCCATCGTACGATATCCCAAATCTGGGTACTGGTCAAATATCGCATTATCACATTATTCAACTGGTATCCTTATCATCATATCCTGTATTAGGGGTATTGATCTATGTCTAGTACATTTTGATACCATCAATATATATATGCGTGTGTATGAAAACACATCGCCTAAGGACCCACTATAATATCGTATCGTATCTCATAATACGAACCAAATCATATCACCGATCTCGTGGCCTCATGCCCAATCACATCGACTCATCTCCAAGTACCATGTACTATCCTCATTATCCATGTATATGTATATATATATATATATATATATATATATATATATATGAGAATAATGGAGGAAAGATGCCATAGGAGGGAATTCCCTCCTATGGCGTCGAAAAAATACCCCCTCCAAGGTTTTTTCCGACGATCGGCACCCAACATCTTCATTGTCATCATCTAAGATGTGGGTATACCAAATTTCAAGTGATTCTACAACTTTTTCACCGTTGATTTAGCAATGTAAAAAGTTCTATTGTCGGCAAACCGTTAATTTTGAACCCACTAAATCAACGGTGAAAAAGTTGTAGAATCACATGAAATTTGGTGTACCCACATCTTAGATGATGACGATGAAGATGGTGGGTGCCGATCGTCGGAAAAAATTAGGAAGGGGGTATTTTTTCGACGCCATAGGAGGGAATCCCCTCCTATGGCCTCTTCCCTCCATTAATCTCTATATATATACATACTCACAACATATATGTATGTATATATATATATATATATATATATCCCCATATACGCACAAGAAGTAAAATGTATGTGAGTGTGTGTGTGTGCGTGTATGCAAAAACTTAACTCAATGGTTTCGAGACTAAGAACTTGTAGGGTTCTTAGGCACACCTATGAGGTTCTACAACTGATCAACCATGCCAAAATCAAAAATTTCCATGTGCCAAAGAACCCTATACTAGATCGTTAACTAGAGGTAAGGCGAAAGAATGCAAGTTAACAACTTTAACTAAAAGGAAAGTGACTACAACCTTTGTAGATCCGGTCCTCCACTTCTCTAGCTCCGTGTTGACGTCCCTCCGCTGCGATCATCGGATCCCGGACTCTGGCGATGGTTTCATCGGAGAAATGATCGGGCTAGGTCGTCGATTTCGATGCCGAAGATGATCTAAGTCGAGGCAACTCAAGATTAAGCTCCATCTTCATTTGGTCATAAAACTTGTGAAGATAACACACTCTACTACATGGCAAGTGGTAGAGGATGAAAAAATAGGAAGTGGGTTCACTTTGGAATTGGATTTCTCACTTGATTTCATCACTTGAAATTTTTCTAGTAAGCTTTCTTCACCTCATGAAGAAGATGAAGAAGAAGAATAAAAAATGAATTATGAAATAATAATAAATCAAGTGATCTTATCATAATGCAACCATGGGTGAGTTTAACTAGTGTAGAGACTAAACTAGGGTTTTAGGTGAATGGTTAGGTTAAGCATAAAACAAAATGGTAGACTTATTCAAAGCTTCATGAAGCTTCAACAATAAAACAAATTAAGCCACCATTTCATTTTTGCCCAAAAATGAATTAAAGAAAATAAATAAACCAAATAAAATCCTAACCATTAACCTAAATATGGTTTAAAACATACACACACCCAAGTTTGCAGGTACCATCAAACATGATACAAACTAGTGCACAAAACTATATCATATATACAATGTGCACATCAAGTGAGAAAATCCATCTTAAGTGAACAAATACTAGTTAATGTAAAGTAATATATCAAATATATAATTATACATTAAATCATTAAATCTACACTTGATTTAATGATCCGGTCATACTGCATATAACCGACTAATATCAAGTGTATCAATGTATCGAATCAACACTTGATTCGGTAACCCGGCTATATCTTATATAACCGTCTGATGATACAAATCGCGAGAATAGAATTCGGTATCACACACTGGTATTATTCTCGGTCCCGCACATATCTCATATGCGCTCCTATTTCGTTTCGCTTGTGCCAGGAAACCTCTGTAGGACTCTAAAGACTCGTCAATACGCCGGCTGCAGGTGATGATCATATCAAACACCCACAAGACGCAAGCGGTCTGACAATCGTAACGGCCACCCGGGTATTAAGCGATCAGAAGATCAACGAGCAAGCCCGCTCACACTCCTGTGAATCCACCAGCAACACTTACCGTACAGTCCGGTCTGTTCGTCTGATATGTCGCATATCTCGCCTTGGGGTGGTAAACGTCAGACCCCAGTAGCTTGATAAGTCATGCCGATATAAGGTCCATAACAAGCGTGAAACTACTGATAACTCTTACCAGTAAATCACAGCAACCCTGGCTAGGGATTTCCAGTTATGGCCAGTCGAGCATAGCGCAACATCAACCCCCAATACCGGGAGAGACGAATCCCCTCCTATCGCTCATTGCCTCCATGTGAATCGGGACTGTACCCAAAAACCACCTGTTTGCACGACTCAGTAGAGACGTGGTAGGGTGGAAATCAAAGCACAGTGGGAGACACACAAGTCTCTATGACGATCTCGGGTCAACAGACTAAGCTGTACCAATGTCACCAGAGAACGTCCATCTGACGTGAGGTATAATACCATCTGGGAGTTCTCGGCGAGTCCGTTCAGTGTACCCAGTCTCAACTGAGCACCCGCATACCATCTCTGATGTCGAACACCAATGGATATGGGACCATCCATCGCCCATCACATGGGTCGAGAAGATATACGCTAGTCTACTCTGGAATATCGATGCCCCGTCTCGATATTCCCACGACTAGGATTTTGTATAAAGAGACTGATATGATTTTGTATATCAGGTTCGGTATCTAATAACATTCGTTCAGAATCAATGTACTGGTAATACAGGGTGATAGTGACCAACAGACTTCGCTGCAACACTTGCCCCATTTTCTGTCTCATGAAACTTATCACCCGTTCTCAGTTCTCTGCCTTTCTGTAGCCCTATGTAACGGATTGCATTTGCGGGATCCTGAACTGGTATCAGATACCCAGGACGCAGAGGATACTGAGAAACAGTTCTTTGTAATGAACACACCCGAAGGAGATGCATCATATGCACTTTCTTCGTTTGGGCGGCATAGGAATTCTGGTATTCCCCTATTTCCTGCTCGGTCTTATAACAATTATAAGTTAGAGCGGGACCAACGTTCCCCAACTCAGTATAACAAACGGGTTCGGTCAATACATCCATATTATTATCTTGATTAAGGCGTGAAATGGTCGCTACCTGGAGAGAGAGAGAGAAGAAAACACTCTGCGTGCTCTCTTGTAAGATTAGATTGGTTATATATTTTATCTAATCAGGATGGCTCCCACTATTTTTATCAAATCTTCCTTCAAACCCTAAAAGGAAAGACTGGCCGGGATTAATTACACTCTACAAGTTCGCCAATCTTTCAGCCAGGCCAGTGTCGGTACTTTGAGGGAGGTTCCCCGTGCTTTTGCACGGACCTAATTACAGTAAACCTCGTTTTCCCATAGGCGTAACCCCGTTGACACCTTTCTAGACACCTACTTGATCGGCTAATTGTAAAGTGCAAAACTCTCCCAGGAGTAACAATTACTCGCAGTGGGTATCGGGATCCAACTATCATATAGAAGGTATGCAATCTCATTGCAAATTTCAACACTTGAAACTCCCGATAAAGGTTTTTACCCCTAGCACCTATGACCTTGGCTAAGGTCAACAAATCATAAGCACTAGTCAAGTTCTATCCGTCATTTCGTAATTAATTAGACCCACCCACATGACCCTTGGCTAAGGTCTACAAAGCCACATGACTGTCCTAACTAATCGCATCATATGCGGTGTAGGAAGACATCACTTAGCTACCGTACACAATGCCTCGGCTAGGGTAGACAAACGTAGCACGAATACTAAGTACTCTACTTCCTAAAATGACGGAGGGTTGCGGATGGTTTTTAAGAAAACCTTTAACGCTTTGAACTTGATCTCGTTGCGGAATCAAATGGTTTTTAAATGGAGTGTTTTTGAGGCTTTTCTAGTTTTGCTAAAGGGGTCACTCCCGGTGAAGGGATCGTCGGCCCTTTCCTCATCGAATAAGGTGCAGGATATATCATATATACCACTGTGCAAAGTGAAAACTATAGAAGAAATCAAAAGACAAACCGATGGTTGTAGCATCTGCCAGTTATTGCTAAAGGAGTCACTCCTGGTGAAGGGATCTCGGTCCTTTCCTTATCGAATAAGGTGCAGGATGTTCTACAAGGAACACCGCGATGCAAAACAAGAACTGTAGCTACCTGTTTTTATTTTGAAATTCGATTCCACAACATCTTTTAGGTTTATTTTCTTTCATTAATCTCATTAATGAATGTCCCATCATTTAAGTCCACCTAAAAATCACAGATAAATATAACGTACGCTTATGCCACCCGCATTCGCCTCGATGTCCCGTCTGCACCGTTAGGTTAGGTAACTAAACGCCAGAGCGAGGCAGGGCTAGCGCGGGTGTAAAACATAAGCAACGTCTATATAATATATCATATATACTATATACTATATCTATCTGAACAAATCACATGATCACATCACAGATAACGCAGCAGAAAATATCATATGAAATATTGGATATACTAAGACATCCGTGTTTTTAATACGAGCCAGTATAAAACACGGATTCCACGGTCGTGATGAATAGCCAATCCCATACCCCTAGACCCCTACGAGAGCGGCAAGCAACCCTACCAATTCTAGGGTTAGGAGACCCGGACTCGACTCCTCGAGATGGTCTCCCACTGGACCCTAGAACCCGGTTACTTGTGCTCCCCTCCTTGGGTCTATCCTAATGCGGAAAAGTAAATAATATACATCAACGGTGACATCTTCCGCAACCTGGAAGTGCCCCAATAAAAGAATATTACATACAAGTTTTTACATGAATGAAAAAGAAAAACACTCATCTCACATAAAAAAAACCCGGCTATTCAAACACGACGATCCAATATAACATATCCAGCAACACATAACATCACATGTCATCAACGTAAATAAATATGCGCATCCCAATTGTCGTTGACATATAGCAACGAAACCGGCGATATCACATATTACACTTACGGTCACAGAAAAGAAAGTGTAAAACTACAACAGTTGGAATCCACAAACTGCATAAACATCGCATGCCTAACCCAATGAATTTCTTAGACATCGCATGCCTAACAATTATAAACCCCGCATTTTAGTCTCATTATCGAAAACACTTTTCAATATCAAGTCGGGCAATTCAACAAGATTCCCGACATCCAGAACGAATGCTCGTTGCAAACTTTAGTAGACGACTGCACCCCCGATGCCGTCGACGAAGTGCACCAAGGAGGAACACCGCTGCCGTGAGCACCCAAACGGATGCTTTCGGCGACGGGGTTCTCCTACAGTCACTTGGTCGGGGCTATAGGGTGTAGCTGTCTATTAAGTTTACCCGGCGAGTATCCGCGTACACTATGTGATTGCGACGGAGTTTTGATCACATCAAAATTCCGTAGCAACCGATCAAGTGAGACTAAACTGCTATGTTTATAACATCCAAATCAGTTATCTCATAACTACTTGTGGATTCCAAATATTGTATCACATTCCAGATAAATAGAAAATGTTAAACTTTCCGATCGAACAGTCAAACACCCAAGTTTTCCCGAAACAACTCAACACATGAAATAAGTTTAAAAACATTCACTTCATGCCTCAGTACCAACGGTCCAACCGTAGAAAGGTCAAGCCAACTCCTCACATGTGGCACGCCGTACTGCCCCAAACTCTAAGGTTCAAAGGGCAGTTCAAGACGGTCACATAATCGAGTTAAGATTTGTTGTCTTCTAGAGGGACCATCACGTTACTTGCACTACTCAGAACGTTTTCAAACTACAGAAAAATCCAACAGTTGGAAATTTCCCGGCAGGGGAAAAATTGGGTATTTATATCCGGTCGAACTTTTTAACATATTCTAAAATTACCCGGAAAAACACATAGACAAAGTTAGACAATCCGATCAAATCTACGAACTCCCAATACAACCCAGAAAACTCAACTCTTGAGTGCAGATTAAAAATTCCCAGAGAACAGAGGAAACAGATACGGGCATTACTGTATAAAAATGAATCCATAATCAGTACATACGGCCGCGGAACCGCCTCCAATAGTAGGGTAAGGCCGTGGTTCTGCGGCGATCTAGTAGAGTTAGGGGTTCATTTTCTGCAGAAACTCTTAGAATTTCCTGCTCTATTTTCTGAGCATTTTTAATTCACAAAAATCCACAGTTTTGAAAATTGTCCAGAGAAGGGTATAACTTAGGGTTTCTAGGTTCAATCGGCTTTCTAACTTCTTCTACTCATCGCCTAAGGCTCTAGCTAGGCTCTGATACCACTGTAGGGTTCCTAGGCACACCCATGAGGTTCTACAACTGATCAACCATGCCAAAATAAAAAATTTCCATGTGCCAAAGAACCCTATACTAGATCGTTAACTAGAGGTAAGGCGAAAGAATGCAAGTTAACAACTTTAACTAAAAGGAAAGTGACTACAGCCTTTGTAGATCCGGTCCTCCACTTCTCTAGCTCCGTGTTGACGTCCCTCCGCTGCGATCATCAGATCCCGAACTCCGGCGATGGTTTCATCGGAGAAATGATCGGGCTAGGTCATCGACTTCGATGCCGAAGATGATCTACGTCGAGGCAACTCAAGATCAAGCTCCATCTTCACTTGGTCATAAAACTTGTGAACACACTCTACTACATAGCAAGTGGTAGAGGATGAAGAAATAGGAAGTGGGTTCACTTTGGAATTGGATTTCTCACTTGAAATTTTTCTAGTAAGCTTTCTTCACCTCATGAAGAAGATGAAGAAGAAGAATGAAAAATGAATTATGAAATAATAATAAATCAAGTGATCTTATCATAATGCAACCATGGGTGAGTTTAACTAGTGTAGATACTAAACTAGGGTTTTAGGTGAATGGTTAGGTTAAGCATAAAACAAAATGGTAGATTTATTCAAAGCTTCATGAAGCTTCAACAATAAAACAAATTAAGCCACCATTTCATTTTTGCCCAAAAATGAATTAAAGAAAATAAATAAACCAAATAAAATCCTAACCATTAACCTAAATATGGTTTAAAACATACACACACCCAAGTTGCATGTACCATCAAACATGATACAAACTAGTGCACAAAACTATATAATATATACAATGTGCACATCAAGTGAGAAAATCCATCTTAAGTGAACAAATACTAGTTAATGTAAAGTAATATATCAAATATATAATTATACATTAAATCATTAAATCTACAAGTTATTTAATGATCCGGTCATACTGCATATAACCGACTAATATCAAGTGTATCAATGTATCGAATCAACACTTGATTCGGTAACCCGGCTATATCTTATATAACCGTCCGATGATACAAATCGCGAGAATAGAATTCAGTATCACACACTGGTATTATTCTCGGTCCCGCACATATCTCATATACGCTCCTATTTCACTTCGCTTGAGCCAGGAAACCTCTGTGTAGGACTCTAAAGACTCGTCAATACGCCGGCAGCAAGTGATGATCATATCAAACACCCACAAGCCGCAAGCGGTCTGCCAAACTTAACGGCCACCCGGGTATTGAGCGATCAGAAGATCAACGAGCAAGCCCGCTCACACTCCTATGAATCCAACCAGCAACACTTACCGTACAGTCCGGTCTGTTCGTCTGATATGTCGCATATCTCGCCTCGGGGTGGTAAACGTCAGACCCCAGTAGCTTGATAAGTCATGCCGATATAAGGTCCATAACAAGCGTGAAACTACTGATAACTCTTACCAGTAAATCACAGCAACCCTGGCTAGGGATTTCCAGTTATGGCCAGTCGAGCATAGCGCAACATCAACCCCCAATACCGGGAGAGACGAATCCCTTCCTATCGCTCATTGCCTTCATGTGAATCGGGACTGTACCCAAAAACCACCTGTTTGCACGACTCAGTAGAGCCGTGGTAGGGTGGAAATCAAAGCACAGTGGGAGACACACAAGACTCTATGACGATCTCGGGTCAACAGACTAAGTTGTACCAGTGTCACCAGAGAACTGCCATCTGACGTGAGGTATAATACCATCTGGGAGTTCTCGGCGAGTCCGTTCAGTGTACCCTGTCTCCACTGAGCACCCGCATACCATCTCTGATGTCAAACACCAATGGATATAAGATCATCCATCGCCCATCACATGGGTCGAGAAGATATACGCCGGTCTACTCTGGAATATCGATGCCCCGTCTCGATATTCCCACGACTAGGAACATTGAAGGATGTACTCATGGACTACCCAGGCCCCACTAGTATGATCTGCATCATAGTCCTGGAAGTCGAGTACACATCCTAAGGGCTTTATCAACATGTAACAGAGAGACAGAAAGTATACATGTTAAGATAAAGATCAACCAGATAGCGTACTATCATGTCGAGCAAGAAAGTCCTTCCTATATATGTCCCAGCATCCACTACAATATACATCCAATGTACAGTAATGGCCTCTAGGGCATACATATAACTAACAGAACTACACTATAAACGCTTTCCTACAACTACGCTAAACTAACCCAAAGTCACATAACCATTTCTTGCTAAGTATGCACATCTCATAAAACACATAAGTGTGTGTGTGTGTATCATAACGCATTCGCGTTCTATACTATGAAACTGCGGCGGTGCTATACGCCATCCACCCGAATTTCTCCGTAGATATATATTTACTAACCTGATTCTCGCTTGCTGGAGTCGATGACGCCACGCTCTCCTCGTCGTCTCGAAATCCACATGGGGGATGCCTACATATAAACATATAGTATCGTAAACTGAAATCGCGAACGAAAACCAAAACGGCACGCGTATCACGCATATGTTAAAACCTATGGTCTCGCATGCAAAACACAACCAATTAACCCTCGTCGTTGACGTTCAAACGCCACACGATGGAATTTAAATCGAATACCAAATCCTAATTCATTAAAAGCTGCAAAACGAAATCAGAAACTACGTAAAACACTTCCAGATTTTACCCTAAGTGAAATTATCCAATTTTGCACATGTGGAGGGTCTAATTTACTGCAAACGGAGCCATGGACCAAACCAGGGGCTTACCCAACTAAGCCAGGCCGCAAATTGCAGCTTATAGGATTAAATTTGCGGCCTCAGCGAAGGGGTTTGGGCTCGGGTCTCTGTGGTAGCTTCTAGGTTGCCTGCTTGTATCACAGTCTTTGCTAAATAATTCCTAAGGTCCCCGGGTGTTAGCAGATCTCTAAATAACCTCACAATTTCCATAAATTCCCGATATCGGGGATTCTAAGTTTGTGAATTGGGGTTCTAGTCTCTGTTTTAGTTCAATATACGATCACTACAGGGGTTTGTGGCCTCTACTAAACCTCAATTACACTATCATAACTCAAATAAATCCCTAACCTCATCTTGGAATTTTCAAAGCTCACTAATCCAAACTAAAACACTTCTAAACCAATATAGATGGTAAAGGAATTAATATACTACTTTAATGGTAAAGGAATTACCTCATTTGGCAACTCAAGAATTTTCTTGAGTCGCCCCAAGTCTTCAAAATTCAAACTTTCTTGGTCCAAAGTGTTTGTAGTGAGCTTGTGTATGCTTTTAATGAAGGGGAGATGAAGTTTAAAGGTGTTTTGGGGTGTGTTGTGATGTGATTTGAGGAGGGAGGAGGTGGAGGGCAGCTATGGGAGAAGTGGAGAGGAAAAAGATAAAGAGAAATGAAGAAGGAGAATAGCAAAGACCAAGGTTGACCCCTCACCCTCTCTCTCTCTCATGCCCATGCTTCTTATTCTAATCTTTTCTTTTTCTTTTCTTTTCTTTTCTTTTCTTCTCTCTTCTCATTTAAAACCAAACTAAATGAAAAATAAAGAGAAGCCATGGTAGAAAAAATGTAGAAATGTGAAACAGGACATGGTGCATGTCATGTGCACAAATCAAGCTCAATGCACGATTAGTGATATTTAATCGCGATTAACATTAAAATTATATATAATTAATTATAAAAATTCATAATTTGCCTAAATCACATAAAACACCCTCATTTCAGAAATTCCTATAATTTTCCAAATATTTCCTAATTTATTGGAAATTAATTATACCACATTATCAAATATTCATTATATTTATTATTTAATTTTATAAATTCCCAAAAATAATATTTTATTTTTCTGAAATGTTACAGTATCAATCTGACCCAGGTGAGAAATATTGGATAGCAGTTAAGAACATTCTTAAGTTACTGAGAAGGACTAAAGAGATGTTCCTGGTGTACAGTAATGGGGACCTCCAGATCGAGGGTTTTACCGACTCTGGCTTCCAAAGTGACAAGGATGACTCTAAATCTGTCGCGGGTTATGTGTTCACTCTCAACGGAGGGGCGGTCTGTTTGAAGAGCTCCAAACAGGATACCGTAGCAGACTCGACGATGGAGGCTGAGTATATCGTTGCGAGCGATGCCGCAAAAGAGGCAGTCTGGATCAGGAAGTTCGTTTCAGAACTTCAGGTGGTTCCATCCATTGCTAATCCAATACCATTGTATTGCGATAACAACGGAGCCATGGATTTGGCAAAGGAACCACGGTCCCATCAGAAATCCAGACATATCTTGAGACGGTATCACCTGATCAGGGAGATCGTAGATCGCCAGGAGATCGAAGTGCGGAGAGTGGACACATATGTAATACCCCATATATTATCCGGTATACCCATTTATACCAGATAAGCATGGGGACCCACCATAAAATAATGGGGAATCTTCGGAATACATTCCGAAAGAGGACAGATCTGTACTATAAATGGAATGATACAGCTCTTCAATACAGATGCGCCTTTTAAGTAAACTGGCACTACAGGAGTTTGAGAACTCCATAGTTAAGCGTGCTTGGGCCAAGGAAGTCCTGGGATGGGTGACCTTCTGGGAAGTGGCCCCTGGTCGGGTCCAGCTCGCCCCGAAGGATAAAACCGTGCGGTTTCGGCCAGAGCGGACAATACTCTCTGTATTGGGGGTGGGTCGTGACAGAATGGTATCAGAGCTGGTTCCTCAATAGTAGGTCTGTAGTTCGAGGACGAACCTATCACGACCCGAAAGTACGGAACGTGACTGGCACTTAGATTACGAGACGTCTAAAGGCGTAACGTAACCTAAGTCAGCCAAAGCCCAGAAAAATCTAAACCAAAATCAAAAGAGTGAAGGAAACCTTTCATGAAAACGACTGTGAAATCAATTAAGTTACATTAACTCTTTAAAAAAAACATTAAAAATTTCCGAAAATTTCGGCAGAGTCTCCTTTGTAAATTCTATCCCCCAAAATGGGTACAACAAGATATATAAACCTGTAATAACAAAATAGCATCCCCAAGCGGGAGCTAGCTCTTCGCCCAAGGCGGATCACAACCACACGCAATATATATATATATATATATATATATATATATATATATATATATATGTAATATCAAGAAAAAAAAAGCATAAAGAAATGCAAAATATAAGAAAACACAACGTCGGCTCAAGTGAGCTCGACCCAAAAGAAACCACATATACACAAATCTCTCAGTCTCATCACTAGGTCGCATATACAAATAAGAAGTGGTAGATGGAGAATACTAGATACAAAAATAGTACAAAAAGAGATAAAAGTGCCCTCGCAACCCACTTACGAGCAATGTCGCGAGTCTGAGATAAAGGAGCCAATGATAAGAAAATCCCGCCGCTAGAAGACTGACGGGTCCGACCTGCAAGACACTGTGGCACAACGGGGGTGAGTTGCCAGCTCGTGAGTAGCAAGTAACATCTAGTAAGGCTATAGTAAGAATGCACGCAAATGCGTCACAACATGTATGTCTAGATGTGATGTAATGCCACTAGTATGTATGCACATGTATGCAACATCAATATGAAATCTTTAAGTGTTTTAAAATACTATAAGCTCTGCATTCTTAACTTTTAGAAAAAAGAATATCCATGTAATAGCTAAGTATCCTCATAAAATCATCTGAAAACCGTGTCAAGCATCGACACCAAATATGGAAATATATCTGCCTCGATGTCTCACTGTATCAATGTCTCAATATATAGGGCTCCGTCAGTCCGGATCGGCCCATATCATCAAATCTCACGACAACGGTCGGTATCCTCCGGATATCCGCCGCGCCAGACATCACTGGTAGGTAGTCTTCCCCTGCCAGGATCATCGTCTACAACTCGATCTTCTTGTCCCGGGGTACCATACCGGGCCCACCATGTACCCGAGACGGTTCATCCACTCCTCGAATCGGGTCTCGAAATCCAACAGAAAACATGAAAACTCATGGTGGACGACACATACATCACGAGAAAACCGCAAATTTGTTTTAAAAATGATAATCATAAGCTTTTGTTAAATTCTTGCGGTTTTCCCCAAAGTCCAGAAATCGCAGCAATACTGAAATCCTCAAGAAAATCATAATACCCAACATGTTGTATATGATAAATGTCTATGATATCAAGGTATTGTTCATATCAGATTTTTGCATTTTCATACCGCCCAATTTTTATCACATTGCATATCGTAGATACTCTTGAGCCGTGTTTGCTAGTCAATTGCAGGATACAGGTTCTCGGTTCTAAAACGGTGAAATTCATGGAAAACACGAAAAAAGTCCGGGTTCCTGCCAATCACAGATAAAACACGGTCTCTGCTCGTCATCCGTATGTTGCCAGATACCAGTTTAGGAAGACAAAATGTCAAATCAATGTCACCTTCATGCACAAGGCTCAATGGCAACAACAACTTCTAAGAAATCTACGCGGAGCTCGAGGCAATCATGACAAAATCTTGACAAAAAGTCCACCTTTCCCTCAACAGAAATTCTGGAAAAATCGTGGAGCCAAATTGAGAAAATAAATATACCAGAATTAGGTACACTGAAGACCAGGGAACCACAAGAAATTGGGGGGCCCAATTCGACCAGAAGGCCGCGGATCCGCGGCCAAAGTGGGGTCCAGGCCGCGGATCCGCGGCCATATAGTGGCGGCAGTTGATAATTTTTGAGGGGTAGTTTGGTCATTCTGTTTGGGTTCTGGTGGTTGCCCTAGGGTTTCATTCACTGGCCTATAAATAGCCCAGAACTTTGTGAAGGAAAGGGTCCATTCTTGTATTTTCTTTTTGCCTAGTTTTAGCGTGTTTCTTCTTCCTCTTCTCACCTCTTCTCCATTAAACTTGTAGTGAGCTTTTGAGTGAAGAGTGATGAATAAAGAAGAACCATTTATTATCATGCTTGTCTCTTTACTTTTGTTATAATTGTTGTTACTTTAAATTCGTTAAGTAGTTGTTGTTATTTCCTTGTTGTTTCTTTCTTCTCCTTTTTTTTATCCTTACATACGACAATGATACTTACGCTCGATCCTCGCCAAGGTGAGGTCGCAAATAGTTAGTCGTATTCTCCTAATCTCCTTCTTTCTATCTTCTTCTTTTGTTGTGTTTTGTTTTTCCTTATCATGAAGTGTGAGTAGTTTTATACTTGTTAGGGTAGGATAAGGGAAGTTTGAGAGAAGGAAATCTCTCTCACTCTTTCCTTGCCCAACAACTTAAATCGACTCCCGTTAATTGAACCACAATCCGCTCCTTACGGCACCCTATCCTACATGATAGCGGTGATTCCGTAGTGAGACCGGTTGTGGTTGAATTAACCGGAGGTTATGGATAAGAGCCAAGAACGGACGGACAAGCACCAAAAGGAAGGACTATGTGTTGGAAAGCCTAGCTTATACTCGCAAGTTCCTTCCTAGTCGTGCTAATCCCCGTTGTTGCCGATTACCGTAACACCAATATTAAGAGGGGCAACGAAAGATGTGGAGACTCCTAACTCAAACTAACCTAATCCTAACCCTAACAAGCTCTCTTTAAATATCAACTTAACACTTAGATAGTTACAAACAAATTCTGAACTTTCGGACTTAACTCGTAAAAACACTTTGAAAGAGACTCCCATCTCCCTGCGGACGACCCGTACTCAACCGGCTAGCTACAAGCAAAACCGTCTTGATTGCGGTATTTAAACTAGAACTTGAACACGCACTTATCCTATCAATCAAATGGCGCCGTTGCCGAGGAGACGGTAGTTTATTTCCTTGTGTAATTGTAACATTCCAAAATAATAAAATATTATTTTTAGGAATTTTTATAATTTAATATTATTTTATTGATTATTTTAATATTAAATTAATATTTAAATGCAAATAAATGGAGAAAAATTATGAAAAATTATGGAAAATTCTAAAATGGGTTATTTATTGGAATTATGCCTTTTTTTAGTGTTTGTGATCATTTATATGCTAATTTAGTGCTAATCGCGATTAAAAATCGCTAATCGGATTTTCGGCTTTTTGTGCAAAATGTGCACATATCATTTTTGGACTTGTGTTACATTTTTCCTACCATGTTACTTTGGGGATACTATTGGTGTGAGAAGGATTTGGATAAAGAAAAGAAAAGAAAAGGAAAAAGGTATGTAATGATGAGAGAGAGAGGGTAGGTATGGTCAACCCTTTTACTTTTGAAACCATGCTTCCATCATTTCCTTCACCCTCATTTTTCTCTCCCCCATTCCTTGTGTTGCTGCTGCTGCTCCCTTCTTCCCTCTTCCTCCTCCTTCAAATCCTCCAAATTACACCATTAAAACTAACTCAAAACCTCACACTCATTTCACAAAAATTGCCCACAAGCCCAAGATCTATGCTTTGGACCAAGAAAGGAGATGTTTTGGTGTTGTTGAGGATTCATGAGGTTCATGTGAGGTAATTTCTTCTCAATTAGAGTGTTAATTGTTGTATTTAAGGTTTAATTCAAGTTTCATATCGATATCGTGTGATTTTGTGCACTTTGGACAAAACTATAGAGGATAAGGGGAAAATTGAGTTGTGATTTTGCTATTGAGCTTAGAAGGTGACCCTAGACCCTATATGGACTAGAAAACCAGACCAATCCCACTGGAAAACTAAAAATACGGAATTATGGAACTTTTCATGTCGGTTTGTGAAATCTGTGAAGGTGTTATGGAATCTGGAGCAACCCTGGGGCACCAAAAATAAAATTGAGTGGACAGTGAGTCGTGCAGGCACCTAGGAAGCTACCACCAAGACCCGAGCCCCTAACTCTAAACCGTGGCCGCCAAAATCATCATTCTGGCCGCAATTTGCGGCCAGAGTAGAGGGAAATGGTTCCATTTTTGTTCCAGGGCTCTTTTAGCACTAGATTAGACCCCTCCTATATATAGTTTTGGCAAATGGTCATCTGGGGAAAATCTGGTGGCATTTTGGTGTGTTTTAGGCGATATTTTCCGTATTTTTAAATGCACTTTCTTGGTGTTTGGATTTGTATTTGGTTGTCGGGTGTTCATACATCAACAACAGGGGTTAAGTGTTGGATTTGCATGTTTGGGCCATAGGTTTCAACTTATGAGCACACCGTGCGCTGTATCGGTTTTCTGCCTTGATATTAATACGTATTGCGACTGTTTATTATTCTAGGTACCCTCGTAAGGATTCCGAGGTGAAAGAGCATGGCGACATCGATACCGACACGCAGGATGCAGGTGAGTAGATTTATATCTACGGGGAGAAGTCGGGTGGATGGCGTATAGCACCCCCGCAGTCCGTGGTGTTGTATACGAATACGTATACACACGTATATTATTATGTGTGGTTAGGATTATTGATATTGATATTGGTAGCTTTGATGCTCAGATTGTATTGGTGTAGTACAGTGCGAACCCTAGGGTAGCGATTGCACTTATACCTACACTTACACATATACCTATACACATTCTTGCATTCATTCTTTCATATGATAGTGTGTATATCTACACGTGGGTATGGGACCATGTGTTTATATACGGGATTGAGGATGATACGTGGATTTGTGATGACACTTGATGTGAGGCCGTGAGATCGGCGATGTGACATAGTTGCCTTGAGGTGCGATATGATAGTTTAGCGGGCCTTTGGACATGTGCTTTACCCGCATTCATACTTGAGGATATCTTACGATATGGTATTGAGGCGAGATCACCGACTATCATATCTATACTTATATATATTGACTCAGATTAGGTGGTTTCATACCCCTCCTGTCTAGATTTCTCAGTAGACATTGGACTAGACCGAGTCATACCTTTTTCAAAACTAACGAATCGGGAATATTTTAAAGATAAGAAAAAGGGTAATACGGATATTTTCAAATGATGCATCTCTTCTTAAAACACCGTAGCCCTTACTTTACCAAAAGCCGTGATTCGTCTTATTTCAAAAGGCAAGGTTACATGACATCCCTATTGGGACAGGTTCTGTGCTGTAGCGTTGATCATTGTTTCCGCATTATTCCTGCTATCCGCATTGCATCGCTTGTATTGTTGTGATATTCAGTTATGCTGCTAGGACACCAGCACCATTATCGATGATGCATATGTTCCACGTACACTTATTGCCGGCTCACACACTTACCATCGATAATTGCCATGTCACTACACTGTAGCATTATTGCATTCAGTATATGATCCTTGCATGACATGATGATGTACATACATTCCTTTACATGTAGCATACTTCATGCTTGATTTTACGCATTGAGATATGTGGTTTCTATGATATTTCTGGATTTGGGAACCGAGGGTGTTTTAAAGAGAGAATATATCATTACTTTAAAAAAACCGGTTACCCTTGATATGATGTTTTGGGGCGCCGCCCCGTGTTTTCTCGGTGCTAGAGGCATGTACTGAGAGAGGGCTGACCCGGACTGACGGATGCCCGATGGATTGATAGAGGGCTGACCCGGACTGACGGATGCCCGATGGATTGATAGAGGGCTGACCCGGACTGACGGATGCCCGATGGATTGATAGAGGGCTGACCCGGACTGACGGATGCCCGATGGATTGATAGAGGGCTGACCCGGACTGACGGATGCCCGATGGATTGATAGGGGGCTGACCCGGACTGACGGATGCCCGATGGATTGATATAGGGGTGACCCGGAGTGACGGATGCCCGATGTATTAATAGAGGGATGACCCGGATTGACGGATTCCCGATATATACTTTGAGAGAGGGCTGACCCGGACTGACGGATGCCCGGTATGTGAGGATTTACGTGCCGATGCTAGGCACAGGTTTTCATGATGATTTCGAGTGTCGACGCTAGGCACTCAGGTTCCATGCTTTTGGTTGTATCCTCCTATTTTTCCATGCATATGCTTTATGACATTTACATGCATGATGGTTATTGTCAGTGGGTGACGGGTGGACGGGATCCACGTGTGTGCAGATTGAGTTCATTGTTATACCTCATATTCATGACATTCTATTACTTGAGGCACTGACACGAGCACTTGGCATTACACTCATGTATAGAGATTACATTGCCAGTTTAGCATGCTTCAGCGTTATTCATATTGAGGTTTATTTATATCTGATCGTTTGACCTAGGATGGGTCATGCATTCGATTCCTGCTTGTAGATATCTTTCTATTCACGAGTTGGCAACTCACCCCCGTTGTGCCCCAGTTCTTGCAGGTTTTTGCCGTACAGATTCCATAGCGGCATTTCTGGCACACTGCTTCATTTGGGTGACTTGCTTGGTTAGGTGGGTTCTTTGTATCAGAACCGCCATTGTTCTTGTATTATTTATTGTATCTAGATTGTCCATCAACCAAAACTTGTATATTGTTTCAGACTTAGAGACAGTGTTGTATTACTTCGACCTTAGAGTCGCGCTTAGTAGTATTGCGGTTTTCTTATTGCTTTTGAGCTTTCTTTTGGATTTGATCCTCGCCACTTGGCGTTGTATATTATCATATCATTGTGTGGTTGCGACCGTCGATTGACGAAGAGCTAGCTCCCGCTTGGGGATGCCTTTATCATTACATATATATATGGTTATCCTTGTTGTACCCCATTCGGGGCCAGTTTTACAAAAGAAACTCTGCCGAAATTTTTAGAAAAGACTTACTGTTTTTAAAACGCACCTTCGGCTTAGTTATTTAAAAACCTTTATTTCAAACATGTTTTTCTTCACTTCTTAAACCAGTTTCTTTACTTATTCTTAAAAATGGTTTTAGATTTCTGGGCTTTTGGCTTACTTGGATCAGATGGGGTCCTATAGACTTCATATGGTTCAAGTGCCAGTCACGTGCTCTTTCGGGTCGTGACAAAGTTGGTATCAGAGCGCTAGGTTGACCTTGGTTCGAGTCTAAGTTTGACTATGTGGAGCCTAGGGAGTTGTTTATATACGGAACTTTGGCTTGACCTTACGGAACTTAGACTTAGTCGAGGGGGTATTCGACCCGAACTTTCGTTGTATTAGGATGACCCTTGGTTGATGGATTAGGTGACTAAAGTAGAGTGACGTACCGTTGGTATGTTCCGCGGCATACTTACGACACGCCACTCCGCTTAAGGAGCCTTAGGAGGTACATACTTTCGAGATTAGTGATTCTTTTCATATCCAGGATTATACATCCATTGAGATCCCCGATTCTATTAGTTTCATGATCATACCTTCATTGATGCTGTTCCTTCCTATGATCATGTATCCACTTTGGATCTGTTGTTTCCCTTCTTGCCACTGATGTGCTCTCTGTGATACTCGATTGAGATTCCTGTCACCGTGTTTGAGCGCAGTTTGGACTGCTGCTAGGGTCACGGCCGGTGTGAGCTCGTTTGGTACGAGGGCCGACCATTGTGTTTTTTTTTTTGGTGACATGGGAACGTCTCGAGTTAGTGATGGTGATTGTGACCCCTTGTGGGGGCGAGTGCTTGGTTCTGCACCGGGTGATCGGGCCGTGTTAGAGCTGCCAGTTGAGAGAGGACTGTTGATGTACAGCTTACCTCAGAGATTGTGATGTCTTCTACCGTGCAGACAGATGGACCAGCTGTTGCTGAGATTTACAGGATGTCGCTTCCGAAGCTTACGAGCTGAGATTGCCGTAGCTTTCAGGCAGATATGCGACAGATGATAGCTAGTCTACCCGATTTGAGAGACGAAGGTGATTCGTCCGATTTTGCGCCAGAGCGGGCCTAGTGAGTTGAAGATTTCCAGTGTGGAGAGTCTTACTCAGATCTAGAGCAGACCGATTCAGAGATGACCGCCAATGTGTCGCCTTTCTGGAGGATTGAGGCATTGTTCGGCGTATAGGCGTATGAGCCAGTTGTTGCTGCAAATGATGAGATATCGCCCAGATGATTGGAGCTACTGCAGCATGAGCATATTCTTGAGAGATGATAGCGAGTCGCTAGTCACCGAGGATGAATGACTAGGACGTGTGGTGAGTTCGCTTACCCCGATGCGAGGTCATCAGATAGATTGTTTCCAGCTAGAGACGACTTCACGCAGGTTCGTTGAGAGTCGATTGAGACGATCGAATGTCAGGAGCCTATTTTCCAAGTTTAAAGTATACGGAAAGATATGCAGGTGATTCTATGGACCCTCTAGAAGAATGAAACCCTAACTCGACTTAATGACCGTGTGAAAGCCTTTGAACCTTCGGGTTTGCGGCGGTTCCTCGGCGCCATTAGTGAGGCTTGGGTTTGCCCTTCTACGGCTGGACCACCGACGCTGTGGCATGTACTCGATACTATTAAACTGTACCCGAGGTGAGAGTTCTTGGGGGATTCTGAAGTTCTGACGAGTCGATCGGATGGTTCGACATCTTTCGGATATTGTGATGGAACACTGCTTGGGAGACTCCAGATGCGAGCATAGCCGCCGGAGCGCAGTTCGTGTAGCCACGATGAGTTGAGTCCGAATCAGTCGATTTGTGAACAAGGTGGAGTAAGGAGTTCGCACGAGATTTCGATGAGATGACGTTCTACTCCGCTGACATCACAGATGTGACGTGCACGCTGAGGACGTGTTCGGCTAGATATCTTCTACTGAGTGAGGAAGATACCGAGTTGTGATTTCGAGTCCGCGTGAGGGACTTCGGATGGACGTAGAGAGGACATTGCAGTGCGCAGATAGAGACGCGATGTTGAAATGGACGATGATACAGACAAGCGGAACAAGAGGTTCGTGCGAAACGCTGTTGAGCTGTCATTACTTTCCGTCGAGACCAGAGGTCAGATATGCTTACAGAGGCGCTGGGAGGCGACCAATTCCCGAGGAAATGCGGTGCTGAGGACACAGATGACCATTGGACGAGAAGAAACTATGCGAGAGTACCAACCTCCGTATAGATCGACATAGGCAAGATCGGCAGAGACCTTGAGCAGGATTCCTTCCAGGACACCGTGCTATGACGTTTGCACCCAGGATCAGATGTGTGATGTGCATTCAGAGAGCCGGAGGCCGAGGCCAGTGACATATTGCCTTACGAGCTGTCGTGAGGATTGATCGAGAGGTGACAAGGAAGTGCCTGAACGGAATCGTTCCTGTCAGCACTCCTGACCGGGCCGGTGAGCCGATGGATTGCGAGATTGGCAATCTGCAGGAAGGATCAGGAACCAGATACAGAGGACGCCAGTCGCGAGCAAGAGGCAAGTGGAGATCTTGCACCGCGAGAGTTTGATGTACCGACGACAGTATTTATGCTTTGTGATTTTGTGATTCGATTATCACGTATCTGTCAGTTTGGGTTTTCGGTATTTTGGCGATCTATTTGCATGATTGATTTTGATGGCTGAGTTCTATGATTTCTGTTTTCGTGCACCATGGTTGCACTTATTGGGCATTTATACCCGGCGCATCATTATTATTTTTGAGGTATTGATTGTGATTTCGTGCCTATTATATGCCGGTGATTTGATTTATGCTTCCAGCATAGTTTTCACGCATTTTAGTGTTATGATTGGATTTGTGCACGCTGATGCACACGGTTGTGGGATTTTCCCTTGCGGTACCCTTGATTTGGGTTTGAGCCGCATTATATCGTTGATTTTGACCCTGATATTGATGGTTGGCTTTTGCACTCCGTGCTTTTGATGTGACTTACGCATGTTCGGCGTTTGCTGTTGGATTTCGTGATTCCGTGCATGTTGAGTGCGCAGGGTTTAGATTTCATTCGTGCACGATGGGTGCACCGATTTGGATTTTTGCGCATGTTGGGCGCATGCTTTGAGATACGATTTTGGTGCACACCCGATGCACTAAATCGAGGTTTCTTCGTGCATGTCAGATGCATCGGATTTGTGGCTGTCCGGCACATACGTTGCCTACGACAGATGCTTCGTGCACACCCGTTGCACCTAGATGCTGTTTTGTGCACCTGTTTAGCACATATGTGGATTTTTGATTTCCGTGCACACCAGACGCACAGGATTGTGCTATGTGCATTTTTGGGATTTATTTCTTTTGGAGCAGTACACTTTTTATGATGTTGGATTTTGCTTTCATACTGAGCAGGACTAGTCAGTGGACAGTACCTGGATGTACTTTTGCATGCATTGATAGTTTGAAGGGATCTCCAAGGAGCGAGCTATAGTCTCGATATCTATATACTTACGTGTCCGATATGACACGAAATGTTTTAAAACAAGGAAACCCTTCTAAATTGTTTTCAAAACGGCGGAACGTGTTTGGTAAACAAAGGATATATATATACATATATAGTTTTTCTTATGAAAAACGTCCCCACTGTGCAGTGTTATGTGCATCATGCAGCGATTTTAAAGACTTGGCATGCTTTTTCATCAGCTATTCCCATGTTTAGATTGGATGTCTACATGTGTAGATTTGATCCATATCATATCGGTTTTTGTATTAGATTTGACATTGTGTTTTTACCTTGACTCCGATGATTGCGGGATGCTTGAGGGAGCGTTGTTTTTGAGTTATCTGCTCAGTACCCATGCGCATGCATTGCGCTGTGACGTTTTATGTATTGATGATTTCGGAGCCCCGACGACTTGGGATTTGTATCGAAATGTTTTAGTACTTAGGGGTTTTAAATTTAAATTCGGGGACCGAATTTCTTTAAGGGGGGTAGATTGTAACATTCCAAAATAATAAAATATTATTTTTAGGAATTTTTATAATTTAATATTATTTTATTGATTATTTTAATATTAAATTAATATTTAAATGCAAATAAATGGAGAAAAATTATGAAAAATTATGGAAAATTCTAAAATGGGTTATTTATTGGAATTATGCCTTTTTTTAGTGTTTGTGATCATTTATATGCTAATTTAGTGCTAATCGCGATTAAAAATCGCTAATCGGATTTTCGGCTTTTTGTGCAAAATGTGCACATATCATTTTTGGACTTGTGTTACATTTTTCCTACCATGTTACTTTGGGGATACTATTGGTGTGAGAAGGATTTGGATAAAGAAAAGAAAAGAAAAGGAAAAAGGTATGTAATGATGAGAGAGAGAGGGTAGGTATGGTCAACCCTTTTACTTTTGAAACCATGCTTCCATCATTTCCTTCACCCTCATTTTTCTCTCCCCCATTCCTTGTGTTGCTGCTGCTGCTCCCTTCTTCCCTCTTCCTCCTCCTTCAAATCCTCCAAATTACACCATTAAAACTAACTCAAAACCTCACACTCATTTCACAAAAATTGCCCACAAGCCCAAGATCTATGCTTTGGACCAAGAAAGGAGATGTTTTGGTGTTGTTGAGGATTCATGAGGTTCATGTGAGGTAATTTCTTCTCAATTAGAGTGTTAATTGTTGTATTTAAGGTTTAATTCAAGTTTCATATCGATATCGTGTGATTTTGTGCACTTTGGACAAAACTATAGAGGATAAGGGGAAAATTGAGTTGTGATTTTGCTATTGAGCTTAGAAGGTGACCCTAGACCCTATATGGACTAGAAAACCAGACCAATCCCACTGGAAAACTAAAAATACGGAATTATGGAACTTTTCATGTCGGTTTGTGAAATCTGTGAAGGTGTTATGGAATCTGGAGCAACCCTGGGGCACCAAAAATAAAATTGAGTGGACAGTGAGTCGTGCAGGCACCTAGGAAGCTACCACCAAGACCCGAGCCCCTAACTCTAAACCGTGGCCGCCAAAATCATCATTCTGGCCGCAATTTGCGGCCAGAGTAGAGGGAAATGGTTCCATTTTTGTTCCAGGGCTCTTTTAGCACTAGATTAGACCCCTCCTATATATAGTTTTGGCAAATGGTCATCTGGGGAAAATCTGGTGGCATTTTGGTGTGTTTTAGGCGATGTTTTCCGTATTTTTAAATGCACTTTCTTGGTGTTTGGATTTGTATTTGGTTGTCGGGTGTTCATACATCGACAACAGGGGTTAAGTGTTGGATTTGCATGTTTGGGCCATAGGTTTCAACTTATGAGCACACCGTGCGCTGTATCGGTTTTCTGCCTTGATATTAATACGTATTGCGACTGTTTATTATTCTAGGTACCCTCGTAAGGATTCCGAGGTGAAAGAGCATGGCGACATCGATACCGACACGCAGGATGCAGGTGAGTAGATTTATATCTACGGGGAGAAGTCGGGTGGATGGCGTATAGCACCCCCGCAGTCCGTGGTGTTGTATACGAATACGTATACACACGTATATTATTATGTGTGGTTAGGATTATTGATATTGATATTTGTAGCTTTGATGCTCAGATTGTATTGGTGTAGTACAGTGCGAACCTAGGGTAGCGATTGCACTTATACCTACACTTACACATATACCTATACACATTCTTGCATTCATTCTTTCATATGATAGTGTGTATATCTACACGTGGGTATGGGACCATGTGTTTATATACGGGATTGAGGATGATACGTGGATTTGTGATGACACTTGATGTGAGGCCGTGAGATCGGCGATGTGACATAGTTGCCTTGAGGTGCGATATGATAGTTTAGCGGGCCTTTGGACATGTGCTTTACCCGCATTCATACTTGAGGATATCTTACGATATGGTATTGAGGCGAGATCACCGACTATCATATCTATACTTATATATATTGACTCAGATTAGGTGGTTTCATACCCCTCCTGTCTAGATTTCTCAGTAGACATTGGACTAGACCGAGTCATACCTTTTTCAAAACTAACGAATCGGGAATATTTTAAAGATAAGAAAAAGGGTAATACGGATATTTTCAAATGATGCATCTCTTCTTAAAACACCGTAGCCCTTACTTTACCAAAAGCCGTGATTCGTCTTATTTCAAAAGGCAAGGTTACATGACATCCCTATTGGGACAGGTTCTGTGCTGTAGCGTTGATCATTGTTTCCGCATTATTCCTGCTATCCGCATTGCATCGCTTGTATTGTTGTGATATTCAGTTATGCTGCTAGGACACCAGCACCATTATCGATGATGCATATGTTCCACGTACACTTATTGCCGGCTCACACACTTACCATCGATAATTGCCATGTCACTACACTGTAGCATTATTGCATTCAGTATATGATCCTTGCATGACATGATGATGTACATACATTCCTTTACATGTAGCATACTTCATGCTTGATTTTACGCATTGAGATATGTGGTTTCTATGATATTTCTGGATTTGGGAACCGAGGGTGTTTTAAAGAGAGAATATATCATTACTTTAAAAAAACCGGTTACCCTTGATATGATGTTTTGGGGCGCCGCCCCGTGTTTTCTCGGTGCTAGAGGCATGTACTGAGAGAGGGCTGACCCGGACTGACGGATGCCCGATGGATTGATAGAGGGCTGACCCGGACTGACGGATGCCCGATGGATTGATAGAGGGCTGACCCGGACTGACGGATGCCCGATGGATTGATAGAGGGCTGACCCGGACTGACGGATGCCCGATGGATTGATAGAGGGCTGACCCGGACTGACGGATGCCCGATGGATTGATAGGGGGCTGACCCGGACTGACGGATGCCCGATGGATTGATATAGGGGTGACCCGGAGTGACGGATGCCCGATGTATTAATAGAGGGATGACCCGGATTGACGGATTCCCGATATATACTTTGAGAGAGGGCTGACCCGGACTGACGGATGCCCGGTATGTGAGGATTTACGTGCCGATGCTAGGCACAGGTTTTCATGATGATTTCGAGTGTCGACGCTAGGCACTCAGGTTCCATGCTTTTGGTTGTATCCTCCTATTTTTCCATGCATATGCTTTATGACATTTACATGCATGATGGTTATTGTCAGTGGGTGACGGGTGGACGGGATCCACGTGTGTGCAGATTGAGTTCATTGTTATACCTCATATTCATGACATTCTATTACTTGAGGCACTGACACGAGCACTTGGCATTACACTCATGTATAGAGATTACATTGCCAGTTTAGCATGCTTCAGCGTTATTCATATTGAGGTTTATTTATATCTGATCGTTTGACCTAGGATGGGTCATGCATTCGATTCCTGCTTGTAGATATCTTTCTATTCACGAGTTGGCAACTCACCCCCGTTGTGCCCCAGTTCTTGCAGGTTTTTGCCGTACAGATTCCATAGCGGCATTTCTGGCACACTGCTTCATTTGGGTGACTTGCTTGGTTAGGTGGGTTCTTTGTATCAGAACCGCCATTGTTCTTGTATTATTTATTGTATCTAGATTGTCCATCAACCAAAACATGTATATTGTTTCAGACTTAGAGACAGTGTTGTATTACTTCGACCTTAGAGTCGCGCTTAGTAGTATTGCGGTTTTCTTATTGCTTTTGAGCTTTCTTTTGGATTTGATCCTCGCCACTTGGCGTTGTATATTATCATATCATTGTGTGGTTGCGACCGTCGATTGACGAAGAGCTAGCTCCCGCTTGGGGATGCCTTTATCATTACATATATATATGGTTATCCTTGTTGTACCCCATTCGGGGCCAGTTTTACAAAAGAAACTCTGCCGAAATTTTTAGAAAAGACTTACTGTTTTTAAAACGCACCTTCGGCTTAGTTATTTAAAAACCTTTATTTCAAACATGTTTTTCTTCACTTCTTAAACCAGTTTCTTTACTTATTCTTAAAAATGGTTTTAGATTTCTGGGCTTTTGGCTTACTTGGATCAGATGGGGTCCTATAGACTTCATATGGTTCAAGTGCCAGTCACGTGCTCTTTCGGGTCGTGACAGTAATTTCGGGTTAATTTGTAAGTATAAAAAAAACGAAAAAAAATATACTTTGTAAAAGAAACCATCTTATTATTCTTGATTAGTTTTTGTGCAAGTGTGCAGGAAATACGAAACTCAAGATCGACGCCAAAGACGTTGGAAATACGGAGTTCAAGTACAGTGCCAAAGACGTGGGAAGATAGACTCACATTTTCGCGGCTACACCGCGACGGACAAAAAACGAAGCATCCGGTCTATGGTAAAAATTTGGAGTAGATACAGTGAGCAACTCAGCATTCCACACATCCAGAAAAACAGAGGACACCAAACAGAGCCCACACCAGAAAATTGATTGCCCAATACCCACTTCCTGCCGCGGATCCGCGGCAATAGAGGGGTATAAGCGGCGGATCCGCGGCCACTTGGTTGCTTCAGAGCCCCAAAATTTCTCTGTAAGTCCCTCTGCCACTCTCCACTCCTCTGAACTCCACTGAACTGTGTTTCTGCAGCCTTCTTTGCGCAAACTCTTCTCCCCCTTCCAATAAACTCTTCTTGTGCAGGATTCTTTGCGCCGCAAATAAAAATTGTTTGCAGTTGATTTGTTATTGCTTTGCATTTCTTTAATACGGACTTAAGGGGCTTGAAACCAATCCAGATTGGGTGGGGATTTCATCACCCTTCCCAGGACCCCAAAAATCACTAAAGCATATGCATTGTCCATTGTAAATTAAAAAAATACTAGACTTCAGCCCTAAGGACTTCGCGCTCATTAGGAGAAGATAAACCGTGTTTAGAACCTCGCTTAACCGTATATTGATTACGGGGTGTCTAGGAAAGTGTTAAAGGCGCAACCGCCGAAAGAGAAAGGGTTATTTAATTAAGTTACTTCACGAAAGCGTTGGAAAACCTCCCCTTATCTCTGCACTTACCTGGCCCCATGGTCGGTGTATTTTTAATCCTGTTTCTCGACACTGTTTAACTTCGAAAATCAAGTTCAGGAGCAGGTCTAGTGGACCTAGGCGACCGTAGATCTAGGTGTGATTGTGCATATCTTGTTTGTGATTGCTTAAGCCGTATTTCCGTACATATTTCTGTAAATCTCTTTCTAAAAATGAAAAAAAAGAGAAAAAATCAAAAACTTTTATAAAAACTTGCCCTTTGTCGCCAAATCCATTTTCACCCACCACCCATCGCCTTTCTTCATTGACGTTTTCTTACCCTCACCTTCTCCGCTTTGACTATACTAAACTCGTTTAGTGTATGTCCGCTTGGACTCGGGACACTAGCGCCCGTCTAGTTCGCGTTACGTTAGTCGCTACCGACTACGCGATCGACTCCGAAGTCGATACTCCGTCCACTCCTCTTTCACCCCTTCCTTTGCCGGCCAACTCCGACGTTGACCGGAATTCTGTTCATACATCTTCACCTTCACCTTCACCTTCACCAACCTCTTCTTCCGCAATGTCGGGATTTAATCCGAACATCTCTTTGACCACCACTGGATTGGCTCCATCTCCTACGGAGACCAATATCCCACCACCTCCGCCTGTTGTAGCGCCGCAGCGAATTGCGCTCCAGGATCGTTTCTACCCCACCCGTTCTTCACTTCCCACCTGCCTTTCTCTTCCTCCGGCCAATGGGGACAACTTTGAAATTAAGCCCCATTTCATCAACATGCTTCCACGTTTTCATGGGCTTGAATCTGAAGATGCCTATATCTTCATCAACAAATTTCAAAATGTCTGTGCCATGATGAAAACCACCCATCTGTCGGACGATGCTATACGTCTACGGGTCATTCCGTTCACTTTATGCGATCTCGCTGAAAAATGGCTGTATAGCACCGCTTCCCACTCAATCACCAGCTGGGACGAGTTTGTTAAACCGTTTCTGAAAAAATTCTATCCAAATCATAAGACCGCAAGAATTCGAAATGAAATCAACCAATTCTCTCAGCTTCCTTCTGAACCCTTCTGGAAGTGCTTTGACCGGTACAAAGACCTTCTTGTTCAGTGTCCTCACCACGGTATAGAGAAATGGCAACTCTGCCAAACCTTATACGAGGGACTGAACCCAGCAACGAAGCAGTTGCTGGAAACCATCTGTCAGGGCCACTTCCTATCGAAATCTGACGAGGAAGCGTGGCAGTTCTTTGACGATCTTGCGGAGCAAACGCTGCAATGGGAGAGCACCAGACCGACTTCTTCTTCTTCTACCTCCACTTCTACCAGTCAGTCTAGGGTAGGAATCCACCAACTCGATGTCTCTATCGCGATGAAAGCTGAAATGGCTGCGATAACACGAAAGCTTGAAGCAATAGAGAGCAAATTTTCTGCTCCTGCTCCTGCCCCTGTTCTCCCACTTCGTACCATCTGCGCTTGTTGTTCCGATCCTTCTCACTTGACCGAAGAGTGTCCTTACAATCCACCCTCGCAAGGACAGGATCAGGTTAATGCTGCCTTCCAGCAAAGACCGAGGAATGATCCATACTCTTCCACCTACAATCCCGGTTGGAGGAACCACCCCAATTTCGCCTGGAATCAGAATCAGAATCAATTCCAGGGCAACAACTTCCAAAGGGCCCCTCCGCCGCAACAACAAGCGCAACAACAAATTCAGTATCAGCAGCCCTTCCAACCCGAACCTTACCAAAACCAGACGAACAACTTTGCACCCAACAATTCTTTTCCACCAAACAACTTTGTTCCGTCGAACAACGATAAGGTTTCCTCGCTCGAGCGAAGTCTGGAGGCGTTTGTTAAACAATCGACTCAATCCACCGCCAACATCCAGTCTTCGATTCAATCTTTAGTGCAACACACCGCCGCACACGAGCAAAGCATCAAGACCATCGAGGCCCAGATTGCACAGCTGAACGCGGCCTTGAGCGAGCGAGAGAAGGGGAAGCTCCCGTCCCAGCCACTTCCAAACCCCGGTCACCCACATAATGCACATGTTGCTCTTGAACAACAAAACCATAATGTGAGTGCCGTGACTACGCTGAGATCAGGAAGGATGCTGCAAAACAACATTGGCAAGCGAATCAACGATGACACCCCGGCCGCCGCTTCTTCTTCTTCTTCTCCTTCTTCTTCTTCGTCTTCCGAGCCTATTCTCCATTCTTCAACAGGCTCTCCTTCCTCTTCTTCTGCTCTGAACGGACCCACTTCTCACTCCACGAAAACACCTATTCTGGGATCCGTTCCAACTCCAAAATCTCCTCCTCCAGCATTAGACTCAACCAATTTTCAAAATGTTCCATTTCCAAACCGGTTGAGGTCTAACAAACAAAATCCACAAATGGAGAAGATTTTGGAGTTATTCAAGCAAGTTAACATTAACATTCCTCTTTTAGATGCTGTCCAACAAGTCCCGTCTTACGCGAAAATCTTAAAGGACTTGTGCACGAAAAAGAGGAAGTGTCAGGTACCCAAGAAAGTTTTCTTGGCTAGTGCTGTGAGTGATGCCCTTACCCAATCTTTACCACAAAAACGGAAGGACCCTGGCTGTCCTACGATTTCAATTACCATTGGGGATAAGAACATCAACCGCGCACTATTAGATCTTGGTGCCAGTGTTAACTTGCTTCCGTATTCAGTATACGAGCAATTAGACGTCGGAGAGTTGAAACCCACACACTGCACTCTCCAAATGGCCGACCGATCGATCATCCATCCTATGGGTGAGCTAGAGGATGTGTTAATAAAAGTCGGGGACTTCATATTCCCCGTCGACTTTATTGTATTAGACACACAGCCTGTAGCTAACCCCCGGAATCAAATTCCGGTGATACTCGGTCGCCCATTCTCGCAACCTCAAATGCTGTGATCAATTGTCGCAATGGTTCAATGAACCTCTCTTTTGGAAATATGACGATTGAACTCAACATTTTTAGGTTAGGGAATCAGCCCGCCGAACCTAATGCTCATATACTGGACGTCTGCTCGATCCAGGAGATCACACCAGAAGAGTGTGAATTCGAGGAGTTTCTGTTTGACCACGATAATCTTGACGCCACTAGTGCGTTTCTCTTCGAACCTGCTGCTGTTTCTGCGCCCGATAATGAATACGAGTGTTTCACATTCTCGAACGATCTTAGCCGCGCACAACCCGAGTTTGAATCTTTCAACTTTCCGGATGAGTTACCTGAACCATCCGACTCGGTTGCCTACACTCGTTTTGAACCTTTGCTGGAGTCCTTTGAGTTCGAGACCTTTGCAACAGTCTTGCCTTCCATCATTTCACCTCCAACGCTCGAACTCAAGCCGTTGCCGTCTCACCTTAAGTACGCTTACTTAGGTGAGAACGAGAACATCCCTGTCATCATTTCGGCTTCTCTAGCTCCCGAGCAAGAGAAAGCCCTTCTCGCGGTCTTGCACAGCAACAAGCAAGCTTTTGGCTGGTCCATGGCGGACATCAAGGGGATTAGTCCCCTGATCGTTGAGCATCACATTCATCTGATGGATGATGCCAAACCAGCCCGGGATCCACAAAGATGTCTCAATCCAGTCATGAAAGAGGCTGTGAAGAAGGAGATCGTAAAATGTCTAGATAGTGGTATCATTTACCCTATCTCTGATAGCCAGTGGGTCAGCCCCATCCACGTTGTCCCTAAGAAATCAGGCATCATGGTCATAACCAACGAGGCGAACGAGTTAATCCCTACTCGCACCCAAACTGGGTGGCGAGTATGCATTGATTACAGAAAACTCAACGCCGCAACGCGGAAAGACCACTTTCCGCTACCTTTCATTGACCAGATGCTGGAACGATTGGCCGGACATGAGTACTATTGTTTTCTTGATGGCTACTCTGGCTATAATCAAATTCCCATCGCCGAAAAAGACCAGGACAAGACTAATTTCACTTGTCCTTTCGGCACGTTTGCATATCGACGCATGCCCTTTGGGTTATGCAATGCGCCCGCTACCTTCCAGCGGTGTATGATGGGAATTTTTTCGGACATGGTGGAAAATTTTTTGGAGATTTTCATGGATGACTTCTCCATCTTCAGCGAATCCTTTGACGAGTGTTTGCTGCATCTTGACGCTGTCCTTACCCGATGTAAGGGCAAGAATCTCACTTTGAACTGGGAGAAATGCCACTTCATGGTGCGCGAAGGTATTGTCTTAGGACATATCATCTCGCAAAATGGCATAGAGGTTGACAAAGCAAAGATTGAGGTCATTTCCAATCTGCCTCCTCCCCGATGCGTTAGAGATATCCGAGCCTTCCTTGGCCATGCCGGTTTCTATAGACGGTTTATCAAGGACTTTAGCAAGATAGCTAGGCCCTTGACGCTTTTGCTGGCCAAGGATACAGCTTTCGACTTCAACTCGAGCTGTGTGACTGCATTCGAGTCACTGAAACGCTCACTCACTTCTGCTCCCGTTCTCTCTTCTCCTGACTGGACGCACCCATTCGAGATTATGTGCGATGCATCCGACTTTGCCATCGGTGCTGTCCTTGGACAGCACATCAACAAGATGCCGCACGTAATCTATTACGCGAGCCGGACCCTGAACGACGCCCAACTGAACTATACAACAACTGAGAAGGAATTCTTAGCTGTTGTATTTGCTTTAGAAAAGTTCAGGCCCTACCTAATCGGCTCTCCAGTCATTGTCTACACGGACCATTCAGCTCTGCGCCATCATTTTGCGAAGAAAGATGCCAAGTCTCGGTTAATACGTTGGATCCTCTTGCTTCAAGAGTTTGACCTTGTCATTAAGGACAAACGAGGATGTGAAAACGTAGTTGCCGACCATCTCTCACGACTTCCTTCTTCGCCTTCGCTTCCAATTCCAATTAACGACGTTTTCCCGGATGAACAACTCTTGACAGTATCTTGCGAACCCTGGTTCGCAGATATTGTGAACTATTTGGCCACGGGATTACTACCGACCGAATGGTCTAGTCAGGACAGACTTCGCTTCTTATCCCAAGTAAAACATTTTTACTGGGACGAACCCTACTTGTTCAAGTACTGTCCCGACCAGATTATTCGCCGGTGTGTCCCCGATGAGGAATTCAAGAGTGTGCTGTCATTTTGCCACGATCAAGCGTGTGGCGGGCATTTTGCGCCCAGAAAGACAGCTGAGAAGATCTTGCAATGTGGTTTCTACTGGCCACAACTTTTCAAAGACGCTAACGACTATTGCAAGACTTGCTCCCGGTGCCAACACTTGGGCCGGATATCCCGGAGAAACGAGATGCCGCTCCAACCGATCTTGGTTGTGAAGATTTTCGATGTTTGGGGGATAGACTTCATAGGGCCGTTCCCCAACTCTTTTGGGAACTTGTACATTCTTCTAGCTGTTGATTACGTCTCTAAATGGGTCGAGGCTGTGCCCAGCCGGACTAATGACAACAAGGTTGTCGTTAGATTCCTTAAAGAAAACATTTTCTCCCGGTTTGGGCACCCCCGAGCGATCATTAGCGACAATGGAAGTCATTTCTGCAATAGGACTTTCGAGGCCTTGATGCGGAAATACTCCATTAATCATAAGCTCTCTACGCCCTACCACCCCCAAACCTGCGGGCAGGCCGAAGTTTCAAATCGGCAAATCAAGCAGATACTGGAGAAGACGGTTTCCAAGAACCGTAAGGATTGGTCTCTGAAACTGACTGATGCCCTTTGGGCATTTAGAACCGCTTATAAGACCGACCTTGGCATGTCTCCCTATCGGCTTGTGTACGGAAAAGCCTGCCACCTTCCTGTCGAAATCGAGCATCGCGCATTTTGGGCGATTAAGGAGCTGAATTTGTCTCTTGAGGACGCGGGCAGCCATCGGAAGCTGCAGTTGAACGAACTGAACGAGCTTAGGGATGAGGCTTACGACAACGCGGTTGTCGTTAAGAACCGAACGAAGGTGTTTCACGATAAACACCTGTTGCGCAAAACCTTCGTACCTGGTCAGCAGGTACTTCTTTACGACACCGACTTCATTTCCATCCGGGAAAGCTCAGATCTCGCTGGAAAGGGCCGTATTTTGTGCTGAATGTGTATCCGCAGGGCGCTCTGGATTTGGAAAATCCAAAGGACGGTTCACTCTTCAAGGTAAATGGACACCGATGCAAACCGTACCTTAGCTCCGAACCAACAGAGGAGCTCCTGTTCTTACAGGAGCCGGTTTACCCTGAATGATCTTCCTCTGCCTACCTCCAAACTTCGGTTATCCAGCCAAGAACAGTGGACACTGTTCCAAATAAGTTTGGGGTTATGTACAAACCATTTTATATATATTTGTGTATATTCTTTTTCTTTTCTTTAAAAACAAAAACAAATAAAAATTTGTGTATCACTAACCGACAATTTTGAACCTTCCAACTACTCTCTTCATGCAACGACAGTGAGGACACTGTCCAGTTTAAGTTTGGGGGTACGCTCGGTACGCATTTCTTACCTTCGCATTCATATGTATATTTTGCATCTGCATATTAATATCCATAAAATCCATAAAAATTTGAAAATTTTCTAAAAAAAATATCAAAACTTTTTTGTCAAGTTAGCTTGTGAAAGAACTATGATTCAACATTCGACGGTTTTTGTTTGAAAAAATAGGAATAACTAAATCTTATGGTTGGATTTTGAAAACCTGAAAGATAACTCTCCTTTGAAGTTAACTATAGCTGATATACGTCTTTACATCACACTACATGTGTCGTAAGATTTTGGGAATTAGATGACAAGTCTTTCATGTTTAAACTTTTAAACAGATAAATGATTTTCTGAGGATCAAATAGGTTTGTTCTGAAATAAGTAATGTCAAGAATAGTTTATGAAGTAAAGCGAATATGAAGGAATGTTATTGATGCCGTAATTGGAGCTAAGTCTGAAAAATAACCCATCTAAAACTTGATTGGAATGATTACACACCAAACCCACTAAACACGTCTTTTATCCAAAAAAAAATATTTGAACTACCGGTTATATCTCCGTTCGTATTAAATCATCTGATTTTCATGACAAACTGTCTTTTGTTTTTGGACCTAGGTAACTTGAGTAATTAAGTCCGCTGGGGTGTTTTTTCACCTAATGCCCTAAAACCAACTGGTTTGGGTGCATTGGCCCAAAGCTCGCTAAGAAGCCTAGAAAGTCCAGTTTAAAACAAAGTCAAGCAAGTGTTCTCTCCGAGTTAAAATTCCTAACGGTTCTTTGTGTGAGAATAATCTTGATAAAAGACAGGCTTTTATAAAAAAAATTTAACGGAGATATGAAGGTTTTACTCTTTGATAAAGACTATTGCACATTCACAGAGGTGTGTATGAAATGAAAACAAGAAAAAGGTGGAGTAAAAAATACGACTTAGTTTCCTGTTAAGGAAGATAGAAATTCTAAAGTTGAAACCTTACTGGAAAACGAAACTTGAAAAATGCTTAACTCTTTACAAAACTTATGTGATCCTTTTAAAATTGTTATCTGGGCTTTATTGTGCGACATGATGACTTTATTCGACCTTTCGGGAACTTAACGACACTATTTGCACTGCACGTAAAGACATGTAAAATCTGTAGTTAAATAAGAAGCGAGGTGTGAAAAATAAAGGTTCGATAGTCTAGACTTAGGATTATAGAATTGTTATTTTCTAAAACAAAACTTTAGGATTTGAATCTTAGTTATTTTACAAAACCAACTTGACCGGATTTTGTGGGTAGTATCCGCTGAAAACCCTCAGGAGACAACACTCCTCCTACTAGGGACACCTAGAGGTTAAACGGCTTGTTGCACATGCTCAGTGCAATCGCGTTCCCTGCGAAAGTGAGGTTAGGAAATTTTTTTGTGAATAAATGGACTTTGCTCGGGACGAGCAAATGATAAGTTTGGGGGTATTTGTTCATATCAGATTTTTGCATTTTCATACCGCCCAATTTTTATCACATTGCATATCGTAGATACTCTTGAGCCGTGTTTGCTAGTCAATTGCAGGATACAGGTTCTCGGTTCTAAAACGGTGAAATTCATGGAAAACACGAAAAAAGTCCGGGTTCCTGCCAATCACAGATAAAACACGGTCTCTGCTCGTCATCCGTATATTGCCAGATACCAGTTTAGGAAAACAAAATGTCAAATCAATGTCACCTTTATGCACAAGGCTCAATGGCAACAACTTCCAAGAAATCTACGCGGAGCTCGAGGCAATCATGACAAAATCTTGACAAAAAGTCCACCTTTCCCTCAACAGTAATTCTGGAAAAATTGTGGAGCCAAATTGAGAAAATAAATATACCAGAATTAGGTACACTGAAGACCAGGGAACCACAAGAAATTGGGGGGCCCAATTCGACCAGAAGGCCGCGGATCCGCGGCCAAAGTGGGGTCCAGGCCGCGGATCCGCGGCCATATAGTGGCGGCAGTTGATAATTTTTGAGGGGTAGTTTGGTCATTCTGTTTGGGTTCTGGTGGTTGCCCTACGGTTTCATTCTCTGGCCTATAAATAGCCCAGAACTTTGTGAAGGAAAGGGTCCATTCTTGTATTTTCTTTTTGCCTAGTTTTAGTGTGTTTCTTCTTCCTCTTCTCACCTCTTCTCCATTAAACTTGTAGTGAGCTTTTGAGGGAAGAGTGATGAATAAAGAAGAACCATTTATTATCATGCTTGTCTCTTTACTTTTGTTATAATTGTTGTAACTTTAAATTCGTTAAGTAGTTGTTGTTATTTCCTTGTTGTTTCTTTCTTCACCTTTTTTTATCCTTACATACGACAATGATACTTACGCTCGATCCTCGCCAAGGTGAGGTCGCAAATAGTTAGTCGTATTCTCCTAATCTCCTTCTTTCTATCTTCTTCTTTTGTTGTGTTTTGTTTTTCCTTATCATGAAGTGTGAGTAGTTTTATACTTGTTAGGGTAGGATAAGGGAAGTTTGAGAGAAGGAAATACCTCTCTCTTTCCTTGCCCAACAACTTAAATCGACTCCCGTTAATTGAACCACAATCCGCTCCTTACGGCACCCTATCCTACATGATAGCGGTGATTCCGTAGTGAGACCGGTTGTGGTTGAATTAACCGGAGGTTATGGATAAGAGCCAAGAACGGACGGACAAGCACCAAAAGGAAGGACTATGTGTTGGAAAGCCTAGCTTATACTCGCAAGTTCCTTCCTAGTCGTGCTAATCCCCGTTGTTGCCGATTACCGTAACACCAATATTAAGAGGGGCAACGAAAGATGTGGAGACTCCTAACTCAAACTAACCTAATCCTAACCCTAACAAGCTCTCTTTAAATATCAACTTAACACTTAGATAGTTACAAACAAATTCTGAACTTTAGGACTTAACTCGTAAAAACACTTTGAAAGAGACTCCCATCTCCCTGCGGACGACCCGTACTCAACCGGCCAGCTACAAGCGAAACCGTCTTGATTGCGGTATTTAAACTAGAACTTGAACACGTACTTATCCTATCAATCAGGTATGCGATGTGATTTGTGGCTAGAAATCTATGTAAGAATGATGATGATGCGGGGTATATACATGCTATGCGATTTCATATATCGTGTATAATGCAAGTGGTGATACTAAACTAAACAGGTTCTACAGTGCTCGTGGCATGGAAATTACCAAAGGCGTGTGTATCACATGAACCGTGCGCGTGCAACAGGAGCTAATGGTAATGATGTACGTGTCCTACGAGGTGATATCACACATGTGTATATGGAGATACATGCAATTCTAGCAGACGAATAGCTAATAAGGTATGCAATGTGAATGAGGGGGGTTAGCTAAGTAACAATGCATATTGTTGCAAGTAATAAACTAATCCTAACTATGGGGCACCTTGCGCCATCCAGACGATTCCCCCATAGATGAATACATCTACTCACCTGAATGCCTCGCTAATTCGATCCAACCACCGCTTTGCCTTTTCGCGCCGCGTCCGATGTTTCCGCGACCGATCCTAGAATTGCATAACACACAATATAAGATTACATATTCCTAAAACGACGCAAGTCACAATATAAAAAGATCGATGCTCTTGAATTAATCACAATGTGCACTCGGTGCGCGGAAAACACACGAAAATCGCTAAAACCTTAACTAAAATCGCCATTTCGGGGCAACCGCCAAAACTAAAACCCGACTAGACAAAACTCCGCATTCACACACACTAATAGTCGTATGAGATGCTAATTGTATTGCCAATATATCGCAATTATATCACCTCCTATTTTTTTAGAAAATCTAGTAAGCATTGACATAGCAATTTCGATGCAAATATCGCGATTTAATGATATAGCGATCGCTACATCGCACAAACAACCAATCTAACCAACTAGATGGCCATAATACTAACTTAAACCCACTTATCCTACATCAAACCCTAATTAGAACATCAACCCTTCTCTTGAAATTCATGAGCAAGCAAATTAAACTAAATTTCACACTTAAACTACTAAATCTAGCAAATTTAAACCACAATTTGAACATTAGATGAGAATTATACCTTACAAGTTGAACCCTAACTTGCACTTGACCTTGAAAGATGCCTCCTTTCACCTTGTTTTGAACAAATTAGGGTTTGGAAAGAGGTGGAATAAGGATTAGGTTTGAATTTGTGAATAAATTTGTTGATTTCGGTGGATTTTTGATGATTTTTAAAGGAATTATGAAGCAAGAAGTGAGGGGAAAAATGAGAACTGAAGCAAGGGAGCTCGGCCTGAGGTGTAGGAGATGAGTGGTGAGGGAATGGTGTAGAAATTTCTACACAAAAGCTATCTTCCAAAGTCAATTAATGAATGTTACATCATTTTTTACAAAAAAAAAACCTTTTTAATGCATTTTTAAACCATAGAACCAAAATTCTTGGAATGTTTTGGTAAAATTTTTGTTACAGTATATTTTAGTTTATAATGATTCCTAATTATGTAATTTACCAAATTAAATTTGTATTTATCACTAATTTAATGTATTTTTAAAAGCTTAAAATAATATTAAAAATAATTAATTAAGGAATTTTTTTTAAATAACTAAAAAATTTTAAGTGACAATTTAGTGACCAAATTTTAGCAATATCTTATCTAGATTTTGTATAATTAGGCCTATAGTGAAAAATACCTATTTTGACTTTTTACGGAAAAGACTGCTTATTTTGCCGATTACCGAAAAACTGCCTAAACGATTTTCGAAGCGTTACAGAACAATTGTTCTAAGTGGGGGAGGATGTAATACCCCATGTATTATCCGGTATACCCATTTATACCAGATAAGCATGGGGACCCACCATAAAACAATGGGGAATCTTCGGAATACATTCCGAAAGAGGACAGATCTGTACTATAAATGGAATGATACCGCTCTTCAATACAGAGGCGCCTTTTAAGTGAACTGGCAATACAGGAGTTTGAGAACTCCGTAGTTAAGCATGCTCGGGCCAGGGAAGTCCTGGGATGGGTGACCTCCTGGGCAGTGGCCCCTGGTCGAGTCCAGTTCGCCCCGAAGGATAAAACCGTGCGGTTTCGGCCAGAGCGGACAATACTCTCTGTATTGGGGGTGGGTCGTGACACCAATACTAATATCAATGTCAATCAGCATGTGGATATCATCCAACAATAAAATCAATGTCTGTATGTATGTAGATCTCGTCCAACCATATGATTAATGTATGTATGCAAGTGGATCCCGTCCACGTATCAACCAATGACACAACAACATCATGCATGTAAATATCATAAAAGCATATGCATAGAAGTATGGGGATATAAATCAACGTGTGTCCCTTGCGACACATCAAAATCATGGAACCTGGGTGTCCAGCATCGACACTCGAAAACATCATGAAACCCGTGTCCAGCATCGACATGTATGTTAGTGTATATGCCCTAGAGGCCATTATTGTATCATACTAGTTTGTATATTACTTGATGGAAGCTTGGGATATTCACAGTTGTATATACAATCTTGCTCGAAATGGTAGTATGCTACTTGGTTTGTCTCTGCTTTAATATGTGCATGTGTTTCTTTTAGCATATTGCTGATATACATATTAGTAGAGCCCTTAGGATCTTTGCTTGATTACCAGCGTTGTGATGGCGCTCACACTCGTGGGAGCTGGGTGATCTATAAGCACATCCTTATACAGGTCCCTAGTCGTTGGACTATCGAGACAGGGAATCGATACTCCGGAGTAGACTAGCGTATGCGCTTCTCATCCCAGTGTAGGAGACGGTCTGTCCCACAGCCGTCAGTACGTCGTACTTGAGATAGTATGCGGGTGCTCGTTAGGTTACGAGTACACTGGACAGGACTCGTCGGGAACTGTTGGTTGGTATTATACCTATCGTCAGTTATCAGTTCCCAGGTGACATGAGTACAGCTTAGTCCGCTGACTTGACACTGTCATTTCGCCTCGAGTGTGTTCCCACTGCACTTTGATTACTACCCTACCACGGCTCAAAGGAGTCGTGCAAACAGGTAGTTTTTGGGTGCAGTCCCGAAGCACTTGGAGGCAGTGACGGTTAGACAGGATTCGTCTCTCCCGGTATTGGGGGTTGACATCGCGCTGTGTCCAGGAGAGCCATTAAACGAGTAGTCCCAGGCCAGGGCAAGCGAGATATACTGGTAGGTTTCCAGTGTTATCTCAGGGTGTTCTGGGCTACACTCCGACACGACTTGTACTGCTATTAGGGGACTGACGTTCACCGCCCCCTAGGCCCGCCATGCGATGTATCAGACGAACAGACCAGACTGTACGGAGACTGTCACATACAGGCTCAGTAGGAGTTCAGATGGGGTTCACCTCGTCAGTCTTCTTATCGGCATCTACCTGGGGACCGTTACGTACAGCTAGTGCCGCTTGCGGTCTGTGGTTAAACCCACTGCCAGCGTAGTGTCGAGTCTTTAGAGTCCCACACAGAGAGCTATTCGCCTTTAGGCAAAATGAGTAGAGGTCGCATGGTTTTGCGACAGGGTTCGTTCACATCCGCGCACTTGTGCACGTTTGCTGTCCGGACAGCTTATACTAGCGGGCTTTGGTTTAAGCCGGATCCTAGTATATGATTTGAGATTGATTTTTCTCATTGTATTCGTATTTCTCAGATCACGAATACGGGTGCATATGCACAGTTGCTTGAGACAGAGGGAGAGGACTTTGATTAGGGTTAATAACCATTGTCATTTTATTAACCCTAATGCTTATGTGTGTATTATGGTTAATTGATATTAGTTTAATAATTGTGCATGGTTATGGTTGTTGACCATTTGACCTTCTTGACTTGTTGACCTTGGTTGACACTTTGACCATCATCATTTCATTTGGAAGATGCTCTTTGATCCTTGCAATTTTCATTAAAAATGAAATGATAATGGTCATGTCTTGATTAAGCCATGACAATTATCTTTCTAATTATCTAATTATAATAATTCACACATATATGTGAGAATGGTTTATTTTTCTCTCATTCTATTATTCACTTTCTCTCTCTTGTTCTTCCTCTCCCTCAAGCTCTCCCCTCTCATGTGTTGAGAAACACTTGAGCTTGAGAAAAAGCTCTTCTTGATAATCTCTATTCTCATCTAGGGTTCAAGGATTAGCACTTCTTGCACCCTAGTTACTTCTAGCTTGGAGTTGAAGCCAAAGGTTGAGGCTTTCGGGTGGATCTTTCTTCGACTTGAGAAGACGACAAAGGTGACCTCTTTCCAATACTCCAAGGAGCAAGGAGAGAAGGACATAAAGCCCTATGTATAACCTTTCAAATACCTTACTAGTTTCTAGTTAGCTTTAGCTTGTTTTTGTTTAGCAAAGATTCTTCTTTGTTTAGTCCATGTTGCCTAAGTTGATAAAAATTTGATTTTTATTCCGTTTTCCGCCTCCTCGTAAGTACCGGGGTGGGCAACGTGGACTTACAGTGGTATCAGAGCCTAACTAAACATAAACTAGCTAGGTAGTAAAGTATATCGAAGTTCGAATCGGAAAAATCGAAAAACCGAGTTTTCAAAACCGTAAGTTTCTGTTAAAATTTTTTCTGTTCAAAACAAAATAAATCATACTCCAAAAATCATCTCAGGGTTTTGTGAAGAAAGCCACCAAAAACGATCCAGTAACTCGACCAAAGAGCCGCGGTTCCGCGGCAATAACAAGCTATTGCCGCGCAACCGCGGCCGTCTTGGCTCGTCTCTGGGTCGAGTTTGGTGCAGAGTATTTCTGGCTTGGTTTTGGGATTTTTAAGATGGTTTATATGTGCCCAGATTTTCCAGAATAGAATTTTTTTTGGGGGCCTATAAATCCGTATTTTTTTCCGAACTTCAATACACTTTGACTAAAAGGTTATATCTGTGATGTTTATATGTATTGAACGTCGGCTAATCGCTATTTGTCGATTAGTCGGGGTTATACATATCTGTGATCTGTGATTGATGATGGTATGTGTATATGAATGCGTTGGATTGTCGTGGGTGAATAGCCGGGATGGATGTGAGATGAGTGTTTCTTTTTTCTTTCATTCATTGTAATATGTAAATTGATGTAATATTATTATTTGTATGGCCGCACAACCGGGTCGGGGTTGTAGCCATCATTGTATAATTCTTTTTACTGTTTTTGCTCCTAGGATAGACCCATGGAGGGGGTGCACAAACTACCGGGTATCTCGAAGTGCCGAGTGGCCTACTCACAGTGTTGAGGGAGGTTGCTTCGCTTCGGGTACTTAGCGGGTAGTTTGCCGCATCCGTAGGGTTCTTGGGTGGGGTATTGGCTATTCACCGCGATCGTGTAATCCGTTTTTCGTTGCAGGCTCGAACGGATTGCGGATTCCTAGTATATCCAATGTATTCATCTGTGATCTGTAATGTCTATCATTGTTATATACTTATATATGATAACTATTTAGGCGTTGCTTATGTTTTACAGCCGCGCTAGCCCAGCCCCCGCTCTGTCGTTAGTTAAGTAACCTAACGGGTGATGACGGGGCCCCGTGGAGAATGCGAATGGCATAAGCGTACGTCATATTTTGGTTGTTTTCTGCAATGGTAGGATTAAATGATGGGACGCATTAAAAGAACTAATGCAAGAAAATAAACCAAGTAAAAGTCGATTGGAACACTTTGAAAACCACTCGGTTCTTTTTCAAAACTAAACTTTTAAACGCGGAGCTTGAACCACTCCTTTTAAAAGCTATCTCGTTCCATCGATTATATCAAGTTCACTACGTTCACGATTTCGCCAAAACCATTCGTAGCCCTCCGTCATTCCACATGAATGGTCAAAAAGTATTCAAGCTATGTATTTTGGCCAAAGTCAAGGCATAGTGATTGGTAGCTATTGGGTATTCATGTGCAGCATAGATAGATGCGTTGGTTTGGGACAGTCGTACTGCCATTTTGGCCAAAGTCAAGGGTAGGTACGGGTGGGTCCAAATTAACCAGGAGAATGACGGGTAGAACTTGACATGTGACTTATGATATTTTGGCCAAAGTCAAGGTCATAAGAGCATGGGGCAAAAATCCACATCGGGAGTTTCATAAGTACTGAAACTTGCTAGCGCCGCATACCATTTGGAGTGTGATAATTCTGGAAGGATTCCTTCGGTTTTATCACGCGATGATATTTGGATCCGATCATACTGTGAGTATATGTTACTCCTCAGGAAAACTCTCACTTAACGATCAATGCTATAAACTTAGTAGGTGTCTAGAAAGGTGTTAGCGGGGCTACGCCCACAGGGAAAAGAGGTTACTTAATTAAGGAACTTCGCGAAAGCGTTGGAAAACCTCCCTCGAAGTACCGACACTGGCCTGGCTGAACGGTTAAGCAAGTATTGTACGGTGAGATTGATCCTGACTAATCTTTTCTTTACGGTTTGAGAAGGGATTCGAGAGACAGTGGGAGCCATCCAGTTTAGATAAACTAAAAACCACTCTAAACTTGCAAGAGCATCATGCTAAAGTGTTTCTTTTCCCTCTCTCCTAATTGCAGCGACCATTCAACATGACCGGACTTAAGTTATTACTTGATAAAAACATATTGACAGGGCCAAACTACAAAGATTGGCTCAGGAATGTCAAGATGGAAATCACTTATGACAAGTTGGGGTATGTCCTTACCACCAAAGCTCCTCCTGTCCCAGGTCCCAAAACAAGTGTCGTAGATAGGGAAATCTACAAGACCTGGGAAATAGATTGCGCGGAGGCCAAATGCCTCGTACTAGCCTCGATGGACAACGAACAGCAGAGGAGGCACGAGAATATGGACCTAGAGTCCATATTTCTTCATACAAAAGAACTGTATGGAGAGCAGTCTCGTATCGCAAGATACGAAGTGTCGAAGAAGTTATTTTCGGCAAGGTTGGCCGTCGGATCATCGGTAGCGGAACACGTGCTTAAGATGATTGGCTACATAGAAGAGCTCGCGGACCTTGGGACCACTTTGGAGAATGAACTCTATACTGATTTGATTCTCCAGTCCCTTCCTTCCACTTACGCCCAGTTTATCCTTAACTTCAACATGCAAGGAAAGGAGGTTGAACTTTCCGAACTTCTGAACATGTTGAGGAGTGCTGAGGGCACCCTACAGAAAGGTAGGGAGACATCCACTTTGTTTGTAGGAGGATCTTCCTCTTCTAGATCCAGGGCGAAAGCCAAGGGTAAGAAGAAGAAAGCCCCCGCCAAACCAAGAGGCGGTGTCAGTAAAGTGGATACGAAGGGAAAAGGAAAAGCAACAAAGATAGCGGGAAAGCTGGTGGGGAAGGAAGAATGCTTCTATTGTCACAAAAGTGGTCACTGGAAATAGGATTGCAAGGCTTAGAAAGCCAGAACACAGGATTTGAAGCGAGTTGCAGCTTCAGATTCAGGTGTGTATGTTATTGAAAACTGTCTATCAATAAACTCTACTTCCTGGGTATTGGATACCGGATCAGGATCTCATATCTGTAATTCTTTGCAGGCGTTGAGAAAGCGTAGAGTTTTGAAGGCAGGTGACATGACCCTCAGAGTTGCAAACGGTGCTTGCATGGATGCTGAGGCCGTGGGGGACTATCACCTGGGATTGTCGGATGGACACTTTTTGGTTTTGCGTAGTTGTTATTATGTACCAAATGAAACCTGTAATATCATTTCTGTATCTTTATTATCTAAAGAAGGTTATGAATTTGCATTTGTAAGTAATGTAGTGAACATTCACCTTAATCAAGTTTTGATTGGGTCAGGTACATTGAACAACGGTATATACGTTTTAAACCAACCACAGATTTTCAATGTCCAGAATACACACAAAGGAAAGTCTCCAGAAATCAATAAAACTTTCTTATGGCATTGTAGACTGGGTCACATCATTGAGAGAAGGTTGAATAAGTTACATGCAGAAGGATATTTGGATCCGTTCGAATATCAATCGTATGCAACTTGTCAATCCTGTCTCAAAGGAAAGATGACAAAGACTCCGTTCACTGGACACGGAGTAAGAGCGAGCGAGCTCTCTGGACTCGTACACAGCGACGTGTGCGGTCCAATGTCTACACATGCACGAAGCGGTTATTCTTACTTCATTACTTTTACGGATGACTTTTCAAGGTACGGTTATGTCTTCTTAATGAAACATAAATCCGAGGCTTTTGAAAAATTCCAGGAATATAAGAATGAAGTAGAAAAACAAACAGGCAAAAGTATCAAGGCACTGAGATCTGATCGAGGTGGTGAATACTTGAGTGCCGAGTTCCTGGGTTACTTAAAAGAGAATGGAATTCTCTCTCAGCTTACTCCACCATACACTCCACAACATAACGGTGTATCGGAGAGACGGAACCGAACCCTATTGGATATGGTACGGTCCATGATGAGTAACGCTGAGTTTCCGCGATCGTTCTGTGGATATGCGCTAGAATCAGCTGCATACCTTTTGAACCGAGTTCCCACTAAGACTGTGCCTACCACACCATATGAGTTATGGAGTGGGAAGAGACCCTATCTTAATCACATTAAGACATGGGGATGTCCAGCTTTTGTAAAAAAGCAGCATGCGAACAAGCTCGAGGCACGCTCAGTACAGTGCAAGTTTGTGGGATATCCAAAGAACTCCAAGGGATATTTCTTCTATTGCAAAGAGGAAAAAAAGGTATTTGTTTCTCGCCATGCCCACTTTCTAGAACACCGGTTCATAGAAAAAGAATTAAGTTGGAGCGCAATAGAACTGGAAGAAATTCCAGAACCACGAGCTATTACTGAAAGCTTAGTAGAACCAGAGGGTTCGAAAGATCAGGACATTCCCACACCACTCCGCAGGAGTAGTAGGCAGTCTCATCCACCCGAGAGATACTACGGTTTTCTCATTGACGGGGATAGAGAGGATTGCATCATAGATTGTGATGAGCCTACTAGCTTCCAGCAAGCCATTCAGAGCGTCGACTCGGTAAAATGGCTGGATGCAATGCGGACCGAAATGGAGTCCATGTACACCAACAAAGTATGGACGTTGGACATTTCTCCAGATGGGGTAAAACCCGTAGGATGCAAGTGGATCTTCAAAAGGAAGATTGGTGTAGATGGACAGGTTGAGACCTATAAAGCCAGACTGGTTGCAAAGGATTTTCGTCAAAGACCTGGTTTGGACTATGACGAAACTTTTTCTCCAGTAGCTATGCTGAAATCCATTCGGATCCTTCTTGCCATTGCTGCCTTCCACGATTATGAGATTTGGCAGATGGACGTAAAGACAGCTTTTCTAAATGGACATTTAGAGGAGTGTGTCTATATGGATCAGCCAGAGGGTTTCATTTAGAATGGGAGCAGCGGAAAGGTGTGCAAGTTGCTTAAGTCCATTTATGGACTAAAGCAGGCATCGCGTAGTTGGAACATCTGTTTTGATGAGACGGTCAAGGAATTTGGTTTTATCAAAAATCCAGATAAACCATGCATCTATTGTAGATTTGTAGCGAGAACTGTAGTATTCCTCGTTTTATACGTGGATGGCATTCTCTTAATAGGAAATGACATTCCTATGCTACAATCTGTCAAGGGGTTCTTGTCACATAGGTTCTCTATGAAAGACCTGGGTGATGCCTCATACATTCTGGGTATCCGGATCTACCGTGACAGATCCAAGAGGATATTAGGACTTTCGCAGTCCAGGTACATCGACGCCATACTGAAAAGTTTCAGTATGGAAGATTCCAAGCGCGGTAATCTACCGGCTTGTCACGAGATCACCCTCTCCAAAGAGATGTCTCCCAAGATTGATTTGGAAAGGGATCACATGTCCATTATACCCTACGCTTCTGCGGTAGGTTCTATAATGTATGCGATGTTGTGTACCAGACCGGATGTGGCTTATGCACTGAGTGTGGTAAGCAGGTATCGGTCAAACCCTGGGGAGAAACATTGGATAGAAGTAAAGAACATTCTCAAGTACCTGAGAAGGACTAAGGAGATGTTCTTGGTGTATGGCGGAAAAGACCTCCAGATTGAGGCCTTTGCTGACTCCAGCTTCCAGAGTGACAAGGATGATTCCAAGTCCATGTCGGGTTTTGTCTTCACCCTCAATGGAGGGGCGGTGTGTTGGAAGAGCTCCAAACAGGAAACCGTTGCTGACTCGACTATGGAAGCGAAATACATCGCTGCATCTGATGCCGCAAAAGAAGCTGTCTGGATGAGGAAGTTCTTGAGAGAACTTCAGGTGGTTCCGTCCATTGTTGACCCAATACCTCTGTATTGTGACAACAACGGGGCTATAGGTTTAGCGAAGGAACCCAGGTCCCATCAGAAATCCAGACAGATCTTGAGGCGGTATCACCTGATCAGGGAGATCGTGGATCACCAGGAGATCGAGGTTCGGTGGGTTGCTTCAGAAGATAACACAGCAGATCCATTCACCAAGGCCTTGCCCCAGAGTCAGTTCGAGCGGCTGATCGAGATGATAGGTCTTCGATACGCCGGTACATGGCCTTAGTGTAAGTGGAAGATTGTTAGTGTATATTGCCTAGAGGCCATTACTGTATCATACTAGTTTGTATATTACTTGATGGAAGCTTAGGATATTCACAGTTGTATATACAATCTTGCTCGAAATGGTAGTATGCTACTTGGTTTGTCTCTGCTTTAATATGTGCATGTGTTTCTTTTAGCATATTGCTGATATACATATTAGTAGAGCCCTTAGGATCTTTGCTTGATTACCAGCGTTGTGATGGCGCTCACACTCGTGGGAGCTGGGTGATCTATAAGCACATCCTTATACAGGTCCCTAGTCGTTGGACTATCGAGACAGGGCATCGATACTCCGGAGTAGACTAGCGTATGCGCTTCTCATCCCAGTGTGGGAGACGGTCTGTCCCACAGCCGTCAGTACGTCGTACTTGAGATAGTATGCGGGTGCTCGTTAGGTTATGAGTACACTGGACAGGACTCGTCGGGAACTGTTGGTTGGTATTATACCTATCGTCAGTTATCAGTTCCCAGGTGACATGAGTACAGCTTAGTCCGCTGACTTGACACTGTTACTTCGCCTCGAGTGTGTTCCCACTGCACTTTGATTACTACCGTACCATGGCTCAAAGGAGTCGTGCAAACATGTAGTTTTTGGGTGCAGTCCCGAAGCACTTAGAGGCAGTGACGGTTAGACAGGATTCGTCTCTCCCGGTATTGGGGATTGACATCGCGCTGTGTCCAGGAGAGCCATTACACGAGTAGTCCCTGGCCAGGGCAAGCGAGATATACTAGTAGGTTTCCAGTGTTATCTCAGGGTGTTCTGGGCTACACTCCGACACGGCTTGTACCGCTATTAGGGGACTGACGTTCACCGCCCCCTTAGGCCCGCCATGCGATGTATCAGATGAACAGACCGGACTGTACGGAGACTGTCACATACAGGCTCAGTAGGAGTTCAGATGGGGTTCACCTCGTCAGTCTTCTTATCGGCATCTAACTGGGAACCGTTAGGTACTGCTAGTGCCGCTTGCGGTCTGTGGTTAAACCCACTGCCAGCGTAGTGTCGAGTCTTTAGAGTCCCACACAGAGAGCTATTCGCCTTTAGGCAAAATGAGTAGAGGTCGCATGGTTTTACGACAGGGTTCGTTCACATCCGCGCACTTGTGCACATTTGCTGTCCGGACAGCTTATACTAGCGGGCTTTGGTTTAAGACGGATCCTAGTATATGATTTGGGATTGGTTTTTCTCATTGTATTCGTGTTCCTCGGATCACGAATACGGGTGCGTATGCACAGTTGCTTGAGACAGAGGGAGAGGACTTTGATTAGGGTTAATAACCATTGTCATTTTATTAGCCCTAATGCTTATGTGTGTATTATGGTTAATTGATATTAGTTTAATAATTGTGCATGCTTATGGTTGTTGACCATTTGACCTTCTTGACTTGTTGACCTTGGTTGACACTTTGACCATCATCATTTCATTTGGAAGATGCTCTTTGATCCTTGCAATTTGCATTAAAAATGAAATGATAATGGTCATGTCTTGATTAAACCATGACAATTATCTTACTAATTATCTAATTATAATAATTCACACAAATATGTGAGAATGGTTTATTTTTCTCTCATTCTATTATTCACTTTCTCTCTCTTGTTCTTCCTCTCCCTCAAGCTCTCCCCTCTCATGTATTGAGAAACACTTAAGCTTGAGAAAAACCTCTTCTTGATAATCTCTACTCTCATCTAGGGTTCAAGGATTAGCACTTCTTGCACCCTAGTTACTTCTAGCTTAGAGTTGAAGCCAAAGGTTGAGGCTTTCGGGTGGATCTTTCTTCGACGAGAGAAGACGACAAAGGTGACCTCTTTCCACTACTCCAAGGAGCAAGGAGAGAAGGACATAAAGCCCTAGGTATAACCTTTCAAACACCTTGCTAGTTTCTAGTTAGCTTTAGCTTGTTTTTGTTTAGCAAAGATCCTTCTTTGTCTAGTCCATGTTGCCTAAGTTGATAAAAATTTGATTTTTATGCCGTTTTCCGCCTCCCCGTAAGTACCGGGGTGGGCAACGTGGACTTACAATGTAAACCCTCATATCTCGGGCTCCGTCAGTCCGGATCGGCCCATATCATCTCTCGACTCCGGTCGGTATCCTCCGGATATCCGCCAAGCCCAAATACGATCACCGGTAGGTAGTAGTCCCTCTGCCAGGCTCACCGTCTACTGCAGAGCAATCCTTTCTCGCCCCGGGGTACCATACCGGGTCCACCATGTACCCGCAATCGGCCTCATCCAGCTCCTCGAATCGGGTTTCACATGTCACACGTCTCAGAACCGAGAAAACGCATGGTGGACGCACTGAAATATCATATCAAGAGAAACCGGGTTTTTAAAACAGTACATGCTTTCTTTTGAAATAGCCACGGTTCTCAAATCCAAAAATCTCATGAAAACAGCATATTACATTGCGGAAAAGCGTAAAGCATGATGTATGCGAATATAACAGAAATGTAAGCATATCCGTATATCATGCAACATGGAACAGTAATATGCACATATCGAGGGAAACCGCTCTTTAAAATGAATCCAGTTTAAAAATATATCCCGCGGTTCCCAAATTCTCCAAAGTCCAATGGAACATCGTATAAAGGTGCATATGCAACTATAGCAAGTAAATCGTGCAAGGAGTCATATCATGATGCAGCAATTCCTACTGTGTAGTGACATGGAAATTATCGATGATGAAGTGTGTGAGCTGGCAAATCTGTGTATGTGTAACATATGCATCATCGATAATGGTGTAAGTGTACTAGCACATGTATATATGATGCAAAGAGGATGACATGAGTATAGCATGAGTAAAACGTCAGCTAAAAGCTATAAGGTATACGTATCTAACATGATCGAGTCGGTGAATCTATCAGTCGGCATCAAGCCCCATAACATCACATACGGTATAATCCATTGTACGGCAATCTCTAGTCAAGGGTATGGATCAATCATCAAGTCATACTCATCACGTACGGAAAATCATCGTACGGCGGCATTAAACCATTAGGGATCCTATCGACCTTTACGACAATGAGGGTACGGACCTAACGTATCGTGCAGCATATCAATCAAGATTCACAACATTTTATAAATCTATATACCTATATTCCCGGGTCGCATCCATAACAAACTCATATCAGGGGACCGACCAAGGTATCAATCATCTCAATCGACTCACATCCGTATATCGACGTATTAATCAAGTCATCATATCGTATCGTACATTCTTTTCATCACATTTATATCTCACATCGAGTCATTTTATAAATACATTCTACCTTATTAATCTAGTTTCATGTTACCCTAAAACTAGTACTTGTTCTAATGCAACTACACATCTATACATCGTGATTTATATTCACCTTTCATATCTTTAGCTTTCATTTGCTATCTCAAAATATATTCCATCACGAATATCATCTCAAACTATTCTTTAAACCAAAACCCTAGTTTTCAAATCTAGGCTTCTACGACTGTGTCCTATTTATCGGTTTCCATCAAGTTGCGGGGGTACTATACGCCATCCACCCGACTTCCCCCGTAGATATAGATCTACTCATATTGATCCTCGCTTGCTGGAGTCGATGACGCCACGCTCTCCTCATCGTCTCAAATTCCATGTGGGGTACCTACAAGCAATACACAAATCGCAAATATGTATTAAAAATCAAGGCAGAAAACCAAAACGGCACACGTTTCGCTCATAGGTTAAAACCTATAGCCTTGCATGCAAAACACGACCGATAACCCTAGTCGTTGACGTTCAAATACCACACGACGTAATTAAAATATCAAAAACCAAAACTCAGGTTAAAACGAAGTCGCAAAACAATTCAGCAACTCAAGAAAACACCTCCAGATTTTACCCTAGGTGAAATTAGCCAATTTTGCACATATGGAGGGTCTAGTTTACTGATATAGGAGCCACAAAACAAACACGAGGCAATTTGGGACTACCAAGGCCGCAAATTGTGGCCCAAATGCTTAAATCTGCGGCCTGGGTAGGGTGTTTGGGGCTCTGGTCTCCAGGGTAGCTTCTAGGTCACCTGCATGTATCACTGCGTTTGCAAAATAAATCCTAGAATCCCTGGGTGTTAGCAGATCCCAATAAACCATCACCAAAGTTTACAAAATACGATATCGAGGTTTCTATGTTTGGGGTTTGGTGTTTTATTCTCTGGTTTAGTCCACTAAACTAACACTACAAGGGTTATATAGCCTCTACTAATCTCAATTACACTTTCACAAATCAAGAATCCCTCAAACCCTAACTTGGAATTTTCAAGGTTTACTAAACCGCATTAAAAAACATTTAAACTTGTATGGATGCTAAAGTAAATGATGTTCAATACTAATGGTGATGAAATTACCTCATTTGGCAACTCAAGAAAATTCTTGAGTTGCCCCAAGTGCTCAAAATCCGATTATTCTTAGTCCAAAATGCTTGTGATGGTCTTGTGCACATTTTTAATGAAAGGGGGATGATGTTTTTTTGTTGATTTGGGGTTGTGTGTGGAGGTGCAGATGGTGGAGGGAAGAGGGCAGCCATGGGGTTTGAAAGAGGAAGAAGATGCAAGAAGAAAATGCAAGGAGAATAAGCCCATGGTCAACTTGACCCCTCACCTCTCTCTCTCTCTCTCCCCCTCTCTCCCATACCCCTTATTCTAATATTTTCCTTTTTCTTTCTTTTCTTTTCAATTCATTTTAAAACAAATCAAATCCAAAGAAAAGGAAAACCATGGTAGAAAAAAAATTTAAAAATGTGAAATAGGACATGGTGTATGTCACATGCACAAAACAAGCTTAATACACGATTAGTGATATTTAATCGCGATTAGCATTAAAATTGTATATAATTAATTATAAAAATTCATAATTTTCCTAAATCACATAAAGCACCCTCATTTCAGTAATTCTTATAATTTTCCAAATTTTCCCCAATTTATCGGTATTTAATTATACCGCCATATTAAAATATTCATAATATTTATTATTTAATTATAAAAATTCCCAAAAATTATATTTTATTTTTCTGAAATGTTACACTTTTGTAATAAGTCTAGCTTTGAAAGTCTCAATTTTTCCATGTACACTAAGTAATCTTCTCAAGATATACTTGCTCCTGATGGGGATTTAACCCTTCAGATATAGCAACCAAAGTCCATACTTTGTTAGTGTACATAGATTCCATCTCAGATCGCATAGCATCCAGTCATTCTCACAGAGTCTCCACTCCTGATGGCCTGCTCGAAACTAGTTGGGTCATCATCTCATGATGCAATCCTCGCTCCTACTGTCATTGAGAAAACCAAAGTATTTCTCAAGTGGATGAGGAACCCTACCAGATCGGCGGAGAGGCTGAGGTTCGTCGGGAACTATTGAATCCTTCGGTTCTACCAAATCATCAGTTTCAGTTTGTAAAGCTGGAACTCCTTCCAATTCTACCTCATGACCACTAATTTCTTCACAAGAAATTCCCTTTCTAAAAGGTGGCATGCTGAGAAATAAAACACTTTTTGTTCCTCGGTGTGGTAGGATATTCCCTTGCGTATGCTTGGGATATCCAACAAACTTCCACAGAATTGTCCTTGCCTCGAGCTTGTCCGGTGTTTACTTTTGGCATAGGCCGAACAACCCCCAAATCTTAACATCCTTAAGAGATGGGCTCTTCCCATACCATATCACATATAGAGTGGTAGGCACCTGATTTGATTGGAACCCTATTTAATAGGTATGCAGCTTCACAAGTGCATAACCCCCAAAAGGAAATAGGCAACTCAGTAGTACTCATCATAGAGCACACCTTATCACATAAGGTGCGATTGCTCCGCCCCGATATACCAACGTGCTGTGGTGTATACGAAGGAGTAATGCTGAGAGAGAATCTCATTCTCCTTTAGAATAGTCCAGGAATTCCATGCTCAAGTATTCTCCTCCCTGATCTCATCATAGGACATAATACTTATACCCTTTTTGGTTCTCTACTTCTAACTTATATTCTTTGAATTTCTCAAAAGGTTCAGACTTGTGTTTCAACAGGAACATATGTCCGAATCTTGAGAGATCATCAGTGAATGTAATGAAGTACAAAGAACCGGTCCTGGCATGTGTAGACAGTGGACCTTCATACATCATCATGTATCAATCCCAAGAGTTCACTAACTCTTTCTCGGTTTCCAATAAACGGAGCTATAGTCATCTTATCTTTGTGACATAACTGGCAAGTTTCACAAGATGTATGTTCAAACTGATTTAAATATGCATCTTAATGTAACTTAGCTAGTCGGGTCGCATTGATATGACCTAGTATACAATGCCTCAAGAAGGATTCATTCATATCTGAACTCTACCTCTTGTGTGTGTTCTGTACGTTAAGAACTGTGGTTTGATTTAGAACGTATATGCTTTTAGATAACGTGCATGAACCGACCAACTCTTGATATAGGAAAATGTTCAAAACATTATCGAACAATACAAAATTATATCCTTCTTTACTAAATAAAGAGACTGATATGATGTTGTATATCAGGTTCGGTATCTAATAACATTCGTTCAGAATCAATGTATTTGGTAATACAGGGTGATAACTGCCAACAACTTGGCTACAACACTTGCACCGTTTCCAACTCTTGAAACTTATCACCCATTCTCAGTTCTCTACCTATCTGTAGCCCATGTAACAGATTACATATTTGGGATCCTGATCCGGTATCACCATACCCAGGACGTAAAGGATACTAAGAAAAAGTTCTCTGTAATGAACACACCCGAAGAAGATGCATCATCATACACTTTCTTCGTTTGGGAGGCACGGGAATTCTGGTAATCCCCTATTTCCTACTCGGTCTTATAACAATTATAAGTTGGAGCGGGATCAACGTTCCCCAGCTCGGTATAACAAGCGGGTTCGGTCAATACATCCATATTATTATCTTGATTAGGGCATGACATGGTCGCTACCTGGAGAGAGAGAGAAGAAAACACTCTTCGTATGCTCTTGCAAGATCAGATTGGTTATAATTTTATCTAATCAGGATGGCTCCCACTGTTTTAGTAAAATCTTCCTTCAAACCTTAAAAGGTAAGACTAGCCAGGATTAATTACACCCTACAAGTTCGCCAATCTTTCGGCCAGGCCAGTGTTGGTACTTTAAGGGAGGTTCCTCGTGCTTTCGCACGGACCTAATTAAAATAAACCTCGTTTTCCCAGGGGCGTAACCATGTTGACAACTTTCTAGATACCTACTTGATCGGCTAATTGTAATGTGTAAAACTATCCCAGGAGTAACTCTTACTCGCAGTTGGTATCGGGATCCAACTATCTCATAGAAGGTATGCAATCTCATTGCAAATTTCAACACTTGAAATTCCCGATAATATTTTGCCCCGAGCGATCTATGACCTTGATAAGATTAACAAACCATAGACCGCAAGTCAAGTTCAACCCGTCATTTCCTGATTGAATTAAACCCACCCGCACGACCCTTGACAAGGTCAATAAGGTCACACGACTACCCTAAAACAATCGCATCATATGCTAGCAGATCAGCACTAATCAGCTACCGCACACTACGCCTTGACAAGGTCAACAAACGCAGCACGAATACTAACTATTACTTCTCTGAAATGACGGAGGGCTACAACAGGTTTTTAAGAAAACTTTTTGTGTAATGAACTTGATATCGTCGTAGAATCGAGTGATTTAAAAAGGAGTGTTTTTTAGGCTTTTACTAGTTTAGCTAAAGAGGTCACTCCTGGTGAAGAGATCTCGGCTCTTTCCTTATCGAATAAGGTGCAGGATATTTCACAAATACCACTATGCAAAGCAAAAACTATAAAAGCAATAAAAAGACAAACCGAGTTTGTAGCATCTGCTAGTTTCGCTAAAGAGGTCACTCCCGAAGAAGGGATCTCGGCTCTTTCCTTATCGAATAAGGTGCTGGATATTCTACAAGGAATACCGCTATGCAAAGAAAGAACTAGAGCTACCTGTTTTCGAGACAAGTTTCTACAACATCTTTAGATTTCTTTTAGTTTCATTAATCTCATTAATGAATGTCCCATCATTTAAGTTACCTAAACATCACAGATAAATACAACGTACGCTTATGCCATCCGCATTCGCCTCGATGTCCCGTCATGCACCGTTAGGTTAGGTAATTAACGACAGAGCGGGGTAGGGCTAGCACGGGTGTAAAACATAAGCAACGTCTATATAATATATCACATATACTATACACAGTATCTATTGTAGGGTGTTTTTCGTCACCCCATTGAGATGGGAATACGCGCGCGCTTGTCAGGCGTATACTACAGATTCCCCCTGCCTAGGGTAGGCCGGGGTTTATTGATTGTGGGGATCCAAATCTCCGGCAGCCGTGGACTAAGCTGCCGTTAATTACCCCTCGCCTTTGGGGCGAGGGAACCTCCGATTAATGGGTTAAAAATGGTCATGCGAACTCAATGTGCAGTGTATGTGTGTTGTGTTTTGAAAGGGGGGTTTGGATATATCGGGAGCCACGCAGAGTTTTTACGGGGGTCCCGCTACCCGGATAGCGGGCTGGGGGTCAAGGGGGCTAGCAGCCCCCTTGCGGGGTGCGGGGCAGCGCCCCGTTAGAAATTCTTTTCTAACAGGGACAGTGTCGCGAAGTATGTGTGTGTATAAATATGTATACATATGTGTGTATATATATATATATATGTATATATGTGTATATATATATATATATATAAAAGAAAGAGGGGGAAAAAGCATCCAAAGGATGCGTGGGGGCAGCACTTTGGGCGCTGTGCGCCTAGGTGCTGTGCGCTCAGGCGCTAGAGTGCCACGTGTCGGCACATGGGCGCTCTGCGCTTGAGCGCAAGTGCGCCACGTGTCGGCACCGGGGCGACTTGCGCCTGAGCGCTTGCGCTTGAGCGCAAGCGCGCCATGTGTCGGCGCGGGGTCGACTTGCGCTCGAGCGCAAGCGCTCCACGTGTCGGCACCGGGACGACTTGCGCTCGAGCGCTTGCGCTGGAGCGCAAGCGCGCCACGTGTCGGCATCGGGGCGACTTGCGCTCCAGCGCTTGCGCTTGAGGGCAAGCACGCCACGTGTGGCACCGGGGCGACTTGCGCCTGAGCGCTTGCGCTTGAGCGCAAGCGCGCCACATGTCGGCACAGGGGCGACTTGCGCTCGAGCGCTTGCGCTGGAGCACAAGCGCTCCACGTGTCGGCACCGGGGCGACTTGCGCTCGAGTGCTTGCGCTGGAGCGTAAGCGCGCCACGTGTCGGCACCGGGGCGACTTGCGCTCCAGCGCTTGCGCTTGAGTGCAAGCGCGCAAGCGCGCCACGTGTCGGCACCGGGGCGACTTGCGCTCCAGCGCTTGCGCTTGAGCGCAAGCGCGCCACGTGTCGGCACGCGGGCGCTCTGCGCTCGAGCGCTGAGCGCTGGAGTGCAAGCGCGCCACGTGTCGGCACGCGGGCGCTCTGCGCCCGAGCGCTGAGTGCTTGAGCGCAAGCGCGCCACGTGTCGGCACGCGGGCGCTCTGCGCTTGAGCGCCGGCGAGAAAAGGAGGCTTTTAGCCTAAGAAACAGAAGCTATGCTTCAAAAAGGAAATATTTGTTGTTTTATATATATGGAGTTAAACTCCTAGGATGTTTTGAAGCTGATGAAGGGGGTTCTTCTTCTTCCTCCTGTTGTTTGGCCGGATCTTGAAGATCAAGAAGTAGGAGATTTTAAAAATCACTCCTTTTTAAGATCTGATGGAAGATCTGAGTTTCCCTTTGTGGGTTTTGTGGTGGAAAACTACTTAGTTTTGGAAAAGAATGAGTAAAACTCTTTATTTAATTCAAAGAAATGAGAAGGTTTAGAACCTTGGAGAAGGAGCAGGAGGCACAAAGAACCCTAGTTTTGGGGGGAATGAAAAGTGTTACTTTATTCATCATCATTTTGCCTTATATAGGCTTACATATTTACATATAGCCCTTGGGCTTTACAAAAATGGCATTTTTGCCTATCACATGGCTCATGTGCCATTTCATTTTTGCACATAAGCCATGGGCTTACAAAAATTTGGGTTTATGCCCATTTTGCATACATTCATGTATAAAAAATTACATGAAAATTATTTATTACATGATCTATATTTTAGCATGGAGGAGGCTGGCCGCTTCATGTTCGGGCCTGACCTGGGCATGGGCCCGCTTGGCCTGGGCTTGGGGTTGACCTTGACTTTGACTCAGTCAACGGGGGTGTAAATTTTTACCCCAACATCTATCTCATCATACAAAGTGATCACATCACAAAATATCGCAGCAGAACACAACATATGAAATATTGGATATACTAGGATTTCCGGGTTTTAAATTAAGCATGTATAAAACAAGGATTCTACGGTCGCGATGAATAGCCAAACCCACATCCCTAGACCCCTACGAGAGCGGCAAGCAACCCTACCAATTCTAGAGTTAGGAGACCCGGTCTCGACTTCTCGAGATGGTCTTACACTGGACCCTAGAACCCGGTTACTTGTGCTCCTCGCCTTGGGTCTATCCTAATGCGGAAAAGTAAATAATATACAATGGTGCCATCATCCTCAACCCGGAAGTTCCCCAATAAAATAATATTACATATAATGAATTTTACATGAACGAAAATGAAAAACTCTCATCTCACATAAAACCCCGGCTATTCAATCACGACGATCCAATATAACATATCACAGCAACACATAACATCACATGTCATCAACGTAAGTAAATATGCGTATCCTAATTGTCGTTAACATATAGCAACGAAACCGGCGATACACCACATATTACACTTACGGTCACAGAAAAGAAAGTGAAAAACTACAACAGTTGGAATCCGTAACCTCCTTAGACATCACATGCCTAAGCAAATGAATTCCTAAGACATCTCATGCCTAACAATTATAAACCCCGCATTTTAGTCTCGATATTCAAAATACCTTTTAATATCTAGTCGGGAAATTCAACAAGATTCCCCACGTCCTGATCGAATGCTCGTCGGAAACTTTAGTAGACGGCCGCACCCCCCGATACCGTCGACGAAGTGCACTAAGGCGGAACACCGCTGCCGCGAGCACCCGAACGGATGCTTTTGGCGACGGCGTTCTCCTATAGTCACTTGGTCGGGGCTATGGGGCGTAGCTATCTAATAAGGTTACTCGGCGAGTATCCGCGTACGCTACGTGATTGCGACGGACTTTTGATCACATCAAAATCCCATGGCAACCGATCAAATGAGACTAAATTGCTAGATTTATAACATTCAAATTAGCTATCTCATAACTACTTTTGTGGATTCCAAATATTGTATCCCATCACATGATACTCGGACGACGTTAAACTTTTTGATTGATTCATCAAAGTCTTACAATTTCACGACAGCTCAACTCTTGAGCACAGTTTTAATAATACCCAGAATATGCTACAGTACCTATGCACCAGCCGTAGAAGGGCAGACCCAAGCCTCAGTCATGTCGCAACGGAACTGCGGCAAACCCTAGGTTATGATCGCGGTTCCGCCATCCAAAAAATAGAGTTAGGGTTTCATTCTTCTAGAGGGTTCATAGAATTACTTGCATGTTTTTCCGAATACGTTAAACTTGGAAAAATTGGTTTTTGACATTCGATCGAACTTTTAACTTCGTCTAGACAACATGCGAATAACCCGAAACAATGTTAAAACTACGAATACGAAACACTCCGAATGGCTTATAGTGTAAGATTACATCACATGCAAAATTAGAAAAAACAAAAAACACCTAAAACACCAAAACCCAGTCACTGGAACACGATGAAAATTTCAAGCAAAACCAACTTTTTTTGGCCGGCCACAACTACATTGATCTCGGCCAAAATCCGAGCATACCCCCTAAAATTTTCATGGTGTTCATGATATATCCCATATAATATTCTGTACTTGTTTAAAAAAAAATTTGACAACATTTTAAATTCGACAGAAACAACATTTTCGCGTTTCAAGTTTCGGAGTATTTCGGTTTCGTAATCTTAACAAAATCCGTCTAATTTTATAGCATGGCTCTGATACCACTGCAAGGTTGTCTAGCATAGAAGCAAGGTTTCGGGAGGTATCGTCCATACCAAATTCAAATTTTTGTCATTCTAGCTAACCCTAACCCTAGAATCGTATACTAGAAATCCGACGGAATGAAATGCAAACTACTTTGCAAGTAAAGTGAACAAGTAATACAACCTTTGTAGACCGGTCCTTCACTTCATTAGCTCCGTGTAGTAGTCCCTTCGCTGCGATCATGTATTCCCGGACTCTAGAGAGGCTCCCATGAAGAAATGAACATGCTTGCATCGAAGTCTTCGAGGCCGAAGATGATCTACGTCGAGGAGACACTAACCCAAGCTATCTCTTCACTAATTGTGAAATTAGTGAAGCAAACACCCTATACTAAATGGAAAGTAGTAGAGGATGATGAAGTAGGAAGTGGGCTCACTATAGAATTGATTTTCTCACATTTTTTCTCACATCTCCATTGAAGCTAGAAAGCTTTGAGGAAGAAGAAGAAGAATGAACTCATATGGAATTAACCAAGTGAAGAATGGAAACCTTAGGTGAGTTAGTATCGTATACTAACCTTTGTAGAGAGTTAACCATGGCTAGGTTTAATTGGTTGGGTTAATAAATATCTAAGGCAAAACAAAAGAGTGGACTTGGTCAATGATAACTACAAGCTTCTACAAGCTTTCATCCAAGACAAAATACCACCATTTTGTAATTACCAAAATGAATAAAACCCTAGCAATTAAACCAAGTATGGTGTATGTCATACACACACCTTTGTTGCATGTATCATCAAGCATGACACAAAATAATGTACACTTATATATACACATGCACAAAACTAAGTGAGAAAATAAATCTTAAGTGGGCTAATACTAGTTAATGCAAATTAATATATCAAATATATAATTATACATTAAATCATTAAATCAACACTTGATTTAATAATCCGGCTATATCACATATAACCGACTAATATCTTATGTAACAACTTATCGAATCAACACTTGATCCGATAACCCGGCTATATCGCATATAACCGACCAATGTCACAAATCGCGAGAATACAATACGGTATCACATACTCGTATCAATCTCGGTCCCGCACATATCACATATGTGCTCCTACTCCGTTTCGCTTGAGCCAGGAAACCTCTGTGTAGGACTCTAAAGACTTGTCAATACGCCGGCAGTAGGTGATGATCATATCAAACACCCACGAGCCGCAAGCGGTCTGCTAAACGTAATGGCCACCCGGGTATTGAGCGATCAGAAGATCAACAAGCAAGCCTTCTCACACTCCTGCGAATCCAATCAGTAACACTACCGTATAGTCCGGTCTCTTCGTCTGATATGTCGCATATCTCGTCTAGGGGTGGTAAATGTCAGAACCCACTAACTCGATAAGTCGTGTCAATATTCTCATAACGGGTCTAGAAACTACTGATAACACTTACCAGTATATCTCTAAAGCAACCCTGGCTAAGGACTTCCTGTTATAGCCAATCGAACACAGCACAACATCAACCCCCAATACCGGGAGAGACAAAACCCCTCCTATCGCTCATTGCCTCCATATGATTCGGGAATGTACCCAAAAGCCACCGTTTTGCACATTCTATTAAACGTGGTAAAGTGGAAATCAAAGCACAGTAGGAATCACACAAGACTCTATGACGATCTCGGGTCTACAGACTAACCTGTACCAGTGTCACCAGAGAACTGCCATCTGACGTGAGGTATAATACTATCTAGGAGTTCTCGACGAGTCCGTCCAGTGTACCCAGTCTCCACTGAGCACCCGTATACTGTCTCTGATGTCAAACACCAATGGATATGGGATCATCCATCGCCCATCTACATGGGTCGAGAAGCTATACGCTAGTCTACTCTGGTATATCGATGCCCTGTCTCGATACATCCTCGACTAGGAACATTTGAAGGATGTACTTATCGACTACTCTGTCCCCACTAGTATGATCTGCATCATAATCCTGGTAGTCAAGAACTCATCCTAAGGGCTTTATCAACATGTAATATAGAGACAATCAGTGTACATGTTAAGATAAAGTGCAACCAGATAGCATACTATCATGTCGAGCAAGAAAGTCATCCCTATATATATTCAAGCATCCACTACAATATACATCGTATGTACAGTAATGGCCTCTAGGGCATACATATAACTAACACCGAGAACATTATAAAATAAGTTCCCTTGACAGTGAGATGTGCAGGCAACTATGTATCTACCCCTGAAACTCGAGACCCCAAGTCCCAATCCTGGCAGCAAATAAACTCCATATGGCCGCAAATTGCGGCCTGGGTATGTTGGAAATGGTTCGTACTTGGTCCATAGCTCCTATACCTTCTAGTTAGACCTCCCCTGTATGTAAAATTCCCTAGTTTGGCCTAGGGGGAAACTGGGAGTGATGTCCTTCTTTGCTGCATTTAGGATTTGCGATTTATGAAATTGGGATTTGGTATTTGATATTGTATTGGGTCGTTGGATGTTTATACGTCAACAACGAGGGTTGTTTGGTTGTTTTTGCATGCGTAGGCTATATGTTCTAAACTATGAGCGCACCGTGTGCCGTATTGGTTTTCCGAACTTGATTGTAATAGCATTGAGACTGAGTATTTATTATAGGTACCTTCGCGTGGATTCCGAGACGACGAAGCACATCGACTACGGCTGAACAAGGAGTTCCGCAGGTGAGTAGATTTATATCTACGGGAGAAGTCAGGTGGATGGCGTATAGCACCCTCGCAATTATAAATGGAAACCGATATATAGGATATGGTTAGAGAAACCTATTCTAGGAAACAATAGATGTGATTAAAGGTTTAGTGTGACAAGATATGAATGAAATGATGTCTCGAATTGATATATAAGGATATGAAAAGTGAACGTGAATCACGATATATAGATAGGTAGTGCAGGAGAATAAGTATGAGATTTAGAGTAGCATGACATGAGATTTATAAGATAGTATATATATATGTAAAATGACTTGATGTGGGATATAAATATGATGAAAAGAGTATACGATGTGATATGATGACTTGGTGTGATATGTCGTTATATGGATGCGAGTCGATATGAAATAGTTGATACCTTTGTCGGTCCCACGATATGAGATTGATACGGATGTGACCTGGGATTTAGGTATATGATATATATAATGTTATGGATCATGAGTGATATGCCGAACGAGATGTTAGGTCCGTACCCTCATTGTTATATAGTTTGATAGAATCCCTAATTTTTAATGCCGCCGTACGATAGATTACCGTACGTAATGAGTGTTATTTGATGATTAATCCATACCCTTGATTAGAGAATGTCGTATGAGGATTATACCGTACGTGATGTTGTGAGGCTGGATGCCGATTGATAGATTCACCGACTCGGATGTGTGATAGAGATGTATACCTTATAGCATCACGCTCACGAATTACTTTATGGTACGTTTATGTAATTCTCATTACATTACATATACCCGTGCTAGTACACTTACACCATTATCGATGATGCGTATGTTACACTTACACAGATTGGCCGGCTCACACACTTCATCATCGATTATTGCTATGTCACTTACATAGTAGAATTGCCACATCATTATGCTATGTTGCATGATATACTTGTTATGCTCACACACTTCATCATCGATTATTGCTATGTCACTTACATAGTAGTCATTATGCTATGTTGCATGATATACTTGTTATGCTCACATCATTATGATATGTCGCATGATATACTGATATGCTCACATCACTGTTATATGTTGCATGATATACGGATATGCTCACATTTCTGTTATATTTTTGTATACATCATGCTTTACGATTATATGCATTGAGATGCTGTTTTCATGAGATTCTGGATTTAAGAACCGTGGTTATATTTCAACAGAAAGTATGTATTATTTTAAAAACCCGGTTTCTCTTGATATGATATTTCGAGACATCCACCATGTGTTTTCTCGGTTCTGAGATTGGCATGTGAAATCCGATTCGAGGTGCGGGAGGCACCGTCTGTGGGTACATGGTGGACCCGGTATGGTACCCTAGGGCAAGAAATGATTTTCGTGGTGTAGACGATAAGCCTGGCAGAAGGGCCACTAACTACCGGTGATAGCATTTGGATTCGGCGGTTATCCGAAGGATACCGACCGGAGTCGTGAGATGATACGGGCTGATCCGTACTGCCGGAGCCCGATGGCCAATCCGGACAGACGGAGCCCGTGGGCCGATCCGGACTGATGGAGCCCGAGATATAAGGATTTACGTGTCGATGTTGGACACGGGTTTCATGATGTTTCGAGTGTCGATATTGGACACTCAGGTTCCATGATTTTGATGTGTCATTGCTGGACACACGTTGATTGATATCCTCATATTTACATGCATATGCTTTCATGATATTTACATGCATGATGTTGTTGTGTTATTGGTTGACATGTGGATGAGATCCACATGCATACAGGCATTGATTATATGGTTGGATGATATCTACATGCATATAGGCATTGAGTATATTGTTGGCACATATGCAGATACGGTCACCCTATATATCATAGTATTACCTTTATGATATAGTTGACCTAGGAATCGTTGTTTTATTTGATTTCTACCTGATGATGCTTTCTACTCACGAGTTGGCAACTCACCCCCGTTGTGCCACAGTTCTTACAGGTTGACTGCATGGATCAGAAGCGGCATCGCTGGCACACAGCTTACATTCGGGTGATTTGCTTTGGTAGGTGGTACACATTGGATCGTTCCACTATTGTATATTATTCCTGTTGTATCTAGTTTACTCCATCAATCAGAAACTAGTATTTGTATAAGTAGTAAGACTTAGCAAGACTTGTAGTTGCGAGACTTGAGCGATGGGTTATATGTTCGCTTGGTGGGTTAATGTCTTTCTTATTTCATGTTGATCTTTGTCGTTGAGCGTCGTATGCATGTTTTATGACTTGCGTGGTTGTGATTCCTCCGTTTGGCGATGAGCTAGCTCCCGCTTAAGGATGCCTTTTATATTATCATGTATTTGTCGTTTTGGATCAAAATATACAAAGGAGGTGCTGCCCAAATTTTTAAAAGACGAAACATGTTTTTCAACTAGTAAAATTCACTTGCATTTTCCATGATCCACTATTTATGCATTTAAGAAAACCTTTGATTTCCTCATACCATTATTTCAAAACTTCACCTCTTTTATTTTCTTTAAAAATGGTTTAGATTTCTGGGATTCGGCTTACTTGAATTACGTTACGCCTGTAGACGTGGTGTGATTTAAGTGCCGGTCACGAGCTAATATTTTCGGGTCGTGCCAAAGTTGTTATCAGAGCGCTAGGTTTAACCTTGGTTCGAGTCTAGGTTTGACTATGTGGAGTCTGGGGAGTAATCTATTTCGGAACCTAGGCTTGACCTTACGGAACTTAGACTTGAACAAGGGGGTATTAGACCCGAACTTTCGTTACATGGGCTGACCCTGATTGATGGAGTAGGTAGCTTGAGTAGAGTGGCATACCGTACGTATGTTCCGCGGCATATTTACGATACGATGCTCCGCTTAAGAAACCTTAGGATGTACATATTTTGAGATCTGTGATTCTCTTCGTACCCATGATTATATATCCATTTGAGATCCTTGATTCTATTCGTTTCCATGATCATACTCTCACTGATTCTGTTCCTCCTTATGATCATGTATCCATTCTAGATCTGTTGATTCCTTTCATTCCTTTGAGCTATTTTCATCGATACATGTTTGAGGTTCCTATCACCATGGTTTGAGTGTAGATTGAGCTGCTGCTAGTGATGCGGTCAGGGCGAGCTCATCATGGACGAGGACTGACCATCGTGTTTTCTGGTGACATGGGAACATATCGATTTAGTGTTTGTGTTGTGAACTCTTGATTGAGGCGAGTGTTCGGTTTTGCACCGGATGATCGGGCCATTGTTAAAGGCTGCCAGTTGTGAGAGAACTGTTGATGTACAACCTACCTCAGAGATCGTGATGCCGTCTACCGTGCAGACAGATGACCCAGCTGTTGCTGAGATTGATAGAATGTCGCTTCCAGAGCTTATGAGCTGAGATCACTGGACCTTTCAGGCTGAGATGTGATGGTAGATAGCTAGTCTATCTTGAGTAGAGTTGAGCGACTGAGATGATTCGTCTGATTTGATGTGCCGATGCAGGCCCAGTTGAGTTAAAGATTTCCAGTGTGGAGAATCTTATTCAGATCTAGAGTAGATCGATCCAGAGATGACGTTGTTCGTTGGATGATCTGATAGGAGATCAGCAGGTTGACTAGCTTCGGATAGAAGACCTTACCCAGATGCGTTGTGAGTTGATCGAGAGCGGATGAATAAAGTATATTCCTCCGATGGTTGGGACGAGTTCCCGAGGACGTGTTCGGCTAGATATCTTCTACAGAGTGATGAAGATACCGAGTTCGTAATTTCGAGTCCGTGTGAGAGATTCCGAATTGACTGTAGCCGAAAACAATTGCAGTATGAAGATAGCATGACGTGACGTCGAAGTGCACGATAATAAAGACGAGTGGAACATGAGGTTCGTGCAAGATGTTAATGAGCTGTTGTTACTTCCCGTTGAGATTAGAGATCTGATATGTATACAGAGGCGATGGGATACGACCAGTTCCCGAAGAAATGTTGTGCTGAGAAAGCAGATTTCCAGAAAGCGAGAAAAGATTATGTAAGAGTACCAGCCTCCGTATAGTTCGGCATAGGCGAGATCGGAAGAGACCTTGAGCAGGTTCCCTCCAGGACACAGCTGCGATAAGGGTTGCACCGAGGATCAGTTGTGTCACGTGTATTCAGAAGGCCAGAGGCCGATGCCAGTGACGTGCTGCTTTACGAGTGGTCATACTAATTGGCCGAGAGATGACCAGAGGAGTGTCAGAGCGGAATAGTTTCCGTTAGTACACCGGACCGGGCCGACGAGCCGATGGATTGCGAGATTGGTAATGCACAGAGAAATAAGGACCCAGAGACAGAGGATGCCAGACCGTGAGCAGGAGGCAAGCGGGTGTTCTTGCTCTGCCAGTTTTGGGCGCACCGATATTTTTCGACATTGTAGGAGTTGTACCTTGATGTCATTTGTTGGGATTTGCGTTTGTGATCCGAGTATCACGCTTATATTACTTGGATTTGAATTTTGATGATTGAGTTTCATGATATTGATTTCGTGCACCATGCCTGCACCTACTGGATATTTACATTTTGCGCATAGTTATTGCACTTGATATATATTTTATACACCGTTGTGTTGGTTTATGATTTGTGCATATCTATTGCACTTGAGATCGGTTTTGTGCCTTGGCTGCACATGTTTATGCTTTCGTGGATTTCATACAGTTGATTTGATTTTGTGCATATGGTACGCACTCGATTTGATTTATGCACTCGGTATAGCTTACATATGCTTGCAGTGCATTGATATGTGTTTAGTGCACGTAGTTGCACGCGTTTATGATTTTATACACCTTGGTACACTCGGTGTTTTTTTTATACGCATTTGAGTTATTGATGTGTTTCCGTGCACTTGTTGCACCCGATTTGTATTTTGTGCATTTGTTGCACTAGATTTTTACGCCGTGCATTTGTTGCACTGGGTTTGTATTTCGTGCACTGGATGCACCGGAATTGTATTTCGTGCACTGGATGCACCGGATTTATGTTTCGTGCATTTGTTGCACTAGATTTTCATTTCGTGCATTTGTTGCACCAGATTGGTATTTCGTACATTGGTTGCACTAGATTTATACTCCGTACCTTGGTTGCACCCGATTTATGTTTTTGAGCATTTGTTTTACCCGATTTTTGTTTTTGTGCACGTTTGCACTTGACGTTCGTATTCGTGCATGCTACTGCACTAGATGCTTTATATGGACATGACGCGCTTGGGATGGATTTTTGCGCATATTAGGCGCTTGGTATTGGATTTCGTGCGCATCGGATATACTTGATTTATATTTCATTCGTGCATGTTGGATGCACTTGATTTAGATTTCATTCGTGCATGTTGGATGCACTTGATTTAAATTTCATTCGTGCATGATGGATGCACTTGATTTGGATTTTCGCACATGTTGGGCGCATGATATGAGATGTGATTTTGTGCACACCGGATGCACTCGATTGGGATTTTCATTCGTGCATGTTAGTTGCACTGGATTTAGATTTTTGTGCACTATAGATGCGCTAGATATTGCTGTCGTGCACACCCTTTGCACTGGACAGATGCTTTCGTGAATACCGTTTCACTTAGTTTTGCTTTTGTGCATATTGTGGCACTTGTATTTGGATTTGATTTCCGTGCGCACCAGACGCACGTGATTGTTGGATACGACTTTCAAGGCTGATTTTGCTCTTGAGCACTTTGTTTTCATGATGAGCACTATATTATATAGTAGCCGGACAGTACTGATCCGAGGACGGTACCTGAGTACTTTGCATGCATAAAAAGTTTACCAAGAGCTTTTCGAAAAGGAGCTATAGTCTCTCTATTTTCTACGTGTTCGTGAGCGACACGAACGTTTACAAAGGAAAACCTCTAGGATATTTTCAAAAAGGGCGAAACGTATATTTGAGCAAAACATATATGAACATATATTTATTTATTTACAAATGAGCTTCCATCACCTATGCCGTGAGTTACGCATCAGGGCGATTTAGAAAGGAATTTTGCATGAGTTTCATTCAATTTTTAGAAGATTTTTTTTCCAGGATGCGTTCTATATACGTAATATAGTATTTGACTAGTGCATATTGGATTTCAGTAGTGAATTTCGAGATCTATATCTCCATTGTAACTCCGATGATATGCGTGCAAATCCGATGATTTGTGTGACACTTGACAGAGTTCGATTTTGAGTTTCGTACTCGTTTTCAGGCGCACGCGATGCGCTGTAGTATTTCTATATCTTCCGTGATTTCGGAGCCCCGTGATTTGAACTGATTATTGAAATGTTTTGGCATTTGGGGGGTTTAAATTTAAATTCGGGGACCGAATTTATTTAACGGGGGAAGATTGTAACATTTCAGAAAATATAAAAAATATTATTTTTGGAATTTAATATTAAAATAATATATTTCGCGAAAACTGCCCGATTTGCGAATTTAGATTTTTCGTAAAATGGTATAAATATATACCAATAATTGTAAAATAATTGGAGATTAAAATGATTTATTCATTTAAAAATATATTTATCGGATTTGGCATTTTTATAATTAATTATATGCAGTTTGAATAAAAATTGATTAGTGCACTACTAATCGCGATTAAGCCAAATCCGTGTTTCTACATTTTTCCATAGTTAGTGCACTATGACATGTTGCATTTTTTTGCATGTTGTTTCATTAGTATGTGTTGTTTTATTGATATTTGGATTTAAAAGAGAAAAGGGTAAAAGAGTGAATTATTGGAGAGAGAGAGTATGAGACATGAGTTGTGAGAGGGTGAGAATAAGAAAGAAAGAGAGAGAGAGGGCATCCACCATTTCCTCACCCCATTTTTTTGCTTCATCTTCTTCCTCCTTATCTCCCTCCACCTCCACCTCCAAGAATCATCTCCATTTCTTCACCAAAACCCTACACCCTCTTCATTAAAGTTGATCCCCACCTCATCCTCAACACTTTGGACCAATCAAAGTTGGATTTTGAAGACTTTGGGAAGCTAGGGTTTTTCTTGAGTTGCCCAAATGAGTTATATCTTCTTTCATTTAGTTTAGTTTTAGTTTCTTTCACCCTAGTTTAGTTTAGAATGTGATTTGGTTAGGGTATGTGATGTTTGGAAAATTCCAAGAGAGGTTTAGGGTTTGAGTTGTGTTGTGGTGATGTTTAAGGGTTGTTACAAAGCCTTATTGTCGACTTTACTGGCCAAGACCCGGATTTGAAACCAAAACACGAACTTAGAACTTTCCGACATCGGTTAATTGACAGTTTGTGAGTGTATATGGGAATCTGGGATGACCCGAGACCATTATAAAATAAGTTCCCTTGACAGTGAGACGTGCAGGCAACCATGTATCTACCCCTGAAACCCGAGACCCCAAGTCCCAATCCTGGCCGCAAATTGCGGCCTAGGTATGTTGGAAATGGTTCTTACTTGGTCTATAGCTCCTATATCTTCTAATTAGACCTCCCCTGTATGCAAAATTTCCTAGTTTGGCGTAGGGTGAAATCTGGGAGTGATTTCCTTCATTGCTGCATTTGGTATTTGCGATTTATGAAATTAGGATTTGGTATTTGAAAATGTAATGGGTCGTTAGATGTTTGTACGTCAATGACAAAGTTTATTTGGTTGTTTTTGCATGCGTAGGCTATAGGTTCTAAACTATGAGCGCACTATGTGCCGTATTGGTTTTCCGATCTTGATTATAATAGCATTGCGACTGTGTATTTATTGTAGGTACCTTCGCGTGGATTCCGAGACGATGAAGCACATCGACTACGGCTGAACAAGGAGTTCCGCAGGTGAGTAGATTTATATCTACGGGGGAAGTCGGGTGGATGCCGTATAGCACCCCCGCAATTATAAATGGAAACCGATATATAGGATATGGTTAGATAAACCTATTCTAGGAACCTATGGATGTGATTAAAGGTTTAGTGTGACAAGATATGAATGAAATGATGTCTCGAATTGATATATATATAAGGATATGAAAAGTGAACGTGAATCATGATATATAGATAGGTAGTGCACGAGAATAAGTATGAGATTTAGAGTAGCATGACATGAGATTTATAAGATAGGATATATATATGTAAAATGACTTGATGTGGGATAAAAATATGATGAAAAGAGTATACGATGTGATATGATGACTTGGTGTGATATGTCGTTATATGGATGCGAGTTGATATGAGATAGTTGATACCTTTTTCGGTCCTACGATATGAGATTGATACGGATGTGACCTGGGATATAGGTAATGTTGTGGATCATGAGTGATATGCCGTACGAGACGTTAGGTCCGTACCCTCATTGTTATATAGGTTGATAGAATCCCTAATTGTTAATGCCGCCGTATGATGGATTACCGTACGTGATGAGTGTTATTTGATGATTGATCCATACCCTTGACTAGAGGATGCCGTACGAGGATTATACCGTACGTGATGTTGTGAGGCTGGATGCCGATTGATAGATTCACCGACTAGGATGTGTGATAGAGATGCATACCTTATAGCATCGCGCTCACGAATTACTTTATGCTACATTTATGTTATTCTCATTGCATTACATATACATGTGCTAGTACACCTACACCATTATCGATGATGCGTATGTTACACTTACACAGATTGGCCGGCTCACACACTTCATCATCGATAATTGCTATGTCACTTACAAAGTAGAATTGCCAGATCATTATGCTATGTTTCATGATATACTTGCTATGCTCACATCATTATGATATGTCGCATGATATACTGATATGCTCACATCACTGTTATATGTTGCATGATATACGGATATGCTCACATTTCTGTTATATGTTTGCAAACATCATGCTTTACGATTATATGATTGAGATGCTGTTTTCATGAGATTCTGGATTTAAGAACCGTGGTTATATTTCAAAAGAAAGTATGTATTGTTTTAAAAACCCGGTTTCTCTTGATATGATATTTCGAGACATCCACCATGTGTTTTCTCAGTTCTGAGATTGGCATGTGAAACTCGATTCGAGGAGCGGGAAGCACCATCTGCGGGTACATAGTGGACCCGGTATGGTACCCCGGGGCAAAAAATGATTTTCATGGTGTAGACGATGAGCCTGGTAGAGGGACCACTACCTACCGGTGATAGCATTTGGACTCGGCGGTTATCCGGAGGATACCGACCGGAGTCGTGAGATGATACGGGCCGATCCTGTTAGTTATATGTATGCCCTAGAGGCCATTACTGTACATACGATGTATATTGTAATGGATGCTTGGACATATATAGGGAGGACTTTCTTGCTCGACATGATAGTATGGTATCTGGTTGTACTTTATCTTAACATGTACTCTGAATGTCTCTATGTTACATGTTGATAAAGCCCTTAGGATATGTACTCGACTACTGGGACTATGATGAGATCATACTAGTGGGGCCACGGTAGTGGATGAGTACATCCTATAACTGTTCCTAGTCGAGGGTGTATCGAGACAGGGCATCGATACACCAGAGTAGACTAGCGTATACGCATCTTGACCCATATGATGGGCGATGGATGATCCTATATCCATCGGTGTTTTACATCAAGGATAGTGTACAGGTGCTCAGTAGAGACTGGGTACACTGGACGGACTCGCCGAGAACTCCCAGATGGTATTATACCTCACGTCAGATGGCAGTTCTCCGGTGACACTGGTACAGAGTAGTCTGTTGACCCGAGATCGTCATAGAGTCTTGTGTGATTCCCACTGTGCTTTGATTTCCATCATACCACGTCCAAGAGGGCGTGCAAAAAGATGGCTTTTGGGTAAATTCCCGAATCACATGGAGGCAATGAGCGATAGGAGGGGATTCGTCTCTCCCGGTATAGGGAGTTGATGTTGTGCTGTGTTCGATTGGCTATAACCGGAAATCCCTGGCCAGGGTTATAGAGATTTACTAGTAAGTGTTATCAGTAGTTTCTCGAACTGTTATAGACCTCATATCGACACGACTTATCGGGCTACTGGGGTCTGACGTTTACCACCCCTAGGCGAGATATGCAACATATCAGACGACGAGACCGGACTGTACGGGAGTGTTACTGTTTGGATTCACAAGAGAATGTACAGGCTTGCTTGTTGATCTTCTGAGCGCTCAATACCTGAGTAGCTGTTACGTTTAGCTGACCGCTTGCAGCTTGTGGGTGTTTGATATGATCATCACCTACTGCCGGCGTATTGACGATTCTTTAGAGTCCTACACAGAGGTTTCTTGACTCAGGAAAAATGGAGTAGGGGCACATATGTGATATGTGCGGGACCAAGGATAATACGATATGAGATACCGTATTCTATTCTCGCGATATTTGATATCAACCGGGTCATCGGATCAAGTGTTGATTCGATGAATCGGTACGGATAAATATTAGTCGGTTATATGCGATATAGCCGGATTGTCGGATCAAGTGTTGATTCGATAATTTAATGTATATTAATATATATGATATATTAAATTACATTAACTAATATTAGCTCACTAAAAGATTCTTTTTCTCACTCGGGTAATACATTGATATATATACAATATATGTTAAATGTATTATTTTATTTGGTTACAATAAATATTATATATGTGATATATAATATTGTAATATGATATGATAACTAATGCAACATGTTTAGTGGAGTTTAAACATGATTAGGGTTTGGATTAGGGTTAAGCTTTCTAGATGATTCTAGAAGGTTTTGGTTTTGTTTTGTGAAAGATATTTTCAAGTGACTCATGCTTTAACCCAACCCAAACCCTAACCCTAGTTAATTCTATACATGAGTTTAGTTGACCATGGTTGCATTATTTATCATATTAATTCTTTCTATTCATCACAAAAGGAATTCTATCATATCTTGTTCATCTTCTTCCTTCTTCTTCTTTGCTTACAAAGCTTTCTTGCTTTGATATTTGTAATGAAAATATGTGAGAAAAAGATAAATAAAGAGAGCAAAAATCCTACTTCATTATCCTCATCTTCCCTTGCCATTTAGATGAGGGTGTTCATATCATTTCATGAGTGTTAGCTTGTGTTAACGAAACTTCAAGGTAGATCATCTTTGTATCGAAGATCGGAAGCAAAGGTTGCATCTTTCTCTCCGTGGAACCTCTCGAGAGTCCGGAACCCGATGATCGCAGCGAAGGGACCACAACACGGAGCATATGAAGTGAAGGACCGGATCTACAAAGGTTGTAATCCCTCTCACTTAGTGTTAAATTTGTTAACATGTTAGTTTTCGCCTAATCTCTAGTTTAAAGATCCGTATTCGGGTTGTTCGGCACGGCTAAATTTTTAATCGGGCATGTTTGATGCCTCGTAGACCCTTGTGCGCGTGCCCAGCAACCCTACAGTGGTATCAGAGCAAAGCTAGAGCTTTAGGCGAAGTCTAGACGAAGTTTAAAGTCCGATCGAACCTGGAAAACCCGATATACCTTAGTTTCTGGAAATTTTTCAAAAACTGTGATTCTTTTCATATTAAAAATACCCAAAAAATTCAGCAGGGTATCTTAGGAATTACTGTGAAACCCGACCCCCTAAATCGTCCAAAGCGCCGTGGAACCGCGGCCAAACCCTGGTATTGGCGGCGGTTCCGCGGCAATAAGGAAGGATTGAGGGATAGGGTTTGCACAGTAACATCCGTAGCTAATTCCTGATTCTTCTGGGCATTTTTAATTATAAACAAGTGTTGAGTTTTCAAGGGTTGTATTGGGGAATCGTTGATTCGATCGGATATTATAACTTTGTTTAGTTTGTCCGGATAATTTTAGAAACTGTTAAAAAGTTCGAACGGTTATCAATAACTCACTTTTTCCCCAGTCGGAAAATTTTTCAGAAGTTGGATTTTTCCTCCTGTTTAAGAACGTTCTAAGTCGTGCAAGTAACGCGGTGGACTCTCTAGAAGACAACAAACCTTAACTCGATTATGTGACCGTCTTGAACTGCCTTTTGAACCTTAGGGTTTGGGGCAGTACGGCATACCACATGTGAGGCGTTGGCTTGACCCTTCAACGGCTGGACCATTGGTACTGTGGCATGTGATGGATGTTTTTACACTGATTTCAAGTGTTGAGATATATTGGGGAAATCTTGGGTGTTTGATTATTCGATCGGAAAGTTTAACATTGTCTATTTATCTGGAATGTGATACAATATTTGGAATCCACTTGTTGTTATGAGATAACTAATTTGAATATTATAAACATAGCAGTTTAGTCTCAAATGATCGGTTTCCACGGAATTTTGATGTGATCAAAGGTCCGTCGCAATCACGTAGAGTACGCGGATACTCGCCGGGTAAACTTAATAGACAGCCACGCCCCATAGCCCCGACCAAGTGACTGTAGGAGAACCCCGTCGCCGAAAGCATCCGTTCGGGTGCTCGCGGCAGCGGTGTTCCGCCTTAGTTCACTTCGTCGACGGCATCTGGGGGTGCGGCCGTCTACTAAAGTTTGCGACGAGCATTCGATCAGGACGTCGGGAATCTTGTTGAATTGCTCGACTTGATATTGAAAAGAGTTTTCAATAATGAGACTAAAAATGCGGGGTTTATAATTGTTAGGCATGTGATGTCTAAGGAATTCATTTGGTTAGGCATGCGATGTCTAAGGAGGTTGCGAATTCCAACTGTTGTAGTTTTACACTTTCTTTTCTGTGACCGTAAGCATAGTATATAGTGTATCGCCGGCTTCGTTGCTATACATCAACGACAATCGGGATACGCATACTTGCTTACGTTGATGATATGAGATATTATGTGTTGCTGTGATATGTTGTATTGGATCGTCGCGTTTGAATAGCCGGGGTTTTTATGTGAGATGAGAGTTTTTTCTTTTTCATTCATGTAAAATTCATTTGTATGTAATATTCTTTTATTGGGGCACTTCCAGGTTGCGGAAGATGTCACCGTTGTATATTATTTACTTTTTCGCATTAGGTAGACCCAAGGAGGGGAGCACAAGTAACCGGGTTCTAGGGTCCAGTGGGAGACCATCTCGAGGAGTCGAGACCGGGTCTCCTAACCCTAGAATTGGCAGTGTTTCTTGCCGCTCTCGTAGGGGTCTAGGGATGTGGGTTTGGCTATTCATCGCGACCGTGGAATCCGTGTTTTATACAGGCTCGTATTGAAAACACGGACGTCCTAGTATATCCAATATTTCATATATGTTCTTCTGCTGCAATGTTCTGTGATGAGATCATATTACTGCCTAAGACGAATGTTTATATTATATATATATGAGATATATGTTATTTTGCAGATTTCGTTTCAAATGTGATGCTTATGAAGCATAATAAAATGGGACTTCATTAATAAGATTAATGAAATAAAAGAAACCTAAGATGTTGTGGAATCGAATTTTCAAAACCAGGTAGCTACAGTTCTTGCTTTGCATCGCGGTGTTCCTTGTGTTGGAGATAGTGCCCTCAGAGTCAATTATTAGGTCACAGGTACGTGATTGTAATGATTGAGGGAGGACCTATCCCGGTAGGACAGTCTTACTCGAGATGATAGTATGCTATCTGGTTTACCTTTATCATCGTGTACTGTTTTAAGTGACATGACACGTCGCTATTACACGTTGATAGAGCCCCTAGGATTCTTGCTTGACCACCAGCAGTATGAGGGCGATCATATAAGTGGGAGCTGGGGGTCTATAAGCTTTTCCTTAAAAGGTCCCTAGTCGTGGGAGTTTCGAGACTGGGCATCGATACTCCATTAGTAGACTAGTGTATACAGTCGAGACCCCGACGAGGGGCGGTGGCCGGTCTCACAAGCCATTGGTGTCAGTTGGATCACCTAAGATGTATACAGGTGCTCATTGGGTTATGAGTACACCGGACAGGACTCGCCGGGAACATGCTAGTTGGTCATATACCAGACGTCAGATGGCAGTTCCCTGGTGACATGTATGCAGGTTAGTTCATCGACCTGGGGATCGTCATTTGTCTCGTGTGAGTTCCCACTGTACTTTGATTACTACCCTACCACGGCTCAAAGGAGTCGTGCAAACAGGTTTTAGTTGGGTACAGTCCCGAGCCACATGGAGGCAGTGAGCGGATCTTCGGGGGTTTCGTCTCTCCCGGTATTGGGGGTGAGGTCGCGCTGTGTCTAGGAGAGCCATTACACGAAGACCTTGGCCAAGGCAGGAGATTTACTGGTAGGTATTCCAGTAGTATCTCAGGGTGTTCTGGGCTACACTCCGACACGACTTGTACCGCTTTTGGGGGTCTGACTTTTACCAACCCCCTAGGCCCGCCATGCGATACTCATAGACGAACGGACCGGACTGCACGGATATTGTCACTGACAGGCTCAGTTGGGTGTCGGGGTGAGCTTCCTCATCGACGTCCCTTTTAGTCAATAGCTGGTGGCCCGTCACGTATTGGCTTATACCTCTGACGTGCTAGTGGTTAAATCCACAGCCATAGTATTGACGAGTCTTTAGAGTCCACCACACTTTCAGTTACTCAAGCTTTCGGGCGAAACGCTGTAGAGGCCGTATGGAGATATGGCAGGGTCCGATCAGATACGTGCGGTATTGCATGGATCAGGATCGGACAGTTTTGTACTAGTGGCCGTATGGTTATATGGCAGCGTTCGATCAGATACGTGCGGTATTGCACGGATCAGGATCGGACGGATATTACTAGCCGGCTTTGGTTTAAGCCGGATCCTAGTATAGTACAGTGTAGATTTTGTCTCTTTGCATTTGTATCCGGACGGAATACAGATGCGGGTGTGTATGCACAGTATGGGGTTTTCCTGTAATTTATTACGGGACCAGTTTTCTGGAGTTGCCAGTTTGCTTTCTGTTCCGGCCGGTTTTCCTTTGTTCTGTCCCGGCCGGACTTTTCCGATGGAGGGGGTTATTTGCAATTTTGCAAATAACACTTTGTGGAGGGTTTTATTGCATATGTTTTGATTATGATAGCTTTCATTATCTTTTGCACCATTCTTGCATTAAATGAGATTTGATTGAATGAGGATGGGTTTTAAAAGTAAAGCATGGTTGTATGTTTCTTTGTCCCTTGGATGTGGTGCCCTTTCCGACGAAGAGGAGACGGACGGAGATCCCGCGAGGAAATCGGAGTGGAGATGAAGACCGGAGGACTCGAATCAGTCGGTACATCTCTAACCCGTATTCTAGTTAGCTTAGACTTGTTAATGGTTACGATCCGGAGTTTAGTGCGCGGTGGTGCCGGTTTGCAAAGTCCGCAAAATTTAAGTTATTCACCGTTTCCGCATTCCGGCGTCGGATTGACGGCCGGGGCGCCGCCGTGCACTTACAGTGGTATCAGAGCCTCGCCATTAACATAGTCTAGCTTGGTGTAATGTGTTTTACGTTTCCGATCGAACAAAATCCCGAAAACACGTATTTCAACCACATCAGTTTCTGTCGAATTTTTTTTTGAGTCCAAAAATTTTTCAGGTTGTCTCAGAGTGATGTGCAGGGAAATAGAAGCATACTGTAAAAATTTGGTAACATGATCTCACTGTTCCGCCGCGGAAGGGCGGCCAAACCCCTGCTTTGGCCACTCTTCCGCCGCAATGTTTACTGTTCACCCCCCCAAAATTTTGCAGTATGTTCCTGAGTGAGAAATGTGGTTTCTGGGATATTAAAATTGGGCCCAGTGTTTCTGTGAGTGCTACAGTTTTGATTTGGGGCCCACTTGTTAATTGTTTGATTAATCGGAAAATTCTAAACACATTTTTCACAGTATTTACATTATATCTGCGACCGTGAATGTCACTCGATCGGTAAATCCGGTCTAACTGCTATAGCCCGGTTAGACGGATTTGCGAACGTGACTTTCACGTTGATGTTCTATGTTTATGCTGTGATGTTGCGGATCGGTCGTGGGGGATAGCCTGGATGCAATGCTAGTACAGTGTTGTTGAATTATGTACATTTGATATTGCGGGGCGAGCGTCCGACATGTGGACTGCCGTCACTGCCTGTTTGTATTATTCTTTTGGGGCACGACCTGGTTGCGGTCGATGTACCCGGTGTATGTATATTTTACTTTCTGTACTAGGATTACCCCGCGGAGGAGTGCACGGATAGCCGGGTTCTAGAGGGCAACAAGCCCGCATATCATGGCATTGGGACGGAGGGGGCTTCACTCTAGGATTGGCGGGCCATTCGCCGCACTCGTAGGGGGTACAGGTTGACCCAGGAGGGGTGCCCAAGTTGCCGGATTCCGTGGAGTGCTGGGTGGTCCATTCACGGAGCTGAAGGGGGCTGCCTCGCTTCAGGTTTTGGCGGGTGACTTGCCGCGCCCGTAGGGGTCTAGGATTTCATTGCACAGGCTATCCACACGACCAGGGGAACGTCGGGTTTCAGTAGTGGCTCTGTGAAACCCGGGGATCCCAGATATCTGTATTGTTCTATGATGCTGTACATTTCTGTGATGTTGCATTTCTTTTCACGCCTTGAGCGAAATATAATATATTGGTATATATATTAGTAGATGTTGTATATGCTTTTCATCCGCGCTAGTCCAGTCCCCGCTCTGCCGTTAGTTAGCTAACCTAACGGGTGATGACGGGACCCAGTGGCGAATGCGGATGGCATATACGTACGTCAGTATATTTTCGTTCTTTGTGGTGTGATCAATTGATGGGACTGCGTTGATTCGGATCAATGCAAGTTTAAAAACAAACCTAATATGATGTTGTTGGAACACTTTTCAAAAAGCTGTTATTGCAAGGACGTTCACTTTTGTTTTGCATCGTGGTATTCAGTTTGGAATATCCTGCTCCTCAGTCGACGAGGCAAGGGCCGAGATCCCTTCACCGGGAGTGACCCCTTGGACAGAAGTTTGCGTCAGGGCATTAACTTCACTATAGCCGATTACTTTTGCTTTGCACCGTGGTATTCAGTTGGAATATCCTGCACCCCATTCTACGGGGAAAGAGCCGAGATCCCTTCACCGGGAGTGACCTCTTTAGTAAAGGTTTTTTCGTCACTATATTTTCTAAAAAGCTATCCGTTCCTTCAACGATATCAAGTTCATTACGTTAAAGGTTTTCGCCAGAAACCATTCGTAGCCCTCCGTCGTTTCATATGGGTAGTCAATAGTATTCAAGCTGTGTTTGTTGGCCAAAGTCAAGGCACAGTGTTTGGTAGCTGTTGGTTATTCATATGCAGCATAGATAGATGCGTTGGTTTGGAACAGTCGTATAGCCTTGTTGGCCAAAGTCAAGGGCTTGTGCGGGTGGATTCGAATCAACCTGGAGAATGACGGGTAGAACTTGACATGTGACTTATGATTTGTTGGCCAAAGTCAAGGTCATAAGAGCATGGGGCAGAAATCACATCGGGAGTTTCAAAAGAACTGAAACTTGCCAGATATGCGCATACCTTCTGGAGTGTGATACCGTGAGCGGATTCCGTCACGTTGTCATGCGATGATAGTTGGATCCCGATTCCCACTGATGAGTTGGTTTACTCCTCGGGTGACCCCGACTAATTCTTCTTTTAGGTTTGGAGGAGAATTTGAGGTACAGTGGGAGGTTTCCAGATTAGATAAATTGATAACCATTCTGATCTAGGTTAGAGTGCACGCTGAGTGTTTCTTTTCTCTCTCTTGGCAGCGACCCTTGACCCGACCCTAAGACTATGACTCAGTGACCAAGTTGACCGAACCTTCTTAACACTGGTTTTTGGATTGTCAGAGTTGCAGACCTCATTGCCACTCCTACTTTTACCCTTTTCTCCGGGACACCCCGTATTACTACGAACGTCCACTTCCATTGGACAAAACCATCGTATGGTTAGATACGAACTCGAAGGAATTCGAGGATGGTTTCTGGTTCTGGAGAAAACGGATAGGATTATTCAGTTGTCTTTTCTTTTCACCCTCTCTCAGGCTGCGAGTACTCCTTGGTTTAGGAGTAGTACACCTATTACGCAAATTGGATAGTCTTCTTCCAAACCATAGGCTGGTGCCGACCGGTAGGGAATGAAGAAAACCAGTTAGCCTAAACGGTGTACAGAAGGTATTAAGATTAAGACAAAGCAAGGGATTAGTAAGAGGGCAAAGTAAATTGCGACTGCTATTCACGACCAAACCAAGTATTTCTTCGCCAACCCTAAATCACCTTTGTATTTCTCCAGGACACTCCGTATCACTACGAAGATCCCATTTTATTGGATAATCCATCGTATGGTTATATACGAACTCGAAAGGAACTTGTTCCAGTTCGGGGATGGATCCTGGTTCAGGAGAAATAAGAATAAAGTACATTCAGGTGTCTTTTATCTTCACCTTCTCTCGCGTTGCGAGTGCTCCTAGGATTAGGACAGTACACCCTTTATGCTTTTTGGATAGTCTTCTTCCAAACCATAGGCTGGTGCCGAACGGTAGGGAAGGAAGAAAACCAATTGGCTTAAAGGGGTGTACAGAAGGTAAAGACTAAAGACATATGAAGGGATTTGGAGAGGTGGCAAAGAACTATACGGTTACAGTCGTGAATCTGGAAGAGGCATTACTAGGAATACCGGGATACCCCATCGAAACATTTCAATGTTTCAGTCTCACTGTGTAATGTTAAAAGAAAACTGATTTCCCGATTAGATACTTACTCCAGGGTATGTATTTACCAGGTTTGATTCTCACATCTGTATGGTTTTACAGATGATGAGTGGGAGTAAGTTATTGGGAATTGGGTGATCGTCCTCATTATATCGGGATTCGTTGGAATCAGTGATATTTGAGGAAATCACCTGGGCTGTTTGCCGGTCGGCAAATATTTGGTTTTGAATATCCGTTGATGTGCACTAATTTCAAATTGATATATCTGTACGTCTATTTTCATAGAGTGAGATATACCTTTTGATATTATGTCGATGACATTTACCTATATCAGTGGATGGTTAGGTAAGGAGCATTGAACAGCGGTGTAATTCTTCTTAACCAAAAGTACAGTTTTCAACCTACGACACACAGTGAATGAGTTATCTGACTCAAGGGACTTATACAGAGTATTGTATGTTGTCCAGGGTCCATCAGGACAGAGGGGTTGGTCCTCGTACTGTATTCTGCTTACTTATGACTTCTCTAGTTCTTAGACAGGTGTTTCGTACAAACACAGGGTCGAAGTTTTGAGAAGTTATAGGTATAAGAATAAAGTAGAGAACCAGGTGTTGCAAGTATCGGGATTCTTCAAAGTGATCGAAGATGTAGATACTTGTGTATGGTATTCAGTTGATAGTAATGATTAAGAGAACTTGCTTCTTTTTCGGGTTACTCAAAATTGGAAGTATTCCTAAGTTGAGTAACGCTGATCGGCCTCTCTCCATTTAGTTGACATGCACTGGAGATAGCTGCATGATTTGAATCTGGTTCAATTAAATCAGTGCCTCTGGTTCTATATTGGATATAGTACAGTTCATATCTTAACATTGTTAAGGTACGGGGAGTTGTCCGGTTTATGCTTAAAACCAGACTCTGGATAACTCATAGGCACATTTCTGTAATGGCTGTTTGTGGGTTGACCCAGGCTATGACGAGGGTTGACTTTCTACCATCTGGGAGATCAATAGAAATATTGTTCAAGACTCGCCACAGTTTTATTAAAAATGGATTTTTTCAAAAACAGCAGTGGGAGTATGGTAGAACTGGAAGTGATTCCAGAACCGCAAACGATTACTGAAGATTTGATAAGGAACCTAAAGATTCAATCTGATTTGGCATTCCATTGGCCACTCCGCAGATAAGGTGGGTAACTTCAGGCACCCGAAAGGTACCCCGGTAGCCTCAAGGACGGTGACAGGGAAGTTCTTGTATACCCACACTTGCCATTGTTGTTGTTCCAGGCTGCGAGACCCGGCAGGAGGATGAGTATAGCGTCGTTCTAAACTAGCTTTAGAAGTGCACGTCTGTATGACTCTGCCAGAGGGTTGTCGTAGTCAGTGGGAGCAGCGGAAGCATTGGTGGACATCAGGCTTATGTCTATTTATAGACTAAAGCAGATATAGCGGAGATAGATCATCCATTTCTGATGTGACAGTCACAGGTTTGACGTCATCAGAATAGGGGATGGATCTGTTGAGAAGGTAGTAGGAAGTGATAGTCCTATACTATGATCGGTTATACTTTGGTCGTCACACAGTGGTTTCTCCACAAAGGACTTGGACATTATATCAGATATTCTGGTTACTAGATCTATGGTTTTAGATCTAGATTTGGGTGGTTTCCTAATCTGGGTACCTTGATAGCATTCTATGAGTATTTAGAATGGACGACTCCTGGCACGGTAGTACACCTGCAGGTAATGGAGTCACCCTCTCTAAAGGTGTCTTATAGACTGAAGGGGAGAGGGATACTCATGAATGGCAGATCATTTGCTTAGGCAATTGAGTCAATCATGAGATGTCAAGTACCACACCAGATGTTGTTCTTGCACTACATGCAATAAGTTAATATTGATCCAATCCTGGAGAAACAGTCGGAGGCAGTTTTAGAACATAAGTGGATGTTCTAGGGATATGATAACGACAGCCTCATTCGAGAGACAGTTATCATTCCAGGCTTCCAAGGTGACATGGACGACAAGGAGGTTGTCAGAGTTATAGTTATCCCTCTGATGAGGGGCAGTATTTTGGACAGATGGTCCAAGGGAATACTGAGGGTGGCATGGCGCAGGATACTGATTAAGTTCAGTTGAAGATACAGTCTAAGAAGTTTGGATTTGGAGTTCATTTATGAGCTATGTCCCATCAGACATCCAGATACATTCTAAGACTGGTATTGCTCATTTCGGGAGATGGCTTTCTCCGCGAACTTGAGATATAGAGAGACATAGAAAGAAACATCAAGGCGGATCCACTCACTGAGGCTATTCCTCGAACGCAATAGTTTCACAAACGGGTTTTGTGAGACTGACTAGTAGGGGAGTTGGGTGTTCGGTATCACACAGGCTGTGAGTATGCGACATCGCAATAATTAGCCTTGAGTGCAAGTGGGAGATTGTTGGAGATAGTGCCCTCAGAGTCAATTATTAGGTCACAGGTACGTGATTGTAATGATTGAGGGAGGACCTATCCCGGTAGGACAGTCTTACTCGAGATGATAGTATGCTATCTGGTTTACCTTTATCATCGTGTACTGTTTTAAGTGACATGACACGTCGCTATTACACGTTGATAGAGCCCCTAGGATTCTTGCTTGACCACCAGCAGTATGAGGGCGATCATATAAGTGGGAGCTGGGGGTCTATAAGCTTTTCCTTAAAAGGTCCCTAGTCGTGGGAGTTTCGAGACTGGGCATCGATACTCCATTAGTAGACTAGTGTATACAGTCGAGACCCCGACGAGGGGCGGTGGCCGGTCTCACAAGCCATTGGTGTCAGTTGGATCACCTAAGATGTATACAGGTGCTCATTGGGTTATGAGTACACCGGACAGGACTCGCCGGGAACATGCTAGTTGGTCATATACCAGACGTCAGATGGCAGTTCCCTGGTGACATGTATGCAGGTTAGTTCATCGACCTGGGGATCGTCATTTGTCTCGTGTGAGTTCCCACTGTACTTTGATTACTACCCTACCACGGCTCAAAGGAGTCGTGCAAACAGGTTTTAGTTGGGTACAGTCCCGAGCCACATGGAGGCAGTGAGCGGATCTTCGGGGGTTTCGTCTCTCCCGGTATTGGGGGTGAGGTCGCGCTGTGTCTAGGAGAGCCATTACACGAAGACCTTGGCCAAGGCAGGAGATTTACTGGTAGGTATTCCAGTAGTATCTCAGGGTGTTCTGGGCTACACTCCGACACGACTTGTACCGCTTTTGGGGGTCTGACTTTTACCAACCCCCTAGGCCCGCCATGCGATACTCATAGACGAACGGACCGGACTGCACGGATATTGTCACTGACAGGCTCAGTTGGGTGTCGGGGTGAGCTTCCTCATCGACGTCCCTTTTAGTCAATAGCTGGTGGCCCGTCACGTATTGGCTTATACCTCTGACGTGCTAGTGGTTAAATCCACAGCCATAGTATTGACGAGTCTTTAGAGTCCACCACACTTTCAGTTACTCAAGCTTTCGGGCGAAACGCTGTAGAGGCCGTATGGAGATATGGCAGGGTCCGATCAGATACGTGCGGTATTGCATGGATCAGGATCGGACAGTTTTGTACTAGTGGCCGTATGGTTATATGGCAGCGTTCGATCAGATACGTGCGGTATTGCACGGATCAGGATCGGACGGATATTACTAGCCGGCTTTGGTTTAAGCCGGATCCTAGTATAGTACAGTGTAGATTTTGTCTCTTTGCATTTGTATCCGGACGGAATACAGATGCGGGTGTGTATGCACAGTATGGGGTTTTCCTGTAATTTATTACGGGACCAGTTTTCTGGAGTTGCCAGTTTTCTTTCTGTTCCGGCCAGTTTTCCTTTGTTCTGTCCCGGCCGGACTTTTCCGATGGAGGGGGTTATTTGCAATTTTGCAAATAACACTTTGTGGAGGGTTTTATTGCATATGTTTTGATTATGATAGCTTTCATTATCTTTTGCACCATTCTTGCATTAAATGAGATTTGATTGAATGAGGATGGGTTTTAAAAGTAAAGCATGGTTGTATGTTTCTTTGTCCCTTGGATGTGGTGCCCTTTCCGACGAAGAGGAGACGGACGGAGATCCCGCGAGGAAATCGGAGTGGAGATGAAGACCGGAGGACTCGAATCAGTCGGTACATCTCTAACCCGTATTCTAGTTAGCTTAGACTTGTTAATGGTTACGATCCGGAGTTTAGTGCGCGGTGGTGCCGGTTTGCAAAGTCCGCAAAATTTAAGTTATTCACCGTTTCCGCATTCCGGCGTCGGATTGACGGCCGGGGCGCCGCCGTGCACTTACACCTTGTAGAACATCCTTCACCTTATTCGATAAGGAAAGGACCGAGATCCCTTCACCGGGAGTGACTCCTTTAGCAATAACTGGCAGATGCTACAACTCTCGGTTTGTCTTTTGATTGCTTTTATAGTTTCTTCTTTGCACAGTGATATATATGATATATCCCGCACCTCATTCGACGAGGAAAGGGCCGACGATCCCTTCACTGGGAGTGACCCCTTTAGCAAAACTAGAAAAGCCTCAAAAACACTCCATTTAAAATCACTCGATTCTACAACGATATCAAGTTCATTACACAAAGGTTTTCTTAAAAACCTTTCGTAGCCCTCCGTCATTTCAGATAAGTACTAGTTACTATTCGTGCTACGTTTGTTGACTATGTTAAGGCGTAGTGTGCGGTAGCTGATTAGTGTTTATCTGTATAAGCATATGATGCGATTGGATTAGGGTAGTCGTGGGACTTTGTTGACTATGTTAAGGGTCGTGCGGGTGGGTTTAATTCAATCGAGAAATGACGAGTTGAACTTGACTAGAACTTATGATTTGTTGACTATGTTATGGTCATATAGCTGCTAGGGGTAAAATACTATTGGGAATTTCAAGTGTTGAAATTTGCAATGAGATTGCATACCTTCTATGAGATAGTTGGATCCCGATACCCGCTGCGAGTAAGAGTTACTCCTGGGAGAGTTTTACACATTACAATTAGCCGATCAAGTAGGTGTCTAGAAAGGTGTCAACGGGGTTACGCCCCTGGGAAAACGAGGTTTACTTTAATTAGGTTCGTGCGAAAGCACGGGGGACCTCCCTCAAAGTACCGACACTAGCCTGGCTGAAAGATTGGCGAACTTATAGCGTGTAATTAATCCCAGCTAGTCTTTCCTTTTAGGGTTTGAAGGAAGATTTGATTAAAACAGTGGGAGACATCCTGATTAGATATATTAGATAACCAATCTAATCTTGCAAGAGCATACGCTGAGTGTTTTCTTCTCTCTCTCTCCAGGTAGCGACCATATCACGCCTTAATCAAGATAATAAAACGGATATATTGACCGAACCCGCTTGTTATACTGAGCCGGGGAACGTTGGTCCCGCTCCAACTTATAATTGTTATAAGATAAAGCAGGAAATTGGGGAATACCAGATTTCCCGTGCCGCCCAAACGAAGAAAGTGCATGTTGATGCATCATCTTCGGGTGTGTTCATTACAGTGAACTGTTTCTCTGTATCCTTTACGTCCTGGGTATGTGATACCGGATCAGGATCCCGCATATGTAATCTGTTACATGGGCTACAGATAGGTAGAGAACTGAAAACGGGTGATAAGTTTCATGAGACAGAGAACGGTGCAAGTGTTGCAGCCAAGTCTGTTGGTCACTATCACCCTGTATTACCAGAATACATTGATTCTGAACAAATGTTATTAGATACCGAACCTGATATACAAAATCATATCAGTCTCTTTATTAGTAAAGAAAGGATATAATTTTGTATTGTTGGATAATGTTTTGAACATTTCCTATATCAAGAGTTGATCGGTTCAGGCACGTTATCTAAAAGCATTGATGTTCTAAATCAAAATACAGTTCTTAGTATACAGAACATGCACAAGAGGAAGAGTTCAGAAATGAACGAATCCTTCTTGAGGCATTGTAGACTAGGTCATATCAATACGACCCGACTAGCTGAAATTACATTAAGATGCATATTTAAATTTGTTTGAATTTACATCTTGTGAAACTTGCCAGTCATGTCACAAAGATAAGATGACCACAGATCTGTTTATTGGAAACAGAGAAAGAGTTAGTGAACTCTTGGGATTGATACATGTCGATGTATGAAGGTCCCCTGTCTACACATGCCAGGACCGGTTCTTTGTACTTCATTATATTCACTGATGATCTCTCAAGATTCAGACATATGTTCCAGTTGAAACACAAGTCCGAACCTTTTGAGATATTCACGGAATATAAGTTAGAAGTAGAGAACCAAAATACGGGTATAAGTATTATGTCCTTTGATGTGATCAAGGAGGAGAATACTTAAGCACGGAATTCCTGGACTATTCTAAAGGAGAATGAGATTCTCTCTCAGCATTACTCCTCCGTATACACCATAGCACGATGGTATATCGGGGCAGAGCAAACTCACCCTATTAGATATGGTGTGCTCTGTGATGAGTACTACTGAGTTTCCTATTTCCTTTTGGGAGTTATGAACTTGAGAAGCTGCATACCTATTGAATAGGGTTCAAATCAAATAAGTTGCCTACCACTTCATATGTGATATGGAAAGGGAAGAGCCCATATCTTAAGTTTGTTAAGATTTGGGTTGTCCGGCTTATGTCTAAAAGCAAAATCCGGACAAGCTCGAGGCATGGTCTGTTATGTAGAACTGGAAAGGTTCCAGCTATACAAACTGCAGCTGATGATTTGGTAGAACCAAAGGATTCAATTGTTTCCAACGTACCTCAGCCTCTCCGCCGATCTAGTAGGGTTCCTCTGTAGGGTTCCTAGGCACACTAATGAGGTTTCACAAGTGATCAAACATGGCCAATTAAAATTTTACAAGTGCCGAGAAACCCTAATACGGATCGTTAACTAGATGTATAGGCGAAACAAGAAACTAGTTAACAACTTAACTAAGTGAACGGAAAATACAACCTTTGTAGATCCGGTCCTCCACCTCCATAGCTCCGTGATGATGTCTCCTCGCTGTCCAAATCGAATCCATGACTCTAGCATCGGCTTCATCGGAGAAATGGGCGGGCTAGGTCGTCGACTTCGATGCCGAAGATGATCTACGTCGAGGCATCACAAGATCAAGCTCCAACTTCACCAAGCTATGAAACTTGTGAAGGAAACACCCTATACTACTTGGCAAGTGGTAGAGGATGAAGAAATAGGAAGTGGGTTCACTTTAGAATTGGATTTCTCACTCTTTTGCTCTAGTTGCCATTGTTGGTAGCAAGCTTTTTCTTCTTGAAGAAGAAGAAGAAGAAGATAGAATATGATAAGTATTTTTAGAAAAATAAAATGAAGTGATATCTATCATCTTGCAACCATGGGTTAGCTAAACACTTGTAGAGAATAAACTAGGGTTAAGTAAATGGTTAGGGTTAAGGAAAGAAACAAAATGGTCAAAGTCTTTCAAAGCTTCATGAAGCTTCAAAGAAAAGAACAAAATAAGCCACCATTTCATTTATCTTTCCAAATGAATAAATAAATATATGAATAAGTAAATAAAGCAAATGAAACCCTAACCATTAACTAACCATGGTTTAAATCACACACTAACCCAAGTTTGCATGTATCATCAAACATGATACAATCTCGTGCACAAAAATATATCACATATACAATGTGCACAATCAAGTGAGAAAATCCATTTAAAGTGAACCAATACTAGTTAATGCAAAGTAATATATCAAATATATAATTATGCATTAAATCATTAAATCAATACTTGATTTAACGATCCGGTCATATCGCATATAACCGACTAATATCCAATGTATCGGCTTATCGAATCAATCCTTGATTCGATAACTAGGTTATATCGCATACAACCAATCGATACATTTATCACGAGAATAGAATACGGTATCACATACACGTATTATTCTCGGTCCCGCACATATCTCATATGCACTCCTATTTCGTTTCGCTTGAGCCAGGAAAACTCTGTGTAGGACTCTAAAGACTCGTCAATACGCCGGCAGCAGGTGATGATCATATCAAACACCCACAAGACACAAGCGGTCTGCTAAACGTAACGGCCACCCGGGTATTGAGCGATCAGAAGATCGACGAGCAAGCCCGCTCACACTCCTGTGAATCCAACCAGTAACACTTACCGTATAGTCCGGTCTGTTCGTCTGATATGTCGCATATCTCGCCTAGGGGTGGTAAACGTCAGACCCCAATAGCTCGATAAGTCATGCCGACGTATGGTCCATAACATTCGTGAAACTACTGATAACTCTTACCAGTATATCACTACAACCCTGGCCAGGGATTTCCTGTTATGGCCAGTCGAGCATAGCACAACATCAACCCCCAATACCGGGAGAGACGAATCCCCTCCAATCGCTCATTGCCTCCATGTGAATCGGGACTGTACCCAAAAACCACCTGTTTGCACGACTCAGTAGAGCCATGGTAGGGTGGAAATCAAAGCACAGTGGGAGACACACAAGACTCTATGACGATCTCGGGTCAACAGACTAAGCTGTACCAGTGTCACCAGAGAACTGCCATCTGACGTGAGGTATAATACCATCTGGGAGTTCTCGGCGAGTCCGTTCAGTGTATCCAGTCTCCATTGAGCACCCGCATACCATCTCTGATGTCAAACACCAATGGATATGGGATCATCCATCGCCCATCACATGGGTCGAGAAGATATACGCTAGTCTACTCTGGAATATCGATGCCCCGTCTCGATATTCCCACGACTAGGAACAATGAAGGATGTACTCATTGACTACCCAGGCCCCACTAGTATGATCTTCATCATAGTCCTGGAAGTCGAGTACACATCCTAAGGGCTTTATCAACATGTAATCAGAGAGATAGAAAGTATACATGTTAAGATAAAGAGCAACCAGATAGCGTACTATCATGTCGAGCAAGAAAGTCCAACCTATATATGTCCCAGCATCCATTACAATATACATCCAATGTACAATAATGGCCTCTAGGGCATACATATAACTAACATCCTCACCCACCTGAGAGATACTGCGGTTTCTCTATGACAGTGGGAGCAAGGATTGCATCATGAGATGATGACCCAACTAGTTTCGAGCTGGCCATCAGGAGTGGGACTCTGTAAGAATGGCTGGATGCTTATCGATCTGAGATGGAATCCTTATACACCAACAAAGTATGGACTTTGGTTGCTTTATCTGAAGGGTTAAATCCCCATCAGGAGCGAATATATCTTGAGAAGATTACTTGGTGTACATGGAAAAGTTGAGACTTTCAAAGCTATGCTTAAGTCCATCCAGATCCTGCTTGCCACGGCTACATACCATGACTACGATATCTGGCGGTTGGGTGTCATGATTGCTTTTCTAAATTATGTTTTAGAAAAGAGCGTCTGTAAGTACACAGCCAGAGGGCTTCGTAGACAGTGGGAGCAGCGGAAACGTGTGCAAGATGCTTTATAGGATAAAGCAGGCATCGCGGAGTTGGAACATTTATTTTGATGTGGTAGTCAAAGAGTTTGACTTCATCGAAATGGTAGATGAACCTTGTATATACAAAAAGATAGTAGAGAGTATGGTGGTGATCCTCGTAGAGTATGAGGATGACATACTCTTGATAGGGAAGGAGTTTCCTATGCTACGCTCGGTCAATCTCCGCTTATCACTATGATTCTCCATATAGGATCAAAGCGATACCTCCTAAATCCTGTGTTTTGGATCTATGAGATAGATCTAATTGGATGTTAGGATACCCACTAGTTGTAGTGAGATGGTATCAATCGATCCTGGAGAGAATCACTGGAAAGGTTCCAGGGTGATAAGGACGACTGAATGTCAATCGCAGGCAATGTCTTTACCCTCAGTGGAGAGACGGTGTGTTGGAAGAGTTCCAAGCTAGATACCGTGACATACTAGACGATTAAAGGCAAGATACATCGTTACCAAGGATGCTACCAAAGAGGCAGTCTGGGTATATATAAGTTCATGAGATGAACTTCGTTCCAACCATTGTGTGACAATGGAGTTGTGGCTTTAGCAAAGGAACTTCCGTCCCATCAGAAATCCAGATATAATTCTTAGGCAGTATCACCTGATCATGGAGATGGTTGATCTCTAGGGAGATCGAGGTTAGGAGAGTAGACACAGAGGACAACAGCGCGGATCCACTCACAAAGGTCTTTTTCCCAGTAGAGACTTTTATGGGATGGTTGAGTATGAGATACTTCAACCGCAGCTAATTGTTGGGTATGCGATACCACAACAGATGGCCCTAGTGCAAGTGGGAGATTGTTAGTTATATGTATTCCCTAGAGGCCATTACTGTACATACGATGTATATTGTAATGGATGCTTGGACATATATAGGGAGGACTTTCTTGCTCGACATGATAGTATGCTATCTGGTTGTCCTTTATCTTAACATGTACTCTGAATGTCTCTATGTTACATGTTGATAAAGCCCTTAGGATATGTACTCGACTACTGGGACTATGATGAGATCATACTAGTGGGGCCACGGTAGTCGATGAGTACATCCTATAACTGTTCCTAGTCGAGGGTGTATCGAGACAGGGCATCGATACACCAGAGTAGACTAGCGTATACGCATCTTGACCCATATGATGGGCGATGGATGATCCCATATCCATCGGTGTTTGACATCAAGGATGGTGTACGGGTGCTCAGTAGAGACTGGGTACACTGGACGGACTCGCCGAGAACTCCCAGATGGTATTATACCTTACGTCAGATGGCAGTTCTCCGGTGACACTGGTACAGAGTAATCTGTTGACCCGAGATCGTCATAGAGTCTTGTGTGATTCCCACTGTGCTTTGATTTCCATCATACCACGTCCAAGAGGGCGTGCAAAAAGGTGGCTTTTGGGTACAGTCCCGAATCATATGGAGGCAAGGAGCGATAGGAGGGGATTCGTCTTTCCCGGTATAGAGAGTTGATGTTGTGCTGTGTTCAATTGGCTATAACCGGAAATCCCTGGCCAGGGTTGCAGAGATTTACTGGTAAGTGTTATCAGTAGTTTCTCGAACTGTTATAGACCTTATATCGACACGACTTATCGAGCTACTGGGGTCTGACGTTTACCACCCCTAGGCGAGATATGCAACATATCAGACGACGAGACCGGACTGTACGAGAGTGTTACTGTTTGGATTCACAGAAGAATGTACAGGCTTGCTTGTTGATCTTCTGAGCGCTCAATACCTGAGTAGCTGTTACGTTTAGCTGACCGCTTGCAGCTTGTGGGTGTTTGATATGATCATCAGCTACTGCCGGCGTATTGATGATTCTTTAGAGTCCTACACAGAGGTTTCTTAACTCAGGCAAAACGGAGTAGGGGCACATATGTGATATGTGCGGGACCGAGGATAAAACGATATGAGATACCGTATTCTATTCTCGCGATATTTGATATCAACCGGGTCATCGGATCAAGTGTTGATTCGAGGAATCGGTACGGATAAATATTAGTCGGTTATATGCGATATAGCCGGATTTTCGGATCAAGTGTTGATTCGATAATTTAATGTATATTAATATATATGATATATTAAATTACATTAACTAATATTAGCTCACTAAAAGATTCTTTTTCTCACTCGGGTAATACATTGATATATATGCGATATATGTTAAATGTATTATTTTATTTGGTTACAATAAATATTATATATGTGATATATAATATTGTAACATGATATGATAACTAATGCAACATGTTTAGTGGAGTTTAAACATGATTAGGGTTTGGATTAGGGTTAAGCTTTCTAGATGATTCTAGAAGGTTTTGGTTTTATTTTGTGAAAGATATTTTCAAGTGACTCATGCTTTAACCCAACCCAAACCCTAACCCTAGTTAATTCTCTACATGATTTTAGTTGACCATGGTTGCATTATTTATCATATTAATTCTTTCTATTCATCACAAAAGGAATTCTATCATATCTTGTTCATCTTCTTCCTTCTTCTTCTTTGCTTACAAAGCTTTCTTGCTTTGATATTTGTGATGAAAATATGTGAGAAAAAGATAAATAAAGAGAGAAAAAATCCTACTTCATCATCCTCATCTTCCCTTGCCATTTAGATGAGGGTGTTCACATCATTTCATGAGTGTTAGCTTGTGTTAACGAAACTTCAAGGTAGATCATCTTTGTATCGAAGATCGGAAGCAAAGGTTGCATCTTTCTCTTCGTGGAACCTCTCGAGAGTCCGGAACCCGATGATCGCAGTGAAGGGACCACAACACGGAGCATATGAAGTGAAGGATCGGATCTACAAAGGTTGTAATCCCTCTCACTTAGTGTTAAATTTGTTAACATGTTAGTTTTCGCCTAATCTCTAGTTTAAAGATCCGTATTCGGGTTGTTCGGCACGACTAAATTTTTAATCGGGCATGTTTGATGCCTCGTAGACCCTTGTGCGCGTGCCCAGCAACCCTACAGGTACTGCCGGAGCCCGAGGGCCGATCCGGACAGACGGAACCCGTGGGCCGATCCGGACAGACGGAGCCCGTGGGCCGATCTAGACTGATGGAGTCTGAGATATGAGGATTTACGTGTCGATGTTGAACACGGGTTTCATGATGTTTCGAGTGTCGATGTTGGACACTCAGGTTCCATGATTTTGATGTGTCATTGCTGGACACACGTTGATTGATATCCTCATATTTACATGCATATGCTTTCATGATATTTACATGCATGATGTTGTGTCATTGGTTGACACGTGGATGAGATCTACATGCATACAGGCATTGATTATATGGTTGGATGATATCCATATGCATATAGGCATTGAGTATATTGTTGGCACATATGCAGATACGGTCACCCTAGATATCATAGTATTACCTTTATGATATAGTTGACCTAGGAATCGTTGTTTTATTCGATTTCTACCTGATGATGTTTTCTACTCACGAGTTGGCAACTCACCCCCGTTGTGCCGCAGTTCTTGCAGGTTGACCGCATGGATCAGTAGCGGTATCGCTGGCACCCATCTTACATTCGGATGATTTGCTTTGGTAGGTGGTATACATTGGATCGTGCTACTATTGTATATTATTCCTGTTGTATCTAGTTTACTCCATCAATCAGAAACTAGTATTTGTATAAGTAGTAAGACTTAGCAAGACTTGTAGTTGTGAGACTTGAGCGATGGGTTATATGTTCGCTTGGTGGGTTGATGTCTTGCTTATTTCATTATCTTTGGTGTTGATCTTCGTCGTTGGGTGTCGTATACATGTTTTATGACTTGCGTGGTTGTGATTCCACCGATTTGGCGATGAGCTTGCTCCCGCTTAGGGATGACTTTTATATTATGATGTATTTGTGGTTTTGGATCAAAATATATAAAGGAGGTGCTGCCCAAATTTTTAAAAGACGAAACATGTTTTTCAACTAGTAAAATTCACTTGAATTTTCCATGATCCACTATTTATGCATTTAAGAAAACCTTTGATTTCCTCATACCTTTATTTCAAAACTTCACCTCTTTTATTTTCTTTAAAAATGGTTTAGATTTCTGGGCTTCGGCTTACTTGAATTACGTTACGCCTGTAGACGTGGCGTGATTTAAGTGCCGGTCACGAGCTAATATTTTTGGGTCGTAACAAATTCATCTTCTCTTCATGCTAAAAACCTTCATTTTTCCTCACAAAAAACCTCATTTATTTCCTAATTAAACCCTTACCCATTATTCCTTGGCTATCTAGCATGGATCTTGGAGCAAAAGAGCTAATTTGGGAGGCTAAGTGGCATGTTAGATCTATGGTTTGTGATGTATAAATTTTAACCCTATAGATAATTTGTTGTTTAAACACTTAAATCGAACTCAATTATTAGTAATATGGTTTCAATTTCAAGTTTGAAAATGCAAGAAAAGGATTTGGGTCAAGTTAGGGTTGTGATCAATTAATTATGGTTGTGAGATATATTTTAGCGTCTTAAGAATTTCAAAAAAAACCCAACCTAGTGGCTAAATTGCTAATTGTTACTTTTAAATTGTCCAAATTATATAACTTTGCAAACTAGGTTTTTAATTAATGTTTAATTAGATGAAACTAAAATTTAGTTAAGGTTTGGGTGGCTTAATTAAGATATTTAGTGAGTATTGTGGCCACTAAAATTGTTAAAATATCAAGTTTGTACCAATACGGTTAAAAGATGCTTACTAGGTTTTTGGGTTAAATCGATTTTATTTAAGTTTGAGGTTTTGGTGAATTATAACCTATTTCATATAATATTTGATGTGTCGTGGACGTGCGATTGGTGCCATTGGGTTTTTGGTTTGGTAGTTGCCATGTATTGCGACCCTAGTTGTGGTCTGTGGCGTTGTCGCGAGCGCGTTTTGTGCACCAAGCGCGTGCGCGCTTAGTTAGTGCGCGTGGTTGACTTGTATTGTTATGTCCGCGACTATTTTTATATTTATTCTTTTATTTTCTTGTGTACGTTTCTAGGATCGGGTGCAAAGGCGTCGGATGTGGCGCGGAAATGACAGCTGAAATCGGATCAGATTAGCCGAGGCGTCCAGGTAACTAAATGTATATCTATGGGGGAAGTCGGGTGGATAGCGTATAGCACCCCCGCAGTTTCGTAGTGTAGCATGCGAATATGATATATATATATATATATATATATATATGCGTTATTATGAGACGTGATTACTTAGCAAGAAAGCGCTTCTAGTTTAGTTTCTTAGTTGCAAAACCCTAGAGTTATGGTTGTCACGCACACACATGAACTCATGTGATATGTTTAGGGTGTATATGGTTATATGTGTGTATGTGTGTGTGTGTGTGTGGATGCGTTGGTACATATATATATATATATATATATATATGTATGTATGTATGTATATATACACATATACGTATACACGGATGATGAGGATAGTATATGATACTTGGAGGTGAGTCGATATGATCGAGTATGATGCCGTGAGATCGGTTATGTGATTTGGGTCGTGTTATGATATACGACATGATATTATAGTGGATCGATGGGCGATGTGTGTGTAAGTGCACGGCGGCGCCCCGGCCGTTAATCCGACGCCGGAATGCGGAAGCGGTGAATTACTTTAATTTTTCTTGAACCGGCACCACCGCGCACTAAAACCCGGATCGTGCCATTAACTAGTCCTAGCTAACTACAATATGGGGAAGAGAGATATACCGAGTGATCCGAGTCCTCCGGTCTTCTCGCCGTCGTCCTGATCTCCCGCGGAATGTCCGGTCTCACCTCCTCGCCGGAAAGGGTATCACGTCGCCGGGTTCTTTTACGGGCTCCTACCTCTAAACCGAGGCAACTCGGGCACGAAGTTGGAGAGTCGACGTGCCCATGGTTTGCTGTAGAATATAGTGTAGAAACATGTCTCATTTGGGGTTATGGAAAGTGCCCTTTTGGTGGAGGAATGATACAAGCTCATGGAGATGGAACTTATGGGATTTTTACACAAGCAAAAGAGCAAAAATCCCACATGAGAAATTTTGGACAGCCCTTTCATGGCTTGGCCGGCTATGCAAAGTGAATGGGGGGGAGAGGATGAATGAGGGAGTGTATGGATCAATCACAAGAGAAAGAGAGAGAAAAGGGTTATCGTGAAAAAGGAAATGATCACCCACTAAAACTCACACTCCATCAACCAATCATCAACAACCATGATTTCAAACTAAGACCAACACTCCACCACAACCATCATGAAACCACAAGTCAAGCCATCGTGGTCAAAAGAAGTCAAATGATGGTGCAAGTATCATGATACAATAAAATGCAAAGAACACCCTCCACAAATGCTTATTTGCACAAATGCAACTAAGCCCTCCTCCACCAATCTTCGGCCATTGAATGAAACAAAGAAATATGGCCGAAACGGAAAGCAAACTGGTAACTCCAGAAAACTGGTCCCGTAATAAATTATAGGAAAACCCCGATACTGTGTATACACACCCGCATTTGTATTCCAACCGAAATACAAATGCAATGAGACAAAATCTACACTGTACTATACTAGGATCCGGCTTAAACCAAAGCCGGCTAGTATTATCCGTCCGATCCTGATCCATGCAATACCGCACGTATCTGATCGAACCCTGCCATATATCCATACGGCCTCTAGTACTAACCGTCCGATCCTGATCCGTGCAATACCGCACGTATCTGATCGAACGCTGCCATATCTCCATACGGCCTCTACAGCGTTTCGCCCGAAACTTGAGTAACTGTATGTGTGGTGGAATCTAAAGACTCGTCAATACTATGGCTGTGGATTTAACCACTAGCACGTCAGAGGTATTAGCCATACGTGACGGGCCACCAACTATTGACCAAAAGGGACGTCGATGAGCGAACACATCCTGACATCCTACTGAGCTTGTCAGTGACAATATTCGTACAGTCCGGTCCGTTCGTCTATGAGCATCGCATGGCGGGCCTAGGGGGTTGGTAAAAGTCAGACCCCCAAAAGCGGTACAAGTCATGTCGGAGTGTAGCCCAGAACACCCTGAGATACTACTGGAATACCTACCAGTAAATCTCCTGCCTCAGCCGAGGGCTTCGTGTAATGGCTCTCCTAGACACAGCGCGACCTCACCCCCAATACCGGGAGAGACGAACCCCTGAAGATCCGCTCACTGCCTCCTTGTGACTCGGGACTGTACCCAACTAAAACCTGTTTGCACGTCTCCTTTGAGCATGGTAGGGTAGTAATCAAAGTACAGTGGGAACTCACACGAGACAAATGAAGATCCCCAGGTCGATGAACTAACCTGTACACATGTCACCAGGGAACTGCTATCTGACGTCAGGTATAAGACCAACTAGCATGTTCCCGGCGAGTCCTGTCCGGTGTACTCATAACCCAATGAGCACCTGTATACATCTTAGGTGAACCAACTGACACCAGTGGCTTGTGAGACCGGCCACCGCCCCTCGTCGGGGTCTCGACTGTATACACTAGTCTACTCTGGAGTATCGATGCCCTGTCTCGAAACTCCCACGACTAGGGACCATTTAAGGATGTGCTTATAGACTACCAGCTCCCACGTATATGATCGCCCTCATACTGCTGGCAGTCAAGCAAGAATCCTAGGGGCTCTATCAACGTGTAATAGCGACATGTCAGGTCACCTAAAGCAGTACACGATGATAAAGGTAAACCAGATAGCATACTATCATCTTGAGTAAGACTGTCCTACCGGGATAAGTCATCCCTCAATCATTGCAATCACGTGCATGTGATCCAATAATTGACTCTGAGGGCACTATCTCCAACAATCTCCCACTTGCACTCAAGGCTAATTATTGCGATGTCGCATACTTACAGCCCGTGTGATACCGAACACCCAACTCCTCTACTAGTCAGTCTCACAAAGCCTGTTTGCGAAACTATTGCGTTCGAGGAATAGCCTCAGTGAGTGGATCCGCTTTGATGTTTCTTTCTATGTCTCTCTATAATCTCAAGTTCGTGGAGAAAGCCATCTCCCGAAATGAGCAATACCTGTCTTAGAATGTGTCTGGATGTCTGATGGGACCTGGCTCATAAATGAACTCCAAATCCAAACTTCTTAGACTGTATCGTCAACTGAACTTAATCAGTGTCCTGCGCCATGCCTCCCTCAGTATTGCCTTGGACCACCTATCCAAAATATTGCCCCTCGTCAGAAGGAAAAACTATAACTCTGACAACCTCCTTGTTGTCCAGGTCACCTTGGAAGCCTGAAATGATAACTATCTCCCGAATGAGGCTGTCGTTATCATATCCCTAGAACATCCACTTATATTCTAAAACTGCTTCCGACTGTTTCTCCAGGATTGGATCAATGTCAACTTAATGCATCTAGTGCAAGAACAACATCTGGTGTGGTACTTGACATCTCATGATTGACTCAATTGCCTGAGCAAGTGATTTGCCAATCATGCACATCCCTCTCCCCTTTAGTCTGTAAGACACCTTTAGAGTGGGTGACTCCATTACTTGCAGGTACACTACCGTGCCAGGAGTCGTCCATTCTAAATACTCTTAGAATGCTGTCTAAGTACCCTGATTGGGAAACCACCCAAATCTAGATCTAAAACCATAGATCTAGTAACCATTATGTCTGATATAATGTCCAAGTCCCATGTGGAGAAACCACTGTGTGACGACCAAAGTACAACCGATCGTAGTATAAGAATATCACTTCCTGTTCTGTGTATGTCATCCAAATACCAGGACATCACACTCTACTACCTTCTTAACAGATCCATCCCCTGTTCTGATGAAGTCAAACCTATGACTGTCACATCAGAAATGGATGATCTATCTCCGCTATATTTGCTTTAGTCTATAAATAGACATAAGCCACTTGTCCACCAATGCTTCCGCTGCTCCCACTGACTAGGACAGCCCTCTGGCAGAGTCATATAGACGCACATTTCTAAAGCCAGTTTAGAACGACGCTATACTAATCCTCCCGCCGGGTCTCGCGGCCTGGAACAATAGCAATGGCAAGTGTGGGTAAACAAGAATCTCCCTGTCACCGTCCTTGAGGCTACCGGAGTACCTCTCGGGTGCCTGAGGTTACCCACCAAATCTGCGGAGTGGCCAATGGAATGTCAAACCAGATTGAATCTTTAGGTTCCTATCAAATCTTCAGTAATCGTTTGTGGTTCTGGAATCACTTCCAGTTCTACCATACTCCCACTACTGTTTTCTGAAACAATCCATTTTATTTAAAACTGTGGCGAGTCTAGAACAATATCACTATTGATCTTCCAGATGGTAGAAAGTCAACCCTCGTCATAGCCTGGGTCAACCCACAAACAGCCATTACAGAAAACGTGCCTTGAGTTATCCAGAGTCTGGTTTTAAGCATAAGCCGGACAACTCCCCGTACCTTAACATCGTTAAGATATGAACTGTTCTATATCCAATACAGAAACAGAGGCACTGATTTAATGGAACCAGATTCAAATCATGCAGCTGTCTCCAGTGCATGTCTACTAAGTGGAAAGAGGCCGATCAGCGTTACTCAACTTAGGAATGCTTCCAATTATGAGTAACCTGAAAGAGAAGCAAGTTCTCTTAACCATTACTATCAACTGAATACCATACACAAGTATCTACATCTTCGATCACCTTGAAGAATCCCGATACTTGCAATATCTGGTTCTCTACTTTATTCAAATACCTATAACTTCTCAAAATTCGGACCCTGCGTTTCCACGAAACACCTGTCTAAAAACTAGAGAAGTCATAAGTAAACCGAATATAGTACGAGGACCAACCCCTCTGTCCTGATGGACCCTGGACAATATACAATACTCTGTATAAGTCCCTTGAGTCTGATAACTCATTCACTGTGTGTCGTAGGTTGAAAACTGTACTCATGGTTAAGAAGAATTACACCGCTGTTTAATGCTCCTTACCTAACCATCCACTGATATAGGTAAATGTCATAGACATAATTTCAAAAAGGTATATCTCACTCTATGAAAATAGACGTACAGATATATCAATTTGAAATTGGTGCACAACAGCGGATATTCAAAACCAAATATTTGCCGTCCGGCAAACAACCCAGGTGATTTCCTCAAATATCACCGATTACAACGAATCCCGATATAATGAGGATGATCACCTAATTCCCACTAACCTACTCCCACTAATCATCTGTAAAACCATACAGATGTGAGAATTATACCTGGTAAATACATACCCTGGAGTAAGTATCTAATCGGGAAATCAGTTTTCCTTTAACAGTACACAGTGAAACTGAAACATTGAAATGTTTCGTAGGGGTATCCTGGTATTCCTAGTAATTCTTCTTCCAGATTCACGACTGTAACCATATATTCCTTTGCCACCTCTCCAAATCCCTTTTTATGTCTTTAGTCATTACCTTCTGCACACCCCTTTAGGCCAAATGGTTTTCTTCCTTCCCTACCGTTCGGCACCAGCCTATGGTTTGGAAGAAGACTATCCAATAAGCATAATGGGTGTACTGTCCTAATCCTAGGAGCACTCGCAATGCGAGAGAAGGTGAAGATAAAAGACACCTGAATAAATATTATTCCTATTTCTCCTGAACCAGAATCCATCCCCGAACTGGAACAAGTTCCTTTTCGAGTTCGTATATAACCATACGATGGAGTATCCAATAAACTGTGGATCTTCGTAGTGATACGGAGTGTTCTGGAGAAATACAAAGGTGATTTAGGATTGGCGAAGAAATACTTGGTTTGGTCGTGAATAGCAGTCGCAATTTACTTTGCCCTCTTACTAATCCCTTGCTTTATCTTAACTTAATACCTTCTGCACACCATCGTTATGCTAATTGGTTTTCTTCATTCCCCACTGTTCGGCACCAGCCTAAGGTTTGGAAGAAGACTATCCAATTTGCGTAATAGGTGTACTACTCCTAAACTAAGGAGTACTCGCAACCTGAGAGAAGGTAAAAGGAAAAGACAACTGAATAGTCCTATCCGTTTTCTCCAGAACCGGAAACCATCCTCGAATAAATTCCTTCGAGTTCGTATCTAACCATACGATGGTTTTTTCCAATGGAAGTGGACGTTCGTAGTAATACGGGGTGTCCTGGAGAAAAGGGTAAAAGTAGGAGTGGCAATGAGGTTTGCAACTGTGACAATCCATAAGCCAGTGTTAAGAAGGTTCGGTCAACTTGGTCACTGAGTCATTGTCTTAGGGTCGGGTCAATGGTCGCTGCCAAAGAGAGAGAGAGAAAAGAAACACTCAGCGTGCACTCTAACCAAGATCAGAATGGTTACCAATTTATCTAATCTGGAAACCTCCCACTGTACCGTCAAATTCTCCTCCAAACCTGAAAGAAGAATTAGTCGGGTCACCCGAGGAGTAAACCAACTCATCAATGGGAATCGGGATCCAACTATCATCGCATGATAACGTGACGGAATCCGCTCATGGTGTCACACTCCATAAGGTATGCGCATATCTGGCAAGTTTCAGTTTCTTTAGAAACTCCGGATGTGATTTTTGCCCTATGCTCTTATGACCTTGACTTTGGCCAACATATCATAAGTCACATGTCAAGTTCTACCCGTCATTCTCCAGGTTAATTTGAGCACACCCGTACATACCCTTGACTTTGGCCAAAATAGTAGTACGACTGCCCCAAACCAACACATCTATCTATGCTGCATATGAATACCCAATAGCTACCAATCACTGTGCCTTGACTTTGACCAACATACACAGCTTGAATACTATTGACCACCCATATGAAACGACGGAGGGCTACGAATGGTTTCTAGCGAAAACCTTTAACGTAATGAACTTGATATCGTTGAAGGAACGGATAGCTTTTAAAAATATAGTGTCGAAAACCTTTGCTAAAGAGGTCACTCCCGGTGAAAGGATCTCGGCTCTTTCCCCGTAGAATGAGGTGCAGGATATTCAAACTGAATACCACGGTGCAAAGCAAAAGTAATCGGCTATAGTGAAGTTAATGCCCTGACGCAAACTTCTGTCCAAGGGGTCACTCCCGGTGAAGGGATCTCGGCCCTTGCCTCGTCGACTGAGGAGCAGGATATTCCAATTGAATACCACGATGCAAAACAAAAGTGAACGTCCTTGCAATAACAGCTTTTTGAAAAGTGTCCCAACAACATCAGATTAGGTTTGTTTTTAACTTGCATTGATCCGAATCAACGCAGTCCCATCAATTGATCACACCATAAAGAACGAAAATATACTGATATACGTATATGCCATCCGCATTCGCCACTGGGTCCCGTCATTACCCGTTAGGTTAGCTAACTAACGACAGAGCGGGGACTGGACTAGTACGGATGAAAAACATATACAAAATCTACTAATATATATACCAATATATAATATTTCGCTCAAGGCGTGATAAAATGCAACATCACAGAAATGTACAGCATCACAGAACAATACAGATATCTGGGATCCCCGGGTTTCACAGAGCCACTACTGAAACCCGACGTTCCCCTGGTCGTGTGGATAGCCTGTGCAATGAAATCCTAGACCCCTACGGGCGCGGCAAGTTACCCGCCAAAACCTAAAGCGAGGCTGCCCCCTACAGCAACGTGAATGGACCACCCAGCACTTCACGGAATCCGGTAACTTGGGCACCCCTCCTGGGTCAACCTGTACCCCCTACGAGTGCGGCGAATAGCCCGCCAATTCTAGAGTGAAGACCCCCCATCTCAATGCCATGAGATGCGGGCCCGTTGCCCTCTAGAACCCGGCTATCCGTGCACCCCACCTTGGGGTAATCCTAGTACAGAAAATAAAATATACATACAACGGGTACATCGACCGCAACCTGGTCGTGCCCTAAAATAATAATACAAACAGGCAGTGACGGCAGTCCACATGTCGGACGCTCGCCCCGCAATATCAAATGTACATAATACAACAAAACTGTACTAGCATTGTATCCAGGCTATCCCCCACGACCAATCCACAACATCACAGCACAATCACAGAACATCAACGTGAATGTCACGTTCGCAAATCCGTCTAACCGGGCTATAGCAGTTAGACAGGATTTACCGATCAAGTGACATTCACGGTCGCAGATATAATGTAAATACTGTGAACAAATGTGTTTAAAATATCCGATCGATTAAATTTTACCAAGTGGGCCCCCAAGCAATACTGTAGCACTCACAGAAAATCTGGGCCCAAACAAAGTATACCAAAACCCCTATTTTCAGCCCAAAAGCCCACTGCAAAAAATTGGTGAAGTGAATCCAAATTCCTGCGGCAGAACCGCGGCCAAAGAGGGGTTATGGCCGCGGTTCCGCGGTCGTACGGAAGGATCAAGTCACCAAAATTTTACGGTGTTCTTAGGATTCCCAGCACATCATTCAGCAACACCGTGAAAAAATTTTCGAGGCAAAAAAAATTTCGACAGAAACTGATTGTACATGAAAACGCGGTTTTGGGATTTTTGTTCGATCGAAAATGTAAAACACATTAACCAAAGCTAGACTAGGTTAATGGCGAGGCTCTGATACCACTGTAAGTGCACGGCGGCGCCCCGGCCGTCAATCCGACGCCGGAATGCGGAAGCGATGATTTACTTTAATTTCTCAAACCGGCACCACCGCGCACTATAAACCCGGATCGTGCCATTAAACTAGTCCTAGCTAACTACAAGATGGGGAAGAGAGATATACCGAGTGATCCGAGTCCTCCGTTCTTCTCGCCGTCGTCCCGATCTCCCGCGGAATGTCCGGTCTCCACCTCCTCCCCGGAAAGGGCACCACGTCGCCGGGTTCTTTTACTGGCTCCCACCTCTAAACCGAGGCAACTCGGACACGAAGTTGGCGAGTCGACGTGCCCAAGATTTGCTGTAGACTTTAGTGTAGAAACATGTCTCATTTGGGGTTATGGAAAGTGCCCTTTTGGTGGAGGAATGATACAAGCTCATGGAGATGGAACTTGTGGGATTTTTACACAAGCAAAAGAGCAAAAATCCCACATGAGAAATTTTGGACAGCCCTCTCATGGCTTGGCCGGCCATGCAAAGTGAATGGGGGGGAGAGGATGAATGAGGGAGTGTATGGATCAATCACAAGAGAAAGAGAGAGAAAAGGGTTATCAGGAAAAAGGAAATGATCACCCACTAAAACTCACACTCCATCAACCAATCATCAACAACCATGATTGCAAACTAAGACCAACACACCACCACAACCATCATGAAACCACAAGTCAAGCCATCATGGTCAAAAGAAGTCAAATGATGGTGCAAGTATCATGATACAATAAAATGCAAAGAACACCCTCCACAAATGCTTATTTGCACAAATGCAAATAAGCCCTCCTCCACCAATCTTCGGCCATTGAATGATACAAAGAAATAGGGCCGAAACGGAAAGCAAACTGGCAACTCCAGAAAACTGGTCCCGTAATAAATTATAGGAAAACCCCGATACTGTGTATACACACCCGCATTTGTATTCCAACCGAAATACAAATGCAATGAGACAAAATCTACACTGTACTATACTAGAATCCGGCTTAAACCAAAGCCGGCTAGTATTATCCGTCCGATCCTGATCCGTGCAATACCACACGTATCTGATCGAACCCTGCCATATATCCATACGGCCTCTAGTACTAACCGTCCGATCTTGATCCGTGCAATACCGCACGTATCTGATCGAACGCTGCCGTATGGAGCCATATCTCCATACGGCCTCTACAGCGTTTCGCCCGAAACTTGAGTAACTGTATGTGTGGTGGACTCTAAAGACTCATCAATACTATGGCTGTGGATTTAACCACTAGCACGTCAGAGGTATTTGCCATACGTGACGGGCCACCAGCTATTGACCAAAAGGGACGTCGATGAGCGAACTCATCCTGACACCCTACTTAGCCTGTCAGTGACAATATTCATACAGTCCGGTCCGTTCGTCTATGAGCATCGCATGGCGGGCCTAGGGGGTTGGTAAAAGTCAGACCCCCAAAAGCGGTACAAGTCGTGTCGGAGTGTATCCCAGAACACCCTGAGATACTACTGGAATACCTACCAGTAAATCTCCTGCCTCGGCCGAGGGCTTCGTGTAATGGCTCTCCTAGACACAGCGCGACCTCACCCCCAATACAGGGAGAGACGAACCCCTGAAGATCCGCTCACTGCCTATATGTGGCTCGGGACTATACCCAACTAAAATCTGTTTGCACGTCTCCTTTGAGCGTGGTAGGGTAGTAATCAAAGTACAGTGGGAACTCACACGAGATAAATGACGATCCCCAGGTCGATGAACTAACCTATACACATGTCACCAGGGAACTGCTATCTGACGTCAGGTATGAGACCAACTAGCATGTTCCCGGCGAGTCCTGTCCGGTGTACTCATAACCCAATGAGCACCTATATACATCTTAGGTGAACCAACTGACACCAGTGGCTTGTGAGACCGGCCACCGCCCCTCGTCGGGGTCTCGACTGTATACACTAGTTTACTCTGGAGTATCGATGCCCTGTCTCGAAACTCCCACAACTAGGGACCATTTAAGGATGTGCTTATAGACTACCAGCCCCCACGTATATGATCGCCCTCATACTGCTGGCAGTCAAGCAAGAATCCTAGGGGCTCTATCAACGTGTAATAGCGACATGTCAGGTCACCTAAAGCAGTACACGATGATAAAGGTAAACCAGATAGCATACTATCATCTTGAGTAAGACTGTCCTACCGGGACAGGTCCTCCCTCAATCATTGCAATCACGTGCCTGTGATCCAATAATTGACTCTGAGGGCACTATCTCCAACAGTGTGTTATTCACACGCGGATATATGTTTGATTATATTGGTATGTTCTAGATTTAGAACAGTACTCCTAATTCAGGATATGATGATAATGATACCAGATAAATAATGAGGTATAAGTGATATTTGACCCGTACCCCGATTTGGGATGTCTTACGATGGATTTTTACCGTACGATGTATAAATAGATGATTAATCCGCACTCTTGACTCGAGGATGTCGTATTCTATATTTTATCGTACGTGACGCTATTGAGGTGGGATCACCGACTACTAGATATATCGAATCGGACTTAGGTGGATTTCCTTACCCTTTTGATTAGTCTCTTAGCATCTCCATGTAGTTTACTTGGTAGATGTTAAACTTGGATCGAGTCATACTTATTTTCAAACCAACGAATCGTGAGTAATTTAAAGATAGGCCGAAGGATACTATGGATTTTTCAAAGGATGTATCTTTTCTCAAAAGACCTCGTAACCCCTATTTTTCTAAAACCACGATTCGTGTGATTTCAGACACCAGAAACTGTATGACTCGTATATAGAAATGTATATTCTTATATGTTGCGTTTATTACATCTTTTTTCGTATATTCATGTTGTTCTCATCGCATTGCATGCTTATACCTGTGTTTTCTTTAGTCATTATGAACCCTGTTGTCAGGTCACTAGCACCATTACCAATGATGGGTATGCTCCATGTACACTTGCTTGCCGGCTCACACACATCATCATCAGTAATTTCCATGTCACGTACAATTTAGAGAATATTACTTCATGGATATAACTGCTAGTAGATAGTTCCAATATATAATTACTATGTTAGTTTAAATATTGCATTCTTTACTTAGATACCATGCATGTATATGTATTCATTTGTCATGTGATATTATGAGGCGTTATGCCGGTAATTCAGTGTTTATTTACTCTTGATTATGGGATTCGGATTTTCCCTGAGATTTCTGGATTTGGAGAAACCACAAGGATTTATAAACTCATTATCATTTCTAAAAATAGAAATTTGCGGTTTTCTCGTGATATGATATTTGTGGCGTCCATCATGTATTTTCTCGATTCTTGAGCCGTATCACATACCCGATTTGAGGAGGGGGATGCACCGTCTTCGGGTACATGATGGACCCGGTGCAGTACCTCGGGGCAAGAAGATCGCACAGATGGCGTTGAGCCCGGCAGGGGAGCACTACCGACTGGTGATTGTATGGAGACTCGACAGATATCCGGAGGATACCGTTCGGAGTTATGGGCCGATCCTGATCATGCGGAGCCCGAGATATTGGGATTTGATGATACGGGCCAGTCCGGATTGCCGGAGCTCGAGATATTGAGATATTGGGATATATATTTTGTTTCGATGCTTGACACGGATTCTCTGTTGATTTCATTGATGATACTTCGATTTTTATACAGAAATCTCACTGAGATAAGAAAACAATTTTCTCATTTAAGATGTATTCTGTTTTCATGCATTCATACATCATATATGTGATATGTTGAGTTATATGTATGCCCTAGAGGCCATTACTGTACATACGATGTATATTGTAGTGGATGCTTGGACACATATAGGGTGGACTTTCTTGCTCGAAATGATAGTATGCTATCTGGTTGCTCTTTATCTTAACATGTACACTGATAGTCTCTATATTACATGTTGATAAAGCCCTTAGGATGAGTACTTGACTACCAGGATTATGATACAGATCATACTAGTGGGGACAGTGTAGTCGCTAAGTTCATCCTTCAAATGTAACAAGTCGAGGGTGTATCGAGACAGGGCATCGATATACCAGAGTAGACTAGCTCATAGCTTCTCGACCCATGTAGATGGGCGTTGGATGATCCCATATCCATTGGTGTTTGACATCAGAGATAGTATATGGGTGCTCAGTGGAGACTGGGTATACTGAACGGACTCGCCGAGAACTCCTAGATGGTATTATACCTATCGTCAGATAGCAGTTCTCTGGTGACACTGATACAGGTTAGTCTGTAGACCCGAGATCTTCATAGAGTCTTGTGTGATTCCCGTTGTGCTTTGATTTCCACCTTACCACATTCAAGAGAACATGCAAAACGGTGGCTTTTGGGTACACTCCCGAGTCACATGGAGGCAATGAGCGATAGGAGGGGTTTCGTCTCTCCCGGTATTGGGAGTTGATGTTGCGCTGTGCTCGATTGGCTATAACAGGAAGTCCCTGGCCAGGACTGCTTCAGAGATATACCGGTAAGTGTTATCAGTAGTTTCTCGACCCGTTATGAGCCTCACATCGGCACGACTTATCGAGTTACTGGGGTCTGACGTTTACCACCATTAGACGAGATATGCGACATATCAGACGAAGAGACCGGATTGTACGGTAGTGTTACTGATTGGATTCGCAGGAGTGTGAGCAGGCTTACTTGTTGATCTTCTGATCGCTCAATACCCGGGTGGCCGTTACGTTTAGCAGACCGCTTGCGGCTTGTAGGTGTTTGATATGATCATCACCTGCTGCCGGCGTATTGACAAGTCTTTAGAGTCCTACACAGGGGTTTCCTGGATCAAGCGAAACGGAGTAGGAGCACATATGTGATATGTGCAGGACTAAGATTAATACGATATGAGATACTGTATTCTATTCTCGCGATTTGTGACATTGGTCAGTTATATATGATATAGCAGGGTTATCGGATCAAGTGTTGATTCGATAAGTTGTTACATATGATATTAGTCGGTTATATGTGATATAGCCGGATTATTAAATCAAGAGTTGATTTGATAATTTAATGTATAATTATATATTTGATATATTAATTTACATTAACTAGTATTAGCTCACTCATGATTTCTTTTTTCACTAGTTTTATGCATGTGTATATATGTGATATTGTAACGTTTCAAAAAAAATAAAATATTATTTTTGGGAATTTTCATAATTTAATATTAATTTAATGAATATTTTAATATTTCGGTATAATTAAATACCGATAAATGGGGAAAATTTTGTAAAAATTATGGAAAATTCTAAAATAGGGTATTTAGTGGAATTATGCCATTTTTAAGTTTTTATGGTTAGTTATATGCTAATTTAGTGCTAATCGCGATTAAAAATCGCTAATCAGTTTTTTAGCATTTTGGGGCAAAACATGCACATATCATTTTTACACTTGTGTTTCATTTGTTTCTTTGCCTTCTCTTTATTTTAGCATGGTTGATTAGGGCTGACCATTGAGTGAGAAGGATATGATAAGAAAAGAAAAGAAAAAGGTAGGAATGATGATGAGAGAGAAAGAGTGGGTGAGGGTTACTTTTGACTTGTTGAACCATGCTCCCCATCATTCTTCACACCCTTTTCTCTCTCCCCTCTCCTTGTGCTGCTGCTGCTGCCCTCTCCCTCTTCTTCCTCCTCCCTCTTCAAGCCTAGATCCACCATGAAATTCACTCCAAAACCCTTTTCCCATTTCATAAAAAATGCTCCCAAGCTCACTAGCTACACATTGAACCTAGAAAGAGAGGATCTTAAGGACTTTGAGCAACTCAATGTTGGAGATAGTGCCCTCAAAGTCAATTATTGGATCACAGGTACGTGATTGCAATGATTGAGGCATGACCTATAACGATATGATAGTCTTGCTCGAGATGATAGTATGCTATCTAGTTTGTCTTTATCATCGTATACATGCTTTAGTTCACTATTGCATGATAATGGAGCACATAGGATTCTTGCTTGACTACCAGCAGTATGATGGCGATCATATATGTGGGAGCTGGGGTCTATAAGCACATCCTTAAAAGTGTCCCTAGTCGTGGGAGTTTCGAGACAGGGCATCGATACTCCAGAGTAGACTAGTGTATACAGTCGAGACCCCGACGAGGGGCGGTGGTCGGTCTCACAAGCCACTGGTGTCAGTTGGATCACCTAAGATGTATACAGGTGCTCATTGGGTTATGAGTACACCGGACAGGACTCGCCGGGAACATGCTAGTTGGTATTATACATATCGTCAGATAGCAGTTCCCTGGTGACATGTGTACAGGTTAGTTTGTCGACCTAAGATCATCATTTGTCTCGTGTGAGTTCCCACTGTGCTTAGATTACTACCCTACCACGCTCGAAGGAGACATGCAAACAGGTTTTATTTGGGTACAGTCCCGAGCCACATGGAGGCAGTGAGCGGATCGTCGGGGATTCGTCTTTCCCGGTATTGGGGGTTGATGTCGCACAGTGCACGGGTGGCCATCACTAGAAATCCTCGGCCGAGGTAGTGGAGAATTACTGATTTGGATCAGTAGTTTCTCAGGTGGTGATGGGCTTCATGCCGACACGATTTATCGCGTTATTAGGGGTCTAACTTTATCCACCCCCTAGACTCGATATGCGATACTCTTTAGACGAACGAACCAGACTGTATATACATTGTCACTGTCCGGCTCAGTAGGGTTTATGGATGAGTTCACTCGTCAGCTTCCCTTCCAATCAATACATAGGCAACCGTTACGTACAGCTTGTACCTTTGACGTGCTAGTGGTTATACCCAGTGCCAGTGTGTTGATGAGTCATTAGAGTCCCCCACAGACACTTTCCCATGTTCGGACGAAATGTTGTAGAGGCCGTATGGTTTTATGGCAGGGTTCGGAAAATACACGTGCGTTTACGCACGTGTCATTTTTCGGGCAGATAATACTGGTCGGCTTTGGTTTAAGCTGGATCCAAGTATTATGCTGTATAGATATAATATCTTTGTCTCAGTTGCATTTGTATTCGGTCGTAATACAAATGCGGGTATGTTTATACTCATACGGGGTTATCCTGAAATTCGTTTCAGGATCACTTTTGGAAGTTGCTAGTTTCCAGTTTTCTATCAAGCCGTATTTAACATTCGGTTAAATACGGATTTATCCTTTCGTCACTTGGGTGAGTCATGAGAGTGAGTCATGATTCTAGAAGGTTCTAGAAGTGGTGATTAGGCTTGTGAGTCATTAGCGCTTTAATTGTGTTCATACTTGGTGTATGATGAATCATTCATTGCATTTAATGGTTTTAGTGATGTGTTAAGGCGACTCATTCTCTTCATGATTGATCTTTATCTTGTAGTCACCTTCCCCTCTCCTACACTCACCTTCCCCCTCTTCTATATATGGCCGGCCCCTCCCCACCTCCTCACTCACTCACTCGGGAAAAGATTATGATAGATTTGTGTATGGAAATTTCATATAGCTCAAATTCTTATCACCCGATTCAAAAGGCAACTTCATTAACCATTTGTCCATTGCTTTGGACGTAACGAGACAAAGTGTTCTCCTCATTCTCTACATCATCTTGGTTGTCTCTTTTAGCAAACTTGACGACCGAGTTGCCTCGGTTCACAGGCGGGAGCCCGTTTAAAGATCCGTCGACGTGGTGCCACCTGGACGACGAGACTGGAGATTCAGGAGATCGGAGCAGCCGCAACAAAGCGTGGGATGATGGTTGAAGACCGAAGGACTCGGATCGTTCGGTATAACATTTCTACCCACATTGTAGTTTGTTAGTTTAGTTTTAATGGCAAATCCGGGTTATAGTACGCGATAGTGCCAGTTGTAAAAATTTTTTGTTCCGCATTTGGCGTCTGTTAGACGGTCGGGGCGCTACCGTGGACTTACAGTGGTATCAGAGCCTCACCATTAAGCTATACTAACTTGTGCTAACGCGCTTAAAATATCGATCGGACGGAATTTTCAAAATTGCAATCTCCAAGGGTTAAATTTTCTATCGATTTTAAAAGGTGTCTAAAAATTATTTTGACCATCACAGAAAAACAAGCAGGCTTTTTAAAGAATAACAGAGAAAAGCGGTCCACTGAATCGTCCGTACGACCGCGAAACCGCGGTTAAAGCCTAGCTTTGACCGCAGAACCGCGGCCGTCTTGGCGTTTCAGTTGGTCAATTTTCTACTGTTGGTTCTTTGTTGGAAATTGTGGTTTCTGGTACTGTTTTTTTGGGCCCAGATTTTATTACTGTACAGCAGATGTACGTGGGGCCCACTTCGGAAAATTTTGTCGATCGAAATTTTAAACTTGTTAGTATACAATACTTACTTTATATCTCCGACCGGGAATGTCATTTGATCGGTAAACCGCGTCTAATTGCTATAGTTCTTTTAGACGGGTTTGCGAACGTGACATTCGCGTTGATGTTCTGTGTTGTGCTGTATTGTTGCGGATATGTCGTGGTGGATAGCAAGGTGCAATGATAGTGCAGTTTTGATTTATTTGTACATTTGATATTGCGGGGTGAGCGTCCAACATGTGGACTGACGTCACTGCCTGTTGTATAATATTCTTTTGGGGCACGACCGGGTTGAGGTCGATTTACCCGTTGTACATATTTTTATTTCTGTACTAGGTTTATCCCGCGAAGGAGTGCACGGATAGCCAGGTTCTGGAGGGCAACGGGTCCGTATCTCATGGCTTTGAGTGGCAAAGGGACCTCACTCTAGAATTGGCAGACTATTCGCCGCACTCGTAGGGGGTACAGGTTGACCCAAGGAAGGGTGCTCAATTTACCGGATTCCGTGAACTGTCGGGTGTTCCATTGACTATGCTGTGGGGGACTGCCTCGCTTCAGGTTTTGGCGGGTAACTTGCCGCACCCGTAGCGGTCTAGGTTTCATTGCACAGGCTATCCACACGACCAGGAGAACGTCGGGTTTCAGTAGCGGCTCGGTGAAACCCGGGGATCCCAGTTTATCTGTATTGTTCTGTGATGCTAATTACTTTTCTGTAATGTTTCATATTATCATGCCTGGAGCGATTATTGTATATTGGTATATATACTATTAGATGTTGTATATGTTTTACACCCGCGCTAGTCCAGCCCCCGCTCTGTCGTTAGTTAAGTAACCTAACGGGTGATGACGGGACCCAGTGGCGAATGTGGATGGCATATACGTACATTTTATTTTCATTCTTTTCTGGTGTGATTGATTGATGGGACTGCATTGATTCTTATCAATGCAAGATAAAACAAACCTATATTTGATGTTGTTGGAACAAATTTTAAAAGGTGTTATTACAAAGATGTTTCCTGTTGTTTTGCATAGCGATATTCAGTTAGAATATCCTGCACCTCATTCGACGAGGCAAGGGCAGATATCCCTTCACCGGGAGTGACCCCTTGGGCAGAAGTTTACGTTAGGGTAATAACTTCAATATAGTCGATTACAAGTTGCTTTGCATCGCGGTATTCAGTTGGAATATCCTGTACCTCATTCCACGAGGAAAGAGCCGAGATCCCTTCACCGGGAGTAACCTCTTTAGCAAAAGGTTTTCGCCACTATATTTTTATAAAAAGCCACCAGGTTCCTTTAGCGATATCAAGTTCGTTACGTTAAAGGTTTTTTGGCCAAAAACCAGTCGTAGCCCTCCATCATTTCTTTTGGGTATTCGGTAGTATTCAAGCTATGCATTTTAGCCAAAGTTAAGGCATAGTGTTTGGTAGCTGCTGGCTATTCATCTGTTGCATAGATAGATGAGTTGGTTTGGGACAATCGTTCTGCCATTTTGGCCAAAGTCAAGGGCATGTGCGGGTGGGTTCAAATTCACCTGGATAGTGATGGGTAGAACTTGGCATGCGACTTATGACATTTTGACCAAAGCTAAGGTTATAAGAGCATGGGGCAAAAATCACATCGGGAGTTTCAAACATACAGGAAACTTGCCAGGCATGCGCATACCTTCTGGAGTGTGATAACTTGAGTGGCTTCCATCAAGTTATCATGCGATGATAGTTGGATCCCGATTCTCACTGATGAGTTGGTTTATTCTTCGGGTGATCCCGACTAATTCTTCTTTCAGGTTTGGAGGAGAATTTGAGATAACAGTGGGAGGTTTCCTGATTAGATAAAGTAATAACCATTCTGATCTAGGTTAGAGTGCACGCAGAGTGTTTCTTTTCTCTCTCTCTTTGGCAGCGACCTTTGACCGACCCTAGACTATGACTCAGTGACCAAGTTGACCGAACCTTCTTACAATAATAGCTTTTGGATTGTCCGAGTTGCATAAGTCATTGCCGCTCCTTCTTTTACCCTTTACATTTCTCAGAAAACCCTGTATTACTACGGATATCCACTTCCATTGGATAGATCCATCGTATGGTTATATACGAACTCGAAGGGAATTCTTCGAGGATGGATCCAGGTTTAGGAGAAATAGAATTGGTTTATTCAGTTGTCTTTTATTATCACCTTCTCTCAGGTTGCGAAGGCTCCTTAGTTTAGGAGAGTACACCTATTACGCTTATTGGATAGTCTTATTCCAAACAATAGGCTGGTGTCGAAAGGTAGGAAATGAAGAAAACCAATTAGCCTAAGTAGGGTGTGCAGAAGGTAATATGTAAAGACAAGATAAAGGGATTAGAAAGAGGGCAAAGTAAATTTGCGACTATTATCATTCACGACCAAACCGCATACTTCATCGCCACTCCTATTTTACCATTGCTTTTTTCCCCAGTTTAGGAGAAAAAGAATAAGGTATTATTCAGTTGTCTTTTATCATCACCTTCTCTCAAGTTGCGAGTACTCCTAGGATTAGGAGAGTACACCTATTATGCTTACTGGATAGTCTTCTTCCAAACCATAGGCTGGTGCCAAATGGTAGGGAAGGAAGAAAATTATTTAGCCTAACGATGGTGTACAGAAGGTAACGACTAAAGACAAATATAGGGATTTGGAGAGATGGCAAAGAAATATACGGTTACAGTCATGAAAAGGATTATGGAAGAGGCATTACTAGGAATACCAGGATACCCCTACGAAACATTTTCATGTTTCAGTTACACTGTGCATTGTTAAAAGAAAACTGATTTCCCGATTAGATGCTTACTCCAGGGTATGAATTTACCAGGTGAGTTTCTCACATCTGTATGGTTTTACAGATGATGAGTGGGAGTAAGTTATTGGGAATTAAGGTGATCATCCTCATTATATCGGAATTCGTTGTAATTGGTGATATTTGAGGAAATCGCCTGGGTACAGTTTTCAACCTACGATGCACAGGTTTTGAGTTATTCAAACTCAAGGGACTTATACAGAGTGTTGTATATTATCCAGTGTCCGTCAGGACAAAGGGGTAGGTCTTCGTACTATGTTCTGTTTACTTATGACTTCTCTAGTTTTTAGACAAGTGTTTCGCAGAAATACAATGTCTAAGTTTTGAGAAGTTGTAGGTATAAGAATAAAGTAGAGAACCAGGTGTTACAAGTATCGGGATTCTTCAAAGAGATTGAAGATATAGATTCTTGTGATTGGTATTCAGATGATAGTAATGGTTTTGAGAAACTTGTTTCTCTTTCAGGTTACTCATAATTGGATGGATTCCTAAGTTAAGTAATGCTGATTAGCCTCTCTCCATTAAGTTGATATGCACTAGAGATAGCTGCATGATTTGAATCTGATTCCAATTAAATTAGTGCCTCTATTTCTACATTGTATATAGAATGGTTCATATCTTAACGATGTTAAGATACGGGGAGTTGTCCAGCTTATGCTTAAAACCAGACACTGGATAAATCAAGGCACGTTTCTGTAATGGCAGTTTGTGGGTTGACCCTGGCTTTGACGAGGGTTGACATTTCTACCATCTGGAAGATCAATAGTGATATTGTTCTTGACTCGCCACTGTTTTATTAAAATGGACTTTTTCAGAAAACAGTAGTGAGAGTATGGTAGAACTGGAAGTGATTCCAGAACCGCAAACGATTACGGAAAATTTAATAGGACCAATATATTCAATTAGGTTTGACATTCCATTAGCCACTCCGCAGTTATGGTTGGTAACCTCAGACATCCGAGAGGTACTCCGGTAGCCTCAAGGACGGTGACAGGGAGGTTCTTGTTTACCCAGACTTGACACTACTGTTGTTCCAGACTATGAGACCCGGCAAGAGGATAATTATAACGTCGTTCTAAACTAGCTTTAGAAGTGTACGTAGATATTATTCTGCCAGAGGGTTGTCGTAGTCAGTGGGAGCAGCGGAAGCATAGTGGGCAAGTAGATTATGTCTATTTAAAGACTTTAGCAGATATAGCGGAGATAAGATCATCTAATTTTGATGTGACAGTCATAGGTTTGACTTCATCAGAATAGGGGATGGATCTGTTAAGAAGGTAGTAGGGTGTGATGTCCTGGTATTTGGATGACATACACAAAGTAGGAAGTAAAATTCCTATACTATGATCGGTTGTACTGTGGTCATCACACAGTTGTTTCTCCAGACAGGATATGGATATAATATCAGACATTCTGGTTACTAGATCTATGGTATTAGATCTAGATTTGGGTAGTTTCCCAATGTGGGTACTTTGACAGTATTCTAATAGTATTTTAGAATAGATGACTCCTGGCATGGTGGTGTACCTGCAGGTGATGGAGTCACCATCTCTAAAGGTGTCTTAGAGACTAAAGGAGAGAGGGATGTGCATGATTGGCAGATCACTTGCTTAGGCAATTGAGTCAATCATGAGGTGTCAAGTACCACACCAGATGTAGTTTTTGCACTTGATGCGATAAATTTATATTAATCCAATCCTGAAGAAACGTAAGGAAGCAGTTTTAGAACATAAGGTGCATGTTCTATGGATTTAATGACGGCAGCCTTCTTTGGGAGACGGTTATCATTCCAGGCTTCAAAGGTGACATGGATGGCAGAGTGATTGTCAGAATTATAGTTTTCCCTCTGACGAGGGACAATATTATGGACAGGTGGTCCAAGAGGATACTGTGGGAGACATGGTGCTAGATACTGATTAGGTTCAGTTATCGATACGGTCTAAGAAGTTTGGATTTGGAGTTCATTTATGAACTAGGTCCCATAAGATATTCAGACATATTCTAAGACAGGTATTACTCGATTCGGGAGATGGCTTTCTCCGCGAACTTGAGATTTAGAGAGACATAGAAAGAAACATCAGGGCGGATCCATTCACTGAGGCTATTTCTCGAACACAAGAGTTTTATAAACTAGCTTTGTGAAACTGATTAGTAGAGGAGTTGGATGTTCGGTATCATACAGGCTGTGAGTATGCAACATCGCAATAATTAGCCTTAAGTGCAAGTGGGAGATTGTTGGAGATAGTGCCCTCAAAGTCAATTATTGGATCGCAGGTACGTGATTGCAATGATTGAGGCAGGACCTATACCGATATGACAGTCTTGCTCGAGATGATAGTATGCTATCTGGTTTGTCTTTATCATCGTATACATGCTTTAGTTCACTATTGCATGATGATAGAGCCCATAGGATTCTTGCATGACTACTAGCAGTATGATGGCGATCATATACGTGGGAGCTGGGGTCTATAAGCACATCCTTAAAAGTGTACCTAGTCGTGAGAGTTTCGAGACAGGGCATTGATACTCCAGAGTAGACTAGTGTATACAGTCGAGACCCCGACGAGGGGCGATGGCCGGTCTCACAAGCCACTGGTGTCAGTTGGATCACCTAAGATGTATACAGGTGCTCATTGGGTTATGAGTACACCGGACAGGACTCGCCGGGAACATGCTAGTTGGTATTATACATATCGTCGATAGCAGTTCCCTGGTGACATGTGTACAGGTTAGTTTGTTGACCTGAGATCTTCATTTGTCTCGTGTGAGTTCCCACTGTGCTTAGATTACTACCCTACCACGCTCAAAGGAGACGTGCAAACAGGGTTTAGTTGGGTACAGTCCCGAGCCACATGGAGGCAGTGAGCGGATCGTCTGGGATTTGTCTTTCCCGGTATTGGGGGTTGATGTCGCACAGTGCATGGGTGGCCATCACTAGAAATCCTCGGCCGTGGTAGTGGAGAATTACTGATTTGGATCAGTAGTTTCTCAGGTGGTGATGGGCTTCATGCCGACACGATTTATCGCGTTATTAGGGGTCTGACTTTATCCACCCCCTAAACTCGATATGCAATACTCTTTAGACGAACGGATCGGACTGTATATACATTGTCACTGTCAGGCTCAGTAGGGTTTATGGATGAGTTCGCTCGTCAGCTTCCCTTCCAATCAATACATAGGCAACCGTTACATACAGCTTGTACCTCTGACGTGCTAGTGGTTATACCCAGTACCAGTGTGTTGATGAGTCATTAGAGTCCCCCACAGACACTTTCCCAAGTTCGGACGAAACGTTGTAGAGGCCGTATGGTTTTATGGCAGGGTTCGGAAAATGCACGTGCGTTTACGCACGTGTCATTTTTCGGGCAGATAATACTGGTCGGCTTTGGTTTAAGCCGGATCCGAGTATTATGCTGCGTAGATATAATATCTTTGCCTCAGTTGCATTTGTATTCGGTCGTAATACAAATGCGGGTATGTTTATACTCATACGGGGTTATCCTGAAATTCGTTTCAGGATCACTTTTGGAAGTTGCCAGTTTCCAGTTTTCTATCAAGCCGTATTTAACATTCAGTTAAATACGGATTTATCTTTTCGTCACTTGGGTGAGTCATGAGAGTGAGTCATGCTTATAGAAGGTTCTAGAAGTGGGGATTAGGCTTGTGAGTCATTAGTGCTTTAATTGTGTTCATACTAGGTGTATGATGAATCATTCATTGCATTTAATGGTTTTAGTGATGTGTTAAGGTGACTCATTCTCTTCATGATTGATCTTTATCTTATGGTCACCTTCCCCTCTCCTACACTCACCTCCCCCCTTTTCTATAGATGGCTAGTCCCTCCCCACCTCCTCACTCAGTCACATGGGAAAAGATTATGATAGATTTGTGTATGGAAATTTTATATAGCTCAAATTCTTATCACCCGATTCAAAAGGCAACTTCATTAACCATTCGTCCATATCTTTGGACGTAATGAGACAAAGTGTTCTACTCATTCTCTACATCATCTTGGTCGTCTCTTTTAGCAAACTTGACGACCGAGTTGCCTCGGTTCAGAGGCGGGAGCCCGTTTAAAGATCCGTCGACGTGGTGCCACCTGGACGACGAGACTGGAGATTCAGGAGATCGGAGCAGCCGCAACAAAGCGTGGGATGATGGTTGAAGACCGAAGGACTCGGATCGTTCGGTATAACATTTCTACCCACTTTGTAGTTTGATAGTTTAGCTTTAATGGCAGATCCGGGTTATAGTACGCGATAGCGCCAGTTGTAAAAAGTTTTTATTCCACATTTGGCGTCTGTTAGACGGCCGGGGCGCTACCGTGGATTTACACTAAAGAATTTTCTTGAGTTGCCAAAGGAGGTAATTTCTGCACCCTCAGAGTAGTATTTTGATTTCTTGTGCATCTATACTTGTTTCATGTCGATATTGTGTCGTTTTGAGGACTTTGGAAATTTCTAGTTAGGGTTAGGAGTTGAATTGAGTTGTAAAGCGAAATTGAGGCTTGTAGTGACCTTAAAATTCTGTTAGTGATGTTACATTGGACCAGACCTGAGATTAAACCCCAGAATATGGATTTAGAGAGACGATATCGGGGAAAACTGTAATTCTGCGAGTGTTTTTGGAGATCTGCTATCACCCGAGCCACCTGAAAATAAAATTGGTTTGACAATAAGATGTGCAGGCACCCTGGAACCACCACACAAAACCTAGCGCCTATCTCCTTACCTAGGCCGCCAATTTATCCCTTCTGGCCGCAATTTGCGGCCAGAGCAGGTTGGAACCCCCTCGTTTTTGGTGCAGGGCCTTATCTTCAGTAAATTTGACCTTTGGTATGTGCAATTTTGACTGATTCCACATAGGGTAGAATCTGTGGTAATTTTCATGAGTTGGCGCATGGTTTATGACTTGTTTTAGCATGGATTTTGGTATTTGGTGATTTGTTTATGTCGGGTGGCGTTTGAACGTCAACGGCAAAGGTTATTGGTCATGTTTGCATGCGAGACTATAGGTTTTTACCTATGAGAGTAGCGTGTGCCGCTTTAGTTTTCCGATGTGATTTTCATGTGCTTTAGCGTTTGTGATATCCTTGTAGGTACCCTACGTGATGTTGAGGCGATGAAGATGAAGATGGCGACATCGGCATCAGCACACGAGAAGCAAAGTGAGTAGATTTATATCTACGGGGAGAAGTTGGGTGGATGACGTATAGCAACCCCGCACTTCGTGGTGATATGTATACGAATACGTATATACACATATATTGATTTATATTGTTTGAAATTATTGATGATAGAGATGGATATTTGGTGTGTTTGGATTGATTTAGTATTGCGAAACCTTAGAGTAGAGGTTGCACCACACACACACACACCCATACTTGCATAAATTCTTCTTTCATATGTGCGTATATGGGATTATACATTTATGTGTTCACATGGGTATGAGACTATGTGTTCATGTACTGGATTTGAGGAGAGTATTTGGGATTTGAGGATAGTCGATGAGATTTGATTTGAGACCGTGAGATCGGTGATATGGCAGGATTCGTATTTGAGACACGTCATGATGTTATAATGGATCTTTGGACGACGATACCATATGAATGGTGATATACATAGAATAGTCGACTTGTGATCGAGGCTTGAGATAAGATATGTTAAGATAGCTATAATGGGTCGCATTGGGCGATGTATACTTATTTATGATGATATGTGTTGATGATATCGGTTTGTACTTGACCGTCGATCAGTAGTCAGATCATATATTGATGATATTAGTATTGTACTAGACGTAGATCAGTACCCCGGATTATGATCTTTGATAAAGAGGTTACCAGATGAATAATATGATGAATGTGATATTGACCCGTACCCAGATTTGGGATGTCATACGACGAATTTACGTACGAGCTATATATTTGTAACACCTTAGAATGTGTTTTGTAGCTAATTATATTTTAATATATGGTTTTTAACAAAAAGTTTACCAAATTAAATTTTAAATATTTTATCTTATTTAATGAGTAATTTATTGGAATTTTTCTAGGCACACACACACTTGTGCATGATAACTAGGTTGCTAAGTGTGGTCTAACCATTTCTTTAATCTACTTTTAATATTGTTAAGTGTCATGGTTGTTTTAAAATGAAAATGAATTTGGAAAAAGGTTTTTAAATTGTTGTTATTGGGTTGACCCTTGGTGTGAGAGAGAGAGAGAGTGAGAATGGGGCATGATGGCTTTTGCCATGCTTCATTAAATGAAGAGAGAGAGAGGAGGGGGTTTTGACTTTGCCTCTCATTTCTCACTTCTCTTCTCACTCATTCTCTCACTCACACACACACACACACACACAAGCCATCATCAGCATCAGCAGCTGAAGCAGCAGCCCCAGCAAAGAGAAGCCCCAGCAACAGAAGAAGATGCAGTAGCAGCAGCAGCAGCAGCAGGGCAGAAGCAGCAGCAGTGGCACCAGCATCAGCAACAGCTGCAGAAGCAAGCAGCAGTAGCAGCAACTGTAGCAGCAGCAGCCCTAGCCACTACAATAGCTCTTCTCCACTTCTTCACCTGCTCTCTAGGGTTCATTAGGGTATAATTTCTGAACACCAATTCCTAGTTTGCTTACTTATGTGTTAATTGGTGTCGGTTAGTGTTAATTAGTGAGTTTAGGGCTAGATTATAGTGAATTGTGTGGAAATTGGGATAATTGATGATTGTGTTAGATAACCCCACCTATTTTAGTGTTAATAGGGTCACTTCAACTGAGAAATAACCCAGGTTTCACTAAAATACCATAGGGTTTGTGTTTTGTGCAAATTGTCGTTATTATACGATATATTGGGTATCTGTGATCTGCTTTTGACCCGGACCCTACAGGATAAAATTGAGAAGACTGGAGCATGTGCACTAAGTCTAGATACCACCACCAGAACACGAGCCACCCATTCCAAAACTTGGCCGCAGATTTATTCAATCTGGCCGCAATTTGCGGCCAGGAAGAGGGGTTGGGTGATGGGGTTTTGTGTAGGGCTCTCTTCTGTGTTGTCTAGGGCTTTGGCATGTCTAGTTTTGTAATATTTGACCTGTAGGAAAATCTGGGATCAGATATCGTTTTTGGTGTTCGTTGTGTTTGCACGATACGCGCGATATGTGAGAGGATTCTGTGATCCAGCGTATCGCGGCGTGTCGCGATGGTTTTAGACGCGTACACACACGATTCAGCGTATCGTGCACACGTGCATTTGGTTCGCGACGCGAGTTTCTTGTTTTGGTTCAATATCGCGTTTTGCGAGATATTTTGGCTTATATACGATTTCCATGTCTTTTTGCAGGTTTGCAGGCAGGGACTACGGACACTGCTACAGGGGGGAGCAGATGGCAGGATTCACCTAGCGTGGAGTGTAGGTGAGTAGATTTAACATCTACAGGGGAATCGCCCGCATGGCGTTATGCGTCTGGGCTAGGATTCAATATTTGTCGCATATTCTACGTCATTGTTAGAATTGCGCCTTTAGTTTATTTCCTTGATATAGTTGTACTTTGACTAGCAGCCGTAGGACACTGCACATATTATTGACGGTTCTTGTTGCACGAGCACGGATTGTATGCTACACACACACCGTCAATAATTACCATGTCATACACAACCCCTTATAGATACTTTATTGCTTATCAGACTTGACATCTAGTTTATCGGTATACCTATAGTGTATCTTACCATTAGTGATAGGTACATCTACACCTTGCGATACAGCTACAGGTATACCTTATACATATTTTACTTATACCCGGGGGGGTATCCTTCTTATTCTACTTATACCCAGGGGGGTATACGACATCTTTTACTTATAGGTAGATACCTATACTTGGCTGTACCTTATTGATTTTGCATACATCTGGTTTCAGCTAAATACCTTCATTTAAATGCTTGCATTCAGATATATCGCATATATTTATTTCTGGATTTGCGTATTTATTTATTTGGAATTGTACATGGTGTCTTCGGGATTTGGGAACCGCGGGAGTTCATGAAATTATGCATACATTGAAAAACCCGGTTTCCTTGATATGATATTTGCGCGTCCACCATGAGTTTTATCGGTGCTGATTATATACTCCATACGAGGTGTGGTTGCCGTATGAGGGTACATGGTGGGGCCCGGTATGGTTCCCCTCGGCAAGAAGATCGATGGATTTTGCCGATTGAGCCTGGAGGCGGGCGAGTACCTACCGGTGACAGTACCCATGACACGGCGGGGGATCACGGAGACACCGCTGGGAGTCATATACGTATGCATACGTCGAAAGGTGAGGGTCGGAGCTAGGCACTCGTGCTTTCGGGATAGCGTATGATACGTGGTCAGGATTTCTGTGTCGATGCTTGGCACATGGTTTTCATGATATTTCTTTAACACCTTTGTATATATAACAGGGGATTTAGCCATTGTTATATATACCCTTACACCAATATTAGTGGAATGGGACGCTAATATATGTGTATTGCCCCGATCATACTTATTTCTGTATATATTTACCTTAGGATGTTAGATTCCTACTTGAGATTTGACTTGGGATATTAGGTGATCCATTGAGATTGGATATTGGACATACCTATGTGATTACTGATTTGTACATTCGGGATAGAGGAGATTACTCGATATTGTACATTGAGGAGATGTGAGACTTATATGATGTGAGAGCCCAGTTTGGGGGCTGATTTGAGGATTTGTGAATTGGAGTGTCTTGATGGATTGTGATCCTGCCACGAAGTCAGGTTTCCGTGGAAATGACATATTCCACCCTATACCTCACACATATCTATTTTATGCACAGTTCCATATACTGGTAGTACCTGTTAGTGTACCCTTATGATAGTTGAATATTTTACATTCTCATATCCCCCTTTGCATGGTTATCGCATACTATTGTCATGTTACTATTGCTTCACATATCGATTGTACCTGCTAGTGTACTTTCACATTATTTTGCATTCACATGACATGTTATTACTGCAATCGCATACCTTAGATTCATGCTGTACGTACATTCCTGCGATTACCTGCATATGTTATCTACTATTCACGAGTTGGCAACTCACCCCCGTTGTGCCACAGGTGTTTCAGGTTGTTCCCAGAGTAGTCGAGGCAGGCTATTCAGTACCCATCTATCATCTTTTGCTACAGATACCGCATCAGCTCACAGTACTATTTTGCTTAGGTGGGTTAGATGATTATCTGTATTTCATATTGTATATTCATTGTATTTTGTACTCTCCATCTATTATTGTATTGTTGACTTAGAGACTTGGTGAGGACGTTATTGTATATTATTTGTGGATTTGTTATCTTTTATATACAGCTTTCTCTCTACTGTCTTTATTTCTTAGCTACGGCGTCATATATTTGTATTGTATTCATCTTGGCTAGTTTTTACAAAAAGGGGGTGTTGCCAAAATTTTAAAGATAGGAAGTAGAACTTTTTAAAGAATTTGGGTTGCGATTTCAAATATTTCAAAAACTTATATTATCTTTTCCGTATTTTTATGGTTTAGATTTCTGGGTTTTGGCTTTCATTTACTGCGTTACGTCTTAGGGCGTGGCGTAGTACTAGGGCCGTCACGGGCCAATTTCAGGTCGTGACAAAGTTGGTATCAGAGCGCTAGGTTTTACCTTTCGGAGTGTAGGATGACCTTAGTATGATGGAGTAGGTAGCTTAAGCAGAGTAACGTAGTGTGTGTATGTCTGCAGCATACCCACGGTGCGGTACTTTGCATTAAGTGACCTAAGTACAAATTGTTTGAAATTCCTTCCTTGATGATTCCTATCCTTGAGATTCGATTTCCTTATTCTCATCGAATCTTATATCTATTTATAGCCTTGCCACCGATGACTATGGGGACTCAGAGTGATGCAGCGAGGGCCGAGGTCAGAGTTGGCTCGGGTGAGACGAGTACTGACCCGGATGGCACTCTAGTTGCACAGGTGCAGACGGATCAGCCTACGACCTGTACTATTGATAGAATTTTAGTAGAGATGCAGGACTTCCGCCAGACTATGAGTTCATTGGTTGATGTCGTTCGGAAGCTACGACAGGAGGTTGTTACCCATGTTACTCAGTTGTCACTTGCGATCAGCATGCAGCAGTCCGTCACCTACATAGCACCAGTAGTTGCAGCTCCAGTTGATGAGGGGCATATTCCAGAGGCTCAGAGAGTTCCAGGACAGTGGAGGACTCGTACCAGTGTACCGGCCCAGAGACAGAGGTTTGGTCATCGAGATAGATTTCGTGGCCGTCGCGGGAGTAGCAGAGGCTTAGGACGAGGACAGGCGTTCAGCTCTCATCCCCAGGATGGTCAGCAGTCAGCGCGTGGATGCTTTCGATGCGGAAGCCTTCAGCACTTCGTCAGGGATTGTTCCTCAGCACGGCGTCAGGATCGTATTAAGAGAGGCCGTGGACGCGGGAGGTTCACTCAGAGGGCTCAGTCTACCAGAGGAGTTCATCCAGCTGCGAGTAGAGGGCAGACGCAGGAGTTTGCTTCTACTCATCGGGACGCGCAGGCGTCCAATGTGGAGTTTTCAGGTATCCTTATTCCGCATGTTCTTTTGATATATTCGTTTGTTTTTCATGCTTGTACCGTGGTTGGGTAGATTAGTCGTAGTTGTCGTTTTAACTTCTGTCAGCGATTCTTTTGTTGCGCGACACGTTGCCAACCGGATAGGAGATAGAGATTCGACCGTCATTTTGGTCCTTCTAGAGATGTTGGATTTGACTTTCTCCTGGGCACGGACTGGTTAACTACGTGCTAGGCGTGTGTGGACCACCGTGAGGAAACAAGTTAGGTTTTGTTTTCCCCGGCAAGTCAGTTCTTGTTGTGCAGGTGGATAGTTGTGCCGCCTCTCACAGCTTGAATTCAGCCTTTTTCGCTAGTCAGCTACTGAGGAGATGTCGTGGATTCTTGGCGTTCATTCGTGATACCGGAGCCACAGTGGATTGTTGGACCGGGTTCCTTTCGTGCGAGAGTTTTTCCGACGTTGTTCCGGATGAGCCGGCGAAGCTTGGGAGCTAAAGGATCAGCTGCAGAGTTGTGGTTTGGGGAGTTTTGTGCGTCTGAGTGTTTCGCTTTTGGAAGCTCCTATTCCTGTTCGTCAAGGAGAAAGACGACAGTTTAAGGTTGGGTATCGATGAATCGTTAATTGAACCGGCTTGCGGTGCGGATAGGTAACCCTTACCTAGCATTGAAGATTTCTTCGATCAGCTCCAGAGTGCGAGACATTTTCTAAGTTTGCTTGGGATCAGGTCATCATTATTGCGGATTCGGGATGATGGCATTCCGAAGACTGCCTTATGCGTGCTACATTGGGCTTTGTGTGTATCAGTGAGTCGTTGGATTCCCTGATGCCCTAGCAGCATTCGTAGATATGATGAACCAGATTTCTGCAGGCCGTTCCTCGACCAGTTTTGTTGTGTTATTTACGTCATTCTGGTCTATCTAATGTGTCTTGAGGAACAGGAGCAGCACTTGAGGATTTGTTATGCGGATACTGGGAGAGCACCAGCAGTTTGCTAAATTCTCGGAGTGTTTCTTCAGGCTTGTTTTGGTATTGACTCCTAGGTCTTGTAGTCACGGGAGACGGTTTCGTATGGTTCCGAGGGAGATCGTGGCCGTACAACTTAGGCCCAGACTTGTGTGCAGGACGGAGATCCGCAGATTGTTGGGCTTAGCAGGATTTTACCGCCGTTTCGTGCAGGTTTGCTAGAGTAGTACTGCACCGTCGACTGAATGGACCGGAAGGGAGGTTTCTTTTCTGTGGACTGAGGCATGTGTACGGAGTTTTCGGCAGTTGGAGATTCGGTTAACAACTGCATCAGTTCTTTCTTCGCCTTTGGTTCGGGCGACTTTGTTGTTTAACTGTAACGTTTCTTGAGTGGGCTCGAGTGTGTACTGATGTGACACTACAGAGTCATCGCTTTTGCTTCCCTACATTTGGAGGAAGTACGAGAAGGATATTCCACTCATGATCTGGAGATGGCCGCGGTGGTTTTGCGTTGGAGATTTGGGGGCACTACTTGTTTGAGAGTCGTATCAGATTCTCCACGGACCACTAGAGCTTAATGAACGTCTTCCTGCAGCGGATTTTGATTGTTGTGTTAGTCTTCTGCAGATTTACAGTTTTTGTGTGATCGTTGAGTATAGATTAAGTTCATCTCTACGGAAGGGACAGCTTGCTCATGTCCGCGCCCGACCACTTTCCTTAAATCGTTTTCGCGAGAAACTGCCCGCCCATGCTCGTTCGTCAGTGATACTTGAGCATACTCGGCTGGGTAATGATTCGGAGTCCTTGATTTATGACAATGATGTGCTAAGTTAAGGACATGTTTGTGTACCTGACATTATCAGGTAGAGACGTGCAATCCTAGAGTAAGCACATCAGTCAACTCTCTGTATTCATTCAAGTTCCGCCAATATTGACGTGACTTGTGAGATAGTTACGGGTGGACAGGAATGTAAAGAGAAGTTTCAGGGTTCGATTCAAGGTGTCTGTTTTGTTGTGTGCTTGGGTCGAGCATCTGAGGCCGGCAGGAGAGTTGCAACCTTTTACCATTCCGAAGTAGGAGTGGGAGCAGATCTCCATGAATTTCGTTATGGTTTCTACCCAAGTTTAGTCAGGGTGTGGCTCCATTCGGATTCTTGTCGTCCGGTTATACTCAGTTTGCTCAGTTGTTCCTTGTTAAGTTGTGTGTTTGTGTTGATTGTTGTCAGCAGTTGGGGATCGTCACTCGCCATTTTTTGGGTTCTTCTTCGATAGCTGTTATCAGGAGATACTCCAATTGGCCGCCTTTAGGTTTAGGGGTTAGGTCGTGTCGATCACCAGTCTGTTGTTTTTCTGACTCTGCGTAAGTAGGACTTTGGACCCCAGCTAGTCTAGAGACTTCGGAGATGGTCCAGTTGTGTTAGGTCAGGATGGGAATTGTCCATTGCGAACTGAGGTCTTATGCCGACTGCCTTGGTCATAGACTCGAGTTCGCAGGGACAGATCATGTATTCCTACGGACCTTCCGATGAATGACGTGTTGGATTTTGGGGAGCTTGTCCCAGGATTTTAGGTCCTTTTGAGATCCTATAAGCGAGTTAGTTTCGTTGCATTTAATTTGGCATTTCCGCCCAGATTATTGGATTTTCACCCCGTATTCCTTGTGATAATACTTTACAATTACCTTCTTTACCTTTCTCACATGATTCGGCACCAGACATTTTGGCTTGACGCGACCTTTCGTTCACTAGCAGCCAATGGTGTTAATGGCTCGGCAGGTGGACGAACATCGGTCAAGAGTCTTGCCATCTGTGAAGGGTTTTCTTGGGCGTAGCCGTATAGTGAGGTAATCACTTGGGAGGTTGCGACCGAGATCTGAGAGTTTGTAATCTTCTCTTTGAAGGTACGTTTAGTATATTTTTAAATTCGGAGACGAATTTCTTGTAAGGGGGGAGATTGTAACACCTTAGAATGTGTTTTGTAGCTAATTATATTTTAATATATGGTTTTTAACAAAAAGTTTACCAAACTAAGTTTTGAATATTTTATCTTATTTAATGATTATTTTATTAGAATTTTTCTAGGCACACACACACTTGTGCATGATAACTAGGTTGCTAAGTGTGGTCTAACCATTTCTTTAATCTACTTTTAATATTGTTAAGTGTCATGGTTGTTTTAAAATGAAAATGAATTTGGAAAAAGGTTTTTAAATTGTTGTTATTGGGTTGACCCTTGGTGTGAGAGAGAGAGAGAGAGTGAGAATGGGGCAGGATGGCTTTTGCCATGCTTCATTAAATGAAGAGAGAGAGAGAGGAGGGGGTTTTGACTTTGCCTCTCATTTCTCACTTCTCTTCTCACTCATTCTCTCACTCACACACACACACACACAAGCCATCATCAGCATCAGGAGCTGAAGCAGCAGCCCCAGCAACAGAAGAAGATGCAGTAGCAGCAGCAGCAGCAGGGCAGAAGCAGCAGCAGTGGTACCAGCATCAGCAACAGCTGCAGAAGCAAGTAGCAGTAGGAGCAACTGTAGCAGCAGCAGCCCCAGCCACTACAACAGCTCTTCTCCACTTCTTCACCTACTCTCGAGGGTTCATTAGGGTATAATTTCTGAACACCAATTCCTAGTTTGCTTAGTTATGTGTTAATTGGTGTCGGTTAGTGTTAATTAGTGAGTTTAGTGCTAGATTATAGTGAATTGTGTGGAAATTGGGATAATTGATGATTGTGTTAGATAACCCCACCTATTTTAGTGTTAATAGGGTCACTTCAACTGAGAAATAACCCAGGTTTCACTAAAATACCATAAGGTTTGTGTTTTGTGCAAATTGCCGTTTTTATACGATATATTGGGTATCTGTGATCTGCTTTTGACCTGGACCCTACAGGATAAAATTGAGAAGACTGGAGCATGTACACTAGGTCTAGATACCACCACCGGAACACGAGCCACCCATTCCAATACTTGGCCGCAGATTTATTCAATCTGGCCGCTATTTGCGGCCAGGAAGAGGGGTTGGATGATGGGGTTTTGTGTAGGGCTCTCTTCTGTGTTGTCTAGGGCTTTGGCATGTCTAGTTTTGTAATATTTGACCTGTAGGAAAATCTGGGATCAGATATCGTTTTTGGTGTTCGTTGTGTTTGCGCGATACGCGCGATACGTGAGAGGGTTCTGTGATCCAGCGTATCGCGGCGTGTCGCGATGGTTTTAGACACGTACACTCACGATTCAGCGTATCGTGCACACGCGCGTTTGGTTCGCGACGCGAGTTTCTCGTTTTGGTTCGATATTGCGTTTTGCGAGATATTTTGGCTTATATACGATTTCCATGTCTTTTTGCAGGTTTGCAGGCAGGGACTACGGACACTGCTACAGGGGGGAGCAGATGGTAGGATTCACCTAGCGTGGAGTGTAGGTGAGTAGATTTAACATCTACAGGGGAATCGCCCGCATGGCGTTATACCTCTGGGCTAGGATTCAATATTTGTCTCATATTCTACGTCATTGTTAGAATTGCGCCTTTAGTTTATTTCCTTGATATAGTTGTACTGTGACTAGCAGCCGTAGGACACTGCACATATTATTGACGGTTCTTGTTGCACGAGCACGGATTGTATGCTACACACACACCGTCAATAATTGCCATGTCACACACAACCCCTTATAGATACTTTATTGCTTACCAGACTTGACATCTAGTTTATCGGTATACCTATAGTGTATCTTACCATTAGTGATAGGTACATATACACCTTGCGATACAGCTACAGGTATACCTTGTACATATTTTACTTATACCCAGGGGGGTATCCTTCTTATTCTACTTATACCCAGGGGGGTATACGACATATTTTACTTATAGATAGATACCTATACTTGGCTGTACCTTATTGATTTTGCATACATCTGGTTTCAGCTAAATACCTTCATTTACATGCTTGCATTCAGATATATCGCATATATTTATTTCTGGATTTCCGTATTTATTTATTTGGATTTGTACATAGTGTCTTCGGGATTTGGGAACCGCGGGAGTTCATGAAATTATGCATACATTGAAAAACCCGGTTTCCTTGATATGATATTTGCGCGTCCACCATGAGTTTTATCGGTGCTGATTATATACTCCATACGAGGTGTGGTTGCCGTATGAGGGTACATGGTGGGGCCCGGTATGGTTCCCCTCGGCAAGAAGATCGATGGATTTTGTCGATTGAGCCTGGAGGCGGGCGAGTACCTACCGGTGACAGTACCCATGACACGGCGGGGGATCACGGAGACACCGCTGGGAGTCATGTACGTATGCATACGTCGAAAGGCGAGGGTCAGAGCTAGGCACTCGTGCTTTCGGGATAGCGTATGATACGTGGTCAGGATTTCTGTGTCGATGCTTGGCACATGGTTTTCATGATATTTCTTTAACACCTTTGTATATATAACAGGGGATTTAGCCGTTGTTATATATACCCTTACACCAATATTAGTGGAATGGGACGCTAATATATGTGTATTGCCCCGATCATACTTATTTCTGTATATATTTACCTTAGGATGTTAGATTCTTACTTGAGATTTGACTTAGGATATTAGGTGATCCATTGAGATTGGATATTGGGCATACCTATGTGATTACTGATTTGTACATTCGGGATATAGGAGATTACTCGATATTGTACATTGAGGAGATGTGAGACTTATATGATGTGAGAGCCCAGTTTGGGGGCTGATCTGAGGATTTGTGAATTGGAGTGTCTTGATGGATTGTGATCCTGCCACGATGTCAGGTTTCCGTGGAAATGACATATTCCACCCTATACCCCACACTTATCTATTTTATGCACAGTTCCATATACTGGTAGTACCTGTTAGTGTACCCTTATGATAGTTGCATATTTTACATTCTCATATCCCCCTTTACATGGTTATCGCATACTATTGTCATGTTACTATTGCTTCACATATCGATTGTACCTGCTAGTGTACTTTCCCATTATTTTGCATTCACATGACATGTTATTACTGCAATCGCATACCTTAGATTCATGCTGTACGTACATTCCTGCGATTACCTGCATATGTTATCTACTATTCACGAGTTGGCAACTCACCCCCGTTGTGCCACAGGTGTTTCAGGTTGTTCCCCAGAGTAGTCGAGGCAGGCTATTCAGTACTCATCTATCATCTTTTGCTACAGATACCGCATCAGCTCACAGTACTATTTTGCTTAGGTGGGTTAGATGATTATCTGTATTTCATATTGTATATTCGTTGTATTTTTTACTCTCCATCTACTATTGTATTGTTGACTTAGAGACTTGGTGAGGACGTTATTGTATATTATTTGTGGATTTGTTATCTTTTATATACAGCTTTCTCTCTACTGTCTTTATTTCTTCGCTACGGCGTCGTATATTTGTATTGTATTCATCTTGGCTAGTTTTTACAAAAAGGGGGTGTTGCCAAAATTTTAAAGATAGGAAGTAGAACTTTTTAAAGAATTTGGGTTGCGATTTCAAATGTTTCAAAAACTTATATTATCTTTTCCGTATTTTTATGGTTTAGATTTCTGGGTTTTGTCTTTCTTTTACTGCGTTACGTCTTAGGGCGTGGCGTAGTACTAGGGCCGTCACGGGCCAATTTCGGGTCGTGACAATATTGAGGTTTGATCCGCACTCTTGACTTGGGTCTATCTGATTATAGATATGGTATCGGATGTGATATTTTTGAGGCGGGATCACCGACTAATATATATATATCGACTCAGATGTTAGGCGGTTTCCTTACCTTCAGTTAGTCTGTTAGCTATGCCCTATAGTTAGTGTAATTGTTAGAATAGATTTATATTAAATGCAGATCAGTTATCGTTGTGTCTAGTATTCAGCTCCGCACATTATTGCTGTTCGCTCCGCATCGCATACTTATGTTATGATTTCATATTCCATTGTTGATATTATGCTGTTAGGATACCAGCACCATTACCGATGATGCGTATGTTCCACGTACACTCATTTGTGCTCACACACATCCTCATCGGTAATTGCGATGTCACGTACACTTTAGAAAATTCTATTACATTGACATAGCTTGTTAGCTAATAGTTTAGACATGATATTAGTGTACTGCCTTATATGCTAGTTTAGACATTGTAGTTATTACCTGCTACTTCATGCATGTTATTATTCACTGTTATGCCGCATTCATGGATTCTTATGTCTATATTCACTGTTTACATGCTATTGATGATTTGGATTCGGATTTTCATGAGATTTCCTGGATTTGGGGGAAAACCGCAAAAACATTTATAAACTTCTTTTCTCTCTTTTTAAATGAAAAGTGCGGTTTTCCCATGATGTATGAGTCGTCCACCATGAGTTTGCTGATGGATTTCGAGACCCGATTAGAGGAGATGGATGAACCGTTTAGGGTACATGGTGGGCCCGGTGCGGTACCCCGGGGCGAGAAGGTCGCAGAGGATGGCGTTGAGCCAGGCAGGGGAACACTACCGACCGGTGATTTTACCTGACACGTCGGATATCCGGAGGATACCGTCATGGTCTTGAGATTGATGGTAGGGGCCGGTCTGGACTGACGGCGCCCTAGATAGTGAGATTAATACTGAGATATTGAGATATTGAGGTACAGAGCATGAGATATTGAGATTGAGATTTATGTTTTGTGTCGATGCTAGACACTGTTTATGCTGATTTCATTATGATACCTCGTTTTAATTATACAGAAATCTCACTAAGTTATGAAAGCAGTTTCTTCAGTTTCATGTATTCTGTTTTCATGCATTCATACCTCATCCATATGTTATATTGCTACCTGAGGCACTGACACGAGCACATGGGATTACACTTAGATTAGATATTTACCCTTGCCACCTTTTCATGCTCCAGACTATTCATATTTGAGGATTATATATTTGAGGATATATTATAATCATATGACCTAGGATTGCGTTGTTCATGCGACTTCTGTTCGTAGATGTTTTCTATTCACGAGTTGGCAACTCACCCCCGTTGTACCACAGTTTCTTACAGGTTTTGCCGTACAGGTTTCATTACGGCTTTGCTGGCACTACTTCCTTTTTCGGGTGATTTGCTAGTAGGTGGGTTCACTTGTATCGTGACCATCAGTATATCTTGTATATTATTATTCGGTTGTATCTAGTAAACTCCATCAACCAAACATGTATGTATTTCAGAGATAGAGACCAGTGTTATTTATTCTTTCGACCTTAGAGTCGCGCGTTGTATTTCTATGGATTTCATGCTGTTTTGAGTTTCCTTTTCTGTTGTGATCCTCGCCTTTCGGCGTTGTATATTATATTGCTTGCGTGGTTGTGACCGTCGATTGATGAAGAGCTAGCTCCCGCTTGGGGATGCCTTTATTCATTTTATATGCCCTATCAGGTTTTGTACCCGTTTGGGGTCTGTTTTTACAAAGGAAACTCTGCCGAAATTTTTAGAAAAGACTGGTGATTTTAAAAATGCATATTTCGGTGTATGTTGCAAACTACTTGATTTAAATTGGTTTTTCCTACACTCTACTACTTTTCTTGGTTTGGATTTCTGGGTTTTCAGCTTACTTAGATTACGTACGCCTCGAGACGTTTCGTAGTCTAAGTGCCGGTCATGTTCCGTACTTTCGGGTCGTGACAGATATATATTAGTGTACAAAAGTATGTGTCATGCTTGATGATACATGAAAGATGGGTGTATGAGACTTATACCATGCTAGGGTTAAGTTAGGGTTTATAATTTATTCAAAGTTATCACAAAAGAGAAAAGACTTAGTCAATATTTTCAAGCTTGGAAGAAGCTTGTAGAATATTGACAAAGTTCACTCTTTTGTCATTCCTTAGGATATTTGTTAACCCAGCCTTAACCTTAGCTTTGGTTTATTCTCTACATGAGTTAGGCATGAGGCCTTAACTCACCCATGGTTGCAATAATTCATTTGGATTAATTCATTCTCACTTGATGAGTTCATTCTTCTTCTGCTTCCTCAAAGCTTTCTAGCTTCAATGGAGATATGAGAAAAAATGTGAGAAAATAAAATCTAAAGTGAGCAAAATCCCTACTTCATCATCCTCTACTACTTGCCATTTAGTATAGGGTGTTTGCTTCACTAATTCCACAATTAGTAAAGAGATAGCTTGGGTTAGTGTCTCCTCGACGTAGATCATCTTCGGCTTTGAAGACTTCGAAGAAAGCATGTTCGTTTCTTCATGGGATCCTCTCTAGAGTCCGGAGTTCACGAACGCAGCGAAGGGACTACTACATGGAGCTATTGAAGTGAAGGACCGGTCTACAAAAGTTGTTTTCCTTGCTCTCTTTTACTTGCAAAGTGTTTGCATTTACATTTCCGTAGATTTCTAGTTAACGATTCTTGGTTAGGGTTAGCTAGAACAGCCAATTTTTTAATATGGCATGAGAGATGCCTCCCGAAACCTTGATGCCGTGCTAGGCAACCCTGAAGTGGTATCAGAGTCATGCTAGAAATTTAGACAGATTTTGTTAAGATTACGAAACCGAAATACTCCGAAACATGAAATGCGAAAATCAAGTTTCTGTCGAATTTAAAATGTTGTTAAAATTTTTTTAAACAAGTACAGAGTGTTGTATGTAATATAATATGAACACTGTGAATGTTTGAGGGGGTTTCATGCAATTTTGACCGGTCACCATACCCCCAATCTTGGCCAAATCCGAGCAGACCCCTCTGAAATTTTGACTGTGTTCAAGTGACTTAGTTTTGATGTTTCAGGTGTTGTTTATTTTTGCTAATTTTGCAAGTGATGTAATCTTACACTATAAGCAATTCGGAGTGTTTCATATTCGTAGTTTTAACATTGTTTCGGGTTATTCGCATGTGGTCTAGATGAAGTTAGAAAGTTCGAACGATTGTCAAAAACCCATTTTTCCAAGTTTAACGTATTCGGAAAAATATGCAAGTGATTCTGTGGACCCTCTAGAAGAAAGAAACCTTAACTCGATTATGTTGTTAGTGTATATGCCATAGGGGCCATTATTGTATCATACTAGCTTGTATATTACTTAATGGAAGCTTGGGATATTCACAGTTATATTAACAGTCTTACTCAACATAGTAGTATGCTACTTGGTTTATGTCTATCTTAATATGTGTATATGTTAGCATATCACGAATACATATTGATAGAGCCCTTAGGATCTTGCTTGACTACCAGCGTTGTGATGGTGGTCACACTAGTGGGGGCTGGGTAGTCTACAAGCATATCCTTTTTCAGGTCCCTAGTAGGAGGATTATCGAGACAGAGCATCGATACTCCGGAGTAGACTAGTGTGTACGCTTCTCATCCCAGCAAGGGAAATGGTCTGTCCCACAGCCATTAGTACGTTGTACTGGAGATAGTATGTAGGTGCCCGTTGGGTTACGTGTACACCGGACAGGACCCGCAGGGTACTGTTGGTTGGTATTATACCCGTCGTCAGTTAACAGTTCCCAGGTGACATGAGTACAGCATAGTCCGCAGACTTGACACTGCTGCTTCGCCTCGAGTGTGTTCCCATTGTTCTTAGATTGCTACCCTACCACGGCTCAAAGGAGTCGTGCAAACAGGTAACAGTTGGGTGCAGTCCCGAAGCACTTGGAGGCAGTGGCGGTTAGATAGGATTCGTCTCTCCCGGTATTGGGAATTGATATCGCGCTGTGTTTGGAGAGCCATTACGCAAAGTCCCTGGACAGGGCAAGCGAGATTTACTGGTAGGTTTTCCAGTAGCTTCTCAAGGTGTAATGGGCTTCACTCCGACACGACTTATACCGCTTTTAGGGGACTGACTCTTGCCGCCCCCTAGGCCCGATATGCGATAGTCCTAGACGAACAGACCGGACTGTACGGAGATTGTCACATCTGGCTCAGTAGGAGTTCGGATGGGTTTTCTCATCGGCCTTCTTATCGACATCTACCTGGGGGCCGTTACGTACAGCTAGTACTGCTTGCGGCCTATGGTTAAACCCACTGCCAGTGTAGTTTCGACTCTTTAGAGTCCCACACAGAGAGTTTCCCTGCTTCAGGCGAAACGATATAGAGGTCGTATGGTTTTACGACAGGGTTCGGACACGCACGTGCATTTATGCACGTACGATGTTCGAACAGTTTTTACTAGCAGGCTTTAGTTTAAGCCAGATTCAAGTATTGGATTATTGGATTTATACAGTCTCAGTATTTCAGTGTTTTCACGGATAGGAGGGGCATTCTCGTAATTTGTCGAGAAGCTTCTAGAAGATTGATGAGGTGGAGAGCTTAGGTGTTATTTGCATTAAATGGTTTAGTGACTCATGAGATGAATCATCCAAATGAGTTAATGAAGCATTTATTGCTTAATGACTCATGAGATGATTCATTGTATGTATTAAATGAAGCATGTTTGTTAATATCAAATAATGATTTATTTGATATTCTTTATGCTTTATCATATATCAAAAATGATACATAATCCATATCATTCTCACTTTCACATTCTCTCTCCTCAAGCTCTCTCTTTTCAAAGAACTAACCATAACCTCTCATGTGTTGAGATCCAAGGGTTAGCAAGACTAATAGATCCCTAATCCTCTTCTATATCCTCTAGGTTACTTTGATTAGCCCTCATAGCCACCTAGTTACCTCAAGTGAGAGGTTAAAGCTTGGAGAAGGAGCTCTCGGGTGGATCTTCTATCACATCGAGGAGGCCGACGAGGAGGTGAACTACAAGGACAAGAAGGACTTGAATCATTAGGTATAATCATCTATCATAGTAGCTAATCACTTCTATATAGTTGTTAGTTAGGGTTTGGCAAAGATCCGTAAAGTTAGTCGATGTTAGTTTAAACAAAATGATTGTTTTACCTATTCCGCCTCCCCGCATCTTGTGGGGTGTCTAACGTCGACTTACAGTGGTATCAGAGCCTAGCTAAACCATAACTAACATGCTTGCAAAGTTGTTAGAAATTCGATCGCAAAACGAACCCGAAAAAACATCATTTTCACATAGTTTCTGTCGATTTTAAAACGGGGTCTAAAAATTTTTCATGGACCCTTAAAACTACCAGCAGGGAATTTTAAGAATTGTGAAGAAATTTGGGACTGTGACTCGACTATAGCGCCGCGGAACCGCCGCCGATCCAAGCGATCCGCCGTGGATCCGCGGCCGAGTTAACTTCGAGTCAACCCAAATTTTCTCAGTTATTCTTCTGTGTTGATGTTGTGTTTTCTGGGATGATTTGTTTCTGCTCAGGTTTTATGTGCACAGAGAATTGTTTGGAGTATAATCATTTGTGTTGCTTGACCGAAATTCTAAGATGTTTGGCTAACTTTATTATATCTGTGTTATGTTTAATGTGTTCGTAAACCTCCCCTAACTGCTAATATGTCGGTTAGCAGGGGGTTGCACATTTCTGTAATGGTTTTTACTGGTTTGTGAATATGAACTTGTTGGATTGTCGTGAATGGATAGCCAGGGATGTGAAACGAGTGTTTCTTTCATTCAAATGTAATTTGTAATTTGTTGTAATATTCTTTTGCGGGGAACATCCGGGTTGAGCTTGTAGCCACCGTTGTATTATTTCATTTACTGTTTTCTGCTCCTAGGATGGACCCAAGGTGGGGTGCACAAACTACCGGGTACTTTGAAGTGCTTAGTGGCCTACTCACGTCGTTGAGGGAGACCGCTTCACTTCGGGTACTTGGCGGATAGTTTCTCGTACCCGTAGGGGTCTAGGGTGGGGTTTTGGCTATTCATCACGACTGTGTAATCCGTCTTTCTTTGCAGGCTCAAAAGGAATGCGGATTCGTAGAAAATCCAATATGTTCATCTGTGATCTGGAATGACTATTATTGCGTCTGACGAATGTACAATATCTATATATGATATCTATTAGGCGTCACTTATGTTTTGCACCCCGCTAGCCCAGCCCCCGCTCTGTCGTTAGTTAAATAACCTAACGGGTGAATGACGGGGCCCAGAGGCGAATGCGGATGGCATAAGAGGACGTTGTATTTTCGTTGTTTTCTGCAATGATAGGTTAATTAATGGGACGCATTATATTAATGCAAAGAAAATAAACCAAAGTTGAATCGTTGGAACAGTTTAAAAGAAACCACTCGGTTATTTTAAAAACAGAAGATTTTTTAAATTGCGGAGCTTAAACCACTCATTTTAAAAGCTATCAGGTTCCTTCGATCATATCAAGTTCACTACGTTCACGGTTTTGCCAAAACCATTCGTAGCCCTCCGTCGTTTCATTTGGGTATTCAGTAGTATTCAAGCTATGTATTTTGACCAACGCCAAGGCATAGTGTTTGGTAGCTGCTGGATATTCATTTATTGCATAGATAGATGAGTTGGTTTGGAACAGTCGTACTATCATTTGGCCAACGTCAGGGGTATGTACGGGTGGGTTCAAATTAACAAGATAATGATGGGTAGAACTTGACATGTGACTTATGACATTTTGACCAACGCCAAGGTCATAAGAGCATGGGGCAAAAATCTACATCGGGAATTTCTAAAGAAACTGAAATTTGCTAAGAGTTGCATACCATTTGGAGTGTGATAATTTTGGTAGGATTCCTTCAACTTTATCACACGATGATATTTGGATCCCGATCCTACTGTGAGTATCCGCTACTCATCAGGAGATTCGTCACATAACGATCAATGCTATAAACCAAGTAGGTGTCGAGAAAGGTGTCAGCGGGGCTACGCCCCCAGAGAAAAGAGGTTATTTAATTAAAGAACTTCGCGAAAGCGTCGTAAAACCTCCCTCGAAGTACCGACACCGGCCTGGCTGAACGGTTAAGCAAGTATTGTACGGTGAGAATAGTCCTGACTAGTTCTTCCTTTTTAGTTTAAGGAGGGATTCGAGAAACAGTGGGAGCCATCCTGTTTAGATAAACTAAAAACCACTCTAAACTTGCAAGAGCATCATGCTAAAGTGTTTCTTCTCTCATTCCTAATTGCAGCGACCAAGAACATGACGGGCCTTAAATTATTATTAGATTAAAATATTTTGACAGGGCCAAACTATAAAGATTGGTTCAGGAATGTCAAGATGGCAATCACCTATGACAAATTGAGGTATGTCCTTACTACTAAGGCCCCTGCCGTCCCAGGTCCAGAATCCAGTGTCGCGGATAAGGAAATCCGCAAGACCTGGGAGATTGACTGCGCGAAGGTCAAATGCATCATGCTTGCCTCTGTGGATAATGAACATCAGAGGAGGCACGAGGATATAGATCTTGAATCCATATTTCTCCACACCGAGGAACTGTATGGAGAGCAATCTCGTATAGCTAGATACGAGACCTCGAAGAACTTGTTTCGGTCGAGGCTGGCCGTCGGATCATCTGTAAGGGAACATGTCCTTAAGATGATTGGCTACATTGAGGAGCTCGCGGACCTTGGGACAACATTAGAGAACGAGCTGTATACAGACTTGGTTCTTCAGTCCCTTCCTTCCACCTACGCCCAGTTTATCTTGAATTTCAATATTCAAGGTAAAGAAGTTGAACTTCCAGAACTCCTTAACATGTTGAGGAGTGCAGAGGGCACCTTGCAGAAAGCAAGGGAAACACCCGCTATGTTTGTTCGTGGTGCTTCCTCTTCCAGGTCCAAAGCAAGGGCCAAAGGAAGGAAGAAGAAGGCCGTTACCAAACCGAGAGGTGGTGTTAGTAAGGTGGGAGTCAAGGGAAAGGCAAAGGTTGCGGTGCCGGTAGTGGCAAAGGATGAGTGCTTCCACTGTCACAGGAAAGGCCATTGGAAGAAAGATTGCAAAGCTTGGATTGCCAAGAACCAGGACCCGAGGCAAGTTGTGGCATCGGCTTCAGGTGTGTTTGTAATTGAAAATTGTCTGTCAATCAACTCTACTTCCTGGGTATTGGATACTGGATCAGGATCTCATATATGCAATTCATTGCAGGCACTGAGAAAATGTAGAGTGCTGAAGGTTGGTGATATGACCCTCCAGCTTGCTAACGGAGCTAGCGTGGGTGCTGTGTCCGTAGGGGATTATCACCTTGGATTGACGTGTGGGCATATTTTGGTTTTGCGCAACTGTTTTTGTGTACCTAGTTTAACGTGTAATATCATATCAGTATCGTTGTTATCAAAAGAAGGTTATGATTTCACGTTTGTAAGCGATGTTGTTAACATCCACCTCAATCATGGTTTGATTGGGTCAGGTACACTAGATAACGGTATATACGTATTAAACCAATTACAGATTTTCAATGTCCAGAACACAGTAAAAAGAAAGTCTCCAGATATAAATCAGGCTTTCTTATGGCATTGTAGACTGGGTCACATCAATGAGACAAGGTTAACTAAGTTACATAGAGAAGGATATTTGGATCCGTTCGAATATCAATCTTATGCCACTTGTCAATCATGTCTCAAAGGAAAGATGACAAAGACTCCATTCACTAGACATGGTGTAAGAGCGAGCAAGCTCTTAGGACTCATACACAGCGATGTATGTGGTCCAATGTCTACACTGTAAGTGCACGGCGGCGCCCCGGCCGTCAATCCGACGCCGGAATGCGGAAGCAGTGATAAACTTTAATTTTGCGAACTTAGCAAACCGGCACCACCGCGCACTAAACACTCGGATCGGGCCATTAAACTAGTTCTAGCTAACTACAAGATGGGTTAGAGATATACCGAGTGATCCGAGTCCTCCGGTCTTCTCGTCGTTGTCCCGATCTCCTGCGGAAACTACGGTCGTCGCCTCCTCGCCGGAAGGGCACCACATCGCCTGTATCTTTTACGGGCTCCCACCTCAATACAGAGGCAACTCGGGCGCGAAGCTGGCAAGTCGACGTGCCCAAGATTTGCTGTAGAATGTAGTGTAGAGGCTATGTCTCATTTGGGGGTTTTAGTTGCCATGGAGGATGGAGGAGGAGGTTAGGAAAATTGGTGCTTTCAATTTTCTAGCAAGAAGAATATGAGATGAAGAATTCCTCACATAACAAAAATGAACTCTCTCATTCTCTCTCCTATTTCTCTCTCTCTCCAAATTGTGGCCGGCCCCTCCTTTGAAATGGTGGAGAGCATGAATAAAACATGAGGGAGGTGAGTGTAGTAAAAGGTGGAGGGTGACCACATCCAAAGCAATGATAACCATGTCATCTCCAAATCTAATCAACTCTAATCACCATTAATACAAAGGAAAAGATGGATAAAGCATCTCATGATGACAATCATATCATGAAGCCACAAATGCATAAAACCCCTCCTCAATAGGTTATTTGCAAACTTACAAATAACCCCCTCCATTAAAAAAGTCCGGCCGGGAAAGAACAAAGGAAAACCGGCCGGAACGGAATGCAAACTGGCAACTCCAGAAAACTGGTCCCGTAATAAATTACAGGAAAACCCCGATACTGTGCATACACACCCGCATCTATATTCCGACCGGATACAAATACAATGAGACAAAATCTACACTGTACTATACTAGGATCCGGCTTAAACCAAAGCCGGCTAGTAATATCCGTTCGATCCTGATCCGTGTAATACCGCACGTATCTGATCGAACCCTGCCATATCTCCATACGGCCTCTAGTACTAACCGTCCGATCCTGATCCGTGCAACACCGCACGTATCTGATCGGACCCTGCCATATCTCCATACGGCCTCTACAGCGTTTCGCCCGAAAGCTTGAGTAACTGTAAGTGTGGTGGACTCTAAAGACTCGTCAATACTATGGCTGTGGATTTAACCACTAGCACGTCAGAGGTATAAGCCAATACGTGACGGGCCACCAGCTATTGACCAAAAGGGACGTCGATTAGTGAACTCATCCTGACACCCTACTGAGCCTGTCAGTGACAATATCCGTACAGTCCGATCCGTTCGTCTATGAGCATCGCATGGCGGGCCTAGGGGGTTGGTAAAAGTCAGACCCCCAAAAGCGGTACAAGTCGTGTCGGAGTGTAGCCCAGAACACCCTGAGATACTACTGGAATACCTACCAGTAAATCTCCTGCCTTGGCCAAGGACTTCGTGTAATGGCTCTCCTGACATAGCGCGAACTCACCCCCAATACCGGGAGAGACGAACCCCTGAAGATCCGCTCACTGCCTCCATGTGGCTCGGGACTGTACCCAACTAAAACCTGTTTGCACGTCTCCTTTGAGCGTGGTAGGGTAGTAATCAAAGTACAGTGGGAACTCACACGAGACAAATGATGATCCCCAGGTCGATGAACTAACCTGTACACAAGTCACCAGGGAACTGCTATTTGACGTCAGGTATAAGACCAACTAGCATGTTCCCGGCGAGTCCTGTCCTGTGTACTCATAACCTAATGAGCACCTGTATACATCTTAGGTGAACCAACTGACACCAGTGGCTTGTGAGACCGGCCACCGCCCCTCGTCGGGGTCTCGACTGTATACACTAGTCTACTCTGGAGTATCGATGCCATGTCTCGAAACTCCTACGACTAGGGACCATTTAAGGATGTGCTTATAGACTACCAGCTCCCACGTATATGATCGCCCTCATACTGCTGGCAGTCAAGCAAGAATCCTAGGGGCTATATCAACGTGCAATAGCGACCTGTCATGTCACCTAAAGCAGTACACGATGATAAAGGTAAACCAGATAGCATACTATCATCTCGAGTAAGACTGTCCTACCGGGATAGGTCCTCCCTCAATCATTGCAATCACGTACCTGTGATCCAATAATTGACTCTGAGGGCACTATCTCCAACAATCTCCCACTTGCACTCAAGGCTAATTATTGCGATGTCGCATACTCACAGCCCGTGTGATACCGAACACCCAACTGCTCTACTTGTCAGTCTCACAAAACTCGTTTGCGAAACTATTGCGTTCGAGGAATAGCCTCAGTGAGTGGATCCGCTTTGATGTTTCTTTCTATGTCTCTCTATATCTCAAGTTCGCGGAGAAACCCATCTCCCGAAATGAGCAATACCTGTCTTAGAATGTCTGGATGTCTGATGGGACCTAGCTCATAAATGAACTCCAAATCCAAATTTCTTAGACTGTATCTCCAACTGAACTTAATCAGTATCCTGCGCCATGCCTCCCTCAGTATTGCCTTGGATCACCTATCCAAAATACTACCCCTCGTCAGAGGGAAAACTATAACTCTGACAACCTCCTTGTCGTCCATGTCACCTTGGAAGCCTGGAATGATAACTGTCTCCCGAATGAGGCTGTCGTTATCATATCCCTAGAACATCCACTTATGTTCTAAAACTGCTTCCGACCGTTTCCCCAGGATTGGATCAATATCAACTTATTGCATCTAGTGCAAGAACAACATCTGGTGTGGTACTTGACATCTCATGATTGACTCAATTGCCTAAGCAAGTGATCTGTCAATCATGCACATCCCTCTCCCCTTTAGTCTATAAAACACCTTTAGAGAGGGTGACTCCATCACCTGCAGGTACACTACCGTGCCAGGAGTCGTCCATTCTAAATACTCTTAGAATGCTGTCTAAGTACCCTGATTGGGAAACCACCCAAATCTAGATCTAAAACCATAGATCTAGTAACCAGTATGTCAGATATAATGTCCAAGTCCCATGTGGAGAAACCTCTGTGTGACGACCAAAGTATAACCGATCGTAGTATAGGAATATCACTTCCTACTCTGTGTATGTCATCCAAATACCATGACATCACACCCTACTACCTTCTTAACAGATCCATCCCCTATTCTGATGAAGTCAAACCTATGACTGTCACATCAGAAATAGACGATCTATCTCCGCTATATCTGCTTTAGTCTATAAATAGACATAAGATGCCTGTCTACCAATGCTTCCGCTGCTCGCACTGACTACGATAACCCTCTGGCAGAGTCATATACACGTACATTTCTAAAACTAGTTTAGAAAGACGCTATACTCATCCTCCTGCCGGGTCTCACAGTCTGGAACAACAGCAATGGTAAGTCTGGGTAAACAAGAACCTCCCTGCCACCGTCCTTGAGGCTACCGGAGTACCTCTCGGGTGCCTAAGGTTACCCACCAAATCTGCGGAGTGGCCAATGGAATGTCAATCCAGATTGAATCTTTAGGTTCCTTATTAAATCTTCAGTAATCGTTTGCGGTTCTGGAATCACTTCCAGTTCTACCATACTCCCACTGCTGTTTTCTGAAAAAATCCATTTTTGATAAAACTGTGGCGAGTCAAGAACAATATCACTATCGATCTTCCAGATGGTAGAAAGTCAACCCTCGACATAGCCTGGGTCAACCCACAAACAGCCATTACAGAAACGTTCCTTTGAGTTATCCAGAGTCTGGTTTTAAGCATAAGCCGGACAACTCCCCGTACCTTAACATCGTTAAGATACGAACCGTTCTATATCCAATATAGAAACAGAGGCACTGATTTAATTGAACCAGATTCAAATCATGCAACTGTCTCCAGTGCATGTCAACTAAATGGAATGAGGCCGATCAGCATTACTCAACTTAGGAATGCTTCCAATTATGAGTAACCCGAAAGAGAAGCAAGTTCTCTTAATCATCACTATCAACTGAATACCATACACAAGTATCTATATCTTCGATCACTTTGAAGAATCCCGATACTTGCAATACCTGGTTCTCTACTCTATTCAAATACCTATAACTTCTCAAAATTCGGACCCTGTGTTTCCACGAAACACCTGTCTAAAAACTAGAGAAGTCATAAGTAAACCGAATATAGTACGAGGACCTATCCCTCTGTCCTGATGGACCCTGAACAACATACAATACTCTGTATAAGTCCCTTGAGTCTGATAACTCATTCCCTGCGTGTGGTAGGTTGAAAACTGTACTTATGGTTAAGAAGAATTACACCGCTGTTTAATGCTCCTTACCTAACCATCCACTGATATAGGTAAATGTCACTGACATAATTTCAAAAAGTTATATCTCACTCTATAAAAATAGACGTACAGATATATCAATTTGAAATTGGTGCACGACAACGGATATTCAAAACCAAATATTTGCCGACCGGCAAACAACCCAGGTGACTTCCTCAAATATCACCAATTACAACGAATCCCGATATAATGAGGATGATCACCTAATTCCCAACAACTTACTCCCACTCATCATCTGTAAAACCATACAGATGTGAGAATCCTACGTGGTAAATACATACCCTGGAGCAAGTGTCTAATTGGGAAATCAGTTTTCTTTTAACAGTACACAGTGAAAATGAAACATTAAAATGTTTCGATGGGGTATCCTGGTATTCCTAGTAATGCCTCTTCCATTATCCAGATTCACAACTGTAACCGTATAATTCTTTGCCATCTTTCCAAATCCCTTTATATGTCTTTAGTCATTACCTTCTGCACACCCCTTTAGGCCAAATGGTTTTCTTCCTTCCCTACCGTTCGGCACCAACCTATGGTTTGGAAGAAGACTATCCAATAAGCATAAAGGGTGTACTGTCCTAATCCTCGGAGCACTCGCAACGCGAGAGAAGGTGAAGATAAAAGATACCTGAATGTACTTTATTCCTATTTCTCCTGAACCAGGATCCATCCCCGAACTGGAACAAGTTCCTTTTGAGTTCGTATATAACCATACGATGGATTATCCAATAAACTGGGATCTTCGTAGTGATACGGAGTGTCCTGGAGAAATACAAAGGTAATTTAGGATTGGCGAAGAAATACTTGGTTTGTTCGTGAATAGTAGTCGCACTTTACTTTGCCCTCTTACTAATCCCTTGCTTTGTCTTAACTTAATACCTTCTGTACACCGTTTAGGCTAACTAGTTTTCTTCATTCCCTACCGGTCGGCACCAGCCTATGGTTTGGAAGAAGACTATCCAATTTGCGTAATAGGTGTACTACTCCTAAACCAAGGAGTACTCGCAACCTGAGAGAAGGTGAAAAGAAAAGACAACTGAATAGTCCTATCCGTTTTCTCCAGAACCAGAAACCATCCTCGAAGACCTTCGAGTTCGTATATAACCATACGATGGTTTTGTCCAATGGAAGTGGACGTTCGTAGTAATACGGGGTGTCCTGGAGAAAAGGGTAAAAGTAGGAGTGGCAATGAGGTTTGCAACTCTGACAATCCAAAAGCCAGTGTTAAGAAGGTCCGGTCAACTTGGTCACTGAGTTATAGTCTTAGGGTCGGGTCAATGGTCGCTGCCGAAGAGAGAGAGAGAAAAGAAACACTCAGCGTGCACTCTATCCTAGATCAGAAGGGTTATCACTTTATCTAATCAGGAAACCTCACACTGTACCGTCAAATTCTCCTCCAAACCTGAAAGAAGAATTAGTCGGGATCACCCGAGGAGTAAACCAACTCATCAGTGGTAATCGGGATCCAACTATCATTGCATGACAACGTGACGGAATCCGCTCACGTCATCACACTCCAGAAGGTATGCGCATATCTGGCAAGTTTCAGTTCTTTTGAAACTTCCGATGTGATTTTTACCCCATGCTCTTATGACCTTGACGAAGGTCAACAAATCATAAGTCACATGTCAAGTTCTACCCGTCATTATCCATGGTTAATTTGAACCCACCCGTACAAGCCCTTGACGAAGGTCAACAAGGCTATACGACTGTCCCAAACCAACGCATCTATCTATGCAGCAGAAAAGCAACAAGCAGCTACCATACACTATGCCTTGACGAAGGTCAACAAACATAGCATGAATACTACGTGCTACCCGTCTGAAACGACGGAGGGCTACGAATGGTTTCTGGCGAAAACCTTTAACGTAATGAACTTGATATCGTTGAAGGAACGGATAGCTTTTTAGAAAATATAGTGACGAAAACCTTTACTAAAGAGGTCACTCCCGGTGAAGGGATCTCGGCTCTTTCCCCGTAGAATGGGGTGCAGGGTATTCCAAATGAATACCACGATGCAAAGCAAAAGTAATCGGCTATAGTGAAGTTAATGCCCTGACGCAAACTTCTGTCCAAGGGGTCACTCCCGGTGAAGGGATCTCGGCCCTTGCCTCGTCGACTGAGGAGCAGGATATTCCAACTGAATACCACGATGCAAAACAAAAGAGAACGTCCTTGCAATAACAGCTTTTTGAAAAGTGTTCCAACAACATCAGATTAGGTTTGTTTTTAACTTGCATTGATCCGAATCAATGCAATCCCATCAATTGATCACACCACAAAGAACGAAAATATACTGATGTACGTATATGCCATCCGCATTCGCCACTGGGTCCCGTCATTACCCGTTAGGTTAGCTAACTAACGAAAGAGCGGGGACTGGACTAGCGCGGATGTAAAACATATACAACATCTACTTATATATATACCAATATATTATATTCGCTCAAGGTGTGATAAAATGCAACATCACAGAAATGTACAGCATCACAGAACAATATAGATATCTGGGATCCCCGGGTTTCACAGAGCCACTACTGAAACCCGACGTTCCCCTGGTCGTGTGGATAGCCTATGCAAAGAAATCCTAGACCCCTATGGGCGCGGCAAGTTACCCTCCAAAACGTGAAGCGAGACAGCCCCCTTCAGCAACGTGAATGGACCACCCGGCACTTCACGGAATCCGGTAACTTGGGCACCCCTCCTGGGTCAAACTGTACCCCCTATGAGTGCGGTGAATAGCCCGCCAATCCTAGAGTAAAGCCCCCTCCGTCTCAATGCCATGAGATGCGGGCTTGTTGCCCTCTAGAACCCGGCTATCCGTGCACCCCTCCGCGGTGTAATCCTAGTACAGAAAGTAAAATATACATACACCGGGTACATCGACCGCAACCTGGTCGTGCCCCAAAACAATAATACAATCAGGCAGTGACGGCAGTCCACATGTCGGACGCTCGCCCCGCAATATCAAATGTACATAATACAACAAAAACTGTACTAGCATTGCATCCAGGCTATCCCCACCGACCGATCCGCAACATCACAGCATAACACAGAACATCAACGTGAAAGTCACGTTCGCAAATCCGTCTAACCGGGCTATAGCAGTTAGACTGGATTTACCGATCAAGTGACATTCACGGTCGCATATATAATGTAAATACTGTGAAATAATGTGTTTAAAATATCCGATCGATCAAATTTTACCAAGTGGGCCCCCAAGCAATACTGTAGCACTCACAGAAATTCTGGGCCCAAACAAAGTATACCAAAACCCCTATTTTCAGCCCACAAGCCCACTGCAAAAAAATAATGACATGAATCCATATTCCTGCGGCGGAACCGCGGCCAAAGAGGGGTTATGGCCGCGGTTCCGCGGTCGTACAGAAGGATCAGGGCACCAAATTTTTCCAATGTTCTTACGACTTTCAGTACATCACTTTTCTACAACCTGAAAAATTTTTCGAGCCAGAAAAAAATCGACAGAAAACTGATGTGAAGAAAATGCGGGTTTTTGGAATTTTGGTCGATCGGAAATGCAAACACATTAAACAAAGCTAGACTATGTTAATGGCGAGGCTCTGATACCACTGTAGGTGCACGGCGGCGTCCCGGCCGTCAATCCGACGCCGGAATGCGGAAGCGGTGATAAACTTTAATTTTGCGAACGTAGCAAACCGGCACCACCGCGCACTAAACACCCGGATCGGGCCATTAAACTAGTTCTAGCTAACTACAAGATGGGTTAGAGATATACCGAGTGATCCGAGTCCTCCGGTCTTCTCGTCATCGTCCCGATCTCCTGCGGAAACTCCGGTCGTCGCCTCCTCGCCGGAAGGGCACCACATCGCCCGTATCTTTTACGGGCTCCCACCTCAATACCGAGGCAACTCGGGCGTGAAGCTGGCAAGTCGACGTGCCCAAGATTTGCTATAGAATGTAGTGTAGAGGCTATGTCTCATTTGGGGGTTTTAGTTGCCATAGAGGATGGAGGAGGAGGTTAGGAAAATTGGTGCTTTCAATTTTCTAGCAAGAAGAATATAAGATGAAGAATTCCTCACATAACAAAAATGAACTCTCTCATTCTCTCTCCTATTTCTCTCCCTCTCCAAATTGTGGCCGGCCCCTCCTTTGAAATGGTGGAGAGCATGAATAAAACATGAGGGAGGTGAGTGTAGTAAAAGGTGGAGGGTGACCACATCCAAAGCAATGATAACCATGTCATCTCCAAATCTAATCAACTCTAATCACCATTAATACAAAGGAAAAGATGGATAAAGCATCTCATGATGACAATCATATCATGAAGCCACAAATGCATAAAACCCCTCCTCAATAGGTTATTTGCAAACTTGCAAATAACCCCCTCCATCGAAAAAGTCCGGCCGGGAAAGAACAAAGGAAAACCGGCCGGAATAGAATGCAAACTGGCAACTCCAGAAAACTGGTCCCGTAATAAATTACAGGAAAACCCCGATACTGTGCATACACACCCGCATCTGTATTCCGACCGGATACAAATACAATGAGACAAAATCTACACTGTACTATACTAGGATCCGGCTTAAACCAAAGCCGGCTAGTAAATCCGTCCGATCCTGATCCGTGCAATTCCGCACGTATCTGATCGAACCCTGCCATATATCCATACGGCCTCTAGTACTAACCGTCCGATCCTGATCCGTGCAATACCGCACGTATCTGATCGGACCCTGCCATATATCCATACGGCCTCTAGTACTAACCGTCCGATCCTGATCCGTGCAATACCGCACGTATCTGATCGGACCCTGCCATAACTCCATACGACACGTATCTGATCGAACCCTGCCATATATCCATACGGCCTCTAGTACTAACCGTCCGATCCTGATCCGTGCAATACCGCACGTATCTGATCGAACCCTGCCATATATCCATACGGCCTCTAGTACTAACCGTCCGATCCTGATCCGTGCAATACCGCACGTATCTGATCGGACCCTGCCATATCTCCATACGGCCTCTACAGCGTTTCGCCCGAAAGCTTGAATAACTGTAAGTGTGGTGGACTCTAAAGACTCGTCAATACTATGGCTGTGGATTTAACCACTAGCACGTCAGAGGTATAAGCCAATACGTGACGGGCCACCAGCTATTGACCAAAAGGGACATCGATGAGCGAACTCATCCTGACACCCTACTGAGCCTGTCAGTGACAATATCCGTACAATCCGGTCCGTTCGTCTATGAGCATCGCATGGCGGGCCTAGGGTGTTGGTAAAAGTCAGACCCCCAAAAGCGGTACAAGTCGTGTCGGGGTATAGCCCAGAACACCCTGAGATACTACTGGAATACCTACCAGTAAATCTCCTGCCTTGGCCAAGGACTTCGTGTAATGGCTCTCCTAGACACAGCGCGAACTCACCCCCAATACCGGGAGAGACGAACCCCTGAAGATCCGCTCACTGCCTCCATGTGGCTCGGGACTGTACCCAACTAAAACCTGTTTGCACGTCTCCTTTGAGCGTGGTAGGGTAGTAATCAAAGTACAGTGGGAACTCACACGCGACAAATGACGATCCCCAGGTCGATGAACTAACCTGTACACAAGTCACCAGGGAACTGCTATCTGACGTCAGGTATAAGACCAACTAGCATGTTCCCGGCGAGTCCTGTCCGGTGTACTCATAACCCAATGAGCACCTGTATACATCTTAGGTGAACCAACTGACACCAGTGGCTTGTGAGACCGGCCACCGCCCCTCGTCGGGGTCTCGACTATATACACTAGTCTACTCTGGAGTATCGATGCCCTGTCTCGAAACTCTTACGACTAGGGACCATTTAAGGATGTGCTTATAGACTACCAGCTCCCACGTATATGATCGCCCTCATACTGCTGGCAGTCAAGCAAGAATCCTAGGGGCTCTATCAACGTGCAATAGCGACCTGTCAGGTCACCTAAAGCAGTACACGATGATAAAGGTAAACCAGATAGCATACTATCATCTCGAGTAAGACTGTCCTACCGGGATAGGTCCTCCCTCAATCATTGCAATCACGTACCTGTGATCCAATAATTGACTCTGAGGGCACTATCTCCAACATACACATGCAAGAGGCGGTTTTTCATATTTCATTACTTTTACGGATGATTACTCTAGGTATGGATTCATTTTCTTGATGAAACATAAATCCGAGGCTTTTGAGAAATTCCGAGAATATAAGAATGAAGTAGAAAACCAAACCGGCAAAAGTATCAAGACACTGAGATCTGATCGAGGTGGTGAATACTTAAGTGCCGAGTTCCTGGGTTACCTAAAAGAAAATGGAATTCTCTCTCAGCTTACTCCTCCATACACTCCACAACATAACAGTGTATCGGAGAGACGGAACTGAACCCTATTGGATATGGTTCGTTCTATGATGAGTAATGCTGAGTTGCCGCGATCTTTCTGGGGTTATGCACTAGAATCAGCAGCATATATTTTGAACAGGGTTCCTACCAAGACTGTGCCTACCACACCATATCAGATGTGGAGTGGGAAGAAACCCTATCTTCAGTATCTGAAGATATGGGGATGTCCAGCTTTTGTCAAAAAGCAGCATGCGGACAAACTCGAGGTACGCTCAGTACAGTGTAAGTTTGTGGGATATCCAAAGAACTCCAAGGGGTATTTTTTCTATTACGTGGAGGAACAAAAGGTTTTTGTTTCTCGTAATGCCCATTTTCTAGAACAGCAGTTTTTAGAAAAGGAAATAAGTGGGAGCATAATAGAACTGGAAGAAATTCCAGAACCACAAACTACTACTGAAAGTTTGGTAGAACCAGAAGTTCCAGAAGAACAGGACATTCCCGTACCCCTCTGCAGGAGTAGTAGGCCATCTCATACGCCTGAGAGATACTACGGTTTTCTCATAGACGGGGATAGAGAAGATTGCGTCATTGATAATGATGAACCTACTAGCTTCCAGCAGGCCATCCAGAGCGGCGACTCGGTAAGATGGCTGGATGCAATGCGGACCGAGATGGAGTCCATGTACACCAAAAAAGTATGGACTTTGGACTTTGCTCCAGATGGGGTAAAACCCATAGGATGCAAGTGGATCTTCAGAAAGAAGATTGGTGTAGATGGACAGGTGAAAACCTATAAGACTAGACTTGTTGCAAAGGGTTTTTGTCAAAGACCTGGTTTGGACTATGACGAGACTTTTTCTCTAGTGGCTATGCTCAAATCCATTCGGATCCTTCTTGCCATTGCTTCCTTCCACGATTATAAGATCTGGCAGATGGACGTAAAGACGGCTTTTCTAAATGGAAATTTGGACGAGTGCGTCTATATGGATCAGCCAGAACGTTTCAATCAGAGTGGAAGCAGCGGTAAAGTGTGCAAGTTGCTTAAGTCCATTTATAGACTAAAGCAGGCATCGCGGAGTTGGAACATCTATTTTGATGAAACGGTCAAAGAATATGACTTTCTCAAAAATCCAGATGAACCTTGTATATATAGTAAAATTGTAGCACGAACTGTCGTATTTCTCGTCTTGTACGTGGATGACATTCTCTTGATAAGAAATGACATTCCTATGCTACAATCTGTCAAAGGATTCCTGTCACACAGGTTCTCCATGAAAGACCTGGGTGATGCCTCTTACATACTGAGGATCCAGATCTATCGTGATAAATCTAAGAGGATGTTGGGACTTTCGCAGTCCAGGTATATCAACACTATACTGAAAAGATTCAGTATGGAAGATTATAAGCGTGGTAATTTACCGGCTTGTCACGGAATCACCCTATCCAAAGAGATGTCTCCCAAGACTGATTTGGAAAGGGAACGCATGTCAGTTATACCCTACGATTCTGCGGTAGGATTTATAATGTATGCGATGTTGTGCACCAGACCAGATGTAGTTTACGCACTGAGCGTGGTAAGCCGGTATCAGTCAGACCCAGGGGAGAAGTACTGGATAGCAGTAAAGAACATTCTTAAGTACCTGAGAAGGACTAAGGAGATGTTCTTGGTTTACGGCGGAAAAGACCTCCAGATCGAGGCTTTTGCTGACTCCAGCTTCCAGAGTGACAAGGATGACTCCAAGTCCATATCAGGTTATGTCTTTACCCTCAATGGAGGGGCGGTGTGCTGGAAGAGTTCCAAGCAGGACACCGTTGCTGACTCGACAATTGAAGTGGAGTATATCGCTGCTTGCGATGCCGCAAAAGAAGCAGTCTGGATGAAGAAGTTCCTAAGAGAACTTCAGGTGGTTCCTACCATTGTTGATCCAATACAGCTGTATTGTGACAACAACGGCGCTATAGCTTTAGCGAAGGAACCCAGGTCCCATCAGAAGTCCAGACACATCTTAAGGCGGTATCACCTGATCAGGGAGATCATAGATCACCGGAAGATCGAGGTTCGGAGAGTTGCTACAGAGGAGAACACTGCAGATCGATTCACAAAGGCCTTACCTCAGACGCAGTTCGAGAGACTATTCGAGATGATAGGTCTTCGATACGCCAGTACATGGCCCTAGTGCAAGTGGGAGATTGTTAATGTATATGCCCTAGGGGCTATTATTGTATCATACTAGCTTGTATATTACTTAATGGAAGCTTGGGATATTCACAGTTATATTAACAGTCTTGCTCAACATAGTAGTATACTACTTGATTTATGTCTATCTTAATATGTGTATATGTTAGCATATCGTGAATACATATTGATAGAGCCCTTAGGATCTTGCTTGACTACCAACGTTGTGATGGCAGTCACACTAGTGGGGGCTGGGTAGTCTACAAGCACATCCTTTTTCAGGGCCCTAGTCGTAGGATTATCGAGACAGGGCATCGATACTCCGGAGTAGACTAGTGTGTACGCTTCTCATCCCAGCAGGGGAAATGGTCTGTCCCACAGCCATTAGTACATTGTATTGGAAATAGTATGCAGGTGCTCGTTGGGTTACGGATACACCGGACAGGACTCGCAGGGAACTGTTGGTTGGTATTATACCCGTCGTCAGTTAACAGTTCCCAGGTGACATGAGTACAGCATAGTCCGCAGACTTGACACTGCTGCTTCGCCTCGAGTGTGTTCCCACTGTTTTTAGATTGCTACCGTACCACGTCTCAAAGGAGTCGTGCAAACAGGTAGCAGTTGGGTGCAGTCCCGAAGCACTTGGAAGCAGTGGCGGTTAGATAGGATTTATCTCTCCCGGTATTGGGAATTGATATCGCGCTCTGTTTGGAGAGCCATTACGCAAAGTCCCTGGCCAAGGCAAGCGAGATTTACTGGTAGGTTTTCCAGTAGCTTCTCAAAGTGTAATGGGCTTCACTCCGACACGACTTATACTGCATTTAGGGGACTGACGCTTGCCGCCCCCTAGGCCCGATATGCGATAGTCCTAGACGAAAAGACCGGACTGTACGGAGATTGTCACATCGGGCTCAGTAGGAGTTCGGATGGGTTTTCTCATCGGCCTTCTTATCGACATCTACCTGGGGACCGTTACGTACAGCTAGTACCGCTTGCGGCCTGTGGTTAAACCCACTGCCAGCGTAGTTTCGAGTCTTTAGAGTCCCACAAAGAGAGTTTCCCTGCTTCAGGCGAAACGATATAGAGGTCGTATGGTTTTACGACAGGGTTCGGACAAGCACGTGCATTCATGCACGTACGATGTTCGGACAGTTTTTACTAGCAGGCTTTAGTTTAAGCCAGATTCTAGTATTGGATTATTGGATTTATACAGTCTCAGTATTTCCGTATTTTCATGGATAGGAGGGGCATTCTCGTAATTTGTCGAGAAGCTTCTAGAAGATTGATGAGGTGAAGAGCGTAGGTGTTATTTGCATTAAATGGATTAGTGACTCATGAGATGAATCATCCAAATGAGTTAATGAAGCATTTATTTCTTAATGACTCATGAGATGATTCATTATGTGTATTAAATGAAGCATGTTTGTTAATATCTAATAATGATTTATTTGATATTCTTTATGCTTCATCATATATCAAAAATGAGACATAATTCATATCATTCTCACTTTCACATTCTCTCTCCTCAAGCTCTCTCTCTTCAAAGAACTAACCCTAACCTCTCATGTGTTGAGATCCAAGGGTTAGCAAGACTAATAGATCCCTAATCCTCTTCTATATCCTCTAGGATACTTTGATTAGCACTCATAGCCACCTAGTTACCTCAAGTGAGAGGTTAAAGCTTGGAGTAGGAGCTCTCGGGTAGATCTTCTATCACATCGAGGAGGCCGACGAGGAGGTGAACTACAAGGACAAGAAGGACTTGAAACATTAGGTATAATCATTTATCATAGTAGCTAATCACTTCTATATAGTTGTTAGTTAGGGTTTGGCAAAGATCCGTAAAGTTAGTCGATGTTAGTTTAAACAACATGATTGTTTTACCTATTCCGCCTCCTCGCATCTTGTGGGGTGTCTAACGTCGACTTACATATATGACCATCAGAACCGCCACTAAACCTTAGGGTTTGTGGTAGTTCAGCGTTGTCACATGTGAGGCGTTGGTTTGACCCTTCTACGGCTGGTTCATAGGTACTGTGGCATCTTCTGGATATTATTGAACTGTGCTCAAGTGTTGAGCTGTCGAGAATTGTGGGACTTTGATGAATCGATTGAAAAGTTTAAAGTCGTCCGGATATTATGTGATGGGATACAATATTTGGAATCCACAAATGTGGTTATGAGATAACTAGTTTGAATGTTATAAATCTGGCAGTTTAGTCTCAAATGATCGGTTGCCACGGGATTTTGATGAGATCAAAAGTCCATCGAAATCACGTAGTGTACGCGGATACTCGCCGGGTAACATTATTAGATAGCCACACCCCATAGCCCCGACCAAAGTGACTGTAGGAGAACCCCGTCGCCAAAAGAATCCGTTCGGGTGCTCGCGGCAGCGATGTTCCGCCTTAGTGCACTTCGTCGACGGCATCGGGGTGTGCGGCCGTCTACTAAAGTTTCCGACGAGCATTTGATCAGGACGTTGGGAATCTTGTTGAATTGCCCGACAAGATATTGAAAAGTGTTTTCGAGATCGAGACTAAAATGCCGGGTTTATAATTGTTAGGCATGCGATATCTAAGGAATTCATTTGGTTAGGCATGTGATGTCTAAGGTGGTTGCGGATTCCAACTGTTGTAGTTTCTCACTTTCTTTTCTGCGACCGTAAGTGTAATATGTGGTGTATCGCCGGTTTCGGTGTTATATGTCAACGACAATTGGGATACGCATATTTACTTACGTTGATGACATGTGTTGTTGTGATATGTTATATTGGATCGTCGTGTATTGAATAGCCGGGGGTTTTATGTGAGATAAGAGTTTTTTATTTTCATTCATGTAAAATTCATTGTGTGTAATATTCTTTTATTGGGGCACTTCTGGGTTGAGGATGATGTCACCATTGATTATTATTTACTTTTTCTCGTTAGGATAGACCCAAGGCAGGGAGCACAAGTAACCGGGTTCTAGGGTCCAGTGGGAGACCATCTCGAGGAGTCGAGACCGGGTCTCCTAACTCTAGAATTAGTAGGGTTGCTTGCCGCTCTCGTAGGGTTCTAGGGGTGTGGGATTGGCTATTCATCACGACCGTGGAATCCGTGTTTTATACAGGTTTAAAATAAAACCCGGAAATCCTAGTATATCCAATATTTCATATGTTGTTCTCTGCTGCGATTTATCTGTGATGTGATCACTGTATATGTTGAGATAGATACTGGATATAGTATATATGATATATTATATAGACGTTGCTTATGTTTTACACCCATGCAAGCCCTGCCCCGCTCTACCGTTAGTTACCTAACCTAACGATGCACGAGGGGACATCGAGGCGAATGCGGATGGCATAAGCGTACGTTGTATTTATCTGTGATGTTTAGGTAACTTAAAATGATGGGACTTCATTAATGAGATTAATGAAAGAAAATAAACCTAAAGATGTTGTAGAAACTTGTCTCGAAAACAGGTAGCTCTAGTTCTTGCTATGCATAGTGGTATTCCTTGTAGAATATCCAGCACCTTATTCGATACGGAAAGAGCCGAGATCCCTTCACCGGGAGTGACCTCTTTAGTAATAACTGGCAGATGCTACAACCCTCGGTTTGTCTTTTGATTGCTTCTATAGTTTTTGCTTTGCATAATAGTATTTGTGAAATATCCTGCACCTTATTCGATAAGGAAAGAGCCAAGAACCCTTCACCGGGAGTGACCTCTTTAGCAAAACTAGTAAAGGCCTAAAAAACACTCCTTTTAAAATTCACTCGATTCTACAACGATATCAAGTTCATTACGCTCATGGTTTTCTTAAAAACCGGTGTAACCCTCCGTCATTTCAGATAAGTACTGCATAGTATGCATGCTACGTTTGTTGGCTTTCGTCAAGGCGTAGTGTGCGGTATCTATTTATGCTTATCTGCATAAGCATATGATGCGATTGAGTTAGGGTAGTCGTGTGACTTTGTTGTCTTTCGTCAAGGGTCGTGCGGGTGGGTTTAATTCAATCAGGAAATGTACGGGTTGAACTTGACTAGCAGCCTATGGTTTGTTGGCTTTCGTTAAGGTCATAGGATGCTAGGGGTAAAACATAATCGGGAATTTCAAGTGTTGAAATTTGCAATGAGATTGCATACCTCCTATGAGATAGTTGGATCCCGATACCCACTGCGAGTAAGAGTTACTCCTGGGAGAGTTTTACACATCACAATTAGCCAATCAAGTAGGTGTCTAGAAAGGTGTCAATGGGGTTACGCCCTTGGGAAAACGAGGTTTATTTTAATTAGGTCCGTGCGAAAGCATGGGGAACCTCCCTTAAAGTACCGGCACTGGCCTGGCTGAAAGATTGGCGAACTTGTAGTGTGTAATTAATCCCGGATAGTCTTTCCTTTTAGGGTTTGAAGGAAGATTTGACTAAAACAGTGGGAGCCATCCTGATTAGATAAATTAATAACCAATCTAATCTTGTAAGAGCATACGCTAAGTGTTTTCTTCTCTTTCTCTCTCCAGGTAGCGACCATGTCACGCCTTAATCAAGATAATAATACGGATGTATTGACCGAACCCAGAAAATATCATATTCACCTACGTTCATTACTGTGCTAAATGAAGTGTATAAGTCCTCTTTACTACCGCGGATCCGCGGCCCAAGCGCGGTACGTCCGCGGTTCCGCGGCGGTTTGTACGGATTATATGCTCGTTTTTCACTGCAATGCTTATATTTTCCTGCTGGTATTTTTAAGTATTTTTAATTCAGAAAAATCACAGTTTTAAAAAAATGTCCAGAGAGGGGTTCGTTTTGACGTTACGGGGTTCAATCGGAGTTTGAACTTCGTATACACGTCGCCTAATGCTCTAGCTAGGCTCTGATACCACTGTAGGGTTCCTAGTCACTCTAACAACGTTCTGCAAGGCATCAACCATGCCCGATTAAAATTTTTAGCTGTGCCGAACAACCCTAAACAAGATCTTTGCTAGATTATTAGGGTATCACATGCAAGTAAACTACATTTACGACTAAGTGAATACGAAATATAACTTTTGTGTTAGTTATATGTATGCCCTAGAGGCCATTACTGTACATATGATGTATATTGTAATGGATGCTTGGACATATATAGGGAGGACTTTCTTTCTCGACATGATAGCATGCTATCTGGTTGTACTTTATCTTAACATGTATTCTGATTGTCTCTATATTACATGTTGATAAAGCCCTTAGGATATGTACTCGACTACTGGGACTATGATGAGATCATACTAGTGGGGCCACGGTAGTCGACGAGTACATCCTATAACAGTTCCTAGTCGAGGGTGTATCGAGACAGGGCATCGATACACCAGAGTAGACTAGCGTATATGCATCTTGATCCATATGATGGGCGATGGATGATCCCATATCCATCGGTGTTGGACATCAAGGATGGTGTACGGGTGCTCAGTAGAGACTGGGTACACTGGACGGACTCGCCGAGAACTCCCAGATGGAATTATACCTCATGTCAGATGGCAGTTCTCCGGTGACACTGGTACAGAGTAGTCTGTTGACACGAGATCATCATAGAGTCTTGTGTGATTCCCACTGTGCTTTGATTTCCATCATACCACGTCCAAGAGGGCGTGCAAAAAGGTGGCTTTTGGGTACAGTCCCGAATCACATGGATGCAATGAGCGATAGGAGGGGATTCGTCTCTCCCGGTATAGGGAGTTGATGTTGTGCTGTGTTCGATTGGCTATAACCGGAATTCCCTGGCCAGGGTTGCTGAGATTTACAGGTAAGTGTTATCAGTAGTTTCTCGAACTATTATAGACCTCATATCGACACGACTTATCGAGCTACTGGGGTCTGACGTTTACCACCCCCTGGCGAGATATGCAACATATCAGACGACGAGACCGGACTGTACGGGAGTGTTACTGTTTGGATTCACAGGAGAATGTATAAGCTTGCTTGTTGATCTTCTGAGCACTCAATACCTGCGTAGCTGTTGTGTTTAGCTGGCCGCTTGCAGCTTGTGGGTGTTTGATATGATCATCACCTACTGCCGGCGTATTGACGATTCTTTAGAGTCCTACACAGAGGTTTCTTGGCTCAGGAAAAACGGAGTAGGAGAACATATGTGATATGTGCGGGACCGAGAATAATACTATATGAGATACCGTATTCTATTCTCGCGATATTTGATATCAGCCGGGTCATCGGATCAAGTGTTGATTCGATGAATCGGTATGGATAAATATTAGTCGGTTATATGCGATATAGCCGGATTGTCGGATCAAGTGTTGATTCGATAATTTAATGTATAATAATATATATGATATATTGAATTACATTAACTGATATTTGCTCACTAAAAGATTATTTTTTTCACTCGGGTAATATATTGATATATATGCGATATATGATAAATGTATTATTTTATTTTGTTACAATAAATATTGTATATGTGATATATAATATTGTAACATGTTATAATTATTAATGCAACATGTTTAGTGGAGTTTAAACAAGATTAGGGTTTGATTTGGGTTAATACTTTCTAGAAGATTCTAGAAGGTTTTCTTTTGTTTTGCTAAGATATTATGATAGATATTTCTTTGTGACTCACCCTTTAACCCAATCCAAACCCTAACCCTAGTAAACTCTCTACATTGGTTACTACAACCATGGTTTCATAAATGATTATGATAACTTTTTATTATTCATCACAAAATGAAAGGGATCACTATTCTTCTTCTTCCTCCTCCTTTTTGCAAAGCTTTCTTGCTTTTTATTTGTGATGGAAAATGAGTGAGAAATAGAAAACAAATGAGAGAAAAAATCCTACTTCATCATTCTCATCTATCCTTGCCCTTTAGATGAGAGTGTTCACTTCATATTATGAGTGTTAGCTTGTGTTAACGAAACTTCAAGGTAGATCATCTTTGTATCAAAGATCGGAAGCAAGACTGCATCTTTCTCTTCGTGGAACCTCTCGAGAGTCCGGAACACGATGATCGCAGCGAAGGGACTTCAACACGGAGCTTTAGAAGTGAAGGACCGGATCTACAAAGGTTGTAATCCCTCTCACATAGTGTTAAACTGTTTAACATGTTCGTTTTCGCCTAAACTCTAGTTTAAAGATCCGGCTTCGGGTTGTTCGGCACGATTAATTTTTAAATCGGGCATGGTTGATGCCTCATAGAACCTTGTGTGCGTGCCTAGTGACCCTACAGTGGTATCAGAGCCAAGCTAGAGCTTTAGGCAAAGTCTAGACGAAGTTTAAAGTCCTATCGAACCCGAATACCCCGACACGAACCCTTCTCTGTACATTTTTCAAATATGTGTTTTTTTCTGAATTAAAAATGCTCAGAAAAACAAGAAGGAAAAGCTAAGAATTACTGTGAAGTACGGTCAACTAACTCAATATTTTGACCGCGGAACCGCGGCCAAAGCATGTGTTTGGCGGCGGTTCCGCGGCCAAAATTTGGACTTAGTCCCTGTAATTTCACTTATTTATTCTTAGGTCCTTTCTTGGCAATTTTTTCTGGGAATTTTTTAATTCCACTCAAGTGTTGAGTTTTCTAGGGTTGTATTAGGGACTCGTTGATTCGATCGGATAATTTAACTTCGTTTAGTTTTGTCCGGATAATTTTAGAAACTGTTAAAAAGTTCGAACGGATATCAATAACTCACTTTTTCCCCTGTCGGAAAATTTTTCAAAAGTTGGATTTTTTTTCTCGAGTTTAAGAATGTTCTAAGTCATGCAAGTAACGCGGTGGACCCTTTAGAAGACAACAAACCTTAACTCGATTATGTGACCGTCTTGAACTGCCTCTAAACCTTAGGGTTTGGGGCAGTACGGCGTGCCACATGTGAGGCGTTGTCTTGACCCTTCTACGGCTGGACCATCGGTACTGTGGCATGTGATGGATGTTTTTAAACTGATTTCATGTGCTGAGATATATTGGGGAAATCTTGGGTGTTTGATTATTCGATCGGAAAGTTTAACATTGTCTATTTATCTGGACTGTGATACAATATTTGGAATCCACAAGTAGTTATGAGATAACTAATTTGAATGTTATAAATCTAGCAGTTCAGTCTCAAATGATCGGTTGCCACGGAATTTTGATGTGATCAAAAGTCCGTCGCAATCACGTAGCGTACGCGGATACTCGCCGGGTAAACTTAATAGACAGCTACGCCCCATAGCCCCGACCAAGTGACTGTAGGAGAACCCCGTCGCCAAAAGCATCCGTTCAGGTGCTTGCGGCAGCAGTGTTCCGCCTTAGTGCACTTCGTCGATGGCATCTTGGGGTGCGGCCTTCTACTAAAGTTTGCGACGAGCATTCGATCAGGATGTCGGGAATCTTGTTAAATTGCCCGACTTGATATTGAAAAGAGTTTTCGATAATGAGACTAAAATGCGGGGTTTATAATTGTTAGGCATGTGATGTCTAAGGAATTCATTTGGTTAGGCATGTGATGTCTAAAGAGGTTGCGGATTTCAACTGTTGTAGTTTTACACTTTCTTTTCTTTGACCGTAAGCGTAGTATGTGGTGTATCGTCGGCTTCGTTGCTATACATCAACGACAATCGGGATACGCATACTTGCTTACGTTGATGATATGAGATATTATGTGTTGCTGTGATATGTTGTATTGGATCGTCGCGTTTGAATAGCCGGGGGTTTTATGTGAGATGCGAGTTTTTCTTTTTCATTCATGTAAAATTCATTTGTATGTAATATTGTTTTATTGGGGCACTTCCGGGCTGAGGATGATGTCACCGTTGTATATTATTTACTTTTCCGCATTAGGTAGACCCAAGGCAGGGAGCACAAGTAACCGGGTTTTAGGGTCCAGTGGGAGACCATCTCGAGGAGTCGAGACCGGGTCTCCTAACCCTAGAATTGGCAGTGTTTCTTGCCGCTCTCGTAGGGGTCTAGGGATGTGGGTTTGGCTATTCATCGCGACCGTGGAATCCGTGTTTTATACAGGCTCGTATTGAAAACACGGACGTCCTAGTATATCCAATATTTCATATGTTCTGTGATGAGATCATATTACTGCCTGAGACGAATGTTTATATTATATATATATATGAGATATATGTTATATTGCAGATTTCGTTTCAAATGTGATGCTTGTAAAGCATAATTTAAAATGGGACTTCATTAATGAGATTAATGAAATAAAAAAAACCTAAAGATGTTGTAGAAACTTGTCTCAAAAACTGGTAGCTCTAGTTCTTGCTTTGCATAGCTGTGTTCCTTGTAGAACATCCACCACCTTATTCGATAAGGAAAGAGCCGAGATTCCTTCACCGGGAGTGCCCTCTTTAGTGAAACTAGCAGATGCTACAAACTCGGTTTGTCTTTTGATTGCTTCTATAGTTCTTGCTTTGCATAGTGATATTTGTGAAATATCCTGCACATTATTCGATGAGGAAAGGGCCGACGATCCCTTCACCGGGAGTGACCCCTTTAGCAAAACTAGAAAAGCCTAAAAAACACTCCATTTAAAATCACTCGATTCTACAACGATATCAAGTTCATTACGCAAAAGGTTTTCTTAAAAACCTGTCGTAGCCCTCCGTCATTTCAGATAGGTACTAGTTAGTATTCGTGCTACGTTTGTTGACTATGTTAAGGCGTAGTGTGCGGTAGCTGATTAGTGCTTATCTGTATAAGCATATGATGCGATTGGATTAGGGTAATCGTGCGACTTTGTTGACTATGTTAAGGGTCGTGCGGGTGGGTTTAATTCAATCGGGAAATGACGGGTTGAACTTGACTAGCACTTATGATTTGTTGACTATGTTAAGGTCATATAGCTGCTAGGGGTAAAATATTATTGGGAATTTCAAGTGTTGAAATTTGCAATGAGATTGCATACCTTCTATGAGATAGTTGGATCCCGATACCCACTGCGAGTAAGTGTTACTCCTGGGAGAGTTTTACACATTACAATTAGCCGATCAAGTAGGTGTCTAGAAAGGTGTTAACGGGGTTACGCCCCTGGGAAAACGAGGTTTACTTTAATTAGGTTCGTGCGAAAGCACGGGGGACCTCCCTCAAAGTACCGACACTGGCCTGGCTGAAAGATTGGCGAACTTGTAGCGTGTAATTAATCCCGGCTAGTCTTTCCTTTTAGGGTTTGAAGGAAGATTTGACTATAACAGTGGGAGACATCCTGATTAGATATATTAGATAACCAATCTAAACTTGCAAGAGCATACGCTGAGTGTTTTCTTCTCTCTCTCTCCAGGTAGCGTCCATATCACGCCTTAATCAAGATAATAATACGGATATATTGACCGAACCCGCTTTTTATACTGAGCTGGGGAACGTTGGTCCCGCTCTAACTTATAATTGTTATAAGACAGAGCAGGAAATTGGGGATTACCAGAATTCCCGTGCCGCCCAAACGAAGAAAGTGCATGCTGATGCATCATCTTCGGGTGTGTTCATTACAGAGAACTGTTTCTCAGTATCCTTTACGTCCTCGGTATGAGATACTGGATCAAGATCCCGCATATGTAATCTGTTACATGGGCTACAGATAGGTAGAGAACTGAGAACGGGTGATAAGTTTCATGAGATAGAAAACGGTGCAAGTGTTGCAGCCAAGTCTGTTGGTCACTATCACCCTGTATTACCAGAATACATTGATTCTGAAAGAATGTTATTAGATACCGAACCTGATATACAACATCATATCAATCTCTTTATTAGTAAAGAAAGGATATAATTTTTTATTGTTGGATAATGTTTTGAACATTTCCTATATCAAGTGTTGATCGGATCAGGCACGTTATCTAAAAGCATAGACGTTCTAAATCAAACTACAGTTCTTAATATAAAGAACACACACAAGAGGAAGAGTTCAGAAATGAATGAATCCTCCTTGAGGCATTGTAGACTAGGTCATATCAATGCGACCCGACTGGCTGAAGTTACATATAGATGCATATTTAAATTAGTTTGAATTTATATCTTGTGAAACTTGTCGGTCATGTCACAAAGATACGATGACCATAGCTATGTTTGTTGGAAACAGAGAAAGAGTTAGTGAACTCTTGGGATTGATACATGTTGATGTTTGAAAATCCCCTGTCTACATATGCCATAACCGGTTCTTTGTACTTCATTACATTCTCTGATGATCTCTCAAGATTCAGACATATGTTCCTGTTGAAACACAAGTCCGAAGATTTTGAGATATTCATAGAATATAAGTTAGAAGTAGAGAACCAAAAACGGGTATAAGTATTATGTCCTTTGATGAGATCAAGGAGGAGAATACTTGAGCACGGAATTCCTGGATTATTCTAAAGGAGAATGAGATTCTTTCTCAGCATTACTCCTCCGTATACACCACAACACGTCGGTGTATCGGGCGGAGCAATGGCACCCTATGTGATATGGTGTTCTCTATGATGAGTACTACTGAGTTTCCTATTTCCTTTTTGGGAGTTATGCACTTGAGAAGTTGCATACCTATTGAATATGGTTCAAATCAAATAAGTTGCCTACCACTTCCTTTGTGATATGGAAAGGGAAGAGCCCATATCTTGAGTTTGTTAAGATTTGGGGTTGTCCGGCCTATGTCTAAAAGCAAAATCCGGACAAGCTCGAGACAAGGTCTGTTATAAAGAACTGGAAATGTTCCAGCTATACAAACTGCAGCTGATGATTTGGTAGAACCAAAGGATTCAATAGTTTCCAATGAACCTCAGCCTCTCCGCCGATCTAGTAGGGTTACTCACCCACCTGAGAGATTCTTCGGTTTCTCTATGACAGTGGGAGCGAGGATTGCATCATGAGATGATGACCCAACTAGTTTCGAGCTGGCCACAAGAGTGGGACTCTGTAAGAATGGCTGGATGCTTATCGATCTGAGATGGAATCCTTATACACCAACAAAGTATGGACTTTGGTTGCTTTATCTGAAGGGTTAAATCCCCATCAGGAGCGAGTATATCTTGAGAAGATTACTTGGTGTACATAGAAAAGTTGAGACTTTCAAAGCTATGCTTAAGTCTATCCAGATCCTACTTGCCACGGTTACATACCATGACTACGATATCTGGCGGTTGGATGTCATGACAGCTTTTCTAAATGATGATTTGGAAGAAAGTGTCTATAAGTACACAGCCAGAGGGCTTCGTAGACAGTGGGAGCAGCGGAAACATGAGCAAGATGCTTTATAGGATAAAGCAGGCATCGCGGAGTTGGAACATCTGTTTTGATGTGGTAGTCAAAGAGTTTGACTTCATCAAAATGGTAGATGAACCTTGTATATACAAAAAGGTAGTAGAGAGTATGGTGGAGATCCTCGTAGAGTACGTGGATGACATACTCTAGATAGGGAAGAAGTTTCCTATGCTACGCTCGGTCAATCTCCGCTTATCACAAGGATTCTCCATATAGGATCAAAGTGATACCTCCTAAATCCTGGGTTTTTGGATCTATGAGATAGATCTAATTGGATGTTAGGATTCTCACTATTTGTAGTGAGATGGTATCAATCGATTCTGGGGAGAATCACTGGAAAGGTTCCAGGGTGATAAGAACGACTGAATGTCAGTCGCAGGCAATGTCTTTACCCTCAGTGGAGGGACGGTATGTTGGAAGAGTTCCAAGCTAGATACCGTGACTTACTAGACGATTAAAGGCAAGATACATCGTTACCTAGGATTCTACCAAAGAGGCAGTCTGGATATATATAGGTTCATGAGATGAACTTCATTCCTACTATTGTGTGACAATGGAGTTGTGGCTTATGCCAAGGAACTACCGTCCCATCAGAAATCCAGATATAATTCTTAGGCAGTATCACCTGATCATGGAGATGGTTGATCTCCTGGGAGATTGAGGTTAGGAGAGTAGACATAGAGGACGACAGCGCGGATCCACTCACAAAGGCCTTTTTCCCAGTAGAGACTTTTATGGGATGGTTGAGTATGAGATACTTCAACCGCAGCTAATTGTTAGGTATGCGATACCACAACAGATGGCCCTAGTGCAAGTGGGAGATTGTTAGTTATATGTATGCCCTAGAGGCCATTACTGTACATACGATGTATATTGTAATGGATGCTTGGACATATATAAGGAGGACTTTCTTGCTCGACATGATAGCATGCTATCTGGTTGTACTTTATCTTAGCATGTATTCTGATTGTCTCTATATTACATGTTGATAAAGCCCTTAGGATATGTACTCGACTACTGGGACTATGATGAGATCATACTAGTGGGGCCACGGTAGTCGACGAGTACATCCTATAACAGTTCCTAGTCGAGGGTGTATCGAGACAGGGCATCGATACACCAGAGTAGACTAGCGTATACGCATCTTGATCCATATGATGGGTGATGGATGATCCCATATCCATCGGTGTTGGACATCAAGGATGGTTTACGGGTGCTCAGTAGAGACTGGGTACACTGGACGGACTTGCCGAGAACTCCCAGATGGTATTATACCTCATGTCAGATGGCAGTTCTCCGGTGACACTGGTACAGAGTAGTCTGTTGACCGGAGATCGTCATAGAGTCTTGTGTGATTCCCACTGTGCTTTGATTTCCATCATACCACGTCTAAGAGGGCGTGCAAAAGGGTGGCTTTTCGGTACAGTCCCGAATCACATGGAGGCAATGAGCGATAGGAGGGGATTCGTCTCTCCCGGTATAGAGAGTTGATGTTGTGCTGTGTTCGATTGGCTATAACCGGAAATCCCTGGCCAGGGTTGCTAAGATTTACTGGTAAGTGTTATCAGTAGTTTCTCGAACTGTTATAGACCTCATATCGACACGACTTATCGAGCTACTGGGGTCTGACGTTTACCACCCCTATGCGAGATATGCAACATATCAGACGACGAGACCGGACTGTACGGGAGTGTTACTGTTTGGATTCACAGGAGAATGTACAGGCTTGCTTGTTGATCTTCTGAGCGCTCAATACCTGGGTAGCTGTTACGTTTAGCTGACCGCTTGCAGCTTGTGGGTGTTTGATATGATCATCACCTACTGCCGGCGTATTAAAGATTCTTTAGAGTCCTACACAGAGGTTTCTTGGCTCAGGAAAAACGGAGTAGGAGCACATATGTAATATGTGCAGGACCGAGAATAATACGATATGAGATACCGTATTCTATTCTCGCGATATTTGATATCAGCCGGGTCATCGGATCAAGTGTTGATTCGATGAATCGGTATGGATAAATATTAGTCGGTTATATGCGATATAGCCGGATTGTCGGATCAAGTGTTGATTCGATAATTTAATGTATAATAATATATATGATATATTGAATTACATTAACTGATATTTGCTTACTAAAAGATTATTTTTCTCATTCGGGTAATACATTGATATATATGCGATATATGTTAAATGTATTATTTTATTTTGTTACAATAAATATTGTATATGTGATATATAATATTGTAACAAGTTATAATTATTAATGCAACATGTTTAGTGGAGTTTAAACAAGATTAGGGTTTGATTTGGGTTAATACTTTCTAGAAGATTCTAGAAGGTTTTCTTTTGTTTTGCTAAGATATTATGATAGATATTTCTTTGTGGCTCACCCTTTAACCCAACCCAAACCCTAACCCTCGTAAACTCGCTACATTGGTTACTACAACCATGGTTGCATAAATTATTATGATAACTTTTTATTATTCATCACAAAATGAAAGGGATCACTATTCTTCTTCTTCCTCCTCATTTTTGCAAAGCTTTCTTGCTTTTTATTTGTGATGGAAAATGAGTGAGAAATAGAAAACAAATGAGAGCAAAAATTCTACTTCATCATTCTCATCTATCCTTGCCCTTTAGATGAGAGTGTTCACTTCATATTATGAGTGTTAGCTTGTGTTAACGAAACTTCAAGGTAGATCATCTTTGTATCGAAGATCGGAAGCAAGACTGCATCTTTCTCTTCGTGGAACCTCTCGAGAGTCTGGAACACGATGATCGCAGTGAAAGGACTTCAACACGGAGCTTTAGAAGTGAAGGAACGGATCTACAAAGGTTGTAATCCCTCTCACTTAGTGTTAAACTGTTTAACATGTTCGTTTTCTCCTAAACTCTAGTTTAAAGATCCGGCTTCGGGTTGTTCGGCACGGCAAATTTTTAAATCGGGCATAATTGATGCCTCGTAGAACCTTGTGCGCGTGCCTAGCAACCCTACACTTTGTAGATCGGTCCTTCACTTCTAAAGCTCCTTATTGTAGTCCCTTCGCTGCGATCATCGAACTCCCGGACTCTCGGACGGCTCCATGAGAAGAGGGCAACTGTTTTGCTTGAAGTCTTCGAGGCCGAAGATGATCTACATCGAGGGAATACGAACTCAAGCTTCTACTTCACTAACTAAAGAATTAGTGAAGCAAACACCCTAAACTAAAGTGCTAGTCTAGTAGAGGATGGTGAAATAGGAAATAGGTACACTTTAGAATTTCTTTTCTCACAATATTTCTCTCTCTTTATCAAACCCTAGCAAGAATTTGAAGGAGGAAGAAGATGAGCTCAAAAATGAGAATGAAAACTAAAAATCAAGAGAGAGAGCTAACCATGGGTGAGTGGGTATCATATACTAACTCATGTAGAGACATAACCATGGCTAATTATAGTGGTTAGGTTTATAAATATCCTAAGTAAAACAAAACTAGTGGACTTTGGTCAATGCACTCACAAGCTTCATGAAGCTTCATGCACTTGAACAATTATCCACTAATTTTGTATTTACTTTGTATATTAAAACCGTACCAATATAATTACAATGGTGTATGTCTCATACACCCATGTAAGTTGTATCAACAACCATGATACAAAATGAACACAAATAAATATATATCACATATATATTAAGTTGTGCACAAGTGAGAAAAACAAATGCTTAAGTGAACCAATGTTAGTTAATGTAAATTAGCATATCACATATACAATTATACACTAAATTATTAAATCAACACTTGACTTAATAATCCGGTTATATCACATATAACCGACTAACATCCAATGTATCGACTTATCGAATCAACCCTTGATTCGGTAACCTGGTTATATCGCATATAACCGATTGATACAAATATCGCGAGAATAGAATACGGTATCTCATACTCGCATTATTCTCGGTCCCGCACATATCACATATGCGCTCCTATTTCGTTTTGCCTGAGCCAGTAAAACCTCTATGTAGGACTCTAAAGACTCGTCAATACGCCGGCAGCAGGTGATGATCACATCAAGCACCCACAAGCCGTCAGCGGTACTAGCTGGACGTAACGGCTACCCGGGTATTGAGCAATCAGAAGATCAGCAAGCAAGCCCGCTCCAACTCCTGCAAAAAGCCTGATAGTGACACTACCGTAAACTCCGGTCTCCTCGTCTGATATGTCGCATATCAAGTCTAGGGGTGGTAAACGTCAGACCCCAATAACCGATAAGTCGTGCCGATATGAGGCGCATAACGGGTCGAGAAACTACGGGTAACTCTTACCAGTAAATCTCTAAACCAGCCCTGGCCAGGGACTTCCCTGTTATGGCCAATCGAGCACAGCGCAACATCAACCCCCATTACCAGGAGAGACGAAACCCCTCCTATCGCTCATTGCCTCCATGTGACTCGGGACTGTACCCAAAAACCACCATTTTGCACGCCCTCTTGGACGTGGTAAGGTGGAAATCAAAGCACAGTGGGAATCACACAAGAATCTATGGCGATCTCGGGTCTACAGACTAACATGTACCAGTGTCACCAGAGAACTACCATCTGACGTGAGGTATAATACCATTTGGGAGTTCTCGGCGAGTCCATCCAGTGTACCCAGTCTCTACTGAGCACCCGTATATCATCTGTGATGTCAAACACCAATGGATATAGGATCATCCATCGCCCATCTATATGGATCGAGAAGGTATACGCTAGTCTACTCTGGTATATCGATGCCCTGTCTCGATACACCCACGACTAGGGACATTAAAGGATGTACTTATGGACTACTCTGTCCCCACTAGTATGATCTGCATCATATTCCAGGTAGTCATGTACACATCCTAAGAATTTACCAACATGTAATAGAGAGACAATCAATGTACACGTTAAGGTAAAGAGTAACCAGATAGCATACTATCATGTCGAGCAAGAAAGTCCTCCCTATATATGTCCAAGCATCCACTAGAATATACATCTCATGCATAGCAATGGCCTCTAGGGCATACATATAACTAAAAATATCCCACTTGCACTAGGGCCATCTGATAACAGTGGTTGTAGTATCTCATACTCAACCATCCCATAAAAGTCTCTATATGAGAAAAGGCCTTTGTGAGTGGATCCGCCGTGTTGTCCTCTGAGTCTACTCTCCTGACCTCGATACCCTGGAGATCAACCATCTCCATGATCAGGTGACACTGCCTTAGAATATGTCTGGATCACTGATGGGATGGGCATTCCTAGGCATAAGCCACAACTCCATTGTCACACAATGGTAGGAACGAAGTTCATCTCATGAACTAATATACACCCAGACTCTCTCTTTGGTAGCATCTTTGGTAGCGATGCATCCAGCCTTTATCGTCTAGTATGCCACGGTATCTGACTTGGAACTCTTCCAACATACCGTCCATTTACTGAGGGTATAAACAATGTCTGTGACTGACGTTCAGTCGTCCTTATCACCGTGGAACCTTTCCGGTGATTCTCCCCAGGATCGATTGATAATATCTCACTACAACTAGTGAGTATCCTAACATCCAATTAGATCTATCTCATAGATCCAAAACCCAGGATTTAGGAGGTATCACTTTGATCCTATATGGAGAATCTTTGTGATAAGCGGAGACTGACCGAGCGTAGCATAGGAAACTACTTCCCTATCAAAAGTATGTCATCCACGTACTCTACGAGGATCACCACCATACTCTCTACTACCTTTTTGTATATACAAAGTTCATCTACCATTTTGATGAAGTCAAACTCTTTGACTACCACATAAAAACAGATGTTCCAACTCCGCGATGCCTGTTTTATCACATAAAACATTTTCACACGTTTCCGCTGCACCCACTGTCTACGAAGACCTTTGGCTGTGTACTTATAGACGCTCTCTTCTAAAATATCATTTAGAAAAGCAGTCATGACACCCAACCACCAGATATCATAGTCATGGTATGTAGCAGTGGCAGGTAGGATCTGGATGGACTTAAGCATAGTTTTGAAAGTCTAAACTTTTCCATGTACACCAAGTAATCTTCTCAAGATATACTTGCTCCTGATTGGGATTTAACCCTTCAGATAAAGCAACCAAAGTCCATACTTTGTTGGTGTATAAGGATTCCATCTCAGATTACTAAGCATCCAGCCATTTTTACAAAGCCTCACTCCTGATGGCCAGCTCGAAACTAGTTGGGTCATCATCTCATGATGCATTCCTCGCTCCTACTGTCATGGAGAAACCGAAGTATCTCTCAGGTGGGTGAGGAACCTTACTAGATCGGCGGAGAGGCTGAGGTTCGTTGGAAACTATTGAATCCTCCGATTCTACCAAATCATCAGCTGCAGTTTGTTTGGCAGGAACTCCTTCCAGTTCTACCACATGACCACTTATTTCTTCTCAAGAAATTCCCTTTCACAAAGGTGGCATGCTGTGAAACAAAACATCTTTTGTTCCTCGGTTAGGTAGAAGATATTCCCTTACGAATGCTTGGGATATCCAACAAACATTCACATAGCTGACTTTGCCTCGAGCTTGTCCGGATTTTGCTTTTCAGACATAGGCCGGACAACCCCAAATCTTAACAAACTTAAGATATGGGCTCTTCCCTTTCCATATCATATATGAAGTGGTAGGCAACTGATTTGATTTGAACCCTATTCAATAGGTATGCAGCTTCTCAGGTGCACAACTCCCAAAAGGAAATAGGAAACTCAGTAGTACTCATCATAGAGCACACCATATCACATAGGGTGTTATTGTTCCGCCCCGATATACCATCATGCTATGGTGTATACAGAGGAGTAATGCTGAGAGAGAATCTCATTCCCCTATAGAATAGTCCAGGAATCCCGTGCTCAAGTATTCTCCTCCCTGATCACATCAAAGGACATAATACTTATACCCGTTTTTGGTTCTCTATTTCTAACTTATATTCTGTGATTATCTTAAAAGTTTCGGACTTTTGTTTCAATAGTAACATATATCTGAATCTTGAGAGATCATCAGTGAATGTAATGAAGTACAAAGAACCGGTCCTGGCATATGTAGACAGGGGATCTTCATACATCAGCATGTATCAATCCCAAGAGTTTACTAACTCTTTCTCTGTTTCCAAAAAACGGAGCTATGGTCATTTCATCTTTGTGACATAACTGGCAAGTTTCACAATATGTAAATTCAAACTGATTTAAATATGCATCTTAATGTAACTTAGCTAGTCGGGTCGCATTCATATGACCTAGTCTACAATGCCTCAAGAAGGATTCGTTCATTTCTGAACTCTTCCTCTTGTGTGTGTTTTTTATATATTAAGAACTATAGTTTGATTTATAACGTATATGCTTTTAGATAGCGAGCCTGAACCGATCAACTCTTGATATAGGAAATGTTCAAAACATTATCCAATAATACAAAATTATATCATTCTTTACTAAATAAAGAGACTGATATGATGTTGTATATCAGGTTCGGTATCTAAGAACATTCGTTCAGAATCAATGTATTTCGGTAATACAGGGTGATAACTGCCAACATCTTGGCTGCAACAATTGCACTGTTTCCAACTCTTGAAATTTTATCACCCGTTCTCAGTTCTCTACCTATCTTAAGCCCATGTAACTGATTACATTTGTGGGATCCTGATCCGGTATCTCATACCCAAGACGTAGAGGATACTGAGAAACAGTTCTCGGTAATGAATACACCCGAAGAAGATGCATCAGTATGCACTTTCTTCATGTGGGCGGCACGGGAATCCTGGTAATCACCTATTCCCTGCATGGTCTTATAACTCTTATAAGAAAGAACGGAACCAACGTTCCCCAGCACAGTATAGCATGCGGGTTCGGTCAATACATCCATATTATTATCTTGATTAAGGCGTGACATGGTCGCTACTTGGAGAGAGAGAGAATAAAACACTCTGCATGCGCTCTTGCAAGATCAGATTGGTTATTATTTTATCTAATTAGGATGGCTCCCACTGTTTTTATCAAATCTTCCTTCAAACCCTAAAAGGAAAGACTAGACGGGATTAATTACACCCTACAATTTCGGCAATCTTTCAGCCAGGCCAGTGTCGGTACTTTAAGGGAGGTTCCCCGTGCTTACGTATGGACCTAATTAAAGTAAACCTCGTTTTCCCAGAGGCGTAACCCCGTTGACACCTTTCTAGACACCTACTTGTTCGGCTAATTGTAATGTGTAAAACTCTCCCAGGAGTAACAATTACTCGCAGTGGATATCGGGATCCAACTATCTCATAGAAGGTATGCAATCTCATTGCAAATTTCAACACTTGAAATTCCCGATAATTTTGCGCCTAACCTCCTATGACCTTGACAAAGGCCAACAAACCATAGGATGCTAGTCAAGTTCAACCCGTCATTTCTTGATTGAATTAAACCTACCCACATGACCCTTGACAAAGGCCAACAAGGTCGTACGACTATCCTAACCCAATCTGCATCATATGCATAAACAGATAAGCACTTGTCAGCTACCGCACACTACGCCTTGACAAAGGCCAACAAACGCAGCACGAATACTAACTACTACTTATCTGAAATGTCGGAGGGCTACGACAGGTTTTTCTGAAAACCTATTGCGTAATGAACTTGATATCGTTGTAGAATCAAATAATTTTAAAATGGAGTGTTTTTTAGGCTTTTGCTAGTTTCGCTAAAGAGGTCACTCCCGGTGAAGGGATCTCGGCTCTTTCCTCGTCGAATGAGGTGCAGGATATATCACATATATCACTATGCAGAGAAAAAACTATAAAAGCAATCAAAAGACAAACTGAGGGTTGTAGCATCTGCCAGTTATTGCTAAAGGGGTCACTCCCGGTGAAAGGATCTCGGCCCTTTCCTTATTGAATAAGGTGCAGGATGTTCTACAAGGAACACCGCTATGCAAAGCAAGAACTGTAGCTACCTATTTTTGAAATTTCGATTCCACAACATCTTTTAGGTTTCTTTTTCTTTCAGTAATCATATTAATGAAGTCCCATCATTTAAGTCACCTAAACATCACAGATAAATACGGCGTACACTTATGCCATCCGCATTCGCCTCGATGTCCCCTCGTGCACCGTTAGGTTAGGTAACTAACGGCAGAGCGGGGCAGGGCTAGCACGGGTATAAAACATAAGTAACGTCTATATAATATATCATATATACTATATACAGTATTTATCACAACATATCAAATGATCACATCACAGATATCGCAGCAGAAGAAACATATGAAACATTGGATATACTAGGACGTCCGTGTTTTATTTTGAGCCTCTATAAAACACGGATTCCACGGTCGCGACGAATAGCCAAACCCACATCCCTAGACTCCTACGAGAGCGGCAAGCAACCCTACCAATTCTAGAGTTAGGAGACCCGGACTCAACTCCTCGAGTTGGTCTCCCACTGGACTCTAGAACCTGGTTACTTGTGCTCTCCTCCTTGGGTCTACCTAATGCGGAAAAGTAAATAATATACAAATGGTGACAGCAACCTCATCTCGGAAGTGTCCCAATAAAAGAATATTACATACATTTAATTTTACATGAATGAAAATAAAAACTCTCATCTCACATAAAACCCCCGGCTATTCAAAACGCGACGATCCAATATAACATATCCAGCAACACTTAACATCACATATCATCAACGTAAGTAAATATGCGCATCCCAATTGTCGTTGACATATAGCAACGAAACCGGCGATATCACATATTACACTTACGGTCGCAGAAAAGAAACTGTAAAACTACAACATTTGGAATCCACAATCTCTTTAGACATCGTAAATCCGAAATATCACATACTTCGCATTTCATGCCTAACTCTACGAATTCCACATATTGTACCACATTCCAGATAAATAGACAGTATTAAACTTTCCGATCGAATAATCAAATACCCAAGATTTTTTAAATAGCTCAACAATTGAGCAGAGTTCAAAAATTCCAGAATAAGTCACAGTAGCAATGGTCCAGCCGTAGAAGGGTCAAGCCAACGCCTCACATGTGGCACGCTGTACTGCCCCAAACCCTAAGGTTTAGAGGCGGTTCAGACGGTCACATAATCGAGTTAAGGTTTGTGTTCTTCTAGAGGGTCTGTCACGTTACTTGCACGTTTTTCCGAAAGATTTAAACTCAAGAAAAATTCAACACTTGAAAGGTTTTCGTGCCGGAAAAAATGAGTTAATGATATACGTTCGAACATTTTAACAGTTTATAAATATCCGGAAAACATAACGAAATTAAATATTCCGATCGAATCAACGAATACAAAATAATCCCAGAACACTCAACACTTGAGTCAGATTAAAAATACCCAGAAAATATCATATTCACCTACGGTCATTACTGTGCTAAAACGAGTGTATAAGTCCTCTTTACTGCCGCGGATCCGCGGCCCAAGCGTGGTACGGCCGCGGTTCCGCGGCGGTTTGTATGGATTATACGCTCGTTTTTCACTGCAATGCTTATATTTTCCTGTTGGTATTTTTAAGTATTTTTAATTCAGAAAAATCACAGTTTTAAAAAAATGTCCAGAGAGGGGTTCGTTTTGACGTTACGGGGTTCGATCGGAGTTTTAACTTCGTATACACGTCGCCTAATGCTCTAGCTAGGCTCTGATACCACTGTAGGGTTCCTAGGCACTCTAACAAGGTTCTACAAGGCATCAACCATGCCCGATTAAAATTTTTAGCCGTGCCGAACAACCCTAAACAAGATCTTTGCTAGATTATTAGGGTATCACATGCAAGTAAACTACATTTACGACTAAGTGAATACGAAATACAACCTTTGAAGATCGGTCCTTCACTTCTAAAGCTCCTTGTTGTAGTCCCTTCGCTGCGATCATCGAACTCCCGGACTCTCGGACGGCTCCATGAGAACAGGGCAACGGTTTTGCTTGAAGTCTTCGAGGCCGAAGATGATCTACGTCGAGGGAATACGAACTCAAGCTTCTACTTCAGTAACTAAAGAATTAGTAAAGCAAACACCCTAAACTAAAGTGCTAGTCTAGTAGAGGATGGTGAAATAGGAAATGGGTACACTTTAGAATTTCTTTTCTCACACTATTTCTCTCTCTTTATCAAACCCTAGCAAGAATTTGAAGGAGGAAGAAGATGAGCTCAAAAATGAGAATGAAAACTAAAAATCAAGAGAGAGAGAGCTAACCATGGGTGAGTGGGTATCATATACTAACTCATGTAGAGACATAACCATGGCTAATTATAGTGGTTAGGTTTATAAATATCCTAAGTAAAACAAAACTAGTGGACTTTGGTCAATGCACTCACAAGCTTCATGAAGCTTCATGCACTTGAACAATTATCCACTAATTTTGTATTTACTTTGTATATTAAAACCGTACCAATATAATTATAATGGTGTATGTCTCATACACCCATGTAAGTTGTATCAACAACCATGATACAAAATGAACACAAATAAATATATATCACATATATATTAAGTTGTGCACAAGTGAGAAAAACAAATGCTTAAGTGAACCAATGTTGGTTAATGTAAATTAGCATATCACATATACAATTATACACTAAATTATTAAATCAACACTTGACTTAATAATCCGGTTATATCACATATAACCGACTAACATCCAATGTATCGACTTATCGAATCAACCCTTGATTCGGTAACCTGGTTATATCGCATATAACCGATTGATACAAATATCGCGAGAATAGAATACGGTATCTCATACTCGCATTATTCTCGGTCCCGCACATATCACATATGCGCTCCTATTTCGTTTTGCCTGAGCCAGTAAAACCTCTATGTAGGACTCTAAAGACTCGTCAATACGCCGGCAGCAGGTGATGATCACATCAAGCACCCACAAGCCGTCAGCGGTACTAGCTGGACGTAACGGCTACCCGGGTATTGAGCAATCAGAAGATCAGCAAGCAAGCCCGCTCCAACTCCTGCAAAAAGCCTGATAGTGACACTACCGTAAACTCCGGTCTCCTCGTCTGATATGTCGCATATCAAGTCTAGGGGTGGTAAACGTCAGACCCCAATAACCGATAAGTCATGCCGATATGAGGCGCATAACGGGTCGAGAAACTACGGGTAACTCTTACCAGTAAATCTCTAAACCAGCCCTGGCCAGGGACTTCCCTGTTATGGCCAATCGAGCACAGCGCAACATCAACCCCCATTACCAGGAGAGACGAAACCCCTCCTATCGCTCATTGCGTCCATGTGACTCGGGACTGTACCCAAAAACCACCATTTTGCACGCCCTCTTGGACGTGGTAAGGTGGAAATCAAAGCACAGTGGGAATCACACAAGACTCTTTGGCGATCTCGGGTCTACAGACTAACATGTACCAGTGTCACCAGAGAACTACCATCTGACGTGAGGTATAATACTCTTTGGGAGTTCTCGGCGAGTCCATCCAGTGTACCCAGTCTCTACTGAGCACCCGTATATCATCTGTGATGTCAAACACCAATGGATATAGGATCATCCATCGCCCATCTATATGGATCGAGAAGGTATACGCTAGTCTACTCTGGTATATCGATGCCCTGTCTCGATACACCCACGACTAGGGACATTAAAGGATGTACTTATGGACTACTCTGTCCCCACTAGTATGATCTGCATCATAGTCCGGGTAGTAAAGTACACATCCTAAGGGCTTTACCAACATGTAACAGAGAGAAAATCAGTGTGCACGTTAAGGTAAAGAGTAACCAGATAGCTTACTTTCATGTCGAGCAAGAAAGTCCTCCCTATATATGTCCAAGCATCCAGTAGAATATACATCTCATGTATAGTAATGGCCTCTAGGGCAGACATATAACTAACAGTTATGCACTTGTGAAGCTGCATACCTATTGAATAGGGTTCCAACCAAATCAAGTGCCTACCACTCCATATGTGATATGGTATGGGAAGAGCCCATCTCTTAAGGATGTTAGGCTTTAGGGGTTGTCCGTCCTATGTCTAAAAGCAAAATCCGGACAAGCTCGAGGCAAGGTCAGTTCTGTGGAAGTTTGTTGGATATCCCAAGCATTAGCAAGGGAAAATCTTCTACCACACTGAGGAACAAAAGGTGTTTTGTTTCTCAGCATGCCACCTTTTGGAAAGGGAATTTCTTGTGAAGAAATTAGTGGTCATGAGGTAGAACTAGAAGCAGTTCCAGCTATACAAACTACAGCTGATGATTTGGTAGAACCGAAGGATTCAATAGCACCCAACGAACCTCAGCCTCTCCACCGATCTAGTAGGGTTCCTCACCCACCTGAGAGATACTTCGGTTTTCTCTATGACAGTGGGAGCGAGGATTGCATCATGAGATGATGACCCAACTAGTTTCGAGCAGGCCATCAAGAGTGGGGACTCTATAAGAATGGCTGGATGCTAAGCGATCTGAGATGGAATCCATATACATCAACAAAGTATGGACTTTGGTTGCTATATCTGAAGGGTTAAATCCCCATCAGGAGCAAGTATATCTTGAGAAGATTACTTGGTGTGCATGGAAAAGTTGAGACTTTCAAAGCTAAGGCTTGTTGCAAAAGGTTTTCGTTATCGATCAGGTGTGGATAATGATGAAACCTTTTCTAGTCCCTATGCTTAAGTCTATCCGGATCCTACTTGCCACTGCTACATACCATAACTACGATATCTGGCGGTTTGGTGTCAAGACTGCTTTTCTAAATAGTGATTTAGAAGAGAGCGTCTATAAGTACACAGCCAGAGAGCTTCGTAAATAGTGGGAGCAGCGGAAACATGTGCAAGTTGCTTTATGGGTTAAAGCAGGCTTCGTGGAGTTGAAACATCTGTTTTGATGTGGTAGTCAAAGAGTTTGGCTTCAACAAAATGGTAGATGAACCTTGTATATACAAAAAGGTAGTAGGGAGTATGGTGGTGATTCTCGTATTGTACGTGGATGATATACTCTTGATAGGAAAAGAGTTTCTTATGCTACACTCGGTCAGTCTCCTCTTATCACAAGGATTCTCCATATAGGATCAAGGTGATACCTCCTAAATCCTGGGGTTTGGATCTATGAGATAGATCGAAGTGGATGTTAGGATTCTCACTAGGTGTAGTGAGTTGGTATCAATCGATCCTGGGGAGAATCACTGGATAGCTTCCAGGGTGGTAAGGTGGACAGAATGTCAGTCACAGGAATTGTCTTTACCCTCAATGGAGGGACGGTATGTTGGAAGAGTTCCAAGCTAGATACCGAGGCAAACTAGACGATAAAGGCTGGATACATTGCTACCAAGGATACTACCAAAGAGGTGGTCTGGATGTATATAAGTTCATGAGATGAACTTCTTTCCTACCATTATGTGACAATGGAGTTGTGGCTTATGCCTAGGAACCCCCGTCCCATCAGTGATCAAGACATATTCTTAGGCAGTATCACCTGATCATGGAGATGGTTGATCTCCAAGGAGATCGAGGATAGGAGAGTAGATACAGAGGACGACACGGTGGATCCACTCACAAAGGCCTTTTCCAAATAGAGAATTTTATGGGATGGTTGAGTATGGGATACTACAACCACTGCTGATTGTTGGGTATGGGATACTACAACAGATGGCCCTAGTGCAAGTGGGAGATTGTTAGTTATATGTATGCCCTAGAGGCCATTACTGTACATACGATGTATATTGTAGTGGATGCTTGGACACATATAGGGAGTACTTTCTTGCTCGACATGATAGTATGTTATCTGGTTGCTCTTTATCTTAACATGTACACTGATAGTCTCTATATTACATGTTGGTAAAGCCCTTAGGATGAGTACTTGACTACCAGGATTATGATGTAGATCATACTAGTGGGGACAGTGTAGTCTCTAAGTACATCCTTCAAATGTTCCTAGTCGAGGGTGTATCGAGACAGGGCATCGATATACCAGAGTAGACTAGCGTATAGCTTCTCGACCCATGTAGATGGGCGATGGATGATCCCATATCCATTGGTGTTTGACATCAGAGATTGTATGCGGGTGCTCAGTGGAGACTGGGTACACTGAACGGAATCGCCGAGAACTCCTAGATGGTATTATACCTATCGTCAGATAGCAGTTCTCTGGTGACACTGGTACAGGTTAGTCTGTAGACCCGAGATCGTCATAGAGTCTTGTGTGATTCCCACTGTGCTTTGATTTCCACCTTACCACATTCAAGAGAACGTGCAAAACGGTGGCTTTTGGGTACAGTCCCAAGTCACATGGAGGCAATGAGCGATAGGAGGGGTTTCGTCTCTCCCGGTATTGGGAGTTGATGTTGCGCTGTGCTCGATTGGCTATAACAGGAAGTCCCTGGCCAGGGCTGCTTCAGAGATATACCGGTAAGTGTTATCAGTAGTTTCTCGACCCGTTATGAGCCTCACATCGGCACGACTTATCGAGTTACTGGGGTCTGACGCTTACCATCCCTAGACGAGATATGCGACATATCAGACGAAGAAACCGGACTGTACGGTAGTGTTACTGATTGGATTCGCAGGAGTGTGAGCAGGCTTGCTTGTTGATCTTCTGATCGCTCAATAACTGAGCGGCCGTTACGTTTAGTATACCTCTTGCGGCTTGTGGGTGTTTGATATGATCATCACCTACTGCCGGCGTATTGATGAGTCTTTAGAGTCCTACACAGGGGTTTCCTGGAAGCGAAACGGAGTAGGAGCACATATGTGATATTTGCCGGACCGAGATTAATACGATATGAGATACCGTATTCTATTCTCGCAATTTGTGACATTGGTCGGCTATATGTGATGTAGCCGGGTTATCGGATCAAGTGTTGATTCGATAAGTTGTCACATATGATATTAGTCGATTATATATGATATAGCCGGATTATTAAATCAAGAGATGATTTGATAATTTAATGTATAATTATATATTTGATATTAATTTACATTAACTAGTATTATCCCACGTATGATTTCTTTTCTCACTAGTTTTATGCATGTGTATATATGTGATATATATTAGTGTACAAAAGTATGTGCCATGCTTGATGATACATGCAAGATGGGTGTATGAGACTTATACCATGCTAGAGTTAAGTTAAGGTTTATAATTTATTCAAAGTTATCACAAAAGAGAAAAGACTTAGTCAATATTTTCAAGCTTGGAAGAAGCTTGTAGAACATTGACAAAGTTCACTCTTTTGTCATTCCTTAGGATATTTGTTAACCCAACCCTTAACCATAGCCTTTGGTTTATTCTCTACATGAGGTAGGCATGAGGCCTTAACTCACCCATGGTTGCAATAATTCATTTGGATTAATTCATTCTCACTTGATGAGTTCATTCTTCTTCTTCTTCCTCAAAGCTTTCTAGCTTCAATGGAGATATGAGAAAAATATGAGAAAATGAAATCTAAAGTAAGCAAAATTCCTACTTCATCATCCTCTACTACTTTCCATTTAGTATAGGGTGTTTGCTTCACTAATTCCATAATTTGTGAAGTGATAGCTTGGGTTAGTGTCTCCTCGACGTAGATCATCTTCGGTCTCGAAGATTTCGAAGCAAGCATGTTCGTTTCTTCATGGGAGCCTCTCTAGAGTCCGGAGTTCACGATCGCAGGGAAGGGACTACTACACGGAGCTATTGAAGTGAAGGACCGGTCTACAAAGGTTGTATTCCTTGCTCTCTTTTACTTGCAAAGTGTTTGCATTTACATTTCCGTAGATTTCTAGTTAACGATTCTTGGTTAGGGTTAGTGATTGAATGATTTTTAGGATGTGTTGGTTTTTAGAAAATTGTAAAGAGAAATCACAACCAAAAATATTTTGACCGCAATCAATAACGGTGTCGGATGTACCGCGTTAGTAAGTGCGGATCGTCCACAGGGAAAGTGTAATCGTTCGTGTTTCGAATTAGATGAATTGAAACTTTAAAGAAAAGAAAACAAACAATTCATAATTTGTAAATGAAGTTCAAGAATTAGAAAATCTAGATGTAATAACAAGAAAACATTAAAATCAAGAAGTGGTAATTTGTGATGATTTTTCCAACCAAATATCAAGAATCTAAATGAGGATCGTAGGAATCGATCGGATCTATAGATGTGATGCGATCTCACGATGACGTATTCTTATCCTTCGATGAATTGATACTAGATCGATGATGATCGACGAGAATTAGGGATTTCTAGTGAAACTAGGGTTTCATCATTTATCCCTTGTTCCTTCGTCGATATCATTCATATTCTAGCCTCTAGTAAATTCAAGAAACGATCGTAGATCCCTAATTTCGAGTGATAACAATCAAGAAAGCATCGCAACGAAACTAGGTCATCGATTCTTGAACTTGCTAGGGTTTACAAAACTCGTAGGACTTAAGAATCGTTTTAAGATTTGTTACATCATCATTCTATTGATCTTCTCGACTCCTTGACGAGCGGAGTTTTACTCAAACATCACAACAAGAACTAAAATTACAAATTGAGATCGAATCATGATGCAAGAATTTAAAGAAAGCAAGATTAAAGAATTTCACCTTTTATTTATATCAACAATTTCATTACAATCGCTCAAGAACTACAAGAGGAAGAACTCGATCGTCGATTTGGCTTCGCTCGTCTCCGTGAGTCGCGGATCGGCTTGGATCACTTGCTCGATTGAAGATCGGCTCCGCTCCTAAAAGGTTGAAGGGCTTCTTGCCTGATTGGTACTCGGGATCTTGAATTTGGATTGGAATTAGGGTTAGGGTTTCGCACAAGTCATGTCACTCAACTTGTGGAAGAAGATGAGAGAGTAAAGATTAAGGATTAGAGATTAATGAACAACTAAGGATTGAAGAACATTAACCCTAGATCTAGGCTCCCATTTATAGACTTCCAAACCCTAGATCTAAGATTTGAATTTTGAATTTCCCTCCAAAAGTTAGTTAGAGGAGATTTGAATTTCCCTCCAAAAGTTTGTTGAGGAGAAGCTTCTAGATGAAGTTTGTTAGGAGCTTAATTAGCTTAACCAAGATTAGCTTAATTAATCAACCTTTGCAGATCTGGCAGAATCTTCGAGAGAATTCTGGAATTTGAAGTATGTTTCTGAGCTGTAGGCACTGATATAGGAATTATTCACTAAAATTGAACGGATGACGTGGCATAATAGCCGCGGATCCGCGGCGCAAGCAGGCTCCCGCCGCGGATCCGCGGCTCTTCATAGGCCTTAGGGCTTGGGCCTTCTAGGATTTTCTGATGCTGACTTTTGGGCCTTTTTGTGATATGTTGAATTGTATTTTTCCCTTTGGATTGCTACCAGATCTCAAAACTTGGAGTTGTATTTTTGATCAGCTTCTTTTGGCTTTGTTCCTGCAATTCCCTGCACAAATCTCGAAACAAGTGTTGCGCAATACAGGGATGATGCGATGCTATGAAATGCAGTCAATATCCCTTAAAGTGCCGGTTTAAAAGTCTAACACATGCAATCTGGTATTTTACGACTGTTTTTCTAATATGTGAAATATGAATACCGAACACTTCTAAATGAGTGCAAAAGATAGGGAAATTGCCGTGTTAAAAATGCAGTATTTTCTACTGATCAAATTCTCCCAAACTTATTTTCGATCGTCTCGAGCGAACTGTTTTATTAAAAAGAGAAGAAGAAAATAAAGAAAGATAAAAACTATCTAGCACACTTTCGTAGGCAACACAATTGAACTGAGCACGTGCAACAAGCCTTTAAACCTCTAGGTGTCCCTAGTAGGAGGAGTGTTGTCTCCTGAGGGTTTTCAGCGGATTGCACCCACAAAATCCAATAATAAAAGGAAGATCAGGAATATTACATTTAGAGAAAAGAATTGTAAAAGAAATGCCTTGAAAATTAGGGTTTCCAACTAAGCTATCTTTTCGGTTGTCATGAGCCCTATCTTAATAGTCATGAAAAGATGTCAGAAATCACGTCCTCCCTCAATAAAACATCGTCTTATTCTTCATTCCTATCTTTCTTCCAAACATCGATCATATAACCCTGCGTGTGTGTAAAGACATCCCTACACCCGGAGAATTCAATTCAAGCTATCATACTCTTGCCCATCAGCCTCGGTACTTTTTAATTAATGAATTATTAGGATTGCTCACACACTTTCATGCGACCGTTAATACTTTTTGAGGTACTAACCGACCGATTACTCATGTGTTTGCTTATTTGGTGTATTTTCCTCGTCTTGCACCACCTTAGGCATAGCAGTGACTCCCAGACCAATTGGCCTTAGGGCACTAGGTGAAGAGGCACCCTCGCTATAAATTTTTTATTTCCCTCGGCGATAACAAAACCAGTGTCCATTTTTCTCACCACTTTATATTTTCTTCATTTTTTTATTTCTTTCATACATCGGCTTTAAGACAAGAGCATTTCAAGGTATCCTCTACAATCCCAGGCTTCAAGACGTGTGTAAGTGCGAATAGCAGGGTATCAACGTTCAAAATGTTTGGCTTCCAGAATAGAAACTATTTTTCAGACTTATTTTTATCCTCAGATTAGTGACTTCCTCCATCTTACTAACCCTTGGGACAACGGCTCATAACTACTTATTACTAGTTCGTATAAGAAAACTTCTAATTTTCTTGGTTTTCTTAAATTTTTCTAATCTCATTGATGTAATTTTTCAATATCTAAACTTTCATTATCTTATTTATGTAAAAAAATTGTTTTTATATTACGAAATTTTTTAAATTTTTATAGGTTTTCAAAAAATGTTTTGTGCTTATGCAAAGTATGATGCAAATGATGCGAAAATAAGCATAAACCTACCCCAAACTTGTTTTCAACAGTGTCCTCACTGTTGCCTTCTGCTAAATCTCGAAAAACCTGTAAGCTTGGGAGGAATTTATTAGTGGGGGCAAAATATTTAAGTGAAGACCCTCCCCCAAACTTATTTTTGGCTCAAAATTTTGTAAAATTTTCCTTTCAAGAGCCAGATTATACCCCCCCCCCCAAACTTGAGTTATGCAATGTTAATCTTTGAAAATCACATGAGGGGGTCAAGAAGAATCACCGGTCGATGCAAAGCTTTGCAAAGACCGAATGTTAACACCAATCATTCAAAAAATTTATCTATGCAGTGCTCTGGTTGGTGGAAGAAAAAGTGGGGAAAAGGTAAGTGGTGGAATAGAATGTGTGTTCGTCTCATTTTGGAGAGACGATACAGTGAATGTGATGGATTGCTCGCATTCTTTTTACAGTTTAGAAGAAGGGGTGGAGGTTCAATTTCATTGATTGGGAGATGATTCATCTCAACACCCGTGTCATTCAAAAATGCGAGTTCATCAGCGAAGATCTCCTCAAAAGTTCCATCAATACCCCGATGAATAATGTCATCACAAAGTGCGGGGTGATCTTTAGACTCTAAAAGCATTTCATAATCAGTGTTAGTTATTGACCCGGACAACTCGGTAGAAGAGTCCGTATGTGTATGATACATAGTTGGGTCAAATAACAACGTATGAAAAGAGTCTAGATTGGTATCAGGAGGATCATCAAATTCGCTGCTGTCGACATCCATTAAGTCGACAGAACAGACCTGAGCAGTAGGTTCGGAGGGTACACTTCCCAACTTGTAAATGTTCACCTCTATTGACCTATTCCCGAAAGATAGGGTCATAGAACCATTACGACAGTTGATGATAGCGTTGGAAGTGGCCAAAAAGGGGCGACCTAAAATCACCGGAATTTGATTCCGTGGGTTCGCTACAGGCTATGTATCAATTACAATAAAGTCCACAGGGAACATAAATTCCTCGATTTTTATTAACACATCCTCCAGTTCACCCCTAGGTTTGGTGATTGATCGGTCAGCCATCTGGAGAGTGCAATGGGTTGGCTTCAACTCTCCGATACCTAGTTTCTCATAAACCGAGTATGGAAGCAAGTTAACACTAGCGCCAAGGTCAAGTAGAGCACGGTTAATGTGTTTTTCCCCAATAGAAATGGAATAGTAGGATATCCAGGATCCTTACGTTTCCTCGGTAATTGCTGGGGGAAGGCCGTGTCTACTATTTTTGCCATGAAAATCTTCTTGGGCACTTGAGTCTTCCTCTTCCTAGTGCACAAGTTCTTAAGAGTTTTCGCATAGGACGGAACTTGCTGGATAGCATCTAGGAGAGGGATATTGATGTTAACTTGCTTAAACATGTCCATAATCTTCTCCATATGTGGACTCGATTTGTTAGCCCTTAACCGATTAGGATAAGGTGCTTTAGCAATAAGCGCTGGGTCCATCATAGGAGAAGGAAGTGTGTGTGGACCCAATCCCAGAATAGGAGTGGGGATCATTTGTGGTAGACTAGAAGAGATAGGCTGAGGTGTCGAGCATTTTGGGAAACGAAGAATAGGCTCGCAGAAAGGTGGTGGGGTAGAAGAACTGGGATCAGAAGTAGAAGTGTGTGGGTGAGGAAAGGTCTCAGCCGGGGTATTATTGATTGATTTATCAGTATCATCAAACTCTTCCCCAACGTGAGTGTCAAGCACTCTTCCAGATCTCAACGTGATTGCATCCACATGATGTGAATAGCCAGGATTGGGTAAAGGTTGAGCTGGAAGTTTCCCTTTCTCTCTTGCACTCATTTCGGCTTTTAGTTGTGCAATTTGTGCTTCCATCGATTTGATATTCTCATTTTGAGAGACAATGATCTTCATCACATTCTCGACGGAAGATTACAAACTTGTCATCCCTTGGATGGATTGTTTCATGAAAGTATCCAAGGTTTGCGCTAGTGCAGAGGTATTATCTGTACCGGTCAATTGCAAAGAGTTTTCATGTGGTGCAAAAGTGTTGGCCGGATTTTGGAAGTTTTGTGATTGGAAGGGGTGCTGACTCAATTGAAGTGGTGGGTGCTGTTGTGGTGGAAGGACCCTTTGAAAATTGTTTTGATTTGGAACCGTGTTTTGAGATTGTGATTGGTTCCAAGCAAAATTAGGGTGATTCCTCCAACCCTGATTATATGTGGAAGAAAATGGATCGTTTCTAGGTCTTTGAAATGCAGCATTGGTATGCTCATGACCTTGAAACGGAGAATTTCGTGGACATTCTTCCGTCAAATGAGGAGAATCAGAACAGCATCCACATACAGTTTTGGAGAGTGACATTTGATTTAGGGCGGCAGCTAAAAATTTGTTTTCCATAGTCTCGAGTTTCTTGTGTATAGCTAAATGTCAGCTCTAACTCCTATGGAAATATCATTGCCATCCCTAGACGATTGACTCACACCCTCCCACTGTAAAGACTTTTCAGCGAAATCTTCTAAAAATTTACAGGCTTCCCCATCATCTTTAGTCATGAAGTTGCCTTGACACATGGATTCAAGGATCTGTCTTGTGTAAGGATTAATGCCCTCATAAATGATTCTGCACAGCTCCCACCTGGGGATTCCGTGATGAGGACATTGGACTAACAGATCCTTAAAGCGTTCAAGACATTGTGAAAATGTTTCATTTGGAAGCTGGGTGAATTGATATATTTCGCTACGGACTCGAGCTGTCTTTTGATGTGGGTAGAATTTCTTAAGGAATGCTTTGACGAATTCTACCCAGTTTGAAATGGAATGTGCGGTTGTGTTATACAGCCACTTCTCGGCTATATCGCACAAGGTGAATGGGAGAAGACGTAGACGCATAGCATCCATAGAAAGCTGTGAAGTACCCATCATTGCGCATACATTTTCAAATTTGGTGATAAAGGCATATGCGTCTTCAGACTCGAGACCGTGAAATTTTGGTAGAAGGTTGATGTATTGGGGTTTAATTTGAAAATTTTCCCCGTTGGCTGGTGGAATGGAAAGACAGGTGGAAAGGGGACCTCGTGTAGGATAGCACCTCTCCTGGAGAGAGATGCGAGGTGGATTCTGCGCACCAACGGACGGCGGCAGAGTAGTGGAAAAGAAGTTCGATGGAGACGGATCCATCGATGTGGGTGTGGTGGTGAGTAAAGAAAAGGTAAATGTAGAAATACCGACTTTTGGGTCGATCGAGGAAACGCGGACTTAACGGGCACTTGAATCCCGTGTCCAGCCTATCTTGCACTAAAAAGGGTTAGTACAAGTGGCAGCGTAGATATAATTAGGGGAAAATGAATGAATGAATGCGGTGTTTGTTTTGAAAGATGATGCGGATTTTTTTTTAAAAAATGATGCAACACAACAAATGCAACACACAAAACCCTAAAATCTAGTGGTCACCTAGGTCAAAGCTCTAGACCGCTCCTAACTGCCAAAAGACAAGTCGCAGGATCAATCCTCCACTGCCTCTTTTTCTTTCCTGTGGCCAGGTAAGTGCCAGGTAAGTAGGAGGTTCTCCACTACGTAAGTAGTGGGCCTAATTAAGTAACCACTAGCCTTCGACACACTTGTCTTATACACCACAAAAGAAACGCGGATAAGCAATGAATTACCCATGACCTTCTTCTGTCCTAAGTGAGCGCGACGGTCCTTAGAGTCATCTCTAGATATTTTTTTAGTTAATGAGGGTAAATGCGGATGCAAGTTTGTGATTTTTGGGGCTTAGGAAGGGTAATGAACTCCCCACCTAATCTGGATTTGGTTTTTGCCCCTTAATGTCCGTATTAATTATGCAAACAACCACAAAATCAAAACAAGCACAATTTAATTTTTCTTTTTGCGCGGCGCTGCGATTTTTGCAAATAATCATGCACAAAATGTTATTTGGAGCAGATGAGGGGAGAGATAAGAAAGTGTAGATGTCACCTGAGAAAATTGGCACAGAGATCTGCCTGAAGCGCCGCGGAAACGCGGTGGATGAAGCTTAATGCCACGGAAACGCGGTGGGGTGACTTGATCACTGCTCCAAATATTTCCAGTGAGCTTCTGTTCACCTTTCCTGCTCTCTGGAAATTTCAGAAAAAAATTTCTCAAGCTCCAATAATTCCAAATTTCCTCGCAATCAAATCACAACACTCGTATTAGTGTTTGCGCGAATTTTGATCACAAAATTTGTAATGGAATAAACTTTTCAACTCAAATTTCAAAATACGAACAATTAGCGCACAATCCCCGGCAACGGCGCCATTTGATTGAATGATTTTTAGGATGTGTTGGGTTTTAGAAAATTGTAAAGAGAAATCACAACCAAAAATATTTTGACCGCAATCAATAACGGTGTCGGATGTAGCGCGTTAGTAAGTGCGGATCGTCCACAGGGAAAGTGTAATCGTTCGTGTTTCGAATTAGATGAATTGAAACTTTAAAGAAAAGAAAACAAACAATTCATGATTTGTAAATGAAGTTCAAGAATTAGAAAATCTAGATGTAATAACAAGAAAACATTAAAATCAAGAAGTGGTAATTTGTGATGATTTTTCCAATCAAATATCAAGAATCTAAATGAGGCTCGTAGGAATCGATCGGATCTATAGATGTGATGCGATCTCACGATGACGTATTCTTATCCTTCGATGAATTGATACTAGATCGATGATGATCGACGAGAATTAGGGATTTCTAGTGAAACTAGGGTTTCATCATTTATCTCTTGTTCCTTCGTCTATATCATTCACATTCTAGCCTCTAGTAAATTCAAGAAACGATCGTAGATCCCTAATTTCGAGCGATAACAATCAAGAAAGCATCGCAACGAAACTAGGACATCGATTCTTGAACTTGCTAGGGTTTACAAAACTCGTAGGACTTAAGAATCGTTTTAAGATTTGTTACATCATCATTCTATTGATCTTCTCGACTCCTTGACGAGCGGAGTTTTACTCAAACATCACAACAAGAACTACAATTACAAATTGAGATCGAATCATGATGCAAGAATTTAAAGAAAGCAAGATTAAAGAATTTCACCTTTTATTTATATCAACAATTTCATTACAATCGCTCAAGAACTACAAGAGGAAGAACTTGATCGTCGATTTGGCTTCGCTCGTGTCCGTGAGTCGCGGATCGGCTTGGATCACTTGATCGATTGAAGATCGGCTCCGCTCCTAAAAGGTTGAAGGGCTTCTCGCCTGATTGGTACTCGGGATCTTGAATTTGGATTGGAATTAGGGTTAGGGTTTCGCACAAGTCGTGTCACTCAACTTGTGGAAGAAGATGAGAGAGTAAAGAATAAGGATTAGAGATTAATGAACAACTAAGGATTGAAGAACATTAACCCTAGATCTAGGCTCCTTTTTATAGACCTCCAAACCCTAGATCTAAGATTTGAATTTTGAATTTCCCTCCAAAAGTTAGTTAGAGGAGATTTGAATTTCCCTCCAAAAGTTTGTTGAGGAGAAGCTTCTAGATGAAGTTTGTTAGGAGCTTAATTAGCTTAACCAAGATTAGCTTAATTAATCAACCTTTGCTGATCTGGCAGAATTTTCGAGAGAATTCTGGAATTTGAAGTATGTTTCTGAGCTGTAGGCACTGATATAGGAATTATTCACTAAAATTGAACGGATGACGTGGCATAATAGTCGCGGATCCGCGGCGCAAGCAGGCTCCCGCCGCGGATCCGCGGCTCTTCATGGGCCTTAGGGCTTGGGCCTTCTAGGATTTTTTGATGCTGACTTTTGGGCCTTTTTGTGATATGTTGAATTGTATTTTTCCCTTTGGATTGCTACCAGATCTCAAAACTTGGAGTTGTTGTATTTTTGATCAGCTTCTTTTGGCTTTGTTCCTGCAATTCCCTGCACAAATCTCGAAACAAGTGTTGCGCAATACAGGGATGATGCGATGCTATGAAATGCAGTCAATATCCCTTAAAGTGCCGGTTTAAAAGTCTAACACATGCAATCTGGTATTTACGACTGTTTTGCTAATATGTGAAATATGAATACCGAACACTTCTAAATGAGTGCAAAAGATAGGGAAATTGCTGTGTTAAAAATGCAGTATTTTCGACTGATCAGTTAGCTATAACGACAAATTTTTGAATATGGCATGAGAGATGCCTCCCGAAACCTTGATGCTATGCTAGGCAACCCTGCAGTTGCTACCTGAGGAACTGACACGAGCACTTGGTATTACACTTGCTAGATGATTGCATTTTCCATTATTAGATGTCTCAGGTTATATATTTATGAGGATAGTATTGTATGACCTAGGAGAGTGCCATACATGCGATTTCTTCTCGGTGATGTTTTCTACTCATGAGTTGGCAACTCACCCCCGTTATGCCACAGTTTCTTGCAGGTTTTGCTGTACAGGTTTGGTTGCGGTTTGCTGGCACACTATTTCCCTCCGGGTGATTGCTTTTGTAGGTGGGTTCACTTGCATTGTTACCACAATTGTACCTTATTTATATTCTGTTGTATCTAGTAAACTCCATCAACCAGACTTGTATATTTGATAGACTTAGAAGTCCAGTTGTATATTCTTTCGACCATAGAGTCGCGCGCTTGTATTATTATGATTCTTTCTCTGGTTTTCGTGAGGCTATTGGTTTTATTCTAAGTTTTGATCCTCGCCCTTCGGCGGTGTATATTATATTACATTGCGTGGTTGTTTCCGCCAATTGGCGAAGAGCTAGTTCCCGCTTGGGGATGCCTTTATTCATTATGAATAGTATGCATGTTTGTACCCGTTTAGGGCCAGCTTTTACAAAGTAAACTCTGCCGAAATTTTTAAGAAAGACTTGATGCTTTTAAAAATGCTTACTACGACTTTAAAGTGAGTTATATGTTAACTTTTAAACAAGTTTTTCCTTCACTCTCTTTTCAAATGGTTTAGATTTCTGGGCTTTTGGCTTACTTGAATTAGGTGGGGTCCTATAGACTTCACATGATTCAAGTGCCAGTCATGTGCTACTTCGGGTCGTGACAAAGTTGGTATCAGAACGCTATGTTTAACCTTGGTTCGAGTCTAGGTTTGACTATGCGGAGTCTAAGGTGTATATATATATTCGGAACCTAGGCTTGACCTTATGGAACTTAGACTTGGTCGAGGGGGTATTAGACCCGAACTTATGTTGCATAGGTTGACTTTAGTTGATGGAGTAGGTGACTTAAGTAGAGTGACGTACCGTGTGTATGTTCCGCGGCATACTTAAGATACGCTACTCCGCTTAAGAAGCCATAGGGTGTACATTTCTTGCACTGTATTCTATTCGATCTTTTGATCTATCCTCATCGATATCGGATGGTGGTTTTTACTACCACGGTTGCACGGGCAGAGAGAGCTGCGGCTAGAGTTGCGGTCAGCATGAGCTCGTCATGGACGAGGACTAACCAGGATGTATTCCGGTGACACACGATTGTATAGATGTGTCGTTTTATTGTGTTTTTCGTGACATGAGCGTTTTGACGGATTGTTTTTACTAAGATTTTTCGAGCGTTCAGATCAGCACCAGAGGATTGGGCCACTACTAGAGGCCGGCTAGAAGGTGATGACCGTTAATGTATCGTCTATTCTTAAGGATTGAGGAATTGTTTAGCGTGCGGACGAATGAGCCAGTTATTGCTGCAACTGACAAGATATCGCCCCAGATGTTTGAAGCTATTGCAACACGAGTTTATACTTAGGGATATGATAGAAGATCGCTAGTCACCCATGGATGAATCACTGGGACATGTGGTTCGTTTGCATACCCCGATGCGAGGTCATCAGATTGATTAATTTCAGCTAGAGAGGACTTCACACAGGCACGTTGTGAGTCGATCGAAGGAGGACGAACGTAACCGCATCACTTCGATAATTTGAACGAGTTCCGAGAAGGTAATTGGCAAGATGCCTACTATAGGATATTGAGCTGTCGAGTTCATAGTTTCGAAAAGGAGACTCTAGATACGAGTAAAGCCGTTTGTAGCGCAGTCCATAGAGCTACGAAGAGACGAGTCTGAATCAGTAGACATTAGAGAAAAGTGGAGTAAGGGGTTCGTACGAGATTTTGACAAGATGATGTTCCACTCCGTTGACATCAAAGATGTGATACGCATGCAGAGGCGTTGATTATGGATATATCTTCCAGAAGGAGCCGTGATGAGTATGCAGCTGTTCCGGAACAAGAAATGGATTTAGTAAAGGGTAATAACTTCCGGGCAGTTCGGCAGAAACGAGATTTAGGAGAGACCTCGAAAGAATCTTTCTGGAATACTACACGAGAAGACTTGGATCTAGGATCAATCATATTACGCACACCCAGTAGGCCAGAGTTCGGCATCGTCGACGAGACATGTTACGAGTAACCATGATAGTTGGCCAGAGATCTTTAGAGGATGTGCTAGAGCGGAACTATTTCTGTCGTCATTTCCATATTGGTCCGTTGAGCCGAGGAGTTATGTAACTGGAAATCCCCAATGAAAGACGAGAGCCTAAGGGCACAAGGCGCCAGACCATGAACAGGAGGCAGATGGATATCTTGCTCTGCTAACTTTGGATGCACCGACACCTTCTCGACTTCGAAGGAAGGACATATCGACGACAGTGTTTACGATTTGTGATTTGGTGATTCGAGTATCATGTGTCCGTCATTTTGGATTTCGGTGTTTTGGGTGACTTATTTGCATGATTGAGATTTTGTGCACCACAGTTGCACTTGACTTCGATTGGATGTCGTTCGAGATGTTTGATTTTGATTTCATGCCTATGGTATATATGTGATTTGAATTGTGCTTTCAAGTGTAGTTTTCATGCACTTTTGGTACTTTGATTCGATTTTGTGCACGCTGATGCACGTGGTTGTAAGATTATTTACCACGGTATACCTGATTTGGATTGATGTATGTTGTATACCGTCGTTTTCGATTGTGATATTTGACATTTGTTTTCGTTCACCTTGTGCACTTGATTTGGATTCTTGCGCATACATGGCGCGCTTGATGCGGTTTTGGTGCACACCAGATGCACTAAATCGGGATTTTTCGTGCATATCAGATGCACCTGATGTTGTTGTCAGGCACACCTGTTGTCTTTGACAGGTGTTTTCATGCACACCCATTGCATTTAGATTTTGTTTCTGTGCACATGTATAGCACGTTCAGTGATTTCGTTTTCCGTGCGCGCCAGACGCACGTGGCATTCTTATACACATTTTGGGATAGATTTCTTTTGGAGCAGTATGTTTTATGATATTTACTATGTGGCATAGTAACTGAGCAGGACTAGTCCGAGGACAGCACCTGAATTTGTTTTTGCATGCATCGATAGTTACCGAAGAGATTTCCAAAAAGGACCTACAGTCTCAGTATTTTCCTATGTGTCCGACATGACACGAAACATGTTACAAAGGAAACCCTTCTAAATTATTTTTAAACGGCGGGACGTGTGTGATAAACAAAGGATATATATAGGTATATATATAATTATTTTTCTACTATAAACGTCCGCTACTTGTGCTGTGATACACGCATCGCACAGCGACTTGAAAAAGGTTTGGCATGCATTTCTTTCAGATGTTTTGACGAGTATACAACGATGCGTACAATGTGCATGTTATAGTTTTGATGTATATCATGTTGGGTTTTGTATTGGACTTTGACATTGGTATCTTCACCATGACTCTGATGATTGCGTGATGTTTGACGGAGTTTTGACTTTAAGTTTTATACTCGTTTTTCATGTGCATGCATTGCGCTATGATGTGTCTTAAGTATTTAAGATTTCGGAGCCCTGCCGATTGGAGTGCTTTGCTGAAATATTTTAGTATTTGGGGGAGTTTTAATTTAAATTCGGGAACCGAATTTCTTTAAGATGGGAAGATTGTAACGTTTTGAAAATCGTTTAGGTGAAATTTCGGATAATCGGTAAAATAACTGGTGTTTTCCGTAAAAACCAGGATATAATTACTTTTCAACATATACTTAAATATACCTATTCTAACTATGTAATTGCTAGTATTTGGTACTTAAAGGGTCACTTATAAAATTTCTAGTTTACTCAAATATTTTCCGTAATTAATTATTTTAATTATTATTTTAAGCCTTCGCTAATATATTTAATTAGTGATAATTACAAATTAGAATGGGTTAATACAAGTATTGTGCATCATGACACGTTAAACGAAAATGTAACATGTGGTTTTTGAAATGAAAAGAGGTTGTTAAGATGGTTTTAGAAAATATAAAATAAAAAGACTTAAATTTTGAAAATAAGATAATTAAGGAGATAAGTAAATAGGTGCGTTAATTAGAGTTGTTTCTACACGCACACACCCTCACCCTCTCCCTCACTTTGCCGAGCTCCCCAAATCAGCAGCCCAATTCCCACACCATTTCCCCACTTCAAGTTTAAAAAGAAAAGGAAATAGAAAGAAAACATTAAACAATGAAGGCATGGGTGTTAATGTGTGAGGTATGGGTTTTCTTTACTTGATTTATTTCTCTCACCTCACTCATTTCCTCATCTCCCTTGCTTGGCCGAGCCCCTCCCCAAATATCTGCAGCAGCCCCCTCTCTCCCCAATTCCTCTTCTCTTCAGGCTAAAAACCTTCATTTTTCCTCACAAAAATTCACAAAAAACTTCATTTAGTTCCTAATTAAACCCTTACCCATTATTCCTTGGCCATCTAGCATGGATCTTGGAGCAAAAGAGCTAATTTGGGAGGCTAAGTGGCATGTTAGATCGATGGTTTGTGAGGTATAAATCTTAACCCTATAGATAATTTGTTGTTTAAACACTTAAATCAAACTCAATTAGTTAGTAATATGCTTTCAATTTCAAGTTTGAAAATGCAAGAAAAGGATTTGGTTCAAGTTAGGGTTGTGATCGATTGATTATGGTTGTGAGATGTATTTTAGCATCTTAAGAATTTCAAAAAAACCCAACCTAGTGGCTAAATTGCTAATTGTTACTTTTAAATTGTCCAAATTATATAACTTTGCAAACTAGGTTTTTAATTAATGTGTAATTAGATGAAACTAAAATTTAGTTAAGGTTTGGGTGGCTTAATTAAGATATTTAGTGAGCATTATGGCCACTAAAATTATTAAAACATCAAGTTTGTACTAATACGGTTAAAAGATGCTTACTAGGTTTTTGAGTTAAATCGATTTTATTTAAGTTTGAGGTTTTGGTGAATTATAACCTATTTCATATAATATTTGATGTGTCGTGGATGCGCGATTGGTGCGGTTGGGTTTTTGGTTTGGTAGTTGCCACGTATTGCGATCCTGGTTGTGGTCCGTGGCGTTTTCGCGAGCGCGTTTTGTGCACCAAGCGCGTGCGCGTTTAGTTAGTGCGCGTGGTTAACTTGTATTGTTGTGTCCGCGACTATTTTTATATTTATTCTCTTATTTCCTTGTGTACATTTCTAGGATCGGGTGCAGGGGCGTCGGATGTGGCGCGGAAATGACATAGCTGAAATCGGATCAGATTAGCCGAGGCGTCCAGATGAGTAGATGTATATCTACGGGGGAAGTCGGGTGGATGGCGTATAGCACCCCCGCAGTTTCGTAGTGTAGCATGCGAATATGATATATATATATATATATATATATATATATATATATATATATATATGCGTTATTATGAGACGTGATTACTTAGCAAGAAAGCGCTTCTAGTGTAGTTTCTTAGTTGCGAAACCCTAGAGTTAAGGTTGTCACGCACACACATGCACACACGTGATATATTTGGGGTGTATATGGTTATATGTATATATGTGTGTGTGTGTGTGTGTGTGTGTGTGTGTGTGGATGTGTTGGTACATACACATACACACACACACACACACATACACACACACACACATATATGTATACATGGATGATATTATAGTGGATCGATGGGCGATGTATGTTATTCACACGCGGATATATGTTTGATTATATTGGTATGTTCTAGATTTAGAACGGTGCCCCTAATTCAGGATATGATGATAATGATACCAGATAAATGATGATGTATATGTGATATTTGACCCGTACCCCGATTTGGGATGACGTACGATGTATTTTTACCGTACGATGTATAAATATGATGATTGATCCACACTCTTGACTCGAGGATGCCGTATTATATATTTTATCGTGCGTGACGCTATTGAGGCAGGATCAACGACTACTAGATATATCGACTCGGACTTAGGTGGATTTCCTTACCCTTTTGATTAGTCTCTTAGCATCGTCATGTAGTTTACTTGGTAGATGTTAGACTGGGCTCGAGCCATACTTATTTTCAAACCAACGAATCGTGAGTATTTTAAAGATAGGCCGAGGGATACTACGGATTTTTCAAAGGATGTATCTTTTCTCAAAAGACCTCGTAGCCCCTATTTTTCTAAAACCACGATTCGTGCGATTTCAGACACCAAAAACTGTATGACTCGTATATAGAAATGTATATTCTTATATGTTAGGGTTATTAAATCTTTTTTCGTATATTCATGTTGTTCTCATCGCATTGCATGCTTATACCTTCGTTTTCTTTAGTCATTATGAACCCTATTGTCAGGTCACTAGCACCATTACCGATGATGCGTATGCTCCACGTACACTTGCTTGCCGGCTCACAATCATCATCATCATTAATTTCCATGTCACGTACACTTTAGAGAATATTACTTCATGGATATAACTGCTAGTAGATAGTTCTGATATATAATTGCAATGCTAGTTTAAATATTGCATTCTTTTCTTAGATACCATGCATGTATATGTATTCATTTGTCATGCGATATTATAAGGCTTTATGCCGGCAATTCAGTGTTTATTTACTCTTGATTATGGGATTCGGATTTTCCTTGAGATTTCTGGATTTGGAGAAACCGCAAGGATTTATAAACTCATTATCATTTCTAAAAATAGAAATTTACGGTTTTCTCGTGAATATTTGTAGCGTCCACCATGTGTTTTCTCGGTTCTTGAGCTGTATCACATACCCGATTTGAGGAAGGAGATGCACCGTCTGCAGGTACATGGTGGACCCGGTGCGGTACCTCGGGACAAGAAGATCGCACAGATGGCGTTGAGCCCGTCAGGGGAGCACTACCGACCGGTGATTGTATGGAGACTCGACGGATATCCGGAGGATACCGTTCGAAGTTATAGGCCGATCCTGATCATGCGAAGCCCGAGATATTGAGATTTGATGATACGGGCAAGTCCAGATTGCCGGAGCCCGAGATATTGAGATATTGGGATATATATTTTGTGTCGATGCTTGACACGGATTCTCTGTTGATTTCATTGATGATACTTCGATTTTTATACAGAAATCTCACTGATATAAGAAAACAGTTTTCTCATTTAAGATGTATTCTGTTTTCATGCATTCATACATCATATATGTGATATGTTTCTACCTGAGGCACTGACACGAGCACTTGGTATTACACTTGCTAGATGATTACCTTTGCCATTATTAGATGTCTCAGGTTATATATTTATGAGGATATTATTGTATGACCTAGGAGAGAGCCATACATGTGATTTCTTCTCGGTGATGTTTTCTACTCACGAGTTGGCAACTCACCCCCGTTGTGCCACAGTTTCTTGCAGGTTTTGCTGTACAGGTTTCGTTGCAGCTTGCTGGCACACTGTTTCCTTCCGGGTGATTGCTTTGGTAGGTGGGTTCGCTTGCATCGTGACCACCATTGTACCTTATTTATATTCTGTTGTATCTAGTAAACTCCATCAACCAGACTTGTATATTTGATAGACTTAGAAGGCCAGTTGTATATTCTTTCGATCTTAGAGTCGCGCGCTTGTATTATTATGATTCTTTCTCTTGTTTTCGTGAGGCTATTGGTTTTACTCTGAGTTTTGATCCTCATCCTTCGGCGTTGTATATTATATTACATTGCATGGTTGTTTCCGCCAATTGGCGAAGAGCTAGCTCCCACTTGGGGATGCCTTTATTCATTATGAATAGTATGCATGTTTGTACCCGTTTAGGGCCAGCTTTTACAAAGTAAACTCTGCCAAAAATTTTAAGAAGGACTTTATGCTTTTAAAATTGTTTACTATGACTTTAAAGTGAGTTATATGTTAACTTTTAAACAAGTTTTTCCTTCACTCTTTTTTCAAATGGTTTAGATTTCTGGTCTTTTGGCTTACTTGAATTAGGTGTGGTCCTATAGACTTCACATGATTCAAGTGCCAGTCACGTGCTACTTTGGGTCATGACACCTTGGTACACTCGGTGTTGTTTTATACGCATTTGAGTTATTGATGAGTTTCTGTGCACTTGTTGCACCCGATTTGTATTTCGTGCATTGGTTGCACCAGATTTGTATTTCATGCATTTCTTTCACCAGATTTGTATTTCGTGCATTTCTTCCACCAGATTTGTATTTCGTGCAGTTGTTGAACCAGATTTGTATTTCGTGCATTTGTTGCACCAGATTTGTATTTCGTGCATTTGTTGCACCAGATTTTTATTTCGTGCATTGGTTCCACCGAATTTATGTTTTTGTGTGCATTTGCACTTGACGTTCGTTTTCGTGTGCTTTACTGCACTGGGCATTTATATGGACCTGACGCGCTTGGTTTGGATTTTTGCGCATATTAGGCGCATGGTGTGGGATTTTGTGCGCATCGGATGCACTTGATTGAGATTTCATTCGTGCATGTCGGATGCACTTGATTGAGTTTTTATTCGTTCATGTCGGATGCAACCGATTGAGATTTTTATTCGCGCATGTTGGATGCACTTGATGGAAACTTTATTTGTGCATGGTTGTTGCGCTTGATTGAGATTTTTGTGCATTCTAGATGCACTTGATGTTGTTGTCATGCACACCAGTTGCATTTGACAGATGCTTTCGTGCACACCCGTTGCACTTAGTTTGGTTTTTGGGCACATTCGTAGCACTCATATTTGGCTTTGATTTCCGTGCGAACTGTTAGTGTAATATGTCCTAGAGGCCATTATTGTATAGTAATAGCTTGTATATTACATTTTGGAAGCTTGGGATATATACACGGATTTATGACAGTCTTGCTCGATATGGTAGTATGCTACTTGGTTTGTATCTATCTTAATATGTGTGTGTGTTTCTTTTAACATATCTCTAATACATATTGATAGAGCCCTTAGGATCTTTGCTTGACTACCAGCGTTGTGATGGCAGTAACACTAGTGGGGGCTGGGTAGTCTAAAAGCACATCCTTATACAGGTCCCTAGTCGTAGGATTATCGAGACAGGGCATCGATACTCCAGAGCAGACTAGTGTATATGCTTCTTATCCCAGCAGGGGATATGGTCTGTCCCACAGCCATCAGTACGTCGTACTGGAGATAGTATGCAGGTGCTCGTTAGGTTACGAGTACACTGGACAGGACTCGTCGGGAACTGCTGGTTGGTACTATACCCATCGTCAGGTAGCAGTTCCCAAGTGACATGAGTACAGCTTAGTCCGTTGACTTGACACTGCTGCTTCGCCTCAAGTATGTTCCCACTGTTCTTAGATTACTACCCTACCACGGCTCTGCTGAGTCGTGCAAACAGGTAGTAGTAGGGTGCAGTCCCGAAGAACTTAGAGGCAGTGGCGGTTAGATAGGATTCGTCTCTCCCGGTATTGGGGGTTGATGCCGTGCTGTGTTCGGAACGCCATTACACAAAGTCCCTGGCCAGGGCAAGTGAGATTTACTGGTAGGTACTCCAGTGGTTTCTCAATGTGTTTTAGACTGTACTCCGGCACGACTTATACCACTATTAGGGGTCTGACGCTTACCTCCCCCTAGGCCCGATATGCGACAATCTTAGACGAACAGACCGGACTGTATGGAGATTGTCACATTTAGGCTTAGTAGTAGTTCGGATGGGTTTTCCTCATCGGCCTTCTTATCGACATCTACCTGGGGACCGTTAGGTACAGCTAGTACCGCTTGCGGCCTGTGGTTAAACCTACTGCCAGCGTAGTGTCGATTCTTTAGAGTCCCACACAGAGGGTTTCCCACCTTTGGGCGAAACGATGTAGAGGTCGTATGGTTTTACGATAGGGTTCGTTCACATACGCGTACTTGTGCGTGTTTGGTGTTCGGGCGGTTGATACTAGTGGGCTTTAGTTTAAGCCGGATCCTAATATATGATTTTGGATTGGTTTAGTCTCAATGTATTCGTGTTTCTCGGAACACGGATGCAGATATGTATATACGGTTGATAGAGGCAAAGACGGAGACACCTCATTAGGGTTTTGACCGTTGACTTGATTAAAACCATTATGAGGTGGAGGAAATTGTTTACTAATTTCTATTAGAGATAATTGTGTCATGGCTAATTGGTTTGACCATTTGACTTGTTGACCCTTGTTGACTTAGATATTTTTGTTGAGCACAAGATATTTTGCTTAGCATTAATTATGACATGATAATGGTCAAATCAAATGAACCATCACAATTATCCTAATAAAACTTATTATTCTTTTGCCTCATATGTGAGCTCTCTCTTCATAATTCACATATTCATTCTCTCTCATAACTCTCTCCTTCTTCCTCTCTCAAGCCCTAGTGTTTCATGAGTTGAAAATCAAGGGCCATTGAGACCAAGCCACCAAAATCACTCTCTACTCACTCTAGGTCACTTAGTCTAGCAACCTAAGTGATCTAGTTGCCTCATATTGGAGGTTTAGCTCTTAGTTGGAACTCTCGGGTGGATCTTCTACTACATCAAGAAGCCGACGAGGAGGTGCTTTCCATTTCACTCCAAGGAGCTTGCAAGGTGAAGGAGGACAACGAAAAGAAGAGAAGGACTTAGAACCTTAGGTATAATATTCTTACCGAGTAGATAATACCTCTAGCTAGTTTGTTAGTTATGGTTTTGCAAAGATCTTGTGTTCAAGTCGATGTTACCTTGTGTGAAAAAATTGTTTTTTACCCGTTCCGCCTCCCTACAAACCCGTGGGGTGAGTAATGTCGACTTATAGTGGTATCAGAGCCGACTAAACCATAGCTAACAGTTTAGACGACAAGTTAAACTACGAAACCGAAACGACCCGAAATCATCAAAGCCAAGATTCAAGTTTCTGTCGATTTTTAATCAGGCTCTAAAAATTATTTAAACAACTGCAGAGTATTATTTGAACTGTAATATTGACACACACCAAAAACGAGACATTTCTACCCTGAAATGGCCGGCCACATTGCTCCAAATTCTGGTGAGCTCGGCCAAGTTGTAGGGAAATGCCTTGAATTTTGGTGTGTGGCTTTGTGACTTGAATCTAGGGCTTCAAGAGCTGTTTGTTTTTGCCAATTTTGATTTTACTGTAAATTCTTCACTGTGGCAAATATCGGGTGTTTCGAAGTTGCAGTTTAATGTCATTTAATGTTTCAAGTTCTGTTAAATGTGTTTATAAACTTCCGCTAATTGCTATATGTCGGTTAGTTAGGGGTTTCACATTTTTGTGATGTTTATATTGGTTTGTGTATATGAACTTGTTGGATCGTCGTGATGAATAGCCAGGGGTATGAGATGAGGGTTTTCATTCTTTCATTCGATGTAAAATTTGTAAAGTGATGTAATATTTTTTTTGCGGGGCACATCCGGGTTGAGGTTGTAGCCACCGTTGTATTATTTCTTTTACTGTTTTTGCTCCTAGGATAGACCCAAGGTGGGGTGCACAAACCACCGTGTACATTGAAGTGCCGAGTGGCCTACTCACATTGTTGAGGGAGGTTGCTTCACTTCGGGTATTTGACGGGTAGTTTTTCGCACCTGTAGGGGTCTAGGATAGGGTCTGGCTATTCATCGCGACCGTGTAATCCGTCTTTCGTTGCATGCTCAAACGAAATGCGGATTCCTAGTATATCCAATGTGTTCATCTATGATCTGGAATGACTATCATTGCGTCTGACGAATGTATATATCTATATATGATATCTAGTAGACGTTTCTTATGTTTTGCATCCGCGCTAGTCCAGCCCCCGCTCTGTTATTAGTTAAGTAACCTAACGGGTGATGACGGGGCCCCGAGGCGAATGCGGATGGCATAAGCGTACGTTATATTTTCGTTGTTTTCTGCAATGGTAGGATTAATTAATGGGACTGCATTATATTAATGCTAAGCAAACAAACCAAAGTGAATCGTTGGAACAATTTTAAAACCACTCGGTTTTTTTCAAAACGGCAAAACTTTTAAAATGCGGAGCTTAAACCACTCCTTTTAAAAGCTATCAAGTTCCTTCGATTATATCAAGTTCACTACGTTCACGGTTTCGCCAAAACTATTTGTAGCCCTCCGTCATTTCATATGATTATTCAATAGTATTCAAGCTGTGTTTGTTGGCCTTAGTCAAGGCATAGTGATTGGTAGCTACTGGGTATTCATATGTTGCATAGATAGATGCATTGGTTTGGGACAGTCATACTACTTTGTTGGCCTTAGTCAAGAGTGTGTATGGCTGGGTTCAAATTAACCTGGATAATGACGGGTAGAACTTGACATGTGACTTATGATTTGTTGGCCTTAGTCAAGGTCATAAGAACATGGGGAAAAAATCCACATCGGGAGTTTCTAAAGAAACTGAAACTTGCTAGTGCTGCATACCATTTGGAGTTTGATAATGTTAGTAGGATTCCTTCAGCATTATCACATGATGATATTTGGATCCCGATACTACTATGAGTATATGCTACTCCTCGGGAGATTTTTTCACTTAACGATCATTGCTATAAACCAAGTAGGTGTCTAGAAAGGTGTTGGCGGAGCTACGCCCCCAGGGAAAAGTGGTTATTTAATTAAGGAACTTCACGAAAGCGTCGTAAAACCTCCCTCGAAGTACCGACACTGGAATGGCTGAACGGTTAAGCAAGTATTGTACGGTGAGATTAATCCTGACTAATTCTTCTTTTATGGTTTGAGGAAGGATTCGAGAAACAGTGGGAGCCATCCTGTTTAGATAAACTAAAAACCACTCTAAATTTGCTAGAGCATCATGCTAAAGTGTTTCTTCTCTCTCTCCTAATTGCAGCGACCAAACATGATGGGCCTTAAGTTACTATTAGATAAAAATATATTGACATGGCCAAACTATAAAGATTGGTTCAGGAATGTCAAGATGGCAATTACTTATGACAAGTTGGAGTATGTCCTTACTACTAAAGCCCCTGCCGTCCAGGTCCAGAATCCAGTGTTGCGGATAAGGAAATCCGCAAGACCTGGGAGATTGACTGCACGAAGGCCAAGTGCCTCGCGCTGGCCTCAATGGATAATGAACACCAGAGGCTGCACGAGAATATGGATCTTGAATCCATATTCCTCCATACCAAGGAATTATATGGAGAACAATCTCATATCGCAAGATACGATACCTCGAAGAAATTATTTTAGGCGAGGTTGGCCATCGGATCATCTGTAAGGGAACACGTCCTTAAGATGATTGGCTACATTGAGGAGCTCGCGGACCTCGGGACCACGTTAGAGAACGAGCTGTACACAGACTTGATTCTCCAGTCCCTTCCTTCCACCTACGCCCAGTTTATCTTGAATTTTAATATTCAAGGTAAAGAAGTTGAACTTCCGGAACTCCTCAACATGTTGAGGAGTGCAGAGGGCACCCTGCAGAAAGCCAGGGAAACACCCGCCTGTTTGTTGGTGGTACTTCCTCTTCTAGGTCCAAGGCGAAAGCCAAAGGAAAGAAGAAGAAGGCCCCTACCAAACCGAGAGGCGGTGTTAGTAAGGTGGAAGCTAAGGGAAAAGCAAAAGTGGTAGGGCAGATAGTAGGGAAGGAAGAATGCTTCTACTGTCACAAGAAGGGCCATTGGAAGAAAGATTGCAAGGCTTGGAAGGCCAAGAACCAGGACCCGAGGCAAGTTGTAGCTTCGGCTTCAGGTGTGTTTGTAATTGAAAACTGTCTGTCAATCAACTCTACTTCCTGGGTATTGGATACCGGATCAGGATCTCATATATGCAATTCTTTGCAGGCACTGAGAAGCCGTAGAGTTCTGAAGACCGGTGATATGACCCTCAGGGTTGCGAACGGAGCGAGCGTGGATGCTGTGTCCGTAGGGTAATATCACCTTGGGTTGACGAGTGGACATATTTTAGTTTTGCACAACTGTTTTTGTGTACCTAGTTTGACTTGCAATATCATTTCAGTATCATTGTTATCAAAAGAAGGTTATGATTTTATATTTGTAAGCGATGTCGTAAACATCCACCTTAATCATGGTCTGATTGGGTCAGGTACTCTAAACAACGATATATACGTATTAAACCAACTACAAATTTTCAATGTCCAGAACACACTTAAAAGAAAGTCTCCGGAATTAAATCGGGCTTTCTTATGGCATTGTAGACTGGGTCACATCAATGAAACACGATTGACGAAGTTACATAAAGAGGGATATTTGGATCCGTTCGAATATCAGTCTTATGCAACTTGTCAATCTTGTCTCATGGGAAAGATGACAAAGACTCTGTTCACTGGACACGGAGTGAGAGCGAGCGAGCTCTTGGGACTCATACACAGCGATGTGTGTGATCCAATGTCTACACATGCGCGAAGTGGTTATTCTTACTTCATTACTTTTACGGATGATTTTTCAAGGTATGGACATGTCTTCTTGATGAAGCATAAATCTAAAGCCTTTGAAAAATTCCGGGAATACAAGAATGAAGTAGAAAAACAAACAGGCAAAAGTATCAAGACACTGAGATCTGATCGAGGTGGTGAATACTTGAGTGCCGAGTTCCTGGATTACCTAAAAGAGAATGGAATTCTCTCTCAGCTTACTCCTCCATACACGCCACAACACAACGGTGTATCGGAGAGACGGAACCGAAACCTACTGGATATGGTTCGTTCAATGATGAGTAAGGCTGAGTTGCCACGATCCTTCTCGGGATATGCACTAGAATAGGCTCCATATCTTCTGAACCAGGTTCCTACTAAGTCAGTGCCTACCACACCATATAAGATGTGGAGTGGGAAGAAACCCTGTCTTAAACACTTTAAGACATGGGGATGTCCAGCTTTTGTTAAAAAGCAGCATGCGGACAAACCTGAGGCATGCTCGGTACAGTGCAAGTTTGTGGGATACCCAAAGAACTCCAAGGGGTATTTTTTCTATTACGCAGAGTAGCAAAAAGTCTTTGTTACTCGTCATGCCCGCTTCTTGGAAACTGAATTTTTAGAAAATCAGATAAGTGGGAGCGCTATAGAATTGGAAGAAATTCTAGAACCACAAGCTGTTACTGAAAGCTTGGTGGAACCAGAAGTTTCAAAAGAACATGACATTCCCTCACCTCTCCGCAGGAGTAGTAGGCTGTCTCATCCACCTGAGAGATACTATGGATTTCTCGTACATGGGGATAGAGAAGATTGCATCATTGATAATGATGAATCGACTAACTTCCAGCAGGCCATTTAGAGCACTGACTCGGTAAGATGGCTCGATGAAATGCGGACCGAGATGGAGTCCATGTACACCAACAAAGTATGTACTTTGGACATTGCTCCAGAAGGGGTAAAACCCATAGGCTGCAAATGGATCTTCAAAAAGAAGATTGGTGTAGATGGACAGATTGAAACCTATAAGGCTGGACTTGTTGCAAAGGGTTTTTGTCAAAGACCTGGCTTGGACTATGACGAAACCTTTTCTCCAGTGGCTATGCTCAAATCCATTCGGATCCTTCTTGCCATTGCTGCCTTCCACGATTATGAGATCTGGCAGATGGACGTAAAAACCGCTTTTCTAAATGGAAATTTAGAAGAGTGCGCCTATATAGACCATCCAGAGGGTTTCATATAAGAGTGGAAGCAGCGGGAAAGTGTGCAAGTTGCTTAAGTCCATTTATGGACTAAAGCGGGTATCGCGGAGTTGGAACATCTTTTTGATGAAACGATCAAAGAATATGACTTTATCAAAAATCCAGATGAGCCATGCATTTATAGTAATATTGTAGCACGAACTGTTGTATTCCTCGACTTGTACGTGGATGACATTCTCTTGATAGGAAATGACATTCCTATGCTACAATCTGTCAAAGGATTCTTGTCACACAGGTTCTCCATGAAAGACCCGGGTGATGCCTCTTACATTCTGGGGATCCGGATCTATCGTGATAGATCTAAAATTATGTTGGGACTTTTGCACTCCAGGTACATCGACACCATACAGAAAAGATTCAGTATGGAAGATTCAAAGCGCGGTAATTTACCGGCTTGTCACGGAATCACCCTCTCCAAAGAGATGTCTCCGAAGACTGATTTGGAAAGGGATCGCATGTCTATTATACCCTACGCTTCTGCGGTAGGCTCTATAATGTATGAGATGTTGTGTACCAGACCAGATGTTGCTTACGCACTGAGCGTGGTAAGCCGGTATCAGTCAAACCCTGGGGAGAAGCATTGGACAGCAGTAAAGAACATTCTCAAGTACCTGAGAAGGACTAAGGATATGTTCTTGGTTTACGGCGGAAAAGACCTTCAGATCGAGGCCTTTCTTGACACCAGCTTCCAGAGTGACAAGGATGACTTCAAGTCCATGTCGGGTTATGTCTTTACCCTCAATGGAGGGGCGGTCTGTTGGAAGAGTTCCAAGCAGGACACCGTTGCTGACTCGACGATGGAAACGGAGTATATCGCAGCTTCTGATGCCGCAAAAGAAGCAGTCTGGATTAGGAAGTTCTTGACAGAACTTCCGGTGGTACCGTCCATTGTTGATCCAATACCTTTGTATTATGAAAACAACGGGGCTATAGCTTTAGCAAAGGAACCCAGGTCCCATCAAAAGTCCAGACACATCTTGAGGTGGTATCACCTGATCAGGGAGATCGTGGATCGCCGGGAGATCGAGGTTCGGAGGGTTGCTACTGAAGACAACACTGCAGATCCATTCACAAAGGCCATACCTCAGACGCAGTTTGAGAGGCTATTCGAGATGATAGGTCTGCGATATGCCAGCACATGGCCTTAGTGCAAGTGGGAGATTGTTAGTGTAATATGCCCTAGAGGCCATTATTGTATAGTACTAGCTTGCATATTACATTTTGGAAACTTGGGATATATACACGGATTTATGACAGTCTTGCTCGATATGGTAGTATGCTACTTGGTTTGTATCTATCTTAATATGTGTGTGTTTTTATTTTAACATATCGCTAATACATATTGATAGAGCCCTTGGGATCTTTGCTTGACTACCAGCATTGTGATAGCAGTCACACTAGTGGGGGCTGGGTAGTCTACAAGCACATCCTTATACAGGTCCCTAGTCATAGGATTATCGAGACAGGGCATCGATACTCCAGAGTAGACTAGTGTATACGCTTCTCATCCCAGCAGGGGAGATGGTATATCCCACAGCCATCGGTACGTCGTACTGGAGATAGTATGCAGGTGCTCGTTAGGTTACGAGTACACTGGACAGGACTCGTCGGGAACTGCTGGTTGGTACTATACCTATCGTCAGGTAGCAGTTCCCAGGTGACATGAGTACAGCTTTGTTCGTTGACTGGACACTGCTGCTTCACCTAAAGTGTCTTCCCACTGTTCTTAGATTACTACCCTACCACAGCTCTGCTGAGTCGTGCAAATAGGTAGTAGTTGGGTGCAGTCCCGAAGCACTTGGAGGCAGTGGCGGTTAGATAGGATTCGTCTCTCCCGGTATTGGGGGTTGATGTCGCACTGTGTTCGGAACGCCATTACACAAAGTCCCTGGCCAGGGCAAGTGAGATTTACTGGTAGGTACTCCAGTGGTTTCTCAATGTGTTTTGGATTGTACTCCGGCACGACTTATACCGCTATTAGGGGTCTGACGCTTGCCTCCCCCTAGGCCCGATATGCGACAATCTTAGACGAACAGACCGGACTGTATGGAGATTGTCACATTCAGGCTCAGTAGGAGTTCGGATGGGTTTTTCTCATCAGCCTTCTTATCGACATCTACCTGGGGACCGTTACGTACAGCAAGTACCGCTTGCGGCCTGTAGTTAAACCCACTGCCAACGTAGTGTCGAGTCTTTAGAGTCCCACACAGAGGGCTTCCCACCTTTGGGCGAAACGATGTAGAGGTCGTATGGTTTTAAGACAGGGTTCGTTCACATACGCGTACTTGTGCGTGTTTGGTGTTCGGGCGGTTGATACTAGTGGGCTTTGGTTTAAGACGGATCCTAGTATATGATTTTGGATTGGTTTAGTCTCAATGTATTCGTGTTTCTCGGAACACGGATACGGGTATGTATATACGGTTGATAGAGGCAAAGAAGGAGACACCTCATTAGGGTTTTGACCGTTGAATTGATTAAAACCATTATGAGGTGGAGGAAATTGTTTACTAATTTCTATTAGAGATAATTATGTCATGGCTAATTGGTTTGACCATTTGACTTGTTGACCATTGTTGACTTAGATATTTTTGTTGAGCGCAAGATATTTTGCTTAGCATTAATTGTGACATGATAATGGTCAAATCAAATGAATCATCACAATTATACTAATAAAACTTATTATTCTTTTTCCTCATATGTGATCTCTCTCTTCATAATTCACATATTCATTCTCTCTCATAACTCTCTCCTTCTTCCTCTCTCAAGCCCTAGTATTTCATGAGTTGAAAATCAAGGGCCATTGAGACCAAGCCACCAAAATCACTCTCTACTCACTCTGGGTCACTTAGTCTAGCAACCCAAGTGATCTAGTTATCTCATATTGGTGGTTTAGCTCTTAGTTAGAACTCTCGGGTGGATCTTCTACTACATCAAGAAGCCGACGAGGAGGTGCTTTCCATTTCACTCCAAGGAGCTTGCAAGGAGAAGGAGGACAGCGGAAAGAAGAGAAGGACTTGGAACTTTAGGTATAATCTTCTTACCAAGTAGATAATACCTCTAGCTAGTTTGTTAGTTATGGTTTAGCAAAGATCTTGCATTCAAGTCGATGTTACCTTGTGTGAAAAATCGTTTTTTACTCGTTCCGCCTCTTCGCAAACCCGTGGGGTGAGTAACGTCGACTTACACGCACCAAATGCACGTGATGTTGGATACGCCTTTTAAGGCTGATTTTTGCTCTTTAGCATTATATTTTGATGTTGGGTACTATATATATAGTAACCGAGCAGGACTGATCTGAGGATAGTGCCTGAGTACTTTTGCATTGCATTAAAAGTTTACCAAGAGGTTTTCAAAAATGAGCTATAGCCTCGCTAATTCTTAAGTGTCCGTAAGAGACACGAATCTTTACAAAGAAAAACCTCTGGGATATTTCAAAAAGGCGGAACGTATATTTTGAGCAAAACATATATAGATATATTTATTACCTTACAATTGAGCGTCCGCCACTTGTGCCGTGAGTTATGCATCGCACGACGATCCGGGAAAGATTTTGCATGTGATTTATTCAGTTTTTAGAAGGGTTTTACCACGATGCGTACTATCTACGTATTATGATTTTGGAGTATAGCATATTTGAGAATGGCATTGGATTTCAGGATTTGCATCTCCCTTATAACTCCAGTGATTGCGTTACGCTTGACGGAGTTCGATTTTGAGTTTCACACTCGTTTTCTTGCGCACATGATGCGCTGTGGTATTTCTGTATCTTCCGTGACTTCGGAGCCCCGTTGAGTGGAGCTGATTATTGAAATGTTTGAGTATTTAAGGGTTTAAATTTAAATTCGGGGACCCAATTTCTTTAAGGGGGAAGATTGTAACATTTCAGAAATATAAAATATTATTTTTGGAATTTAAATATTTAAATAACATATTTCGCGAAAACTATTCGATTTGCGAGTTTGGGGTTTTCGCAAAATGGTATAAATATATACCAATATTTGGGAAATAATTGGAGATTTAAAATGATTTATTCATTTAAAAATATATTTATCGGATTTGGGCATTTTTATAATTAATTATACGCAAGTTTAAATTAAACTCGATTAGTGCACTACTAATCATGATTATACCAAATCCGTAATTTTTAATTGAACATGGCTAGTGCACCATGTCATGTTACATTTTTGTTGCATGATTGTTTATTTGTGTTTGTTTTATTTGTAGTTGTGATTTTAATTGAGAGAGAGAAAAAAAGAAAAGAAAAGGGGAAAAGAAATGTCAAAGAGTATGGGCATGAGAGAGAGTGGCATGGCATGCCATATGAGAGAGTGAGGGAGAGAGAGAGAGAGAGACCTTGACCTAATTCTTTTCCTTCATCATCTTCATCTCCTTCTTCATCTCTTCCTCCACCTCCTCTACCCCATGGCAACCACCCTAAATCATCAACAAAACATCACAACCCATTCACAAAAGTTGATCTCCACCTCTTCCTAAACCCTATGGACCGATCAACTTTGGATTTTGGGGACTTTGGACATCTAGGGTTTTTCTTGAGTTGCCAAATGAGGTATATTTCCTTTCTTTTAGTTTAGTTTTTAGTTTTCTTTGCATCCTAGTCTAGTTTATAAATTGAATTGGTGTGGATTGTGATCTTAGAATTTTCCAAGAAGATGTTTAGTGAGAGACTTGACTTGTAAGTGGTAAATTGAGATGCAGTGAGTGTTGTAGGACCTTAGTGATGATCTTCCTGACCTGGGCCAGAGAATAGAACCCGATACATGAATTCAGAAAATTGTCCCGTGTCGGTTTTGTGATGTTTTGTTGGCCTACAGGGAATCTGGAGCAACCTGGGATGTTTATGAGGAAAACAAACAATATCACCGACCAAGATTAACCACGAGAAAACCACCACCAAAATACGAGATGCCAATTCCCTAGGAAAACCGGCGACACCGGATTTTTGAAGCTTGTCGCCGGCCAAGTTGTGGGTTCTGGTGATGGGGTTTGGTCTGTAGCTCCTAATCCTTATGTATTAGCTTCCGTGTTGTTAGTTTAGCCCCTTTTTACCTGAGCTAAAATCTGGGAGCTGTTAAGAGTGGGTTAGAAAAGTTTCCCAATGTTTGAATGCTTGGTTTTGATATTTAAGATTTGATTTGGTCATTGGACGTTTGTACGTCAACGACGAGGGTTGTTTGGTTGTTTTTGCATGCGTAAGCTATAGGTTCTAACCTATAAGCAATTCGTGTGCCGTATCAGTTTTCGGACTTGATTTTCATAATGATGCGATATGTGTTGATTTGTAGGTACCTTGCGTGGACTTCCGAGACGACGAAGCACATCGACTTCGGCTTAGCGAGGTGTTTTTCAGGTGAGTAGATTTATATCTATGGAGGAAGTCGGGTGGATGGCGTATAGCACCCCCGCAATTATAAAATGGAAACCGATATATAGAATATAGTCGGAGAAACCTATACTAGGAAACCATGGATATCATCAAAAAGTTAGTTGGAGATGATATGATTGATTGAATACATATATCGAGATATGAGATGAAAGCTATAAAGATATGACATGAGATCGATGAATATAATAAGATTGAGATAGATGTGCTATAGGATCGGTAAAATATGATAAATATATATTAGGATTACTTGATGTGAGATATTGATATGATGAAATAAGATGACTTGTCTTGTTATATCGATATACGGATGCGAGGTAATATGAGAATATAGATACTGTTGCCAAGACATGATATGAGATTGATACGGATGTGACTTGAGAGATATGTATATATATATATTTATGAGAATAATGAGTGATATACCGTACGAGACGTTAAATTCGTACCCTCATTGTTATATAGGTTGATAGAATCCCTAATTGTTTAATGTCGTCGTACGATGGATTACCGTACTTGATGAGTTTTACCTGATGATTTATCCATACCCTTGACTCGAGGATGTCGTACGATGGATTATACCGTATGTGATGCTGTGAGGCAAGATTGTCGATTGATAGATTCATCGACTTGGATATGTTATAGATATTTAATCCCTTAGGTAGATGTTAGATTAGATACGTATATTTTATAATGCGGCGCTTAGGGTTTACTTTTCTGCTACGTTTATGATATTCTCATTGCATTGTATATACTAGTGCTTCCATTATTTGTTATGATATCGTCTTCTAGTACACCTGCACAATTATCGATGATGCGTATGTTACACTTACACAGATTTGCCGGCTCACACACAATCATTATCGGTAATTGCTATGTCACTTACACAGTCAAACTTCTATATCATGCCATTACTCTTAATTGTTCAGTATTACCACATGACATACTGATATGCTCACATCACTATTCTATGTTGCATGATATACTGATATGCTCACATTTCTATTCTATGTTTTCATACATCATGATTTACGATTATACGCATTGAGATGCTATTTTCATAAGATTCTGGATTTTGAGAACCGTGGTTATATTTCAAAAAGAAAGTATGTATTGTTTTAAAAACCCGGTTTCTTTTGATATGATATTTCGATGCGTCCACCATGAGTTTTCTCGGTTCTGAGTTTGGTTTTAGAAACCCCATTCGAGGAGATGGACGATCCATTTGCGGGTACATGATGGACCCGGTATGGTACCCCGGGGCAAGAAAGGTATGTTGTGCAGTAGACGATGAGCCTGGCATAGGGACTACTACCTACCGGTGATTAGTTGGACCTGGCGGTTATCCGGAGGATACCGACCGGAGTCGTGAGATGGATATGGGCCGATCCGGACTGACAGAGCCCATGGGCTGATCCGGACTGACGGAGCCCGAGATATGAGGATTTACGTGTCGATGTTGGACACGGGTTTCATGATGTTTCGAGTGTCGGTGTTGGGCACTCAGATTCTAGATTTTGATGTGTCGTTTATGGACACACGCTAGTTGATATTCTCATACATACATGCATATGCTTTCATGATGTTGCGAGTATCGATGTTGGACACTCAGGTTCCATGATGTTGGTTGTGTCATTGGTGGACACGTGGATGATATCCACCTGCATATAAGCATATGATTCAGATGTTTATTTGTATATGCCATTGGCATTGATTATATTGTGGACATATATGCATACATGGTCACCCTAGATATCATAGTATTACCTTCTTGATATAGTGACCAAGGAAATCGTTGTTTTATTCGATTTCTACATGCTGATGTTTTCTACTCACGAGTTAGCAACTCACCCCCGTTGTGCCACAGTTCTTGCAGGTTGACCGCTTGGGATCAGTAGCGGTATCACTGGCACGCAGCTTGCATTCGGGTGTTTTGCTATGATAGGTGGGACACACTGGATCGTGCCCACTCTTATATTTATTATTTCCTATCATGCCCACTCTTGTATTTATTATTTCCTATTGTATCTAGATAAACTCCATCAATCAGAAACTAGACTTTGTATATTTAGTGGACTTAGACGGACTAGTGGTTGCGAGACTTAGAGCGATGGGTATATGTTCGCTATGTGTGGAACTAATTTCTTGCTTTATTCATATTATTCCTTCTGGGTTGATCTTCGCCATTGGGTGTCGTATACATTGCTTGCGTGGTTGTGATTCCGCCATTTGGCGAAGAGATAGCTCCAGCTTGGGGATGCATTTTATTATTGTCATGTATATGTGGTTTCGGTTCAAAATATACAAGGGTGGTGCTGCCCAAATTTTAAGGACGAACAATGTTCTCAACTTTAGTACATTCTACTTGCGTTTTCTTATATCATTAGTTATGCATTTATAAATAAACTTTATTTCTTTATACCTTTATTTCAAAACTGCACCCCCACTATTTTCCGTAAAAAGGTTTAGATTTTCTAGGCTTTGGCTTACTTGAATTACGTTACGCCTTTGGACGTTGCGTGATTTAAGTGCCAGTCACGTGCTAAATTTTGGGTCGTGACATCTGGCGTGTCTGTGATAACAGCCAGATCGGGTTGGTTTTAAGTGACGTTAACACACATGTTTTGGTGCTCCGAATGTATACGCGTTTAGCTTGTGGGCGCTAGTTTTCTCGTATGGTCTCGATATTGCGTTTTACAGAATATTAGCCTTATGTGTTGCATTGTGTGATTCTAGGATCGGTCGCGGAGACGTCGGACACGGCACGGAAAGGAAAGGCGGTGATTTGATCAGACTAGCTGAGACGTTCCGGTGAGTAGATAACACATCTATGGGGGGATCGTCTGGATGGCGTAAGACGCTCGATAGTTAGGATTATTAGTAGTTCTTGCATCTATGTGCGTAGTCTCAAAGTATTCATAGCATGGCATTTCATCTCCTTACATATGATGTTATTACTTAGGACACTTGCACCATTACCATTGGTTCATGCCACACGTGCACTACTTATGCGAACACATACGCCATTGGTAATTGCTATGTCACGAACACTGTAGAATTTGTTTAAATCAGTATCTGAGCATTTGCATCATATATGATATGTAACTTGTAGTTGTATATGCATTTCATCAAGATGGATACGTAGGATGGCTAGTCATATATACCTCATTGCATCATGATGCATACATAGTTTTCTAGTCAGATATCGCATTGCATGTTACCGATATCATAACCATCAATCATTATCGACATGTTCTTATATTGTAATTCTTCTTGGAGATTTCAGTATTTATGAGATTTCTGGATTTTGGGAAAAACCGCAAGAATTTTATAAACCTATTACCATTTTAAAGAATGAAAGTTGCGGTTTTCTCGTGATATGATGTATATGGTGTCCACTATGAGTTTTCCTGATTTTTAGTTGGTTTTTGAGACCCGATTCGAGAAGTAGGATGAACGGTCTCGGGCACATGGTGGACCCGGTATGGTACCCCGGGGCAAGAAGCTCGAGTTGTATACGATGAGCCTGGCAGGGGAGCACGACCTACCGGTTATTATTGACTCGGCAGTTATCCGGAGGATACTGACCGGAGTCATGGGATGTGACGGATTTGAGAGCCGATCTGAGAGAATACCCCCAAACTTAACTTTTGCTCGTCCCGACCAAATCCAATTATTCACAAAAAAGTCCTAACCTCACTTTCGCAGGGAACGCGATTGCACTGAGCTCGTGCAACAAGCCGTTAAACCTCTAGGTGTCCCTAGTAGGAGGAGTGTTGTCTCCTGAGGGTTTTCAGCGGATTACACCCACAAAATCCCGTCAAGCTAGTGTCATAAGTTAACATTGATTCTACTCCTATAGTTTAGTATCTATGTTAGAAACTCTATCATCCTAAGTTAGAAATATCCAACCCTAATTCTTCACACCTCCTTTCTATTTAACTATAGGTCCTATACGTTCCAAAAAAGTTTAGAAAGATGTTGGTTCTACTGAGTTTTCCTTCTAAAGTGCAGCCTCAAATCAGGGATTTTTATCAACTTTACAGAAAACATAAGTCTTATCTTTTATTTCTATCTTTTATCCAAACATTGATTGTATACCCCTACGTGTGTGTATATTTGCACCCCTACACTCAAGAATTCAATTCAAGCTATAATACCCTTGCCTTAATACCTAATACTACTTCTTTTCATTAAGGATGGACGGATTTGCTCACACACCTTTCATGCGACTATTAATGCTTCTTGAGGCACTAACGGCCGATTACTGAATGTGTGAACTTAAAGCGTAAATAGAAGTTTCCAGGTCTTGACTTTATTTATTTATTTTTCTTTTCTTTTCTTTTTCTTTTTCAAGACCGGATATATTTTTCAGTGATGCTCTTTTGGTGTTTAGCTTTAAATACCGTTTTTTCTTTCAAACTAGGTTTTCAGGCAAGAGTATTTCTAGGTATCCTCTACTATCCCAAGTTTCAAGGTGCGTGTAAGTGCAGTTTGTAGGGTATATACTTTCTGAATTTGAACTCAAGAAAAGAAACTATTTTTCAGACTTATTCTTCATTAAACCATCAATACTTTCCCTTCATCTTGACTTAACTCAAGAACTGAACTCAAGATTACCTATTTCTCAAAAAAACTGTAAGGACGTATACTTACCAAAGTTAGACAGAATGAGGGTTATTTTTAGGGTTTTCAATTCTTAAGCCTAGGATTTAGTTATTTCTAACATATCCACTAAGCTTTCAGAATAAAAATCTAAGTTACCCTATTAGCTAACTTGACGACAAAGTTTTTATATTTTGGAAAATTTTCGATTTTTATGGGTTTTTAATAAGGTATGAAAATGCAAAATATACATATGAATGCGAAGGAAGAAAGCTTACCGAGCACACCCCCAAACTTAAACTTGACAGTGCCCTCACTGTCAGGCTACACCAAGAGGGTCAAAATTGTCCGCTCACTCCAAAAGAAAATTTTATAAAAAACAAAAAGAAAACCAAAAAGATATATACAAAAAAAGGTTCCCCCCAAACTTAAGTGAAACAGTGTTTCCACTGTTTAAGCGGTGAAGTTCAGGATTAGGGGGAAAGAAAACAGTTTCAAACTATACAAGGCCTTACACAGGCCAAAAGTGAGCACCAACCATTCAAAGATTTTATCGCTATAATGTACAGGTTGGTGGAAGAAGGCGTAGAGAAAAGAGAGAGAGAATACGCGAGACCGTATGGAGATAGAAGTGGTATACGGTCTAGGTATATGAGAAGAAGAATGGCGGAAGGGAGAAAGAAGTGGAATACGAACTTGAGGGTGGAAATGGATTGAATAAATTAGTACAATCTGTAATGATCGATGTGAAAAGATGGATTGTACTAATCTATCAATAAGGCGAGAAATTGGGTCAAATCCCTCAAGATTCGTGAGAAACCATGGGTATGCCGAACTTGGTAAACCAGACAATGGAAATGGAAGTGATACGGTTACTTGCAAGGTCGGAATGATGGAAAGGATGGAGGTAGGTGATTGAGAAAGGTTATCGGTTAAAGGTTCAGGAGGGTGTACACAGTCAATGAAAGGAACAGGATGAATTGGAAAATCCGACTCATCAATTAAAACTGGTTCATCCTCAGTACTATCCTCAATAGTCTCCTCAAAATTCAGCTTATCCATGCAAATTTCATCAAAATCAAGACGCATATGGGGTTCGGGAAAAACAGTTAATGACTAGGGATGATGAATTGGAGAGAAAAACTCTGCCAAATCTACAGGTTCATCATCCAAAATATTCCCGGCGTCAATATCCTCAATCAAGTGAAAATCAATATTCTCAGACACCTCAACAAAAGCATGGATATTAATCAATTCAGGTTCTAGAGTGGAGGTGTAGAGGTCAAAAGGATTGGGTGTGGGTTCAATCGAAAGGGACCCTTCACAATCGGGCAAATCAAACACTACAAAGTCACACAACTCATTATCTGTTCTATCTTTAATCAATGAATCGTTTGGAACACTAGATAGACATTCAAAACCGGAGTTGTGGGATGCAAGTAGAAACGGGTAGGCTTGATTCGGAAGGGGGTACAGCTCACTCTCTCCACTCAAATTCTCAACCTGTCCTACCGCCTCTTCATACATTAGAAAATTTGGAGCTAGTTGAAAACTAGCTACCGGGTCACTAGGTTGTATGAGGGTGGTCATGGACGCATTCAAATCCATCATTTGTTGGTACGACGCTACCCTAAAATCTTTCAAAGACTGTTCCAGACTAGACATGGGTTGTGAAGGGGTTTTAGTAAAAGATTCAAAGTTGTTTGGATACTGAAAATTCCCAAATGGCGGTTCAGAAGCAATGTCTAGGGAAGGTGCAAAAGTCGGGTAGGACTGGTAGGAATCGAATGGCTGGACAGGAACAGGATCAACATTTGGATAAGAAGGTGAATGGAATTGTTGATCCCAAGAATCTGTAGTGGTGAAAGGAGTGAAAGATCGGCTACAGGATTGTTCAATATGTTCAGCGACGGACAAAGGACGACTTGCAAAAGGGGTATCAACATAAGAGGGTGGGGGAGGTTGAAAAGGTTGATACAAAGTGGATTGCGGAGGGCAAGTGTTTGTCCTAGACACGTTTATCCGATCTTTCAAAGAGATTTTAGGCATGGAGGGATCGTTCGATGTTCGGCCAAAGCAAGAACCATAAGAAGTAATGTCTGGTTGTGGGTACCAAAGTTCGACAAGAGTTTTACGAGGTGGGGTACCCATGATATGAAGAGAGAAAGAAAGAAAGGCAGAGAAAAGGAGGGGAAAAAGAATGTGATTTTTTTTTTAGTTATTAACAAAAGAATGAAATATACACACAAAAAGAATCTGGACAAAAACAATCACGACACAAAAATACCACACACCTAATCGTTCTAGTATTCACCTAGGTCAACTAGACCTGCTCCAGAACTTGATTGTCGAAGTAAAACTGTGTCAAGAAACGAGCTTAAGATACACTGATCACGAGGCCAGGTAAGTGTAGAGATAAGGGGAGGTTTTTCGACGCTTTCGCGAAGGTCCTTAATTAAATAACCCTTTCTCTTTTGGCGGTTTCGATGTTAACACTTTCCTAGACACCCCGTAAACAATGTACCGTTAAGCGAGGTTCTAAACACAGTTAACTTCTCCTAGTGAGCGCGAAGTCCTTAAGGCTTAAAGTCTAGTTTCTTTTAAAGTTTGTGCGGGTAAACGTTATGCTCAAGTTCGTGATTTGTGGGCCACGGAAAAGGTGATGAAATCCTTTACCGTATATTGTGGGGTTCGCATGCCCTTAAGTCCGTATTAATGTATGCAATGCGCAATTTAATAAAAATTCTATAAAGAATCAAACAATCGTTTTTTATATTAAGCACGGCGCTGCTACAAATACGGGTTAGTCAATTTTTTTTTGCGTTTGGAAGCGACTTGCAAAGAATCCTGCAAAGATATTATAGTGGATGCGTTGGATTTGAGAAGAAGGTGTTAGTAAAGTACGTACCGTTAAGTTTTCGGCTTTAGAAAACCCCCGTTGAATCAAATCCGGTAAGCTTGAAAAGTTCGCTTGCGCGGGTCAAACTACCCGGATTTTTGGCACTGTACTTTGCAATCACATTAGCCTTGAACGTACACTTTGCTCCCCACAATCGCAGTTTGCAAATCCGCAAAAATCTACAGAAAATATAGTATGGTGGAATTCACAGAGAAGATAAAAGAAAAGAAAAAGGGGTGGAGAAAATATTGGGCACAGAGGCCTCAATGGGACCGCGGAACCGCCGCTCAAGGCACCTTTTGACCGCGATTCTGCGGTCAAAATGTTGACTTGGGGATTTGTCTTTGGTCAACGAACTCCACTTCTCTTTTCCAAAATAAAAACCTCTGTTTTCATTTTGGATTACTGTACTTGCTCCAGATTAGCCTGCACACTTGCTCACAAAAATTATCAAAAATAACAAAAAGATTTATTTTTTTATTTATAAATATATACAAAAAGAATATTAACCCGAATAACAAGAAAGAAAATACGTTACCATCTCCCCGGCAACGGCGCCATTTGATCGCACGCTTTTGGCGTTTCGGAGTTCAAAATTCTAAAGTTATAACCGCGATCAGGTCGGTGTCGCTATGCAGCTAGCCGGTTGAGCACGGGTCGATCCATAGGGAGATGGTTGTATGTCCGTTCGAGTTTTAGACGAGTCAATAAAGAATGTTTATATATTTGTTCAATTCTATCCTAAGTGTTATATGCAAGTATAAAGTTGTTAAGAAAAAGATACGAAAGTGTAAGCTAAGGAAATCCGCACTCAAAACCTTTGAGCCGAGTCTTGACCAATTGAATCTAGAGCAATCGGCAACAACGTGGATTAGGGGATTTAAGCATGGTATTCGTGGAATCCGGTTTATTTACCCTTGTCCTTCCGTTCTTGTCTCTTGCTTTCGCCTCCGGCCAAACCGAACGCAACCGGTTGCGGTTAGGAATCACCGTTACCTTGGTAGGGTAGGGTGCCTAACGGAGCGCTTGCGTAACGTTTGGGCGGAGTTCAAAGGAAAATAACGGGAAAAGGAAATGAGGAATGAAACCTTTACTTACAATATTGTATTTATTCTTAACAACAACATATTACAACCATTCACAAAACGAACCAAAAAAAAAGCAAAAGAAAAGATAAACAAAGAAAAGAAAATATTACAAGCAAGTAATTAAAAGTGCATGGAATTTAAGTGCATGAAAGTAAAACATGAATGTAAAGCAAGTAATAAAAAGTAAGAAAGAAATAAGTAAGAAAGAGAACTAGAAACCATGGAACAAGTTACACACCATGGGTTTAATAACCCAAACTTAAACTTGCAAGCTCAATTAAGAGGTTGCAAGATCAAGAGAGAGCTAAAAACCCAAGGCAAAATGAAGCACAAAAGAGATTTTTATTTCTTCCAAAATGATACAACCCCTTGAGATCAATGACCAAAGCTGAAACTTGCAAGCTCACTTAAGAGATTGCAAGATCAAGTTAAGGTAGATAGCTCAAGGGGGAAGCTAAGCAAAAAAGAATGATACAAAATAACCCTCATCTTCATTTATCATCCACTCAAAAGCTCTCACAACAATTTAATGGAGGAAAGATGAAGAAGAAGAAGAAGTTAAACTAAAAACTAACAAAAAGTGGGCATAAGAATGAACACCTTTGGCTTGGCAAGTTCTGGGTAATTTATAGGCAGGAAACAGAGAACCTAGGGCAACAATCTGTCAATATATGAAATTCCAAAACTGCCCCTGAAAATTGACCAAGTGCGGAGCCCACATGGCCGCGGTTCTGCGGCCTAAGCGCGCTTATGCCGCGGTTCTGCGGCCTTTTAGAAGGCTTGTGCCTTCATCTTTTGTAATATCCCCTGGTTTGTGATCATCTTCAGTGTGGTATAGTACTTTTCTCAGAATCTCTTCACAATTCTTCCAGAATTTCAGTAGATCAAAAGGTGATGTGATGTGGATCTTTTGCCATGATTTCCTCGAGCTCCGCGTAGATATGTTGAATCTTGTGTTGACATTGAGCTTTGTGCATGAAAATGACCATTAATTTGCCATTTTGTCCCTTAAACTGGTGTGCGGCAACATACGGATAGAGAGCGGAGACCCGTGTTTTATCAGTGGTTGGCAGTAATCTGGAATTTGTCATGCTTTTTCCATGAATTTCACTGTTTAGAGCTGAGAACCTGTATCCTGCAATTAACTAGCAAACACGGCTCAAGAGTACCTACCTATAAACAAATGAGCGTAAGAATGGGCGGTATAAAATGCAATATTCTGGTATGAACAGACGGCCATTGAGAAATTGAGATATTGAGATACATATATTGTGTCGATGTTGACACGGGTTTTCTATCGATTTCATTAATGATACTCCAGTTTTATTATACCAAAGTTTTACCAAGATAAGAATACAAATTTTCCCATACCGGATATATTCAGGTTTCGTGTTGATTATGCATGCATGTTGCATTCATACTAGTGCATCGCATCATAATAGTATATATATATATGTTGTGACGCATTGCGTGCATGCTACGATAGCCTTATTAGATGTTACTTACTACTCACGAGTTGGCAACTCACCCCCGTTGTGCCACAGTATCTTGCAGGCCCAACCCGTCAGCATAGTAGCGGCGGGCGTATTCTTCTTCTGCTCCCTTTGCATCGACTTGCGGCTTGCTTATAGGTGGGTTGTGAGGATATTCTTTTGTTCCCACCATGTATATTTATTTTGTATCTAGTATACTCCATCTAGCCCTTGTATATTGGAATAGACAGTGAGACATGTGAGACTTGTATTTTTGGTATCTAGCGTCGAGCTCGTGTGAGCCAACTTTATACTTGGTTTATGTTTCTTGCTTTTAAATGTTGGTTTCATACTATAATGATATATCTTGCATGTGATTGTGTTCCGCCGTTTGGCAAAGAGCTAGCTCCCGCTTGGGGATGCCCTTTTATTATTGCTTATGCTTATTCATGTTTTGTACCCTTTTGAGGCCAGTATTTACAAAGGAAACTCTGCCGAAATTTTCGAGAAACTTTGATGCTTTTAAAATGCTTCATGCTACCCTATTTTTTTTAAAATCACTTTCCCTAAAAGAGGTTTTTCTTCACTCTATTTATTAAACGGTTTAGATTTCTGGGCTTTGGTTTACTTAGATTACGCTACGCCTTTGGACGTTGTGTGATTTAAGTGCCAGTCACGTTCCGTACATTTGGGTCGTGACAAAGTTGGTATCAGAGCGATAGGTTTTATCTTTCTGAGTGTATGATGACCCTTGGTAGATAGAGTGGGTAACTTAAGCAGAGTGACATAGCGTGTGTATGTTCCGCGGCATACTTACGATAATTGCTTGTATTTCTTTCCTTGATTCCGTACATCCTCTTGATTCGGTTTCAATGTTTTTATCAATCATGTTTCTTGTTCCAGCCACAATGCCGCCGAAGACTACGAGGGCCCAGAGGGCTGCCGCTAGGGATAAGATTAGAGCAGGCTCGTCTGAAACGATGACCGATCATGGCGGTACGCCTATGTTAGTTATATGTATGCCCTAGAGGTCATTACTGTACATACGATGTATATTGTAATGGATGCTTGGACATATATAGGGAGGACTTTCTTGCTCGACATGATAGTATGCTATCTGGTTGCTCTTTATCTTAACGTGTACTCTGATTGTCTCTATGTTACATGTTGATAAAGCCCTTAGGATGAGTACTTGACTACCAGGACTATGATGCAGATCATACTAGTGGGGACAGTGTAGTCGCCAAGTACATCTTTCAAATGTTCCTAGTCGTGGGTGTATCGAGACAGGGCATCGATATACCAGAGTAGACCAGCGTATGCGCTTCTTGACCCATATGATGGGCGATGGATGATCTCATGTCCATTGGTGTTTTAAATCAGAGAAGGTATACGGGTGCTCAGTGGAGACTGGGTACACTGGACGGACTCGCCGAGAACTCCCAGATGGTATTATACCTCACGTCAGATGGCAGTTCTCTGGTGACACTGGTACAGGTTAGTCTGTAGACCCGAGATCGTCATAGAGTCTTGTGTGATTCCCACTGTGCTTTGATTTCCATCATACCACGTCTAAGAGGGCGTGCAAAAAGGTGGCTTTTGGGTACAGTCCCGAATCACATGGAGGCAATGAGCGATAGGAGGGGTTTCGTCTCTCCAGGTATAGGGAGTTGATGTTGCGCTGTGTTCGATGGGCTATAACTGGAAATCCCTGGCCAGGGTTGCTGGGATTTACTGGTAAGTGTTATCAGTAGTTTCTCGAACTGTTATAGACCTCATATCGACATGACTTATCAAGCTACTGGGGTCTGACGTTTACCACCCCTAGGCGAGATATGCGACATATCAGACGAAGAGATCAGACTGTACGGGAGTGTTACTAATTGGATTCGCAGGAGAACTTACAGGATTGCTTGTTGATCTTCTGATCACTCAATACCTGGGTAGCTATTACGTTTAGCTGACCGCTTGCAGCTTGTGGGTATTTGATATGATCATCACCTACTGCCAGCGTATTGACGATTCTTTAGAGTCCTACACTGAGGTTTCCTGGCTCAGGAAAAACGGAGTAGGAGCACATATGTGATATGTGCGGGACCGAGAACAATACGTGTATGTGATACCGTACTCGATTCTCGCGATATGTGATATCGGCCGGGTATATGTGATATAGCCGGGTCATCGGATCAAGTGTTGATTCGATGAACTGATACAGATTATATTAGTCGGTTATTTGTGAAATAGCCGGATTATCGGATCAAGTGTTGATTCGATAATTTAATGTATAATTATATATTTGATATATTAAATTACATTAACTAATATAAGCTCACTTAAAGATTCTTTTTCTCATTCAGGTAATACATTGATATATATGTGATATATGTTAATTGTATTATTTTATTTTGTTACAATAAATATTGTATATGTGATATATAATATTGTAACAAGTTATGATTACTAATGCAACATGATTTGTGGAGATTAAACATGTTTAGGGTTTGATTTGGGTTAGAGTTTTCATGAAGCTTCTAGAAGCTTTATGTTTTGTTTTTAGCAAAGATTTTTTGTTATGATATTTACTTAACCCAACCCAAACCCTTTACCATGGTTTATTCTCTACAATGGTTAAGTCTTTTGTTTCTTAACCAAGGGTTGATTGGTAACCATAACTAATGATTCATTATTCATCACAAAAGAGATTGATCTTCTTCTTCTTCTTCTTCTTCTTCATAGAAAAGCTTTCTAGCTTTTTCATTAGTGATGAAAATGAGTGAGAAATTGAAAACAAATGAGAGCTAAATTCCTACTTCATCATCCACATCTATTCTTGCCACTTAGATTAGGGTGTTTGCTTTGCAAATGCTTGGGCTTGAGTTTCTTCATGGTAGATCATCTTTGTTGTTGAAGATTGGAAGCAAGCTTGCATCTTTCTCTTCATGGAGCCTCTCTAGAGTTCCGGTACTCGATGATCGCAGCGAAGGGACCTCAACACGGAGCTTTTCAAGTGAAGGACCGGACTATAAAGGTTGTAATCCCAAACTCTTAGAAGTAAAGTTGTTTACTTGCTTTGTTTCGCCTAATCTCTAGTCTAAGATCTTGGTTAGGGTTGTTCGGCACGTCTAAAATTTGAATTCGGAATGGTTGATGCCTTGTAGAACCTTGTGAGAGTGCCTAGTAACCCTACAGTGGTATCAAAGCCGGGCTAGAGCTTTAGGCGAAGTCTAGACGAAGTTTAAAGTCCGATCGAACCCCGAAACCCCGACAAAAACCCCTTCTCTGGAATTTTTTTAAAATGTTGATTTTTTTTCATATTAAAAATACTCAGAAAATTAAGCAGGTGATTTTATGGATATGTGTGAAAAACGACCCCCTGAATCTATCAAAGCGCTGTGGAACCACGGCCAAACCAGGGTATTGGCGGCGGTTTCGCGGCATGTATTGAGGATTGAAGGATCGTTTTTCCACAGTTGATCCGTAGGTACTTTCTTAATGCTTCTGGGAATTTTTAATTCTTACTCAAGTGTTGAATTTTTCTGGAGATCTTTTGTATTCGTTGATTCGATCGGAAAGGTTAACTTCGTTTAAGTTTTTTCCGGGTAATTTAGAACATGTTAAAAAGTTCAAACGGATATCAATAACTCACTTTTTTCCCTGTCGGAAAATTTTCAAATTTTGGATTTTTTCTCGAGTTTGAAACTTCCGGAAAATCATGCAAGCGTATCTGTGGATCCTCTAGAAGAACGTAACCTTAACTCGATTATGTGACCGTCAAAACTGCCACTTGAACCCTCGGGTTTGTGGTAGTTTAGCGTTGCCACATGTGAGGCGTTGGTTTGACCCTTCTACGGCTGGATCATAGCGGCTGTGACATGTTCTGGGACTTTTTGAACTCCGCTCAAGTGTTGAGCTATTTGGGAAATCTTTGGTGTTTATTTATTCGATCGGAAAGTTTGACATTGTCTATTTATCTGGATTGTGATACAATATTTGGAATCCACAAGTAGTTATGAGATAACTAATTTGAATGTTATAAATCTAGCAGCTTAGTCTCAGATGATCGGTTGCCATGGGATTTTGATGCGATCAAAAGTCTGTCGCAATCACGTAGCGTACGCGGATACTCGCCGGTTAAACTTAATAGACAGCCATGCCCCATAGCCCCGACCAAGTGACTGTAGGAGAACCCCGTCGCCAAAAACATCCGTTCGGGTGCTCGCGGCAGCGGTGTTCCGCCTTAGTGCACTTCGTCGACGGCATCGGGGGTGCGGCCGTCTACTAAAGTTTTCGACGAGCATTCGATTAGGATGTCAGGAATTTTGTTGAATTGCCCGACTAGATATTGAAAAGTGTTTTCGAGATCGAGTCTAAAATGAAGGGTTTATAATTGTTAGGCATGCGATGTCTAAAGAATTCATTTGGTTAGGCATGTGATGTCTAAGTAGGTTGCGGATTCCAACTGTTGTAGTTTTACACTTTCTTTTCTATGACCGTAAGTGTAATATGTGTTGTATCGCCGGTTTCGTTGCTATACATCAACGACAATTGGGATACGCATATTTACTTACGTTGATGATATGTGATATTATGTGTTGCTGTGATATGTTATATTGGATCGTCGTGTTTGAATAGCCGGGGGTTTTATGTGAGATGAGAGTTTTTCTTTTTCTTTCATGTAAAATTCTATTGTATGTAATATTATTTTATTGGGGCACTTCCGGGCTGAGGATGATGTCACCATTGTATATTATTTACTTTTCCGCATTAGGATAGACCCAAGGCAGGGAGCACAAGTAACCGGGTTCTAGGGTCCAGCGGGAGACCATCTCAAGGAGTCGAGACCGGGTCTCCCAACTCTAGAACTGGCAGAATTACTTGCCGCTCTCGTAGGGGTCTAGGGATATAGGTTTGGCTATTCATCGCGACCGTGGAATCCGTGTTTTATACAGGCTCGTATTAAAACACGGACCTCCTAATATATCCAATATTTCATATATGTTCTTCTGCTGCAATGTTCTGTGATGAGATCATATTACTGCCTGAGACGAATGTTTATATTATATATATGAGATATATATTATATATTGTTGATTTTGTTTCGTATCTGTTGCTTGTGAAGCATATTAAAATGGGACTTCATTAATGAGATTAATGAAACTAAAAGAAACCTAAAGATGTTGTAGAAACTTGTTTAAAAACAGGTAGCTCTAGTTCTTGCTTTGCATAGCGGTGTTCCTTGTAGAACATCCAGCACCTTATTCGATAAGAAAAGAGCCGAGATCCCTTCACCGGGGTGACCTCTTTAGCGAAACTAGCAGATGATACACACTCGGTTTGTCTTTTGATTGCTTCTATAATTCTTGCTTTGCATAGTGGTATTTGCGAAATATCCTGCACCTTATTCGATGAGGAAAGAGCCGAGATCCCTTCACCGAGAGTGACCTCTTTAGAAAAACTAGTGAAAGCCTCAAAAACACTCCATTCAAAATTCACTCGATTCTACAACGATATCAAGTTCATTACGCAAAGGGTTTTCTTAAAAACCTATCATAGCCCTCCGTCATTTCAGATAAGTCCTACTTAGTATTCGTACTACGTTTGTTGACCTCCGTCAAGGCGTAGTGTGCGGTAGCTGACTGGTATTTATCTTCTTATGCATATGATGCAGATTGGATTAGGGTAGTCGTGCGGCCTTGTTGACCTCCGTCAAGGGTCGTGCGGGTGGGTTTAATTCAATCAGGAAATGACGGGTTGAACTTGACTAGTAGCCTATGGTTTGTTGACCTCCGTCAAGGTCATAGGACGCTAGGGGTAAAATATTATTGAGAATTTCAAGTGTTGAAATTTGCAATGAGATTGCATACCTTCTATGAGATAGTTGGATCTCGATACCCGCTGCGAGGTAAGAGTTACTCCTGGGAGAGTTTTACACATTACAATTAGCCGATCAAGTAGGTGTCTGGAAAGGTGTTAACGGGGTTACGCCTCTGGGAAAACGAGGTTTATTTTAATTAGGTTCGTGGGAAAGCACGAGGAACCTCCCTCAAAGTACCGGCACTGGCCTGGCTGAAAGATTGGCGAACTTGTAGGGTGTAATTAATCCCGGTTAGTCTTTCCTTTTAGGGTTTGAAGGAAGATTTGACAAAAACAGTGGGAGACATCCTGATTAGATATATTAATAACCAATCTAATCTTGCAAGAGCATACGCTGAGTGTTTTCTTCTCTCTCTCTCCAGGTAGCGACTATGCCACGCCTTAATCAAGATAATAATACGGATGTATTGACCAAACCCGCTTGTTATACTGCGCTGGGAAACGTTGGTCCCGCTCCAACTTATAAATGTTATAAGACAGAGCAGGAAATTGGGGATTACCAAAATTCCCGTTCCGACCAAACGAAGAAAGTGCATGCTGATGCATCTTCTTCTGGTGTGTTCATTACAGAGGACTGTTTCTCAGTATCCTTTACGTCCTGGGTATGACATACCGGATCAGGATCCCGCATATGTAATATGTTACATGTGCTACAGAAAGGTAGAGAACTGAGAACAGGTGATAAGTTTCATGAGTTGGAAACGGTGCAAATGTTGCAGCCAAGTCTGTTGGCAGTTATCACCCTGTATTACCTGAATACATTGATTCTGAACGAATGTAATTACATACCGAACCTTATATACAACATCATATCAGTCTCTTTATTTATTAAAGAAAGATATAATTTTGTATTGTTGGATAATGTTTTGAACATTTCCTATATCAAAAGTTGATCGGTTCAGGCACGTTATCTAAAAGCATATACGTTCTAAATCAAACTACAGTTCTTAGTATACAGAACACACACTAGAGGAAAAGTTCAGAAATGAACAAATCCTTCTTGAGGTATTGTAGACTAGGTCATATCAATGTGACCCACTAGCTGAAGTTACATTTAGATGCATATTTAAATTAGTTTGAATTTACATCTTGTGAAACTTGCCGGTCATGTCATAAAGAGAAGATGACCATAGCTCTGTTTATTGGAAACAGAGAAGAGTTAGTGAACTCTTGGGATTGATACATGATGATGTATGTAAGGTCCCATGTCTACACATGCCAGGACTGGTTCTTTGTACTTCATTACATTCACTGTTTATCTCTCAAGATTCGGACATATGTTCCTGTTGAAACACAAGTCTGAACCTTTTGAGAAATTCAATGAATATGAGTTAGAAGTAGAGAACCAATATGGGTATAAGTATTATGTCCTTTGATGAGATCAGGGAGGAGAATACTTGAGCATGGGATTCCTGGACTATTCTAAAGGAGAATGAGATTCTCTCTCAGCATTACTCCTCCGTATACACCACAGCACGTCGGTGTATCGGGGCGGAGAAATCACACCCTATTTGATATGGTGCGCTCTATGATGAGTACTACTGAGTTTCCTATTTTCTTTTAGGAGTTATGCACTTAAGAAGCTGCATACCTATTGAATAGGGTTCCAATCAAATCAGTTGCCTACCACTTCATATGTTATATGGAACGGGAAGAGCCCATATCTTAAGAATGTTAAGATTTGGGGTTGTCCGGCCTATGTCTAAAAGCAAAATCTGGACAAACTCAAGGCAAGGTCAGTTCTGTGGAAGTTTGTTCGATATCCCAAGCATTAGAAAGGGAATATCTTCTACCAAACCGAGGACCAAAAGATGTTTTGTTTCTCAGCATGCCACCTTTGTGAAAGGGAATTTCTTGTGAAGAAATTAATGGTCATGAGGTAGAACTGGAAAGAGTTCCAGCTATACAAACTGCAGCTGATGATTTGGTAGAACCAAAGGATTCAATAGTTACCAACGAACCTCAGCCTCTCCTCCGATCTAGTAGGGTTCCTCACCCACCTAAGAGATACTTCGGTTTTCTCTATGACAGTGGGAGCGAGGATTGCGTTATGAGATGATGACCCAACTAGTTTCGAGCAGGCCATCAGGAGTAGGGACTCTGTAAGAATGGCTGGATGTTAAGCGATCTGAGATGGAATCCATATACGCCAACAAAGTATGGACTTTGGTTGCTTTATCTGAAGGGTTAAATCCCCATCAGGAGCAAGTATATCTTGAGAAGATTACTTGGTGTACATGGAAAAGTTGAGACTTTCAAAGCTATGCTTAAGTCCATCCAGATCCTACTTGCCACTGCTACATACCATGACTACGATATCTGGCGGTTGGGTGTCAGGACTGCTTTTCTAAATAATGATTTAGAAGAGAGCGTCTATAAGTACACAGCCAGAGAGCTTCGTAGACAGTGGGAGCAGCGGAAACGTGTGCAAGGTGCTTTATGGGATAAAACAGGCATCGCGAAGTTGGAACGTCTGTTTTGATGTGGTAGTCAAAGAGTTTGACTTCATCAAAATGGTAGATGAACCTTGTATATACAAAAATGTAGTAGAGAGTATAGTGATGATCCTCGTATTATACGTGGATGACATACTCTTGATAGGGAAGGAGTTTCCTATGCTACACTCGGTCAATCTCCTCTTATCACATGGATTCTCCATATAGGATCAAAGTGATACCTCCTAAATCCTAGGTTTTATATCTATGAGATAGATCTATTTGGATGTTAGGATTCTCACTAGTTGTAGTGAGATGGTGTCAATCTATCCTGGGGAGAATCACTGGAATGGTTCCAGGGTGGTAAGGACGACTGAATGTCAGTCACGGGCATTGTCTTTACCCTCAGTGGAGGGACGGTATGTTGGAAGAGTTCCAAGCTAGATACCGTGACACACTAGACGATAAAGGCAGGATAAATCACTACCAAGGATGCTACCAAAGAAATAGTCTGGATGTACACTGGTTCATGAGATGAACTTCGTTCCTACCATTGTGTGACAATGGAGTTTTGGCTTTTGCCTGGGAACCCCAGTCCCATCTGAGATCCAGACATATTCTTAGGCAGTATCGCCTGATCATGGAGATGGTTGATCTCCAAGGAGATCGAGGTTAGGAGAGTAGACACTGAGGACAACAGCGCGGATCCACTCAAAAAGGCCTATTTCCCAGTAGAGACTTTTATGGGATGGTTGAGTATGAGATACTTCAACCACAGCTGATTTGTTGGGTATTCGATACCACAACATATGGCCCTAGTGCAAGTGGGAGATTGTTAGTTATATGTATGCCCTAGAGGCCATTACTGTACATACGATGTATATTGTAGTGGATGCTTAGACATATATAGGGAGGACTTTCTTGCTCGACATGATAGTATGCTATCTGGTTGCTATTTATCTTAACGTGTACTCTGATTGTCTCTATGTTACATGTTGATAAAGCCCTTAGGATGAGTACTTGACTACCAGGACTATGATGCAGATCATACTAGTGGGGACAGTGTAGTCGCCAAGTACATCCTTCAAATGTTCCTAGTCGTGGGCGTATCGAGACAGGGCATCGATATACCAGAGTAGATTAGCGTATGCGCTTCTTGACCCATATGATGGGCGATGGATGATCCGATATCCATTGGCGTTTGACATCAGAGAAGGTATACGGGTGCTCAGTGGAGACTGGGTACACTGGACGGACTCGCCGAGAACTCCCAGATGGTATTATACTTCACGTCAGATGGCAGTTCTCTGGTGACACTGGTACAGGTTAGTCTGTAGACCCAAGATCATCATAGAGTCTTGTGTGATTCCCACTGTGCTTTGATTTCCATCATACCACGTCCAAGAGGGCGTGCAAAAAGGTGGCTTTTGGGTACAGTCCCGAATCACATGGAGGCAATGAGCGATAGGAGGGGTTTCGTCTCTCCCGGTATAGAGAGTTGATGTTGCGCTGTGTTCGATTGGCTATAACTGAAAATCCCTGGCCAGGGTTGCTGAGATTTACTGGTAAGTGTTATCAGTAGTTTCTCGAATTGTTATAGACCTCATATCGACACGACTTATCAAGCTACCGGGGTCTGACGTTTACCACCCCTAGGCGAGATATGCGACATATCAGACGAAGAGATCGGACTGTACGGGAGTGTTACTGATTGGATTCGCAGGAGAATGTACAGGCTTGCTTGTTGATCTTCTGATCGCTCAATACTTGGGTGGCTGTTACGTTTAGCTGACCGTTTGCAGCTTGTGGGTGTTTGATATGATCATCACCTACTGCCGGTGTATTGACGATTCTTTAGAGTCCTACACAGAGGTTTCTTGGCTCAGGCAAAATGGAGTAGGAGCATATATGTGATATGTGCGGGACCGAGAACAATACGTGTATGTGATACCGTACTAGATTCTCGCGATATGTGATATCGGTCGGGTATATGTGATATAGCCGGGTCATCGGATCAAGTGTTGATTCGATGAACTGATACAGATTATATTAGTCGGTTATTTGTGAAATAGCCGGATTATCGGATCAAGTGTTGATTTGATAATTTAATGTATAATTATATATTTGATATATTAAATTACATTAACTAATATAAGCTCACTTAAAGATTCTTTTTCTCACTCGGGTAATACATTGATATATATGTGATATATGTTAATTGTATTATTTTATTTTGTTATAATAAATATTGTATATGTTATATATAATATTGTAGCAAGTTATGATTACTAATGCAACATGATTTGTGGAGATTAAACATGATTAGGGTTTGATTTGGGTTAGAGTTTTCATGAAGCTTCTAGAAGCTTTATGTTTTGTTTTTAGCAAAGATTTTTTGTTATGATATTTACTTAACCCAACCCAAACCCCCATGGTTTATTCTCTACAATGGTTAAGTCTTTTGTTTCTTAACCAAGGGTTGATTGGTAACCATAACTAATGATTCATTATTCATCACAAAAGAGATTGATCATCTTCTTCTTCTTCTTCATGGAAAAGCTTTTTAGCTTTTTCATTAGTGATGAAAATGAGTGAGAAATTGAAAACAAATGAGAGCTAAATTCCTACTTCATCATCCTCAACTATTCTTGCCACTTAGATTAGGGTGTTTGCTTTGCAAGATCTTGGGCTTGAGTTTCTTCATGGTAGATCATCTTTGTTGTTGAAGATTGGAAGCAAGCTTGCATCTTTCTCTTCATGAAGCCTCTCTAGAGTCCGGGTACTCGATGATCGTAGCGAAGGGACCTTAACATGGAGCTTTTGAAGTGAAGGACCGGACTACAAAGGTTGTAATCCCAAACTCTTAGAAGTAAAGTTGTTTACTTGCTTTGTTTCGCCTAATCTCTAGTCTAAGATCTTGGTTAGGGTTTTTCGGCACGTCTAAAATTTGAATTTGGCATGGTTGATGCCTTGTAGAACCTTGTGAGAGTCCCTAGTAACCCTACAGCCTACCCCTCAGGGACAGAGTGATCCGCCTTCTCCAGGCCGGATAGTTAGGCTAGAGTCGAGTATTCAGGATCTGTGACATATGGTTGGATCGTTATTTGAGGCTATCCGGGCACAGAGATCTGAAGATGTTCCTCCCGCTACATAGACTGTGATTGTACCTGCTGTCCAGACAGCTGTTCCTGCTGTTACCGAGACTATCCATGTATCCTTGTCGGAGTTTATAAGGCTGAAGCTTCCAGTGTTTACCGGCACAGATGCAGCGAAGGATCTGCAGACATTCCTCGATAGGATGGCTAGGATTTGCCGTTCGCTGAGATGTTCTGACGAGAGATCTGTGGAGCTTGCGAGTTTTTGTCTCGAGGGTCTTGCTCAGACGTGGTGTGAGTCAGTCGAGAGAGGCCGAGCTGCAGGTCTACCACCTATAACTTGGGAAGAATTCACAGCGGCATTTCTTGCTTGTTTCCTTCCAGAGAGAGTTCGAGATGCTCGATCCCATAGTTTCGAGTCTTTGTGCAAGACTCCTGAGATGACAGTATCCGAGTACGACATCCAGTTTACTCAGTTGTCCCGATATGCTCCTTACCTAGTGGACACTGAAGAGAAGCGGATAAATAGGTTTGTACGGGGACTTGACACGCGGTTATTTCTTACTATCGGCGCCAGCATTTTGACACTTATACAGCTGCTATGGATGCGGCCTTACTGTTAGAGGAGTGCATTTCTGAGACTTCGGTCATTTCTGGACCGAAGCGGATACGTACCGGTATGCCAGCTCAGAGGCGGATTGGTTGACGCCGTGATAGGTTCTTTCCGGGAGATGGTGGTGGTAGAGGATTGAGACGAGGTCAGTTATATGGCTCCTACCCACAGGGTCAGCAGTCGTCACCAGGTTGTTTTCGGTGCGGGAGTTAGTACCACCATATCAGAGACTGTACTATGAGGCACCAGGGCGCGGCGACAGGTCCACATGTGACCTTACCACCTTCACCCCTTCCTCAGAGAGCCTTACTTCCTACTCATGTTGATGCTCCATGCCAGGAAGATGCTCCTAGAGGCCGAGGGCGTGGCGGTCCTGTTCAGAAAGGACGAGACGGCAGAGGCAGAGGACAGCCGGCTACTTGTGGGGGACAGGTCCGAGTGTTCGCTTTGACTCCTCAGGATGCGCAGGCATCCAATGCCGTTGTGACAGGTACTCTGCCAGTATGTTCTTTCGACATGCAGGTATTATTCGATCCAGGTTCCACACATTCTTATATATCTACACACTTTGCACCAATGTTGGGCCGAGAGTCGTCTTCGCTAGATCTTCCACTTATTGTTATTACCCCAGTAGGTGAGTTGTTTGTTGCTCGATATGTGTTCCGATCGTGTTCCGTTCGTATCGGGGAGAGGGATTCATCGGTTGATTTGATTCTCCTCGATATGTTAGACTTCGACGTTCTTCTGGGCATGGACTGGCTAGCCATATGTTATGCGTCCGTGGACTGCCATGAGAAGGCAGTCAGATTTAGTTTTCCGGGTGAGCCAGTTCTGGTTGTTCAGGGAGACCGTAGTGTCACCCTTCCCAGTTTGATTTCTTCTCTTCACGCTAGTCAGCTCTTGAGGAAAGAATGTCAGGGATTTTTGGCATATGTTCGTGATGTTAGAGCCGCAGAGGTCCCGTTAGACCAGGTCCCGATTGTGAGAGAGTTTCCATATGTATTTCCTAACGAGCTGCCTGGTTTACCGCCTGAGCGCGATATTGAGTTCTGCATTGACTTGATCCCCGGTACGGGGCCTATTTCTATACCGCCTTATCGGATGGCCCCGGCAGAGCTTAAGGAGCTGAAGGATCAGTTGCAAGATTTGTTGGATAATGGGCTTATTCTTCTGAGTGTGTCACCTTGGGGAGCTCTTGTTCTGTTCGTCAAGAAGAAGGACGGCAGTTTACGTTTGTGCATTGATTATCGTCAGTTGAATCGAGTGACTGTGCGGAACAGATATCACCTACCTCGCATTGACGATTTTTTCGATCAGCTCCAGGTTCCGGGGCATTTCTCGAAGATTGATTTGCGGTCGGGTTATCATCAGCAGCGGGTTCCGAAGGATGATATTCCGAAAACTGTTTTTCGCACGCGCTATGGGCATTATTAGTTTTTGGTGATGTCGTCCGGGCTCACCAATGCCCCAGCAGCGTTTATGGACTTGATGAACTGCATATTTAGGCTATTTCTTGATCAGTTTATCATAGTGTTCATTGATGACATCTTAGTATACTCCCGGAGCCGAGAGGAGCACGAGAAGAATTTGAGGATTACATTGCAGACGTTGAGGGAGCACCAGCTGTTCGCTAAATTCTCCAAGTGTGTGTTCTGGCTTGACAGTGTCAATTTCTTGGGTCACGTGGTTACGAGAGATGGCATACGTGTGGACCCGAAGAAGATTTAGGCCATTCAGCACTGGCCCAGACCGGTATCAGTTACAGAGGTCCGCAACTTTTTGGGTTTGGCTGGATACTATTGACGTTTTGTATAGGATTTTTCTCGTATAGCTGCACCATTGACCGGGTTGACCGAGAAGGGAGTTCCTTTTGTTTGGACCGAGGCATGCGAGCAGAGCTTTTAGCAGTTGAAGACTCGTTTGACTACTGCGCCAGTATTATCTTTGCCTTCAGGTTCAGGCGGTTTTGTTGTTTATTGTGATGCTTCATGAATGGGTTTAGGCTGTGTGTTGATGCAGCACGAAAGAGTCATCGCTTATGGTTCTCGAGGGTTGAAAAAGCACGAGCAAAATTATCCCGCTCATGACTTAGAGATGGTTGCGGTGGTTTTTGCACTCAAGATCTGAAGACACTACTTATACAGTGAGTCATGCCAAATAGGTATCAGAGCTAATAGGCATTAGATGTCGACCTATGGGGGTTCTCACTGTGTGACAGTGTGGCGAACCATAGGCTCTTACCCCCAGGATGTCCCGAGACTGGAAGGTGTTCCGGCGGGTTGTAGTCCTCGCGAGGGGGCATGCGTAAAAAGTAGCTGCTGAGGGACCCGTTGGTGCCACGGTGATCCCATTGGATGGGGTGGCTGCCTGACCTACAGTGGTATCAGAGCCTAGCTAGAGCTTTAGGCGATGTGTTAACGAAGTTAAAACCCCGATCGAACCTGAATACTACAAAATACACCCCTCTCTGGACAATTTTTAAAATCTGTGATTTTTCTTAATTAAAAATGCCTAAAAAAATCAGCAGGGAATTCTAAGAAACATTGTGCAAAACGACAAAGTTTGGCGCTTAAAGCGCCGCGGAACCGCGGCACGAGCATGCCTCGTGCGGTGGTTCCGCGGCCATAAGGTGACGTCACCTCTGTCCTTTTTCACAGTAATGTTTCTATTTAATTTCTTGATCTTTTCTGGGTATTTTTATCTGACTCAAGTGTTGAGTATTTTGGGGTTTATTTTGTAGTCGTTGTTTCGATCGGAATTTTTATTTTCGTTGGGTTTTCCGGATAATTTTAGAACATGTTAAAAAGTTCGACCGGATATAAATACCCAGTTTTTCCCATACCGGAAAATTTCCAAGTGTTGGATTTTTCCATGGCTTAAGAACGTTCTAAGTTGTGCAAGTAACACGATGGACCCTCTAGAAGACAACAAACCTTAACTCGATTATGTGACCGTCTTGAACTGCCCTTTGAACCTTAGGGTTTGGGGCAGTACGGCGTGCCACATGTGAGGCGTTGGCTTGACCCTTCTATGGCTGGACCGTTGGTACTGTGGCATGAAGTGAATGTTTTTTAAACTTATTTCAAGTGTTGAGATGTTTCGGGAAAACTTGGGTGTTTGATTGTTCGATCGGAAAGTTTAACATTTTCTATTTATCTGGAATGTGATACAATATTTGGAATCCACAAATAGTTATGAGATAACTAATTTGGATATTATGAACATAGCAGTTTAGTCTTACTTGATCGGTTGCCACGGAATTTTGATGTGATCAAAAGTCCGCAGCAATCACGTAGCGTACGCGGATACTCGCCGGGTAAACTTAATAGACAGCCATGCCCCATAGCCCCGACCAAGTGACTGTAGGAGAACCCCGTCGCCAAAAGCATCCGTTCGGGTGCTCGCGGCAGCGGTGTTCCGCCTTAGTGCACTTCGTCGACGGCATCCGGGGGTGCGGCCGTCTACTAAACTTTGCGACGAGCATTCGATCAGTTTATCTGGAATCTTGTTGAATTGCCCGACTAGATATTGAAAAGTGTTTTTGATATAGAGACTAAAATGCGGAGTTTATAATTGTTAGGTATGCGATGTCTAAGGTGGTTGCGGATTCCAACTGTTGTAGTTTTACACTTTCTTTTCTGTGACCGTAAGTGTAATATGTGATATCGCCGGTTTCGTTGCTATATGTCAACGACAATTGGGATGCGCACATTTACTTACGTTGATGACATGTGATGTTATGTGTTGCTGGATATGTTATATTGGATCGTCGCGTTTTGAATAGCCGGGGGTTTTATGTGAGATGAGAGTTTTTCATTTTCATTCATGTAAAATTTGTTGTATGTAATATTCTTTTATTGGGGCACTTCCGGGTTGAGGTTGCTGTCACTATTTGTATATTATTTACTTTTCCGCACTAGGATAGACCCAAGGAGGAGAGCACAAGTAACCAGGTTCTGGAGTCCAGTGGGAGACCAACTCGAGGAGTCGAGTCCGGGTCTCCTAACTCTAGAATTGGTAGGGTTGCTTGCTGCTCTCGTAGGGGTCTAGGGGTGTGGGTTTGGTTATTCATCGCGACCGTGGAATCCGTGTTTTATACTGGCTCGTATTGAAAACACGGACGTCCTAGTATATCTAATGTTTCATATGTTTCTTCTGCTGCGATATCTGTGATGTGATCATTTGATGTTCTGTGATAAATACTATATATAGTATATTTGATATATTATATAGACGTTACTTATGTTTTACACCCGCGCTAGCCCTGCCCCGCTCTGCCGTTAGTAACCTAACCTAACGGTGCACGAGGGGACATCAAGGCGAATGCGGATGGCATAAGTGTACATCGTATTTATCTGTGATGTTTAGGTGATTTAAATGATGGGACTTCATTAATATGATTAATGAAATAAAAGAAACCTAAAAGATGTTGTGGAATCGAATTTTCAAAAAAACAGGTAGCTACGGTTCTTGCTTTGCATCGTGGTGTTCCTTGTAGAACATCCTGCACCTTATTTGATAACGAAAGGGCCGAGATCCTTTCACCGGGAGTGACCCCTTTAGCAATAACTGGCAGATGCTACACCCCTCGGTTTGTCTTTTGATTGCTCCTATAGTTCTTGCTTTGCACAGCGGTATATATGATATATCCTGCACCTTATTCGATGAGGAAAGGGCCGACGATCCCTTCACCGGGAGTGACCCCTTTAGCAAAACTAGAAAAGCCTCAAAAAAAACACTCCATTTTAAAATCATTTGATTCTACAGCGATATCAAGTTCATTACGCAATAGGTTTTCTTAAAAACCTGTCGTAGCCCTCCGTCATTTCAGATAAGTACTACTTAGTATTCGTGTTGCGGTAGCTTGGCATTCGTCAAGGCGTAGTGTACGGTAGCTAACTAGTATTTATCTGCTTATGCATATGATGCAGATTGGATTAGGGTATTCGTACGGCGTTGTTTGGCATTCGTCAAGGGTCGTGCGGGTGGGTTTAATTCAATCAAGAAATGTACGGGTTGAACTTGACTAGTGGACTATGGGTTGTTTGGCATTCTTCAAGGTCATAGAACGCTAGGGGTAAAATATTATTGGGAATTTCAAGTGTTGAAATTTGCAATGAGATTGCATACCTTCTATGAGATAGTTGGATCCCGATACCCGCTGCGAGTAATTATTACTCCTGGGAGAGTTTTACACATTACAATTAGCCGATCAAGTAGGTGTCTAGAAAGGTGTCAACGGGGTTACGCCTCTGGAAAAATGAGGTTTACTTTAATTAGGTCCGTGCGAAAGCACAGGGAACCTCCCTCAAAGTACCGACACTGGCCTGGCTGAAAGATTGGCGAACTTGTAGCGTGTAATTAATCCCGGCTAGTCTTTCCTTTTAGGGTTTGAAGGAAGATTTGATAAAAACAGTGGGAGCCATCCTGATTAGATAAAATAATAACCAATCTGATCTTGCAAGAACGCACGCAGAGTATTTTCTTCTCTCACTCTCCAGGTAGCGACCATGTCACGCCTTAATCAAGATAATAAAACCGATATATTGACCAAACTCGCTTGTTATACTGAGCTGGGGAACGTTGGTCCCGCTCCAACTTATAATTGTTATAAGACAGAGCAGGAAATTGGGGATTACCAGAATTCCCGTGCCGCCCAAACAAAGAAAGTTCATACCGATGTATCATCTTCGGGTGTGTTCATTACAGAGAACTGTTTCTCAATGTACTTTACGTCATGGGTATATGATACCGGATCAAGATCCCACATATGTAATATATTACATGGGCTACAGAAAGGTAGAGAACTGAGGACGGGTGATAAGTTTCATGAGGCAGAAAACAGTGCAAGTGTTGCAGCCAAGTCTGTTGGTCACTGTCACCCTGTATTACCAGAATACATTGATTCTGAACAAATGTTATTAGATACCGAACCTGATATACAAAATCATATCAGTCTCTTTATTTAGATAAAGAAGGATATAATTTTGTATTAATTGGATAATGTTTTGAACATTTCCTATATCAAGAGTTGATCGATTCAGGCACGTTATCTAAAAGCATTAACATTCTAAATCAAACCACAGTTCTTAGTATATAGAACACACACAAGAGGAAGAGTTCAGAAATGAACGAATCCTTCTTGAGGTATTGTAGACTAGGTCATATCAATGCGACCCGACTAGCTAAAGTTACATATAGATGCATATTTAAATTAGTTTGAATTTACATCTTGTGAAACTTGCCAGTCATGTCACAGAGATAAGATGACCATAGCTCTGTTTATTGGAAACAGAGAAAGAGTTAGTGAACTCTCGGGATTGATACATGCTGTTGTATGAAAATCTCCTGTCTACACATGCCAAGACCGGTTCTTAGTACTTCATTACATTCTCTGATGATCTCTGAAGATTCAGACATATGTTCCTATTGAAACACAAGTCCGAACCTTTTGAGATATTCACAGAATATAAGTTAGAAATAGAGAACCAAAAACGGGTATAAGTATTATGTCCTTTGATATGATCAAGGAGGAGAATACTTGAGCACGGGATTCCTAGACTATTCTAAGAATGAGATTCTCTCTCAGCATTACTCCTCTGTATACACCATAGCACGATGGTATATCGGGGCGGAGCGATAGCACCCTATGTGATATGGTGTGCTCTATGATGAGTACTACTGAGTTTCCTATTTCCTTTTAGGGAGTTATGCACTTATGAAGTTGCATACCTATTGAATAGGGTTCCGATCAAATCAGATGCCTACCATTTCATATGAGATATGGAAAGGGAAGAGCCCATCTCTTAAGTCAGTTAAGATTTGGGGTTGTCCGGCCTATGTCCAAAAGCAAAATCCGGACAAGCTCGAGGCAAAGTGAGATCTGTGGAAGTTTGTTGGATATCCCAAGCATACGCAAAGGAATATCTTCTACCTAACCGAGGAACAAAAGATGTTTTGTTACTCAGCATGCCACCTTTTGTGAAAGGGAATTTCTTATGAAGAAATTTGTGGACATGAGGTAGAACTGGAAAGAGTTCCAGCTATACAAACTACAGCTGATGATTTGGTAGAACCAAAGGATTCAATAGCAACCAACGAACCTCAGCCTCTCCGCCGATCTAGTAGGGTTCCTCACCCACTTGAGAGAAAATTCAGTTTCTCTATGACAGTGGGAGTAAGGATTGCATCATGAGATGATGACCCAACTAGTTTTGGGCTGGCCATCAGGAATAGGACTCTGTAAGAATGGCTGGATGTTTATCGATCTGAGATGAAATCCTTATACACCAACAAAGTATGGACTTTGGTTGCTTTATCTGAAGGGTTAAATCCCCATCAGGAGCAAGTATATCTTGAGAAGATTATTTGGTGTACATGGAAAAGTTGAGACTTTCAAAGCTAGACTTGTTAAAGGTCTGCATTATAGACCAGTTATGGCTTATAATGAAACCTTTTCTAAGTAGCTATGCTTAAGTCCATCCAGATCCTACTTGCTACGGCTACATACCATGACTACGATATCTGGCGGTTGGGTGTCTTGACTGTTTTTCTAAATGATGATTTGGAAGAAAGCGTCTATAAGTACACAGCCAGAGGGCTTCGTAGACAGTGGGAGCAGCGGAAACGTATGAAAGATGTTTTATGTCATAAAGCAGGCATCGCGGAGTTGGAACATCTGTTTTGATGAGTTAGTCAAAGAGTTTGACATCATCAAAATGGTAGATGAACCTTGTACATACAAAAAGGTAGTAGGGAGTATGGTGGTGATCCTCGTAGAGTACGTGGATAACATACTCTTGATAGGGAAGGAGTTTCCTATGCTACGCTCGGTCAATCTCCGCTTATCACAAGGATTCTCCATATAGGATCAAAGTGATACCAACTAAATCCTGGGTTTTGGATCTATGAGATAGATCTAATTGGATGTTAGGATACTCACCAGTTGTAGTGAGATGGTATCAATTAATCCTCGGGAGAATCACTGGAAAGGTTCCAGAGTGATAAGGATGACTGAATGTCAGTCACAGGCATTGTCTTTACCCTCAGTAAAGGGATGGTATGTTGGAAGAGTTCCAAGCTAGATACCGTGGCATACTAGACGATAAAGGCTTGATACATTGCTACCAAAGATGCTAACAAAGAGGCAGTCTGGGTGTATATTAGTTCATGAGATGAACTTCGTTCCTCCCATTGTGTGACAATGGAGTTGTGGCTTATGCCTAGGAACGCCCGTCCCATCAGTGATCCAGACATATTCTTAGGCAGTATCACCTGATCGTGGAGATGGTTGATCTCCAGGGGATCGAGGTTAGGAGAGTTGACTCAGAGGACAACATGGCGGATCCACTCACAAAGGCCTTTTCCCAGAGAGAGACTTTTATGGGATGGTTGATTATGAGAAACTACAACCACTGCTATCAGATGGCCCTAGTGCAAGTGGGAGATTGTTAGTTATATGTATGCCCTAGAGGTCATTACTATACATAGGATGTATAATATAGTGGATGCTTGGACATATATAGGGATGACTTTCTTGCTCGATATGATAGTATGCTATCTGGTTACTCTTTACTTTAACGTGTACACTGATTGTCTCTCTGTTACATGTTGGTAAAGCCCTTAGGATGTGTACTTGACTACCTGGACTATGATGCGGATCATACTAGTGGGGACATGGTAGTCCATAAGTACATCCTACAAGGTCCCTAGTCGTGGGTGTATCGAGACAGGGCATCGATATACCAGAGTAGACTAGCGTATACCTTCTCGACCCATACAGATGGGCGATGGATGATCCCATATCCATTGGTGTTTGACATCAGAGATGATATACGGGTGCTCAGTGGAGACTGGGTACACCGGACGGACTCGCCGAGAACTCCCAGATGATATTATACCTTACGTCAGATGGCAGTTCTCTGGTGACACTGGTACAGGTTAGTCTGTAGACCCGAGATCGTTATAGAGTCTTGTGTGATTCCCACTGTGCTTTGATTTCCACCTTACCACGTCCAAGAGGGCGTGCAAAACGGTGGTTTTTGGGTACAGTCCCGAGTCACATGGAGGCAATGAGTGATAGGAGGGGTTTCGTCTCTCCCGGTATAGAGAGTTGATGTTGCGTTGTGCTCGATTGGCTATAACAGGAAGTCCTTGGCCAAGGCTGCTTTAAGGATTTACTGGAAAGTGTTACCAGTAGTTTCTCGACCCGTTATGAGCCTCATATCGAAACGACTTATCGAGTTATTGGGGTCTGACGTTTACCACCCCTATGCGAGATATACGACATATCAGACAAACAGACCGGACTGTACGATAAGTGTTACTGGTTGGATTCACAGGAGTGTGAGCGGGCTTGCTCGTTTATCTTCTGATCGCTCAATACCCGGGTGGCCGTTACGTTTAGCAGACCGCTTGCGGCTTGTGGGTGTTTGATATGATCATCACCTACTGCCGGCGTATTGACGAGTCTTTAGAGTCCAACACAGGGGTTTCCTGGCTCAAGCGAAACGAAATAAGAGCGCATATGAGATATGTACGGGACCGAGAATAATACCAGTATGTGATACTGTATTCTATTCTCGCGATTTATGATATTGATCAGTTGTATGCGATATAGCCGGGTTATCGGATCAAGTGTTGATTCGATAAGTTGTTACTATTGATATTAGTCGGCTATATATAATATGACCGGATCGTTAAATCAAGTGTTGATTTAATGATTTAATGTATAATTATATATTTGATATATTACTTTATATTAACTAGTATTGGTTCACTTAAGATTGATTTTCTCACTTGAATGTGCACATTGTTTATATGTGATATATGCAAGTGTACATGTTTGTATCATGCTTGATGATACAAACAAGTTGTGTGTATGAGACTTGAACCAAATCAAGGTTAAATTAGGGTTTACTATTTTCCTAACAAATATTAGTTAACCCAACCCTTAACCTAATGCTTTGGTTAATTCTCTATATGAGTTAAGCATGAGGGCTTAACTCAACCATGGTGCCATGATTAAAAGGATAAGTTTCATATTATTCTTTTAATTTTTTTCTTCTTCTTCTCCTTCATCAAGCTCACAAAAGCTTGCTAGCTCCAATGGTTCCATGAGAAAAAGAGTGAGAAATCCAATTCTAAAGTGAACCCACTTCCTATTTCTTCATCCTCTACTACTTGCCATGTAGTATAGGGTGTTCTCTTCACAAAGTTTTTGACCAAGTGAAGGAATAGCTTGAGTTTGAGTCTCCCCGACGTAGATCATCTTCGGCCTCGAAGTCAATGACCTTGCCCGATCATTTCTCCGACGAAACCATCGCTAGAGTCCGGGATCCGATGATCGCAGCGGAGGGACGTCAACACGGAGCTTTAGAAGTGGAGGACCGGATCTACAAAGGCTGTATTTCCATTCACTTAGTAGCAAAGTAGTTTGCTTGCTTGTTGTTTCGCCTAATCTCTAGTTAACGATCTAGTTTAGGGTTTCTCGGCACCGGAAAATTTGAATTTGGCATGGTTAATGCCTTGTGGAACCTCTTGAGTGTTCCTAGTAACCCTACAAGATATTCACTGACCACAAGAGCCTAAAGTATATCTTTCAGCAGCGAGATCTAAATTTGAGACAGTGCCGTTGGATGGAGCTAGTAAAAGACTCTGACTGCAAGATTCTTTATCATCCGGGCAAGGCGAATGTTGTGGCAGATGCTTTGAGTCGGAGGCCCAGAGGTAGCTTGTCTTGTTTGAGAGCAGTTCAGAGGCAGTCGACGGCAGATTGGCAGATTCTATGTGATAGCTGAGTACAGTTCAAGTTTAGTCCGACCGGGGGACAGCTTCCCCATATCCGTGCACGTCCACAGTTACTTGACCGTATCCGCGAGGCACAGTCCGGCGATGCCCGTTTTTCAGAAATCATGGAGCAGGTTCTACAGGGCAGAGATTCTGAGTTCGTGATCGATGATCAGGGAGTACTACGATTTGGGACTCGACTGTGCATGCCAGATTCTAAGAGACTGAGACGCGAGATTCTAGAGGAGGCTCATCGGTCAGTATATAGTGTTCATCCGGGTTCCACCAAGATGTATCATGACTTGAGGGATGTCTACTGGTGGGAAAGGATGAAAAGAGATGTCACATACTTTATTTCGAGGTGCCTGACTTGTCAGCAAGTCAAGGCCGAGCATTAGAGGTCGGCAGGAGAATTACAGCATTTGCCCATTCCGGAGTGGAAATAGGAGCAGATCTGTATGAACTTCATTGTGGGTCTACCCAGGACCAGTCGAGGGTGTGACTCTATTTGGGTGATCGTAGATCGATTGACGAAAACGGCTCACTTTCTGGCAGTGAAGACCACTTTCGGATTCGCTCAGTACGCTCAGATATATATCGATGAGATTGTGCGACTACATGGAGTTCCGACTTGCATCGTGTCCGACAAAGGCTCTCAGTTCACCATTCGCTTTTGGCAGAAACTTCAGGAGGCTTTGGGCACCCGATTGAGCTTCAGTACAGCTTTCCATCCACAAACCGACTGTTAGTCAGAGCGAACCATACAGACTCTTGAGGACATGCTCCGGGCTTGCATTCTAGATTTTGGTGGCAGTTAGGATCGTCACTTACCCCTGATAGAGTTCTCTTACAATAACAGATTCCAGGAGACGATTCAGATGGCACCCTTCGAGGCTTTATATGGGAGGAAATGTCGATCACCATTTTGTTGGACAGAGCTCAGTGAAAGTAGTGTTTTGGGACCGCAGATTGTGCAGGAAACGACCAAGAAGATCCAGTTGATTCGGGATAGGATGAGAGCGGCCCAGAGAAGGAAGAAATCTGTAACACTTTGATTTTCCCGTTTGTTTGGTGTTGGTGATAATTAGAAGTCGTGCATGTTTTTATGTTTGTGTGTGCGTAGGATTATAGTTGTTATTGGTAGTGTGTGTGCATTTTGGGATAGGTCTTGTGCTTGTGTACACCTTGCATACTTAGACTTTTCTTGCAACTTGTTAACCCTTCATATGCATGGTTGCAAACTCCTTTCCCACCATTTAATCTTTTCTAAAACCCATTATATAATTCAAAGTCCAAATAAAACAAATAGGTATGGTGGTTAGGTGAAGGGTGGACCTTTTGACCATTTTCTTCTCTTCTCTCTCTCTCTTTTCCCATCTGAATTCTCTGCAGAATTCCAGCAGATAAAACCTCCATTCTCTTATCTTTTCTTCCCCTCTTCACTTCCTCTTGATTCCCAAACCAAACCCTACCCAAATCAATGCTTTTTCCTTCACTAAACCATGAAAACTTGAGGTTTTTGAGGTGTTCTTGGGCAAACCTGCACAACTGAGAGAAGAGCTGGAAACTTTGATGTCTCTAAGGTCAATTTAAGGTATAAATCCTAATCCTAGCACCCAATTTCCATAACTTGCATGTTTAGTTTAGAAATATCACTTTTTGTGCCATTTTAGTGCTTTTGGAGGGGGTTTAGTGTATCATGTTAAAACTTATGTTGTAGTGGCTTGATTAGCTTATTAACAAGTTATTGGTGAGTGATTAGACCTAGGTTTGTTTCAGATTTCATCAAAATACCATAAAGTTCCATTTTGTGCAAAATGTGTGTTTTGAACTGATTTTAGACACTGTAAGAATCTGCTGCTATCCGAGACTTTTCAGAACAAATCTAGTGATTGATTTAGCATGTATGTATGGTATGGAGTGTACCGACCAAACCTGGGGACCCAATTCCCAAGTCTGGCCGCCAAAAATGGCATTCTGGCCGCAAATTGCGGCCAGACTGGGGAGGTTTGGGTTGGGGTTTGGGGGTGTGGGTCTCTGCTTATGTGTAGGTTATTTTGGTATATATATATTTTCAATATCTTTCCTGTATCAAAATCTGGGATAGAATACCTATTTTCCCGTATTTTCAACCTTTCGCGACACGCGTGTTACGTGTGTGTGGGTTTTGAGTTTCTGCGTATCGCGACGCGTCGGAGTGATTTCAGACGCGTAACCACACGTTTTAGCGTATCGCGCACACGCGCGCTTGGTTCGCGACACGAGTTACTTGTTGGGTTTTAATGTCACGTTTGTGTGATTTCGAGCTTACATATGATATATTGTGTAATTCTAGGTTCGCAGGCGAGTACGGCGGACGCAGTGAAGAAAGGGAAGCAGGTTGTTGGCTACACCTAGCGAGAGACTACTGTGAGTAGATTTCACATCTACGGGGATATCGCCCGCATGGCGTTCTACGTCAGGGCAGATAGGACCTTATAGTGTTCCATATATATATTGCATGTTCATGGTTACTAGCTAGTGCATTGCATACCTTCTACACACCTATATCACATCGGATCATAGCATTGTAGTTCATCTATTTGTGACATGACCATATATTCATACTTGATGCCTATATCATATCGGATCATAGCATTGTAGTTCATCTATTTGTGACATGACCATATATTCATATTGATGCCTATATCACATCGGATCATAGCATTGTAGTTCATCTATTTGTGACATGACCATATATTCATATTGATGCCTATATCACATCGGATCATAGCATTGTAGTTCATCTATTTGTGACATGACCATATATTCATACTTGATGCCTATATCATATCGGATCATAGCATTGTATTTCATCTATTTGTGACATGACCATATATTCATACTTGATGCTTATATCACATCGGATCATAGCATTGTAGTTCATCTATTTGTGACATGACCATATATTCATACTTGATGCCTATATCATATCGGATCATAGCATTGTATTTCATCTATTTGTGACATGACCATATATTCATACTTGATGCTTATATCACATCGGATCATAGCATTGTAGTTCATCTATTTGTGACATGACCATATATTCATACTTGATGCCTATATCACATCGGATCATAGCATTGTAGTTCATCTATTTGTGACATGACCATATATTCATACTTGATGCCTATATCATATCGGATCATAGCATTGTATTCCATCTATTTGTGACATGACCATATATTCATACCTGCTACACATATCACATCGGATCATCATATTGTAGTTTATTATATATGACATGAATTGATATTCATACCTGCTACACATATCACATCGGATCATTGCATTGTAGCACATTATATGTGACATGATTTGATATTCATACCTGATGCATATGTCACATCGGATTATTGTCTTGTAACTTATCTATATGAAACTTGACCGGATATTTACATTTGACGCACATATCATATCGGATCATTGACTTGTATTTGTTTGGATTATATGTGATTTCTGGATTTGGGAACCGTGGCTATTTCAAATATGTAATCATTTAAAAACCCGGTTCCCTTGATATGATATTTCGGTGCGTCCACCATGTGTTTTCTCGGTGCTAGAGTGATATATGGAAACCCGAATCGAGGAGGCGGTTGAGGCCGATTACGGGTACATGGTGGACCCGGTATGGTACCCCGGGGCGAGAACGGTTTCGCTGTGCAGTAGACGGTGAGCCTGGCAGAGGGACCACTACCTACCGGTGATTGGTTGGGCCTGACAGTTATCCGGAGTATACTGATCAGAGTCTATAGATGGATGTGGGTGACCCGGACTGACGGGGCCCGATGGATGAGGATTTACGTGTCGATGCTGGACACGAGTATTTATGATATTTGGGTGCCGATGTTGGGCACTCGGGACTCTCAGAGGTGTACAGGATTCGAGGGCCGATGAGGGTGCCGGCGCCTGAGCTATTTGGGGGATCTGGGTGCATTGATGGACACCGATATACTTTTATCCCACGTTGACATTCCGTGTAGATACTATATTTCCCCATGCTCAGCATTTATTATTTGTACCTCACCCAGTAGTTACATTACCTGATAGAGCATTTGTACCTCATCCAGTAGTTACATTACCTGATAGAGCATTTGTACCTCACCCAGTAGTTACATTACCTGATAGAGCATTTGTACCTCACCCAGTAGATGCAGTACCTGTTAGAGCACCTGCATGATTATTGCACATACCGCTTATCACCTTTTGATATCACCTGTTGGCATATGTTAGAGTAGCGTAGTATGTGCATGCTCGCGATTACCTTTATATGTTATCTCTATTCACGAGTTGGCAACTCACCCCCGTTGTGCCACAGTGTTTGCAGGTTGCCCTTCGGAGTAGTCGCGGCAGGCTGCGGTTGCATCTTTTGACACAGATACCCCCATAGTTGGAGTACTAGCTCTTTTGCTGATAGGTGGGTTTTGGGTGGTATCTGTTTATCTTTCTGTATGTACATTGTTGTATCTAGTATTCTCCATCTACCATGTATGTATTTGACTTAGAGACAGTGTGAGGACGATGTTGTACTTTATTTGTGTTCTGGTGTCGTGCTCGTTGTGAGCCGACTTTTCTTATTCAGTTTTTATGCTATCTGTGTTATTCCCACTTGTGGATATTGAGCTTCGCTACGGCGTCGTATATTGTTATCTTGGGATTGTTTACTTAGATTTCTTATCATGTTAGTTGGTGTTTTCATTTAGTTCTTATTACACTCTATACTTTCACTGGTTTGTTTTCTGGGTTTCCGGTTCCCTTAGTCACGTTACGCCTGTAGACGTTACGTGGTTAAGTGCCGGTCACGGGCCAAACTTTGGGTCGTGACAAAGTTGGTATCAGAGCGTAGGTTTTACCTTTCGGAGTGTAGGATGACCCTGGTATGATGGAGTAGGTAGCTGCGGCAGGGTAGCGTAGCGTGTGTATGTTCCGCGGCATACTCACGACACGGTACACCGCCTACGCGACCTTAGGACTTGTTTATATAAATTTCCTTCTTGAGTATATACATTCTCGTGATTCGATTTCCGTATCCTTATCGAATCCTATTGTTCCTTTCAGCCAATATGCCGCCAAAGACTACGAGGGCTCAGAGAGCGGCCGCGAGGGCCGAGATTCGAGTTGACTCGTCCGAGACGAGGACTGATCCGGGCAGTGCACCCGTTGTACCTGGGCAGACTGTTCCTCCTTTGACAGATCAGATCGCCACGCTAGGGGCTGGTGTGCAGGAGATGCGCCAGACGGTAGGATCTAGCATGCAGGAGATGCGTGACATGATAGGATCGCTAGTTGAGACGCTTCAAGCACAGCGACCAGAGGTAGCTCCACCTGTTCCAGCGACCGCGATGGTACCTACCACACAGCCAGTTGCCCCTGCAGCCACAGAGGTGATTACGGTATCGCTGTCAGACTTCATGAGGCTAAAGCCTCCGGCTTTCACAGGCACCGATACAGCCGAGGACCCCCAGTCCTTCCTTGATAAGATGGCCCGTATATGTCGTTCACTTAGATGCGCGGATGCGAGATGGGTCGAGTTAGCGAGCTTTCGCCTAGAGGGTCTTGCACAGAAGTGGTGTGATTCAGTTGAGAAGGGCAGAGCAGCGGGTCTTCCTCCTATGACCTGGACCGAGTTTGTAGCGCTATTCCTTGCCCGTTTTCTTCCTCAGAGTGTTAGGGATGCCCGAGCACGCAGATTTGAGTCCTTGCGCCAGACACCAGGGATGTCAGTAGCAGAGTACGACGTGCTGTTCACAGAGCTAGCTATCTATGCCCCGTACCTAGTGGCTACTGAGGAGTTGCGAGTTAAGAGATTTGTCCGAGGTTTGCTTACACCACTATTCCTTGCTATCAGCGCGCAGCATTACGAGACTTACTCAGCAGCAGTTGATGCGGCATTATTAGTAGAGGAGCGCCTTGCTGAGACTTCGGCAGTTCCAGGGCCGAAGAGAGTTCGTGCAGATACGTCAGTGCAGAGACGGCCATTCCAGCGTCGTGACAGGCACCTTGCAGGTGGCAGAGATTCGAGACGAGGCCGATTGTTTAGCTCCTATCCCCAGGAGGGCCAGAGACCGTCATCAGGATGTTACCGTTGCGGGAGTTCTTATCATCGTGTGCGAGATTGTCCCGAGGTACCCCGGAGTGGGGCGGCAGCACCGCGTGTTACATTACCACCTTCACCACCCCAGACGGCGTTGCCGATAGTACCTGCTGTTACTCCACATCAGACGCATGCACGGAGAGGTCGTGGTCGTGGGGGATTTGTTCATAGAGGACGAGGTGGCCGAGGTAGAGGACAGCCAGCGGCCGGCAGGGGACAGTCAGTTACAGGAGGAGGACAGGCACGGGTTTTTGCTTTGACGCATCAGGACGCGCAGGCGTCCAATGCGGTGGTCTCAGGTATCCTTTCTGTATGTTCGGTTGATGCACACGTGTTGTTTGATCCCGGATCCACGCACTCGTACGTATCCACACACTTTGTGCCGAGTTTGGGTAGAGAGTCCGGTTTGCTTGGCCAGCCGCTTGTTGTGACTACTCCTGTGGGAGAGTCGTTTGTTGCTAGGCACGTGTTCCGATCCTGTACCGTCCGTGTTGACGAGAGAGAGTTGCCGGTCGACTTGATCCTTCTTGAGATGTTGGACTTCGACGTTCTGTTGGGCATGGATTGGTTAGCCACGTGCTATGCTTCTGTTGACTGCCGCGAGAAGACAGTTCGATTTTGTTTTCCCGGCGAGCCGGTTGTTGTTGTGTTGGGGGACCGTAGTGCTACCCCTCACTGTGTGATTTCTTCTGTTCGCGCTGGACAGCTTTTGCGGAAGGGATGTCAGGGATTTCTCGCATATGTTTGCGATACTAGAGCTACAGAGGTTCCTCTGGATCAGGTTCCGGTGGTTAGCGAGTTCCCTGATGTGTTCCCTGACGAGCTTCCTGGGCTACCGCCCGAGCGTGACATTTCTTTCTGCATTGATTTGGTTCCTGGCACGGGGCCTATTTCAGTACCGCCTTATCGGATGGCCCCGGCGGAACTTAGAGAGTTGAAGGGTCAGTTGCAGGACTTGCTGGATAAGGGACTTATTCGACCCAGTGTTTCTCCTTGGGGTGCTCCAGTCTTGTTCGTCAAGAAGAAGGACGGCAGCATGCGTTTGTGTATTGACTACCGCCAGCTGAACAAGGTGACAGTGCGAAATCGATATCCTTTGCCACGCATCGACGATTTGTTCGACCAGCTTCAGGGGGCAGGATACTTTTCGAGGATCGATTTGCGATCAGGCTACCATCAGCTGCGCGTACGACAGGAGGACATTCCTAGGACGGCTTTCCGCACACGTTACGGCCATTATGAGTTTTTGGTGATGTCGTTCGGACTCACCAACGCGCCAGCAGCATTCATGGACATGATGAACCGTATTTTCCGGCCGTATCTTGACATGTTCATTATAGTGTTTATTGACGATATCTTGGTGTATTCTCGGAGTAGAGAGGAGCACGAGCAGCACCTGCGGATTTCACTGCAGACCCTGAGGGAGCATCAGCTTTTCGCCAAATTCTCCAAGTGTGCCTTCTGGCTAGACAGCGTAGACTTCTTGGGGCACGTGATTACACGAGATGGTATATGTGTCGACCCGAGGAAGATAGAGGCAGTTCGGAGTTGGCCTAGACCCACGTCAGTGACGGAGGTTCGTAGCTTTCTAGGGCTGGCAGGTTATTACAGGCGATTTGTGCAGGACTTCTCTCGCATTGCTACACCGTTGACCGGGTTGACCCGGAAGGGAGTTCACTTCGATTGGACGGAGGAGTGTGAGCACAGTTTCCAGCGGTTACGGGCTCTACTGACCACGACACCAGTGCTATCTTTGCCTTCAGGATCAGGCGGATTTGCGGTCTACTGCGATGCTTCACGAGTGGGGCTGGGATGCGTTTTGATGCAGCACGACAGGGTGATTGCGTATGCTTCACGGCAACTAAAGAAACATGAACAGAATTACCCTACTCATGATCTGGAGATGGCTGCGGTGGTCTTTGCACTCAAGATCTGGCGACATTATCTGTATGGAGAGTCGTGCCAGATATTCACCGACCACAAGAGCTTAAAATATATATTTCAGCAGCGAGACCTGAACCTTAGACAGCGCCGATGGATGGAGTTAGTGAAGGACTACGATTGTGAGATCTTATATCATCCGGGCAAGGCGAATGTAGTAGCAGATGCGTTGAGCAGGAGGCCCGGGGGTAGTCTATCTTGTGTGAGCGCAGTGCAGAGGCAGTCGTCGGCAGATTGGCAGATCTTATGCGACAGCCGGGTACAGTTTGAGTTTACGCCGATCGGGGGACAGATGGCGCATGTTCGTGCACGCCCACAGTTGCTTGACCGTATATACGAGGCACAGCACAGTGATGACCGCTGTTCAGAGATCAGGACACAGATGGGACAGGGCGGATTTTCCGAGTTCGTGATCGACGATCAGGGGACACTACGATTTGGGGCTAGACTGTGCGTACCGGATGCTGAGGGATTGCGGCGCGAGATTCTTGAGGATGCACATCGATCGGTATATAGTGTTCATCCCGGTTCCACCAAGATGTACCACGATCTGAGAGATGTTTACTGGTGGGACGGTATGAAGAGGGATATTGCAGATTTTGTGTCGAGATGCCTGACTTGTCAGCAAGTCAAGGCTGAGCACCAGAGGCCCGCGGGAGAGCTACAGCCATTACCCATTCCGGAGTGGAAATGGGAACAGATATCTATGGACTTCATTGTGGGTCTACCCAGGACTGGTCGAGGGTATGACTCCATCTGGGTGATCGTGGATCGTTTGACGAAAGCGGCTCACTTTCTACCGGTGAAGACGACTTTCGGATTTACTCAATATGCCCAGGTTTACATTGATCAGATTGTGCGACTGCACGGAGTTCCGACATGCATCGTGTCCGATAGAGGCACCCAGTTTACCAGCCGACTATGGCAGAGGCTTCAGGAGGCTCTGGGCACTCGCTTGAGTTTCAGCACAGCATTCCATCCGCAGACCGACGGACAGTCAGAGCGGACTATTCAGACTCTCGAGGACATGCTCAGAGCATGCGTTTTAGACTTCGGAGGTAGCTGGGATCATCATTTGCCCTTAGTAGAGTTCTCCTACAACAACAGCTACCAGGAGACCATTCAGATGGCACCGTTTGAGGCTCTTTATGGGAGGAAATGCAGGTCGCCTACTTGTTGGACAGAGCTCAGTGAGAGCAGTATTTTAGGGCCACAGATCGTTGAGGAGACGACAGCGAAGATCCAGTTGATTCGTGATAGGATGAGAGCAGCCCAGAGTAGGCAGAAATCTTATGCGGACCGTCGTCGACGCAGACTTGAGTTTTCTGTGGGTGATCATGTTTTCTTGAGGGTCTCCCCAATGAAGGGCGTGATGAGGTTTGGAAGGAAGGGGAAGCTTAGTCCCAGATACGTAGGCCCCTTCGAGATCCTTGAGCGTATTGGTATAGTTGCGTATCGATTAGCCCTTCCGCCCAGTTTTCCAGACGTGCACCCCGTATTTCACGTTTCGATGCTCCGCCGATATCTTCATGATCCTTCGCATGCGATTCAGCACCCGACGATCCAGCTTGAGCGTGATCTTTCCTATGCAGAGCAGCCAGTGATGATCTTGGATCGACAAGTGAAGAAATTGAGGTCGAAGGAGATACCGTCCGTCAAGGTACTTTGGCGTGGACAGAGCAGGGAGGAGGTCACTTGGGAGACCGAGAGCGAGATGAGGAAGAGGTATCCCCATCTTTTTGAAGGTGCGTATGTGTTAGATTTTAAATTCGGGGACCGAATTTCTTTAAGGGGGGTAGATTGTAACACTTTGATTTTCCCGTTTGTTTGGTGTTGGTGATAATTAGAAGTCGTGCATGTTTTTATGTTTGTGTGTGCGTAGGATTATAGTTGTTATTGGTAGTGTGTGTGCATTTTGGGATAGGTCTTGTGCTTGTGTACACCTTGCATACTTAGACTTTTCTTGCAACTTGTTAACCCTTCATATGCATGGTTGCAAACTCCTTTCCCACCATTTAATCTTTTCTAAAACCCATTATATAATTCAAAGTCCAAATAAAACAAATAGGTATGGTGGTTAGGTGAAGGGTGGACCTTTTGACCATTTTCTTCTCTTCTCTCTCTCTCTTTTCCCATCTGAATTCTCTGCAGAATTCCAGCAGATAAAACCTCCATTCTCTTATCTTTTCTTCCCCTCTTCACTTCCTCTTGATTCCCAAACCAAACCCTACCCAAATCAATGCTTTTTCCTTCACTAAACCATGAAAACTTGAGGTTTTTGAGGTGTTCTTGGGCAAACCTGCACAACTGAGAGAAGAGCTGGAAACTTTGATGTCTCTAAGGTCAATTTAAGGTATAAATCCTAATCCTAGCACCCAATTTCCATAACTTGCATGTTTAGTTTAGAAATATCACTTTTTGTGCCATTTTAGTGCTTTTGGAGGGGGTTTAGTGTATCATGTTAAAACTTATGTTGTAGTGGCTTGATTAGCTTATTAACAAGTTATTGGTGAGTGATTAGACCTAGGTTTGTTTCAGATTTCATCAAAATACCATAAAGTTCCATTTTGTGCAAAATGTGTGTTTTGAACTGATTTTAGACACTGTAAGAATCTGCTGCTATCCGAGACTTTTCAGAACAAATCTAGTGATTGATTTAGCATGTATGTATGGTATGGAGTGTACCGACCAAACCTGGGGACCCAATTCCCAAGTCTGGCCGCCAAAAATGGCATTCTGGCCGCAAATTGCGGCCAGACTGGGGAGGTTTGGGTTGGGGTTTGGGGGTGTGGGTCTCTGCTTATGTGTAGGTTATTTTGGTATATATATATTTTCAATATCTTTCCTGTATCAAAATCTGGGATAGAATACCTATTTTCCCGTATTTTCAACCTTTCGCGACACGCGTGTTACGTGTGTGTGGGTTTTGAGTTTCTGCGTATCGCGACGCGTCGGAGTGATTTCAGACGCGTAACCACACGTTTTAGCGTATCGCGCACACGCGCGCTTGGTTCGCGACACGAGTTACTTGTTGGGTTTTAATGTCACGTTTGTGTGATTTCGAGCTTACATATGATATATTGTGTAATTCTAGGTTCGCAGGCGAGTACGGCGGACGCAGTGAAGAAAGGGAAGCAGGTTGTTGGCTACACCTAGCGAGAGACTACTGTGAGTAGATTTCACATCTACGGGGATATCGCCCGCATGGCGTTCTACGTCAGGGCAGATAGGACCTTATAGTGTTCCATATATATATTGCATGTTCATGGTTACTAGCTAGTGCATTGCATACCTTCTACACACCTATATCACATCGGATCATAGCATTGTAGTTCATCTATTTGTGACATGACCATATATTCATACTTGATGCCTATATCATATCGGATCATAGCATTGTAGTTCATCTATTTGTGACATGACCATATATTCATATTGATGCCTATATCACATCGGATCATAGCATTGTAGTTCATCTATTTGTGACATGACCATATATTCATATTGATGCCTATATCACATCGGATCATAGCATTGTAGTTCATCTATTTGTGACATGACCATATATTCATACTTGATGCCTATATCATATCGGATCATAGCATTGTATTTCATCTATTTGTGACATGACCATATATTCATACTTGATGCTTATATCACATCGGATCATAGCATTGTAGTTCATCTATTTGTGACATGACCATATATTCATACTTGATGCCTATATCATATCGGATCATAGCATTGTATTTCATCTATTTGTGACATGACCATATATTCATACTTGATGCTTATATCACATCGGATCATAGCATTGTAGTTCATCTATTTGTGACATGACCATATATTCATACTTGATGCCTATATCACATCGGATCATAGCATTGTAGTTCATCTATTTGTGACATGACCATATATTCATACTTGATGCCTATATCATATCGGATCATAGCATTGTATTCCATCTATTTGTGACATGACCATATATTCATACCTGCTACACATATCACATCGGATCATCATATTGTAGTTTATTATATATGACATGAATTGATATTCATACCTGCTACACATATCACATCGGATCATTGCATTGTAGCACATTATATGTGACATGATTTGATATTCATACCTGATGCATATGTCACATCGGATTATTGTCTTGTAACTTATCTATATGAAACTTGACCGGATATTTACATTTGACGCACATATCATATCGGATCATTGACTTGTATTTGTTTGGATTATATGTGATTTCTGGATTTGGGAACCGTGGCTATTTCAAATATGTAATCATTTAAAAACCCGGTTCCCTTGATATGATATTTCGGTGCGTCCACCATGTGTTTTCTCGGTGCTAGAGTGATATATGGAAACCCGAATCGAGGAGGCGGTTGAGGCCGATTACGGGTACATGGTGGACCCGGTATGGTACCCCGGGGCGAGAACGGTTTCGCTGTGCAGTAGACGGTGAGCCTGGCAGAGGGACCACTACCTACCGGTGATTGGTTGGGCCTGACAGTTATCCGGAGTATACTGATCAGAGTCTATAGATGGATGTGGGTGACCCGGACTGACGGGGCCCGATGGATGAGGATTTACGTGTCGATGCTGGACACGAGTATTTATGATATTTGGGTGCCGATGTTGGGCACTCGGGACTCTCAGAGGTGTACAGGATTCGAGGGCCGATGAGGGTGCCGGCGCCTGAGCTATTTGGGGGATCTGGGTGCATTGATGGACACCGATATACTTTTATCCCACGTTGACATTCCGTGTAGATACTATATTTCCCCATGCTCAGCATTTATTATTTGTACCTCACCCAGTAGTTACATTACCTGATAGAGCATTTGTACCTCATCCAGTAGTTACATTACCTGATAGAGCATTTGTACCTCACCCAGTAGTTACATTACCTGATAGAGCATTTGTACCTCACCCAGTAGATGCAGTACCTGTTAGAGCACCTGCATGATTATTGCACATACCGCTTATCACCTTTTGATATCACCTGTTGGCATATGTTAGAGTAGCGTAGTATGTGCATGCTCGCGATTACCTTTATATGTTATCTCTATTCACGAGTTGGCAACTCACCCCCGTTGTGCCACAGTGTTTGCAGGTTGCCCTTCGGAGTAGTCGCGGCAGGCTGCGGTTGCATCTTTTGACACAGATACCCCCATAGTTGGAGTACTAGCTCTTTTGCTGATAGGTGGGTTTTGGGTGGTATCTGTTTATCTTTCTGTATGTACATTGTTGTATCTAGTATTCTCCATCTACCATGTATGTATTTGACTTAGAGACAGTGTGAGGACGATGTTGTACTTTATTTGTGTTCTGGTGTCGTGCTCGTTGTGAGCCGACTTTTCTTATTCAGTTTTTATGCTATCTGTGTTATTCCCACTTGTGGATATTGAGCTTCGCTACGGCGTCGTATATTGTTATCTTGGGATTGTTTACTTAGATTTCTTATCATGTTAGTTGGTGTTTTCATTTAGTTCTTATTACACTCTATACTTTCACTGGTTTGTTTTCTGGGTTTCCGGTTCCCTTAGTCACGTTACGCCTGTAGACGTTACGTGGTTAAGTGCCGGTCACGGGCCAAACTTTGGGTCGTGACAAAGTTGGTATCAGAGCGTAGGTTTTACCTTTCGGAGTGTAGGATGACCCTGGTATGATGGAGTAGGTAGCTGCGGCAGGGTAGCGTAGCGTGTGTATGTTCCGCGGCATACTCACGACACGGTACACCGCCTACGCGACCTTAGGACTTGTTTATATAAATTTCCTTCTTGAGTATATACATTCTCGTGATTCGATTTCCGTATCCTTATCGAATCCTATTGTTCCTTTCAGCCAATATGCCGCCAAAGACTACGAGGGCTCAGAGAGCGGCCGCGAGGGCCGAGATTCGAGTTGACTCGTCCGAGACGAGGACTGATCCGGGCAGTGCACCCGTTGTACCTGGGCAGACTGTTCCTCCTTTGACAGATCAGATCGCCACGCTAGGGGCTGGTGTGCAGGAGATGCGCCAGACGGTAGGATCTAGCATGCAGGAGATGCGTGACATGATAGGATCGCTAGTTGAGACGCTTCAAGCACAGCGACCAGAGGTAGCTCCACCTGTTCCAGCGACCGCGATGGTACCTACCACACAGCCAGTTGCCCCTGCAGCCACAGAGGTGATTACGGTATCGCTGTCAGACTTCATGAGGCTAAAGCCTCCGGCTTTCACAGGCACCGATACAGCCGAGGACCCCCAGTCCTTCCTTGATAAGATGGCCCGTATATGTCGTTCACTTAGATGCGCGGATGCGAGATGGGTCGAGTTAGCGAGCTTTCGCCTAGAGGGTCTTGCACAGAAGTGGTGTGATTCAGTTGAGAAGGGCAGAGCAGCGGGTCTTCCTCCTATGACCTGGACCGAGTTTGTAGCGCTATTCCTTGCCCGTTTTCTTCCTCAGAGTGTTAGGGATGCCCGAGCACGCAGATTTGAGTCCTTGCGCCAGACACCAGGGATGTCAGTAGCAGAGTACGACGTGCTGTTCACAGAGCTAGCTATCTATGCCCCGTACCTAGTGGCTACTGAGGAGTTGCGAGTTAAGAGATTTGTCCGAGGTTTGCTTACACCACTATTCCTTGCTATCAGCGCGCAGCATTACGAGACTTACTCAGCAGCAGTTGATGCGGCATTATTAGTAGAGGAGCGCCTTGCTGAGACTTCGGCAGTTCCAGGGCCGAAGAGAGTTCGTGCAGATACGTCAGTGCAGAGACGGCCATTCCAGCGTCGTGACAGGCACCTTGCAGGTGGCAGAGATTCGAGACGAGGCCGATTGTTTAGCTCCTATCCCCAGGAGGGCCAGAGACCGTCATCAGGATGTTACCGTTGCGGGAGTTCTTATCATCGTGTGCGAGATTGTCCCGAGGTACCCCGGAGTGGGGCGGCAGCACCGCGTGTTACATTACCACCTTCACCACCCCAGACGGCGTTGCCGATAGTACCTGCTGTTACTCCACATCAGACGCATGCACGGAGAGGTCGTGGTCGTGGGGGATTTGTTCATAGAGGACGAGGTGGCCGAGGTAGAGGACAGCCAGCGGCCGGCAGGGGACAGTCAGTTACAGGAGGAGGACAGGCACGGGTTTTTGCTTTGACGCATCAGGACGCGCAGGCGTCCAATGCGGTGGTCTCAGGTATCCTTTCTGTATGTTCGGTTGATGCACACGTGTTGTTTGATCCCGGATCCACGCACTCGTACGTATCCACACACTTTGTGCCGAGTTTGGGTAGAGAGTCCGGTTTGCTTGGCCAGCCGCTTGTTGTGACTACTCCTGTGGGAGAGTCGTTTGTTGCTAGGCACGTGTTCCGATCCTGTACCGTCCGTGTTGACGAGAGAGAGTTGCCGGTCGACTTGATCCTTCTTGAGATGTTGGACTTCGACGTTCTGTTGGGCATGGATTGGTTAGCCACGTGCTATGCTTCTGTTGACTGCCGCGAGAAGACAGTTCGATTTTGTTTTCCCGGCGAGCCGGTTGTTGTTGTGTTGGGGGACCGTAGTGCTACCCCTCACTGTGTGATTTCTTCTGTTCGCGCTGGACAGCTTTTGCGGAAGGGATGTCAGGGATTTCTCGCATATGTTTGCGATACTAGAGCTACAGAGGTTCCTCTGGATCAGGTTCCGGTGGTTAGCGAGTTCCCTGATGTGTTCCCTGACGAGCTTCCTGGGCTACCGCCCGAGCGTGACATTTCTTTCTGCATTGATTTGGTTCCTGGCACGGGGCCTATTTCAGTACCGCCTTATCGGATGGCCCCGGCGGAACTTAGAGAGTTGAAGGGTCAGTTGCAGGACTTGCTGGATAAGGGACTTATTCGACCCAGTGTTTCTCCTTGGGGTGCTCCAGTCTTGTTCGTCAAGAAGAAGGACGGCAGCATGCGTTTGTGTATTGACTACCGCCAGCTGAACAAGGTGACAGTGCGAAATCGATATCCTTTGCCACGCATCGACGATTTGTTCGACCAGCTTCAGGGGGCAGGATACTTTTCGAGGATCGATTTGCGATCAGGCTACCATCAGCTGCGCGTACGACAGGAGGACATTCCTAGGACGGCTTTCCGCACACGTTACGGCCATTATGAGTTTTTGGTGATGTCGTTCGGACTCACCAACGCGCCAGCAGCATTCATGGACATGATGAACCGTATTTTCCGGCCGTATCTTGACATGTTCATTATAGTGTTTATTGACGATATCTTGGTGTATTCTCGGAGTAGAGAGGAGCACGAGCAGCACCTGCGGATTTCACTGCAGACCCTGAGGGAGCATCAGCTTTTCGCCAAATTCTCCAAGTGTGCCTTCTGGCTAGACAGCGTAGACTTCTTGGGGCACGTGATTACACGAGATGGTATATGTGTCGACCCGAGGAAGATAGAGGCAGTTCGGAGTTGGCCTAGACCCACGTCAGTGACGGAGGTTCGTAGCTTTCTAGGGCTGGCAGGTTATTACAGGCGATTTGTGCAGGACTTCTCTCGCATTGCTACACCGTTGACCGGGTTGACCCGGAAGGGAGTTCACTTCGATTGGACGGAGGAGTGTGAGCACAGTTTCCAGCGGTTACGGGCTCTACTGACCACGACACCAGTGCTATCTTTGCCTTCAGGATCAGGCGGATTTGCGGTCTACTGCGATGCTTCACGAGTGGGGCTGGGATGCGTTTTGATGCAGCACGACAGGGTGATTGCGTATGCTTCACGGCAACTAAAGAAACATGAACAGAATTACCCTACTCATGATCTGGAGATGGCTGCGGTGGTCTTTGCACTCAAGATCTGGCGACATTATCTGTATGGAGAGTCGTGCCAGATATTCACCGACCACAAGAGCTTAAAATATATATTTCAGCAGCGAGACCTGAACCTTAGACAGCGCCGATGGATGGAGTTAGTGAAGGACTACGATTGTGAGATCTTATATCATCCGGGCAAGGCGAATGTAGTAGCAGATGCGTTGAGCAGGAGGCCCGGGGGTAGTCTATCTTGTGTGAGCGCAGTGCAGAGGCAGTCGTCGGCAGATTGGCAGATCTTATGCGACAGCCGGGTACAGTTTGAGTTTACGCCGATCGGGGGACAGATGGCGCATGTTCGTGCACGCCCACAGTTGCTTGACCGTATATACGAGGCACAGCACAGTGATGACCGCTGTTCAGAGATCAGGACACAGATGGGACAGGGCGGATTTTCCGAGTTCGTGATCGACGATCAGGGGACACTACGATTTGGGGCTAGACTGTGCGTACCGGATGCTGAGGGATTGCGGCGCGAGATTCTTGAGGATGCACATCGATCGGTATATAGTGTTCATCCCGGTTCCACCAAGATGTACCACGATCTGAGAGATGTTTACTGGTGGGACGGTATGAAGAGGGATATTGCAGATTTTGTGTCGAGATGCCTGACTTGTCAGCAAGTCAAGGCTGAGCACCAGAGGCCCGCGGGAGAGCTACAGCCATTACCCATTCCGGAGTGGAAATGGGAACAGATATCTATGGACTTCATTGTGGGTCTACCCAGGACTGGTCGAGGGTATGACTCCATCTGGGTGATCGTGGATCGTTTGACGAAAGCGGCTCACTTTCTACCGGTGAAGACGACTTTCGGATTTACTCAATATGCCCAGGTTTACATTGATCAGATTGTGCGACTGCACGGAGTTCCGACATGCATCGTGTCCGATAGAGGCACCCAGTTTACCAGCCGACTATGGCAGAGGCTTCAGGAGGCTCTGGGCACTCGCTTGAGTTTCAGCACAGCATTCCATCCGCAGACCGACGGACAGTCAGAGCGGACTATTCAGACTCTCGAGGACATGCTCAGAGCATGCGTTTTAGACTTCGGAGGTAGCTGGGATCATCATTTGCCCTTAGTAGAGTTCTCCTACAACAACAGCTACCAGGAGACCATTCAGATGGCACCGTTTGAGGCTCTTTATGGGAGGAAATGCAGGTCGCCTACTTGTTGGACAGAGCTCAGTGAGAGCAGTATTTTAGGGCCACAGATCGTTGAGGAGACGACAGCGAAGATCCAGTTGATTCGTGATAGGATGAGAGCAGCCCAGAGTAGGCAGAAATCTTATGCGGACCGTCGTCGACGCAGACTTGAGTTTTCTGTGGGTGATCATGTTTTCTTGAGGGTCTCCCCAATGAAGGGCGTGATGAGGTTTGGAAGGAAGGGGAAGCTTAGTCCCAGATACGTAGGCCCCTTCGAGATCCTTGAGCGTATTGGTATAGTTGCGTATCGATTAGCCCTTCCGCCCAGTTTTCCAGACGTGCACCCCGTATTTCACGTTTCGATGCTCCGCCGATATCTTCATGATCCTTCGCATGCGATTCAGCACCCGACGATCCAGCTTGAGCGTGATCTTTCCTATGCAGAGCAGCCAGTGATGATCTTGGATCGACAAGTGAAGAAATTGAGGTCGAAGGAGATACCGTCCGTCAAGGTACTTTGGCGTGGACAGAGCAGGGAGGAGGTCACTTGGGAGACCGAGAGCGAGATGAGGAAGAGGTATCCCCATCTTTTTGAAGGTGCGTATGTGTTAGATTTTAAATTCGGGGACCGAATTTCTTTAAGGGGGGTAGATTGTAACACTTTGATTTTCCCGTTTGTTTGGTGTTGGTGATAATTAGAAGTCGTGCATGTTTTTATGTTTGTGTGTGCGTAGGATTATAGTTGTTATTGGTAGTGTGTGTGCATTTTGGGATAGGTCTTGTGCTTGTGTACACCTTGCATACTTAGACTTTTCTTGCAACTTGTTAACCCTTCATATGCATGGTTGCAAACTCCTTTCCCACCATTTAATCTTTTCTAAAACCCATTATATAATTCAAAGTCCAAATAAAACAAATAGGTATGGTGGTTAGGTGAAGGGTGGACCTTTTGACCATTTTCTTCTCTTCTCTCTCTCTCTTTTCCCATCTGAATTCTCTGCAGAATTCCAGCAGATAAAACCTCCATTCTCTTATCTTTTCTTCCCCTCTTCACTTCCTCTTGATTCCCAAACCAAACCCTACCCAAATCAATGCTTTTTCCTTCACTAAACCATGAAAACTTGAGGTTTTTGAGGTGTTCTTGGGCAAACCTGCACAACTGAGAGAAGAGCTGGAAACTTTGATGTCTCTAAGGTCAATTTAAGGTATAAATCCTAATCCTAGCACCCAATTTCCATAACTTGCATGTTTAGTTTAGAAATATCACTTTTTGTGCCATTTTAGTGCTTTTGGAGGGGGTTTAGTGTATCATGTTAAAACTTATGTTGTAGTGGCTTGATTAGCTTATTAACAAGTTATTGGTGAGTGATTAGACCTAGGTTTGTTTCAGATTTCATCAAAATACCATAAAGTTCCATTTTGTGCAAAATGTGTGTTTTGAACTGATTTTAGACACTGTAAGAATCTGCTGCTATCCGAGACTTTTCAGAACAAATCTAGTGATTGATTTAGCATGTATGTATGGTATGGAGTGTACCGACCAAACCTGGGGACCCAATTCCCAAGTCTGGCCGCCAAAAATGGCATTCTGGCCGCAAATTGCGGCCAGACTGGGGAGGTTTGGGTTGGGGTTTGGGGGTGTGGGTCTCTGCTTATGTGTAGGTTATTTTGGTATATATATATTTTCAATATCTTTCCTGTATCAAAATCTGGGATAGAATACCTATTTTCCCGTATTTTCAACCTTTCGCGACACGCGTGTTACGTGTGTGTGGGTTTTGAGTTTCTGCGTATCGCGACGCGTCGGAGTGATTTCAGACGCGTAACCACACGTTTTAGCGTATCGCGCACACGCGCGCTTGGTTCGCGACACGAGTTACTTGTTGGGTTTTAATGTCACGTTTGTGTGATTTCGAGCTTACATATGATATATTGTGTAATTCTAGGTTCGCAGGCGAGTACGGCGGACGCAGTGAAGAAAGGGAAGCAGGTTGTTGGCTACACCTAGCGAGAGACTACTGTGAGTAGATTTCACATCTACGGGGATATTGCCCGCATGGCGTTCTACGTCAGGGCAGATAGGACCTTATAGTGTTCCATATATATATTGCATGTTCATGGTTACTAGCTAGTGCATTGCATACCTTCTACACACCTATATCACATCGGATCATAGCATTGTAGTTCATCTATTTGTGACATGACCATATATTCATACTTGATGCCTATATCATATCGGATCATAGCATTGTAGTTCATCTATTTGTGACATGACCATATATTCATATTGATGCCTATATCACATCGGATCATAGCATTGTAGTTCATCTATTTGTGACATGACCATATATTCATATTGATGCCTATATCACATCGGATCATAGCATTGTAGTTCATCTATTTGTGACATGACCATATATTCATACTTGATGCCTATATCATATCGGATCATAGCATTGTATTTCATCTATTTGTGACATGACCATATATTCATACTTGATGCTTATATCACATCGGATCATAGCATTGTAGTTCATCTATTTGTGACATGACCATATATTCATACTTGATGCCTATATCATATCGGATCATAGCATTGTATTTCATCTATTTGTGACATGACCATATATTCATACTTGATGCTTATATCACATCGGATCATAGCATTGTAGTTCATCTATTTGTGACATGACCATATATTCATACTTGATGCCTATATCACATCGGATCATAGCATTGTAGTTCATCTATTTGTGACATGACCATATATTCATACTTGATGCCTATATCATATCGGATCATAGCATTGTATTCCATCTATTTGTGACATGACCATATATTCATACCTGCTACACATATCACATCGGATCATCATATTGTAGTTTATTATATATGACATGAATTGATATTCATACCTGCTACACATATCACATCGGATCATTGCATTGTAGCACATTATATGTGACATGATTTGATATTCATACCTGATGCATATGTCACATCGGATTATTGTCTTGTAACTTATCTATATGAAACTTGACCGGATATTTACATTTGACGCACATATCATATCGGATCATTGACTTGTATTTGTTTGGATTATATGTGATTTCTGGATTTGGGAACCGTGGCTATTTCAAATATGTAATCATTTAAAAACCCGGTTCCCTTGATATGATATTTCGGTGCGTCCACCATGTGTTTTCTCGGTGCTAGAGTGATATATGGAAACCCGAATCGAGGAGGCGGTTGAGGCCGATTACGGGTACATGGTGGACCCGGTATGGTACCCCGGGGCGAGAACGGTTTCGCTGTGCAGTAGACGGTGAGCCTGGCAGAGGGACCACTACCTACCGGTGATTGGTTGGGCCTGACAGTTATCCGGAGTATACTGATCAGAGTCTATAGATGGATGTGGGTGACCCGGACTGACGGGGCCCGATGGATGAGGATTTACGTGTCGATGCTGGACACGAGTATTTATGATATTTGGGTGCCGATGTTGGGCACTCGGGACTCTCAGAGGTGTACAGGATTCGAGGGCCGATGAGGGTGCCGGCGCCTGAGCTATTTGGGGGATCTGGGTGCATTGATGGACACCGATATACTTTTATCCCACGTTGACATTCCGTGTAGATACTATATTTCCCCATGCTCAGCATTTATTATTTGTACCTCACCCAGTAGTTACATTACCTGATAGAGCATTTGTACCTCATCCAGTAGTTACATTACCTGATAGAGCATTTGTACCTCACCCAGTAGTTACATTACCTGATAGAGCATTTGTACCTCACCCAGTAGATGCAGTACCTGTTAGAGCACCTGCATGATTATTGCACATACCGCTTATCACCTTTTGATATCACCTGTTGGCATATGTTAGAGTAGCGTAGTATGTGCATGCTCGCGATTACCTTTATATGTTATCTCTATTCACGAGTTGGCAACTCACCCCCGTTGTGCCACAGTGTTTGCAGGTTGCCCTTCGGAGTAGTCGCGGCAGGCTGCGGTTGCATCTTTTGACACAGATACCCCCATAGTTGGAGTACTAGCTCTTTTGCTGATAGGTGGGTTTTGGGTGGTATCTGTTTATCTTTCTGTATGTACATTGTTGTATCTAGTATTCTCCATCTACCATGTATGTATTTGACTTAGAGACAGTGTGAGGACGATGTTGTACTTTATTTGTGTTCTGGTGTCGTGCTCGTTGTGAGCCGACTTTTCTTATTCAGTTTTTATGCTATCTGTGTTATTCCCACTTGTGGATATTGAGCTTCGCTACGGCGTCGTATATTGTTATCTTGGGATTGTTTACTTAGATTTCTTATCATGTTAGTTGGTGTTTTCATTTAGTTCTTATTACACTCTATACTTTCACTGGTTTGTTTTCTGGGTTTCCGGTTCCCTTAGTCACGTTACGCCTGTAGACGTTACGTGGTTAAGTGCCGGTCACGGGCCAAACTTTGGGTCGTGACAAAATCTTACGCGGATAGACGACATCACGGAGTGGAATTTGCTGTAGATGATCATGTATTCTTGAGAGTTTCTCCAATGAAGGGCGTAATGAGATTCAGAAAGAAAGGGAAGCTTAGTCTTAGATATGTGGGTCCCTTCAAGATTCTCGAGCGTGTCAGCACAGTTGCTTATTGTTTGGCTCTTCCACCCAACTTCCCAGATGTTCACCCCATATTCCACGTATCAATGCTCCTCAAGTACTTTCATGACCCCTCTCACGCAATTTAGTATCAGATGATCCAGCTGGAGCGTGATCTTTCTTTCATCGAGTAACCGATAGTCATTCTGGATCGGCAAATGAAGAAACTAAGGTCAAAGGTCATACCGTCCGTAAAAGTTCTTTAGCATGGCCCGAAGAGTGAAGAAGTCACCTGGGAGACTGAGGTCGAGATGCGGAAGAAATTTCCCCATTTCTTCGAAGGTACGCGTAGTTAGATTTTTTTTAAATTCGGTGATCGAATTTCTTTAAGGGGGGAAGATTGTAACGCCTTGAAAATTCGTTTAGGTTAATTATATGTTAATTAGTAATAATACATGTTTTTCGTAAAACCTAATTAATAATTATTTTCCACACAAACATGAATATATCTATTTTGATTATGTGATTATATATATAGTTGTGTTTTATAAGTTAATACATAAATTATTGTTCACTTAACTATTTATTTTATTTATTTATTAATTACTAAATTTATTTTAAACATGCGCACACACACCACTCTTGTGTTAATTCTAGGTTGTCTATAGGTTGAAACTAGTTAAGTGCACTATGAAAACTTAACAATATTTTGGTAACAAGTTCCTTAATTCATTGCAAATGGCTTTAGAATTCTCTTTAAACTTGAAATGAAAAATGAAAATGAAATGGAAAATTGAGAAATGGGGCAATTAATGCATCACGTGGCTCTCTATCTCTCTCTCAAACTCTCTAGAATTTTCTCTCCCTCTCTTTGGGCTGCCTCTCTCCCCTCACCTTCTCTCTTTCTTGCAAGAGAAATTTTAAGCTCTCTACCTCACATCAAACTTCTCTAAGCTTAAAACAAATCCATCCAAAAATCATCCCAAAAAACTTCTCTAAGGGTTTTTGAAGCAAGTCTTCTTTTGGATGGCAAGCCTTCTCTTGCAGGATTTCTCTACACTAATTCTTGAGGTATAAGCCTAACTTATTTAATTCTTTGCTAAACTTTTGGTCAATTAAGCTTAATTTGTTGTTTAAATGGTAATTAAGCAAGCTTTGAGATTTAAAGAGAAGATTAAGTTGAGTTAGGGTTTTTATGACTTAATAAGGATAATTAAGAGTAATTAGTGGCTAATAGTCTTGCTAATCCTCCAAGTTTATACTAAAATACCATAATGTTTTAAATTAGTGTTTTAATACGGTTTTGAAACTAGTTTTGTGATACTGTGAATCTTCTATTACTCTTGTAGTTTTTAAAACAAACAAACATATAAAGTAGACTACTTATAGAGCCCTGAGTGTATCATAGAAACCCGGACCCACCTCGTGAAGATTGGCCCGGTGAAAAGTGAGGAATTCCCGATTTGGCCGGCCCCCTTATGGATTTATACGTTGGGGTTTTTCAAGTAAATGTCTGTATGTATTTGATGATGTTTGGTATTGCTTGTTTTTCTTGTTTATGCTCCAGATAAAATCTGGGACCAATTACCTATATTTTTAGTTTTGTGACTTGCGTGATACGTGCGATTCAAGTCATGATCTGGCGTGTCTGTGATAACTGCCAGATCAGGTTGGTTTTGAGTGACGTTAACACACATGTTTTGGTGCTCCGAGTGCACACGCGTTTAGCTTGTGGGTGCTAGTTTTCTCGTATGGTCTTGATATCGCGTTTTACAGAATATTAGCCTTATGTGTTGCATTGTGTGATTCTAGGATCAGTCGCGGAAACGTCGGACGCGGCACGGAAAGGAAAGGCGGTGATTAGATCAGACTAGCTGAGACGTCCCGGTGAGTAGATGTACACATCTATGGGGGGATCGTCTGGATGGTATAAGACGCCCGATAGTTAGGATTATTAGTAGTTCTTGTATCTATGTGCGTAGTCTTAAAGCATTCATAGCATGGCATTTCATCTCCTTACATATGATGTTATTACTTAGGACACTTGCACCATTACCATTGGTTCATGCCGCACGTGCACTACTTATGAGAACACACACGCCATTGGTAATTGTTATGTCACGAACACTGTAGAATTTGTTTAAATCAGTATCTTAGCATTTGCATCATATATGATATGTAACTTGTAGTTATATATGCATTTCATCAAGATGAATATATAGGATGGCTAGTCATATATACCTCATTGCATCATCATGCATACATAGTTTTCTAGTCAGATATCGCATTGCATATTACCGATATCATAACCATCAATCATTATCGACATGTTCTTATATTGTGATTCTTCTTAGAGATTTCGGTATTTATGAGATTTCTGGATTTTGGGGAAAATCGCAAGAATTTTATAAACCTATTACCATTTTAAAGAATGAAAGTTGCGGCTTTCTCATGATATGATGTATATGGTGTCCACCATGAGTTTTCCTGATTTTGAGTTGGTTTTCAAGACCCGGTTCGAGGAGTAGGATGAACCGTCTCGGGTACATGGTGGACCCGGTATAGTACCCCGGGGCAAGAAGCTCGAGTTGTAGACGATGAGCCTGGCAGGAGAGCACGACTTACCAGTTATTATTGACTCGGCGGTTATCCAGAGGATACTGACCGAAGTCGTGGCATGTGACGGATTTGAGTTCCGATCTGAGAGACGGCCATTGAGATATTGAGATACATATATTGTGTTGATGTTGACACGGGTTTTCTTTCAATTTCATTAATGATACTCCAGTTTTATTAACCAAAGTTTTACCCAGATAAGAATACAGATTTTCCTATACCAGATATATTCAAGTTTCGTGTTGATTATGCATGCATGTTGCATTCATACTAGTGCATCGCATCATAACGATATATATATAGGTTGTGACGCATTGCGTGCATGCTACGATAGCCTTATTAGATGTTACTTACTACTCACTAGTTAGTAACTCACCCCCGTTGTGCCACAGTATCTTGCAGGTCCGACCCGTCAACATAGTAGCGGTGGGCGTATTCTTCTTCTGCTCCCTTTGCATCGACTTGCGGCTTGCTTATAGGTGGGTTGTGAGGATATTCTTTTGTTCCCACCATGTATATTTATTTTGTATCTAGTATACTCCATCTACCCCTTGTATATTAGACTAGACAGTGAGACATGTGAGACTTGTATTTTTGGTATCTGGCGTCGAGCTCGTGTGAGCCAACTTTATACTTAGTTTCCGTTTCTTGCTTTTAAATGTTGGTTTCATACTATAATGATATATCTTGCATGTGGTTGTGCTCCACCGTTTGGCGAAGAGCTACCTCTCGCTTGGGGATGCCCTTTTATTATTTCTTATGCTTATTCATGTTTTGTACCCTTTTGGGGCCAGTATTTACAAAGGAAACTCTGCCGAAATTTTCGGGAATTTTTTATGCTTTTAAAAAGTTTCATGCTACCCTATTTTTTTTAAAATCACTTTCTATGAAACAAGTTTTCCTTCACTCTATTTATTAAACGGTTTAGATTTCTGGGCTTTGGCTTACTTAGATTACGCTATGCCTTTGGTCGTTGCGTGATTTAAGTGCTAGTCACGTTCCGTACATTCGGGTCGTGACATGACGGCATCGGGGGTGGGATCATCTCTAAAGTTTCCGACGAGCATTCGATCATTTAATCAGGAATCTTGTTGAATTACCCGACTTGTTTTTGAAAAGTGTTTTCAATTGGAGATTTAAATGCAATGTTTATAGGGTTAGGTATGAAATCCGGAATATGTGATAACCCTTGTTTATGATGTATGAGGATGATTTTGATTCTAATTATTGTAGTTTTCATTTTTTTATTTTTGCGACCATAAGTGTAATATGTGGTGTATCCCCGATCTCGTTGCTATACGTCAACGACATTAGGGGTACGCATATTTACTTACGTTGATGACATGTGATATTATTGTGTTGTTGGTTGATATATTCTATTGGATCATCGTGATTGAATAGCCGGGGGTTTTTGCGTGAGATGAGAGTTTTTCAATTTTCATTCATGTAAATTTATATGTAATATTCTTTTATTAGGACACTTCCGGGTTGAGGTTGTTGTCTCCACTGATGTATATTATTTACTTTTCCTCAATAGGATTGTAACGATCTAGAAATCGTTTTGTGTTCGTTTCTGTTTTTGGGTGAAATTCGTCGGTATTTTCAGTTTTATACCGATTGTGATCAAACGGCCATATCGACTTACCAGCACCTAGTTTTGAGAAAATAAAGCTTGTGCGCACACTTTGAGAGTATATGGGACGTTTTGGTGCAATTTGAATTTTTCCCATTTTTTTAATGTTATTTTAATCCGGTTTGCACTTTTCGGGAAATCTTTCTTTTCAACTTTTCTTAAAAAATTTCTAAGTAATCTAAACCACATAGCAAGTGATTGTGTGGCCTAGGATTAAAGGGGGAAAATAAAAGAAAAGAATAGAAAAGAAGTGAGAAGAAGGTGCATGCATGTGTGTGTGAGTTTGACTTTGCATTTATTTGCATTAAATGTAGGAAATTGCAAGGAAATTCCCTCTCTCTCTCTCCTCCACACACTTGGCCGAGCTCCTCTCTCTCCCTACTGCCTTGTGCAATTCTTTTGCTCATTTCTTCATCATTCTTTCATAATTCCTTCACAAATCCATAAGTTTTTACAAAAATCACATTTTTGTGCATGCTTTCTCTTTTTCTTGCCTTGGATCATGCAAGCTTGGGTTCTCGGTGATCTTTTGTGTAGGTAAAATTCTCATACTATTATTTATGTGTTTTTAGTGTTGTTTAGCTAGATAATTTTAGTTTAGAATGTTTAAATTAGGGTTTGATGCGAAATATCGTATTTTAGTGTCGGATTGTAGTTTCTAGGACCTGCTGTGATCCGGGATGTTTACTGAGAAATTAAACATAGTAGGTGTGTTGTACTAGGGGACCTGGAGCACCACCACCAAGACGAGCCCCATGGCACCGGCCTGGGCCGGCGAGCTCTTAAGGAGGGGCCGGCGACGCCGGCCAGAGAGTGGAGTTAGGGTTTGGGGTTTTGGTCTGTAGGTGTCTGCTAGGGTTTGGGTTCCTCTGGTCTTGTTGAAATTGTTTAGTTTTCACAGTAGGAAAATCTGGGATCAATTGTGCAGTTTCTAGTGTTTCGTGTTCGTGCGATACGTGTTACGACACGCGTCGTGCCGTTTTCGTGGTTTCGCTCTTGAGTCGTTTTCGTCGTGTCGCTACTCTCGTTAGCCACGATACGAACACTTAAGAGGTGGTTGGGTGTTGTTGTGTCGGGTAGATATAGCTAGTTTGTATTTTTGTAGCTGTTATTGATATATGTATATTTGCTTGTTGGTTATATGTTGCAGGTTCGCAGACGAGGACTACGGACACTGCCACAGGGGGATACAGGTGGTAGATTTCATCTAGCTTGAAGTGTGGGTGAGTAGATTTAACATCTACAGGGGAATCGCCCGCATGGCGTTATGCGTCTGGGCTAGAAACCTTTACCTTTGTCGCATATTCTATATCATGTTTAGAATTGCGCATATACCTTACTGCTTAGTGATAGATTGTGATTGGACTAGTATCTTTAGGACACTGCACTATTATTGACGGCTCAGATTGCGAGAGCACTGATTGGATGCCATTCACACCGTCAATAATTGCCATGTCATACACGACCATATTTTAGAAATGCTATTGTATGGTTAGGGACATTGTGACTTTGATACATATTTCTTATCGTTATACTTAGACATTGACATGCTAGTTCCTGTTTACCTATAGGGTTTTGTACCATTAGTGCTAGGTACATATACACCTAGGGACATGGATACAGGTGTACTTACATTTCATACCTATACCTGATAGGTATATTACATCATGACATAGATACAGGTGTACTTGCATTCCATACTTGTTTATACCTGATAGGTATATCACATCAGCATACAGGTAGGAGTACTTGTATTTCATACTTGTTTATACCTGATAGGTATATCACATCATCATATAGGTAGATACCTATATTTCTGCTTTATGATTCATGTATTCATTTATATCTGGTGAATGCTATGCTGTTCTATATACGCTTTCATTACAGTTTCATATTGCGTATACTTTATTCATGGATTATCGCATTGTTATATGGATTTTTCATGATGTTTTCTGGATTTGGGGACCGTGGTGGTTCATGAAATTATGCATACATTGGAACACCCGGTTTCCTTGAGATGATATTATAGCATCCACCATGAGATTTATCGGTGCGGATATATATCCTATGCGAGGAGGCGTCGAGAGCCGCATGAGGATACATGGTGGGGCCCGGAGGTACCCCGAAGCAAGAATGTGTCGGAGTGAGCCGATGTCGCATTGAGGCGATGAGGCCTAGGGGAGCCATTCTTTCCGGTGACATTACCAGAGACTCGGCGGATATCAGGGGGATACCGTTGGGAGTCATGTGCGTATCGATACGTCGAGAGGCGAGGGGCAGAGCGAGGCACTCGAGCTCTCGTGATAGCGTATGATACGTACTTATCAGTATTTCAGTGTCGATGCTTGACACATTGGTTTTATGATATTCCTAAATACTCTTGTATATATAACAGGGGATTGAGCCGCTGTTATATATGCCTTTACACCAATATTAGTGGAATGGGACGCTAATATATGTGTATTGCCCTCATCATATTTATATATGTCATTATATTTAGGATGTTAGAACTGTGCTGGAGATTGACTTGAGATTCATTGGGATTGGATGATGATATCGTACACACTAGAGATGTGGGATCCACTTAGTGTTGTACTTATGATATATGTGAGATAGACTGATGTTGTACAGACGAGATATGTGGGATCCACTAGCTGTTGTACATGTGATATAGGTGAGAGATACCTGATATTGTACAGACGAGATATGTGGGATCCACTAGCTGTTGTACATGAGACATATGTGAGATACACCAGATATTGTACATACGAGAGATGTGAGATTCACTTGTGTTGTACATTCGATACTTAGGGGAGATACATTTGATATTGTGTAGTTGAGGAGATGTGACACTTAAGTGATATGAGAGCGGATTTGGTGACTGATTGAGGATTGGAATATTGATTTGTCTTATTGGATTGTGATCCTACCACGATGTCAGGATTCCGTGGAAATGACATATTTCACTCCATACCTCATCTTTATATACTTGTGCACTGTTTCATGCATTAGGAGTACCTGTGAGAGTACCTCCCTGAGAGTTGCACATTTACTTTCTCATATCTTCAGAGCATGATTATTGCATACTGTTGTCACATTATTATTGCTTGATATATGGGTGGTACTGGTGAGTGTACTTTCCATTATTTCGTACTCATGACTATTATCACTGAAATGTCATATATTAGATTCATGCTGTACGTTCATTCTCGCGATTACCTGCATATGTTATTTACTATTCATGAGTTGGCAACTCACCCCCGTTGTGCCACAGGTTTTGCTGGAGTTTCCCCCAAAGTAGTCAAGGCAAGCTATTCAGCTTTTCAGCTACACACTCATCTATCATCTTTTGGGTTGCGGATACCACTTCGCCTGTTAGTGTGCAGTTTTGCCAGGTGGGTTTTGTGGTTATCTGAGAGTGTATTGTATATTCGTTGTATATTGTACTCTCCATCTACTAGCAGTTGTTGTGACTTAGAGACTTGGTGAGGACGAGTTTGTATATATTGTGGATTTGTGGATTTTATACAGTTTCCTTTCTTTTGTCTCTGATTTCTTCGCTACGGCGTCGTATATCTGTTGTGGTGTTGATTTCCGCCGTTGGGCGTGGATTTTGCTCCCGTTTGGGATGATTTACTTTACATTCATGTTGTACCCTTTTTAGGGGCTTGTTTTATAAAGGAGGTGCTGCCAAAATTTTAAGGAAAATGTGGACTATTTTAAAGAATTTGGGTTGTGATTTCAAATGTTTCCAAAACTTTATATTATCTTTTCCGTATTTTTATGGTTTAGATTTCTGGGTTTTGGCTTTCTTTTACTGCGTTACGTCTGGAGGCGTTGCGTAGTATTAGGGCCATCACGTACCTTTTTGGGTCATGACAAAGTTGGTATCAGAGCGTGGTTTTACCTTTCGGAGTGTAGGATGACCTGGTATGATGGAGTAGGTAACCTAAGCGGAGTAACGTAGTGTGTGTATGTCTGCAGCATACTCACGATGCAGTATTTCGCCTAAAGTGCCTAAGTACAATTTGCTTGAGATTCTTTCCTTGATGATTCATATCCTTGAGATTCGATTTCCTTGTTCTTATCGAATCCTATATCTATTTATAGCCTTGCCATCGATGACTACGGGGACTCAGAGTGATGCAGCGAGAGCCGAGGTCAGGGTTAGCTCAGGTGAGACGAGCACTGACCAGCAGGGCACTCGTGTTGCACAGTTGCAGACGGATCAGCCTTCGACTGATCAGCTAGCTAGGCTTGAGACAGAGATGCAGGATTTGCGCCAGACGATGAGATCATTGGTTGATGCCATTCGAGCGCAGCGACAGGAGGTTGTCACCCCAGTTGGACAGTTGTTCCTTGGGATCAGCGTGCAGCAGTCTGTTACTTACGTAGCACCAGTGGATGTAGCCCCAGTCGACGAGACACGTATTCCAGAGACTTTGCGAGTTCCAGGACAGTGGAGGACCCGTGCAGGTGTGCCAGTCCAGGGACAGAGGTTCAGTCGTCGTGACAGATTTCGTGCACGGCAGAGGAGTACAAGAGGCTTGAGACGAGGACAGTCGTCTAGCTCTTATTCCCAGGATGGTCAGCATTTTTCTTCCGGATGTTATCGGTGCGGGAGTTTGGATCATCGGGTTAGAGTTTGTACTGAGCCACGTAGTTGCGAGACAGCTATACCGCAGAGTGGAGGATATCAGTCAGTTGTGGGTAGGAGGCAGACACGAGGGTTTGTTTCTACTCAATCGGACGCCCAGACGTCCAATGCGGAGTTTTCAGGTATCTTTGTTCTTGTTCGTTGTTGTACTTGTTGGTTTTTCGCACTTTGTGCCGTGGTTGGGATGAGGATCTTGTTAGCTAGATCAACCGTTTTGTTGTGTTAACTTCTGGCAGCGATTCTTTTGTTGCGCGACACGTATTACAGTTGTATGCCAATTGGTGAGGAGATTTTGCCGTCATTGGATCCTTCTAGAGATGTTGGATTTGACGTTCTCCTGGGCATGGATTGGTTAGTTACGTGTTAGGCATCTGTGGACTACCGTATGGAAACAGTCAGGATTTGTTTTCCCGGCGAGTCAGTTCTTGTTATGCAGGTGGATAGTTGTGCCGCCTCTTACAGCTTGAATTCAGCCTTTTTCGCTAGTCAGCTTTGGAGGAGATGTCGTGGATTCTTGGCGTTCATTCGAGATACCGGAGCCACATTGGGATTGTTCGGCCGGGTAGTTATCGTGCAAGAGTTTTCCGACGATATTCCAGGAAAGCTAGCGAAATTCAGGGAGCTTAAGGATCTGCTGCAGAGTTGTTTGTTGGGACGTTTGTGTGTCTGAGTGTTTCGCTTTTGGGAGCTCCTAATTCTGTTCGTTCTGGAGGAAGACGACAGTTTGCGGTTGTGGATTGATGGATCGTCAATTGAACCGGCTTGCGGTGCGGTTAGGTATCTGTTACCTTGTTTTGATGATTTCTTCGATCAGCTCCAGAGTGCGAGACTTTTTCTAAGTTTGTTTGGGATCAGGTCATCATTGTTGCGGGTTCGGAGTGGTGGCATTCCGAATTTTTCTTTTGTGCGTGCTACGGGCAGTTGTGTTTTGGTGGTGTCGTTGGACTTGCCAACGCCCTAGCAGCATTTGTTGATATGATGCACCAGATTTCTTCAGGCCGTTCCTCGACCAGTTATTGTTGTGTTTTGACGACATTCTGGTCAATACTGTGTGTCTTGAGGAGTAGGAGCAGCATTGGAGAATTTGTTTTGCAGACATTGGGAGAGTCCCAGTTGTTTGCTAGATTCTCGGAGTGTTCCTTCAGGCTTGTTTGTGTTGACTCCTAGGTCTTGTAGTTACGGGAGACGGTTCCGTATGGTTCCGAGGGAGATCATGACCGTACAGCTTAGACCCAGACTTGTGTTCGGACAGAGGTCCTTTGATGTAGGGTTTAGCAGGTTTTTACCGCCGTTTCATGCAGGATTACTAGAGTATAGTTGCACCGTTGACTATAAAGACCTAGATAGGAGGTTCTTTTCTTGAACTGAGGCATGTGTACGAAGTTTTCAGCAGTTGGAGATTCAGTTAGCAACTGCATCAGTTCTTTGCTTTTGATTCGGAGACCTTGATTTGTGACAAGGTTGTGCTATGTTGGGGATGCGTTGATGTACTTGATGATTATCGGGTAGAGACGTGAAATCCTAGAGCAAGCACATCAGTCAATTCTCTATGTTCATTCAGGTTCCGCCAGCTTTGACGTAACTTGTGAGATAGTTACGGGTGGACAGGAGTGTAAAGAGAAATTTCAGGTTTCGTTTCAAGGTGTTTGTCTTGTTGAGTGTTTGGTTGGTTGTTTGTTTTCGGCAGTTGGGATCGTCACTCGCCATTGTAGGATACTTCCTTGATAGCTGTTATCAGGAGACATTTCAATTGGCAACCTTTAGGGTTAGTCAGGTAGTGTCGATCACCAGTCTGTTTTTCTGACTCAGCGTAGTAGGATTTTGGACCTCAGCTAGTCTAGAGACTTCGGAGATGTTCCAGTTGGTTCAGGTCAGGATGATAGTAGCCCAGTGCACACAGAGGTCTTATGTCGACCATGTAGGTCGCAGACTTGAGTTCGCAGTGGGAGATCATGTATTCCTACGGACTTTGCCGATGTATGACATGTTGAGTTTTGGGAAGCTTATCCCAGGATTTTAGGTCCTTTTGAGATCCTTTATGTGAGTTAGTTTTGTTGCTTTAATTTGGCACTTCCGCCCAGATTATAGATTATTCACCCCGTTTTCATGGTGTTGATTTTTGCGAATACCTTCATGACTTTTTCACATGATTCAGCACAGACCATTGGTGTGGACTCGATCTTTTCGTTCACCGGCAACCATGTGTGTTAGTGGTTTGGCAGGTGGAGAAACTTCGGTCAAGGGTCTTGCCATCTGTGAAGAGTTCTCTTGGACGTAGCTGTATAGTGAGGGGATCACTTGGGAAGCTGCGAGCGAGATTTGGGAGTTTTTGTACTCTTCTCTTTGAAGGTATGCTTGGTGAAATTTTAAATTCGGGGACGAATTTTTATAAGGGGGGGAGATTGTAACGATCTAGAAATCGTTTTGTGTTCGTTTCTGTTTTTGGGTGAAATTCGTCGGTATTTTCAGTTTTATACCGATTGTGATCAAACGGCCATATCGACTTACCAGCACCTAGTTTTGAGAAAATAAAGCTTGTGCGCACACTTTGAGAGTATATGGGACGTTTTGGTGCAATTTGAATTTTTCCCATTTTTTTAATGTTATTTTAATCCGGTTTGCACTTTTCGGGAAATCTTTCTTTTCAACTTTTCTTAAAAATTTTCTAAGTAATCTAAACCACATAGCAAGTGATTGTGTGGCCTAGGATTAAAGGGGGGAAATAAAAGAAAAGAATAGAAAAGAAGTGAGAAGAAGGTGCATGCATGTGTGTGTGAGTTTGACTTTGCATTTATTTGCATTAAATGTAGGAAATTGCAAGGAAATTCCCTCTCTCTCTCTCCTCCACACACTTGGCCGAGCTCCTCTCTCTACCTACTGCCTTGTGCAATTCTTTTGCTCATTTCTTCATCATTCTTTCATAATTCCTTCACAAATCCATATGTTTTCACAAAAATCACATTTTTGTGCATGCTTTCTCTTTTTCTTGCCTTGGATCATGCAAGCTTGGGTTCTCGGTGATCTTTTGTGTAGGTAAAATTCTCATACTGTTATTTATGTGTTTTTAGTGTTGTTTAGCTAGATAATTTTAGTTTAGAATGTTTAAATTAGGGTTTGATGCGAAATATCGTATTTTAGTGTCGGATTGTAGTTTCTAGGACCTACTGTCATCCGGGATGTTTACTGAGAAATTAAACATAGTAGGTGTGTTGTACTAGGGGACCTGGAGCACCACCACCAAGACGAGCCCCATGGCACCGGCCTGGGCCGGCGAGCTCTTAAGGAGGGGCCGGCGACGCCGGCCAGAGAGTGGAGTTAGGGTTTGGGGTTTTGGTCTGTAGGTGTCTGCTAGGGTTTGGGTTCCTCTGGTCTTGTTGAAATTGTTTAGTTTTCACAGTAGGAAAATCTGGGATCAATTGTGCAGTTTCTAGTGTTTCGTGTTCGTGCGATACGTGTTACGACACGCGTCGTGCCGTTTTCGTGGTTTCGCTCTTGAGTCGTTTTCGTCGTGTCGCTACTCTCGTTAGCCACGATACGAACACTTAAGAGGTGGTTGGGTGTTGTTGTGTCGGGTAGATATAGCTAGTTTGTATTTTTGTAGCTGTTATTGATATATGTATATTTGCTTGTTGGTTATATGTTGCAGGTTCGCAGACGAGGACTACGGACACTGCCACAGGGGGATACAGGTGGTAGATTTCATCTAGCTTGGAGTGTGGGTGAGTAGATTTAACATCTACAGGGGAATCGCCCGCATGGCGTTATGCTTCTGGGCTAGAAACCTTTACCTTTGTCGCATATTCTATATCATGTTTAGAATTGCGCATATACCTTACTGCTTAGTGATAGATTGTGATTGGACTAGTATCTTTAGGACACTGCACTATTATTGACGGCTCAGATTGCGAGAGCACTGATTGGATGCCATACACACCGTCAATAATTGCCATGTCATACACGACCATATTTTAGAAATGCTATTGTATGGTTAGGGACATTGTGACTTTGATACATATTTCTTATCGTTATACTTAGACATTGACATGCTAGTTCCTGTTTACCTATAGGGTTTTGTACCATTAGTGCTAGGTACATATACACCTAGGGACATGGATACAGGTGTACTTACATTTCATACCTATACCTGATAGGTATATTACATCATGACATAGATACAGGTGTACTTGCATTCCATACTTGTTTATACCTGATAGGTATATCACATCAGCATACAGGTAGGAGTACTTGTATTTCATACTTGTTTATACCTGATAGGTATATCACATCATCATATAGGTAGATACCTATATTTCTGCTTTATGATTCATGTATTCATTTATATCTGGTGAATGCTATGCTGTTCTATATACGCTTTCATTACAGTTTCATATTGCGTATACTTTATTCATGGATTATCGCATTGTTATATGGATTTTTCATGATGTTTTCTGGATTTGGGGACCGTGGTGGTTCATGAAATTATGCATACATTGGAACACCCGGTTTCCTTGAGATGATATTATAGCATCCACCATGAGATTTATCGGTGCGGATATATATCCTATGCGAGGAGGCGTCGAGAGCCGCATGAGGATACATGGTAGGGCCCGGAGGTACCCCGAAGCAAGAATGTGTCGGAGTGAGCCGATGTCGCATTGAGGCGATGAGGCCTAGGGGAGCCATACTTTCCGGTGACATTACCAGAGACTCGGCGGATATCAGGGGGATACCGTTGGGAGTCATGTGCGTATCGATACGTCGAGAGGCGAGGGGCAGAGCGAGGCACTCGAGCTCTCGTGATAGCGTATGATACGTACTTATCAGTATTTCAGTGTCGATGCTTGACACATTGGTTTTATGATATTCCTAAATACTCTTGTATATATAACAGGGGATTCAGCCGCTGTTATATATGCCTTTACACCAATATTAGTGGAATGGGACGCTAATATATGTGTATTGCCCTCATCATATTTATATATGTCATTATATTTAGGATGTTAGAACTGTGCTGGAGATTGACTTGAGATTCATTGGGATTGGATGATGATATCGTACACACTAGAGATGTGGGATCCACTTAGTGTTGTACTTATGATATATGTGAGATAGACTGATGTTGTACAGACGAGATATGTGGGATCCACTAGCTGTTGTACATGTGATATAGGTGGGAGATACCTGATATTGTACAGACGAGATATATGGGATCCACTAGCTGTTGTACATGAGACATATGTGAGATACACCAGATATTGTACATACGAGAGATGTGAGATTCACTTGTGTTGTACATTCGATACTTAGTGGAGATACATTTGATATTGTGTAGTTGAGGAGATGTGACACTTAGATGATATGAGAGCGGATTTGGTGACTGATTGAGGATTGGGATATTGATTTGTCTTATTGGATTGTGATCCTACCACGATGTCAGGATTCCGTGGAAATGACATATTTCACTCCATACCTCATCTTTATATACTTGTGCACTGTTTCATGCATTAGGAGTACCTGTGAGAGTACCTCCCTGAGAGTTGCACATTTACTTTCTCATATCCTCAGAGCATGATTATTGCATACTGTTGTCACATTATTATTGCTTGATATATGGGTGGTACTGGTGAGTGTACTTTCCATTATTTCGTACTCATGACTATTATCACTGAAATGTCATATATTAGATTCATGCTGTACGTTCATTCTCGCGATTACCTGCATATGTTATTTACTATTCACGAGTGGGCAACTCACCCCCGTTGTGCCACAGGTTTTGCTGGAGTTTCCCCCAAAGTAGTCAAGGCAAGCTATTCAGCTTTTCAGCTACACACTTATCTATCATCTTTTGGGTTGCGGATACCACTTCGCCTGTTAGTGTGCAGTTTTGCCAGGTGGGTTTTGTGGTTATCTGAGAGTGTATTGTATATTCGTTGTATATTGTACTCTCCATCTACTAGCAGTTGTTGTGACTTAGAGACTTGGTGAGGACGAGTTTGTATATATTGTGGATTTGTGGATTTTATACAGTTTCCTTTCTTTTGTCTCTGATTTCTTCGCTACGGCGTCGTATATCTGTTGTGGTGTTGATTTCCGCCGTTGGGCGTGGATTTTGCTCCCGTTTGGGATGATTTACTTTACATTCATGTTGTACCCTTTTTAGGGGCTTGTTTTATAAAGGAGGTGCTGCCAAAATTTTATGGAAAATGTGGACTATTTTAAAGAATTTGGGTTGTGATTTCAAATGTTTCCAAAACTTTATATTATCTTTTCCGTATTTTTATGGTTTAGATTTCTGGGTTTTGGCTTTCTTTTACTGCGTTACGTCTGGAGGCGTTGCGTAGTATTAGTGCCATCACGTACCTTTTTGGGTCGTGACAAGGATAGACCCAAGGCGGGGAGCACAAGTAATCAGGTTCTAGAGTCCAGTGGGAGGCCACCTCGAGGAGTCGAGACCGGGTCGCCTAACTCTAGAATTGCAGGGTTGCTTGCCGCTCTCGTAGGGGTGTAGGGATGTGGGTCTGGCTATTCATTACGACCGTGGAATCCGTGTTTTTCATTACTGGCTTAATCTAAAACACGGACCTCCTAGAATATCCTATATTTCATATGTCTGCTTCTGTTGATTTCTGAGATATGATGTGATCATATAACTGCGTGAGACGAATGCTACTTATATTTGATATACTAGTAGACACTATATATGTTTTGCATCCGCGCTAATCCTGACCCCGCCCTGCCGTAAGTTAAGTAACCTTACGGTGAAGACACGAGTCCCTGTGGCGAATGCAGATGGCATATGTGTGTTTTATTTTCGTTTCTTCTGTGATGTTTAGGAAACATAAATGATGGGACGTCATTAATGAGATTAATGAAAAGAAAAGAAACCTAAAGATATTGTAGAATCAAATTTTTCAAAAAGGTAGCTCTAGTTATTGCTCTGCATAGCGGTATTCCATTATGAATATCCAGCACCTCATTCAATGAGGAAAGATCCTAGATCCCTTCACCGGGAATGACCTCTTTAGCAAAACTAGCATATGCTACAACCCACTCGGTTTGTTTTTAAAACTACTCGATTTTAAAAGCGGAGCATAAACCACTCCTTTTCAAATCACTAGATTCTACAACGATATCAAGTTCATTACTCTAAAGGTTTTCTTCAAAACCAGTGGTATCCCTCCGTCATTTCAGATAAGTACTATTTAGTATTCGTGCTGCACTTGTTGACCATAGTCAAGGCGTAGTGTTCGATAACTGATTAATACTTATCTGCCGTATATGATGCGATTGGATTAGGGTAGTCGTACGGCCTTGTTGACCATAGTTAAGGGTCGTGCGGGTGGATTTAATTCAATCACGAAATGATGGGTTGAACTTGACTGGCGCTTATGATTTGTTGACCATAGTTAAGTTGCTAGGGGTAAAAACAGATATCGGGAATTTCAAGTGTTGAAATTTGCAATGAGATTGCATACCTTCTATAAGATAGTTGGATCCCGATACCCACTGCGAGTAAGTGTTACTCCTGGAAGAGTGTTCCACTTTATAATTAGCTAATCAAGTAGGTGTCTAAGAAAGGTCTTAATGGGGTTATACCCCTACGCAAACGAGGTTATTTAATTAGTTCCATGCAAAGCATGGGGAGACTACCAATACCTGTCTGGCTGACCGATTGGAGAATTTGTAGGGTGTAATTAATCCCGGTTAATCTTACCTTTTAGGGTTTGAAGGAAGATTTGATAAAAACAGTGGGAGCCATCCTGATTAAATAAGATAATAACCAATATAATTTTGCAAGAGCGCACGCTAAAGTGTTTTCTTCTCTCTCTCCAGGTAGCGACAATGTCACACCTTAATCAAGATAATAACATGGATGTATTGACCGAACCCGCTTATTATACTGGGCTGGGGAACGTTGGTTCCGCTCTATCTTATGACAGTCATAATTCTGAGCAAAGGATAGGGGAATGCAAAGATTTTCACTCAACCCGAATGAAGAAAGAGCATTCTGATGCATCTTGTCATGCCCCGCTTCCAAGTGTACGGAGAAGGAGGCAAGGCTGGTCCGCTATGTATTTACGTAGAAGTAAATACGCTAAGCATAACTAAGCAATATAAAGTAAAATATGCACAAGAGACATGAATGAAAATGAACAGCAACTTTTATTTATTTAACAGTTCTTTACAAGTACAACTAGAAATGTAAATACAAGAATAGAAAACAATGCCTAAACAATGGCATGAACAGAAAAGAAATATGTACAAGTGACTACAGCTCGTGGTCTTCAGTAAACTGCTCCAAGTCTTTTGGAATAGGCTCGGTCTCAGTGAGTTGGATCCTCCTGACAACATTCAAAAAAAGAAGAGAAATAGGAATGTCGTCAGCGAACAATCGCTCGGTAAGTCCCAAAGAAGGAGAAGAAATAGAATAGATGGAAAAGAGAATATACTGATATAATGTTTGAATGTTATGTTATCGCGGTTGTTTGTAGCTTGGTACAGAATATGCCAGTGTATACGATAGGGTTCCAACTTACACAGTGGACTTTAGTAACCCGTAGTACAAGGCTCCATTGATAATACCATGGAACAACGGCACATGGATGTAATTACGTCTTTTAGTGACCGCCTCGTGCCACCTTTAACATGTTCCGTACCAGTCTACCCCTTTTATGCCCGTAATGTTTATTGTATTAATTGTATTGTCTTGTATTGATGTAATGGATGGTTGTAAACCACTTGCCAAAACCATGATATCATGTAAACAAAATGGATATAAATAGATAGTCATGTAATCAGAGTATATCCATGATTCGGTTCCGACGAGTCATGTTATAGACGGAAATTCTGGTATAACTGGATTTATGTTGTAATGGAGTTGAATTGAATTATATTCAAGTATTGATTGTTAGTTATATGTATGCCCTAGAGTCCATTACTATACATAGGATGTATATTGTAGTGGATGCTGGGACATATATAGGGAGAACTTTCTTGCTCGACATGATAGTATGCTATCTGGTTGCACTTTACTTTAACGTGTACACTGATTGTCTCTCTGTTACATCTTGGTAAAGCCCTTAGGATGTGTACTTGACTACCTAAACTATGATGCGGATCATACTAGTAGGGACATGGTAGTCCATAAGTACATCCTTCAAGGTCCCTAGTCGTGGGTGTATCGAGACGGGGCATCGATATACCAGAGTAGACTAGCGTATACCTTCTCGACCCATACAGATGGGCGATGGATGATCCCATATCCATTGGTGTTTGACATCAGAGATGACATACGGGTGCTCAGTGGAGACTGGGTACACTGGACGGACTCGCCGAGAACTCCCAGATGGTATTATACCTTACGTCAGATGGCAGTTATCAGGTGACACTGGTACAGAGTAGTCTGTTGACCCGAGATCGTCATAGAGTCTTGTGTGATTCCCACTGTGCTTTGATTTCCACCTTACCACGTCCAAGAGGGCGTGCAAAACGGTGGTTTTTGGGTACAGTCCCGAATCACATGGAGGCAATGAGCGATAGGAGGGGATTCGTCTCTCCCGGTATAGGGAGTTGATGTTGCGCTGTGTTCGATTGGCTATAACCGGAAATCCCTGGCCAGGGTTGCTGAGATTTGCTGGTAAGTGTTACCAGTAGTTTCTCGAACTGTTATAGACCTCATATCGACACGACTTATCGAGCTATTGGGGTCTGACGTTTACCACCCCTAGGCAAGATATGCGACATATCAGACGAACAGACCGGACTGTACGGTAAGTGTTGCTGGTTGGATTCAAAGGAGTGTGAGCGGGCTTGCTCATTGATCTTCTGATCGCTCAATACCCGGGTGGCCGTTACGTTTAGCAGACCGCTTGCGGCTTGTGGGTGTTTGATATGATCATCACCTGCTGCCGGCGTATTGACGAGTCTTTAGAGTCCTACACAGAGGTTTCCTGGCTCGACCAAAACGAAATAGGAGCGCATATGAGATATGTGCGGGACCGAGAATAATACCAGTATGAGATACTGGATTCGATTCTCGCGAATTGTAACATTGATCGGTTATATGCGATATAGCCGGGTTATCAGATCAAGTGTTGATTCGATAAGTTGTTACTATTGATATTTGTCGGTTATATGCGATATGACCGGATCATTAAATTAAGTGTTGATTTAATGATTTAATGTATAATTGTATATTTGATATATTACTTTACATTAACTAGTATTGGTTCACTTAAGATGGATTTTCTCACTTGATGTGCACATTGTATATATGATATAGTTTTGTGCACTAGTTTGTATCATGTTTGATGATACATGCAAACTTGGGTGTATGTTTGATTTGAACCATGTTTAAGTTAATGGTTATGGTTTTAAATTATTCATTTATTCATTTTTTTTATTTTCTTTATTCCTTTTGGCTAAAATGAAATGGTTGCTAATTTTGTCTTTTGTAGAAGCTTCATGAAGCTTTGAATTAGTAACCATTTTGTTTTATATTTAAACCTAACCATTAGCTAAACTAGGGTTTGCTCTCTACAAGAGTTAAAACTAACCCAAGGTTGCATTATGATAAGGTCAATTGATTTTATTATTCATATCACCATTCTCATCATATTCTTCTTCTTCTTCTTCATCTTCATCAAGAAGAAGAAAGCTTGCTACCACCAATGGTGAAATGATCAAAAGAGTGAGAAATCCAAATCTAAAGTCAACCCACTTCCTATTTCTTCATCCTCTACTACTTGCCATGTAGTAGAGTGTGTTGTCTTCACAAGTTTCTTGACTTGGTGAAGGCGGAGCTCGAGTTTGAGTTGCCTCGACGTAGATCATCTTCGGCATCGAAGTCAACGACCTAGCCCGATCATTTCTCCGACGAAACCATCGCCGGAGTCCGGGATCCGATGATCGCAGCGAAGAGACATCGTCACGGAGCTCTGGAGGTGGACTACCGGATCTACAAAGGTTGTATTTTCCGTTCACTCTTAGTTAAGTTGTTAACTAGTTGCTTGTTTCGCCTTAAACTCTAGTCAACGATCCGTATTAGGGTTTCTCGGCACATGTAAAAATTTGAATTTGGCATGGTTGATGCCTTGTGAGACCTCTAGTGTGTGCCCAGGAACCCTACATTGATTGTATTCGAATTGTTTTCATATTAGACCGGGACTCGAACTGAGTCAGACCTTTAAACAGAATTGGAGTCCTGATTTATGTTTTGAAGTTATCGGTAACTGCTGCACATGGACGGCAGGATTTGTGTCTTTTTCCAAGATAATTACCGTATGATAACCCCGTTTTAGTTGTCTACCTTATATAGGCAAGCACCCACTTTCTCCGGCTCCCTGAGGCTCAAGAGAATTAGTCCCGCTTAAACCTATATTTACTAAGGTCCTTATTATAAATTAATATAACTTGAAGGGGTTTTATGAAAAATAGTTTTGATATATTTTCAAAATAAACCTCAAATATTTATTTATGGTCCTTAGAGTTTTCATGGATGTATATTTTAAAATTATAATGTTTTCTAGTGGATAGAACCTGGACTGCATTGCATATGGTATTTTAGTGAAATATTGGAATTGTATTGATTCGGAATGGTAGTTTCATGAAATTTGTGATTCCTTGGTTTAGAAAACATAGAGTAAATATATATAATATATATTTAAAGTAGATATTTTGATAATATTTATATTTATTTATTTATTAAAAATAGAATTTATTTATTAAATAAAAATCACATTTTTCTTAAAATTGTAATACAAATTCCATCTGTTGGAGTTTCTTAGCACCCTCACTAGGTTTTAACAAGTATCAAGTATGCAACTTTAAAAAATCTAGAGTACTAAGGAACACAAACCTAGAATCGAACTAGAAATTAGGGCAAGTATCACATAAAAACTAGTGTCTAACACTAAGAGAAAAAGAACTACAACCTTTAAAGACCTCTCCTTCTCTTATATAGCTCCGTGTAGATGTCCTTGGACTCCTTGGTTCCACTCGAAGCTTGGATCACTTTCGCTTGTAGCCTTCATTGTCCACAATGATCCACCCGGAGTTTCCTAACTCAAGCTCTTGCTCCACTAAAACTAAGTAGAAGTGAGGCTAATAAGCTATACTGGTGTGCTAGACTAGTATGGATTAATGAAGTGGGTATTTTTCTCACTAAAGATCCTTTCTTTTTCTTTCTCTTTCACTCACTAGGAAAGGATAGAGAGCTTGGAGGAAGAAGATGAGGAAATGGCTAAGCTTAACTAGAGATAATAATACTCATAAGAGAGAGAGAGAGAGTCACACTCACTAGAATATAAATGAGACATGGAAAATATCTTAGATATTTTGAGAGGGTGAGAATTAAAAAATAAACCATGGTTAACTTGATATTTTAAAGAAGAGTGTAGAAGCAAAATATCAACCATGAGATTATCTTATAATTTCCATTTACTCAAAATCAATAAAACATCTAAAATGTTTCCATGTGAGTCTAGCATAGCTATGTCCAATGTAACATCCACCATAACACATGCACACATGTATATGTGTATATAAATCCATATAAACATGCATACATACATGCACAAATAAAGAAAGGAATTAGTAATGAGCTATTAGTCATTTTATATTAAATCAACACTTGATTTAATAATCTGGTCATATCACATATAACTCGACTAATAGAAAATGCCAGATTATAATACGGTATCATATACTTGTATTTAATCAAGCTCCCGCACATATCTCCATATGTGCCCCCACTTCGTTTCGCCTGAGCTCAGAAACCCCTTATGTAGGACTCTAAGACTCGTCAATACACTAGCAGTGGGCAGTGATCAAATCAGATACCCACAAACCGTCAGCGGTACTAGCTGCACGTAACGGCTTCCAGGTATTGAGCGAACAAAAGAACAACAAGCGAACCTGTCAAAACTCCCGTAGAGCCAACCAGCAACACTTACCGTACAGTCCGGTCTCTTCGTCTGATATGTTGCATATTGAGTCTAGGGATGATATCGTCGACCCCAATAACTCAATAAGTCATGTCGATGTATGGCCTATAACAGATCGAGAAACTACAGATAACACTTATCAGTAAATCTCATCAGTCCTGGCCAGGGAGTTCCAGTTATATCCAATCGCGCATAGTACATCATCAACTCCCAATACTGGGAGGGACGAAACCCCTCCTATCGCTCATTGCCACCATGTGTCTCGGGACTGTACCCAAAAGCCACCTGTTTCCACGAATCAGTAGGAGCCGTGGTGTAAGTGCACGGCGGCGCCCCGGCCGTTAATCCGACGCCGGAATGCGGAAGCGATGCTAAACTTTAACTTTTCAAACCGGCACCACCGCGCACTATAAACCCGGATCGTGCCATTAATCTAGTCCTAGCTATCTAGAGAGGGGGTAAAGAGATATACCGAGCGATCCGTGTCCTTCGGTCTTCTCGTCGTCGTCCCGATCTCCCCGCGGAATCTCCGGTCTCCACCAAGTCGCCGGAAGGGCACCACGTCGCCTGCTTCTTTTACGGGCTCCCACCTCTGGTCCGAGGCAACTCGGGCACGAAGTAGGCGAGTCGACGTGCCCAAGGTTTGCTGTAGAATAGTGTAGTATTGTGTCTCATTTGGGGTTGTAGGAAGTTGCCTTTTGAGTGAAGGAATGATACAAGCTAATTGAGATGGAGCTTGTGGGATTTTACAAAGCCAAAAGAGAAAAAATCCCACACCAAAAAAAAGGGGACAGCCCCATCAAAGAGCAAGGCCGGCCATCTCATGTGAATGGGGAGAGTGAAACCAAAAATGAGTGAGTGATTATCTCAAGGGGGAGCAATCACAAGAGAGAGAGAGAAAGGTGATCATGAAAAGTAATGATCACAAAAACAAACCTCACTCCAAATCAACCATCATCAACAACCATGATTGCTCACAAAGTCGAGCAATCATGAACCGTGGAAAGTCAAGGGATGGTCCTCCATCATGAGACCATCATGAAACAACAAGATGCAAATAACACCCTCCACAAATGCTTATTTGCACAATTGCAAATAAGCCCTCCTCCACCAATCTTCATCCAATGAAAGATACAAAGAAATATGGCTGAAACGGAAAACAAACTGGCAACTCCAAAAAACTGATCCCGTAATAAATTACAGGAAAACCCCGCTACTGTATATACATACCCGCATTTGTATTCCGACCGAAATACAAATGCAATGAGACAAAATCTACACAGTACTATACTAGGATCCGGCTTAAACCAAAGCCGGCTAGTATTATCCGTCCGATCCTGATCCGTGCAATACCGCACATATCTGATCGAACCCTGCCATATATCCATACGACCTCTAGTACTAACCGTCCGATCCTGATGCGTGCAATACCGCACGTATCTGATCGAACCCTGCCATATCTCCATACGGCCTCTACAGCGTTTCGCCCGAAACTTGAGTAACTGAATGTGGGGGACTCTAAAGACTCGTCAATACTATGGCTGTGGATTTAACCACTAGCACGTCAGAGGTATTAGCCATACGTGACGGGCTACCAGCTATTGACCAAAAGGGACGTCGATGAGCGAACTCATCCTGACACCCTACTGAGCCTGTCAGTGACAATATCCGTACATTCCGGTCCGTTCGTCTATGAGCATCGCATGGCAGGCCTAGGGGGTTGGTAAAAGTCAGACCCCCAAAAGTGGTACAAGTCGTGTCAGAGTGTAGCCCAGAACACCCTGAGATACTACTGGAATACCTACCAGTAAATCTCCTGCCTTGGCCAAGGACTTCGTGTATTGGCTCTCCTAGACACAGCGCGACCTCACCCCCAATACCGGGAGAGACGAACCCCTGAAGATCCACTCACAGCCTCCATATGGCTCGGGACTGTACCCAACTAAAACCTGTTTGCACGTCTCCTTTAAGCGTGGTAGGGTAGTAATCAAAGTACAGTGGGAACTCACACGAGACAAATGACGATCCTCAGGTCGATGAACTAACCTGTACACATGTCACCAGGAAACTGCTATCTGACGTCAGGTATAAGACCAACTAGCATGTTCCCGGCGAGTCCTGTCCGGTGTACTCATAACCCAATGAGCACCTGTATACATCTTAGGTGATCCAACTGACACCAATAGCTTGTGAGACCGTCCACCGCCCCTCATCGGGGTCTCGACTGTATACACTAGTCTACTCTAGAGTATCGATGCCCTGTCTCGAAACTCCTACGACTAGGGACCATTTAAGGATGTGCTTATAGACTACCAGCTCTCACGTATATGATCGCCCTCATACTGCTGGCAGTCAAGCAAGAATCCTAAGGGGCTTTATCAACGTGTAATAGCGACCTGTCAGGTCACCTAAAGCAGTACACGATGATAAAGATAAACCAGATAGCATACTATCATCTTGAGTAAGACTGTTCTACTGGGACAGGTCCTCCCTCAATCATTGCAATCACGTGCCTGTGATCCAATAATTGACTCTGAGGGCACTATCTCCAACAATCTCCCACTTGCACTCAAGGCTAATTATTGCTATGTCGCATACTCACAGCCCGTGTGATACCGAACACCCAACTCCTCTACTAGTCAGTCTCACAAAGCTCGTTTGCGAAACTATTGCGTTCGAGGAATAGCCTCAGTGAGTGGATCCGCTTTGATGTTTCTTTCTATGTCTCTCTATATCTCAAGTTCGCGGAGAAAGCCATCTCCCGAAAAGAGCAATACCTGTCCTAGAATATGTCTGGATGTCTGATGGGACCTAGCTCATAAATGAACTCCAAATCCAAACCTCTTAGACTGTATCTTCAACTGAACTTAATCAGTATCCTGCGCCATGCCTCCCTCAGTATTGCCTTGGACCACCTGTCCAAAATACTGCCCCTTGTCAGAAGGAAAACTATAACTCTGACAACCTCCCTGTCGTCCATGTCACCTTGGAAGCCTGGAATGATAACTGTCTCCCGAATGAGGCTGTCGTTACCATATCTCTAGAACATCCACTTATGTTCTAAAACTTCTTCCGACTGTTTCTCCAGGATAGGATCAATATCAACTTATTGCATCTAGTGCAAGAACAACATCTGGTGTGGTACTTGACATCTCATGATTGACTCAATTGCCTGAGCAAGTGATCTGCCAATCATGCACATCCCTCTCCCCTTTAGTCTGTAAGACACCTTTAGAGAGGGTGACTCCATCACCTGCAGGTACACCACCATGCTAGGAGTCGTCCATTCTAAATACTTTTAGAATGCTGTCTAAGTACCCTGATTGGGAAACCACCCAAATCTAGATCTATAGATCTAGTAACCAGAATGCCAGATATAATATCCAATTCCTATGTGGAGAAACCACTGTGTGACGACCAAAGTATAACCGATCGTAGTATAGGAATATCATTTCCTACTCTGTGTATGTCATCCAAATACCATGACATCACAGCCTACTACCTTCTCAACAGATCCATCCCCTATTCTGATGAAGTCAAACCTATGACTGTCACATCAGAAATTGATGATCTATCTCCGCTATATCTGCTTTAGTCTATAAATAGACATAAGCCACCTGTCCACCAATGCTTCCGCTGCTCCCACTGATCATGACAACCCTCTGGCAGAGTCATATAGACGTACACTTCTAAATCCAGTTTAGAACGACGCTATACTCATCCTCCTGCCGGGTCTCACAGTCTGGAACAATAGCAATGACAAGTTTGGGTAAACAAGAACCTCCCTGCCACCGTCCTTGAGGCTACCAGAGTACCTCTCGGGTGCCTGAGGTTACCCATCATGTCTGCGGAGTGGCCAATGGAATGTCAAGCCAGATTGAATCTTTAGGTTCCTATGAAATCTTCAGTAATCGTTTGTGGTTCTGGAATCACTTCCAGTTCTACCATACTCCCACTACTGTTTTTCTGAAAAAATCCATTTTTAATAAAACTGTGGCGAGTCAAGAACAATATCACTATTGATCTTCCAGATGGTAGAAAGTCAACCCTCTGCATAGCCTGGGTCAACCCACAAATAGCCATTACAGAAACGTTCCTTGAGTTATCCAGAGTCTGGTTTTAAGCATAAGCCGGACAACTCCTCGTACCTTAACATCGTTAAGTTATGAACTGTTCTATATCCAATACAGAAACAGAGGCACTGATTTAATTGAACCAGATTCAAATCATGCAGCTCTCTCCAGTGCATGTTAACTAAATGGAAAGAGGCCGATCAGTGTTACTCAACTTAGGAATGCTTCCTTTTATGAGTAACCCGAAAGAGAAGCAAGTTCTCTTAATCATTACTATCAACTGAATACCATACACAAGTATCTACATCTTCGATCACTTTGAAGAATCCCGATACTTGCAATACCTGGTTCTCTACTTTATTCAAATACCTATAACTTCTCAAAATTCGGACCCTATGTTTCCACGAAACACCTGTCTAAAAACTAGAGAAGTCATAAGTAAACCGAATATAGTACGAGGACCAACCCCTCTGTCCTGATGGACCCTGGACAACAAACAATACTCTGTATAAGTCCCTTGAGTTTAATAACTCAATCCCTGTGTGTCGTAAGTTGAAAACTGTACTATGGTTATGAAGAATTACACCGTTGTTTAATGCTCCTTACCTAACCATCCACTGATATAGGTAAATGTCGTAGACATAATTTCAAAAAGGTATATCTCACTCTATGAAAATAGACGTACAGATATATCAATTTGAAATTGGTGCACAACAACGGATATTCAAAACCAAATATTTGCCATCCGGCAAACAACCCAGGTGACTTCCTCAAATATCACCGATTACAACGAATCCCGATATAATGAGGATGATCACCCAATTCCTAATAACTTACTCCCACTCATCATCTGTAAAACCATACAGATGTGAGAATCATACCTGGTAAATACATACCCTGGAGTAAGTATCTAGTCGGGAAATCAGTTTTCCTTTAACAGTACACAGTGAAACTGAAACATTGAAGTGTTTCGATGGGGTATCCCGGTATTCCTAGTAATGCCTCTTCCATAATCCAGATTCACAACTGTAACCGTGTAATTCTTCGCCATCCTTCCAAATCCCTTTCTATGTCTTTAGTCATTACCTTCTGTACACCCCTTTACGCCGAATGGTTTTCTTCCTTCCCTACCGTTCGGCACCAGCCTATGGTTTGGAAGAAGACTATCCAATAAGCATAATGGGTGTACTGTCCTAATCCTAGGAGCACTCGCAATGCGAGAGAAGGTGAAGATAAAAGACAACCGAATAAACCTTATTCCTATTTCTCCTGAACCAGAATCCATCCCCGAACTGGAACAAGTTCCTTTCGAGTTCGTATATAACCATACGATGGAGTATCCAATAAACTGTGGATCTTCGTAATGATACGGAGTGTCCCGGAGAAATACAAAGGTGATTTAGGATTGGCGAAGAAATACTTGGTTTGGTCGTGAATAGCAGTCGCAATTTACTTTGCCTTCTTACTAATCCCTTGTTATGTCTTTTCTTAATACCTTCTGTACACCATCGTCAGGCTAATTGGTTTTCTTCATTCCCTACCGGTCGGCACCTGCCTATGGTTTGGAAGAAGACTATCCAATTTGCGTAATAGGTGTACTATCTCCTAAACCAAGGAGTACTCGCAACCTGAGAGAAGGAAAAAGGAAAAGACAACTGAATAGTCCTATCCGTTTCCTCCAGAACCGGAAACCATCCTCGAATAAATTCCTTCGAGTTCGTATATAACCATACGATGGTTTTATCCAATGGAAGTGGACGTTCGTAGTAATACGGGGTGTCCTAGAGAAAAGGGTAAAAGTAGAAGTGGCAATGAGGTATGCAACTCTGACAATCCAAAAGCCAGTGTTTTAAAAGGTTCGGTCAATTTTGGTCACTGAGGCACAGTCTTAGGGTCGGGTCAATGGTCGCTGCCAAAGAGAGAGAGAAAAGAAACACTCAGCGTGCACTCTAACCTAGACCAGAATGGTTACCAATTTATCTAATCTGGAAACCTCCCACTGTAACCTCAAATTCTCCTCCAAACCTGAAAGAAGAATTATTCGGGATCACCTGAGGAGTAAACCAACTCATCAGTGGGAATCGGGATCCAACTATCATCGCATGATAACGTGACGGAATCCGCTCACGTCATCACACTCCAGAAGGTATGCGCATATCTGGCAAGTTTCAGTTTCTTTAGAAACTGCCGATGTGATTTTTGCCCCATGCTCTTATGACCTTGACTTTGGCCAAAAAATCATAAGTCACATGTCAAGTTCTACCCGTCATTCTCCAGGTTAATTTGAGCCCACCCGCACAAGCCCTTGACTTTGGCCAACAAGGCTATACGACTGCCCCAAACCAACGCATCTATCTATGCTGCATATGAATACCCAACAGCTACCAAACACTGTGCCTTGACTTTGGCCAACAAACACAGCTTGAATACTATTGACCACCCATATGAAACGACGGAGGGCTACGAATGGTTTCTGGCGAAAACCTTTAACGTAATGAACTTGATATCGTTAAAGGAACTGGATAGCTTTTATGAAAATATAGTGACGAAAACCTTTGCTAAAGAGGTCACTCCCGGTAAAGGGATCTCGGCTCTTTCCCCGTAGAATGAGGTGCTGGATATTCCAACTGAATACCACGGTGCAAAGCAAAAGTAATCGGCTATAGTGAAGTTATTGCCCTGACGCAAACTTTTTGTCCAAGGGGTCACTCCTGGTGAAGGGATCTCGGCCCTTGCCTCGTTGACTGAGGAGCAGGATATTCTAACTAAATACCACGATGCAAAACAAAAGAGAATGTCCTTGCAATAACAGCTTTTTGAAAAGTGTTCCAACAACATCAGATTAGGTTTGTTTTTAACTTGCATTGATCCGAATCAACGCAGTCCCATCAATTGATCACACCACAAAGAACAAAAATATAATGATGTACGTGTATGCCATCCGCATTCGCCACTGGGTCCCGTTATTACCCGTTAGGTTAGCTAACTAACGACAGAGCGGGGACTGGACTAGCGCGGATGCAAAACATATACAACATCTACTAGTATATATATCAATATATAATTTTCGCTCAAGGCGTGATAAAATGCAACATCACAGAAATGTACAGCATCACAGAACAATACAGATATCTGGGATCCCCGGGTTTCACAGAGCCACTACTGAAACCCGACGTTCCTCTGGTCGTGTGGATAGCCTGTGCAATGAAATCCTAGACCCCTACGGGCGCAGCAAGTTACCCGCCAAAACCTAAAGCGAGGCAGCCCCCTTCAGCACCGTGAATGGACCACCCGGCACTTCACGGAATCCGGTAACTTAGGCACCCCTCCTGGGTCAACATGTACCCCCTACGAGTGCGGCGAATAGCCCGCCAATTCTAGAGTGAAGCCCCCTCCGTCCCAATGCCATGATATGCGGACTTGTTGCCTTCTAAAATCCGGCTATCCGTGCACCCCACCTTAGGGTAATCCTAGTACAGAAAGTAAAATATACATACAACGGGTACATCGACCTCAACCTGGTCGTGCCCCAAAATAATAATACAAACAGGCAGTGACGGCAGTCCACATGTCGGACGCTCGCCCCGCAATATCAAATGTACATAATACAACAAAAAACTGTACTAGCATTGCATCCAGGCTATCCCCCACGACCGATCCACAACATCACAGCATAATCACAGAACATCAACGTGAAAGTCACGTTCACAAATCCGTCTAACCGGGCTATAGCAGTTAGACAGGATTTACCGATCAAGTGACATTCACGGTCGCAGATATAATGTAAATACTGTGAACAAATGTGTTTAAAATATCCGATCGATTAAATTTTACCAAGTGGGCCCCCAAGCAATACTGTAGCACTCACAGAAATTCTGGGCCCAAACAAAGTATACCAAAACCCCTATTTTCAGCCCAAAAGCCCACTGCAAAAAATTGGTGGAGTGAAGCTAAATTCCTGCGGCGGAACCGCGGCCAAAGAGGGGTTACGGCCGCGGTTCCACGGTCGTATGGAGAGATCATGTCACCAAAATTTTACAGTGTTCTTAGGATTCTTTGCAGATCATTCTGCAACACCGTGAAAAATTTTTGGAGACAAAAAAATTTCGACAGAAACTGATTGTACATGAAAACGCGGTTTTGGGATTTTTATTCGATCGGAAATGTAAAACACATTAGACAAAGCTAGACTATGTTAATGGCGAGGTTCTGATACCACTGTAAGTGCACGGTGGCGCCCCGGTCGTCAATCCGACGCCGGAATGCGGAAGCGATGCTAAACTTTAACTTTTCAAACCGGCACCACCGCGCACTATAAACCCGGATCGTGCCATTAATCTAGTCCTAGCTATCTAGAGAGGAGGTAGAGAGATATACCGAGCGATCCGTGTCCTTCGGTCTTCTCGTCGTCATCCCGATCTCCCCGCGGAATCTCCGGTCTCCACCAAGTCGCCGGAAGGGCACCATGTCGCCTGCTTCTTTTACGGGCTCCCACCTCTGGTCCGAGGCAACTCGGGCACGAAGTTGGCGAGTCGACGTGCCCAAGGTTTGCTGTAGAATAGTGTAGTGTTGTGTCTCATTTGGGGTTGTAGGAAATTGCCTTTTGAGTGGAGGAATGATACAAGCTAATGGAGATGGAACTTGTGGGATTTTACAAAGCAAAAAGAGCAAAAATCCCACACCAAAAAAATGGGACAGCCCCATCAAAGAGCAAAGCCGTCCATCTCATGTGAATGGGGAGAGTGAAACCAAAAATGAGTGAGTGATTATCTCAAGGGGGGAGCAATCACAAGAGAGAGAGAGAAAGGTGATCATGAAAAGTAATGATCACAAAAACAAACCTCACTCCAAATCAACCATCATCAACAACCATGATTGCTCACAAAGTCAAGCAATCATGAACCATGGAAAGTCAAGGGATGGTCCTCCATCATGAGACCATCATGAAACAACAAGATGCAAATAACACCCTCCACAAATGCTTATTTGCACAATTGCAAATAAGCCCTCCTCCACCAATCTTCAGCCAATGAAAGATACAAAGAAATATGGCTGAAACGGAAAACAAACTGGCAACTCCAAAAAACTGATCCCGTAATAAATTACAGGAAAACCCCGCTACTGTATATACATACCCGTATTTGTATTCCGACCGAAATACAAATGCAATGAGACAAAATCTACACAGTACTATACTAGGATCCGGCTTAAACCAAAGCCAGCTAGTATTATCCATCCGATCCTGATCCATGCAATACCGCACGTATCTGATCGAACCCTGCCATATATCCATACGACCTCTAGTACTAACCGTCCGATCCTGATGCGTGCAATACCGCACGTATCTGATCGAACCCTGCCATATCTCCATACGGCCTCTACAGCGTTTCGCCCGAAACTTGAGTAACTGAATGTGGGGGACTCTAAAGACTCGTCAATACTATGGCTGCGGATTTAACCACTAGCACGTCAGAGGTATTAGCCATACGTGACGGGCTACCAGCTATTGACCAAAAGGGACGTCGATGAGCGAACTCATCCTGACACCCTACTGAGCCTGTCAGTGACAATATCCGTACAGTCCGGTCCATTCATCTATGAGCATCGCATGGCGGGCCTGGGGGTTGGTAAAAGTCAGACCCCCAAAAGCGGTACAAGTCGTGTCAGAGTGTAGCCCAGAACACCCTGAGATACTACTGGAATACCTACCAGTAAATCTCCTGCCTTGGCCAAGGACTTCGTGTAATGGCTCTCCTAGACACAGCGTGACCTCACCCCCAATACCGGGAGAGACGAACCCCTGAAGATCCGCTCACTGCCTCCATGTGGCTTGGGACTGTACCCAACTAAAACCTGTTTGCACGTCTCCTTTGAGCGTGGTAGGGTAGTAATCAAAGTACAGTGGGAACTCACACGAGACAAATGACGATCCTCAGGTCGATGAACTAACCTGTACACATGTCACCAGGGAACTGCTATCTGACGTCAGGTATAAGACCAACTAGCATGTTCCCGGCGAGTCCTGTCCGGTGTACTCATAACCCAATGAGCACCTGTATACATCTTAGGTAATCCAACTGACACCAGTGGCTTGTGAGACCGTCCACCGCCCCTCGTCGGGGTCTCGACTGTATACACTAGTCTACTCTGGAGTATCGATGCCCTGTCTCGAAACTCCCACGACTAGGGACCATTTAAGAATGTGCTTATAGACTACCAGCTCTCACGTATATGATCGCCCTCATACTGCTGGCAGTCAAGCAAGAATCCTAAGGGGCTCTATCAACGTGTATAGCGACCTTTCAGGTCACCTAATGTAGCGTTTTGAAAATCGTTTCGGTGAAATTTTGGAAAATCGGTAAAATAAGGGGGTTTTCTGTAAAAAGTCAAAATGCAAATATCTTATTATAAAAATTAAATATACATATTCTAGCTATGTAATTGCTAGTATTTGGTGTTTATTGAGCCACTGGTGAAATTTCAAATTTTCTGGAAAAAAAATTATTTTATTATTATTTTAAGCCGTCACCAATACATTTAATTAGGGAAAATTACAAATTGCAATGAATTGAAACAAATTTTGTGCATCATAAAACTTTAAATAAAATTTTATCATGTGGTTTTTGAAACGAAATCGTTTGCCAAAACGGTTTAGAAAATATCGAAGAAAAAGGCTTTTTTAGTGAATTTAGTGTAAATGGATGTTTGGGGTATAGTATTTATCATTTTCCATCACCCCACACCCACACCCACACTCTCACACCCCCATTTTCCTCCCCATTTTCAGCAGCCCCTCTTCAAATTTTTCCTCCATTTCTTTTGATAAAAGAAAAGAGAACATAAAGAAAAGTATAAGAAAAGAGGTTTGTGTTGTGTTGACCTTTGACTTTCTTGACTTGGCATGACTTTCCTCACCTCACTCTCTCTCCAATCACCTAACAAGTGGCCGAACCTCCCATTCCTGCACAACAACAGCCCTCCCCCTCTTTTCTCATCACATTTCTCTCCAAAAAACTTATCAAAATTGCTTCACAAATCAACACAAAACCTCACAAATCCCAAATCCATTCCTTACCCATTATTCCTCGGACATTCAAGCATGGATCTTTGGGCAAAGTTAGCATTTTGAAGGCTAAGTTTTTTTGCAAGTGTAGATCTCATTCCAAATGGTTTTTAGGTATAATCTTAACCCAATGTTTGCTTGATGTTTAATCACTTCAATTTAACTAATTTCGGTGCTTAATTGTGGTTGTAAGTGCTAATTTGAAAATTCAAGAGAAGGATTTGAACTAAATTAGGGTTTATGTCAATTGATCATGGTTTAATGGTGTAGTTATCATGCTAAGCTATAGAAAACCTAATCTAGTTGCTAATACGTAAATTGTTGCATTTAAGTTGTCCAAATTAAGATTTTTTTAAGCAAACTAGGTTTTTAGAAATTAATTAAATAATTGCGATTAAAATGTAATTAGGTTTTTCATGACTTCATTGACATTATAAAATGTAGTTTAATACCTTAGTTCATGGAAATCCAAGCTAAATTGTTGTTTGTGCATTTTTGCTATAAAATTGTTAAAATTGGGTATATTGTAAACTAGAATTTTGGGGTTAATGAAATTTAATGAGATTAAATTGTGGAAATTATTTTTTCGACTTATTTAAGATGTTTAATAAGTACCATGGACACTAGATTTGTTTAAACGTCGAGTTTTGTACTAAAACGGGTAATATTTGCTCGCTAGATTTTCGGAAAAATGGTTTTAAAGTGAGTTTGGGGTTTTTGTGAATTTTAACCTATTTTATAGTATAATTAGTGCTTGTGATCGTGCAAATGAGTGTGTTTGGGTTTTTCTCGATGGTTTGGCATTTGTACGCCGACGTCGAGAGTTTTTGGGTTGAATTGTGAAAGCAGCCATAGGTTTTGACCTATGTGGGATTCGTCTATCGTTTTGGTCTTGAGTCGGATTTTAATATGATACAGTGCATTATGATATGTAGGTACCCATGTGGACTTCGAGACGACAAGCAAGCGCGTGGCGACGTTGGCACCGGCGAGAAAGGACCAGGTGAGTAGATTTATATCTACGGGGAGAAGTCGGGTGGATGGCGTATAGCACCCCCGCAGTCCGTGGTGGTGTACACGGATGCGTATACACACCAACAATTATTATATGTTATTTGGGATTAATAACGATGTTTAGGATGGATATTGGTGTGTTGGATTATTTTAGTGTTGCGAACCCTAGGGTAGTGTTGCACTACACATACACACATACACACTTGCATACATTCCTATTTATATGTGCTCATGGGATTCTTTATAGTTATGTGTTCACATGGGTATGGGACTATGTGTTCACATACGGATTTGAGGATGATACTTGGGATTGAGCTGAGTCGATGAGATTTGTTTGTGGTTGTGATATCGGTGATATGACAGGATTCGTACTTGAGGTACGTCTTGGTGTTATAGCGGATCTTGGAACGACGATACGGGTGAATAGTGTTATTAATAAAATGGTCGACATGTGATCGTGATATAAGATATGATATGCTAGGATATTGCTACTAGGCCGTATTGGGCGATGTATACCCCTTGATGATGATATGTGCTAATGATATCGGTTTGTATGAGATTGTTGATCAGTAGTCAGATCATGAGTATATTGAGGATATTAGTATTTTACTAGACATAGGTCAGTACCCTAGACTATGATCTTGAATAAAGAGGATACCAAAGGAATGGTGTGAGGAATATGATATTGACCCGTACCCAGATTTGGGGATGTCGTACGACGGATTTACGTACGAGCTATATCTTGATGATTGATCCGCACTCTTGACTTGGGATGCCTGATTATAGATGTGGTGTCGGATGTGATATTATTGAGGCAGGATCACCGACTATACATATACAGGTATGTATATGTATCGACTCAGATGATAGGCGGTTTCCTTACCTGTAGTTCAGCTTGTTAGTTCAGCCGTATAGTTTAGTGTAGTTGTTAGATTAGATTAGACTCCTACCTATTTCAAAACTAGCGGATCGTGGTTATTTTAAAAGATAGGTCAAGGGATCTACGGATATTTCAAAAGACGTACCCTTTCTTAAAAAACCACTGTAGCCCCTATTTTCAAAACCCCGCGATTCGTGTTATTTCAAATGGCACCATTGTTTAATATTTAGCTCCCGCTCATTTTGGTTGCTCGCTTCGCATCGCATACTTACATTGTTATTTCATATTGCATTGTTGATATTATATTGTTAGGACACCAGCACCATTACCGATGATGCGTATGTACCACGTACACTTACTTGCCGGCTCACACACATCTTCATCGGTAATTGCCATGTCACGCACACCCTAGAAAATATTATTGCTTATCTTCGCTTGATAGCTAGTAGTTTGACATGATATTAGTGTACTTACCTTATATGCCAGCTTAGATATTGTAGTTATTACTGTCGCTTCATGCATACCGTTATTCCTTGTTATGCCGCATTCATGGATTCTCATGCATATATTCACTTTTTACGTGCTATTGAGGTTTTGGATTTGAATTTCCATGAGATTTTCTGGATTTGGGGAAAACCGCAAAACATATACAAACTTCTTCTTTCTCTTTTTAAATGAAAAGCGCGGTTTTTCCCATGATGTATAAGTCGTCCACCATGAGTTTGCTGATGGATTTCGAGACCCGATTCGAGGAGTTGGATGAACCGTTTCGGGCACATGGTGGACCCGGTAAGGTATCCCGGGGCAAGAAGCGCGTGATGATGATGTGAGCCTGGCAGGGGAGCACTACCTACCGGTGATTTTACCCGACGCGTCGGAGATCCGGAGGATACCGTCGTGGTCTTGAGATGGATGGTAGGGGCCGGTCTGGACTGACGGCGCCCTAGATATTGTGATTGAGACATTGAGATTTCGAGATATTGAGGTACTGAGATTTGATGATACAGGCCAGTCTGGATAGCCGGAGCCTGAGGTTTTGAGACATTGAGATTTATGTTTTGTGTCGATGCTAGACACTGTTGATGCTGATTTCATTTATGATACCTCATTTTAAAAATACAAAGGAAATCTCACTAATTTATGAAAACAGATTCTTCATTTATATGTATTCTGTTTTCATGCATTCATACCTCATTCATATGATATATTGCTACCTGAGGCACTGACACGGGCATATGAGATTATACTCGGGTTAGATATTTACCCTAGCCTTGTTGTAAGTTGCATGTTATATATATATAATTGAGGATATATTATGATTATTGACCTAGGTTGCGTTATTTATGCGATTTCTTTCCGTAGATGTTTTCTATTCACGAGTTGGCAACTCACCCCCGTTGTGCCCCAGTTTCTTGCAGGTTTGCCGTACAGGTTTCATTACGGCTTGCGGGCATAGTTTCCTTCGGGTGATTTGCTAGTAGGTGGGTTTACTTGTATCGTACCCCCTATTATATAACTTGTATATTATTACTCTGTTGTATCTAGAAGTTCCATCAACCAAACATGTTTTATTTTTGAGATAGAGACCAGAGATGTTATTCTTTCGACCTTAGAGTCGCACGTTGTATTTCTTGTTGTTTTGAATTTCTATTTGAGTTTTGATCCTCGCCCTTGGCGTTGTATATTATATTGCTTGTGTGGTTGTGACCGTCAATTGACGAAGAGCTAGCTCCCGCTTGGGGATGCCTTTTATTGATTTCGTATACTATTCATGTTGTATCCCGTTTGGGGGGGCAGAATTTACAAAGGAGACTCTGCCGAAATTTTCAGGAAATATTTGATGCTTTTAAAATCGAATAATTCGGCTTATGCTATTAAAACTACTTGATTTTAAATTGGTTTTCCTTCACTCTACTACTTTTCTTGGTTTGGATTTCTGGGTTTTCGGCTAACTTAGATTACGTACGCCTCGAGGCGTTTCGTAGTTTAAGTGCCGGTCATGTTCCGTACTTTCGGGACGTGACACCTAAAGCAGTACACGATGATAAAGACAAACCAGATAGCATACTATCAACTTGAGTAAGACTGTTCTACTGGGACAGGTCCTCCCTCAATCATTTCAATCACGTGCCTGTGATCCAATAATTGACTCTGAGGGCACTATCTCCAACAGGTGGTAGGGTGGAAATCAAAGCACAGTGGGAGAACACACAAGACTCTATGACGATCTCGGGTCTACAGACTAACCTGTACAAGTGTCACCTGAGAACTGCTATCTGACGATAGATATAATACCGTATAGGAGTTCTCAGTGAGTCCGTTCAGTGTACTCGGTCTCCAATGAGCACCTGTATACAATCTTTGGTGTCAAACACCAATGGATATGGGATCATCCATCGCCCGGTCATATTGGGTCAAGAAATGTATACGCTAGTCTACTCTGGAATATCGAAGCCCCGTCTCGATACACCCATGACTAGGAACATTTAAGGATATGCTTGTAGACTACACATGCCCCACTAGTATGATCTGCATCATAATCATGGAAGTCAAGCTAATATCCTAAGGGCTTTATCAACATGTACCGAATGAACAGTATACACAATCAAGTGAACATGTTATGATAAACCGTAACCAGATAGCATACTATCATGTCGAGCAAGAATGTCCTCTGTATATATACATGTCCAAACATCCACTATCAAATAATGCCTATAGGGCATACATATATCCAACAATCTCCCACTTGCACCAAAGTAAATTATTGGCGTATCTCATACCCAACATCCCCGAAAGTCGCTCATGTCGCGGCTGTAGAAGGGCCTTGGTGAGTGGATCCGCGGTGTTATTCTCTATGTCTACTCTCCTAATCTCGATCTCATGGCGATCAACCATCTCCCGGATCTAATGATACCACCTCAGGATGTGTCTAAACCGTTGATGGGACCTGAGCTCTTTGGCTAACACCATAACCCCATTATTATTACAATACAATGGTATTCGATCAATAATGGTTCGAACTGTAAGTCGATGTCGCGCACCCCACGTGTTCGCGGGGAGGCAGAATTTGCAAAAAATGATTTTTACGGGCTTCGCAACACCGACTAGAACCAAGGATCGAACATAAACCCTAGCTAGCAAACTACTTGAGATTTAACTACTATGATACGAAGTTATACCTCACGATTCAAGTCCTTCGGGTCTTCTCCGCTGTCCTCCTCGTCATCGTAGGCTCCAAGGATTGATCCGGATCGTAGCAACCTCGATGGCCTCCTCGAGTCAAAGACGATCCACCTGAGAGTCTATAGTCCGAGCTCCACCTCAAAACCGGGGTAACTAGGGCAACAAGCTTGCTAAACTTGATGGCCTAGGTGATGTAGAGTATGAAGATGGATTTATTTGTCTCTTGAAACCCTAGGATTCTCAACACATGAGAGCTTTTAGGGTTTTTGATGTGAGGAAGAAGAAGAGAGCTCACATGAGGAAAGAGAAATGATTTTTGATGATGATATGATAAAATGAGATGGCTACCTTGACATGACCACAAGCATGGAATGAAAAATATCTCATCAAAATATCTAGGTCATAAAATATCTCACAAAAATATCTAAGTCAAACCAAGTCAAGTGGTCAAGCCAAGTCAAATGGTCAAACAAAGTCAAGTAGTCAAAACTGTTAGTTGTATGTATGCCCTAGAGGCCAGTATTGTACAGATTATGTATATTATATTGGATGCTTGGACATATATAGAGATGACTTTCTTGCTCGACATGATAGTATGCTATCTGGTTGCTCTTTATCTTAACATGTACACATGTCTCTTTATACTGTCTTATAGTTACATGTTGGTAAAGCCCTTAGGATGTGTACTTGACTACCTGGACTATGATGCAGGTCATACTAGTGGGGACATGGTAGTCCATAAGTACATCCTTCAAGGTCCCTAGTCGTGGGTGTATCGAGATGGGGCATCGATATACCAGTGTAGACTAGCGTATACGCTTCTCGACCCATGTGATGGGCGATGGATGATCCCATATCCATTGGTGTTTGACATCAGAGATGGTATACGGGTGCTCAGTGGAGACTGGGTACACTGGACGGACTCGCCGAGAACTCCCAGATGGTATTATACCTTACGTCAGATGGCAGTTCTCAGGTGACACTTGTGCAGGTTAGTCTGTAGACCCGAGATCGTCATAGAGTCTTGTGTGATTCCCACTGTGCTTTGATCTCCACCTTACCACGTCCATGAGGGCGTGAAAAACGGTGGTCTTTGGGCACAGTCCCGAGTCACATGGAGGCAATGAGCGATAGGAGGGGTTTCGTCTCTCCCGGTATTGGGGGTTGATGTTGCGCTGTGCTCGATTGGCCGTAACAGGGAAGTCCCTGGCCAGGGCTGATCAGAGATTTGCTGGTAAGTGTTACCAGTAGTTTCTCGACCCGTTATGAGCCTCACATCGGCACGACTTATCGGTTATTGGGGTCTGACATTTACCACCCCTAGACTTGATATGCGACGTATCAGACGAACAGACCGGACTGTACGGTAAGTGTTACTGGTTGGATTCACAGGAGTGTGAGCGGGCTAGCTCGTCGATCTTCTGATCGCTCAATACCCGGATGGCCGTTACGTTTAGCAGACCGCTTGCGGCTTGTGGGTGCTTGATATGATCAGCATCTGCTACCGGCGTATTGACGAGTCTTTAGAGTCCTACACAGAGGTTTCCTGGTTCAAGCGAAACGAAATAGGAGCGCATATGAGATATGTGCGGGACCGAGAATAATGCGTGTATGTGATACCGTATTTCATTCTCGCGATGGATGTATCGATTGGTTATATTCGATATGACCTAGTTATCGAATCATTGATTCGATAAATCGATACATTGGATACTAGTCGGTTATGTGCGACATGACCGGATCATTGAATCAAATGTTGATTTAATGATTTAATGTATATTTGATATATTACTTTGCATTAACTAGTATTGGTTCACTTTATATGGATTTTCTCACTTGATGTGCAAGTTGTATATGTGATATATTTTCATGCACATAAATGTATCATGTTTGATGATACTTGATCATTTGGTTAAGTGTGAAGAATTAAGCCATGGTTAAATGATAATTAGGGTTTTGCCTTATCATTTATTTATTCATTTCTTTATTTATTTCAATGGATAAATGAAAATAAAGTGGTTTATTTTTGTCATGAAGCTTGATGAAGCTTCATGAAGCTTGATGAAGCTTCATGAAGCTTGAAAAGACCATTTTGTCTTCATGCTTAACCCTAACCCATCCACTTACCATGGTTAATTCTCTACACTTAACCCTTGTTAGATTATGATAAGTATGTATTTTTCTTTTCATTTAAAAATAACTTATCATATTCTTTCTTCTTCTTGACCTTCTTCTTCAAGAAAGGAACCTTGATGCCATCAATGGCAACTTGAGATCCAAAGTGAGAAATCCAATTCTAAAGTGAACCCACCTCCTATTTCTTCACCCTCTACCTCTTGCCAAGTTGTTTTGAGTGTTTTCTTCACAAGTTTCACCACTTGGTGAAGTTGGAGCTTGAACTTGCGCAACCTCGACGTAGATCATCTTCGGCACGAAGCCGACGACATTGCCCGCTCGTTTTCTCGATGAAGCCGACGATCGAGTCTAGGATTCGAGTTGGACAGCGGGAGGACACCCACGTGGAGCTAAGAAAGTGGAAATCCGGATCTACAAAGGTTGTAGCATCTAACTTTTAGTTAAGTAGTTAACTAGTTTTGTATTTCGCCTAGAATTCTAGTCTAAGATCCGCGTTAGGGTTTCGCGGCATCCATAATATTTGAAATTGGCATGGTTGATGCCTTGTGAGACCTTTATAGGGTGCCTAGGAACCTTTCACTGGTATCAGAGCCTAGCTAGAGCCTTAGGCGAAGTCTAGACGCGATTTGAAGCCCGAACGAACCCGAAACCCTAAACCAAACATGCTCTCTGTACATTTTCTAAAATCTGGGATTTTTCAATATTAAAAATGCTTAAAAAATTCAGCAGGGAATTCTAAGAATTACGATGCAATTTTTTTCCAATGAACAGTGATAAGCGCGGCGGAACCGCGGCCTAAGCCAGCTTAGGCGGCGGTTCCGCGACGGCTTGATGACGTCATCCCTCCTCCTCTGCACAGTAATTCATAGTTTCTGCAGCTGAGTTTTATGGGTATTTTTAATAATTATTCCAGAGTTTAATTTTCTGGGGTGTTTTAGAGCTTCGGTGTTTCGACCGGATTATCAAATTTCATCTTTGTGTTCTTCCGGATAATTTATAGAATATGTTAAAAAGTTCGACCGGATATAAATACCCAACTTTTCCCCTGTCGGGAAATTTCCAAGTGTTGGATTTTTCCGTAGTTTAACGACATTCTAAGTAGTGCAAGTAACGCGATGGACCCTCTAGAAGACAACAAACCTTAACTCGATTATGTGACCGTCTTGAACTGCCCTTTGAACCTTCGGGTTTGGGGCAGTACGGCGTGCCACATGTGAGGCGTTGGCTTGACCCTTCTACGGCTGGACCGTTGGTACTGAGGCACGAACTAAATGTTGTTAGACTTATTTCATGTGTTGAGCTGTATCGGGAAAACTTGGGTATTCGACTGTTCGATCGGAAAGTTTAACATTTTCTATTTATCTGGAATGTGATACAATAATTGGAATTCACAAACAGTTATGAGATAACTGAATGAATGTTATAAATCTAGCAGTTTAGTCACACATGATATTGAAAAGATTTTTCGATAATGAGACTAAAATGCGGGATTTATATCTGTTAGGCATGTGATGTCCAAGTATTTCATTTGATTAGGAATGCGATGTCTAAAGAAGTTGCGGATTCCAATTGTTGTAGTTTTACACTTTCTTTTCTGTGACCGTAAGTGTAATATGTGATATCGCCGGTTTCGTTGCTATACGTCAGCGACAATTGGGGTATGCATACTTACTTACGTTGATGACATGTGATGTTATGTGTTGCTGGATATGTTATATTGGATCGTCGTGTTCGAATAGCCGGGGGTTTTTATGTGAGATGAGTGTCTTTCATTTTCATTCATGTAAAAACTTGTATGTAATATTCTTTTATTTGGGGCACTTCCAGGTAGCGGAAGATGTCACCTTTTGTATATTATTTACTTTTCCGCATTAGGATAGACCCAAGGAAGGGAGCACAAGTAACCGGGTTCTGGGGTCCAGTGGGAGACCAACTCGAGGAGTCGAGTCCGGGTCTCCTAACCCTAGAATTGGCAGGGTTGCTTGCCGCTCTCGTAGGGGTCTAGGGGTGTGGGATTGGCTATTCATCACGACCGTGGAATCCGTGTTTTATACTGGCTCGTATTGAAAACACTGACGTCCTAGTATATCCAATATTTCATATGTTTATTCTGCTGCGATATCTGTGATGTGATTCTGTGATGGATATAGTATATAGTATATATGATATATTGTATAGACGTTACTTATGTTTTACACCCACGCTAGCCCTGCCCTGCTCTGTCGTTAGTTACCTAACCTAACGGTGCACGAGGGGACATCGAGGCGAATGCGGATGGCATAAGTGTACGTCATATCTATCTGTGATGTTTAGGTATTTAAATGATGGGACTTCATTAATGTGATTAATGAAAGATAAGAAACCTAAGATGTTGTGGAATCGAATTTTAAAATAAAACAGGTAGCTACAGTTCTTGCTTTGCACAGCGGCATATATGATATACCCTGCACCTTATTCGATGAGGAAAGGACCGAGATCCCTTCACCGGGAGTGACTCCTTTAGCAATAACTGGCAGATGCTACACACTCGGTTTGTTTTTGACTGCTTTTGGGTTTTTGCTTTGCACAGCGATATATATGATATATCCCGCACCTCATTCGACGAGGAAAGGACCGAGATCCCTTCACCGGGAATGACTCCTTTAGCAAAACTAGAAAAGCCTCAAAATCACTCCATTTCAAAACTTCATTTGATTCTACAACGATATCAAGTTCATTACGCTCATGGTTTTCAGAAAAACCTAGCGTAGCCCTCCGTCATTTCAGATGAGTAGTAGTTAGTATTCGTGCTACGTTTGTTGGCCTGCGTCAAGGCGTAGTGTGCGGTAGCTAACTAGTATTTATCTGCTTATGCATATGATGCAGATTGGATTAGGGTAGTCGTGCGACTTTGTTGGCCTGCGTCAAGGGTCGTACGGGTGGGTTTAATTCGATCAGGAAATGACGGGTGGAACTTGACTAGCGCACTATGGTTTGTTGGCCTGCGTCAAGGTCATAGGACGTTAGGGGCAAAAGAATTATCGGGAATTTCAAGTGTTGAAATTTGCAATGAGATTGCATACCTTCTATGAGATAGTTGGATCCCGATACCCACTGCGAGTAAGAGTTACTCCTGGGAGAGTTTTACACATTGCAATTAGCTGATCAAGTGGGTGTCTAGAAAGGTGTCAACGGGGTTACGCCTCTGGGAAAACGAGGTTTACATTAATTAGGTTCGTGCGAAAGCACAGGGGACCTCCCTCAAAGTACCGACACTGTCCTGACTGAAAGATTGGCGAACTTGTAGTGTATAATTAATCCCGGCTAGTCTTTCCTTTTAAGTTTTGAAGGAAGATTTGATAAAAAGCAGTGGGAGCCATCCTGATTAGATAAGATAATAACCAATCTGATCTTGCACGAGCCTACGCTAAAGTGTTTTCTTCTCTCTCTCTCCAGGTAGCGACCATTTCATGCCCTAATGAAGATAATAATATGGATGTATTGACCGAACCCGCATGCTATACTGTGCTGGGGAACGTTGGTTCCGTTCTTTCTTATAAGAGTTATAGGAATGAACAGGATATAGGGGAATGCCAGGATTCCCATGCCACCCGAATGAAGAAAGTACATGTTGATGCATTTTCTTCGGGTGTGTTCGTTACTGAGAACTGTTTCTCCATTTGCTCTACGTCCTGGGTATTAGATTTCGGGTCAGGATCCCATATATGTAATCAGTTACATGGGCTCAGGAAAGGTAGAGAACTTGGAGAAGGTGATAAAGACATTAGAGTTGGAAATGGTGCAATTGTTGCAGCTAAGACTGTCGGGGAATATCACCTTGTATTACCAACTGGTAATACATTGGTTCTGAACGAATGCTATTACATGCCGAACCTGATATGCAACATTATATCGGTTTCTTTATTTAGTAAAGAGGGATATAATTTTGTATTATAGGACAATGTTATGAACATTTTCCGTAACCAAAAGTTGGTTGGATCAGGCACGTTGTGCAATGGCATTTATGTTCTAAATCAATCAACAGTTCTGAGCATAACAAACACACACAAGAGGAAGAGTTCTGAACTCAACGAATCCTTCTTGTGGCATTGTAGACTGGGCCACATCAATGCGACACGACTAGCTAAGTTGCATAAAGATGGATATTTAAATCCGTTTGAATTTTCATCTTATGACACTTGCAGTCATGTCTCAAAGGCAAGATGACCAAAACTCCGTTTACGGGATACGGAGAAAGAGTTACCGAACTCTTGGGACTGATACATAGTGATGTATGCGGTCCCATGTCTACACATGCCAGGGATGGTTCTTCATACTTCATTACATTCACTGACGATCTCTCTAGATTCGGGTATGTGTTCCTGATGAAACACAAATCAGAAGCTTTTGAGAAATTTAGGGAATATAAACAAGAAGTTGAGAACCAAACCGGAAAAAGTATTAAAATCCTACGATCTGATCGAGGAGGAGAATACTTAAGCAATGAATTCCTGGACTTCCTAAAAGAGAATGGGATTCTCTCTCAGGTGACTCCTCCCTATACACCACAGCACAACGGTGTATCAGAACGGAGGAACCGCACCCTATTAGATATGGTGTGCTCTATGATGAGCACAGCTGAGTTACCTATTTCCTTCTGGGGATATGCACTGGAAACAGCTGCAGACCTATTGAATATGGTTCCCACCAAAACCGTGCCAACCACTCCATATGAGATATGGAAAGGAAAGAGACCATGTCTTAATTATGTTAAGATATGGGGTTGTCCGGCCTATGTAAAAACGCAAAATCCGGACAAACTCGCAGCAAGGTCCATTCTGTGTAAGTTTATTGGATATCCCAAACATTCGCGAGGGTATATCTTCTACCACCCTGAGGAACAAAGAGTGTTTGTTTCTCGGCATGCCACCTTTTTAGAAAAGGAATTTTTTGAAAAAGAGATTAGTGGTCATGAGGTAGAACTGGAAGAGGTTCCAGCTGCAGAAGCTACAACAGAAGATCTGGTGGAACCAGAGGATTCCGTAGTTCCCGATGAACCCCAGCCACTCCGCCGATCTAGTAGGGTTCCTCGCCAACCTGAGAGATACTACGGTTTTCTCATGGACGGTGGGAGCGAGGATTGCATCATGGAGGATGATGACCCAACTAGCTTCGAGCAGGCCATCACGAGTGGGGACTCAGTGAAATGGCTGGATGCTATGCGGTCCGAGATGGAATCCATGTACACCAACAAAGTATGGACTTTGGGCGTTGCTCCTGAAGGGGTAAAACCCATTGGGAGCAAGTGGATCTTCAAGAAGAAACTTGGTGTAGATGGGAAAGTGGAGACTTTCAAAGCTAGACTTGTAGCAAAGGGTTTTCGTCAAAGACCAGGTGTGGACTATGACGAGAACTTTTCTCCAGTGGCTATGCTTAAATCCATCCGGATCATGCTTGCCATCGCTGCATATCATGATTACGAAATCTGGCAAATGGATGTTAAGACCGCCTTTCTAAACGGTGATTTAGAAGAGTGCATGTACATGACTCAGCCAGAGGGCTTCGTAGACAGTGGGAGCAGCGGGAAGGTGTGCAAGCTGCTTAAATCCATTTATGGATTAAAGCAAGCATCGCGGAGTTGGAACATCTGCTTTGACGTTGTTATCAAAGAGTTTGATTTCGTCAAAAACCCAGATGAACCTTGTATTTACAAGAAGGTGGCAGAGAGTAAGGTTGTCTTCCTCGTATTGTACGTGGACGACATACTCTTGATAGGAAATGATATTCCTATGCTGCAATCGGTCAAGCTCTTCTTATCACAAAGATTCTCAATGAAAGATCTTGGTGATGCCTCCTGCATATTGGGAATCAGGATCTATAGAGATAGATCCAAAAGGATATTGGGATTGTCCCAATCCAGGTACATTGACACCATACTAAAGAGGTTTAGTATGAAAGAGTCCAAGCGTGGGAACTTACCCACGATCTCTGGAGTCACTCTCTCCAAAGAGATGTCTCCCAAGACTGATTTGGAGAGAGCTCGCATGCAAGGGATACCCTATGCTTCGGCTGTAGGCTCTATCATGTATGCGATGCTATGTACCAGACCCGATGTTGCATACTCACTAAGTGTAGTGAGCAGGTATCAAGCTGATACTGGAGAGAGTCACTGGACAGCTGTGAAGAGCATTCTCAAGTACTTACGAAGGACTAGAGATATGTTCTTGGTGTATGGTAACGGAGAACTCCAAGTGGAGTCCTTTACCGATTCGAGCTTCCAGAGTGATAAGGACGACTCTAAGTCGCAGTCGGGCTTTATCTTTACCCTTTACGGAGGGGCGGTTAGCTGGAAGAGTTCCAAGCAGGAAACCGTGGCAGACTTGACGATGGAGGCTGAATACATCGCTGCCAACGATGCTGCCAAAGAGGCTGTCTGGATCAAGAAGTTCATTACTGAACTTGGAGTGGTTCCATCCATTGAGCATCCAATACCTTTGTATTGCGATAAAATGGAGCGGTGGCTTTGGCCAAGGAACCCAGGTCCCATCAGCGGTCCAGGCATATTCTGAGGCGGTATCACCTGATCCGGGAGATAGTTGATCGCCGGGAGATCGAGGTCAGGAGAGTTGACACGAAGAACAACACGGCGGATCCACTCACGAAGGCCATTCCCCAGATACAGTTTGAGAGACTCTTCGGGATGCTCGGTATGCGATACTACGGCAACTGGCCCTAGTGCAAGTGGGAGATTGTTAGTTGTATGTATGCCCTGGAGGCCAGTATTGTACAGATTATGTATATTATATTGGATGCTTGGACATATATAGAGATGACTTTCTTGCTCGACATGATAGTATGCTATTTGGTTGCTCTTTATCTTAACATGTACACTTGTCTCTTTATACTGTCTTATAGTTACATGTTGGTAAAGCCCTTAGGATGTGTACTTGACTACCTGGACTATGATGCAGATCATACTAGTGGGGACATGGTAGTCCATAAGTACATCCTTCAAGGTCCCTAGTCGTGGGTGTATCGAGACGGGGCATCGATATACCAGTGTAGACTAGCGTATACGCTTCTCGACCCATGTGATGGGCGATGGATGATCCCATATCCATTGGTGTTTGACATCAGAGATGGTATACGGGTGCTTAGTGGAGGCTGGATACACTGGACGGACTCGCCGAGAACTCCCAGATGGTATTATACCTCACGTTAGATGGCAGTTCTCAGGTGACACTTGTGCAGGTTAGTCTGTAGACCCGAGATCGTCATAGAGTCTTGTGTGATTCCCACTGTGCTTTGATCTCCACCTTACCACGTCCATGAGGGCGTGCAAAACGGTGGTCTTTGGGCACAGTCCCGAGTCACATGGAGGCAATGAACGATAGGAGGGGTTTCGTCTCTCCCGGTATTGGGGGTTGATGTTGCGCTGTGCTCGATTGGCCGTAACAGGGAAGTCCCTGGCCAGGGCTGATAAGAGATTTGCTGGTAAGTGTTACCAGTAGTTTCTCGACCCGTTATGAGCCTCACATCGGCACGACTTATCGGTTATTGGGGTCTGACATTTACCACCCCTAGACTTGATATGCGACGTATCAGACGAACAGACCGGACTGTACGGTAAGTGTTACTGGTTGGATTCACAGGAGTGTGAGCGGGCTAGCTCGTCGATCTTCTGATCGCTCAATACCCGGATGGCCGTTACGTTTAGCAGACCGCTTGCGGCTTGTGGGTGCTTGATATGATCAGCATCTGCTACCGGCGTATTGACGAGTCTTTAGAGTCCTACACAGAGGTTTCCTGGTTCAAGCGAAACGAAATAGGAGCGCATATGAGATATGTGCGGGACCGAGAATAATGCGTGTATGTGATACCGTATTTCATTCTCGCGATGGATGTATCGATTGGTTATATTCGATATGACCTAGTTATCGAATCATTGATTCGATAAATCGATACATTGGATACTAGTCGGTTATGTGCGACATGACCGGATCATTGAATCAAATGTTGATTTAATGATTTAATGTATATTTGATATATTACTTTGCATTAACTAGTATTGGTTCACTTTATATGGATTTTCTCACTTGATGTGCAAGTTGTATATGTGATATATTTTCATGCACATAAATGTATCATGTTTGATGATACTTGATCATTTGGTTAAGTGTGAAGAATTAAGCCATGGTTAAATGATAATTAGGGTTTTGCCTTATCATTTATTTATTCATTTCTTTATTTATTTCAATGGATAAATGAAAATAAAGTGGTTTATTTTTGTCATGAAGCTTGATGAAGCTTCATGAAGCTTTGACCAAAGAGACCATTTTGTCTTCATGCTTAACCCTAACCCATCCACTTACCATGGTTTATTCTCTAAACTTAACCCTTGTTAGATTATGATAAGTATGTATTTTTCTTTTCATTTAAAAATAACTTATCATATTCTTTCTTCTTCTTGACCTTCTTCTTCAAGAAAGGAACCTTGATGCCATCAATGGCAACTTGAGATCCAAAGTGAGAAATCCAATTCTAAAGTGAACCCACCTCCTATTTCTTCACCCTCTACCTCTTGCCAAGTTTTTTTGGGTGTTTTCTTCACAAGTTTCACCACTTGGTGAAGTTGGAGCTTGAACATGCGCAACCTCGACGTAGATCATCTTCGGCACGAAGCCGACGACATTGCCCGCTCGTTTTCCCGATGAAGCCGACGATCGAGTCTAGGATTCGAGATGGACAGTGAGAGGACACCCACGTGGAGCTAAGCAAGTGGAAATCCGGATCTACAAAGGTTGTAGCATCTAACTTTTAGTTAAGTAGTTAACTAGTTTTGTATTTCGCCTAGAATTCTAGTCTAAGATCCGCGTTAGGGTTTCGCGGCACCCATAATATTTGAAATTGGCATGGTTGATGCCTTGTGAGACCTCTATAGGGTGCCTAGGAACCTTTCAAAAACTAGTAGCCATGCCTCAATTATCATTTACAAAAATAACAAATACTTTCCTCCGCCTCATAATTGTTTTAATCAAGTCAATGGTCAAAACCCTAATGAGGTGTCTCCTTCTATGCCCCTCCCATCCGTATATACATACCCGCATTCGTGTTCCGAGAAACACGAATACAAAGAGATGAAACTGATCCATCAATATAATACTAGGATCCGGCTTAAACCAAAGCCCACTAGTATTATCCGCCCAAACATCATACGCGCACAAGTGCACGTAAGTGATCGAAGCCCTGTCGTAAAACCATACGACCTCTACACCTTTTTCCCGGTCCAGGGAAACTCTCTATGTGGGACTCTAACGACTCGACACTACGCTCGTGCTGGGCTTAACCACAGGCTGCAAGCATTACTAGCTGCACGTAACGGTCCCCAGGTAAATGTCGATAAGAAGGCCGATGAGGAAAACCCATCCGAACTCCTACTGAGCCTGAATGTGACAATCTATGTACAGTCCGGTCTGTTCATCAAACTGTATCGCATATCGGGCCTAGGGAGCCGTAATCGTCAGACCCCTAATAGTGCAATAAGTCATGTCGGAGAGTAGCCCAATACACCCTGAGAAACTACTGGAATACCTACCAGTAAATCTCGCTTGCCTTGGCCAAGGACTTTATGTAATGGCCTTCCGAACACAGCGCGACATCAACCCCCAATACCGGGAGAGACGAATCCTAACTAACCGCCACTGAGTCTAAGTGCTTCGGGACTGCACCCAACTACTACCTGTTTGCATGACTCCTTTGAGCCGTGGTAGGGTAGTAATCAAAGTACAGTAGGAACACACTCGAGGCGAAGTAGCAGTGTCAAGTCGACGGACTAAGCTGCACTCATGTCACCTGGGAACTGCTACCCGACGACAGGTATAATACCCACCAACAGTTCCCGACGAGTCATGTCCAGTGTACTCATAACCTAATGAGCACCTGCATACTTTCTCCAGTACGACGTACTGATGGCTGTGGGACAGACCATCTCCCCTGCTGGGATGAGAAGCGTATACACTAGTCTACTGTAGAGTATCGATGCTCTGTCTCGATAATCCTACGACTAGGGACCTGTTTAGGATGTGCTTATAGACTACCCAGCCTCCACTAGTGTGACTGCCATCACAACGCTGGTAATCAAGCAAAGATCCTAAGGGCTCTACCAATATGTATAAGCGATATGCTAAGAAAACACATGCACATATTGAGGTAAAAACAAACCAGGTAGCATACTACCATTTTGAGCAAGACTGTTACTATATCCGTGTATATCCAAAGCTCCTATTAAGTAATATACAATCTAGTATGATACAATAATGGCCTCTAGGGCATATATCACTAACAATCTCCCACTTGCACTAATGTCATATACTGTCATATCGCAGACCGAAGGTTTCGAATAGCCTCTCGAACGCTGTCTGAGGGATGGCCTCTATGAGTGGATCTGCAGTGTTGTTCTCCGTATCGACTCTCCTCACCTCAATCCCCTGGGGATCAACGATCTCCTTGATCGGGTGGTACCGCCTCAAGATATGTCTGGATCTCTGATGGGACCTGGGTTCCTTCCCTAAAGCTATAGCACCGTATGTTATCACAATACTAAAGTATTGGACCAAAAAATGGAAGGAACCACCTAAAGTTCAATTAAGAACTTCCATATCCAGACTGCCTCTTTTGCGGCGTCTTATCCAGCGAACTACTCCGTTTCTATCGTCGAGTCTGCAACGGTGTCCTGCTTGGAGCTCTTCCAACAGACTGCCCCTTCACTGAGGGTAAAGCCATAACCCAATATGGACTTAGAGTCATTCTTATCACTCTGGAAGCTAGTGTTAGCAAAGGCATCGATCTGGAGGTCCTTTTCCGCCATACACCAAGAACATCTCCTTAGTCCTTCTCAGGTACTTGAGAATATTCTTTACTGCTTCCCAGTGCTTCTCCCCTGGGTTTGACTGATACCGGCTTACCACGCTCAGTGCGTAAGCTACATTTGGTCTGGTACACAACATCGCATACATTATAGAGCCTAACGCAGAAGCGTAGGGTATAATCGACGTGCGAGCCCTTTCCAAATCAGTCTTGAAAGACATCTCTTTGGAGAGGGGAATTCCATGACAAGCTAGTAGACTACCGCGCTTAGAATCGTCCATACTAAATATTTTCAATATGGTGTTGTTGTACCTTGACTGTAAAAGTCCTACCATCCTCTTCGATCTATCACGATAGATCTGGATCCCCAGAATGTAGTTGGTATCACCCAGGTTTTTCATGGAGAACCTCTGTGAAAAGAATCCTTTGACTGATTGTTGCATAGGAATGTCATTTCCTATCAAGAGAATGTCATCCACGTACTCAACGAGGAATTCCACAGTTCTTTCTAAAATCTTACTATAAATGCATGGTTCATCTGGATTTTTAATAAAGTCAAATTCTTTGACTGTCTCAATAAAAATAGATGTTCTAACTCCACGATGCCTGCTTTAGTCCATAAAAGGACTTAAGCAACTTGCACATTGTCCCGCTGCCCCCACTCTGATTGAAACCCTCTGGCTATCCATATAGATGCACTCTTCCAAATTACCATTTAGAAAATCCGTCTCTTCTTCTATCTGCAGGATCTCAAAATCTTTGAAGGCAGCAATGGCAAGAAGGATCCGAATGGATTTGAGCATAGACACCGGAGAAAAAGTTTCATCATGGTCCAAACCAGGTCTTTGACGAAAACCTTTTGCAACAAGTCTAGCCTTATAGGTTTCAACCTATCCATCTACACCAATCTTCTTTCTGAAGATCCATTGGAAGCCTACGGGTTTTACCCCTTCTGGAGCAATGTTCAAAGTGCATACTTTGTTGGTGTACATGGACTCTATTTCGGTCCGCATTGCATCCAGCCATTTTACCGAGTCGCCGCTCTGAATGGCTTACTGGAAACTAGTTGGCTCATCATTGTCAATGATGCAATCCTCTCGATCCCCGTCTATGAGAAAACCGTAGTATCTCTCGGGCAGATGAGACTGCCTACTAGTCCTGCGGGATTGGCGTAGGGATGTCTGGTTCTTTTGAAACCTCCGGTTCTACCATACTTTCAGTAATAGTTTGTGGTTCTGGAATTTCTTTCAGTTCTATTGCGCTCCTACTATTTCCTTTTACAAAAATTGATTTTCTAAAAAGTGGGCATGACGAGGAACAAAAACCTTTTGTTCCTCTGCGTAATAGGAAAGATACCCTCGGAGTTCTTTGGGTATCCCACAAACTTACACAGTACTGAGCGTGCCTCGAGCTTGTCCGCATACTACTTTTCAACAAAAGATGGACAACCCTATATCTTCAGATACTGAAGATAGGGTTTCTTCCTACTCCACATCTGATATGGTGTGGCAGGCACAGTCTTGGTAGGAACCTTATTCAAAAGATATGCAGCTTATTCTAGTGCATAACTTCAGAAGGATCGCAGTAACTCAGCATTACTCATCATGGAACGAACCATAGCCAATAGGGTTCTGTTCCGCCTTTCCTATACACCGTTGTGTTATGGTGTGTATGGAAGAGTAAGCTGAGAGAGAATTCCATTCTCTTTTGAGTAATACAGGAACTCAGCAATTAAGTATTCATCACATCGATCAGATCTCAGTGTCTTGATACTTTTTCCTGTTTGTTTTTCCACATCATTCTTATATTCTCGGAATTTTTCAAAGGGTCTTGGATTTATGCTTCATCAAGAAGACATGTCCTAACCTAGAGAAATTATCTGTAAAAGTAATGAAATAGGACTACACACGTCGCTGTGTATGAGTCCCAAGAGCTCGCTCGCTCTTACCCCGTGTCCAGTGAACAGATTCTTTGTCATCTTTCCTATGAGACAAGAATGACAAGTTGCATAAGACTGATATTCGAACAGATCCAAATATCCCTCTCTATGTAACTTCGATAATCGTGTTTCATTGATGTGACCCTGTCTACAATGCCATAAGAAAGTTTTATTTAATTATGGAGACTTTCTTTTAAGTGTGTTCTGGACGTTTGAAAACCTGAGCTTGATTCAATATATATTGTTCTCTAGTGTACCTGACCCAATCAAACTTTGATTTAGGTGGATGTGAACCACATCGCTTACATACTAGACTTGGTACACACAAACAGTTATGTTGAATCGATATCATCCCACTTGTCAATTCTAGGTGATATACCCTACGGATACAGCATCCACGCTCATACCGTTAGCATCCCTGAGAGTCATATCACATGCCCTAATAATTCTACGGTTTCTCAAAGCCCGTAATGAATTACAGATATGAGATCCCGATCCGGTATCTTGTACCCAGGAAGTAGAGTTAATTGAAAGACCGTTTTCAATCACAAACACACCCGAAGTCGAAGCCACAACATGCTTCGGATCCTGGATTCTGACTTTCCAAGCCCTGCATCCCTTCTGCCAATGCCCTTTCCCGTAACAATAGGAACATCCCTCCTTCCCTACTGATAACCCTGAAAATTTTGCCCTTCCCTTTTCTTCTACCTTACTGACACCGCCTATTGGCTTTGTGGAGGTCTTGTTCTTCTCACCCTTGGCATCCGCCTTAGATCCAGAAGAAGAAGATTCCCCAATAAGCAGAGCGGGTGTCTCCCTGGTTTCCTTCAGGGTGCCCTCAACTGGAAGTATAACTTTCTTCCCCTGGGCGTAAGTAGGAGGTTAATTCAATCATGAAATGACGGGTTGAACTTGACTAGCAGACTATGGTTTGTTGGCCTGCGTCAAGGTCATAGGATTCTAGGGGAAAAATATTATCGGGAATTTCAAGTGTTGAAATTTGCAATGAGATTGCATACCTTCTATGAGATAGTTGGATCCCGATACCCACTGCGAGTAAGAGTTACTCCTGGGAGAGTTTTGCACTTTACAATTAGCTAACCCATTAGGTGTCTAGAAAGGTGTTAACGAGGTTATGTCTCTGGGAAAACGAGGTTTACTTTAATTAGGTCCGTGCGAAAGCACGGGGAACCTCCCTCAAAGTACCGACACTGGCCTGGCTGAATGGTTAGCGAACTTGTAGGGTGTAATTAATCCCGGCTAGTCTTACCTTTTAGGGTTTGAAAGAAGACTTGATAAAAACAGTGGGAGCCATCCTGATTAGATAAGATAATAACCAATCTAATCTTGCAAGGGAATGCGCTAAGTGTTTTCTTTGCTTTTTCTCCAGGTAGCGACCATGTCACGCCTTAATCAAGATAATAATATTGATGTATCGACCGAACCTGATTATTACACTGAGCAGGAAATAGGGGAATGCCAGGATTCCCATGCCACCCGGTCGAAGAAAGAGCATGTTGATGCATTTTCTTCGGGTGTGTTCATTACTGAGAACTGTATCTCACTGTGCTCTACGTCCTGGGTATTGGATATCGGATCAGGATCCCACATATGTAATTTGTTACATGGGCTAAGGAAAGGTAGAGAACTGGGAATGGGTGATAAAGATATAAGAGTTGGAAATTGTGCAATTATTGCAGCCAAATCAGTTGGAGAATATCACCTTGTATTACCAAGTGGTAATACATTGATTCTGAACGAATGCTATTACATGCCGAACCTGATATGCAACATTATATCAGTTTCTTTATTAAGTAAAGAAGGATATAATTTTGTATTGCAGGATAATGTTATGAACATTTTCCTGAATCAAAAGTTAATTGGATCAGGCACGTTGTGCAATGGCATATACGTTCTAAATCAAACCACGGTTCTAAGCATAACAAACACACACAAGAGGAAGAGTTCAGAAATGAACGAATCCTTCTTGTGGCATTGTAGACTAGGTCATATCAATGCGACACGACTAGCTAAGTTACATAAGGATGGATATTTGAATTCGTTCGAATTTTCATCTTATGATACTTTCCAGTCATGTATCAAAGGTAAGATGACCAAAACTCCGTTTACAGGACACGGAGAAAGAGTTACGGAACTCTTGGGACTAATACATAGTGATGTATGCGGTCCCATGTCTACACATGCCAGGAATGGTTTCTCGTACTTTATTACATTCACTGATGATCTCTCAAGATTCGGACATGTGTTCCTGATGAAACACAAATCTGAAGCTTTTGAGAAATTCAGAGAATATAAGCATGAATTTGAGAATCAGACGGGTAAAAGTATTAAAATCCTTTGATCTGATCGGGGAGGAGAATACTTGAGCAATGAGTTCCTGACTACCTAAAAGAGAATGGAATTCTCTCTCAGCTTACTCCTACGTATACACCACAGCACAATGGTGTATCGGAGCGGAGGAATCGCACCCTATTAGATATGGTACGCTCTATGATGAGTACTGCTGAGTTGCTTATTTCCTTTGGGGGACATGCGCTTGAGACAGCAACAGATCTATTGAATATGGTTCCCACCAAATCTGTACCAACCACTCCATATGAGATATGGAATGAAAAGAGACCATGTCTTAATTATGTTAAGATATGGGGTTGTCCGGCCTATGTGAAAACACAAAATCCGGACAAGCTCGAGGCAAGGTCCATTCTGTGCAAGTTTATTGGATATCCCAAACATTCGCGAGGGTATATCTTCTACCACACCGAGGAACAAAAGGTGTTTGTTTCTCGTCATGCCACCTTTTTAGAAAAGGAATTCTTGAAAAAGAAATTAGTGGCAAAGAGGTAGAACTGGAAGAAGTTCCAGCTACACAAACTGTGACAGGAGATTTGGAAGAACTGGAGGATTCAATAGTTCCCGACAAACCCCAGCCACTCCGCCGATCTAGTAGGGTTCCTCACCCACCTGAAAGATACTACGATTTTCTCATTGATGGTGGAAGAGAGGATTGCATCATGGTTGATGATGACCCAACTAGCTTCGAGCAGGCCATCACGAGTGGGGACTCTGTGAAATGGATGGATGCAATACGATCTGAAATGGAATCCATGTACACCAACAAAGTGTGGACTTTGGAAGATGCTCCTGAAGGGGTAAAACACATCGGGAGCAAGTGGATCTTCAAGAAAAAACTTGGTGTAGATGGAAAAGTTAAGATTTTCAAAGCTAGACTTGTAGCAAAAGGTTTTCGTCAACGACTGGGTGTGGATTATGACGAAACCTTCTCTCCAGTGGCTATGCTTAAGTCCATCCGGATCCTACTTGCCATCGTTGCATACCATGACTACGAAATCTGGCAGATGGACGTCAAGACCACTTTTCTAAATAGTTATTTAGAAGAAAGCGTGTATATGACTCGGCCAGAGGGGTTCATAGATAGTGGGAGCAGCGGGAAGGTGTGCAAACTGCTTAAATCAATCTACAGGTTAAAGCAGGCATCGCGGAGTTGGAACATCTGTTTTGATGTCGCGGTCAAAGAGTTTGACTTCGTCAAAAACGTAGATGAACCTTGTGTATACAAGAAGGTGGAAGAGAGTAAGGTTGTCTTCCTCGTATTGTACATGGATGACATAATCTTGATAGAAAATGATATTCTTATGCTGCACTCGGTCAAGCTCTTCTTATCACAAAGATTCTCAATGAAAGATCTAGGTGATGCCTCCTACATCTTGGGAATTAAGATCTATAGAGATAGATCTAAACGGATGTTGGGATTGTCCCAATCCAGGTACATTGACACCATACTAAAGAGGTTTAGTATGGAAGATTCCAAGCATAGGAATTTACCCACGATCTCAGGAATCACTCTCTCCAAAGAGATGTCCCCCAAGACTGATTTAGAGAGGGCTCACATGCAAGGGATACCCTATGCTTCGGCGGTCGGGTCTATCATGTATGTGATGCTATCTACCAGGCCCGATGTGGCATACTCACTAGGTGTAGTGAGTAGGTATCAAGCAGATCCTGGAGAGAATCACTGGACAGCTATGAAGAACATTCTTAAGTACTTGAGAAGGACTAAGGAATTGTTCTTTGTGTATGGTAACGGTGAACTCCAAATGGAGTTCTTTACCGATTCGAGCTTCCAAGTGATAAGGACGACTCTAATTCGGTCTCGGGTTTTGTCTTTACCCTCAATGGAGGGGCGGTTTGTTGGAAGAGTTCTAAGCAAGAAACCGTGGCAGACTCGACGATGGAGGCTGAATACATCGCTGCCTACAATGCTGCCAAAAAGGCTGTCTAGATGAAGAAGTTCATAGCCGAACTTGGTGTGGTTCCGTCCATCGAGCATCCAATACCTTTGTATTGCGATAACAATGGAGAAGTGTCTTTGGCTAAGGAACCCAGGTCCCATCAGCGATCCAGGCATATTCTGAGGCGGTATCACCTGATCCGGGAGATAGTTGATCTCCGGGAGATCGAGGTCAGGAGAGTTGACACGAGGGATAACACTACGGATCCACTCACGAAGGCCATACCCCAGACACAATTTGAGAGACTCTTCGGGATGTTGGGTATGAGATACTACAACAATTGGCTTTAGTGCAAGTGGGAGATTGTTAGTAGTATGTATGCCCTAGAAGTCATTATTGTACATGTGATGTATATTATAGTGGATGGTTGGACATATAGAGAGAGGACTTTCTTACTCGGCATGATAGTATGCTATCTGGTTGTTCTTTATCTTAACATGTAAACTTGTATTATGATATTGTCTTGCTCTCACATGTTGGTAAAGCCCTTAGGATGTATACTTGACTACCAGGATTATGATGCAGATCATACTAGTGGGCCATGGTAGTCCATAAGTTCATCCTCTAATTGTTCTTAGTCGTGGGTGTATCTCGACGGGGCATCGATATTCCAGAGTAGACTAGCGTATACATTTCTTGACCCATATGTGGGCGATGGATGATCCCACATCCATTGGTGTTTGACATCAAAGATTGTATTTGGATGCTCAGTGGAGACTGGGTACACTGAACAGGACTCGCCGAGAACTCCTAGATGGTATTCTACCTCACGTCAAATAGCAGTTCTCTGGTGACACTGGTACAGGTTAGTCTGTTGACCCAAGATCGTCAGAAAGTTTTGTATGATTCCCACTGTGCTTTGATTTCCACCTTACCACGTTCAACGTGCAAAACGGTGGTTTTTGGGTATAGTCCCGAGTCACATGGAGGCAATGAACGATAGGAGGGGATTTCGTCTCTCCTGGTATTGGGGGTTGATGTTGCACTGTGCTCGATTGGCCATAACAGGAAATCCCTGGCCAGGGTTGCTGAGATTTACTGGTAAGTGTTATCTGTTAGTTATATGTATGCCCTAGAGGCCATTACTGTACATTGGATGTATATTGTAGTGGATGCTGGGACATATATAGGGAGGACTTTCTTGCTCGACATGATAGTATGCTATCTGGTTACTCTTTACCTTAACATGTACTCAGATTGTCTCTCTATTACATGTTGGTAAAGCCCTTAGGATGTGTACTTGACTACCTAGACTATGATGCGGATCATACTAGTGGGGACATGGTAGTCCATAAGTACATCCTTCAAAGTCCCTAGTCGTGGGTGTATCGAGACGGGGCATCGATATACCAGAGTAGACTAGCGTGTAGCTTCTCGACCCATACAGATGGGCGATGGATGATCCCATATCCATTGGTGTTTGACATCGGAGATGATATACGGCTGCTCAGTAGAGACTGGGTACACTGGACGGACTCGCCGAGAACTCCCAGATGGTATTATACCTCACGTCAGATGGCAGTTCTCTGGTGACACTGGTACAGAGTAGTCTGTTGACCCGAGATCGTCATAGAGTCTTGTGTGGCTCCCACTGTGCTTTGATTTCCATCTTACCACGTCCAAGAGGGCGTGCAAAACGGTGGTTTTTGGGTACAGTCCCGAGTCACATGGAGGCAATGAGCGATAGGAGGGGATTCGTCTCTCCCGGTATAGGGAGTTGATGTTGCGCTGTGTTCGATTGGCTATAATAGGAAATCCCTGGCCAGGGTTGCTGAGATTTACTGGTAAGTGTTACCAGTAGTTTCTCGAAGTGTTATAGACCTCATATCGACACGACTTATCGAGCTATTGGGGTCTGACGTTTACCACCCCTAGGCGAGATATGCGACATATCAGACGATCAGACCGGACTGTACGGTAGTGTTACTGGTTGGATTCACTTGAGTGTGAGCGGGCTTGCTCGTCGATCTTCAGATCGCTCAATACCCGGGTGGCCGTTACGTTTAGCAGACCGCTTGCGGCTTGTGGGTGTTTGATATGATCATCACCTGCTGCCGGCGTATTGACGAGTCTTTAGAGTCCTACACAGAGGTTTCCTGGCTCAAGCGAAACGAAATAGGAGCGCATATGAGATATGTGCGGGACCGAGAATAATGCGTGTATATGATACCGTATTCTATTCTCGCGATGAATGTGTCGAATGGTTGTATGCGATATAACCTAGTTATCGAATCAAGGATTGATTCGATAAATCGATACATTGGATATTAGTCGGTTATATGAGATATGACCGGATCGTTAAATCAAGTGTTGATTTAATGATTTAATGTATAATTATATATTTGATATATTACTTTGCATTAACTAATATTGGTTCACTTTAAATGGATTTTCTCACTCGGGTGTGCACATTTCATATGCGATATGATTTGTGCACTTACTTGTATCATGTTTGATGGTGCATGCCCTTTTTGTTAAGTGTATAGAATTAAACCTTGGTTAATGGAATGGTTAGGGTTTTCTATTTGATTATTCATTTTATTCATTTGTTTATTTCTTTTTGGAAAAGAAAAAATTGCATGATAAAATGGTGGCATTTTTGTTTCATTCATGAAGCTTCATGAATACTTTGACCATTGCAACCATTTTGTCATCTTATAGAAACCTAACCATTCACTAACCATGATCAACTCTCTACATTAAACTATGGTTACTATTATGATAAGGATGGTTTTTCTTTTCTAAAATAAGAATTCTTATCATAATTTTTCTTCTTCTTCTTCCTTTCTTAAAGTGAAGAAAACCAAACCTCATCAATGGTGATTGATGATTAAGAGTGAGAAATCCATTTCCAAAGTTTACCCACATCCTATTTCTTCATCCTCTACCTCTTGCCAAGAAGTAGAGTGTGTTTCCTTCACAAGTTTTCAAGACTTGGTGAGGGTGGAGCTTGATCTTTCGATGCCTCGACGTAGATCATCTTCGGCATGGACATCGACGACCTAGCTTGCCCATTCTCCGACGAAGCCGACTCTAGAGCCCGGGATGGATTTTGGACAGCGAAGGCACTTCGTTGCGGAGCTATGGAGGTGGACAAACGGATCTACAAAGGTTGTAATTCCGTATTCTCATTAGTTAAGTGTTAACTAGTTTTGTTTCGCCTAGATTTCTAGCAAACGATCCATACATTAGGGTTTCTCGTCACCGAATTTTTGAAATTGGCATGGTAGATGCCTTTAGAGACCTCACTAGAGTGCCTAGGAACCCTACAGTGGTATCAGAGCCTAGCTAGAGCCTTAGGCGAAGTCCCGACGGAATTTGAAGTTCGAACGAACCCGAAACCCCGAACCAATCTTGCTCTCTGTACATTTTTGAAAACAGTGAGTTTTTCCAAATTAAAAATATGAAGAGAACTCAGCAGGGAAATATAAGAATTACGGCGCAAAAATTTTTGGATGAACAGTTAAATCCACGGCGGAAGCGTGGCATAAGATAAGTTAATGCGGCGGTTCCGCCGCACATTGATGACGTCAGCCCTAAATTTTTACACTGTAATTCATTGTATCTGGTTCTGAGTTCTCTGGATGTTTTGAAATTTTATTCAAGAGTTGAATTTTCTGGAGTTGTTTTGGGGATTTGGTATTTCGATCGGGGTATCAAATTTTGTCTATGTGGCTTTCCGGATAAATTTTAGAATATGTTAAAATGTTCGACCGGATATAAATACCCAATTTTTGCCCTATCGGGAAATTTCCAAGTGTTGGATTTTTCCGTAGTTTAACGACGTTCTAAGTAGTGCAAGTAACGCGATGGACCCTCTAGAAGACAACAAGCCTTAACTCGATTATGTGACCGTCTTGAACTGCCCTTTGAACCTTCGGGTTTGGGGCAGTACGGCGTGCCACATGTGAGGCGTTGGCTTGACCCTTCTACGGCTGGACCGTTGGTACTGAGGCACTAACTGAATGTTGTTAGACTTATTTCATGTGTTGAGCTGTATCGGGAAAAGTTGGGTGTTCGACTGTTCGATCGAAAAGTTTAACATTTTCTGTTTATCTGGAATGGGATACAATAATTGGAATTCACAAAAGTTATGTGATAACTGAATGAATGTTATAAACATAGCACTTTAGTCTCACTTGATCGGTTGCCACGGAATTTTGATGTGATCAAAAGTCCGTCGCAATCACGTAGCGTACGCGGATACTCGCCGGGTAAACTTAATAGACAGCCTCACTCCATAGCCCCGACCAAGTGACTGTAGGAGAACCCCGTCGCCGAAAGCATCCGTTCGGGTGCTCGCGGCAGCGGTGTTCCGCCTTGGTGCACTTCGTCGACGGTATCGGGGGTGCGGCCGCCTACTGAAGTTTGCGACGAGCATTCGATCAGGATGTCGGGAATCTTGTTGAATTGCCCGACTTGATATTGAAAAGTGTTTTCGATAATGAGACTAAAATGCGGGGTTTATAATTATTAGGCATGTGATGTCTAAAGTAATTCATTTGGTCAGGCATGCGATGTCTGAGGTGGTTGCGGATTCCAACTGTTATAGTTTTACACTTTCTTTTCTGTGACCATAAGTGTAATATGTGATATCGCCGGTTTCGTTGCTATATGTCAACGACAATTGGGATGGACATATTTACTTAAGTTGATGACATGTGATGTTATGTGTTGCTGGATATGTTATATTGGATCGTCGTGTTTGAATAGCCGGGGGTTTTTATGTGAGATGAGTGTTTTTCATTTTCATTCATGTAAAAACTTGTATGTAATATTCTTTTATTGGGGCGCTTCCAGGTAGCGGAAGTAGTCACCTGTTGTATATTATTTACTTTTCCGCACTAGGATAGACCCAAGGAGGAAAGCACAAGTAACCGAGTTCTGGAGTCCAGTGGGAGACCAACTCGAGGAGTCGAGTCCGGGTCTCCTAACTCCAGAATTGGTAGGGTTGCTTTCCACCTTCGTAGGGGTCTAGGGGTGTGGGTTTGGCTATTCATCACGACCGTGGAATCCGTGTTTTATACTGGCTCGTATTGAAAACACGGACGTCCTAGTATATCCAATATTTCATATGATTCTTCTGCTGCTTTATCTGTGATGTGATCATGTGATGTTCTGTGATAGATACAGTATATAGTATATATGATATATTATATAGACATTACTTATGTTTTACACCCGTGCTAGCCCTGCCCCGCTCTGTCGTTAGTTACCTAACCTAACGGTGCACGAGGGGACATCGAGGCGAATGCGGATGGCATAAGTGTACGTCGTATTTATCTGTGATGTTTAGGTACATTAAATGATGGGACTTCATTAATGAGATTAATGAAATAAAAGAAACCTAAGATGTTGTAGAATCGAATTTCAAAATAAAACAGGTAGCTACAGTTCTTGCTTTGCACAGCGGTATATGCGATATATCCTGCACCTTATTCGATAAGGAAAGGACCGAGATCCCTTCACCGGGAGTGACTCCTTTAGCAATAACTGGCAGATGCTACACACTCGGTTTGTCTTTTGATTTCTTTTAAGAGTTTTTGCTTTGCACAGTGATATATGTGAAATATCCCGCACCTCATTCGACGAGGAAAGGACCGACGATCCCTTCACCGGGAGTGACTCCTTTAGCAAAACTAGAAAAGCCTCAAAAGCAATCCATTTTAAAATCATTTGATTCTACAACGATATCAAGTTCATTACGCAATAGGTTTTCATAAAAACCTGTCGTAGCCCTCCGTCATTTCAGATAAGTCCTATTTAGTATTCGTGCTACGTTTGTTGGCCTGCGTCAAGGCGTAGTGTGCGGTAGCTAACTAGTATTTATCTGCTTATGCATATGATGCAGATTGGATTAGGGTAGTCGTGCGACTTTGTTGGCCTGCGTCAAGGGTCGTGCGGGTGGGTTTAATTCAATCAGGAAATGACGGGTTGAACTTGACTAGCGGACTATGGTTTGTTGGCCTGCGTCAAGGTCATAGGGTGCTAGGGGCAAAATATTATCGGGAATTTCAAGTGTTGAGATTTGCAATGAGATTGCATACCTTCTATGAGATAGTTGGATCCCGATACCCGCTGCGAGTAAGAGTTACTCCTGGGAGAGTTTTATACTTTACAATTAGCCGATCAAGTAGGTGTCTAGAAAGGTGTTAACGGGGTTACGCCTCTGGGAAAACGAGGTTTACATTAATTAGGTTCGTGCGAAAGCACGGGGGACCTCCCTCAAAGTACCGACACCGGCCTGGCTGAAAGATTGGCGAACTTGTAGTGTGTAATTAATCCCGGCTAGTCTTTCCTTTTAGGGTTTGAAGGAAGATTTGATAAAAAGCAGTGGGAGCCATCCTGATTAGATAAAATAATAACCAATCTATTCTTGACAGAGCGCACGCTGAGTGTTTTCTTCTCTCTCTCTCCTGGTAGCGACCATATCACGCCTTAATCAAGATAATAATACGGATTATTGACCGAACCCGCTTGTTATACTGAGCTGGGGAACGTTGGTCCCGCTCCAACTTATAATTGTTATAAGACAGAGCAGGAATTTGGGGAATACCAGATTTCCCGTGCCGCCCAAACGAAGAGAATGCATGCTGATGCATCATCTTCGGGTGTGTTCATTACAAAGAACTGTTTCTCAGTATCCTCCGTATCCTGGGTATTTGATACCGGATCAGGATCCCAGATATGTAAGATGTTACATAGGGCTACAAAAGGGTAGAAAAACTGAGAACGGGTGATAAGTTTCATGAGGCAGAAAACGGGGCAAGTGTTGCAGCCAAGTCTATTGGTCACTGTCACCCTGTATTGTAATACATTGATTCTGAACGTATGTTATCAGATACCGAACCTGATATACAAAATCATATCACTCTCTTTATTAGTAAAGAAATGATATAATTTTGTATTGTTGGATAATGTTTTGAACATTTCCTATATCAAAAGTTGATCGATTCAGGCACGTTATCTAAAAGCATAGATGTTCTAAATCAAACTACAGTTCTTAGTATACGGAACACACATAAGAGGAAGAGTTCAGAAATGAACGAATTCCTTCTTGAGGTATTGTAGACTAGGTCATATCAATGCGACCTGACTAGCTGGAGTTACATTTAGATGCATATTTAAATCTGTTTGAATTTACATCTTGTAAAACTCGCCAGTCATGTCACAAAGATAAGATGACCATAGCTCTGTTTATTGGAAACAGAGAAAGAGTTAGTGAACTCTTGGGATGATACATGTTGATGTATGTAGGTCTCCTGTCTACACATACCAGGATTGGTTCTTTATACTTCATTATGTTCTCTGATGATCTCTTTAGATTCAGACATATGTTCTTGTTGAAACACAAGTCCGAACCTTTTGAGATATTCACAGAATATAAGTTAGAAGTAGAGAACCAAAATACGGGTATAAGTATTATGTCCTATGATGAGATAAAGGAGGAGAATACTTGTGCATGGAATTCCTGGACTATTCTAAAGGAGAATGAGATTCTCTCTCAGCATTACTCCTCCGTTTACACCATAGCACGATGGTATATCGGGGCGGAGCAGATACACCCTATTTGATATGGTGTGCTCTATGATGAGTAATACTGAGTTACCTTTTTCCTTAGGGGGTTATGCACTTGAGAAGTTGCATACCTATTGAATAGGGTTCGAATCAAATCAGTGCCTACCACTTCATATGTGATATGGAAGGGGAAGAGCCCATATCTTAAGTTAGTTAAGATTTGGGGTTGTCCGGCCTATGTCTAAAAGCAAAATCCGGACAAGCTCGAGGCAAGGTCTGTTAAGTACAACTGGAAAGGTTCCAGCTATACAAATGACAGCAGCTGATTTGATAGAACCAAAGGATTCAGTAGAAACCAACGAACCTCAGCCTCTCCGCCGATCTAGTAGGGTTCCTCACCCACCTGAGAGATACTTCTGTTTCTCTATGACAGTGGGAGCGAGGATTGCATCATGAGATGATGACCCAACTAGTTTCGAGCTGGCCATCGGGAGTAAGACTCTGTAAGAATGGCTGGATGCTTAGCGATCTGAGATGGAATCCTTATACACCAACAAAGTATGGACTTTGGTTGCTATATCTGAAGGGTTAAATCCCCATCAGGAGCAAGTATATCTTGAGAAGATTACTTGGTGTATATGGAAAAGTTGAGACTTTCAAAAGCTAGACTTGTTAAAGGTTTTCGTCATCAACCAGGCGTGGATAATGATGAAACCTTTTCCAATACCTATGCTTAAGTCCATCCAAATCCTACTTGCCACGGCTACATACCATGACTACGATATCTGGTGGTTGGGTGTCATGACTGCTTTTCTAAATGATATTTTAGAAGAGTGAGTCTATAAGTACACAGCCAGAGGGCTTCGTAGACAGTGGGAGCAGCGGAAACGTGTGCAAGATGCTTTATAGGATAAAGCAGGCATCGCGGAGTTGGAACATCTGTTTTGATGAAATAGTCAAAGAAGTTGACATCATCAAAATGGTAAATGAACCTTGTATAAACAAAAAGGTAGTAGGGAGTATGGTGGTGATCCTCGTAGAGTACGTGGATGACATACTCTTGATAAGAAAGGAGTTTCTTATGCTACGCTCGATCAATCTCCGTTTATCACAAAGATTCTCCATATAGGATCAAAATGATACCTCCTAAATCCTGTGTTTTAGATCTATGAGATAGATTTAATTGGATGTTAGGATTCTCACTAGTTGTAGTGAGATGATATCAATAGATCCTGGGGAGAATCACTGGAAGGGTTCCAGGGTGATAAAGACGACTGAATGTCAGTCGCAGGCATTGTCTTTACCCTCAGTAAAGGGACGGTATGTTGGAAGAGTTCCAAGCTAGATACCGTGACATACTAGACAATAAAGGCTGGATACATTGCTACTTATGATGCTACTAAAGAGGATGTTTGGATGTATAATGGTTCATGAGATGAACTATGTTCCTACCATTGTGAGACAATGGAGTTGTGGCTTATGCCAAGGAACGTCGGTCCCATCAGTGATCCAGACTTATTCTAAGGCAGCATCACCTGATCGTGGAGATGGTTGATCTCCAGAGTGATCGAGGCAAGGAGAGCAGACTTAGAGGATAACGCAGCGGATCCACTCACGAAGGCCTATTCCCAGATAGAGACTTTTATGGGATGGTTGAGTATGAGATACTACAACCACTGCTACAGATGGCCCTAGTGCAAGTGGGAGATTGTTAGTTATATGTATGCCCTAGAGGCCATTACTGTACTTTGGATGTATATTGTAGTGGATGCTGGGACATATATAGGGAGGACTTTCTTGCTCGACATGATAGTATGCTATCTGGTTACTCTTTACCTTAACGTGTACTCAGATTGTCTCTCTATTACATGTTGGTAAAGCCCTTAGGATGTGTACTTGACTACCTAGACTATGATGCGGATCATACTAGTGGGGACATGGTAGTCCATAAGTACATCCTTCAAAGTCCCTAGTCGTGGGTGTATCGAGACGGGGCATCGATATACCAGAGTAGACTAGCGTGTAGCTTCTCGACCCATACAGATGGGCGATGGATGATCCCATATCCATTGGTGTTTGACATCGGAGATGATATACGGGTGCTCAGTAGAGACTGGGTACACTGGACGGACTCGCCGAGAACTCCCAGATGGTATTATACCTCACGTCAGATGGCAGTTCTCTGGTGACACTGGTACAAAGTAGTCTGTTGACCCGAGATCATCATAGAGTATTGTGTGGCTCCCACTGTGCTTTGATTTCCATCTTACCACGTCCAAGAGGGCATGCAAAACGGTGGTTTTTGGGTACAGTCCCGAGTCACATGGAGGCAATGAGCGATAGGAGGGGATTCGTCTCTCCCGGTATAGGGAGTTGATGTTGCGCTGTGTTCGATTGGCTATAATAGGAAATCCCTGGCCAGGGTTGCTGAGATTTACTGGTAAGTGTTACCAGTAGTTTCTCGAAGTGTTATAGACCTCATATCGACACGACTTATCGAGCTATTGGGGTCTGACGTTTACCACCCCTAGGCGAGATATGCGACATATCAGACGATCAGACCGGACTGTACGGTAGTGTTACTGGTTGGATTCACTGGAGTGTGAGCGGGCTTGCTCGTCGATCTTCAGATCGCTCAATACCCGGGTGGCCGTTACGTTTAGCAGACCGCTTGCGGCTTGTGGGTGTTTGATATGATCATCACCTGCTGCCGGCGTATTGACGAGTCTTTAGAGTCCTACACAGAGGTTTCCTGGCTCAAGCGAAACGAAATAGGAGCGCATATGAGATATGTGCGGGACCGAGAATAATGCGTGTATGTGATACCGTATTCTATTCTCGCGATGAATGTGTCGAATGGTTGTATGCGATATAACCTAGTTATCGAATCAAGGATTGATTCGATAAATCGATACATTGGATATTAGTCGGTTATATGAGATATGACCGGATCGTTAAATCAAGTGTTGATTTAATGATTTAATGTATAATTATATATTTGATATATTACTTTGCATTAACTAATATTGGTTCACTTTAAATGGATTTTCTCACTCGGGTGTGCACATTTCATATGCGATATGATTTGTGCACTTACTTGTATCATGTTTGATGGTGCATGCCCTTTTTGTTAAGTGTATAGAATTAAACCTTGGTTAATGGAATGGTTAGGGTTTTCTATTTGATTATTCATTTTATTCATTTGTTTATTTCTTTTTGGAAAAGAAAAAATTGCATGATAAAATGGTGGCATTTTTGTTTCATTCATGAAGCTTCATGAATACTTTGACCATTGCAACCATTTTGTCATCTTATAGAAACCTAACCATTCACTAACCATGATCAACTCTCTACATTAAACTATGGTTACTATTATGATAAGGATGGTTTTTCTTTTCTAAAATAAGAATTCTTATCATAATTTTTCTTCTTCTTCTTCCTTTCTTAAAGTGAAGAAAACCAAACCTCATCAATGGTGATTGATGATTAAGAGTGAGAAATCCATTTCCAAAGTTTACCCACATCCTATTTCTTCATCCTCTACCTCTTGCCAAGAAGTAGAGTGTGTTTCCTTCACAAGTTTTCAAGACTTGGTGAGGGTGGAGCTTGATCTTTCGATGCCTCGACGTAGATCATCTTCGGCATGGACATCGACGACCTAGCTTGCCCATTCTCCGACGAAGCCGACTCTAGAGCCCGGGATGGATTTTGGACAGCGAAGGCACTTCGTTGCGGAGCTATGGAGGTGGACAAACGGATCTACAAAGGTTGTAATTCCGTATTCTCATTAGTTAAGTGTTAACTAGTTTTGTTTCGCCTAGATTTCTAGCAAATGATCCGTACATTAGGGTTTCTCGGCACCGAATTTTTGAAATTGGCATGGTAGATGCCTTTAGAGACCTCACTAGAGTTCCTAGGAACCCTACATTATCAGTAGTTTCTCGAACCATTATGAGCCTCACATCGGCATGACTTATCAAGCTATTGGGTTCTTACTTCACCATATAACCTAGTAACCTATAGCTTTTTAGTTATTGTTTATTACTCATACCACTATTACTAGTTCAGTTATCGTATTTTCTTACCTAGTTAGATACCATGCTCATAAAAACACACTGGTTATACATTACGTATTTTTTCTGTGCCTGTACTCATTGTTTCATTATTGGTTCATGCTTATGAGATTTCGGTTTTCATGGGATTTCTAGATTTGAGAAACCGCAGATACATTTTGAAAACTTATGATTGTTTTAAAACGTGGTTTCTCTTGATATGATGTGTGGCATCCACTATGAGTTTTCTCGATTCTGAATTATGTGTATACCCGATTCAAGGAGAGAGGAGGCACCGTCTATGGGTACATGGTGGACCCGGTACGGTACCCGGGTTAAGAAGATCGTATAAAGAGACGTTGAGCCCAGCAGGGGAACACTATCCACCGGTGATAGTACTGGACTCAGCGAATATCCGGAGGATACCGACCGGAGCGATTGAGACAGATGGATATGAAGGTCGATTCGATGAGACGGCGCCTGAGATATGAGGATTTACGTGTCGATGCTGGATATGGGTTTTTATGATGATTTGATGTGTCATTGATGGACATACGTTGGATGATACACCTATACACATATATATGATACAGATGACATGGTACCATATTATGACACGGGCACGATTATATTAGTATTATAATACTTATGTTTACACTATCACCCTTATTACAACTCAATATTATTATATTATTATAATACTGTAGGACCTAGGAGATCGTCGTACATTCGATTTCTACTTGATGATGACTTCTACTCACGAGTTGGCAACTCACCCCCGTTGTACTACAGTTTTCTTGCAGGATCGACCGCACGGATTCAGTAGCAGCTTGCCGGCACACAGCTTTCTTCTGGGTGATTTGCATTGGTAGGTGGGGTACACTTTGGATCGTGACCACCATTTGTATGTATTTATTTAGTTGTATCTAGTTAGAATCTCCATCAACCAGACTATATATATTTGGTAAACCTATTGACCTATTTGTATATTCTTTGTATTTCGAGTCGAGACTTGTATATTCTTTAGGACTTAGATTCACGGATATGTATTTATTTTTTATTTTTTGGGGTTTGATGATGTTTTGGTTTCTTTACATTCTTTTTTGTGTTTGATCTTCGCCTTGGGCGTCATATATTTGCATTTGTATAGTTGTGATTCTGCCAATTGGTGAAGAGCTAGCTCCCGCTTGGGGATGCCTATATTATTGTTGTTATGCTTTGGTTTTGGATCAAAATTTACAAAGGGGGTGCTGCCCAAATTTCAAATGACGAAAACGTTTTCAAAAATAGTATACAACTCACTTATATTTTCATATAACATTACTTATACTTTTCAAGAAAGAATTTGAATTCATTATACCTTTATTTCAAAACTGCACCTCCATTATTTTCCTAAAAGGGTTTAGATTTCTGGGCTTTCGGCTTACTTGGATTACAGTGGGGTCCTATGGACTTCACGTGATTCAAGTGCCGGTCACGTGCCAATTCCGGGTCGTGACACACCGAGTCATTAACGAAAACCTTTTGTAACAAGTCTAGCCTTATAGGTCTCCGCCTGTCCATCTACACCAATCTTCTTTTTGAAGATCTATTTGCATCCAACGGGTTTTACCTCAGGAGGAGTAATATCCAAGGTCCAAACTTTATTGGTGTATATGGACTCCATTTCGGATCGCATAGTATCCAGCCATTTATTAGAGTCCCTACTAGTAATGGCCTTCTTAAAATTAGTAGAATCATCTTCTTCCAAGATGCAATCCTCTCGATCCCCGTCTATGAGAAAACCATAGTATCTCTCTGGCGGATGAGAAATCCTACTAGATCTGCGGAATGGCTGAGATTCGTCAGGGACGATTAAATCTTGAGGTTCCACCAAATCTTCAGTTTAAGTTTGTGGTTCCAGAATTTCTTCCAGCTCTACCGTGCTCCTACTAATTTCTTTTGCAAGAAATTACTTCTCTAAAATGACGGCGTGGTGAGCAATAAACACCTTATGTTCCTCGGTGTGGTAGAACAGATATCCTTGTGAATATTTATGATATCCCACGAACTTACACAAAACTGACCGTGCCTCGAGCTTGTCCGAGTTCTGCTTCTTTACATAAGCAGGACATCCTCATATCTTAATAAAATTAAGGTATGGTCTCTTCCCCTCCCACATTTCATGTGGAGTGGTAGGCACAGATTTGATAGGAGCCATATTCATTACATATGCAGCTGATTCAAGTGCATATCCCCAAAAGGAAAGAGGCAACTCAGCATTACTCATCATTTAGCGAACCATATCCAATAGGGTACGATTCCTCCTCTCCGATATACCGTTGTGCTGTGATGTATACGGAGGAGTGAGCTGAGAGAGAATTCCATTCTCTTTTAAATAGTCGAGGAATTCCATGGTTAAGTACTCCCCTCCTCTATCAGATCGAAAGATCTTGATACTTTTGCTAGTCTAGTTCTTGTTAGGAATATGTATGCCCGAGAGGCCATTATTGTATATTATAGTGGATGCTTGGATATATATATTGAGGACTTTCTTGCTCGACATGATAATATGCTATCAGGTTGCCCTTTATCTTAACATGTACACTAGTATTATTATACTGTCTCTCTTATACATGTTGATAAAGCCCTTAGAATGTTAGCTTGACTACCAGGACTATGATGCGGATCATACTATTGGGACCTGGGTAGTCCACAAGAACATCCCTTAATAGTTCCTAGTCGAGGGAATATCGAGACAGGGCATCGATATTCTAGAGTAGACTAGTGTGTACGTTTCTTAACCCTTTATGGGGGCGATGGTTGATCCCATAACCATTGGTGTTTGACATCAAAGATTGTACACAGGTGCTCATTAGAGAATGGGTACACCGAACAGGACTCGCCGTGAACTCCTAGATGGTACCATGCCTATCGTCAGATAGCAGTTTTCTGGTGACACTAATACAGGTTAGTCTGTAGACCCGAGATCGTCATAGAGTCTTGTGTGGCTCCCACTGTGCTTTGATTTCCTCCGGCTCAAAGGAGTCATGCAAACAGGTGGATTTTGTTAGTTATATATATGCCCTAGAGGCCATTGTTGTACATATGATGTATATTATAGTGGATGCTTGGATATATATAGAGAGGACTTTCTTGCTCGACATGATAGTATGCTATTTGGTTTCACTTTGTCTTAACATGTTGACTTGTATTAGTTTACTGTCTTACTCTCACATGTGGATAAAGCCCTTAGGATATGTACTTGACTACGAGGACTATGATGAGATCATACTAGTGGGGCCATGGTAGTCAACGAGTACATCCTATAACTGTTCCTAGTCGAGGGAGTATCGAGACAGGGCATCGATACTCCAGAGTAGACTAGCATATACGCATCTTGACCCATATGATGGGCGATGGATGATCCCATATCCATCGGTGTTTGACATCAAAGATGGTGTACGGGTGCTCAGTGGAGACTGGGTACACTGAACGGACTCGCCGAGAACTCCTAGATGGTATTATACCTATCGTCAGATAGCAGTTCTCCGGTGACACTGGTACAGGTTAGTCTGTAGACCCGAGATCGTCATAGAGTCTTGTGTGATTCCCACAGTGCTTTGATTTCCACCTTACCACGTCCAAGAGGGCGTGCAAAACGGTGGGTTTTGGGTTCAGTCCCGAATCACATGGAGGCAATGAGCGATAGGAGGGGTTTCGTCTCTCCCGGTATAGGGAGTTGATGTTGCGCTGTGTTCGATTGGCTATAACTGGAAGTCCCTGGCCAGGGCTGTTATGGAGATTTACTGGTAAGTGTTATCAGTAGTTTCTCGACCCGTTATGATCCTCACATCGACACGACTTATTGGTTACTGGGGTCTGACGTTTACCACCCCTAGACTGGATATGCGAAATATCAGACGAACAGACAGGACTGTACGGTAGTGTTACTGAATGGATTCACAGGAGAATGTACAGGCTTGCTTGTTGATCTTCTGATCACTCAATACCTGGGTGGCTGTTATGTTTAGCTAACCGCTTGCATCTTGTGGGTGTTTGATATGATCATCACCTACTGCCGGCGTATTGACGATTCTTTAGAGTCCTACACAGAGGTTTCCTGGCTCGGGCAAAACGGACTAGGAGCACATATGTGATATGTGCGGGACCGAGAATAATACGATATAAGATACTGTCTTCTATTCTCGCGATATATGATATCAGCCGGGTATATGTGATATAGCTGTAAGTCGATGTGCAACACCCCACGAGTTGCGGGGAGGTGGAAATATGAAAAACGATCTTGTTTTGTAGCATACATTGACTAACCGAAGATCTTTTCTAAACGATAATTAACAATAAGCATAGAGTTCTAAGCTACTATGTAAAGAGATTATACCAAATGATTCTAGTCCTTCGTCTTTATGATCTCTAAGTCCTCCTCGGCCTCCTATCCGTGATAGATGATCTGTAAGTCCGCGGCAGCGCCCCGGCCGTCTAACAGACGCGAATATGCGGAACAAAACTTTTACGACTGGCGCTCTCGCGTACTTTATCCCGGATCGTCCATTAAAGCTAAACTAACAAATTGTAAAGAGGGTAGAATTGTTATACCGAATGATCCGAGTCCTTCGGTCTTCAACCATCATCCCACGCTATGTTGCAACTGATCCGAACTTGCTCGATCTCCGGTCTCGTCGTCCTGGTGGCACCACGTCGACGGATCTTTAAACGGGCTCCCGCCTCTGAACCGAGGCAACTCGATCGTCAAGTTTGCCAAAAGAGACGACCAAGATGAAGTAGAGAATGAGTAGAATACTTTGTCTCGTTACGTCCAAGGTCACGGACGAACGGTTATATAAGTTTCCATTTGGAATCGGGTAAATGAAATTTCCATATACTAAACTATCATAATCTTTTCTCACTCAAATGAAATGAATCAAAAATCACACCCCCACACAATGAGTGGCCGGCCAAATATATGAGAGGAGGGAGGTGAGGGTAGGAGCATCAAGTGGTGACCATAAGCTTTCAACCTTTTCAAGTCATTAAAGAAAGAATGAATCATCAAAATGCATTAAGTGCAAACCTATCACAATTAACATAGTCATCCTTTATCATTAATGAACCATTAATGACCCAAGTGAGTCACAAGCCTTGTCATCACTTCTAGAACCTTCTAGAAGCATGACTCACTCTGAAGACGAAAAGAAAAATCCGTATTTAACCGAATGTCAAAATACGGCTGATAGAAAACTGGAAACTGGCAACTTCCAAAAATCATCCCGAAACGAATTTCAGGATAACCCCGTACCGGTATAAACATACCCGCATTTGTATTACGACCGAATACAAATGCAACTGAGACAAAGATATTATATCTACACAGTATAATACTGGGTTCCGGCTTAAACCAAAGCCTACCAGTATTATCTGCCCGAAAAATAACACGTGCGAAAACGCACGTGCTTTTTCCGAACATTGCCATAATACCATACGGCATCTACAACGTTTCGCCCGAACTTGGGAAAGTGTCGGTGGGGGACTCTAATGACTCATCAACACACTGGCACTGGGTATAACCCCTAGCACGTTAGAGGTACAAGCTGTACGTAACGTTTTGCCTATGTATTGATTGGAAGGGAAGCTGACGAGCGAACTCATCTATAAACCCTACTGAGCCTGACAGTGACAATAACCGTACAGTCCGGAACATTCGTCTATGAGTATCGCATATACGGCCTAGGGGGCCGGTAAACGTCAGACCCCCAACAGCTGTATAAGTCGTGTCAGAGAGCAGCCCAGAACACCCCGAGATTCTGCTGGTATACCTACCAGTATATCTCGATTACCCTGGCCAGGGATTTCGTGTAATGGCTCTCCTAAACACAGCGCGATCTCACTCCCAATACCGGGAGAGACGAATCCCCGAAGATCCGCTCACTTGCCTCCAATGTGGCTCGGGACTGTACCCAACTAAAACCTGTTTGCACAACTCCTTTGAACGTGGTAAGGTAGTAATCTAAGTACAGTGGGAACTCACACGAGACAAATGATGACCTAAGGTCAATGAACTAACCTGTACACATGTCACCAAGGAACTGCTATCTGACGATATGTATAATACCAACTAGCATATTCCCGGCGAGTCCTATCTGGTGTACTCATAACCCAATGAGCACCTGTATACATCTTAGGTGATCCAACTGACACCAGTGGCTTGTGAGACCGGCCACCGCCCCTCGTCGGGGTCTCGACTGTATACACTAGTCTACTCTGGAGTATCGATGCCCTGTCTCGAAACTCCCACGACTAGGGACACTTTAAGGATGTGCTTATAGACCCCAGCTCCCACATATATGATCGCCATCATACTGCTGGCAGTCAAGCAAGAATCCTATGGGCTCTATCATAATGATAAAGACAAACCAGATAGCATACTATCATCTCGAGTAAGACTGTTTTATCGGTATAGGTCCTCTCTCAATCACTGCAATCACGTACCTGCGATCCAATAATTGACATAGAGGGCACTATATCCAACAATCTCCCACTTGCACTTAAGGCTAATTATTACGATGTCGTGTACTCACAACTCGTGTGATACCGAGCATCCAACTCCTCTACTAATCAGTTTCACAAAGCTCGTTTGCAAAACTATTGTATTTGAGAAATAGCCTCAGTGAATGGATCCGCCTTGAAGTTTCTTTCTATGTCTCTCTTAATCTCAAGTTCGCGGAGAAAACCATCTCCCGAATCGAGTAATACCTGTCTTAGAATATGTCTGGATATCTGATGGGACCTAGTCATAAATGAACTCCTAATCCAAACTTCTTAGACTGTATCGATCACTGAAACTAATCAGTGTTGCGCACTATGCCTCCCACAGTATCCTCTTGGACCGCCTGTCCATAATACTGTCCCTCGTCTGAGGAAAAACTATAACTCCGACAATCACTCTGTCATCTATGTCGCCTTTGAAGCCTGGAATAATAACTGTCTCCCGAAGGAGGCTGCCGTCATCAAATCCGTAGAACATGCACTTATGTTCTAAAACTGCTTCCTTATGTTTCTTCATGATTGGATTAATATAAACTTATCGCATCTAGTGCAAAACAACATCTGGTGTGGTACTTGACATCTCACGATTGACTCAATTGCCCAAGCAAGTGATTTGTCAATCATGTACGTCCCTCTCCCCTTTAGTCTGTAAGATACCTTTAGAGAGGGTGACTCCATTACCTGTAGGTACACCACCATGCCAGGAGTCAATCATTCTAAAATACTACTAGAATACTGTCAAAGTATCCACATTGGGAAACAACCCAAATCTAGATCTAAAGCCATTAGATCTAGTAACCAGAATGTCAAATATTATACCCATATCCTTTGTGGAGAAACAACTGTGTGACGACCTCAGTACAACCGATCGTAGTATAGGAATTTTACTTCCTACTCTGTGTATGTCATCTAAATACCAGGACATCACACCATACTACCTTCTTAACAGATCCATCCCCTATTCTGATGAAGTCAAACCTATGACTTTCACATCAAAAATAGATGATCTATCTCCGTTATTTCTGCTCAAGTCTATAAATAGACACTAGCTACTTGTCCACTATGCTTCCGCTGCTCCCACCGACTATGACAACCCTCTGGCAGAATAATATATACGTACATTTCTAAAACTAGTTTAGAACGACGCTATACATATCCTCCTGCCGTGTCTCATAGTCTGGAACAACAGTAGTGTCAAGTCTGGGTAAACAAGAACCTCCCTGTCACCGTCCTTGAGGCTACCGGAGTACCTCTCGGGTGTCTGAGGTTACCCACCATATCTGTAACACCTTAGAATGTGTTTTGTAGCTAATTATATTTTAATATATGGTTTTTAATAAAAAGTTTACCAAATTGGTTTTTAAATATTTTATCCTAATTATTGAGTATTTTATTAGAATTTTATTAGGCACACACACACTTGTGCATGATAACTAGGGTTGTTTTTGTGGTTTAACCATTCTCTTTAGGTTAATGATTTGTGTTTAAGTGCTTTGGGTTTATTGTAGTGCATGGTTGTTTTAATGAAAAGGAATTTTATTAAGGGTTTTATTTTGAATTTGTGGTTTGGTTCATGGTTGACCTTGAGAGAGAGAGAGAGTGAGCATGGGCATCATGGCTTTGCCCATGCCTCATTTAATGAGAAAGAGAAAGAGAAGGGGGGGTCTTGGTTGCTTGCTCTCATTCTCCACTCACTTTCCATCTCTCACACTCTCTCTCACAAACACACACACACCTCACACTCTCAGAAGCAGCAACAGAAGCTGCAGAGACAGCAACAGCAACAGCAACAATAGATCTTCATCACCTTCATCATCACCAGCACCAGCCACATCGACACACACACCCTCACACCTAGGAGAGAGAGAGCAGCAGCAGCTTGCATCACCATCACCACTAGCAGCAGCTTCATCACCATCAGCAACATCAACAGCAACAACAACAATAGCAGCAGCAGCAAGCTTAGCAGCAGAAGCAGCCGCAGGCAGCCCCAGCACTTGCAGTAGCTCCATACACCTTGTCACCAGCCTCTAGGACCCCATAGGGTATATTTTCTGAACCCTATTGCTTTTTTGTGTAGCTTGTGTGGTAATTGCTTCGATTAGTGCTAATTAGCTAGTTTAGTGCTAGTTTTGGGGTTTTGTGAGGTATTGTGGTAATTTGTCGATTTTGTTAGCTACCCTAGGTTGATTTAGTGTTAATAGGGACACTTCAACTGAGAAATCCCCAGATTTCACTAAAATACCATAGGGTTTGTGAATTGTGCAAATTGGTGTTTTTAAAGCGATATTTGTGACTTTTGTGATCTGCTATAAACCCGGACCTTGCAGAGTAAAATTGTGGAAACTGGGACATGATACCTAGGTCTAGAACACACCACCAGAAGACGAGCCCCTACCCCCTTGTTCTGGCCGCCAATTTCTCCAGATCAGCCGCAATTTGCGGCCAAGTTGGGGAGTTGGGTGTTGGTCTTTTGGCTAGGGGTCCCTGATGTGTTGTTTAGGTCTTTGGCATGTATAGTTTTGCAATATCTTGCCTGTAGGAAAATCTGGGACTATATGTCGCTTTTGTGTTTAGTTGTGTTTGCGCGATACGCGCGATACGTGAGTGGGTTCTGTGATCCAGCGTATCGCGGCGTGTCGCGATGGTTTCTAGGCGCGTACACACACGATTCAGCGTATCGTGCACCCGCGCGTTTAGTTCGCGACGCGAGTTTCTCGTTTCGATTCGATATCGCGTTTCGCGAGATATTTGACTTATATGTGATTTCCTTATCTTGTTTGCAGATTTGCAGGCAGGGACTACGGACACGGCTACAGGGGGAGCAGATGGTAGGATTCAGCTAGCGTGGAGTATAGGTGAGTAGATTTAACATCTACAGGGTAATCACCCGCATGGAGTTATGCGTCTGGGCTAGGATTCAAATTCCTGTCGCACATTCTACGTCATTGTAGAATTGCGCCTTACTGCATTTCCTAGATATAGCTATATACTGTGACTAGCAGCCGTAGGACACTGCACACACTATTGACGGTTCATGTTGCACGAGCACGGATTGCATGCTACACACACCGTCAATAATTGCCATGTCACACACTACCCCTTATAGCTACCATTGCTTACCACACTTGACATCTAGTTTCTCGGTATACCTATAGTGTATCATACCTTTAGTGATAGGTATATTTTCACTTGCGATACAGCTACAGGTATACCTCCTACATATTTTACCTATACCGGGAGGGATTTCCTACATATGTTACTTATACCCAGGGGGGTATACGACATCAGTTCTTATAGGTAGATACCTATACTTTGCTACACCTGTATGTTAGATACATATTCAGTTGTTGTCGCATATTCACATTACTGATGTTACTTAGCTGTACCTTATCATGATTTCGCCTACATCTGGTTCAGCTATATACTTGTGTTTACCTGCTCGCATTCAGATATATCGCATACATTTATTCCTGTATTTATGCATTGTTTATCTGGATTTTATATGATGTTTTCGGGATTTGGGAACCGCGGGAGTTCATGAAATTATGCATACATGAACAACCCGGTTTCCTTGATATGATATTTCGAGCGTCCCCCATGAGTTTAATCGGTGCTGATTCTATGCTCCATACGATGTGTAGTTGCCGTATGAGAGTACATGGTTGGGCCCGGTATGGTTCCCCTCGGCAAGAAGATCGATGGGTTTGCCGATTGAGCCTAGAGGCGGGCGAGTACCTACCGGTGATTGTTTGGACCTGGCAGTTGTCTGGAGGCTACTGGCCAGAGTAGAGAGATGGATGCGGGATGACCTGTACTGTCGAGGCCGAGGGCCGACACTGCAGACGGACCCCGTGGGCTGATCCGGACTGACGGAGCCCCATATACGAGGATTTCTGTGCCGATGCTTGGCACATGGTTTCATGATATTTCTTTAACCCCCTTTTTGTATATATAACAGGGGACTTAGCCGTTGTTATATATACCCTTACACCAATATTAGTGGAATGGGACGCTAATATATGTGTATTGCCCCCATCATATTTATTTCTGTACATATATTTACCTTTAGGATACTAGAACTTACTTGAGATTGGACTTGGGATACTAGGTGATTCATTGGGACTTGGACATTGGATATACCTATGTGATGGGTGACTTGTACATTCGGGATATAGGAGATTACTCGACATTGTACATTGAGGAGATGTGAGACTTATTTGATGTGAGTGCCCAATGTGGGGCCTGGTTTGAGGATTTGGGATTGGAGTATCTTAGTGGATTGTGATCCTGCCACGACGTCAGGTTTCCGTGGAAAATGACATATTCCACCCTACACCTCACCATTACCTATCTTATGCACAGATTCATATATTGGTAGTACTTGTAGTGTACCCTTATGATAGTTGCATATTTGCTTTCTCATATCTCTATTGCATAGACATTGCATACTACTATTATGCCATCATTGCTTCACATATTGATTGTACCTGCTAGTGTACTCTCCCTATTTCAGCATTTGCATGATATATTATTATTGTAATCGCATATCTTAGATTCATGCTGTACGTGCATTCCTGCGATTACCTGCATATGTTTTATACTATTCACGAGTTGGCAACTCACCCCCGTTGTGCCACAGGTGTTTCAGGTTGTTCCCCAGAGTAGTCGAGGCAGGCTATTCCTCTATTCAGCTATCCAGCTACCACCTTTTGCTACAGATATCGCATCAGCTCACAGTACCATTTTGCTTAGGTGGGTTAGATGGTTATCTGTATTTCATATTGTACCTTCGTTGTATTTTGTACTCTCCATCAGCTATTGTATTATTGACATAGAGACTTGGTGAGGACGTTAGATGTATTATTGTGGATTTGAGGTCTTATTTATATACAGCTTCTATCTCCACTGTTATTATTTTCTGTTGTATTCATGGTGGCTGGTTTCTACAAATGGGTGTTGTTAAAATTTTAAAGAAAGAAAGTAAGACTTTTAAAGAATTTGGGTTGCGATTTCAAATGTTTCAAAACTTGTATTATCTTTTCAGCATTCTTTTCTCGGTTTAGATTTCTGGGTTTGGCTTTCTTTTACTACGTTGCGTCTTTAGGCGTTGCGTAGTATTAGGGCCGTCACGGGCCATTTTTGGGTCGTGACAAAGTTGGTATCAGAGCGTTAGGTTTTACCTTTCGGAGTGTAGGATGACCTTAGTATGATGGAGTAGGTAGCTTAAGCAGAGTAACGTAGTGTGTGTATGTCTGCAGCATACCCACAGCGCGGTACCTTGCATTAAGTGACCTAAGTACAATTTGCTTGACATTCTTTCCTTGATGATTCATATCTTTGAGATTCGATTTCCTCATTCTTATCGAATTTCATCCTATATCTATTTATAGCCTTGCCGCCGATGACTATGGGGACTCAGAGCGATGCAGCGAGGGCCGAGGTCAGAGTTAGCTCGGGTGAGACGAGTACTGACCCGGATGGCACTCTAGTTGCACAGGTGCAGACGGATCAGCCTACGATCTATACTATGGATAGACTTTTGGTAGAGATGCAGGAGTTCCGCCAGACGATGAGTTCTTTGGTTGATGTCGTTCGGGAGCTACGACAGGAGGTTGTCACCCCTGTTACTCAGCTGTCCCTTACGATCAGCATGCAGCAGTCCGTCACCTACATAGCACCAGTGGTTGCAGCTCCAGTTGACGAGATACATATTCCAGGACAGTGGAGGACTCGTACCAGCGTACCAGCCCAGAGGCAGATGTTTGGTCGTCGAGACAGATTTCGTGGCCGTCGCGGGAGTAGCAGAGGCTTAGGACGAGGACAGTCGTTCAGCTCTTACCCCCAGGATGGTCAGCAGTCAGCACGTGGATGTTTTCGATGCGGAAGCCTTCAGCACTTCGTCAGGGATTGTTCCTCAGCACGGCGTCAGGATCGTATTCAGAGAGGCCGTGGACGTGGAGGATTTGCTCAGAGGGCTCAGGCTACCAGAGGAGTTCATCCAGCTGCGGGTAGATGGCAGACACAGGAGTTTGCTTCTACTCATCTGGACGCGCAGACGTCCAATGTGGAGTTTTCAGGTACCCTTGAGTTATATTTTATTTTCTCTTGGTGTATTTGTTGTTTCTTATTTGTACCGTGGTTGGGTAGATTAGTCGTAGTTGTGCTAACTTCTGTCAGCGATCCTTTTGCTGCGCGACACGTATTTCAGTTTCGTGCCAATCGGATAGGAGGTAGAGATTCGTCCGTCGTTTTGATCCTTCTAGAGATGTTGGATTTGACGTTCTCCTGGGCACGGACTGGTCAGCTACGTGTTAGGCGTCTGTGGACTACCGTGCGGAAGCAAGATAGGTTTTGTTTTCCCCGACAAGTCAATTCTTGTTGTACAGGTGGATAGTTGTGCCGCCTCTTACAGCTTGAATTCAGCCCGTTTAGCTAGTCGGCTACTGAGGAGATGTCGTGGATTCTTGACGTTCATTCATGATACCGGAGCCACCGTAGGATTGTTGGACCGGGTTCTTTTCGTGCGAGAGTTTTCCGACGTTGTTCCAGATGAGCCGGCGAAGCTGAGGGAGCTTAAGGTTCAGCTGCAGAGTTTTGGTTTGGGGAGTTTTGTGCGTCTGAGTGTTTCGCTTTTGGAAACTCCTATTTCTGTTCGTCGAGGGGGAAAGACGGCAGTTTAGGGTTGTGTATCGACGGATCGTCAGTTGAACCGGCTTACGGTGCGGATAGGTATCCTTCACCTCGCCGTGACGATTTCTTCGATCAGCTCCAAGTGCGAAACTTTTTCTTAGTGTGTTTGGGATCAGGTCATCATTATTGCGGATTCGGAGTGACGGCATTCCGAAGACTGCCTTGTGCGTGCTACGGGCTTTATGTGTTTTGGTGAGTCGTTGGATTCCCTGGTGCCCTAGCAGCATTCGTGGATATGATGAACCAGATTTTTGCAGGCCGTTCCTCGACCAGTTTCTGTTGGGTTATTTACGACACTCTGGTCTACTTAATGTGTCTTGAGGGACAGGAGTAGCACTTGAGGATTTGTTATGCAGATACTGGGAGAGTACCAGCAGTGCTAAATTCTCAGAGTGTTTCATCAGGCTTGTTTGTGTTGACTCCTAGGTCTTGTAGTCACGGGAGACGGTTCCGTATGGTTCCGAGGGAGATCGTGGCCGTACAGCTTAGGCCCAGACTTGTGTGCAGGACGGAGATCCGCAGATTGTTGGGCTTAGCAGGTTTTTGCCGCCGTTTCGTGCAGGATCGCTAGAGTAATGCTGCACCGTCGACTGAATTGACCAAAAAGGAGGTTTCTTCTCTTTGGACTGAGGCATGTGTACGAAGTTTTCAGCAGTTGAAGATTCAGTTAGCAACTGCATCAGTCTTTCTTTGCTTTTGGTTCGGGCGACTTTGTTGTTTAACTGTAATGTTTCTTGAGTGGGCTCGAGTGTGTACTGAGGTGACACTATAGAGTTATCGCTTTTACTTCCCTACATTTGGAGGAAGTACGAGAAGGATATTACACTCATGATCTGGAGATGGCCGCGGTGGTTTTTGCGTTGGAGATTTGGAGACACTACTTGCTTAAGAGTCGTGTCAGATTTTCCACGGACCGCTAGAGCTTAATGTACATCTCCCTGCAGCGGGTGTTGATTGTTGTGATGGTCTTCTGCAGATTTACAGTTCTTGGGTGATCGTCGAGTATAGCTTAGTTCGTCACTACGGAGGGGACAGCTTGCTCATGTCCGCGCCCGACCACTTTCCTTAAATCGTTTTCGCGAGACACTGCCCGTCGAAGCTCGTACGTCAGAGATACTTGAGCATATTCGGCTGGGTAATGATTCGGAGACCTTGATTGTGACAATGATGTGCTAAGTTAGGGACACGTTTGTGTACCTGGTTTCATCGGGTAGAGACGTGAAATCCTAGAGCATGCACATCTGTCAACTCCTCTGTGCATTCAAGTTCCACCAGCTTTGGCGTGACTTGTGAGATAGTTACGAGTGGACAGGAATGTAAGGGAAGTTACAGGTTTTGTTTCAAGTGTCTGTCTTGTTGCGTGCTTTGGGTCGAGCATCTGAGACCGGCTGGAGAATTGCAACCTTTTTCCGTTCCGAAGCAGGAATGGGGGCAGATCTCCATGAATTTCGTTATGGTTTCTACCCAAGTTTGGATAGGGTGTGACTCCATTCGGATTCTGGTCATCCGGTTATACTCAGTGCTCAGTTGTTTTGTTAAGTTTGTGTGTTGGTTTGTTTGTTGGTCGTCAGCAGCTTGGGATCGTCACTTGCCATCGTTAGGGTTCTCCTTCGATAGCTGTTATCAGGAGATACTCCAATTGGCCACCCTTAGGCTTAGGGGTTAGGTCGTGTCGATCGCCAGCCTGTTATTTTCTGACTCTGCGTAAGTAGGACTTTGTACCCCAGCTAGTCTTGAGATTCGGAGACGGTCCAATTGTGCTAGGTCAGGATGGGGATTGTCCATTTCGAACTGAGGTTTATGACGACTGTGTTGGTCAATAGACTCGAGTTCGTAGGACAGATCATGTATTCCTACGGACCTTCCGATGAGCGACGTGTTGGATTTTGGGAAGCTTATCCCAGGATTTTAGGTCCTCTTAGATCCTATAAGTGAGTTAGTTTTGTTGCCTTCAATTAGGCACTTCCGCCCAGATTATTGGATTTTCACCCCGTATTCCTTGTGATGATACTTTACAATTACCTTCTTGACCTTTCTCACATGTTCGCACCAGACCTTTTAGCTGGGCGCGATCTTTCGTTCACCAGCAGCCATGTGTGCTAATGGCTCGACAGGTGGAGAAACGTCGGTCAAGGGTCTTGCTACCTGTGAGGGGTTTTCTTGGACATAGCCGCATAGTGAGGTAGTCACTAGGGAGGCTGAGAGCGAGATTTGAGGATTTTAATCTTCTTTTTGAAGGTACAGGTAACAGTATAAGTTTTAAATTCGGGGACGAATTTCTTTTAAGGGGGGGAGATTGTAACACCTTAGAATGTGTTTTGTAGCTAATTATATTTTAATATATGGTTTTTAATAAAAAGTTTACCAAATTGGTTTTTAAATATTTTATCCTAATTATTGAGTATTTTATTAGAATTTTATTAGGCACACACACACTTGTGCATGATAACTAGGGTTGTTTTTGTGGTTTAACCATTCTCTTTAGGTTAATGATTTGTGTTTAAGTGCTTTGGGTTTATTGTAGTGCATGGTTGTTTTAATGAAAAGGAATTTTATTAAGGGTTTTATTTTGAATTTGTGGTTTGGTTCATGGTTGACCTTGAGAGAGAGAGAGAGTGAGCATGGGCATCATGGCTTTGCCCATGCCTCATTTAATGAGAAAGAGAAAGAGAAGGGGGGGTCTTGGTTGCTTGCTCTCATTCTCCACTCACTTTCCATCTCTCACACTCTCTCTCACAAACACACACACACCTCACACTCTCAGAAGCAGCAGCAGAAGCAGCAGAGACAGCAACAGCAACAGCAACAACAGATCTTCATCACCTTCATCATCACCAGCACCAGCTTCATCGACACACACACCCTCACACCTAGGAGAGAGAGAGCAGCAGCAGCTTGCATCACCATCACCATTAGCAGCAGCTTCATCACCATCAGCAACATCAACAGCAACAACAACAATAGCAGCAGCAGCAAGCTTAGCAGCAGCAGCAGGTAGCAGAAGCAGCCGCAGGCAGCCCCAGCACTTGCAGTAGCTCCATACACCTTGTCACCAGCCTCTAGGACCCCATAGGGTATATTTTCTGAACCCTATTGCTTGTTTGTGTAGCTTGTGTGGTAATTGCTTCGATTAGTGCTAATTAGCTAGTTTAGTGCTAGTTTTGGGGTTTTGTGAGGTATTGTGGTAATTTGTCGATTTTGTTAGCTACCCTAGGTTGATTTAGTGTTAATAGGGACACTTCAACTGAGAAATCCCCAGATTTCACTAAAATACCATAGGGTTTGTGAATTGTGCAAATTGGTGTTTTTAAAGCGATATTTGTGACTTTTGTGATCTGCTATAAACCCGGACCTTGCAGAGTAAAATTGTGGAAACTGGGACATGATACCTAGGTCTAGAACACACCACCAGAAGACGAGCCCCTACCCCCTTGTTCTGGCCGCCAATTTCTCCAGATCAGCCGCAATTTGCGGCCAAGTTGGGGAGTTGGGTGTTGGTCTTTTGGCTAGGAGTCCCTGATGTGTTGTTTAGGTCTTTGGCATGTATAGTTTTGCAATATCTTGCCTGTAGGAAAATCTGGGACTATATGTCACTTTTGTGTTTAGTTGTGTTTGCGCGATACGCGCGATACGTGAGTGGGTTCTGTGATCCAGCGTATCGCGGCGTGTCGCGATGGTTTCTAGACGCGTACACACACGATTCAGCGTATCGTGCACCCGCGCGTTTAGTTCGCGACGCGAGTTTCTCGTTTCGATTCGATATCGCGTTTCGCGAGATATTTGACTTATATGTGATTTCCTTATCTTGTTTGCAGATTTGCAGGCAGGGACTACGGACACGGCTACAGGGGGAGCAGATGGTAGGATTCACCTAGCGTGGAGTATAGGTGAGTAGATTTAACATCTACAGGGGAATCGCCCGCATGGCATTATGCGTCTGGGCTAGGATTCAAATTCCTGTCGCACATTCTACGTCATTGTAGAATTGCGCCTTACTGCATTTCCTAGATATAGCTATATATTGTGACTAGCAGCCGTAGGACACTGCACACACTCTTGACGGTTCATGTTGCACGAGCACGGATTGCATGCTACACACACACCGTCAATAATTGCCATGTCACACACTACCACTTATAGCTACCATTGCTTACCACACTTGACATCTAGTTTCTCGGTATACCTATAGTGTATCATACCTTTAGTGATAGGTATATTTTCACTTGCGATACAGCTACAGGTATACCTCTTACATATTTTACCTATACCGGGAGGGATTTCCTATATATGTTACTTATACCCAGGGGGGTATACGACATCAGTTCTTATAGGTAGATACCTATACTTTGCTACACCTGTATGTTAGATACATATTCAGTTGTTGTCGCATATTCACATTACTGATGTTACTTAGCTGTACCTTATCATGATTTCGCCTACATCTGGTTCAGCTATATACTTGTGTTTACCTGCTCGCATTCAGATATATCGCATACATTTATTCCTGTATTTATGCATTGTTTATCTGGATTTTATATGATGTTTTCGGGATTTGGGAACCGCGGGAGTTCATGAAATTATGCATACATGAACAACCCGGTTTCCTTGATATGATATTTCGAGCGTCCCCCATGAGTTTTATCGGTGCTGATTCTATGCTCCATACGATGTGTGGTTGCCGTATGAGAGTACATGGTGGGGCCCGGTATGGTTCCCCTCGGCAAGAAGATCGATGGGTTTGCCGATTGAGCCTGGAGGCGGGCGAGTACCTACCGGTGATTGTTTGGACCTGGCAGTTGTCTGGAGGCTACTGGCCAGAGTAGAGAGATGGATGCGGGATGACCTGTACTGTCGAGGCCGAGGGCCGACACTGCAGACGGACCCCGTGGGCTGATCCGGACTGACGGAGCCCCATATACGAGGATTTCTGTGCCGATGCTTGGCACATGGTTTCATGATATTTCTTTAACCCCCTTTTTGTATATATAACAGGGGACTTAGCCGTTGTTATATATACCCTTACACCAATATTAGTGGAATGGGACGCTAATATATGTGTATTGCCCCCATCATATTTATTTCTGTACATATATTTACCTTTAGGATGCTAGAACTTACTTGAGATTGGACTTGGGATACTAGGTGATTCATTGGGACTTGGACATTGGATATACCTATGTGATGGGTGACTTGTACATTCGGGATATAGGAGATTACTCGACATTGTACATTGAGGAGATGTGAGACTTATTTGATGTGAGTGTCCAATGTGGGGCCTGGTTTGAGGATTTGGGATTGGAGTATCTTAGTGGATTGTGATCCTGCCACGACGTCAGGTTTCCGTGGAAAATGACATATTCCACCATAGACCTCACCATTACCTATCTTATGCACAGATTCATATATTGGTAGTACTTGTAGTGTACCCTTATGATAGTTGCATATTTGCTTTCTCATATCTCTATTGCATAGACATTGCATACTACTATCATGCCATCATTGCTTCACATTTGATTGTACCTGCTAGTGTACTCTCCCTATTTCAGCATTTGCATGATATATTATTATTGTAATCGCATATCTTAGATTCATGCTGTACGTGCATTCCTGCGATTACCTGCATATGTTTTATACTATTCACGAGTTGGCAACTCACCCCCGTTGTGCCACAGGTGTTTCAGGTTGTTCCCCAGAGTAGTCGAGGCAGGCTATTCCTCTATTCAGCTATCCAGCTACCACCTTTTGCTACAGATATCGCATCAGCTCACAGTACCATTTTGCTTAGGTGGGTTAGATGGTTATCTGTATTTCATATTGTACCTTCGTTGTATTTTGTACTCTCCATCAGCTATTGTATTGTTGACATAGAGACTTGGTGAGGACGTTAGATGTATTATTGTGGATTTGAGGTCTTATGTATTTACAGCTTCTATCTCTACTGTTATTATTTTCTGTTGTATTCATGGTGGCTGGTTTCTACAAATGGGTGTTGTTAAAATTTTAAAGAAAGAAAGTAAGACTTTTAAAGAATTTGGGTTGCGATTTCAAATGTTTCAAAACTTGTATTATCTTTTCAGCATTCTTTTCTCGGTTTTGATTTCTGGGTTTGGCTTTCTTTTACTACGTTGCGTCTTTAGGCGTTGCGTAGTATTAGGGCCGTCACGGGCCATTTTTGGGTCGTGACAATATCTGCGGAGTGGCTATTGGAATGTCAAACCTGATTGAATATATAAGTCCTATTAAACTTTCCGTAATCGTTTGCGGTTCTGGAATCACTTCCAGTTCTACCATGCTCCCACTACTGTTTTTCTGGAAAAAAATCCATTTTAATAAAACTGTGGCGAGTCGAGAACAATACCACTATTGATCTTCCGGATGGTAGAAAATCAACCCTCGTCGAAGCTAGGGTCAACCCACAAACTGCCATTACAGAAACGTGCCTTGTTATCCAGTGTCTGGTTTTAAGCATAAGCTGGACAACTCCCCCTACCTTAACATCATTAAGATATGAAGCATTCTATATCAAATATAGAAATTTTGGCACTTATTTAATTGGAACCGGATTCAAATTATGCAGCTGTCTCCAGTGCATAATAACTTAATAGAGAGAGGCTGATCAGTATTACTCAACTTAGGAATCCATCCAATTATGAGTAACCTGAAAGAGAAACAAGTTTCTCAAAAACCATTACTATCAATTGAATACTAATCACAAGAATCTACATCTTCGATTTCTTTGAAGAATCCCGATACTTGCGATACATGGTTCTCTACTTTATTCTTATACCCACAACTTCTCAAAACTTAGACATTGTATTTCTACGAAACACTTGTCTAAAAACTAGAGAAGTCACAAGTAAACAGAACATAGTACGATGACCTACCCCTTTGTCCTGACGGACACTGGACAACATACAATACTCTGTATAAGTCCGTTGAGTTGAATAACTCATAACCCGTACGTCGTAGGTTGAAAACTGTTCCCAGGCGATTTCCTCAAATATCACCAATTACAACGAATTCTGATATAATGAGGATGATCACCTAATTCCCAATAACTCGCTCCCACTCAACATCTATAAAACCATACAGATGTGAGAATGAAAACTGGTAAATACACACCCTGGAGTAAGTATCTATTCGGGAAATCAGTTTTTCTATTAACAATGCACAGTGAATATTAAACATTAATATGTTTCGTAGGGGTATCCTGGTATTCTTAGTAATGCCTCTTCCATAATCTAATTCATGACTTTAACCGTATATTTCTTTGCCACCTTTCCAAATCCCTTTATTTGTCTTTAGTCGTTACCTTCTGTACACCATCATTAGGCTAAATGGTTTTCTTCCTTCCCTACCGTTCGGCACCAGCCTATGGTTTGGAATAAGAATATCCAGTAAGCATAATAGGTGTACCCTCCTAATCCTAGGAGTACTCGCAACTTGAGAGAAGATGGCGATAAAAGACAACTGAATAATACCTTATTCCTATTTCTCCTGAACCAAAATCCATCCTCGAAAAAATATCCTTCGAGTTCGTATATAATCATACGATGGATTTATCCAATGGAATTGGATGTTTGTAGTGATACGGGTTGTTCTGGAGAAATGAAAAGGTGAAGTAGGAGTGGCGATGAAATACGTGGTTTGGTCGTAAATGTTAATAGTCGCAATTTACTTTTCCCTCTTTCTAATACCTTTATTTTGTCTTTAGTTATTTACCTTCTGCACACCCTACTTAGGCTAATTGGTTTTCTTCATTCCCTACCTTTTGGCATCAGCCTATGGTTTGGAAGAAGACTATCCAATAAGCGTAATAGGTGTACTCTCCTAAACCAAGGAGCCCTCGCAACCTGAGAGAAGGTGATAATAAAAGATAACTGAATAAACCAATTCTATTTCTCCTGAACCAGGATCCATTCTCGAAGAATTCCCTTCGAGTTCGTATATAACAATACGATGGATCTATCCAATGGAAGTGGACGTCCGTAGTAATACGGGGTGTTCTGAGAAATACAAAGGGTAAAAGAAGGAGCGGTAATGACTTATGCAACTATAGACAATCCAAAAGCCAGTATTTTTAAGAAGATTAGGTCAACTTTGGTCACTGAGTTATAGTCTAGGGTCGGTCAAAAGTCGCTGCCATAAGAGAGAGAGAAAAGAAACACTCTGCGTGCACTCTAGCCTAAATCAGAATGGTTATCACTTTATCTAATTAGGAAACCTCCCACTGTTTTCTCAAATTCTTCTCCAAACCTGAAAGAAGAATTAGTCGGGGTCACCCAAAGAGTAAATCAACTCATCAGTGAGAATCGGGATCCAACTATCATCGCATGATAACTTGATGGAAGCCACTCAAGTTAACACACTCCAGAAGGTATGCGCAAGTCTGGCAAGTTTCTTGTATGTTTGAAACTCCCGATGTAATTTTTATCCCATGCTCTTATGACCTTGACGTAGGCCAACAAATCATAAGCAACATGTCAAGTTCTACCCGTCGTTGTCCTGATCAACTTAAGTCATCGTACAAGCCCTTGACGTAAGCCAACAAGGTGTACGTCTGACTTAAACTAATGCATCTATCTATGCAACAAATGAATACCCAGCAGCTACCAAACACTATGTCTTGACGTAGGCCAACAAACATAGCTTGAATACTACTGACCATCCATAAGAAACAACGGAGGATTACGGCTGGTTTTTGGCGAAAAACCTTTAACGTAATGAACTTGATCTCGTTGAAGGAACCTGATAGCTTTATAAAAATATATAGTAGCGATAACCTTTTGTTAAAGAAGTCACTCCCGGTGAAGGGATCTCGGCTCTTTCCTCGTGGAATGAGGTGCAGGATATTCCAACTGAATACCGCTATGCATAACAAAAGGAAATGTCTTTGTAATAATTTTTAAAATTTGTTCCAACAACATCAAATATAGGTTTGTTTTATCTCGCATTGATAAGAATCAATGCAGTCCCATCAATCAATCACACCAGAAAAGAACGAAAATAAAATGTACATATATGCCATCCGCATTCGTCACTGGGTCCCGTCATCACCCGTTAGGTTACTTAACTAACGACAGAGCGGGGACTGGACTAGCGCGGGTGTAAAACATATACAACATCTAATAGTATATATACTAATATACAATAATCGCTCCAGGCGTGATAAAATGTAACATTACAGAAAAGTAATAAGCATCACAGAACAATACAGATAATCTGGGATCCCCGAGTTTCACAGAGCCGCTGCTGAAACCCGACGTTCCCCTGGTCGTGTGGATAGCCTGTGCAATGAAACCTAGACCCCTATGGGTGTGGCAAGTTACCCGCCAAAACCTGAAGTGAGGTGGTCCCCACGAAATAGAGAATGGAACACCCGGCACTTCACGGAATCTGGTAAATTGAGCACCCCTCCTTGGGTCAACCTGTACCCCCTACGAGTGCGGCGAATAGTCTGTCAATTCAAGAGTGAGGCCCCTCTGCCTCTCAAAGCCATGAGATACGGACCCGTTGCCCTCCAGAACCCGGCTATTCGTGCACCCCACCGCGGGGTAAACCTAGTACAGAAATAAAAATAGTACAACAGGTACATCGACCGCAACCTGGTCGTGCCCCAAAAGAATATTATACAAACAGGCAGTGACGGCAGTCCACATGTTGGACGCTCGCCCCGCAATATCAAATGTACAAATAAATCTGAACAACACTATCATTGCACCCTACTATCCACCACGACAAATCCGCAACATTACAGCACAACACAGAACATCAACGCGAATGTCACGTTCGCAAATCCGTCCAAAAGAACTATAGCAATCAGACGCGGTTTACCGATCAAATGACATTCCCGGTCGGAGATATAATGAAAGTACTGTAAACTAACACGTTTAAAATTTCGATCGACAAAAATTTCCCGAAATGGGCCCCACGTACATCTGGTGTACAGTAACAAAATTTTGGCCCAAAAGACATTTACCAAAAACCACCATTTCCCATGAAAAACCCACTGGAAAAATTTGGCGCGCTGTTCCCACAAAAGCGCAGCGGATCAGCGGCCAAACCATGGTTTGGGCCGCGGATCCGCGGTCGTTTTATGGGATCACGTGCCCAAATTTCACCAGTATACTTCAAAAACCCTGCATGATTTTCTGGAATACTTAAAATGAATTTTAGAACAGTTTAAAAATCGACAGAAACATCATGTACAGAAAAATGTAGTTTTAAAAATTCCGTTCGATCGATCTTTTAAACGCGTTAGCACAAGTTAGTATAGCTTAATGGTGAGGCTCTGATACTACTGTAAGTCCGCGGCAGCGCCCCGGCCGTCTAACAGACGCCAATATGCGGAACAAAACTTTTACGACTGGCACTCTCGCGTACTTTATCCCGGATCGTCCATTAAAGCTAAACTAACAAATTGTAAAGAGGGTAGAATTGTTATACCGAATGATCCGAGTCCTTCGGTCTTCAACCATCATCCCACGCTATGTTGCAACTGATCCGAACTTGCTCGATCTCCGGTCTCGTCGTCCAGGTGGCACCACGTCGACGGATCTTTAAACGGGCTCCCGCCTCTGAACCGAGGCAACTCGATCGTCAAGTTTGCCAAGAGAGATGACCAAGATGAAGTAGAGAATGAGTAGAATACTTTGTCTCGTTACGTCCAAGGTCATGGACGAAAGGTTATATAAGTTGCCATTTGGAATCGGGTAAATGGAAATCGGGTAAATGAGATTTCCATATACTAAACTATCATAATCTTTTCTCACTCAAATGAAATGAATCAAAAATCACACCCCCACACAATGAGTGGCCGGCCAAATATATGAGAGGAGGGAGGTGAGGGTAGGAGCATCAAGTGGTGACCATAAGATTTCAACCTTATCAAGTCATTAAAGAAAGAATGAATCATCAAAATGCATTAAGTGCAAACCTATCACAATTAACCTAGTCATCCTTTATCATTAATGTACCATTAATGACCCAAGTGAGTCACAAGCCTTGTCATCACTTCTAGAACTTTCTAGAAGCATGACTCACTCTGAAGACGAAAAGAAAAATCCGTATTTAACCGAATGTCAAAATACGGCTGATAGAAAACTGGAAACTGGCAACTTCCAAAAATCATCCCGAAACGAATTTCAGGATAACCCCGTACCGGTATAAACATACCCGCATTTGTATTATGACCGAATACAAATGCAACTGAGACAAAGATATTATATCTACACAGTATAATACTGGGTTCCGGCTTAAACCAAAGCCTACCAGTATTATCTGCCCTAAAAATAACACGTGCGAAAACGCACGTGCTTTTTCCGAACCTTGCCATAATACCATACGGCATCTACAACGTTTCGCCCGAACTTGGGAAAGTGTCGGTGGGGGACTCTAATGACTCATCAACACACTGGCACTGGGTATAACCCCTAGCACGTCAGAGGTACAAGCTGTACGTAACGTTTTGCCTATGTATTGATTGGAAGGGAAGCTGATGAGCGAACTCATCTATAAACCCTACTGAGCCTGACAGTGACAATAACCGTACAGTCTGGAACATTCATCTATGAGTATCGCATATACGGCCTAGGGGGCCGGTAAACGTCAGACCCCCAACAGCTGTATAAGTCGTGTCAGAGAGCATCCCAGAACACCCCGAGATTCTGCTGGTATACCTACCAGTATATCTCGATTACCCTGGCCAGGGATTTCGTGTAATGGCTCTCCTAAACACAGCGCGATCTCACTCCCAATACCGGGAGAGACGAATCCCCGAAGATCCGCTCACTTGCCTCCAATGTGGCTCGGGACTGTACCCAACTAAAACCTGTTTGCACAACTCCTTTGAGCGTGGTAGGGTAGTAATCTAAGTACAGTGGGAACTCACACGAGACAAATGACGACCTCAGGTCAATGAACTAACCTGTACACATGTCACCAGGGAACTGCTTTCTGACGATATGTATAATACCAACTAGCATATTCCCGGCGAGTCCTATCCGGTGTACTCATAACCCAATGAGCACCTGTATACATCTTAGGTGATCCAACTGACACCAGTGGCTTGTGAGACCGGCCACCGCCCCTCGTCGGGGTCTCGACTGTATACACTAGTCTACTCTGGAGTATCGATGCCCTGTCTCAAAACTCCCACGACTAGGGACACTTTAAGGATGTGCTTATAGACCCCAGCTCCCACATATATGATCGCCATCATACTGCTGGCAGTCAAGCAAGAATCTTATGGGCTCTATCATAATGATAAAGACAAACCAGATAGCATACTATCATCTCGAGTAAGGCTGTTTTATCGGTATAGGTCCTCTCTCAATCACTGCAATCACGTACCTGCGATCCAATAATTGACTTAGAGGGCACTATATCCAACATGATCCACCCGAGTACCCCAATCCAAGCTATACCTCAAGACTTGAGGTAACTTTCTTTCTCTAGTTGCTAACCAAAGTAACTAAGATGATGTAGAGTTAGGTTGTGGAGTGTTTAGTCTATCCTAATCCATGGTCTCAACTCATGAGTGGTAGGATTAGGGTTTGAAGAAGGAGTGCACTTGAGGAGAGAGAAGGTGGAGATGATAATGAGAAGAGAAAAGCTTCTCACTTGAATATATCAAACATAATGAATTATCAAATAATATTAATTAAATGATTATTCACCATGTTTCATTTATTCAAGAAGAGTGATTTATCATGTGAGTCATTAGATCATTAATGATGCATTTAATGATATGATGAATCATATGAATGAGTCACAAAAGCAATTAATGAAAATGCCATCTTAACCTCCTTAGTCACCCTCCTTCTAGAAGCTTCTTGGATAATTACGAGAACGCCCCTCGCATCCGTGAAAAAACGGAAAAACTGTAGACTGTATAAATCCAATAACCCGATACTAGAATCTGGCTTAAACCAAAGCCGGCTAGTAAAAACTGTCCGAATGTCGTACGTGCGTTTCAAACACGTATGCGTCCGAACCTTTTGTAGTAAACCGTACGACCTCTATATCATTTCTCCTGGAGTTGGGAAAACTCTATGTGGGACTCTAAAGACTCGACTACTACGCTGGCAGTGGGTTTAACCACAGACCGCAAGTGGCACTAGCGGTACGTAACGGTCCCCAGGTAGGTGTCGATAAGAAGGCCGGTGAGGATACCCATCCGAACTCCTACTGAGCCTGTGCATGACAATATCCGTGCAGTCCGGTCTGTTCGTCTAAGAGTATCGCATGTATGGTCTAGGGAGGTGGTAAACGTCAGACCCCTAATAACCGTACAAGTCGTGTCGGTATGGCTCTATCACCATCCGAGAATCTACTGATCAATCTATCAGTAATTCTCAATCAGCCCTGGCCAGGGACTTATGGTAATGACCAACCGATCACTGTGCGATATCAACTCCCTATACCGGGAGAGACGAATCCTTAACAGTCACTCACTGCTTCCACGTAGCTCGGGACTGTGTCCAACTAAAACATGTTTGCACGACTCCTTTGAACCATGGTAGGGTAGTAATCAAAGCACATTGGGAACTCACACGAGACAAATGACGACTTTAAGTCAACGGACTATCTGCACACATGTCACCTGAGAACTGCTATCTGACGTTAGGTATAAATACCATCCAGTCAGTTCTCGGCGAGTCCTGTCCGGTGTACTCACACCCAGTGAGCATCTGTATACAATCTTAGGTGCACTCCACCAATGGCTGCGGGACCAATCCATCACCCTTCCTCAGGGTCTAGATATGTATACACCAGTCTACTCTGGAGTATCAATGCCCAGTCTCGATACTCCTACGACCAGGGACATCTAAGCATGTGCTTATTGACTATCCATCTCCCACTAGTATGACTGCCATCATAACGCCGGAAGTCAGGCAAACATCCTAAGGGCTTTATCAACATGTATATATATATGAATACTACGCAAAATATATCATACGTTAAGATAAAGACAAACCAAATAGCGTACTATCATATTAAGAAAGACTGTTATGTACATACATATCCCAGTATCCTATACAATGAAGGCCTCTAGGGCATATATATCCAACAATAGCCGGGTCATCGGATCAAGTGTTGATTCGATGAAAGGGTACATGTTACATTAGTCAGTTATATATATTATAGCCGGGTTATCGGATCAAGTGTTGATTCGATAATTAAATGTATATTATATATGAGATATATTACATTACATTAACTAATATAAGCTCGCTTTAATGATTCTTTTTCTCACTCGGATAATACATTGATATATATGCGATATATGTTAATTGTATTATTTTCTTTTGTTACATTAAATATTGTATGTGTGATATATAATATTGTAACAAGTTAGGGTTACAAATGCAACATGATTTGTTGAGTTTAAACCTAGTTAGGGTTTGGATTTGGGTTAGCTTTTGGGTGTGCTTTCATGAAGCTTCATGAAGCTTTGACTTTATCTTTTCTCTTTGGATTTTTGTGGAGTCATTCTTAACCCAACCCAAACCCTTTACCCTAGTTTATTCTCTACAAGGGTTAAGCCCCCATGCTTAACTCATGGTTGGATTTGTAACGATAACAATAATTCATTATTCATCACAAAAGGTTTCATCTTCTTCTTCCTCCTTGAAAAGCTTACTAGCTTTTGTATTTGTGATGATATAGTGTGAGAAATTGAAAACAAAAGAGAGAAAAATTCCTACTTCATCATCCTCATCTATTCTAGACACTTGGATTAGGGTGTTCGCTTCTCTAATTACTTAATTAGTGAAGTGTAAGCTTGGGTTAGAGATTCTTCAAGGTAGATCATCTTAGATCATGAAGACTTCAAGTAAGATGCATCATTCACCTCTTGGAGCCTCACGAGAGTCAGAGTTCTTGATGATCGCAGCGAAAGGACCTCAACACGGAGCTTATGAAGTGAAGGAACGGACTACAAAGGTTATAATCCCTATCCCTTAGAAGTAAAGTTGTTTACTTGCTAATTGTTTTGCCTAATCTCTAGTTAAAGATCTTGCTTGGGTTGTTCGGCATATGCAAAATTTGATTTTGGCATGGTTGATGCCTTGTAGAACCTTGTTCTAGTGCCTAATAACCCTACAGTGGTATCAGAGCCTAGCTAGAGCATTAGGCGATGTGTAGACGAAGTTAAAAGTCCGATCGAACCCCGAAACATCATTTGTGGCACCCTCTCTGGAAATTTTCTAAAAAGTTGGTTTTTTCCATATTAAAAATACTCAAAAAATCAAGCAGGTAATTGTATGGATTACTGTGAAATACGAGTCACTGTAGCCTTAAAGTTGCCGCGGAACCACGGTCATACCTTACTTTCGGCGGCGGTTCCACGGCAGTACTTGGATGCCAGGGATAGTTATTTCTAGGGTTCATCCGTATGTATTACTACATACTTCTGGGAATTTTTAATATTACTCGTGTGTTGAGTTTTCTGGAGATCTTTTGTATTCGTTGATTCGATCGGAAAGTTTAACATCGTTTGTTTTTTCGGATAATTTAGAACGTGTTAAAAGGTTCGAACGGATATAAATAACTCACTTTTTCCCGACATGGAAAAATTTCAAGTGTTGGATTTTTCAAGAGTTTGAATCTTTCGGAAAAACATGCAAGCATATATGTGGACCCTCTAGAAGAACATAACCTTAACTCGATTATGTGACCGTCAAAACTGACACTGAACCCTAGGGTTTGTGCTAGTTTAGCATTGCCACATGTGAGGCGTTGGTTTGACCCTTCTACGGCTGGTTCATTGGGGTTGTGACATGTTCTGGAACCTTTTTGAACTCTGCTCAAGTGTTGAGCTATTTGGGAAATCTTAGGTGTTTGCTTATTCGATCGGAAAGTTTAACATTGTCTATTTATCTGGAATGTGATACAATATGTGGAATTCGTATAGTTAGGCATGAAATACGTAATATGTGATATTTCGGGTTTACGATGTTTAAGGTGATGGATTCCAAATGTTGTAGTTTTTCACTTTCTTTTCTGCGACCGTAAGTGTAGTATGTGGTGTATCGCCGGCTTCGTTGCTATAAATCAACGACAATCGAGATACACATACTTGCTTACGTTGATGATATGAGATATTATGTGTTGCTGTGATATGTTATATTGGACTGTCGTGTTTTGAATAGCCGGGGGTTTTATGTGAGATGAGGGTTTTTATTTTCATTCATGTAAAATTCGTTGTATGTAATATTCTTTTATTGGGGCACTTCCGGGTTGAGGATGATGTCACCATTGTATATTATTTTCTTTTCCGCATTAGGATAGACCCAAGGAGGGGAGCACAAGTAACCGGGTTCTAGGGTCCAATGGGAGGCCATCTCGAGGAGTCGAGACCGGGTCTCCTAACCCTAAAATTGGCAGTGTTACTTTCCTCTCTCATAGGGTTCTAGGGATGTGAGTTTGGCTATTCATCGCGACCATGGAATCCGTATTTTATACAGGCTCGCAATAAAACACGGACCTCCTAGTATATCCAATATTTCATATGTTTCTTCTGCTGCTGATATATTGTGATGTGATCATATTACATGCGTGAGACAAATGCTTTATTATTATATATAAGATATATAGTAGATGTTGCTTATGTTTTACACCTGCGCTAGTCCCGTCTCGGTATGCCGTTAGTTAAGTAACCTAACGGTGCATAACGGAACATTGTGGCGAATGCGGATGGCATAAGCGTACGTTTTATTTTCGTTTCTTCTGTGATGCTTAGGAAGCATAAATGATGGGATTTATTAATGAGATTAATAAAAGAAAAGAAACCTAAAATATGTTGTAGAATCAAATTTTCAAAAAGGGTAGCTACAGTTTTTGCTTTGCACCGCGGTATATGCGATATACCCTGCACCTTATTCAATGAGGAAAGAGCCGAGATCCCTTCACCGGGAGTGACCTCTTTAGAAAAACTAGCAGATGCTACAAACTCACGGTTTTGTTTTTGATTGTTTCAATAGTTCTTGCTTTGCACAGCGGTATTTGTGAAATATCATGCACCTTATTCGATAAGGAAAGAGCCGACGATCCCTTCCCCGGGAGTGACCTCTTTAGAGAAACTAGAAAAGCCTCAAAAACACACCTTTTCAAAATCACTTGTTTCTACAACAATATCAAGTTCATTACGCTCATGGTTTTCTGAAAAACCTGCGTAGCCCTCCGTCATTTCAGATAAAGACTATTTAGTATTCATGCTGCGTTTGTTGGCCTTTGTCAAGGCGTAGTGTGCGGTAGCTGACTAGTACTTATCTGTTTAAACATGCGATGTGATTGGATTAGGGTAGTCGTACGACCTTCTTGGCCTTTGTCAAGGGTCGTGTGGGTGGGTTTATTTCAATCAAGAAATGACGGGTTGAACTTGACTAGCTTCCTATGGTTTGTTGGCCTTTGTCAAGGTCATAGGGGGTTAGGGGTAAAAGTATTATTGGGAATTTCAAGGGTTGAAATTTGCAATGAGATTGCATACCTCCTATGAGATAGTTGGATCCCGAGACCCATGTTAGGTTTACCTAGCACCCTATGAAAGGTTTGGAAGCATCACATGTCACAAAGATTAAGTTTTTAGAGTGCTAAGTGAACACACAAAGAATCAATCCTAGAAAATTAGGGTTTCATAACTTTAAACCATACTACAAGTAACAAAGGCTAGGGTTTTGAGAGTACAACGTTTGTAGCTCCCTATGCTAGACTCCTTGGCCACTTGAGAGTTGGAAAACGGTTAGCTTGAGGTCTTCTAACGTCCACGACGATCCACCCGAAGCTCCTTTGTCCAAGCTTGCAACTTCACTTTATCAAGAGAAGAGAATGAAGCTAACACTCTAAACAAGTGGGCAAGACTTGTGTAGAATGGTGTTGTGGTTCTATTTCTCACTTCAAAATCCTATCTTGTTGAGTATTTTGCTCACTTGAGAGATCTAGAGAGCAAAAGAGCAAGGTTGAAGAAGATGATGGCTTTTTAAGAAGAAGAGAAAAGATAATGTCTTATGAAAGAAAATAGAAAATATAAGTATATATATTTTCCACTTCTCATCTCAAACCATGGTTAAATGATAAAGATATTATTTAATTTGAGTTAAAATATAAAAGGAAAGTTAATCCATGGTTAAGAGTAGATGAGCAAGGTTAGGTCAAAGAAGAGTGTAGAAACAAACCATGAATTATCCTTTCCTTTTTCATTTTGTTTTAAAACAAATAGAAATAATTATCCATATAAATAACCAAGGTGTGAGTCTTATATTGCCACCATTTTCTATGTTTATAGAGCCATGATAGAGTGATGTATGTATGCATGTGTGCATGCACATCCATATGTGCATGAACAAGAATGAATGCATACATGCATGCATACATCCAAAAAGGACAAGAAAGGATTTCTAGTGAGAGGCTAATGGTTAAATGATAAATCAACACTTGATTTATCAACCCGGTCATATCACATACGACCCGACCAAAAGCAAGCCGCCCGATTAATATACGGTATCTCATACGCGCATTTTAACCGGGTCCATGCGCATATCGCATACGCGCACCACAACTTTTCGCCTGGACTAGGTAACTCCTTTGTGGGACTCTAAGACTCGTCAATACGCCGACAGTGGGTGATGATCATATCAAGCACCCCCAAGCCGCAAGCGGTCAGCTAAACGTAACGGCCACCCGGGTATTGAGCGATCAGAAGAAAACAAGCGAACCTGCTACAACTCCCGTCGAACCTGCTACAACACCCGGCAACACTACCGTACAGTCCAGTCTCTTCGTCAGATATGCTGCATATCGAGTCTAGGGATGGTAACGTCGACCCCAATAACTCAATAAGTCATGCCAGTGAATGGTCTATAACAGATCGAGAAACTACTGATAACACTTATCAGTAAATCTCAGCAGCCCTGGCCAGGGACTTACTGATATAACCAGTCGAGCACAGCACAACATCAACCCCCAATACCGGGAGAGACGAAACCCCTCCTATCGCTCATCGCCTTCGTGTGTCTCGGGATTGTACCCAACGGCCACCTGTTTGCACGACTCAGTAGAGGCGTGGTAGGGTGGTAATCAAAGTACAGTGGGAGAGCACACAAGACTCAATGACGATCTCGGGTCTACAGACTAACCTGTACCAGTGTCACCTGAGAACTGCTATCCGACGATAGATATAATTCCATATAGGAGTTCTCGGTGAGTCCGTCCAGTGTACCCAGTCACCACTGAGCACCCGTATATGATCTTGATGTCAAACATCGATGAATGTGGGAACATCCATCGCCCATCATATGGGTCTAGTATCATATACGCTAGTCTACTCTGGTATATCGATGCCCCGTCTCGATACACCTACGACTAGGGACATTCTAGGATATGCTTATAAACTACTGATGTCCCACTAGTATGATCTCCATCATAATCACAGTAGTCAAGCCAATATCCCCAGGGCTTTATCAACATGTATGAATGAATGAAAGCATGATCAAATCAACATGTCAGATAAAGAAGAACCAGATAGCATACTATCATGTCGAGCAAGAATGTACACTGAATATATATATATATACATGTATAAATACATCCACTATCACATAATGGCCTCTAGGGCATACATATATCCAACAATCTCCCACTTGCACTAAGGCCAGTTATTGGCGTATCTCATACCCAACATCTCAAAAAGTCGCTCATTCTGCGGCTGAGGGAGGGCCTTGGTGAGTGGATCCGCGGCGTTATTCTTTGTGTCTACTCTCTTAATCTCGATCTCGCGGTGATCTACAATCTCCCGGATCAAATGAAAGCGTCTCAGGATGTGTCTGGATCGCTGATGGGACCTGGGCTCCTTGGCTAACGCCATAGCCCCATTATTATCACAATACAACGGTATTGGATCAATAATGGTTGGAACTACTCCTAGCTCCGAGACGAACTTCCTCATCCAGACGGCTTCCTTGGCGGCATCATTCGCAGCAATGTACTCAGCTTCCATCGTAGAGACTGCAACGGTATCCTGTTTGGAACTCTTCCAACTTACCGCCCCTCCATTGAGGGTAAATATAAACCCAGAGATAGATTTGTTGTCGTCCTTATCACTCTGGAAGCTCGAATCGGTAAAGGCCTCCATTTGGAGATCTCCATTACCATACACCAAGAACAATTCTTTAGTCCTTCGCAAGTACTTAAGAATGTTCTTCACAGCTATCCAGTGATTCTCCCCTGGGTTGGATTGATACCTGCTTACAACACTAAGTGCATAAGCTACATCTGGGCGTGTACATAACATCGCATACATTATAGATCCTACTGCCGAAGCATAGGGTATAATGCTCATGAGAGCTCTCTCTTCATCGGTCTTCGGGTAAGGCACCCCGCTTGGAGTCTTCCATACTAAACCTTTTTAGGATGGTGTTGATGTACCTGGTTTGGGACAATCCTAATAACTTTTTGGATCTATCCCTATAGATCCTTATGCCCAGGATGTATGTGGCATCACCCAGGTCCTTCATGGAGAACCTTAGTGATAAGAAATATTTGACCGACTGTAGCATAGGAATATCATTTCGTATCAGAAGAATGTCGTCCATGTACAATATGAGGAATGTGACAGCTCTCCCTACAACCTTCTTATAAACACAAGGTTCATCTGGATTTTTGATGAAATCAAACTCTTTGATGACATCATCGAAACAGATGTTCCAACTCCGTGATGCCTGCTTTAACCCATATATGGATTTAAGCAATCTACATGCTTTCACGCTGCTCCCACTGTCAATGAAGCCCTCTGGCTGATCCATATAAACGCATTCTTCTAAATCTCTATTTAGAAATGCTGTTTTAACGTCCATCTGCCAGATTTCATAGTCGTAGGGAGCAGCAATAGCAAGTAGGATCCGAATGGATTTAAGCATGGCTACGGGCGAAAAAGTTTCTTCATAGTCCAAACCTGGTCTTTGACGAAAACCCTTCGCCACAAGTTTTGCCTTATAGGTCTCTACTTGCTCATCTACACCAATCTTTCTTTTAAAGATCCATTTGCATCCCACAGGTTTTACCCCAGGGGGTACAACGTCCAAAGTCTATACTTCGTTGGTGTACATAGACTCCATTTCGGATCTCATGGCATCCAGCCACTTCACAGAGTCTCCACTCGTGATAGCTTGCTGAAAACTGGTAGGATCATCATCATCCATGATGCAGTCTTCTCCGTCACCATCAATGAGGAAACCGTAGTACCTCTCCGGTGGGCGAGAAGTCCTACCAGACCTTCGGAGTGGCCGAGGTTCCTCAGTTTCTATTGCAACAGCCGGTTCAACCAAATCGTCATTTGTAGTTTGTGTCTCTAGAACCTCTTCTAGATCCACCACCTTGCCATCATCTTTATCTGTGAAAAACTCTTTTTCCAAGAATGTGGCATACTGAGGAACAAACACCTTTTGTTTCTCTTTGTGGTAGAATAGATATCCATAAGAATTCTTTGGATACCCCACAAAATTACACATGACTGGTCGTGTCTCGAGTTTGTCCGGATTCTGCATTTTAACATAGGCCGGGCAATCCCAAATCTTAATTCTCTTAAGAGATGGTCTCTTCCCATGCCATATCTCATATGGCGTGGTAGACACGGCTTTGGTTGGAACCCTGTTCAGTAGAAACGCTGCAGTCTCCAATGCATACCCCCAAAATGAGACGAGTAACTCAGCATCACTCATCATGGAACGGACCATATCTAATAGGGTCCGATTCCGTCGTTCTGACACACCGTTTTGCTGTGGTGTGTAAGGAGGAGTGAACTGAGAGAGAATCTCATTCTCTTTTAGGAAGTTTGCAAATTCCGTACTGAGATACTCTCCACCTCGATCTGATCAAACCATCTTGATACTCAAGCCGGTTTGTTTTTCTACTTCTTATTTATATTCAATGAATTTCTCGAAAGCTTCGGACTTGTGCTTTAATAAAAATACATGACCGAATCTTGAGAAATCGTCAGTGAACGTAATGAAGTATGAAAAACCACCTCTAGCCTGTGTAGACATTGGACCACATACATCACTATGTATGAGTCCTAGGAGCTTGGTAGCTCTTTCTCCGTGTCCGGTAAACGGAGTTTTGGTCATTTTACCCTTGATACAAGACTGGCAAGTCGCATAAGATTTATATTCAAAAGGGTTTAAATATCCATCTTTGTGTAACTTGTTTAGTCTTGTTTCGTTAATATGACCAAGTCTACAGTGCCAAAGAAAAGCTTCATTTAATTCTGAAAGTTTTCTTTTATTAGTGTGTTGTATACTGAAAACTGTATATTGATTTAGGACGTATATCCCGTTATTAAGTGTACCATACCCAACCAACATTTGATTCAGGTGAATGTTCATAACATTGTTCTGCAATATAAAGTTATATCCTTCATTGTCTAACAAAGAAACTGATATTATATTACATAGCATACTATGTACAAAATAACATGGGTTCAAAACCAATATACACCCAGATGGCAACCCCAAGTGAAACTCTCCCACTGCGACTGTATGTACATTGGAACCATTTCCAACGCGGAGAGTATGGTCACCCGTCTTCAAAACATTGCTATTTCTCAGCCCCTGCATAGAATTGCAAATGTGAGAACCTGAACCGGTATCTAATACCCAGGAAGCAGAGTTTATTGAAAAACAGTTTTCTGTCACAAACACACCTGAAGCGGAAGCATCCCCATGCTTCTCCTTGAGATTTAAGTACTCTGTACAGTTGCGCTTCCAATGTCCTGTCTTGTGGCAATGAAAACATTCACCTTTCCCCGAGTCTCCAGCTTTGGACTTTTCCTTTCCCTTCACCTTTTTAACTCCACCCTTAGGATTGGTGGGCTTCTTCTTTTTCTTTCCCTTGGCCTTAGCCTTTGGGCGAGAAGAGGAAGATTGTCCAATAGTCATAACGGGAGTTTTTACTGATTTCATAGTGCTCTCTGCACTCCTTAACATATTAAGGAGTTCAGGTAGTTCCTTCTCCATGCCGTGCATGTTGAAGTTAACTATGAATTGAGCAAAGGTGGAGGGGAGGGACTGCAGAATAATATCCGTATATTGTTCATTGTCCATTGTCCATCCAAGGTCCTCAAGCTCTTCTATAAGAGCTATCATCTTCAGAACATGGTCTCCTACCGGTGTGCCAGGGGCCATTCACATCTGAAACAATTTCTTTGATGCTTCGTATCGTAATACGCGGGATTGCTCTCCATACAACTCCTTTGTATAGAGGAATATGGTTTGAATGTCCATATTCTCGTGCTGCTTTTGATGTGTATTGTCCATCGATGCAAGCGCGAGGCATTTGGCCGTGGCACAGTCAGCGTCCTATGTCTTGCGGACTTCAATATCCGCAACTGAGGATTTTGGGCCTGGGACAGGCGGGGCTGGAGCCGTGAGGACATATGATACTTTTGTTGGAGATAGTGCCCTCATAGTCAATTATTGGAACGCAGGTACGTGATTGCAATGATTGCGGAGGACCTATCCCGGTAGGACAGTCTTACTCGAGATGATAGTAGGCTATCTGGTTTGACTTTATCAGTCGTGTACATGTTCAGGTGACTGATTGCATGTTACACTTTGATAGAGCCCTTAGGATCTTGCTTTACTACCAACAGTATGATGGCGATCATATACGTGAGAGTTGGGTAGTTTATATGCATATCCTTAATTGTGGTCCCTAGTCGTGGGAGTTTCGAGACAGGGCATCGATACTCCGGAGTAGACTAGTGTATACAGTCGAGACCCCGACGAGGGGCGGTGGCATGTCTCACAAGCCACTGGTGTCAGTTGGATCACCTAAGATGTATACAGGTGCTCATTGGGTTATGAGTACACCGGACAGGACTCGCCGGGAATCTGCTAGTTAGTATTATATCTACCGTTAGATAGCAGTTCCCTGGTGACATGTGTACAGGTTAGTTCATCGACCTGAGGTCGTCATTTGTCTCGTGTGAGTTCCCACTGTGCTTTGATTTCTACCCTACCACGGCTCAAAGGAGTCGTGCAAACAGGTAGTTTTTGGGTACAGTCCCGAGCCATATGGAGGCACGTGAGCGGATCGGCAGGGGATTCGTCTCTCCCGGTATTGGGGGCGAGATCGTGCTGTGTCTAGGAGAGCCATTACACAAAGCCCACGGCCGTGGCAGGAGATTTACTGGTAGGTACTCCAGTAGTATCTCAGGGTGTTATTGGGCTTCACTCCGACACGACTTATACTGCTATTGGGGGTCTGACGTTACTAGTCCCCTAGGCGGATATGCGATACTCATTGACGAACGGACCGGACTGTATATACATTATCACTGTTAGGCTCAGTAGGGTTTTCGGAGGAGTTCGCTCATCGGTCTCCCTTGAGTTCGCTCCTCGGCCACCCTTGAGGTCAGTCCATGGGCAGCCGTTACGCATAGCTAGTGCCGCTGATGGTTTGTGGTTAAACCCACTGCCAGGGAGCTGACGAGTCATTAGAGTCCCCCACAGACAGTTTCCCAAGTTCGGGCGAAACGTTGTAGAGGCCGTATGGTTTTATGGCAGGGTTCGGAAAATGCACGTGCGTTTACGCACGTGTCGATTTTCGGACAGATGATACTGGTCGGCTTTGGTTTAAGCCGGATCCGAGTATTATATTGAGTAGGTATAATATCTTTGTCTCAGTTGCATTTGTATTCGGTCGTAATACAAATGCGGGTATATTTATACAGTTTCGGGGTTATCCTGAAAGTCGTTTCAGGATCACTTTTGGAAGTTGCCAGTTTCCAGTTTTCTATCAGCCGTCTTTTAACATTCTGTTAAAGACGGATTTATCTTTTCTTCAGATATGGTGAGTCATCATTCTAGAAGCTTCTAGAAGTGATGATGAGGCTTGGTGAGTCATTTGTGATAAGGTGACTAGGTTTAATGTCATTGGTTCCATTTTGTGAGTCATTGTTTTCTATAATGATTCTTGTTTTGGTTAAGATCTTTTGTGAGAAGCTTTTCTCTTAAGGTCCCCCCCTTCTCCTACACTCACCTTCCTCCTTCTTTATATAAGTGGCCACCCCTCTCTCTCCTCACTCTCTCTCTCACTTGATAGTTTTTCATGGTTGGAAAAAAGATTATGATAGATTTGGGGTGTATGGAATCCACAGCTCATTTCATTCCATCACCCAATTCCCTCGGCAACTTCATTAACCGATCGTCCACGGACTTGAAAGAAGTGAGACAAAGTCATCTACTCATTCTCTACATCAATCTTGGTCGTCTCTTTTAGCAAACTTGACGATCGAGTTGCCTCGAGTCAGAGGCGGGAGCCCGTTTAAAGAACCGATCATGTGGTGCCACCTCGACGAGGAGATCGGAGATCGACGAGATCGGAGCAGCCACAACGGAGCGTGGGATCATGGTTGAAGAACGAAGGACTCGGATCGTTCGGTATAACCTTCCTACACTCTTTACAGTTTGTTAGTTTAGCAATAATGGCAGATCCGGGTTAAAGTATACGATAGCGCCAGTTTAAAAGTTTTTTGTTCCGCATTTGGCGTCTGTAGACTGCCGGGGCGCTAGCGTAGACTTACAGTGGTATCAGAGCCTAACCATTTTGCTATACTAACTTGTGCTAACGTGTTCAAAACATCGATCGAACCGAAATTCAAAAACGACAAAATCCTAAATTGACAGTTTCTGTTGTTTTTAAACGGTCTCAAAAATTATTTCTGGATGTCTTAAAAATCCGTGCAGGGAATTCTAAGAGCCACGACAAAATTTGGGGTCGTGATCCCTCCAAGCCGCCGCGGAAGGGCGGCCAAACCCATGGTTTGGCCGCGCAACCGCGGCCACGTGGGGAGCACGTGCTCCCAAATTTTGTCAGTTGGTTCTCTGTGGGATTTTGGGGTTTTTGGTATATAAAGTTTTGGCCCAGATTTTGTTACTGTTCACCAGTAAGCAGTGGGGCCCACTTTTTGATATTTGGTCGATCGAAATTTAAACGCGTTAGTTTACAGTGCTTACATTATATCTCCGACCGGGAATGTCATTTGATCGGTAAACCGCGTCTGATTGCTATAGTTCTTTTAGACGGGTTTGCGAACGTGACATTCGCGTTGATGTTCTGTGTTGTGCTGTGATGTTGCGGATTTGTTGTGGTGGATAGCAGTGTGCAATGGTAGTACAGTTTGAGTTTATTTGTACATTTGATATTGCGGGGCGAGCGTCCAACTTGTGGACAGCCGTCACTGCCTGTTGTATAATATTCTTTTGGGGCACGACCAGGTTGCGGTCGATGTACCTGTTGTACTATTTTTCATTACTGTACTAGGTTTTGCCCCGAGACGGAGTGCACGGATAGCCGGGTTCGGGAAAGCAACGGGTCCGCATCTCATGGCTTTGAGAGGCAGAGGGGCCCCACTTCAGAATTGGCAGACTATTCGCCGCACTCGTAGGGGGTACAGGTTGACCCAAGGAGGGGTGCTCAATTTACCGGATTCCGTGAAGTGCCGGGTGTTCCATTCACAATGCTGTGGGGGACTGCCTCGCTTCAGGTTTTGGCGGGTAACTTGCCGCACCCGTAGGGGTCTAGGTTTCATTGCACAGGCTATCCACACGACAGGGGAACTTCGAGTTTCAGCAGCGGCTCTGTGAAACTCGGGGATCCCAGATTATCTGTATTGTTCTGTGATGCTTATTACTTTTCTGTAATGTTGCATATTATCACGCCTGGAGCGATTATGTATATTGGTTTATACTATTAGATGTTGTATATGTTTTACACCCGCGCTAGTCCAGTCCCCGCTCTGTCGTTAGTTAAGTAACCTAACGGGTGATGACGGGACCCAGTGACGAATGCGGATGGCATATACGTACATTTTATTTTCGTTCTTTTCTGGTGTGATTGATTGATGGGACTGCGTTGATTCTGATCAATGCAAAGTAAAACAAACCTATTTGAGTTGTTGGAACAATTTTAAAAGGTGTTGTTACAAAGACGTTTCCTTTTGTTATGCATAGCGGTATTCGGTGTGAATATCCAGCACCTCATTCGACGAGGCAAGGGCTAATATCCCTTCACCGGGAAAGACCCCTTGGACAGAAGTTTGCGTCAGAGTAATAACTTCACTATAGTCGATTACATGTTGCTTTGCATAGTGGTATTCAGTGGAATATCCTGCACCTCATTCCACGAGGAAAGAGCCGAGATCCCTTTACCGGGAGTGACCTCTTTAGCAAAAGGTTTTCGCCACTATATTTTAAAAAAGCTATCAGGTTCCTTCAGCGATATCAAGTTCACTACGCTAAAGGTTTTTCGCCAAAAACCAGTCGTAGCCCTCCGTCACTTCTTTTGGGTATTCAGTAGTATTCAAGCTATGCATTTTAGCCAAAGTTAAGGCATAGTGTTTGGTAGCTGCTGGGTATTCAATTGTTGCATAGATAGATGAGTTAGTTTGGGACAGTCGTTCTGCCGATTGGCCAAAGTCAGGGGCATGTGCGGGTGGGTTCAAATTGACAAGATAGTGATGGGTAGAACTTGGCATGTGACTTATGACATTTTGACCAAAGCCAAGGTTATAAGAGCATGGGGCAAAAATCATATCAGGAGTTTCTAAAGAAACTGAAACTTGCCGAGTATGCGCATACCTTCTGGAGTATGAGTAACGTGGATGCATTCCATCACGTTATCATGCGATGAGAGTTGGATCCTGATTCCCACTGATGAGTTGGTTTACTCTTCGGGCGATCCCGATTGATTCTTCTTTAGGTTTGGAGGAGAATTTGACAGGACAGTGGGAGGTTTCCGGATTAGATAAAGTGATGACCATTCTGATCTAGGATAGAGTGCACGCAGAGTGTTTCTTTTCTCTCTCTCTTTGGCAGCGACCTTTGACCGACCCTAGACTATGACTCAGTGACCAGGTTGACCGAACCTTCTTAAAATACTGGCTTTTGGATTGTCTATGTTGCATAAGTCATTGCCACTCCTTCTTTTACCCTTTGAATTTCTCAGAACACCCGTATTACTACGGATATCCACTTCCATTGGATAGAGCCATCGTATGGTTATATACGAACTCGAAGGGACTTCTTCGGGGATGGATCCAGGTTCAGGAGAAATAGAATTGGTTTATTCAGTTGTCTTTTATTATCACCTTCTCTCAGGTTGCGAGAGCTCCTTGGTTTAGGAGAGTACACCTATTACGCCTATTGGATAGTCTTATTCCAAACCATAGGCTGGTGCCGAAAGGTAGGGAATGAAGAAAACCAATTAGCCTAAGTAGGGTGTGCAGAAGGCAATATGTAAAGACAAAATAAAGGGATTAGAAAGAGGGCAAAGTAAATTGCGACTGTTATCATTCACGACCAAAACCGCGTACTTCATCGCCACTCCTAATTCACCTTTAAAAGAATAAGGTATTATTCAGTTGTCTTTTATCGTCACCTTCTCTCGAGATACGAGTACTCCTTGGTTTAGGAGGGTACACCTATTATGCTTACTGGATAGTCTTCTTCCAAACCATAGGCTGGTGCCGAACGGTAGGGAAGGAAGAAAACCATTTAGCCTAACGATGGTGTACAGAAGGTAACGACTAAAGACAAATAAAGGGATTTGGAGAGATGGCAATAAAATATACGGTTGAAGTCATGAATTGGAATATGGAAGAGGCATTGCTATGAATACCAGGATACCCCTACGAAACATTTTCATGTTTCAGTGCATTGTTAAAGGAAAAACTGTTTTCCCGATTAGACACTTACTCCAAGGGTATGTATTTACCAGGTTTCATTCTCATATCTGTATGGTTTTACAGATGATGAGTGGGAGTAAGATATTGGGAATTAGGTGATCATCCTCATTATATCGGAATTCGTTGTAATTGGTGATATTTGAGGAAATCGCCAGGGTACAGTTTTCCACCTACAACGCACAGGTTTTGAGTTGTTTAACTCAGCGGACTTATACAGAGTATTGTATGTGTAAGTCGATGTACTTCACCCCAGTACTTGTGGGGAGGCGGAATTTTCAAAAACGATCAAGTTTAAACATCGAACATCGACTAACCGCTTGAATCGAAGCTAAACAAATAATAACTAAACACATAGCTATACTAAACTATAGTGTTAAGGGATTATACCTAACGAAACTTGTCCTTCGTCTTTACGTCCTCCTTTGTTCTCCTCGACCTTCTCTAGGTAGTAGACGATCCACCCGAGAGCGAAACTCCAAGCTAAACCTCTAACTTGAGGTAACTAATCAACTTTGATTGCTAATCAAAGATGAAAGGATGATGTAGAGTGAAGGTTATGGATTGTTTAGTCTAACTAATCCTTTGATCTCAACACATGAGGATTAAGGATTAGGGTTTGAAGATGAGAGCTTGAGGAGAGAGAATGTGAGATAAGATAATGAGAAGAGAGAGAGTGTATCATAATATATTATGAAGCATTCTTTTTTAAGAATAATGCATAAAAGAAATGAATAAGCATGCTTCATAAAATATCTAGTGGTGATTCATTAGCATGAGTCATTAAGCAATAAATGTGCATTAATGAAATGAATGAATCACCACCATGACTCACAACCTCATCCAAAAGAAACCTCCTTAGTCACATCTTCTAGAAGCTTCTCGTACAATTACGAGAACGCCCCTCCAATCCGCAAAAATACGGAAAAACTTTAGACTGTAAAAATCCAATAACCGGATACCAGTAACTGGCTTAAACCAAAGCCGACTGGTAAAAACTGTCCGAAAGTCGTACGCGCGTAAACGCACGTATGCGTCCGAACCCTTTGTCGCAAAACCATGCAACCTCTATATCGTTTCGCCTGGAGTAGGAAACTCTCTGTGTGGGACTCTAGAGACTCGACTACTACGCTGGCAGTGGGTTTAACCACAGACCGCAAGCGGCACTAGCTGTACGTAACGGTCCCCATGTAGTTGTCGATAAGAAGGCCGATGAATAAACCCATCCGAACTCCTACTGAGTCTTATGTGACAATCTCCATAAAGTCCGATCCGTTCGTCCAAGACTATCGCATATCGGGCCTAGGGGGGCGGCAAGCGTCAGTCCCCTAATAGCGGTATAAGTCGTGTCGGAGTGAAGCCCATTACACCCTGAGAAACTACTGGAACCTACCAGCAAATCTCGCTTGCCCTGGCCAGGGACTTTGCGTAATGGCTCTCTGACACAGCACGATATCTACTCCCAATACCGGGAGGGACGAATCCTGTCTAATCGCCACTGCCTCCAAGTGCTCGGGACTGCACCCAACTGCTACCTGTTTGCACGACTCCTTTGAACCGCGGTAGGGTAGCAATCTAAGAACAGTGGGACACACTCGAGGCGAAGTAGCAGTGTCAAGTCTGCGGACTACGCTGTACTCATGTCACCTGGGAACTGTTCACTGACGACTGGTATCAAACCAACCAACAGTTCCCTGTGAGTCCTGTCCGGTGTACCCGTAACCTAACGAGCACCTGTATACTATCTCCAGTACGACGTACTGACGGCTGTGGGACAGACCATCTCCCCAACTGGGATGAGAAGCGTACACACCAGTCTACTCCGGAGTATCGATGCTCTGTCTCGATAATCCAACGACCAGGGACCTGAATAAGGATGTGCTTGTAGACTACCCAGCCCCCACTAGTGTGACTGCCATCACAACGCTGGTAGACAAGCAAGATCCTAAGAGCTCTATCAATACGTACACTCACATATTAAGATAGAAAAACCAAGTAGCATACTACCATGTTTAGCAAGACTGTTATATACATGTGAATATCCCAAGCTTCCATTAAGTAATATACAAGCTAGTATGATACAGTAATGGCCTTCTAGGGCATAAACACTAACAATCTCCCACTTGCACTAGGGCCATGTACAGGCATATCGTAGACCAATGATCTCGAGCAGCCTCTCGAACTGAATCTGAGGAAGGGCCTTCGTGAATGGATCAGCAATGTTCTCTTCTGAAGCAACTCTCCGAACCTCGATCTCCTGACGATCAATGATCTCCCTGATCAGGTGATACCGCCTCAAGATGTGTCTGGACTTCTGATGGGACCTTGGTTCCTTTGCTAAAGCTATAGCTCCGTTGTTGTCGCAATACAGAGGTATTGGATCAACTATGGTAGGAACCACCTGAAGTTCTGTTAGGAACTTCTTCATCCAGACTGCTTCTTTTGCGGCATCGCAAGCAGCTATATACTCCGCTTCCATCGTCGAGTCAGCAACGGTGTCCTGCTTGGAGCTCTTCCAGCACACCGCCCCTCCATTGAGGGTAAAGACATAACCCGACATGGACTTGGAATCGTCCTTATCACTCTGGAAGCCGGAATCAGCAAAGGCCTCCAACCTGAGGTCTTTTCCGCCGTAAACCAAGAACATCTCCTTAGTCCTCCTCAGGTACTTGAGAATGTTCTTTACTGCTATCCAGTGTTTCTCCCCTGGGTCTGACTGATACCGGCTTACTACGCTCAGTGCGTAAGCTACATCTGGTCTGGTACACAACATCGCATACATTATAGAGCCTACCGCTGAAGCGTAGGGTATAATAGACATGCGTTCCCTTTCCAAATCAGTCTTGGGAGACATCTCTTTGGAGAGGGTGATTCCGTGACAAGCCGGTAGATTACCGCGCTTAGAATCTTCCATACTGAATCTTTTCAGTACAGTGTCGATATACCTGGACTGCGAAAGTCCCAACATCCTCTTGGATCTATCACGATAGATCCGGATCCCCAGAATGTAAGAGGCATCACCCAGGTCTTTCATGGAGAACCTGTGTGACAAGAATCCTTTGACAGATTGTAGCATAGGAATGTCATTTCCTATCAATAGAATGTCATCCACGTACAAGACGAGGAATACGACACTTCTGACCACAACTTTACTATATATGCACGGTTCATCTGGATTTTTGATAAAGTCATATTCTTTGACTGTCTCATCAAAACAGATGTTCCAACTCTGCGATGCCTGCTTTAGTCCATAAATAGACTTAAGCAGCTTGCATACTTTCCCGCTGCTCCCACTCTGATTGAAACCCTCTGGCTGATCCATATAGACGCTCTCTTCTAAATTTCCATTCAGAAAAGCCGTCTTTACGTCCATCTGCCAGATTTCATAATCATGGAAGGCAGCAATAGCAAGAAGGACCCGAATGGATTTGAGCATAGCCACTGGAGAAAAAGTTTCGTCATAGTCCAAACCAGGTCTTTGACGAAAACCCTTTGCAACAAGTCTAGCCTTATAGGTTTCCACCTGTCCATCTACACCAATCTTTTTCTTGAAGATCCATTTGCATCCTATGGGTTTTACCCCATCTGGAGCAAAGTCCAAAGTCCATACTTTGTTGGTGTACATGGACTCCATTTCGGTCCGCATTGCATCTAGCCATCGTACCGAGTCGCCGCTCTGGATGGCCTGCTGGAAGTCAGTAGGTTCATCATCATCTATGATGCAATCCTCTCTATCCCCGTCTATGAGAAAACCGTAGTATCTCTCAGGCGGATGAGACGGCCTACTACTCCTGCGGAGGGGTGCGGGAATGTTCTGTTCTTCTTGAACCTCTGGTTCTACCAAAATTTCAGTAGCTGTTTGTGGTTCTGGAATTTCTTCCAGTTCTATTTCGCTCCCACTCTTCTGATTTTCCAAAAATTCAGTTTCTAAGAAGCGGGCATGACGAGAAACAAAAACCTTTTGTTCCTCTGCGTAATAGAAGCAATATCCATGAGAGTTCTTTGGATATCCCACAAACTTACACTCTACTGAGCGTGCCTCGAGCTTGTCCGGATGCTGCTTTTTTACAAAAGCTGGACATCCCCACGTCTTCAGGTACTGAAGATAGGGTTTCTTCCCACTCCACATCTGATATGGTGTGGTAGGCACAGTTTTGGTTGGAACTCTGTTCAAAAGATGTATCGCTGATTCTAGCGCATACCCCTAGAAAGATCGCGGTAACTCAGCATTACTCATCATGGATCGTACCATATCTAATAGGGTTCGATTCCGTCTCTCCGATACACCGTTGTGCTGTGGAGTGTACGGAGGAGTAAGCTGAGAGAGAATTCCTTTCTCTTTTAGGTAACCTAGGAACTCGGCACTTAAGTATTCTCCACCTCGATCAGATCTTAGTGTCTTAATACTTTTGCCTGTTTGGTTTTCCGCTTCATTCTTGAATTCCAGGAATTTCTCAAAGGCCTCTGATTTATGCTTCATTAAGAAAACATATCCATACCTAGAGAAATCATCTGTAAAACTAATGAAGTAGGAATAACCACCTCTCGCATGTGTAGACATTGGACCGCATACATCACTGTGTATGAGTCCTAAGAGCTCGCTCGCTCTTACTCCTTGTCCAGTGAATGGAGTCTTTGTCATCTTTCCTTTGAGACAAGATTGACAAGTGTCATAAGTTTGATATTCGAACGTGTCCAAATATCCTTCTCTATGCAACTTAGTCAACCTTCTCTCATTGATGTGACCCAGTCTACAATGCCATAAGAAAGCTTTATTTAAATCTGGAGACTTTCTTTTTAGTGTGTTCTGGACATTGAAAATTTGGAGTTGGTTTAAAACATATATGCCGTTATTTAGAGTACCGGACCCAATCAAACCATGATTAAGGTGGATGTTGACAACATCTCTTACAAACGTGAAATCATAACCTTTATTTGATAACAAGGAAACTGATATGATATTACACGTTAAGCTGGGTACAAAATAACAGTTATGTAAAACCAAAATGTGTCCACTCGTCAATTGTAACACTTTGAAATTTTCGTTGATTGTTTTGGTGATAATTAGTAGTCGTGCATGTTTTTATATTTGTGTGTTCATAGGATTTATAGTTATTAGTGGTGGTGTTAGCATATTAGAAATTTTCCCTTGTTGAGCACACTTGCACACTTAGACTTTTCTTGTGACTTGTTAACCATTCCTTGTGCATGGTTGTTAACTTATCTTTTCCCCACCATTTTGATCTTTTCTAAACCTTTATCATAATTCAAAATACCATTAAACAATGAGGCATGGGGGGGTAGGTAAAAGGTTGACTTGAGACCCTTTTCTTCCCTTCTCTCTCTCTCCTTTTCCCACTTCAGAAATTCTGGAGCTCCAGCAGAGGAAACCCCTCCATTCTCTTCACCTCTTCTTCCTCTTTTCATTCCCTTCAATTCCCAAGCAAATCCTACACAAAAACCACACCTTTTCATCACAAAAATTTAAGAAAAGTGAGCTTTTTAGGGTGTTTGAGGCAAATCTGCATACACGAGTGGAAAAGCTGAGACTTTGGTGTTTAGCAAGGTCTCTAGAAGGTATAAACTCTAGTCTTAACCTCTTTTTCCATAACTTGTTGTATTGTTTAGCAAAAATCCCCTTTTCGTGCATTTTTAGTGAAATTATAGGATATTTGTGATGTATATGGTAGATTGGTGTTCTCATAGTTTGGTTAGCTCCTTTAAGTGTTATTAGAGCTATTTTAACTAGGTTATACCTCAGGTTGCACAAAAATACCCTAAAGTTCCATTTTTAGTGCAAAGTGTGGATTTTAACTAGAATTTGGGCACTGTAGGATCTGCTGTCACCCGAGACTTTTCAGTAGAAATCTAGATGTTACTGCAGCATGTATGGGGAAACTTGAGTGCACCAACCAAACCTGGGAGCCCAATTCCCAAGTGAGGCCGCCAAATATTGCATTCTGGCCGCAATTTGCGGCCAGATGGGGGAGCCATGGGTTGGGGTTTGGGGTGTGGGTGTCTGCTTCTATTTGGGTTGTTTTGGTATATATACTTTTGCAATATCTTTCCTGTATAAAAATCTGGGGTAGAATACCTATTTTCCCGTATTTTCAACCTTTCGCGACACGCGTGATACGTGTGTGTGGGTTTTGGGTTTCTGCGTATCGCGACGCGTCAGGATGCGTTTAGGTGCGTAACCACACGTTTTAGCGTATCGTGCACACGCGCGCTTGGTTCGCGACACGAGTTATTGGTTCGGCTTAAATGTCGCGTTTTCGTGATTTCAAGCTTACGTGTGATATATTGTGTAATTCTAGGTTCGCAGGCGGGTACAACGGACGCGGCGCAGGAGGGGACACAGGTTGTTGGCTATACCTAGTGGAAGGCTACGGTGAGTAGATTTCACATCTACGGGGGTATCGCCCGCATGGCGTTCTACGTCAGGGCTGATAGGACCTTATAGTGTTCTATATATATATATATATTGCATGTTCATAGTTACTAGCTAGTGCATTGCATACCTACTACATACATCACATTGGATCATTGCATTGTAGCTCATTTGTATGTGACATGACTTGATACTCATATTTGATACCTATATCACATTGGATCATTGCATTGTAGCTCATTTGTATGTGACTTGACTTGATACTCATATTTGATACCTATATCACATTGGATCATTGCATTGTAGCTCATTTGTATGTGACATGACTTGATACTCATATTTGATACCTATATCACATTGGATCATTGCATTGTAGCTCATTTGTATGTGACATGACTTGATACTCATATTTGATACCTATATCACATTGGATCATTGCATTGTAGCTCATTTATATGTGACATGACTTGATACTCATATTTGATACCTATATCACATTGGATCATTGCATTGTAGCTCATTTATATGTGACATGACTTGATACTCATATTTGATACCTATATCATATTGGATCATTGCATTGTAGCTCATTTATATGTGACATGACTTGATAATCATATTTGATACCTATATCACATTGGATCATTGCATTGTAGCTCATTTGTATGTGACATGACTTGATACTCATATTTGATACCTATATCACATTGGATCATTGCATTGTAGCTCATTTGTATGTGACATGACTTGATACTCATATTTGATACCTATATCACATTGGATCATTGCATTGTAGCTCATTTATATGTGACATGACTTGATACTCATATTTGATACCTATATCATATTGGATCATTGCATTGTAGCTCATTTATATGTGACATGACTTGATAATCATATTTGATACCTATATCACATTGGATCATTGCATTGTAGCTCATTTGTATGTGACATGACTTGATACTCATATTTGATACCTATATCACATTGGATCATTGCATTGTAGCTTATCTATATGTGACATGACTTGATATTCATACCTGATACACATATCACATCACAATTACTTGTATATTTCTTTGATGGTATCGACTTGTACTAGACATAGAGTAGTACCCCCAGACTGTATGATCTGATGATAGTGATACCTGTTATATGACGAGATAGTGAGGTATTGACCTGTACCCAGCTTTGGGGATGCCGTACGATGATTTACCGTACGAGCCGATATTGATGATAGATCCGCACTCATACTTGAGGATATCTTACAATATGACATTGAGGCGAGATCACCGACTATATACCTATAGATATACATCGACTCAGATTTAGGTAGTTTCCACACCTACCCCCCCCTGATTTGACTTGATACTTAGATGTAGTTTGCATAGTAGATTCGTCATTGTGGTGTTCTCTATTCCCGAGTCATGCTCATTTTAAATGGCAAGCCGCGTTACTGTTCATTTACTATTCACTCTACAGCTCGCATTGTATCGCATACTTAATATTTTATCATGATGATCTCTGATCGGAGCCTATGAGCTCGATGTGATGGGAGCCTATGTGCTCGGAGCCTATGAGCTCGATGTGATGGGAGCCTATGTGCTCGGAGCCTATGAGCTCGATGTGATGGGAGCCTATGTGCTCGGAGCCTATGAGCTCGATGTGATGGGAGCCTATGTGCTCGGAGCCTATGAGCTCGATTGGAGAGGAGCCTCTGTGCTCGGGACCTTTATGGTAGATGGTATATTATATTCCCCTACCCCCTATTTATTGCATATGCATTGCATACATGAGGCTTATTGTCAGTGGGTGACGGGTGGACGGGTTCCACATATATTTACAGACATGCATTTACACTGATCATACTTCATTGTATATATAACAGGGTATGAGGGCGCTGTTATATATACCCTTACACCAATATTAGTGGTATGGGACGCTAATATATGTGTATTGATATCTTTGATACTTCATCATATTTACTTCATGCAGACATACCTTACACTGATGACATGTTATTACCCGAGTACCTGGCACTACATACATATTTAGATGTTACCTTGCCACCTTATCACTCTCAGATATACTCTTGTGGATTATATTACTGATTGTTGACTTAGGATTATGTCTTGCATTCGATTTCTGCTTGTAGATGTTTCTATTCACGAGTTGGCAACTCACCCCCGTTGTGCCACAGTGTTTGCAGGTTGCCCTTCGGAGTAGTCGCGGCAGGCTGCCTTGCATCTTTTGACGCAGATACCCCCACAGTTGGTGTACTAGCTCTTTTGCTGATAGGTGGGTTTTGTGCGGTATCTGTTTATCTTTCAGTATGTACATTGTTGTATCTAGTATGCTCCATCTACCATGTATGTATTTGACTTAGAAACAGTGTGAGGACGATGTTGTATTATTTTGTATTCTGGTGTCGAGCTCGTTGTGAGCCGGCTGTACTTTCAGTTTATTCTACCTGTGATGTTCCCACTTGTGGATCTTGATCTTCGCTACGGCGTCGTATATTACTATCTGGTGCTTGTTTACTTAGATTTCTTATCATGATCGTAAGTGTTTCCATTTAAAACTTCTATCACTCTATACTTTCACTGGTTTGATTTTCTGGGTTTTCGGTTCACTTAGCTGCGTCACGCCTGTAGACGTTACGTGGTTAAGTTGCCGGTTACGGGCCAAACTTCGGGTCGTGACATCAATCCTAGGTGATAATCCCCGACGGACGCAGCTCCCACGCTAGCTCCGTTAGCAACCCTGAGGATCATATCACCTTCCTTCAGCACTCTACGGTTTCTCAGTGCCTGCAATGAATTGCAAATATGAGATCCTGATCCGGTATCCAATACCCAGGAAGTAGAGTTGATCGACAGACAATTCTCAATTACAAACACACCTGAAGTCGAAGCCACAGCTTGCTTCGGTTCCTGGTTCTTGGCGTTCCACGCCTTGCAATCCTTCTTCCAGTGCCCTTTCCTGTGACAATGGAAGCACTCATCCTGACCAACTATCGGTACTGCTTTCTTTTTCTTTCCCTTCCCTCCCACCTTACTAACACCTCCTCTAGGTCTGGGTGCGGCCTTCTTCTTCCTTCCTTTGGCCCTAGCCTTGGACCCGGAAGAAGATGAACCGCCAACAAACATAGCGGGTGTTTCCCTTGCCTTCTGCAAGGTGCCCTCCGCACTCCTTAACATGTTCAGGAGTTCCGCAAGTTCAACTTCTTTTCCTTGAAGATTGAAGTTGAGGATAAACTGGGCGTAGGTGGGAGGAAGGGACTGGAGAACAAGGTCTGTATAGAGCTCATTATCCAAAGTCGTCCCAAGGTCTGCGAGCTCTTCTATATAGCCAATCATCTGTAGGACATGTTCACCTATGGATGACCCGACAGCCAACCTCGCTCGAAACAATTTCTTAGAGGTCTCGTATCTTGCTATACGAGATTGCTCTCCATAAAGTTCCTTTGTATGGAGAAATATGCCATCTAGGGACATATCCTCGTGCCTCCTCTGATGTTCATTGTTCATCGAGGCAAGCACGATGCACTTGGCTCTCGCGCAATCTAAATCCCAGGTTTTGCGGATTTCCTTATCCGCATTGCTGGATTTGGGACCAGGGACAGCAGGTGCCGTAGCGGTGAGGACGTACCCCAGTTTGTCATAGGTCAAAGCCATCTTGACATTCCGCAGCCAATCTTTATAGTTTGGCCCTGTCAGTATATTTTTCTCTAAAAGTAACTTAAGTCCAGTCATTTTCAGGGTCGCTGCAATTAGGAGAGAGAGAAGAAAACTCTTTAGCATGATGCTCTTGCAAGTTTAGAATGGTTTTTAGTTTATCTAAACTGGATGGCTCCCACTGTTTCTCGAATCCTTCCTCAAACCATAAAAGAAGAATTAGCCAAGACTATTCTCACCGTACAATACTTGCTTAACCGTTCAGCCAGGCTGGTGTCGATACTTCGAGGGAGGTTTTCCAACGCTTTCGCGAAGTTCCTTAATTAAATAACCTCTTTTCTCTGGGGGCGTAACCCCGCTGACACTTTTCTGGACACCTACTAGGTTTATAGCATTGATCGTTAAGCGACGAATATCCTGATAAGTAGCATATACTCACAGTAGGATCGGGATCCAAATATCATCGTATGATAATGTTGAAGGAATCCTACCAACATTCATCAAACTCCAAATGGTATGCATCTCTTTGCAAATTTCAGTTTCTTTAGAAATTCCCGATATAAGTTTTTGCCCCATGCTCTTATGACCTTGACGTATGCCAACAAATCATAAGTCACATGTCAAGTTCTGCCCATCATTATCTTGTTAATTTGAACCCACCCATATATACCCTTGACGTATGCCAACAAGGTAATGCGACTGTCCCAAACCAACACATCTATCTATGCAACAAATGAATACCCCAGCAGCTACCAAACACTATGCCTTGACGTATGCCAACAAGCATAGCTTGAATACTACTGACCATCCATAAGAAATGACGGAGGGCTACGACTGGTTTTGGCGAAACCGTGAACGTAGTGAACTTGATATAACCGAAGGAACCTGATAGCTTTTAAAAGGAGTGGTTAAATCTCCGCATTTAAAAATATCTGTTTTAAAAATAACCGAGTGGTTTCTTTTAAATTGTTCCAACGATTTAAACTTTGGTTTGTTTTACTTTGCATTATAGATAATGCGTCCCATCATTAACCTATCATTGCAGAAAATAACGAAAATACAACGTCCTCTTATGCCATCCGCATTCGCCACGGGGTCCCGTCATCACCGTTAGGTTACTTAACTAACGACAGAGCGGGGGCTGGGCTAGCGCGGGTGTAAAACATAAGTGGCGTCTAAATAGCTATCATAAATATAGATATTTTACATTCGTCTGACGCAATGATATTCATTCCAGAACACAGATAAACAATATTGGATTTGCAAGCAATCTGTATTTCTTTTGAGCCTGCAAGAAAAGACAGATTACACAGTTGTGATGAATAGCCGTTACCCCACCCTCGACCCCTACGGGTACGGCAAACTACCCACCCGGCAGTCTGTGTACCCCACCTTGGGTCAGTCCTAGGAGCAAAAACAGTAAAATGAAATAATACAACGGTGGCTACGACCGCAACCTGGAAGTGCCCCGCGAAAATAATATTACAACAAATTACATTTACAACAAATGAATTAAACGATAACCCATTGCTAACCCCGGCTATACACCACAACAGTCCAATACAGTTTATATGCACAAACAGATATAACCATTTCAGAAATATGCAACCCCCTGCCAACCGACATACTAGCAGTTAGGGGAGGTTTACGAACACATTAAACAATCACAGATATAATCCAATACGCAAATACTGTACAATTCGATCGAATAAACAACATCAATATTGCTCCAAAATCTGCTCTGTTAAACAGTAACCTGAGCAATAATTAAATATTCCAGAAAACCCAAAACACCACAGGGGACCCACCCAAAAAAAACGAGTTCCTGACTCGTCAACTCGGCCGCGGTTGCGCGGCGGATCGGTGGGATCCGCCGCCCTTCCGCGGCACTGTAGACGAATCAGAAGCCCAAATTTTTTTGGGTGTTCTCCTGTGGTCATGTCAAGCTCTCTGAACACACCTGAAAAATTTTCTGACTTGATTTTAACTTCGACAGAAACTTGACAGAATTAGGGTTTTGCGGCTTTGTTTTTCCGTTCGAAATTCGTACAAATTTGCAATTAAGTTATTTATTGTTTAGCGAGGCTCTGATACCACTGTAAGTCGATGTACTTCACCCCAGTACTTGTGGGGAGGCGGAATTTTCAAAAACGATCAAGTTTAAACATCGAACATCGACTAACCGCTTGAATCGAAGCTAAACAAATAATAACTAAACACATAGCTATACTAAACTATAGTGTTAAGGGATTATACCTAACGAAACTTGTCCTTCGTCTTTACGTCCTCCTTTGTTCTCCTCGACCTTCTCTAGGTAGTAGACGATCCACCCGAGAGCGAAACTCCAAGCTAAACCTCTAACTTGAGGTAACTAATCAACTTTGATTGCTAATCAAAGATGAAAGGATGATGTAGAGTGAAGGTTATGGATTGTTTAGTCTAACTAATCCTTTGATCTCAACACATGAGGATTAAGGATTAGGGTTTGAAGATGAGAGCTTGAGGAGAGAGAATGTGAGATAAGATAATGAGAAGAGAGAGAGTGTATCATAATATATTATGAAGCATTCTTTTTTAAGAATAATGCATAAAAGAAATGAATAAGCATGCTTCATAAAATATCTAGTGGTGATTCATTAGCATGAGTCATTAAGCAATAAATGTGCATTAATGAAATGAATGAATCACCACCATGACTCACAACCTCATCCAAAAGAAACCTCCTTAGTCACATCTTCTAGAAGCTTCTCGTACAATTACGAGAACGCCCCTCCAATCCGCAAAAATACGGAAAAACTTTAGACTGTAAAAATCCAATAACCGGATACCAGTAACTGGCTTAAACCAAAGCCGACTGGTAAAAACTGTCCGAAAGTCGTACGCGCGTAAACGCACGTATGCGTCCGAACCCTTTGTCGCAAAACCATGCAACCTCTATATCGTTTCGCCTGGAGTAGGAAACTCTCTGTGTGGGACTCTAGAGACTCGACTACTACGCTGGCAGTGGGTTTAACCACAGACCGCAAGCGGCACTAGCTGTACGTAACGGTCCCCAGGTAGTTGTCGATAAGAAGGCCGATGAGTAAACCCATCCGAACTCCTACTGAGTCTGATGTGACAATCTCCATACAGTCCGGTCCGTTCGTCCAAGACTATCGCATATCGGGCCTAGGGGGGCGGCAAGCGTCAGTCCCCTAATAGTGGTATAAGTCGTGTCGGAGTGAAGCCCATTACACCCTGAGAAACTACTGGAACCTACCAGCAAATCTCGCTTGCCCTGGCCAGGGACTTTGCGTAATGGCTCTCTGACACAGCACGATATCTACTCCCAATACCGGGAGGGACGAATCCTGTCTAACCGCCACTGCCTCCAAGTGCTCGGGACTGCACCCAACTGCTACCTGTTTGCACGACTCCTTTGAGCCGCGGTAGGGTAGCAATCTAAGAACAGTGGGACACACTCGAGGCGAAGTAGCAGTGTCAAGTCTGCGGACTACGCTGTACTCATGTCACCTGGGAACTGTTCACTGACGACTGGTATCAAACCAACCAACAGTTCCCTGTGAGTCCTGTCCGGTGTACCCGTAACCTAACGAGCACCTGTATACTATCTCCAGTACGACGTACTGACGGCTGTGGGACAGACCATCTCCCCAACTGGGATGAGAAGCGTACACACCAGTCTACTCCGGAGTATCGATGCTCTGTCTCGATAATCCAACGACCAGGGACCTGAATAAGGATGTGCTTGTAGACTACCCAGCCCCCACTAGTGTGACTGCCATCACAACGCTGGTAGACAAGCAAGATCCTAAGAGCTCTATCAATACGTACACTCACATATTAAGATAGAAAAACCAAGTAGCATACTACCATGTTTAGCAAGACTGTTATATACATGTGAATATCCCAAGCTTCCATTAAGTAATATACAAGCTAGTATGATACAGTAATGGCCTTCTAGGGCATAAACACTAACAGTATGTTGTCCAGTGTCCATCAGGACAAAGGAGTAGGTCCTCGTACTATGTTCTGTTTACTTATAACTTCTCTAGTATTTAGACAAGTGTTTCGTTGAAATACAAGGTCTAAGTTTTGAGAAGTTGTGGGTATAAGAATAAAGTGGAGAACCAGGTGTCACAAGTATCGGGATTCTTCAAAGAGATAGAAGATGTAGATTCTTGTGATTGGTATTCAGATGATAGTGATAGTTTTGAGAAACGTTTTCTTTTTCAGGTTACTCATAATTGGATGGATTCCTAAGTTGAGTAATGATGATTAGCCTTTTTCCATTAAGTTGATATGCACCGGAGACAGCTGCATGGATTGAATCTTGGTTCCAATTAAATAAGTGCCAAAGTTTCTGTATTGGATATAGAATGGATCGTACCTTAAAAGAAATTAAGGTACGGGGAGTTGTCCAGCTTATGATTAAAACCAGACACTGGATAACTCAGGGCACGTTTCTGTAATGGCTGTTTGTGGGTTGACCCTGGCTATGACGAGGGTTGATATTCTGCCATTTGGAAGATCAATAGTGATATTGTTCTTGACTCGCCACAGTTTTTGTAAAAATGGATCTTTTTCAGAAAACAGCAGTGGGAGTATGGTAGAACTGGAAGTGATTCCAGAACCGCGAACGATTACGGAAAATTTAATAGGACCTATACATTCAATCAGGTTTGACATTCCAATAGCCACTCCGCAGGTATGGTAGGTAACCTCAGACACCCGAGAGGTACTTCGGTAGGCTCAAGGACGGTGACAGGGAGGTTCTTATCTACCCAGACTTGACACTACTGTTGTTCCAGGATATGAGACCCGGTAGGAGGGTTGTCGTAGTCAGTGGGAGCAACGGAAGCATGGTGGGCAAGTAGCTTATGTCTATTTATAGACTAGAGCAGTTATAGCGGAGATAGATCATCTATTTTTGATGTGACAGTCATGGGTTTGACTTCAATCAGAATAAGGGATGGATCAGTTAAGAAGGTAGTAGGGTGTGATGTCATGGTATCTGGATGACATACACAGAGTAGGAAGTAAAATTCCTATACTACGATCGGTTGTACTGTGGTAGTCACACAGTTGTTTCTCCAGACAGGATATGGATATAATATTTGACATTCTGGTTTCTAGATCTATGGTTTTAGATCTGGATTTAGGTAGTTTCCTAATGTGGGTACTTTGACAGATATTCTAATGGTTTTTGGAATAGTTGACTCCTAGAATGGTAGTGTACCTGCAGGTGATGGAGTCACCCTCTCTAAAGGTGTCGTATAGACTAAAGGGGAGAGGGATGTGCATGATTGGCAGATCACTTGCTTAGGCAATTGAGTCAATCATGAGATGTCAAGTACCGCACCAAATGTTGTTTTTGCACTAGATGCAATAAGTTTGTATTAATCCAATCCTGGAGAAACATAAGGAAGCAGTTTTAGAACATTAGTACATATTCTATGGATTTGATAACGGCAGCCTCTTTCGGGAGACGGTTATCATTCCAGGCTTCAAAGGTGACATGGATGACAGAGTGATTGTCAGAGTTTTAGTTTTCCTTCTGACGAAGGACAGTATTTTGGACAGGTGGTTCCAGAGGATACTGATTAGGTTCAGTGATCCATACAGTCTAAGAAGTTTGGATATGGAGTTCATTTATGAACTATCCAAACATATTCTAAGACAGGTACTACTCAATTCGGGAGATGGCTTTCTCCGCGAACTTGAGATTAAGAGAGATACAGAAAGAAACTTCTAGGCGGATCCACTCACCGAGGCTATTTCTCGAACACAATAGTTTTACAAACGGGCTTTGTGAAACTGATTAGTAGAGGAGTTGGATGTTCGGTTTCACACGGGCTGTGAGTAGTCGACATCGCAATATTAGCCTTGAGTGCAAGTGGGAGATTGTTGGAGATAGTGCCCTCATAGTCAATTATTGGATCGCAGGTACGTGATTGCAATGATTGCGGAGGACCTATCCCGGTAGGACAGTCTTACTCGAGATGATAGTAGGCTATCTGGTTTGACTTTATCAGTCGTGTACATGTTCAGGTGACTGATTGCATGTTACACTTTGATAGAGCCCTTAGGATCTTGCTTTACTACCAACAGTATGATGGCGATCATATACGTGAGAGTTGGGTAGTTTATATGCATATCCTTAATTGTGGTCCCTAGTCGTGGGAGTTTCGAGACAGGGCATCGATACTCCGAAGTAGACTAGTGTATACAGTCGAGACCCCGACGAGGGGTGGTGGCCGGTCTCACAAGCCACTGGTGTCAGTTGGATCACCTAAGATGTATACAGGTGCTCATTGGGTTATGAGTACACCGGACAGGACTCGCCGGGAATCTGCTAGTTAGTATTATATCTACCGTCAGATAGCAGTTCCCTGGTGACATGTGTACAGGTTAGTTCATCGACCTGAGGTCGTCATTTGTCTCGTGTGAGTTCCCACTGTGCTTTGATTTCTACCCTACCACGGCTCAAAGGAGTCGTGCAAACAGGTAGTTTTTGGGTACAGTCCCGAGCCATATGTAGGCACGTGAGCGGATCGGCAGGGGATTCGTCTCTCCCGGTATTGGGGGCGAGATCGTGCTATGTCTAGGAGAGCCATTACACAAAGCCCATGGTCGTGGCAGGAGATTTACTGGTAGGTACTCCAGTAGTATCTCAGGGTGTTATTGGGCTTCACTCCGACACGACTTATACTGCTATTGAGGGTCTGACGTTACTAGCCCCTTAGGCGGATATGTGATACTCATTGACGAACGGACCGGACTGTATATACATTGTCACTGTTAGGCTCAGTAGGGTTTTCGGAGGAGTTCGCTCATCGGTCTCCCTTGAGTTCGCTCCTCGGCCACCCTTGAGGTCAGTCCATGGGCAGCCGTTACGCATAGCTAGTGCCGCTGACGGTTTGTGGTTAAACCCACTGCCAGGGAGCTGACGAGTCATTAGAGTCCCCCACAGACAGTTTCCCAAGTTCGGGCGAAACGTTGTAGAGGCCGTATAGTTTTATGGCAGGGTTCGGAAAATGCACGTGCGTTTACGCACGTGTCGATTTTCGGACAGATGATACTGGTCGGCTTTGGTTTAAGCCGGATCCGAGTATTATATTGAGTAGGTATAATATCTTTGTCTCAGTTGCATTTGTATTCGGTCGTAATACAAATGCGGGTATATTTATACAGTTTCGGGGTTATCCTGAAAGTCGTTTCAGGATCACTTTTGGAAGTTGCCAGTTTCCAGTTTTCTATCAGCCGTCTTTTAACATTCTGTTAAAGACGGATTTATCTTTTCTTCAGATATGGTGAGTCATCATTCTAGAAGCTTCTAGAAGTGATGATGAGGCTTGGTGAGTCATTTGTGATAAGGTGACTAGGTTTAATGTCATTGGTTCCATTTTGTGAGTCATTGTTTTCTTTAATGATTCTTGTTTTGGTTAAGATCTTTTGTGAGAAGCTTTTCTCTTAAGGTCCCCCCCCTTCTCCTACACTCACCTTCCTCCTTCTTTATATAAGTGGCCACCCCTCTCTCTCCTCACTCTCTCTCTCACTTGATAGTTTTTCATGGTTGGAAAAAAGATTATGATAGATTTGGGGTGTATGGAATCCACAGCTCATTTCATTCCATCACCCAATTCCCTCGGCAACTTCATTAACCGATCGTCCACGGACTTGGACGAAGTGAAACAAAGTCATCTACTCATTCTCTACATCAATCTTGGTCGTCTCTTTTAGCAAACTTGACGATCGAGTTGCCTCGAGTCAGAGGCGGGAGCCCGTTTAAAGAACCGATCATGTGGTGCCACCTCGACGAGGAGATCGGAGATCGACGAGATCGGAGCAGCCGCAACGGAGCGTGGGATGATGGTTGAAGAACGAAGGACTCGGATCGTTCGGTATAACCTTCCTACACTCTTTACAGTTTGTTAGTTTAGCAATAATGGCAGATCCGGGTTAAAGTATACGATAGCGCCAGTTTAAAAGTTTTTTGTTCCGCATTTGGCGTCTGTAGACTGCCGGGGCGCTAGCGTAGACTTACAACTTTATCATAAGTCAAGGCTATTTTCAGATTTCTCAGACAGTCTTTATAATTGGTCCCATTCAGTTTGTTTTTATCTAGTAGTAGCTTGAGTCCAGTCATTGGTATCTGCCATTAAGAGAGAGAAAAGAATACACTCAGCGAAAGCTCTTGCATAGATCAGATTGGTTATTATATTGTCTAATCGATGTCTCCCACTGATTTAATCAAGTTTTTCTTTCAAACCTTTAAAAAGAAAACTAGCCAGGATTAATTACAGTCTACAACTTCGCTAACCGTTCAGCCAGGCCAGTGTCGGTACTTGAGGGAGGTTCCCCGTGCTGTCGCACGGACCTAATTAAAGTAAACATCGTTTTCCCAGAGGCGTAGCCCCGTTAACACCTTTCTAGACACCTAATGAGTTAGCTAATTATAAACTGCAAAACTCTCCTTGGAGCAACTATTGCCCACAGTGGGATCGGGATCCAACCATCATATGGAAGGTATGCAATCTCATTGCAAATCTCAACACTTGAAATTCCCGATGTGATTTTTACCCCTAGTACTTATGACCTTAACTATGGTCAACAAATCATAAGTACCAGTCAAGTTCTACCCGTCATTTCTTGATCAATTAGACCCACCCATATGACCCTTAACTATGGTCAACAAAGTCGCATGAATGTCCTAATTAATCTGCATCATATGCAGTGTAGGAAGACATCACTTAGCTACCTTGCACTACGCCTTAACTAAAGTCAACAAACGTAGCACGAATACTAAGTACTCTACTTCCTAAAATGACGGAGGGTTGCGGATAATTTTTAAGAAAATCTTTAACGCTTTGAACTTGATATCGTCGTAGAATCAAATGGTTTTGAAAAGGAGTGGCTTGTGCTCCGCAGTTTTTGAAAAACAGCTTTTCATAAAGAGCCGAGTGGTTTTCAAATCTAATTCTACAACATCTATTTAGGTTTATTTTTTTTACATTAATCATATTAATGTAATCCCATCATTTAAGTCCTTAAGCCAATCACAGAAAAGAAATGAAAATAACACGTACGCTTATGCCATCCGCATTCACCGCAATGTTCCGTTATGCACCGTTAGGTTACTTAACTAACGGCATACCGGGACGGGACTAGCGCGGGTGTAAAACATAAGCAACGTCTACTATATATCTCATATATAATATATCATTCGTCTCAGATATCACAGAACACAGGCAGCAGAAAACATATATATAATGTGGGATATACTAGGACGTCCGTATTTAGTATTTAGCCAACAATAGAAAATACGGATTCCACAGTCGCGATGAATAGCCAAGCCCACACCCCTAGACCCCTACGAGAACGGCAAGCGACCCTACCAATCCTGGAGTTTAGGAGACCCGGTCTCGACTCCTCGAGATGGCCTCCCACTGAACCCCAGAACCCGGTCACTTGTGCTCCCCTCCTTGGGTCTATCCTAATGCGGAAAAGTAAATAATATACAACACTGGTGACCTCAACCTCAACCCGGAAGTGCCCCAAATAAAAGAATATTACATTACATTTGAATTTTAAATGAATGAAAAATAAAACTCTCATCTCACATAACCCCCTCCCCCCGGCTATTCAATCGCGACAATCCTGCACATCATATCTCAGCAACACATAATATCATATATCATCAACGTAAGTAAGTATGCGTACCCCAATTGTCGTTGATGTATAGCAACGAAACCGGCGATATCGACATACTACACTTACGGTCACAGAAAAGAAAGTGTAAAACTACAATATTTGGAATCCACATTCTCTTTAGACATCATAAATGCGAAATATCACATACTTCGTATTTCATGCCTAACGATATGAATTCCACATATTGTATCACATTCCAGATAAATAGACAGTATTAAAGTTTTCGACTGAATGATCAAATACCCAAAATTCCCTAAAGCTCAACGCTTGAGCGGAGTTCAAAAAATCCGGAGTGTGCCACAGTAGTAGCGGTCCAGCCGTAGAAGGGTCAAGCCAACGCCTCACATGTGGCACGCCGTACTGCCCCAAACCCTAAGGTTCAAAAGGCAGTTGAAGACGGTCACATAATCGAGTTAAGGTTTGTTGTCTTCTAGAGGGTCCACCACAAAACTTGCACATATTTCCGAAAGATTTAAACCCCGTGAAAAGTGAGCAAACGACACTCATTCGAACAATTCAATACTTTCTAATTATCCAGAAAAAACATGAAGTTAAAATTCCGATCGAATCAATGAACTCAAAACAATCTCCAGAACAAACAGCACTAAATTCAGATTAAAAATACCCCAAAAAATATACAAGCAGACAAAACAGTTACTGTATCAAAACGACACAATATTTCATCCGTACGGCCGCGGAACCGCGGCCCAAGCAGGCTCTTGCCGCGGTTCCGCGGTGGAATGTACTGTTCATGGCATCGCTTTTTACAGTTGTTCTTAGATTTACCTGCTGAATTTTTGGCATATTTTTAATTCTGGAAAATAACAGTTTCAAAAAAATGTCCAGAGAGTGTCCCGAAAATCCGTATTTTGGTTCGATCGAAGTTTTTACTTCGCTAAAGTGTCGCCTAATGTTCTAGGTCGGCTCTGATACCAATGTTAGGTTTACCTAGCACCCTATGAAAGGTTTGGAAGCATCACATGTCACAAAGATTAAGTTTTTAGAGTGCTAAATGAACACACAAAGAATCAATCCTAGAAAATTAGGGTTTCATAACTTTAAACCACACCACAAGTAACAAAGGCTAGGGTTTTGAGAGTACAACATTTGTAGCTCCCAATGCTAGACTCCTTGGCCACTTGAGAGTTGGAAAACGGTTAGCTTGAGGTCTTCTAACGTCCACGACGATCCACCCGAAGCTCCTTTGTCCAAGCTTGCAACTTCACTTTATCAAGAGAAGAGAATGAAGCTAACACTCTAAACAAGTAGGCAAGACTTGTGTAGAATGGTGTTGTGGTTCTATTTCTCACTTCAAAATCCTATCTTGTTGAGTATTTTGCTCACTTGAGAGATCTAGAGAGCAAAAGAGCAAGGTTGAAGAAGATGATGGCTTTTTAAGAAGAAGAGAAAAGATAATGTCTTATGAAAGAAAATAGAAAATATAAGTATATATATTTTCCACTTCTCATCTCAAACCATGGTTAAATGATAAAGATATTATTTAATTTGAGTTAAAACATAAAAGGAAAGTTAATCCATGGTTAAGAGTAGGTGAGCATGGTTAGGTCAAAGAAGAGTGTAGAAACAAATCATGAATTATCCTTTCCTTTTTCATTTTGTTTTAAAACTGTTAGTGTATATGCCCTAGAGGCCATTATTGTATCATACTAGTTTGTATATTACTTAATGAAAGCTTGGGATATTCACAGTTGTATATACAATCTTGCTCAAAATAGTAGTATGCTACTTGGTTTGTTTCTACTTCAATGTGTACATGTGTTTATTTTAGTATATCACCTATACACATTAGTGGAGCCCTTAGGATCTTTGCTTGATTACCAGCGTTGTGATGGCAGTCACACTAGTGGGGGCTGGGTAATCTATAAGCACATCCTTATGCAGGTCCCTAGTCGCAGGACTATCGAGACAGGGCATCGATACTCCGGAGTAGACTAGCGCATGTGTTTCTCATCCCAGAGTGGGAGATGGTCTGTCCTACAGCCATCAGTACGTCGTACTGGAGATAGTATGCGGGTGCTCGTTAGGTTACGAGTACACTGGACAGGACTCGTAGGGAACTGACCGGTTGGTATTATACCTATCGTCAGTTATCAGTTCCCTGGTGACATGAGTACAGCTTAGTCCGCTGACTTGACACTGTCACTTCGCCTCGAGTGTGTTCCCACTGTACTTTGATTACTACCCTACCACGGCTCAAAGGAGTCGTGCAAACAGGTAGTAATTGGGTGTATTCCCGAAGCACTTGGAGGCAGTGACGGTTAGACAGGATTCGCCTCTCCCGGTATTGGGGGTTGACATCGCGCTGTGTCTAGGAGAGCCATTACACGAGTAGTCCCTGGCCAAGGCAAGCGAAATATACTGGTAGGCTTCCAGTGTTATCTCAGTGTGTTTTGGGCTTCACTCCGACACGACTTGTACCGCTATTAGGGGACTAACGTTTTACCGCCCCCCTAGGCCCGCCATGCGATGTATTAGACGAACAGACCAGACTGTATGGAGACTGTCACATTCAGGCTCAGTAAGAGTTCAGATGGGTTTCACCTCGTCAGTCTTCTTGTCGGCATCTACCTGGGGACCGTTACGCACAGCTAGTGCCGCTTGCAGTCTGTGGTTAAACCCACTGCCAGCGTAGTGTCGAGTCTTTACAGTCCCACACAGAAAGCTATTCGCCTTTAGGCAAAAGAGTAGAGGTCGCATGGTTTTGCGACAGGGTTCGGTCACATCCGTGCACTTGTGCACGTACAGTGTCCGGACAGTTAACACTAGAGGGCTTTGGTTTAAGCCAGATCCTAGTGTACGTTTTGGGATTGATTTTATCTCGTATGTATTCGTGTTCCTCGGAACGTGGATGCGGGTGTGTATGCACAGTTGACGGAGAGACAGAGGCAGAGGATTCTCATTAGGGTTGTTAACTGTTGACTGTTGACCATTGACTTCTTGCTAAACCCTAATGAGAATATGATATATGATTAACAATAATATTAATTAAGTATTATGGTGACATGGTTGTTGAGGGGTTGACTTTGTTGACTTGTTGACTTTGTTGACCGGTTGACTAGGTTGGACTAGTTGACCATCATGATGACAATGGCTATCATTTCATGGCAAACACTTTTGCTTGCTTGTTTATCTTGTGCAAAATGAGTGCATGAAATGATATGGCTATTGTAGCTTAAACCATCACATAATACTTGATTGCTATGTTTTGTTATGATGGCTTTGGATTATGAGAGCCAAGAGAGAAAAGTCTTTCTCATTCTATCATTTTTCATTCTCTCTCTTGTTCTTGAGCTCTCATCCTCGTCCTCTTGCTCTCCCTCTCTTTAGTATATGGTTCACTTGTCTCAAGTGTTGAGAACCAAGAACCATAGAGAAAATCCCAACACACTCTCCTCTACTCACTCTAGTTCACAAGGTTTAGCAAACCGAGTGAACTAGTTTCTTCAAAGTTCGAAGAAGAAGCCAAAGGTAGAAGCTTTCGGGTGGATCAATCTTCGGCGCAAGGAGACGACGGGGTGAAGCCGATCCGGACAACCATCAAGTGTAGAAGACGAAGGAGTTCAAGAAAGAAAGGTATAACCCCTTAACCGAGTAGTTAACAACTCTTAGTTAGGTTGTTAGGTAGCTAAGTTTAACAAAGATCCGGTTTTGAGTCCATGTTACCGCCTCTAGAAAATTGTTTTTCACCAAATTCCACATGCCCGAAAGTACCGGGAGAGGTAGCATGGACTTACAGTGGTATCAGAGCCTAGTTAAACACTACCTAACATGTTAGCATAGTAACTAGAAATTTGATCGTAGAAAAAGTCGCGAAATACACCCCGATATCAAACTTGCTGTCGATTTTTGAAGTGCTGTAAAAGTAATAAATCATGCTTTAAAAATCGACTCAGGGTTTTTAGAGTATACTGTAGAAAGACGGTCCTGTGATCTCATCAAAGCACCGCGGAAACGCGGCAATAGCTTGCTATTGCCGCGGTTCCACGGCCGTATTGGCTCTTCTCTGGATCTTCTTTGCTACAGTATATTCAGTGGGGTATTTTGGAAATTTTGGTATATGTTTTTTCAGCCCAGATTTTCCAGAAAGAAAATTTTGTTTTTGGGGCTTTAAAAACCATATTTTGATCGAGTTTCTAAAGACTTAAGCTAACGGGTTTATTTCTGTGATGTGATATTTGTATTGAACGTCTGCTAATCGCTATATGTCGATTAGTGGAGGTTATACAAATCTGTGATCTGTAATGTTGTTGGAATGTGTATATGAATTCATTGGATTGTCGCGGGTGAATAGCCGGGGGTTGTGAGACGAGAGTTTTCTTTTCTTTTAATTCATGTAAATTTGTAAATTGATGTAATAATTATTTTTATGGCCGCACAACCGGGTCGGGGTTGTAGCCGTCATTGTATAATTTCTTTTTACTGTTTTTGCTCCTGGGATGGACCCATGGAGGGGGTGCACAAACTATCGGGTATCCCGAAGTGCCGAGTGGCCTACTCATGGAGTTGAGGGAGGTTGCTTCGCTTCGGGTACTTGGCAGGTAGTTTGCCGCACCCGTAGGGGTCTTGGGTGGGGTATTAGCTATTCACCGCGACCGTGTAATCTGCTTTTCGTTACAGGCTCGTGCGAATTGCGGGTTCCTAGTATATCCAATGTGTTCATCTGTGATCTGAAATGGCTATCATTGCAATATATCTATATATGATATTATTTAGGCGTTGCTTATGTTTTACAGCCGCGCTAGCCCAGCCCCCGCTCTGTCGTTAATTAAGTAACCTAACGGGTAATGACGGGGTCCCGTGGCGAATGCGAATGGCATAAGCGTACGTCATATTTTGGTTGTTTTCTGCAATGGTAGGATTAAATGATGGGACGCATTAAAAGAACTAATGCAAGAATAACACGCATTAAAAGAACTAATGCAAGAAAATAAATCAAGTAAAAGTCGTTGGAACACTTTCGAAAAACCACTCGGTTCTTTTCAAAACCAACTTTTAAAATGCGGAGTTTGAGCCACTCCTTTTAAAAGCTATCTCGTTCCATCGATTATATCAAGTTCACTACGTTCACGGTTTTGCCAAAACCATTCGTAGCCCTCCGTCGTTTCACATGGATAGTCAATAATATTCAAGCTATGTATGTTGGCCAAAGTCAAGGCATAGTGATTGGTAGCTATTGGGTATTCATGTGTAGCATAGATAGATGCGTTGGTTTGGGACAGTCGTACTGCCATTTTGGCCAAAGTCAAGGGTAGGTACGGGTGGATCCAAATTAACCTGGAGAATGACGGGTAGAACTTGACATGTGACTTATGATATTTTGGCCAAAGTCAAGGTCATAAGAGCATGGGGCAAAAATCCACATCGGGAGTTTCAAAAGAACTGAAACTTGCTAGTGTTGCATACCATTTGGAGTGTGATGATTCTGGTAGGATTCCTTCAGTTTCGTCACACGATGATATTTGGTCCCGATCCTACTGTGAGTATATGCTACTCCTCGGGAAATTTCTCACTTAACGATCAATGCTATAAACCTAGTAGGTGTCTAGAAAGGTGTTAGCGGGGCTATGCCCCCAGGGAAAAGAGGTTCTTAAATTAAGGAACTTCGCGAAAGCGTTGGAAAACCTCCCTCGAAGTACCGACACCAGCCTGGCCGAACGGTTAAGCAAGTATTGTACGGTGAGATTGATCCTGACTAATTCTTCCTTTTTGGTTTGAGGAGGGATTCGAGAAACAGTGGGAGCCATCCTGTTTAGACAAACTAAAAACCACTCTAAACTTGCAAGAGCATCATGCTGAGTGTTTCTTCTCTCTCTCCTAATTGCAGCGACCAATCGACATGACTGGACTTAAGTTACTTCTAGATAAAAACATACTGACAGGGCCAAACTACAAAGATTGGCTCAGGAATGTCAAAATGGCAATCACTTACGACAAGCTGGGGTATTTTCTTACCACCAAAGCTCCCCCTGTCCTTGGTCCCACCTCCAGCGTCGCGGATAAGGAAATCCGTAAGACTTGGGAGATTGATTGCGCGAAGGCCAGGTGCCTCGTGCTTGCCTCTATGGACAACGAACATCAGAGGAGGCACGAGAATATGGACCTCGAATCCATATTTCTCCATACAAAAGAACTGTATGGAGAGCAGTCTCGTATCGCAAGATACGAAGTGTCGAAGAAGTTATTTTCGGCAAGGTTGGCCGTCGGATCGTCGGTAGCGGAACACGTGCTTAAGATGATTGGCTACATAGAAGAGCTCGCGGACCTTGGGACCACGTTGGAGAATGAGCTCTATACGAACTTGATTCTCCAGTCCCTTCCTTCCACTTACGCCCAGTTTATACTGAACTTCAACTTACAAGAAAAGGAAGTTAAACTTTCAGAACTCCTCAACATGCTGAGGAGCGCAGAGGGCACCCTACAGAAAAGTAGGGAAACATCCACTTTGTTTGTAGGAGGATCTTCCTCTTCTAGGTCCAAGGAGAAAGCCAAGGGAAAGAAGAAGAAAGCCCCGCCAAACCAAGGGGCGGTGTTAGTAAAGTGGATACGAAGGGAAAAGCAAAAGCAAAAGCAACAAAGAAAGCGGGGCAGCTTGTGGATAAAGAAGAATGCTTCTATTGTCATAAGAAGGGACACTGGAAGAATGATTGCAGGGCTTGGAAGGCCAGAACACAGGATCTGAAGCAGATTGCGGCTTCAGCTTCAGGTGTGTATGTTATTGATAACTGTCTTTCAATAAACTCTACTTCCTGGGTATTGGATACCGGATCAGGATCTCATATCTGTAATTCTTTGCAGGCGTTGAGAAACCGTAGGTTTTTGAAGGCAGGTGACATGACCCTCAAAGTTGCAAACGGAGCTAGCATGGATGCTAAGGCCGTGGGGGACTATCACCTGGGAATGTCAGATGGACATGTTTTGGTTTTACGTAATTGCTTTTTTGTACCCAACCCAACTTGTAATATCATTTCTATATCTTTAGTTTCTAAAGAAGGTTATGAATTTGCGTTTGTAAGTAATGTTGTAAACATTCACCTTAATCAAGTTCTGATTGGGTCAGGTACATTGAGCAATGGTATATACGTATTAAACCAACCACAGATTTTCAATGTCCTAAATACACACAAAAGAAAGTCTCCGGAAATAAATCAGACTTTCTTATGGCATTGTAGACTGGGTCACATCAATGAGAGAAGGTTGACGAAGTTACATACAGAATCCGTTCGAATATCAATCGTATGCCACTTGTCAATCCTGTCTCAAAGGAAAGATGACAAAGACTCTGTTCACTGGACACGGAGTAAGAGCGAGCGAGCTCTTGGGACTCGTACACAGCGACGTGTGCGGTCCAATGTCTACACATGCGCGAAGCGGTTATTCTTACTTCATTACTTTTACGGATGAATTTTCAAGGTACGGTTATGTCTTCTTAATGAAACATAAATCCGAAGCCTTTGGAAAATTCCAGGAATATAAGAATGAAGTAGAAAAACAAACCGGAAAAAGTATTAAGATTCAAAGATCGGATCGAGGTGGTGAATACTTGAGTGCCGAGTTCCTGGACTATTTAAAAGAGAACGGAATTCTCTCTCAGCTTACTCCTCCATACACTCCGCAACATAATGGTGTATCAGAGAGACGGAACCGAACCCTATTGGATATGGTACGGTCCATGATGAGTAACGCTGAGTTACCGCGATCATTCTGGGGGTATGCGCTAGAATCAGCTGCATACCTTTTGAACCGAGTTCCTACTAAGACTGTGCCTACTACACCATATGAGATGTGGTGTGGGAAGAGACCCTATTTTAATCACATTAAGACATGGGGAAGTCCAGCTTTTGTCAAAAAGTAGCATGCGGACAAGCTCGAGGCACGCTCAGTACAGTGCAAGTTCTTGGGATATTCAAAGAACTCCAAGGGATATTTCTTCTATTGCGAAGAGGAACAAAAGGTTTTTGTTTCTCGTCATGCCTATTTTCTAGAACACCGGTTCTTAGAAAAGGAAATAAATGGGAGCGCAGTAGAACTGGAAGAAATTCCAGAACCACGAGCTATTACTGAAAGCTTAGTAGAACCAGAGGGTTCGAAAGATCAGGACATTCCTACGCCGCTCCGCAGGAGTAGTAGGCAGTCTCATCCGCCCAAGAGATACTACGGTTTTCTCATAGACGGGGATAGAGAGGATTGCATCATAGATTATGATGAGCCTACTAGCTTCCAGCAGGCCGTTCAGAGCGTTGACTCGGTAAAATGGCTGGATGCAATGCGGACCGAAATGGAGTCCATGTACACCAACAAAGTATGGACGTTGGACGTTGCTCCTGTTAGTTATATGTATGCCCTAGAGGCCATTATTGTACATTGGATGTATATTGTAGTGGATGCTGGGACATATATAGGTAGGACTTTCTTGCTCGACATGATAGTACGCTATCTGGTTGCTCCTTATCTTAACATGTATACTTTCTGTCTCTCTGTTACATGTTGATAAAGCCCTTAGGATGTATACTCGACTTCCAGGACTATGATGCAGATCGTACTAGTGGGGCCTGGGTAGTCCATGAGTACATCCTTCAATGTTCCTAGTCGTGGGAATATCGAGACGGGGCATCGATATTCCATAGTAGACTAGCGTATATCTTCTCGACCCATGTGATGGGCGATGGATGATCCCATATCCATTGGTGTTTGACATCAGAGATGGTATGCGGGTGCTCAGTGGAGACTGGGTACACTGAACGGACTCGCCGAGAACTCCCAGATGGTATTATACCTCACGTCAGATGGTAGTTCTCTGGTGACACTGGTACAGCTTAGTCTGTTGACCCGAGATCGTCATAGAGTCTTGTGTGTCTCCCACTGTGCTTTAATTTCCACCCAACCACGGCTCTACTGAGTCGTGCAAACAGGTGGTTTTTGGGTACAGTCCCGATTCACATGGAGGCAATGAGCGATAGGAGGGGATTCGTCTCTCCCGGTATTGGGGGTTGATGTTGCGCTATGCTCGACTGGCCATAACTGGAAATCCCTGGCCATGGTTGCAGTGATCTACTGGTAAATGTTATCAGTAGTTTCATACTATGTTATGGACCTTATATCGGCATGACTTATCGAGCTACTGGGGTCTGACGTTTACAACCCCTAGGCGAGATATGCGACATATCAGACGAACAGACCGGACTGTACGGTAAGTGTTACTGGTTGGATTCACAGGAGTGTGAGTAGGCTTGCTCGTCGATCTTCTGATCGCTAAATACCCGGGTGGCCGTTACGTTTAGCAGACCGCTTACAGCTTGTGGGTTTTTGATATGATCATCACCTGCTGCCGGCGTATTGACGAGTCTTTAGAGTCCTACACAGAGGTTTCCTGGCTTAAGCGAAACGAAATAGGAGAGCATATGAGATATGTGCGGGACCGAGAATAATGCGTGTATGTGATACCGTATTCTATTCTCGCGATGAATATATCGATTGGTTGTATGCGATATAACCTAGTTATCGAATCGAGGATTGATTCGATAAGTCGATACATCGGATATTAGTCGGTCATATGTGATATGACCGGATCGTTAAATCAAGTGTTGATTTAATGATTTAATATATAATTATATATTTGATATATTACTTTGCATTAACTAGTATTTGTTCACTTTGGATGGATTTTCTCACTTGATGTGCACAAGTTGTATATGTGATATATTTTTGTGCACTTGTTTGTATCATGTTTGATGATACATGCAAACATGGGTGTGTGTAAGACTTAAACCATGTTTAGTTGATGGTTTAGGGTTTTTACTTGTTTATTCATTCTTTTTATTTATTTTTGGCAAAATATAACATGGTGGCTTTCTTTGTTTGACACTTGAAGCTTCTTGAAGCTTTGAAAAGTCTAGCTAGTTTGTCTTTTGCCTTAACCCTAACCATTCAACTAAACCCTAGTTTATTCTCTACACTAAACCATGGTTGCAAATATGATAAGAATCACTTTATTTTCTATTTTCATTATTCTTATCATATTCTTTCTTCTTCTTCTTCTTCTTCAAGATGAAGAAAACCTTTGCTACCTTCAATGGTGATTTGAGAAAAAAGAGTGAGAAATCCAATTCTAAAGTGAACCCACTTCCTATTTCTTCATCCTCTACCACTTGCCATGTAGTATTGGGTGTTTTCTTCACAAGTTTCATGACTTGGTGATGTTGGATCTTGATCTTGAGTTGCCTCGACGTAGATCATCTTCGGCATCGAAGTCGACGACCTAGCCCGATCTCTTCTCCGATGAAACCACCGCGAGAGTCTAGGATTCCGATGGGTACAGCGGAGGGACATCATCACGGAGCCAAGGAAGTGGAGAACCGGATCTACAAAGGTTGTAGTCACTTTCCTTTAGCAATAAAGTTGTTTACTTGCTTGCATCGCTTATCCTCTAGTTACGATCTTGCTTAGGGTTACTTGGCACATAGGAAATTTTTGAATTGGCCATGTTTGATCACTTGTGGAACCTCATGGGTGTGCCTAGGAACCCTAAGTGGTATCAGAGCCTAGCTAGAGCCTTAGGCGATGAGTAGACGAAGTTAGAAACCCGATCGAACCCCGAAACCCTAGATTTCACCCTTCTCTGGACAATTTTCAAAACTGTGGATTTTTGTGAATTAAAAATGCTCAGAAAATAGAGCAGGAAATTCTAAGGGTTACTGCATAAAACGAACCCTTAATTCCACTGTAGCGCCGCGGAACCGCGGCAGTAGCCTCCTTTTGCGGCGGTTCCGCGGCCGTATGTACTGATTAGGGATTTATTTTTATACAGTAATGCACGTATCTGTTTCCTCTGTTCTCTGGGAATTTTTAATCTGCACTCAAGAGTTGAGTTTTTTGGATTGTATTGGGAGTTCGTAGATTCGATTGGATTGTTTAATTTTGTCTATGTGTTTTTCCGGGTAATTTTAGAATATATTAAAAAGTTCGACCGGATATAAATACCCACTTTTTCCCCTGCCGGGAAATTTCCAATTGTTGGATTTTTCCGTAGTTTAATGACGTTCTAAGTAGTGCATGTAACACGATGGTCCCTCTAGAAGACAACAAACCTTAACTCGATTATGTGACCGTCTTGAACTGCCCTTTGAACCTTAGGGTTTGGGGCAGTACGGCGTGCCACATGTGAGGCGTTGGCTTGACCCTTCTACGGCTGGATCGTTGGTACTGAGGTACGAAGTAAATGTTTTTAAACTTATTTCATGTGTTGAGCTGTTTCGGGAAAACTTGGGTGTTCGATTGTTCGATCGGAAAGTTTAACATTTTCTATTTATCCGGAATGTGATACAACATTTGGAATCCACAAGTAGTTATGAGATAACTGACTGAATGTTATAAACATAGCAGTTTAGTCTCACTTGATCGGTTGCCATGGAATTTTGATGTGATCAAAAGTCCGCCGCAATCATGTAGCATACGCGGATACTCGCCGGGTAAACTTAATAGATAGCCTCACCCCATAGCCCCGACCAAGTGACTGTAGGAGAACCCCGTCGCCGAAAGCATCCGTTCGGGTGCTCGCGGCAGCGGTGTTCCGCCTTGGTGCACTTCGTCGACGGCGTCGGGGGTGCGGCCGCCTACTAAAGTTTGCGACCGCCTACTAAAGTTTGCGACGAGCATTCGATCAGGATGTCGGGAATCTTGTTGAATTGCCCGACTTGATATTGAAAAGAGTTTTCGATAATGAGACTAAAATGCGGGGTTTATAATTGTTAGGAATAGATGTCTAAGTATTTCATTTGATTAGACTTGCGATGTCTAAAGAGTTTGCGGATTCCAATTGTTGTAGTTTTACACTTTCTTTCTGTGACCGTAAGTGTAATATGTGATATTTCCAGTTTCGTTGCTATATGTCAACGACAATTGGGATACGCATGTTTACTTACGTTGATGACATGTGATGTTATGTGTTGCTGGATATGTTATATTGGATCGTCGTGTTTGAATAGCCAGGGTTTTTTATGTGAGACGAGTGTTTTTCATTTTCATTCATGTAAAAACTTGTATGTAATATTCTTTTATTGGGACACTTCCAGGTTGCGGAAGATGTCTCCGTTGATGTATATTATTTACTTTTCCGCATTAGGATAGACCCAAGGAGGGGAGCACAAGTAACCGGGTTCTAGGGTCCAGTGGGAGACCATCTCGAGGAGTCGAGTTCGGGTCTCCTAACCCTAGAACTGGTAGGGTTGCTTGCCGCTCTCGTAGGGGTCTAGGGGTGTGGGATTGGCTATTCATCACGACCGTGGAATCCGTGTTTTATACTGGCTCGTATTAAAAACACGGACGTCCTAGTATATCCAATATTTCATATGATAATTTTCTGCTGCGTTATCTGTGATTTGAGCATGTGATTTGTTCAGATAGATATAGTATATAGTATATATGATATATTATATAGACGTTGCTTATGTTTTACACCCGCGCTAGCCCTGCCTCGCTCTGGTGTTAGTTACCTAACCTAACGGTGCAAACGGGACATCGAGGCGAATGCGGATGGCATAAGCGTACGTTATATTTATCTATGATAGGACATTCATTAATGAGATTAATGAAAGAAAATAAACCTAAAAGATGTAGTGGAATCGAATTTCAAATTAAAACAGGTAGCTACAGTTCTTGCTTTGCATCGCGGTGTTCCTTGAAGAACATCCTGCACCTTATTCGATGAGGAAAGGACCGAGATCCCTTCACCGGGAGTGACTCCTTTAGCAATAACTGGCAGATGCTACAACACTCGGTTTGTCTTTTGATTGCTTCTATAGTTTCTGCTTTGCACAGTGATATATATGATATATCCCGCACCTCATTCGACGAGGAAAGGGCCGACGATCCCTTCACCGGGAATGACCCCTTTAGCAAAACTAGAAAAGCCTCAAAAACACTCCATTTAAAAACTATTTGATTCCGCAACGAGATCAAGTTCAAAGCGTTAAAGGTTTTCATAAAAACCATTCGCAACCCTCCGTCATTTTAGGAAGTAAAGTACTTAGTATTCGTGCTGTGTTTGTTGACCATAGTCAAGGCACAGTGTACGGTAGTTAAGTGATGTCTTCCTACACCGCATATGATGCGATTAGTTAGGACAGTCGCGTGACTTTGTTGACCTTAGTTAAGGGTCATGTGGGTGGGTCTAATTAATCACGAAATGACGGGTAGAACTTGACTAGTGCTTATGATTTGTTGACCATAGTTAAGGTCATAAGTGCTAGGGGTAAAAATCTTTATCGGGAGTTTCAAGTGTTGAAATTTGCAATGAGATTGCATACCTTCTATATGATAGTTGGATCCCGATACCCACTGCGAGTAGTTGTTACTCCTGGGAGAGTTTTGCACTTTACAATTAGCCGATCAAGTAGGTGTCTAGAAAGGTGTCAACGGGGTTATGCCTCTGGGAAAACGAGGTTTACTTTAATTAGGTCCGTGCGAAAGCACGGGGAACCTCCCTCAAAGTACCGACACTGGCCTGGCTGAAAGATTGGCGAACTTGTAAAGTGTAATTAATCCCGGCGAGTCTTTCCTTTTAGGGTTTGAAGGAAGATTTGATAAAAACAGTGGGATCCATCCTGATTAGATAAAATATATAACCAATCTAATCTTGTAAGAGCGCACGCAGAGTGCTTTCTTCTCTCTCTCTCTCTCCAGGTAGCGACCATATCACGCCTTAATCAAGATAATAATACGGATATTGACCGAACCCGCTTGTTATACTGAGCTGGGGAACGTTGGTCCCGCTCCAACTTATAATTGTTATAAGACAAAGCAGGAAATAGGGGAATACCAGAATTCCCATGCCGCCCAAACGAAGAAAGTGCATATGATGCATCTCCTTCGGGTGTGTTCATCACACAGAACTGTTTCTCAAGTATCCTCTGCGTCCTGGGTATCTGATACCGGAACAGGATCCCAGATATGTAATCCATTACATGGGCTACAGAAAGGTAGAGAACTGAGAACGGGTGATAAGTTTCATGAGACAGAAAACGGTGCAAGTGTTGCAGCCAGGTCTGTTGGTCACGGTCACCCTGTATTACAAATACATTGATTCTGAACAAATGCTATTAGATACCGAACCTGATATACAAAATCATATCAATCTCTTTATAAGTAAAGAAATGATAAAATTTTGTATTGTTGGATAATGTTTTGAACATTTCCTATATCAAAAGTTGATCGGTTCAGGCACGTTATCTAAAAGCATTGACGTTCTAAATCAAACTACAGTTCCTAGTATACAGAACACACACAAGAGGAAGATTTCAGAAATGAACGAATCCTTCTTGAGGCATTGTAGACTAGGTCATATCAATGCGACCCGACTGGCTGAAATTGCATTATAGATGCATATTTAAATCAGTTTGAATTTACATCTTGTGAAACTTGCCAGTCATGTCACAAAGATTAGATGAGCATAGCTCCGTTTATTGGAAACAAAGAAAGAGTTAGTAAACTCTTGGGACTGATACATGATGATGTATGTAAGGTCTCATGTCTACACATGCCAGGACCGGTTCTTTGTACTTCACTACATTCTCTGATGATCTCTCAAGATTCAGTCATATGTTCCTGTTGAAACATAAGTCCGAACCTTTTGAGATATTCACAGAATATAAGTTAGAAGTAGAGAACCAAAATAAAGGTATAAGTATTATGTCCTATGATGAGATCAGGGAGGAGAATACTTGTGCATGGCATTCCTGGACTATTCTAAAGGAGATGAGATTCTCTCTCAGTATTACTCCTCTGAATACACCACAGCACAACGGTGTATCAAGGCGGAGCAATAACACCCTATATGATATGGTGTGCTCTATGATAAGTATCACTGAGTTACATGTTTCTTTTTAAGGGGGTTATGCACTTGAGAAGCTGCATATCTATTGAATTGGGTTCGAATCAAATCAGTGCCTACCACTCCATATAAGATATGGTATGGGAAGAGCCTATCTCTTAAGTAAGTTAAGATTTGGAGTTGTCACGCCTATGTCAAAAGCAAAATCCGGACAAGATCGAGGCAAGGTCAGTTCTGTAGAACTGGAAAGGTTCCAGCTATACAAAACTGCAGCTGATGATTTGTCAGAACCAAAGGATTCAATAGTCCCTGACGAACCTCAGCCTCTCCGCCGATCTGGTAGGGTTCCTCATCCGCCTGAGAGATACTTCGGTTTCTCGATGACAGTGGGAGCGAGGAATGCATCATGAGATGATGACCCAACTAGTTTCGAGCAGGCCATCGAGAGTAGGGACTCTGTAAGAATGGCTGGATGCTTAGCGATCTGAGATGGAATCCATGTACACCACCAAAGTATGGAATTTGGTTGCGATATCTGAAGGGTTAAATCCTTATCAGGAGCAAGTATATTTTGAGAAGATTACTTGGTGTAGATGGAAAAGTTGAGACTTTCAAAGCTAGACTTGTTAAAGGTTTTCGTCATCGACCGGGAGTGGATAATGATGAAACCTTTTCCAGTGGCTATGCTTAAGTCCATCCGGATCCTACTTACCACGGCTACATACCATGACTGCGATATCTGGTGGTTGGGTGCCATGACTACTTTTCTAAATAATGATTTAGAAGAGAACGTCTATAAGAACACAGCCAGAGGGCTTCGTAAACAGTGGGAGCAGCAGAAACGTGTGCAAGTTGCTTTACAGAATAAAGCAAGCATCGCGGAGTTGGAACGTCTGTTTTGATGTGGTACTCAAAGTGCTTGACTTCATCAAAATGATAGATGAACCTTGTATATACAAAACGGTGGTAGAGAGTAAGGTAATCATCCTCGTATTGTACGTGGACAACATACTCTTGATAGGAAAAGATTTTCCTATACTACGATCGGTCGATCTCCTCTTATCACATGGATTCTCCAATAGGATAAAGGTGATACCTCGTAAATCCTGGGTTTTGGATCTATGAGATAGATCTAAATGGATGTTAGGATTCTCACTAACTATAGTGAGATAGTATCAATTGATCCTAGGGAGAATCACTGGAAACGTTCCAGGGTGATAAGGATGACAGAGTGTCAGTCGCAGGCATTGTCTTTACCCTCAGTAAAGGGACGGTATGTTGGAAGAGTTCCAAGCTAGATACCGTAGCAAACTAGACGATAAAGGCTGGTAACATCGCTATTAAAGATACTACCAAAGAGGCAGTTTGGGTGTATATTGGTTCATAAGATGAACTAGGTTCCCACCATTGTGTGACAATGGAAGTGTGGCTTTGGCCCAGGAACCCAGGTCCCATCAGTGACCCAAACTTATTCTGAGGCAGCATCACCTGATCATGGAGATAGATGATCTCCAGCGTGATCGAGGTTAGGAGAGAAGACTCAGAGGACAACACGGCGGATCCACTCACAAAGGCCTTTTCCCAAAGAGAGACTTTTTAGGGGATGGTTGAGTATTAGATACTACAACCACTGCAACAGATGGCCCTAGTGCAAGTGGGAGATTGTTAGTTATATGTATGCCCTAGAGGCCATTACTGTACATTGGATGTATATTGTAGTGGATGCTGGGACATATATAGGTAGGACTTTCTTGCTCAACATGATAGTACGCTATCTGGTTGCTCCTTATCTTAACATGTATACTTTCTGTCTCTCTGTTACATGTTGATAAAGCCCTTAGGATGTGTACTCGACTTCCATGACTATGATGCAGATCGTACTAGTGGGGCCTGGGTAGTCCATGAGTACATCCTTCAATGTTCCTAGTCGTGGAAATATCGAGACGGGGCATCGATATTCCAGAGTAGACTAGCGTATATCTTCTCGACCCATGTGATGGGCGATGGATGATCCCATATCCATTGGTGTTTGACATCAGAGATGGTATGCGGGTGCTTAGTGGAGACTGGGTACACTAAACGGACTCGCCGAGAACTCCCAGATGGTATTATACCTCACGTCAGATGGCAGTTCTCTGGTGACACTGGTACAGCTTAGTCTGTTGACCCAAGATCGTCATAGAGTCTTGTGTGTCTCCCACTGTGCTTTGATTTCCACCCTACTACGGCTCTACTGAGTCGTGCAAACAGGTGGTTTTTGGGTACAGTCCCGATTCACATGGAGGCAATGAGCGATAGGAGGGGATTCGTCTCTCCCGGTATTGGGGGTTGATGTTGCGCTATGCTCGACTGGCCATAACTGGAAATCCCTGGCCAGGGTTGCAGTGATCTACTGGTAAGTGTTATCAGTAGTTTCATGCTATGTTATGGACCTTATATCGGCATGACTTATCGAGCTACTGGGGTCTGACGTTTACCACCCCTAGGCGAGATATGCGACATATCAGACGAACAGACCGGACTGTACGGTAAGTGTTACTGGTTGGATTCACAGGAGTGTGAGTAGGCTTGCTCATCGATCTTCTGATCGCTCAATACCCGGGTGGCCGTTACGTTTAGCAGACCGCTTACGGCTTGTGGGTGTTTGATATGATTATCACCTGCTTCCGGCGTATTGACGAGTCTTTAGAGTCCTACACAGAGGTTTCCTGACTCAAGCGAAACGAAATAGGAGAGCATATGAGATATGTGCGGGACCGAGAATAATGCGTGTATCTGATACCGTATTCTATTCTCGCGATGAATGTATCGATTGGTTGTATGCGATATAACCTAGTTATCGAATCGAGGATTGATTCGATAAGTCGATACATCGGATATTAGTCGGTCATATGCGATATGACCGGATCGTTAAATCAAGTGTTGATTTAATGATTTAATGTATAATTATATATTTGATATATTACTTTGCATTAACTAGTATTTGTTCACTTTGGATGGATTTTCTCACTTGATGTGCACAAGTTGTATATGTGATATATTTTTGTGCACTTGTTTGTATCATGTTTGATGATACATGAAAACATGGGTGTGTGTAAGACTTAAACCATGTTTAGTTGATGGTTTAGGGTTTTTACTTGTTTATTCATTCTGTTTATTTATTTTTGGCAAAATATAACATGGTGGCTTTCTTTGTTTGATACTTGAAGCTTCTTGAAGCTTTGAAAAGTCTAGCTAGTTTGTCTTTTGCCTTAACCCTAACCATTCAACTAAACCCTAGTTTATTCTCTACACTAAACCATGGTTGCAAATATGATAAGAATCACTTTATTTTCTATTTTCATTATTCTTATCATATTCTTTCTTCTTCTTCTTCTTCTTCAAGATGAAGAAAACCTTTGCTACCTTCAATGGTGATTTGAGAAAAAAGAGTGAGAAATCCAATTCTAAAGTGAACCCACTTCCTATTTCTTCATCCTCTACCACTTGCCATGTAGTATAGGGTGTTTTCTTAACAAGTTTCATGACTTGGTGATGTTGGAGCTTGATCTTGAGTTGCCTCGACATAGATCATCTTCGGCACCGAAGTCGACGACCTAGCCCGATCTCTTCTCCGATGAAACCACCGCGAGAGTCTAGGATTTCGATGGGTACAGCGGAGGGACATCATCACGGAGCCAAGGAAGTGGAGAACCGGATCTACAAAAGTTGTAGTCACTTTCCTTTAGCAATAAAGTTGTTTACTTGCTTGCATCGCTTATCCTCTAGTTACGATCTTGCTTAGGGTTACTTGGCACATAGGAAATTTTTGAATTGGCCATGTTTGATCACTTGTGGAACCTCATGGGTGTGCCTAGGAACCCTACAGCTCCAGACGGGGTAAAACCCGTAGGATGCAAGTGGATCTTCAAAAGGAAGATTGGTGTAGATGGACAGGTTGAGACCTATAAAGCTAGACTGGTTGCAAAGGGTTTTCGTCAAAGACCTAGTTTGGACTATGACGAGTCCTTTTCTCCAGTAGCTATGCTGAAATCTATTCGGATCCTTCTTGCCATTGCTGCCTTCCACGATTATGAGATTTGGCAGATGGACGTAAAGACCGCTTTTCTAAATGGAAATTTAGAGGAGTGTGTCTATATGGACCAGCCAGAGGGTTTCATTCAGAGTGGGAGCAGCGGAAAGGTGTGCAAGTTGCTTAAGTCCATCTATGGACTAAAGCAGGCATCGCGGAGTTGGAACATCTGTTTTGATGAGACGGTCAAGGAATTTGGCTTTATCAAAAATCCAGATGAACCATGCATCTATAGTTGATTTGTAGCGAGAACTGTGGTATTCCTCATTTTATACGTGGATGACATTCTCTTAATAGGAAATGAAATTCCTATGCTATAATCTGTCAAGGGGTTCTTGTCACACAGGTTCTCCATGAAAGACCTGGGTGATGCCTCATACATCCTGGGGATCCGGATCCATCGTGATAGATCCAAGAGGATATTAGGACTTTCACAGTCCAGGTACATCACACCATACTGAAAAGATTCAGTATGGAAGATTCCAAGCGCAGTAATCTACTGGCTTGTCACGGGATCACCCTCTCTAAAGAGATGTCTCCCAAGACTGATTTGGAGAAGGATCGCATGTCTATTATACCCTACGCTTCTGCGGTAGGCTCTATAATGTATGCGATGTTGTGTACCAGACCGGATGTAGCTTATGCACTGAGTGTGGTAAGCCGGTATCAGTCAAACCCTGGGGATAAACATTGGATAGCAGTAAAGAACATTCTCAAGTACCTGAGAAGGACTAAGGAGATGTTCTTGGTGTATGGCGGAAAAGACCTCCAGATCGAGGCCTTTACTGACTCCAGCTTCCAAAGTGACAAGGATGATTCCAAGTCCATGTCGGGTTTTGTCTTTACCCTCAATGGAGGGGCGGTGTGTTGGAAGAGTTCCAAACAGGAAACCGTTGCAGACTCGACGATGGAAGCGGAATACATCTGTTCATAACAGATTTTTGCATTTTCATACCGCCCAATTTTTGTCACATTGCATATCGGTAGATACTCTTGAGCCGTGTTTGCTAGTCAATTGCAGGATACAGGTTCTCGGTTCTAAAACGGTGAAATTCATGGAAAACACAACAAAATCCGGGTTCCTGCCAACCACTGAGAAAACACGGTCTCCGCTCGTCATCCGTATGTTGCCAGATATCAATAGGAAGACAAAAGGTCAAATCAATGTCACTCTCATGCACAAGGCTCAATGGTAGCACAAAATCCAAGAGATCTACGCGGAGCTCGAGGCAATCATGACAAAATCTTGACAAAAAGTCCACTTTTCCCTCAACAGAAATTCTGGAAGAAATGTGGAACTATTTTCAGAAAATATATGAACCAGAGAACAGAGGAAAGCAAACCAGGGGACCACAAGAAAACCGACACCCTAACTCCCCAATAGGGGCGCGGATCCGCGGCAAAAGGTGGGTCTAGGCCGCGGATCCGCGGCCGTTTAGGCGCCAAGCCTGCAGAATTTTGGGGGTTATTTTGGTCATTGCATGTGTGGTCTGGTGGTTGCCCTAGGTTTTCATTCTCCAGCCTATAAATAGCTCAGAAGTTTGAGAAGGAAAGGGTCCATTCTTGTATTTTCATTTTGCCTAGTTTTAGTGTTGTTCTTCTTCCTCTTCTCACCTCTTCTCCATTAAACTTGTAGTGAGCTTTTGAGTGAAGAGTGATGAATAAAGAAGACCATTTTTATTATCATGCTTGTCTCTTTCTTTACTTATTGTAACTTGTTGTAATTTTAATTGTTAAGTAGTTGTTATTATTTTCTTGCTATTTCTTTCTTCTCTCTTTTTCTTTATCATTCATACGACAATGATACTTACGCTCGATCCTCGCCAAGGTGAGGTCGCAAATAGTTAGTCGTATTCTTCTTATCTCCTTCTTTCTATCTTCCTCTTTGTTTTGTTTTGTTTTTCCTTATCATGAAGTGTGAGTAGTTTTATACTTGTTAGGGTAGGATAAGGGAAGTTTGAGAGAAGGAAATCTCTCTCACTCTTTCCTTGCCCAACAACTTAAATCGACTCCCGTTAATTGAACCACAATCCGCTCCTTACGGCACCCTATCCTACATGATAGCGGTGATTCCGTAGTGAGACCGGTTGTGGTTGAATTAACCGGAGGTTATGGATAAGAGCCAAGAACGGACGGACAAGCACCAAAAGGAAGGACTATGCGTTGGAAATCCTAGCTTATACTCGCAAGTTCCTTCCTAGTCGTGCTAATCCCCGTTGTTGCCGATTACCGTAACACCGATATTAAGTGGGGCAACGAAAGATGTGGAGACTCCTAACTCAAACTAACCTAATCCTAACCCTAACAAGCTCTCTTTAAATATCAACTTAACACTTAGATAGTTACAAACAAAATCTGAACTTTCGGACTTAACTTTGAAAAAGACTCCCATCTCCCTGCGGACGACCCGTACTCAACCGGCTAGCTACAAGCGAAACCGTCTTGATTGCGGTATTTAAACTAGAACTTAAACACGCACTTATCCTACCAATCAAATGGCGCCGTTGCCGGGGATCGAACCCGGGTCACCCGCGTGACAAGCGGGAATACTCACCACTATACTAAAAAAAAATAAAAAATAAAAAAAAGAAAAAGAAAAAAATCAAAAACTTTCTATAAAAACTTGCCCTTTTGTCGCCAAATCCATTTTCACCCACCACCCATCGCCTTTCTCCATTGACGTTTTCTTACCCTCACCTTCTCCGCTTTGACTATACTAAACTTGTTTAGTGTATGTCCGCTTGGACTCGGGACACTAGCGCCCGTCTAGTCCGCGATACGTTAGTCGCGACCGACTACGCGATCGACTCCGAAGTCGATACTCCGTCCACTCCTCTTTCACCCCTTCCTTTGCCGGCCAACTCCGACGTTAACCGGAATTCTGTTCATACATCTTCACCTTCACCTTCACCTTCACCTTCACCAACCTCTTCTTCCGCGATGTCAGGATTTAATCCGAACATCTCTTTGACCACCACTGGATTGGCTCCACCTCCTACGGAGACCAATCTTCCACCACCTCCGCCTGTTGTAGCGCCGCAGCGAATCGCGCTCCAGGATCGTTTCTACCCTACCCGTTCTGCACTTCCCACCTGCCTTTCTCTTCCTCCGGCCAATGGGGACAACTTTGAAATTAAGCCCCATTTCATCAACATGCTTCCACGTTTTCATGGGCTTGAAACTGAAGATGCCTATTTCTTCATCAATAAATTTCAAATTGTCTGTGCCATGATGAAAACCACCCAGCTGTCGGACGATGCTATACGTCTACGGGTCATTCCGTTCACTTTATGCGATCTTGCTGAAAAATGGCTGTATAGCACCACTTCCCACTCAATCACCAGCTGGGACGAGTTTGTTAAAGCGTTTCTGAAAAAATTCTATCCAAATCATAAGACCGCAAGAATTCGAAATGAAATCAACCAATTCTCCCAGCTTCCTTCTGAACCCTTCTGGAAGTGCTTTGACCGGTACAAAGACCTTCTTGTTCAGTGTCCTCACCACGGTATAGAGAAATGGCAACTCTGCCAAACCTTATACGAGGGACTGAACCCAGCAACGAAGCAGTTGCTGGAAACCATCTGTCAGGGCCACTTCCTATCGAAATTTGACGAGGAAGCGTGGCAGTTCTTTGACGATCTTGCGGAGCAAACGCTACAGTGGGAGAGCACCAGACCGACTTCTTCTTCTTCTACCTCCACTTCTACCGGTCAGTCTAGGGTAGGAATCCACCAACTTGACGTCTCTATTGCGATGAAAGCTGAAATGGCTGCTATAACAAGAAAGCTTGAAGCAATAGAAAGCAAATTCTCTGCTCTTGCCCCTACCCCTGTTCTCCCCCTTCGTACCATCTGCGCTTGTTGTTCCGATCCTTCCCACTTGACCGAAGAGTGTCCTTACAATCCACCATCGCAAGGACAGGATCAGGTTAATGCATTCCAGCAAAGACCGAGGAATGATCCATACTCTTCCACCTACAATCCCGGTTGGAGGAACCACCCCAATTTCGCCTGGAATCAGAATCAGAATCAATTCCAAGGCAACAATTTCCAAAGGGCCCCTCCGCCGCAACAACAAACTCAGTATCAGCAGCCCTTCCAACCCCAACCTTACCAAAACCAGACGAACAACTTTGCACCCAACAACTCTTTTCCACCAAACAACTTTGTTCCGTCAAACAACGATAAGGTTTCCTCGCTCGAGCGATGTCTAGAGGCGTTTGTTAAACAATCGACTCAATCCACCGCCAACATCCAGTCTTCAATCCAATCTTTAGTGCAACACACCGCCGCACACGGGCAGAGCATCAAGACCATCGAGGCCCAGATTGCACAGCTGAACGCGGCCTTAAGCGAGCGAGAGAAGGGGAAGCTCCCGTCCCAGCCACTTCCGAATCCCGGTCACCCACATAATGCTCATGTTGCTCTTGAACAACAAAACCATAATGTGAGTGCCGTGACTACGCTGAGATCGGGAAGGATGCTGCTAAACAACATTGGCAAGCGAATCATCGATGACACCCCGGCCGCCGCTTCTTCTTCTTCTCCTTCTTCTTCGTCTTCCGAGCCTATTCTCCGTTCTTCAACAGGCTCTCCTTCCTCTTCTTCTGCTCTGAACGGACCCACTTCTCACTCCACGAAAACACCTATTCTGGGATCCGTTCCAACTCCAAAATCTCCTCCTGCAGCATTAGACTCAACCAATTTTCAAAATGTTCCATTTCCAAACCGGTTGAGGTCTAATAAACAAAATCCTCAAATGGAGAAGATTCTGGAGTTATTCAAGCAGGTTAACATTAATATTCCTCTTTTAGATGCTGTCCAACAAGTCCCGTCCTACGCGAAAATCTTAAAGGACTTGTGCACGAAAAAGAGGAAGTCTCAGGTACCCAAGAAAGTTTTCTTGGCTAGTGCTGTGAGTGATGCCCTTACCCAATCTTTACCACAAAAACGGAAGGACCCTGGCTGTCCTACGATTTCAATTACCATTGGGGATAAGAACATCAACCGCGCACTATTAGATCTTGGTGCCAGTGTTAACTTGCTTCCGTATTCAGTATACGAGCAATTAGGGGTCGGAGAGTTGAAACCCACACACTGCACTCTCCAAATGGCCGACCGATCGATCACCCACCCTAGGGGTGAGCTAGAGGATGTGTTGATAAGAGTCGGGGACTTCATATTCCCCGTCGACTTCATTGTATTAGATACACAGCCTGTAGCTAACCCCCGGAATCAAATTTCGGTGATACTCGGTCGCCCATTTCTCGCAACCTCAAATGCTGTGATCAATTGTCGCAACGGTTCAATGAACCTCTCTTTTGGAAATATGACGATTGAACTCAACATTTTTAGGTTGGAGAATCAGCCCGCCGAACCTAATGCTCATATACTGGACGTCTGCTCGATCCAGGAGATCACACTAGAAGAGTGTGAATTCGAGGAGTTTCTGTTTGATCACGATAATCTTGACGCCACTAGTGCGTTTCTCTTCGAACCTGCTGCTGTTTCTGCGCCCGATAACGAATACGAGTGTTTCACATTCTCGAACGATCTTAGCCGCGCACAACCCGAGTTTGAATGCTTCGACTTTCCGGATGAGTTACCTGAACCATCCGACTCGGTTTCCTACACTCGTTTTGAACCTTTGCTGGAGTCCTTTAAGTTCGAGATCTTTGCACCAATCTTGCCTTCCATCATTTCACCTCCAACACTCGAACTCAAGCCGTTGCCGTCTCACCTTAAGTATGCTTACTTAGGTGAGAATGAGACCCTCCCTGTCATCATTTCGGCTTCTCTAGCTCCAGAGCAAGAGAAAGCCCTTCTCACGGTCTTGCACAGCAACAGGCAAGCTTTTGGCTGGTCCATGGCGGACATCAAGGGGATTAGTCCCCTGATCGTTGAGCATCACATTCATCTGATGGATGATGCCAAACTAGCCCGGGATCCACAAAGACGTCTTAATCCAGTCATGAAGGAGGCTGTGAAGAAGGAGATCGTCAAATATCTAGATAGTGGTATCATTTACCCTATCTCTGATAGCCAGTGGGTTAGCCCCATTCACGTTGTCCCCAAGAAGTCGGGCATCACGGTCATAACCAACGAGGCGAATGAGTTAATCCCTACTCGCACCCAAACCGGGTGGCGAGTTTGCATTGATTACAGAAAACTCAACGCCGCAACGCGGAAAGACCATTTTCCGCTACCTTTCATTGACCAGATGCTGGAACGATTGGCCGGACATGAGTACTATTGTTTTCTTGATGGCTACTCTGGCTATAATCAAATTCCCATCGCCGAAAAAGACCAGGACAAGACCACTTTCACTTGTCCTTTCGGCACGTTTGCATATCGACGCATGCCCTTTGGGTTATGCAATGCGCCCGCTACCTTCCAGCGGTGTATGATGGGTATTTTCTCAGACATGGTGGAAAAATTTCTGGAGATTTTCATGGATGACTTCTCCATCTTCGGCGACTCCTTTGACGAGTGTTTGCTGCATCTCAACGCTGTCCTTACCCGATGTAAGGACAAGAATCTCACTTTGAACTGGGAGAAATGCCACTTCATGGTGCGCGAAGGTATTGGCTTAGGACATATCATCTCGCAAAATGGCATAGAGGTTGACAGAGCAAAGATTGAGGTCATTTCCAATCTGCCTCCTCCCCGATGCGTCAGAGATATCTGAGCCTTCCTTGGCCATGCCGGTTTCTATAGACGGTTCATCAAGGACTTTAGCAAGATTGCTAGGCCCTTGACTCTCTTGCTGGCCAAGGATACACCTTTCGACTTCAACTCGAGCTGTGTGACTGCATTCGAGTCACTGAAACGCTCACTCACTTCTGCTCCCGTTCTTTCTTCACCTGAATGGACGCACCCATTCGAGATTATGTGCGATGCATCCGACTTTGCCATCGGTGCTGTCCTTGGACAGCACATCAACAAGATGCCACACGTAATCTATTACGCGAGCCGAACCCTGAACGACGCCCAACTTAACTATACAACAACTGAGAAGGAATTCTTAGCTGTTGTATTTTCTTTAGAAAAGTTCAGGCCCTACCTCATCGGCTCTCCAGTCATTGTCTACACGGACCATTCAGCTCTGCGCCATCTTTTTGCGAAGAAAGATGCAAAATCTCGGTTAATACGTTGGATCCTCTTGCTTCAAGAGTTTGACCTTGTCATTAAGGACAAAAGAGGTTGTGAAAACGTGGTTGCCGACCATCTCTCACGACTTCCTTCTTCGCCTTCGCTTCCAATTCCGATTAACGACGTTTTCCCGGATGAACAACTCTTGACAGTATCATGCGAACCCTGGTTCGCAGATATTGTGAACTATTTGGCCACGGGATTACTACCGACCGAATGGTCTAGTCAGGACAGACTTCGCTTCTTATCCCAAGTAAAACACTTTTACTGGGACGAACCCTACTTGTTCAAGTACTGTCCCGACCAGATTATTCGTCGGTGTGTCCCTAACGAAGAATTCAAGAGTGTGCTGTCATTTTGCCACGATCAGGCGTGTGGCGGGCATTTTGGGCCCAGAAAGACAGCTGAGAAGATCTTGCAATGTGGTTTCTACTGGCCACAACTTTTCAAAGACGCTCACGACTATTGCAAGACTTGCTCCCGGTGCCAACACATGGGCCGGATATCCCGGAGGAACGAGATGCCGCTCCAACCGATCTTGGTTGTGGAGATTTTCGATGTTTGGGGGATAGACTTCATGGGGCCATTTCCCAGCTCTTTTGGGAACTTGTACATCCTTCAAGCTGTTGATTACGTCTCTAAATGGGTCGAGGCTGTGCCCAGCCGAACTAACGACAACAAGGTTGTCGTTAGGTTCCTTAAAGAAAACATTTTCTCACGATTTGGGCACCCCCGAGCGATCATTAGTGACAATGGAAGTCATTTCTGCAACAAAACCTTCGAGGCCTTGATGCGGAAATACTCCATTAATCATAAGCTTTCTACGCCCTACCAACCCCAAACCTGCGGGCAGGCCGAAGTTTCAAATCGGCAAATCAAGCAGATACTGGAGAAGACGGTTTCCAAGAACCGTAAGGATTGGTCGCTGAAACTCACTGATGCCCTTTGGGCATTTAGAACCGCTTATAAGACCGACCTTGGCATGTCTCCCTATCGGCTTGTGTACGGAAAAGCCTGCCACCTACCTGTCGAAATCGAGCATCGCGCATTTTGGGCGATTAAGGAGCTGAATCTGTCTCTGGAGGACGCGAGCAGCCATCGGAAGCTGCAGTTGAACGAACTGAACGAGCTTAGGGATGAGGCTTATGATAACGCGGTTGTCGTTAAGAATCGAACGAAGGTGTTTCATGATAAACACCTTTTGCGCAAAACCTTCGTACATGGTCAGCAGGTATTGCTTTACGACACCAGACTTCACTTCCATCCTGGAAAGCTCAGATCTCGCTGGAAAGGGCCGTATTTTGTGCGGAATGTGTATCCGCAGGGCGCTGTGGATTTGGAAAATCCAAAGGACGGTTCACTCTTCAAGGTAAATGGACACCGATGCAAACCGTACCTTAGCGCCGAACAAACAGAGGAGCTCCTGTTCTTACAGGAGCCGGTTTACCCTGAATGATCCTCCTCTGCCTACCTCCAAACTTCGGTTATCCAGCCAAGAACAGTGGACACTGTTCCAAATAAGTTTGGGGGTATGTACAAACCATTTTGTATATATTTGTGTATATTCTTTTTCTTTTCTTTAAAAAAAAAACGACTAAAAATTTGTGTATCACTAACCGACAATTTTGAACCTTCCAACTGCTCTCTTCATGCTACGACAATGAGGACACTGTCCAGTTTAAGTTTGGGGGTACACTCGGTACGCATTTCTTACCTTCGCATTCATATGTATATTTTGCATCTGTATACTAATATCCATAAAATCCATAAAAATTTGAAAATTTTCTAAAAAAATATAAAAACTTTTTTGTCAAGTTAGCTTGTGGAAGAACTCTGATTCAACATTCGACGGTTTTTGTTTGAAAAAATAGGAATAACTAAATCTTATGTTTGGATTTTGAAAACCTGAAAGATAACTCTCCTTTGAAGTTAACTATAGCTGATATACGTCTTTACATCACACTACACGTGTCGTAAGATTTTGGGAATTAGATGACAAGTCTTTCATGTTTAAACTTTTAATCAGATAAATGATTTCCTGAGGATCAAATAGGTTTGTTCTGAAATAAGTAATGTCAAGAATAGTTTATGAAGTAAAGCGAATATGAAGGAATGTTATTGATGCCGTAATTGGAGCTAAGTCTGAAAAATAACCCATCTGAAACTTGATTGGAATGATTACACACCAAACACACCAAACACGTCTTTTATCCAAAAAATATTTGAACTGCCAGTTATATCTCCGTTCGTATTAAATCATCTGATTTTCACGCCAAACTTTCTTTTGTTTTTGGACCTAGGTAACTTGAGTAATTAATTCCGCTGAGGTGTTTCTACACCTAATGCCCTAAAATCAACTGGTTTGGGTGCATTGGCCCAAAGCTCGCTAAGAAGCCTAGAAAGTCCAGTTTAAAACAAAGTCAAGCAAGTGTTCTCTCCGAGTTAAAATTCCTAACGGTTCTTTGTGTGAGAATAATCTTGATAAAAGACAGGCTTTTAAAAAAAAATTTAACGGAGATATGAAGGTTTTACTCTTTGATAAAGACTATTGCACGTTCACAGAGGTGTGTATGAAATGAAAACAAGAAAAAGGTGGAGTTAAAAATACGACTTAGTTTCCTGTTAAGGAAGATAGAAATTCTGAAGTTGAAACCTTACTGGAAAACGAAACTTGAAAAATACTTAACTCTTTATAAAACTTATGTGATTCTTTTAAAATTGTTATCTGGGCTTTATTGTGCGACATGATGACTTTAATCGATCCTTCTGGAACTTAACGACACTATTTGCACTGCACGTAAAGACATATAAAATCTATAGTTAAATAAGATGCGAGGTGTGAAAAATAAAGGTTCGATGGTCTAGACTTAGGATTATAGAATTGTTATTTTCTAAAACAAAACTTTAGGGTTTGAAGCTTAGTTATTTTATGAAACCAACTTGACTGGATTTTGTGGGTAGTATCCGCTGAAAACCCTCAGGAGACAACACTCCTCCTACTAGGGACACCTAGAGGTTTAACGGCTTGTTGCACATGCTCAGTGCAATCGCGTTCCCTGCGAAAGTGAGGTTAGGAATTTTTTTGTGAATAAATGGGCTTTGCTCGGGACGAGCAAATGATAAGTTTGGGGGTATTTGTTCATAACAGATTTTTGCATTTTCATACCGCCCAATTTTTGTCACATTGCATATCGGTAGATACTCTTGAGCCGTGTTTGCTAGTCAATTGCAGGATACAGGTTCTTGGTTCTAAAACGGTGAAATTCATGGAAAACACAACAAAATCCGGGTTCCTGCTAACCACTGAGAAAACACGGTCTCCGCTCGTCATCCGTATGTTGCCAAATATCAATAGGAAGACAAAAGGTCAAATCAATGTCACTCTCATGCACAAGGCTCAATGGTAGCACAAAATCCAAGAGATCTACGCGGAGCTCGAGGCAATCATGACAAAATCTTGACAAAAATTCCACCTTTCCCTCAACAGAAATTCTGGAAGAAATGTGGAACTATTTTCAGAAAATATATGAACCAGAGAACAGAGGAAAGCAAACCAGGGGACCACAAGAAAACCGACACCCTAACTCCCCAATAGGGGCGCGGATCCGCGGCAAAAGGTGGGTCCAGGCCGCGGATCCGCGGCCGTTTAGGCGCCAAGCCTGCAGAATTTTGGGGGTTATTTTGGTCATTGCATGTGTGGTCTGGTGGTTGCCCTAGGTTTTCATTCTCCAGCCTATAAATAGCCCAGAAGTTTGAGAAGGAAAGGGTCCATTCTTGTATTTTCATTTTGCCTAGTTTTAGTGTTGTTCTTCTTCCTCTTCTCACCTCTTCTCCATTAAACTTGTAGTGAGCTTTTGAGTGAAGAGTGATGAATAAAGAAGACCATTTTTATTATCATGCTTGTCTCTTTCTTTACTTATTGTAACTTGTTGTAATTTTAATTGTTAAGTAGTTGTTGTTATTTTCTTGCTATTTCTTTCTTCTCTCTTTTTCTTTATCATTCATACGACAATGATACTTACGCTCGATCCTCGCCAAGGTGAGGTCGCAAATAGTTAGTCGTATTCTTCTCATCTCCTTCTTTCTATCTTCCTCTTTGTTTTGTTTTGTTTTTCCTTATCATGAAGTGTGAGTAGTTTTATACTTGTTAGGGTAAGATAAGGGAAGTTTGTGAGAAGGAAATCTCTCTCACTCTTTCCTTGCCCAACAACTTAAATCGACTCCCGTTAATTGAACCACAATCCGCTCCTTACGGCACCCTATCCTACATGATAGCGGTGATTCCGTAGTGAGACCGGTTGTGGTTGAATTAACCGGAGGTTATGGATAAGAGCCAAGAACGGACGGACAAGCACCAAAAGGAAGGACTATGCGTTGGAAAGCCTAGCTTATACTCGCAAGTTCCTTCCTAGTCGTGCTAATCCCCGTTGTTGCCGATTACCGTAACACCGATATTAAGTGGGGCAACGAAAGATGTGGAGACTCCTAACTCAAACTAACCTAATCCTAACCCTAACAAGCTCTCTTTAAATATCAACTTAACACTTAGATAGTTACAAACAAAATCTGAACTTTCGGACTTAACTCGTAAAAACACTTTGAAAAAGACTCCCATCTCCCTGCGGACGACCCGTACTCAACCGGCTAGCTACAAGCGAAACCGTCTTGATTGCGGTATTTAAACTAGAACTTGAACACGCACTTATCCTACCAATCAACATCGCTGCATCTGATGCCGCAAAAGAAGCTGTCTGGATGAGGAAGTTCTTGAAAGAACTTCAGGTGGTTCCATCCATTGTTGATCCAATACCTCTGTATTGCAACAACAACGGGGCTATAGCTTTAGCGAAGGAACCCAGGTCCCATCAGAGATCCAGACACATCTTGAGGCGGTATCACCTGATCAGGGAGATCGTGGATCGCCAGGAGATCGAGGTTCGGAGGCTCGCTTCAGAAGATAACACTGCAGATCCATTCACCAAGGCCTTGCCCCAGACTCAGTTCGAGCGGCTGATCGAGATGATAGGTCTTCGATACGCCAGTACATGGCCTTAGTGCAAGTGGGAGATTGTTAGTGTATATGCCCTAGAGGCCATTACTGTATCATACTAGTTTGTATATTACTTAATGGAAGCTTGGGATATTCACAGTTGTATATACAATCTTGCTCAAAATAGTAGTATGCTACTTGGTTTGTTTCTACTTCAATGTGTACATGTGTTTATTTTAGTATATCACCTATACACATTAGTGGAGCCCTTAGGATCTTTGCTTGATTACCAGCGTTGTGATGGCAGTCACACTAGTAGGGGCTGGGTAATCTATATGCACATCCTTATGCAGGTCCCTAGTCGCAGGACTATCGAGACAGGGCATCGATACTCCGGAGTAGACTAGCGCATGCGCTTCTCATCCCAGAGTGGGAGATGGTCTGTCCCACAGCCATCAGTACGTCGTACTGGAGATAGTATGCGGGTGCTCGTTAGGTTACGAGTACACTGGACAGGACTCGTAGGAAACTGACCGGTTGGTATTATACCTATCGTCAGTTATCAGTTCCCTGGTGACATGAGTACAGCTTAGTCCGCAGACTTGACACTGTCACTTCGCCTCGAGTGTGTTCCCACTGTACTTTGATTACTACCCTACCACGGCTCAAAGGAGTCGTGCAAACAGGTAGTAGTTGGGTGCAGTCCCGAAGCACTTGGAGGCAGTGACGGTTAGACAGGATTCGTCTCTCCCGGTATTGGGGGTTGACATCGCACTGTGTCTAGGAGAGCCATTACATGAGTAGTCCCTGGCCAGGGCAAGCGAGATATACTGGTAGGCTTCCAGTGTTATCTCAGGGTGTTTTGGGCTTCACTCCGACACGACTTTGTTGCGCCACGGCAGCGCCCCGGCCGTCTATCCGAGGCCAAAATGCGGAATCAAGATTTTCTTAACTTTTAAACTAGCGCTACCACGGACAATATACCCGGATCGTAACCATTAACCGATACTAGCTAACAAGAGAAAGGGTGAGAGATATACCGAGTGATCCGAGTCCTCCGGTCTTCTCGTCGTCATCCCGATCTCCCGCGGAAGCTCCGGTCGTCGCATCCTTGCCGGAAGGGCACCACATCGTCTGCATCTTTTACGGGTTCCCACCTCAATACCGAGGCAACTCGGGCGCGAAGTTGGCTGGCCGACGCGCCTAAGATTTGCTGTAGAAGTAGTGTAGAATCATAGTCTCTTTTGGGGTGGTGAAGTTGCCTTGATGGAGGAATCAACAAGATATGAACTTGGGGATTTTTGGTAGCAATGTAAAAATGAGATGGATGATAAATTTCCCACACCAAATGAAACTCTCTCATTTTTCCTCCTCTCTCCAAATGTGGCCGGCCATGCTATGGTGGGAATGGTGGAGGGCAAAAACAAATACAAGAGGGAGGTGAGTGTAGGAGAACAAGGTGGTGACCACAACATAAAGCAAGTCTCACATCAACTCTCATCTCATTTCTAATCACCTTTATGCAAGAAATGATGATAGAAAAGAAAGGAATAAAAAGATGCTTTCATAATCAAACCATTTGCATGAAAACCCTCCACAATGTGTTATTTGCAAACATGCAAATAACCCCCCTCCATCGGAAAGTTCGGCCGGGAAAGAACAAAGGAAAACCGGCCGGAACGGAATGCAAAGTGGCAACTCCAGAAAACTGGTCCCGTAATAAATTACAGGAAAACCCCGACACTGTGCATACACACCCGCATCTGTATTCCGACCGGATACAAATGCAATGAGATAAAATCTACACTGTACTAAACTAGGATCCGGCTTAAACCAAAGCCGGCTAGTAATATCCGTCCGATCCTGATTCGTGCAATACCGCACGTATCAGATCGAACCCTGCCATATATCTATACGGCCTCTAGTACAAACCGTCCGATCATGATCCTTGCAATACCGCACGTATCTGATCGGACCCTGCCATATCTCCATACGGCCTCTACAGCGTTTCGCCCGAAAACTTGAGTAACTGTAAGTGTGGTGGACTCTAAAGACTCGTCAATACTATGGCTGTGGATTTAACCACTAGCACGTCAAAGGTATAAGCCAATACGTGACGGGCCACCAGCTATTGACCAAAAGGGACGTCGATGAGCGAACTCATCCTGACACCATACTGAGCCTGTCAGTGATAATATCCGTACAGTCCGGTCCGTTCGTCTATGAGTATCGCATGGTGGGCCTAGGGGGTTGGTAAAAGTCAGACCCCTAAAAGTGGTACAAGTCGTGTCGGAGCGTAGCCCAGAACACCCTGAGATACTACTGGAATACCTACCAGTAAATCTCCTGCCTCGGCCGAGGGCTTTGTGTAATGGCTCTCCTAGACACAGCGCGACCTCACCCTCAATACCGGGAGAGACGAACCCCTGCAGATCCGCTCACTGCCTCCATGTGGCTCGGGACTGTACCCAACTAAAACCTGTTTGCACGACTCCTTTGAGCCGTGGTAGGGTAGTAATCAAAGCACAGTGGGAACTCACACGAGACAAATGACGATCTCAGGTCGATGAACTAATCTGTACACATGTCACCAGGGAACTGCTATCTGACATCTGGTATAAGACCAACTAGCAGGTTCCCGGCGAGTCCTGTCCGGTGTACTCATAACCCAATGAGCACCTGTATACATCTTAGGTGAACCAACTGACACCAGTGGCTTGTGAGACCGGCCACCGCCCCTCGTCGGGGTCTCGACTGTATACACTAGTCTACTAATGGAGTATCGATGCCCTGTCTCGAAACTCCTACGACTAGGGACCTTTTAAGGATGTGCTTATAGACTACCAGCTCCTACGTATATGATCGCCATCATACTGCTGGTAGTCAAGCAAGAATCCTAGGGGCTCTATCAACGTGTAATAGTGATATGTCAGGTCACCTAAAGTAGTACACGATGATAAAGATAAACCAGATAGCATACTATCATCTCGAGTAAGACTGTCCTACCGGGATAGGTCCTCCCTCAATCATTGCAATCACGTGCCTGTGATCCAATAATTGACTCTGAGGGCACTATCTCCAACAGACTTGTACCGCTATTAGGGGACTGACGTTTTACCGCCCCCTAAGCCCGCCATGCGATGTATCAGAAGAACAGACCGGACTGTACGGAGACTGTCACATTCAGGCTCAGTAGGAGTTCAGATGGGTTTCACCTCGTCAGTCTTCTTGTCGGCATCTACCTGGGGACCGTTACGCACAGCTAGTGCCGCTTGCAGTCTGTGGTTAAACCCACTGCCAACGTAGTGTCGAGTCTTTAGAATCCCATACAGAAAGCTATTCGCCTTTAGGCAAAAGAGTAGAGGTCGCATGGTTTTGAGACAGGTCGCATGGTTTTGCAACAGGGTTCGGTCACATCCGTGCACTTGTGCACGTACAGTGTCCGGACAGTTAACACTAGCGGGCTTTGGTTTAAGCCAGATCCTAGTGTACGTTATGGGATTGATTTTATCTCGTATGTATTCGTGTTCCTCGGAACGCGGATGCGGGTGTGTATGCACAGTTGACGGAGAGACAGAGGCAGAGGATTCTCATTAGGGTTGTTGACTGTTGACTGTTGACCATTGACTTCTTGCTAAACCCTAATGAGAATATGATATATGATTAACAATAATATTAATTAAGTATTATGGTGACATGGTTGTTGAGGGGTTGACTTTGTTGACTTGTTGACTTTGTTGACCGGTTGACTAGGTTGGACTAGTTGACCATCATGATGACAATGGCTATCATTTCATGGCAAAGACTTTTGCTTGCTTGTTTATCTTGTGCAAAATGAGTGCATGAAATGATATGTCTATTGTAGCTTAAACCATCACATAATACTTGATTGCTATGTTTTGTTATGATGGCTTTGGATTATGAGAGCCAAGAGAGAAAAGTCTTTCTCATTCTATCGTTTTTCATTCTCTCTCTTGTTCTTGAGCTCTCATCCTCTTCCTCTTGCTCTCCCTCTCTTTAGTCTATGGTTCACTTGTCTCATGTGTTGAGAACCAAGAACCATAGAGAAAATCCGAACACACTCTCCTCTACTCACTCTAGTTCACAAGGTTTAGCAAACCGAGTGAACTAGTTTCTTCAAAGTTCGAAGAAAAAGCCAAAGGTAGAAGCTTTCGGGTGGATCGATCTTCGGCGCAAGGAGACGACGGGGTGAAGCCGATCCGGACAACCATCAAGTGTAGAAGATGAAGGAGTTCAAGAAAGAAAGGTATAACCCCCTAACCGAGTAGTTAACAACTCTTAGTTAGGTTGTTAGGTAGCTAAGTTTAACAAAAATCCGGTTTTGAGTCCTTGTTACCGCCTCTAGAAAATTGTTTTTCACCAAATTCCGCATGCCCGAAAGTACCGGGAGAAGTAGCATGGACTTACAAAAACAAATAGAAATAATTATCCATATAAATAACCAAGGTGTGAGTCTTATATTGCCACCATTTTCTATGTATATACAACCATGATAGAATGATGTATGTATGCATGTGTGCATGCACATCCATATGTGCATGAACAAGAATGAATGCATACATGCATGCATACATCCAAAAAGGACTAGAAAGTATTTCTAGTGAGAAGCTAATGGTTAAATGATAAATCAACACTTGATTTATCAACCCGGTCATATCACATACGACCCGACCAAAAGCAAGCCGCCCAATTAATATACGTATCTCATACGCGCATTTTAACCAGGTCCATGCGCATATCGCATACGCGCACCACAACGTTTCGCCTGGACTAGGTAACTCCTTTGTGGGACTCTAAGACTCGTCAATACGCCGGCTGTGGGTGATGATCATATCAAGCACCCCCAAGCCGCAAGCGGTCAGCTAAACATAACGGCCACCCAAGTATTGAGCGATCAGAAGAAAACAAGCGAACCTGCTACAACTCCCGTCGAGCCAGCCGGCAACACTACCGTACAGTCCGTTCTCTTCGTCAGATATGCTGCATATCGAGTCTAGGGATGGTAACGTCGACCCCAATAACTCAATAAGTCGTGCCAGTGAATGGTCTATAACAGATCAAGAAACTACTGATAACACTTATCAGTAAATCTCAGCAGCCCTGGTCAGGGACTTACTGATATAACCAGTCGAGCACAGCACAGCATCAACTCCCAATACCGGGAGAGACGAAACCCCTCCTATCGCTCATCGCCTTCGTGTGTCTCGGGACTGGACCCAACGGCCACCTGTTTGCACGACTCAGTAGAGCCGTGGTAGGGTGGTAATCAAAGTACAGTGGGAGAGCACACAAGACTCTATGACGATCTCGGGTCTACAGACTAACCTGTACCAGTGTCACCTGAGAACTGCTATCCGACGATAGATATAATTCCATATAGGAGTTCTGGGTGAGTCCGTCCAGTGTACCCAGTCACCACTGAGCACCCGTATATGATCTTGATGTCAAACATCGATGAATGTAGGAACATCCATCGCCCATCATATGGGTCTAGTATCATATACGCTAGTATACTCTGGTATATCGATGCCCCGTCTCGATACACCTACGACTAGGGACATTCTAGGATATACTTATAAACTACTGATGTCCCACTAGTATGATCTCCATCATAATCACAGTAGTCAAGCCAATATCCTCAGGGCTTTATCAACATGTATGAATGAATGAAAGCATGATCAAATCAACATGTCAGATAAAGAAGAACCAGATAGCATACTATCATGTCGAGCAAGAATGTACACTGAATATATATATATATACATGTATAAATACATCCACTATCACATAATGGCCTCTAGGGCATACATATATCCAACAACCCACTGCGAGTTAGAGTTACTCCTGGGAGATTTTTACACAGGACAATTAGCCGATCAAGTAGGTGACTAGAAAGGTGTTAACGGGGTTATGCCTCTGGGAAAACGAGGTTTATTCTAATTAGGTCCGTGCGAAAGCACGGGGAACCTCCCTCAAAGTACCAACACTGGCCTGGCTGAAAGATTGGCGAACTTGTAAAGTGTAATTAATCCCGGCTAGTCTTACCTTTTAGGGTTTGAAGGAAGATTTGATAAAAAGCAGTGGGAGCCATCCTGATTAGATAAGATAATAACCAATCTAATCTTGCAAGAGCATACGCTAAAGTGTTTTCTTCTCTCTCTCTCCAGGTAGCGACCCTGTCAGGCCTTAATCAAGATAATAATATGGATGTATTGACTGAACCCGCTTTTTATACTGAGCAGGGGAACGTTGGTCCCGCTCCAACTTATAATTGTTATAAGACAGAGCAGGAATTAGGAGAATATCCTCACGCCACCCAAACGAAGAATACGCATGTTGCTGCATCTTCTTCAGGTGTGTTAGTTATCGAGAACTGTTTCTCAGTTCACTCTACGTCCTGGGTATTAGATACCGGATCAGGATCCCATATATGTAATATGTTACATGGGCTACGGAAGGGTAGAGAACTGGGTGAGGGTGATCATTCCAAAAGAGTAGGGAATGGTGCAAATGTTGCAGCCAAAGCAGTTGGCGAATATCACCTTGTGTTACCAAATGGTAATACATTGGTTCTGAACGAATGCTATTACATTCCGACCCTGATATGCAATCTTATATCAATTTCTTTATTGAGTAAAGAAGGATATAATTTTGTAGTACAGGATAATGTTATGAACATATTCCTGAATCAAAAGTTGATTGGATCAGGATCGTTAAATAATGGCATATTCGTTCTCAATCAAACTACAGTACTTAATGTGCAAAACACACATAAGAGGAAAAGTTCATAAATGAACGAATCCTTCTTGTGGCATTGTAGACTAGGTCATATCAATGCGACACGGCTAGCTAAGTTGTATAAGGATGGATATTTGAATCCGTTCGAATTTTCATCTTATGATACTTGAAAGTCATGTCTCAAAGGCAAAATGACCAAAACTCCGTTTAGTGGACACGGAGAAAGAGCTACGGAACTCTTGGGACTGATACATAGTGATGTATGTGGTGCCATGTCTACACATGCCAGGAACGGTTCTTCCTACTTCATTACATTCACTGACGATCTCTCAAGATACGGACATGTGTTCCTATTGAAACACAAGTCTGAAGCTTTTAAGAAATTCAGAGAATATAAGAACGAAGTAGAGAACCAAACGGGCAAAAGCATTAAGATCCTTCGATCTGATCAAGGAGGAGAATACTTGAGCAATGATTTTCTGGATTATCTAAAGGAGAATGGGATTATCTCTCAGCTTACTCCTCCCTATACACCACAGCACTACGGTGTATCGGAGCAGAGAAATCGCACCCTATTAGATATGGTGCGCTCTATGAAGAGCACTGCTGAGTTGCCTATTTCCTTTTGGGGTCATGCGCTTGAGACAGCAGCATATCTATTGAATTAAGTTCCGTCTAAATCTTTACCTACTACACCATATGAGATATGGAGTGGGAAGAGACCATGTCTTAAACGTGTTAAGATATGAGGTTGTCCGGCCTATGTAAAAACACAAAATCCGGACAAACTCGAGGCACGATCAGTTCTTTGTAAGTTTATGGGATATCCTAAACATTCACATGGATATTTTTTCTACCACGGCGAGGAACAAAAGGTGTTTGTTTCTCGGCATGCCACCTTTTTAGAAAAGGAATTTCTTGCAAAAGAAATTAGTGGCGAAGAGGTAGAGCTGGAAGAAGCTCCAGCAGCACAAACTGAAACTGAAGATTTAGTGGAACCAGATGATTCAGTAGTTTCCAACGAACCCCAGCCTTTCCGCCGATCTAGTAGGGTTCCTCATCCACCTGAGAGATACTATAGTTTTCTCATTGACGGTGGAAGCGAGGATTGCATCATGGAAGATGATGACCCGACTAGCTTCGAGCAGGCCATCACGAGTGGTGACTCTGTGAAGTGGTTGGATGCAATGCGATCTGAGATGGAATCCATGTACACCAACAAAGTATGGACTTTGGATGTTGCTCCTGAAGGGGTAAAAGCCATTGGGAGCAAATGGATCTTTAAGAAGAAACTTGGTATAGATGGAAAAGTGGAGACTTTCAAAGCTAGACTTGTTGCAAAAGGTTTTCGTCAACGATCAGGTGTGGATTATGACGAAACCTTTTCTCCAGTGGCTATGCTTAAGTCCATCCAGATCTTACTTGCCATTGCTGCGTACCATAACTACGAAATCTGGCAAATGGATGTTAAGACCGTCTTTCTAAATGGTGATTTAGAGGAGTGCGTGTACATGACTCAGCCAGAGGGATTCATAGATAGTGGGAGCAGCGGAAAGGTGTGCAAGCTGCTTAAATCCATCTACGGGTTAAAGCAGGCATCGCGGAGTTGGAACATCTGCTTTGATGTGGTAGTCAAAGAGTTTGACTTCATCAAGAACGTAGATGAACCATGTATCTATAAGAAGGTTGCAGAGAGTAAGGTTGTCTTCCTCGTATTGTACATGGATGACATACTCTTGATAGAAAATGATGTTTCTATGCTGCACCCGGTCAAGCTCTTCTTATCACACAGATTCTCGATGAAAGATCTAGGTGATGCCTCCTGCATTTTAGGGATTAAGATCTATAGAGATAGATCTAAAAGGATACTAGGATTGTCCCAATCCAGGTACATTGACACCATACTAAAGAGGTTTAGTATGGAAGAATCCAAGCGTGTGAACCAACCCACGATCTCTGGACTCACTCTCTCCAAAGAGATGTCTCCCAAGACTGATTTGGAAAGAGCTCGCATGCAAGGAATACCCTATGCTTCAGCAGTAGGCTCTATCATGTATGAGATGCTATGTACCAGACCCGATGTAGCATACTCACTAAGTGTAGTGAGTAGGTATCAAGAAGATCCAGGAGAGAGTTACTGGACAGCTGTGAAGAACATTCTCAAGTACTTGAAAAGAACTAAGGAGATGTTCTTGGTGTATGGTAACGGAGAACTCTAGGTGGAGTCCTTTACCGATTCGAGCTTCCAAAGTGATAAGGACGACTCTAAGTCGCACTCGGGATTTGTCTTTACCCTGAATGGAGGGGCGGTTTGTTGGATGAGTTCCAAGCAAGAAACTGTGGCAGACTCGACGATGGAGGCTGAATATATCGCTGCCAACGATGCTGCCAAAGAAGTTGTCTGGATGAAGAAGTTCATCACTTAACTTGATGTGGTTCCTTCCATTATGCATCCAATACCTTTGTATTGTGATAACAATGGAGCTGTGGCTTTGGCCAAGGAACCCAGGGCCTATCAGAAGTCCAGACATATTCTGAGGCGGTATCACCTGATCCGGGAGATAGTTGATCGACACGAGATCGAGGTCAGCAGTGTTGACACGAAGGACAACACTGCGTATCCACTCACGATGGCCATTCCCCAGATACAATTTGAGAGACTTTTCGGGATGTTGGGTATGAGATACTACCGGTCTTAGTGCAAGTGGAAGATTGTTAGTTATATATATGCCCTAGAGGCCATTGTTGTACATATGATGTATATTATAGGGGATGCTTGGATATATATAGAGAGGACTTTCTTGCTCGACATGATAGTATGCTATTTGGTTTCTCTTTGTCTTAACATGTTGACTTGTATTGGTTTACTGTCTTGCTCTCACATGTTGATAAAGCCCTTAGGATATGTACTTGACTACGAGAACTATTATGAGATCATACTAGTGGGGCCATGGTAGTCAACGAGTACATCCTATAACTATTCCTAGTCGAGGGAGTATCGAGACAGGACATCGATACTCCAGAGTAGACTAGCGTATACGCATCTTGACCCATATGATGGGCGATGGATGATCCCATATCCATCGCCGTTTGACATCAAAGATGGTGTACGGGTGCTCAGTGGAGACTGGGTACACTGAACGGACTCGCCGAGAACTCCTAGATAGTATTATACCTATCGTCAGATAGCAGTTCTCCGGTGACACTGGTACAGGTTAGTCTGTAGACCCAAGATCGTCATAGAGTCTTGTGTGATTCCCACTATGCTTTGATTTCCACCTTACCACATCCAAGAGGGGGTGCAAAACGGTGGCTTTTGGGTACAGTCCCGAATCACATGGAGTCAATGAGCGATAGGAGGGGTTTCGTCTCTCCCGGTATAGGGAGTTGATGTTGTGCTGTGTTCGATTGGCTATAAATGGAAGTCCCTGACCAGGGCTGTTATAGAGATTTACTGGTATGTGTTATCAGTAGTTTCTCGACCCATTATGAACCTCACATCGACACAACTTATCGGTTACTGGGGTCTGACGTTTACCACCCCTAGACTGGATATGCGACATATCAGACGAAGAGACCGAACTGTACGGTAGTGTTACTGATTGGATTCACAGGAGAATGTACATGCTTGCTTGTTGATCTTCTGATCGCTCAATACCTGGGTGGCTGTTACGTTTAGCTGACCGCTTGCAGGTTATGGGTGTTTGATATGATCATCACCTACTGCCGGCGTATTGACGATTCTTTAGAGTCCTACACAGAGGTTTCCTGGCTCAGGCAAAACGGAGTAGGAGCACATATGTGATATGTGCGGGACCGAGAATAATATGATATAAGATACCGTATTCTATTCTCGCGATATGTGATATCGGCCGGGTATATGTGATATAGCCGGGTCATCGGATCAAGTGTTGATTCGATGAAAGGGTACATGTTACATTAGTCGGTTATATATATTATAGCCGGGTTATCGGATCAAGTGTTGATTCGATAATTAAATGTATATTATATATGAGATATATTACATTATATTAACTAATATAAGCTCGCTTTAATGATACTTTTTCTCACTCGGATAATACATTGATATATATGCGATATATGTTAATTGTATTATTTTCTTTTGTTACATTAAATATTGTATATGTGATATATAATATTGTAACAAGTTAGGGTTACAAATGCAACATGATTTGTTGAGTTTAAACCTAGTTAGGGTTTGGATTTGGGTTAGCTTTTGGGTTAGCTTTTGGGTGAGCTTTCATGAAGCTTCATGAAGCTTTGACTTTATCTTTTCTCTTTGGATTTTTGTGGAGTCATTCTTAACCCAACCCAAACCCTTTACCCTAGTTTTTTCTCTACAAGGGTTAAACCCCCATGCTTAACTCATGGTTGGATTTGTAACCATAGCAATAATTCATTATTCATCACAAAAGGTTTCATCTTCTTCTTCCTCCTTGAAAAGCTTACTAGCTTTTGTGTTTGTGATGATATAGTGTGAGAAATTGAAAACAAAAGAGAGCAAAATTCCTAATTCATCATCCTCATCTATTCTAGACACTTAGATTAGGGTGTTCGCTTCTCTAATTACTTAATTAGTGAAGTGTAAGCTTGGGTTAGAGATTCTTCAAGTTAGATCATCTTAGATCATGAAGACTTCAAGTAAGATGCATCATTCACCTCTTGGAGCCTCACGAGAGTCAGAGTTCTTGATGATCACAGCGAAGGGACCTCAACACGGAGCTTATGAAGCGAAGGAACGGACTACAAAGGTTGTAATCCCTATCCCTTAGAAGTAAAGTTGTTTACTTGCTAATTGTTTCGCCTAATCTCTAGTTAAAGATCTTGCTTGGGTTGTTCGGCACATGAAAAATTTGATTTTGGCATGGTTGATGCCTTGTAGAACCTTGTTCTAGTGCCTAATAACCCTACAGATTTTGGGTACAGTCCCGAGTCATATGGAGGCAATGAGCGATAGGAGGGGTTTCGTCTCTCCCGGTATAGGGAGTTGATGTTATGCTATGCTCGATTGGCTATAACAGTAAGTCCCTGGCCAGGGCTGATGAGATTTACTGGTAAGAGTTATCGGTAGTTTCTCAAACCGTTATGAGCCATACATCGGCATGACTTATCAAGTTATTGGGGTCTGACGTATTGATTGTTTATATTTTCCGATTGTGTGTGTATATCAAATGATCCCCGACAACGGCGCCATTTGATTGAATTGATTTCGGATTGTAGTTGGAAAATTGTATAGAAATCACAACCAAAAATTATTTGACCGCAATCAATAACGGTGTCGAATGTAGCGCGTTAGTAAGTGCGGATCGTCCACAGGGAAAGTGTAATCGTTCGTGTTTCGAATTAGATGAGTCGAAACTTTAAGGAAAAGAAAAGAAAACAATTCATGATTTATAAAATTGCATTTCAAGAAAGAGAAAAATCTAGATCTAAGAAAGCATTAAAATCAAGAAGTGATAATTTGGGATGATTTCCAACCAACAATCAAGATTCGAAGTGTAGCTCGTAGGAGTAGATCGGATCTATAGATGTGATGAGATATAATGATTTCATGTTCTTATCCATTAACTAATTGAGACTAGATCGATGATAATTCATCAAGGTTAAGGATCTTGCGAAGAATCTAGGGTTTCCTCGTCTTATCCTTTATCCTTTCAATGAATCTCATTCAAATTCTAGCTTCTAGTTAATCAAATGATCAATCGTTATTCCCTAGTTTCGAGTGAACACAATCAAGGAAGGATCATCCCGAAACCAGATCATCGATCATTTGATTCACAAGAATTTACAATCGTTATAGGATTTAAGAATTGTAAAAAGATCTAAATCATCATCATTCTATTGATCGTCACAACTCCTATACGAGCGGAGTTTACTCAAACATCATAATATCAAACGCAATCACAAATTGAGATCGAATCATAATGTTGAATCAAAAGATAAGCAAGATATAGAAATTTCACCTTTATTTATCGACAATTTAGTTACAACTCTCAAGAACTACAAGAGGATGGAACTTTGATCGTCGATTTCGGCTTCGCTCGGCTCCTTGAGTTGCGGATCGGCTTGGATCTCTTGCTCCGTTGAAATCCGGCGTCGCTTCTAAAGGTTGAAGTCTATCTTGCTTGAATGGTACTCGGGATCTTGATCTTGATTTTGAATTGGAATTAGGGTTTGGCACAAGTCGTGTCACTCAACTTGTGGGTGGAAGAGGGAGAGATGAAGAATTTCTTGAACAACCTCAACACTAGATCTAGGATCCTTTTTATAGACCATCAAAACCCTAGATCTAGGATTTGAATTTTGAATTTCCCTCCAAAAGTTTGTTGAGGAGATTTGAATTTCCCTCCAAAAGTTTGTTGAGGAGAAGCTTCTAGATGAAGTTTGTTAAGCCGAGCCTTCTAGATGTGCCACGTGGAGAATCGGGAGTCTTCTGGAAGCTTATACCGTTATGAGAGACACGTGTAAGAAAATTGAGCATCTGAAGCCATCATAGCGCCGCGGAACCGCGGCGCAAGCGCGCTCCCGCCGCGGAACTGCTGCACTTTGGAAGCGTTGGGGCTTGGGTTTTCAGCTACTTGTTTGGGCTGATATTTGTGGGCTTTTCTGATATGTTGAATTTCCAAATGAATCCCTGATCATTTCCAGATCTCTGGCCTTTGAGTTGGCGTATTTTTCTGCACTGTTTTCATAATTCTGGCTTTTTTTCCTGCAATTTCTCGAGACAAGTGTTGCGCAATATAGGGATGATGCGATGCCATGAAATGCAGTCAATTTCCTTTATAGTGCCGGTTTTAGAGTCTAACACATGAAATCTGATATTTAACGACTGATTTGCTAATATGTGCTATATGAATGCCGAACACTTCTAGATGAGTGAAAATGATAGGAAAATTGCCGTGTTAAAAATACAGTATTTTCGACTGATCACGTATCCACCCCTAGACTCAATATGTGACATATCAGACGAAGTGACCAGACTGTACGGTAAGTGTTACTTATAGGCTTCATGAGATTTTGGACAAGCTTGCTTGTTGATCTTCTAATCGTTCAATACCTGGGTAGCTGAGCTAGTACCGCTAATGGCTTGTGGGTGACTGATGTTGTAACGTTTTAGAAATCGTTTTGCGAATTTTCCGTTTTTAGGGTAAAATAGTCGGTGTTTTCCGTTTTAACCCGATTGTGATCAAACTTCTGTATAGACTTGTCGGCACCTAGTTTAGCTAGAATGAAGCTAGTGCGCGGACTTTGGGGGTCAATGGGATGTTTTGGTTCACATAGAATTTTTCCCTAATTAAATATTATTTTAAGTTGTTATTTATGCATTTAATTATTGGTTAATGTGTGTATTTTGTATGCATGGGATTTTTTTGTTTGTCTTGGGTCTTTTTGCATATTCCATGTGATGGAATATTTAATTGGACATGTGCATTCATTAAGTGGTCTTTTCTCTTTGGTTGGGGGTGCTGCCTATTTCGAAAGTATGGGGGGTATGGGCAATTGATGATGTGTTATCTTGGCATTTATTGCATTTGGTTTTTGTTGGGATATTTTGTGAATGGGGTGGCTGTGCATTGGGGTTTTTTTTTCTTGCTTGATTAATATATATTTACTTGTTAACCTCACCACTTGGTGATGATTGGTCACCACTTCATTCACAAAATATGATCCCCAGTGAGCAAAAAGCTTGGCCGATCCCTTTCTTGATGCATGCTTTTTCTTAGCAAAAATTCCATGCTAACTTGTTCACACCCTGGAAACTTCAATTTACCTTCACCCAATGGCTTGGGTTCCTTGAGACAAAGTATTCTATACTCTCTCTACTTCAATCTTGGACATGTCGGGTAGCAAAATTCATATCCGAGTTGCTTCGTTTTGAAGCAGGAGCCCGTATAAAGATTCGTTGACATGGTACCACTTCAACGAGAAGACCGGAGATCGGAGATGCCGCGAGGAGAGTGGAATGATAGCTAATGACCGAAGGACACGGATCGATCGGTATAATTTCTTAAACCACTTTATAGTTTACTAGTTAGGGTTTTGATTAGTGAAATGGTTAGTTGACAATTTTAGACAAATGAAAACTAAACCAAGTTACTAGTTTGTTAATTGATATTTTCCTAATTGGATAATTAAGCTAATTACAAACTAAACTTTTACTAATCCTAGTTAGTGAGATTTAAAATTATAGTAAAGGTTTGAATGGTTTACCCTTGCTATATTGTGATATTTGCAAATTCTAGTTTTGGTAAAAAGTTGTAGTTTTGTGATAAAATGATATATGTTGCTTACTAGATTTCGGTAAATTTTAGGCGTGGGTTTCTTTTGACGTTGCGACGTTAATTATATCGATTCCACGTTTATTATTGTGTTTTGAATGCGCGATCGGTACGATCAGGGTCTAGGCTTGGTAGTTGTGTCACTTTGTGTTCCCAGCTAGGGTCGTGCCGATGTCGTTCGTGTCATTGTGTAGCTTTTGCTCTTGAGTTAGTTTCGTAGCGTCACTACGCGCGTTAGCCACTTGACGAACACTTGAGAGTATGTTTAGAGTTAGTGCGTCGGTCAAACGTACTGGGTATGTGTTATTGATCGATTGCTAATATATACTTGTTATATTGTTATATGCTTTCAGGATCGCAGGCGGGGACTTCGGGCGCTGCGAATAGGGGAAAGCGAGTAGTTGGCTTTACTTAGCTAGGAAGTTGGTGGGTATATTTAACATCTACAGGGGGATCGCCCGCATGGCGTTATGGATCTGGGCTAGAGATGACATGATATTGTCGCATATTCTATTTCATATATAGAGTTGCGCATACACCTTATTGCCTAGTTATTTGTTGTGCTTGGACTTGTACCCTTAGGACACTGCACTATTATTGACAGCTCATGTTGCACGAGCACTGATTGTATGCCACACACACCGTCAATAATTGCCATGACACGCACAACACACATACCTATATGATATTGTTTAGTTAGGGACATTGGGACATTGATTCATATTTCTTTATGCATATGACATATAGCATACCTGTATACCTACATGCTTACACATATGCCTTGACATGCTTACATGCTAGTTACCATTAGTGATAGGTATATTTCACACGTAATGACATAGCTACATGTATACCTTACGTACATACTTTACTTATACCTGGAGGGTATTACATCATTACTGATAGGTAGATACACATATCTTGCTATGCAAACATGGGTACGCATACCTGGCTATAGCTACATGTTCACCTTTATTTGATGTTATATGGACTTGGAGGAAATTAGGAACCCCATGATAAATATATATTAACTTGTTGCAGTTAAATAGCGGTTTTTCCTTTACATGCTCATATTACTGTTTCATGTTGCATATATTACATTCATGGACTTCATATGATGTTCTCTGATATTTTTACTCCTAAGTATATATAACAGTGGAATGGGACGCTGTTATATATGCCTATATACATATATTAGTGGAATGGGACGCTAATATATGTGTATTGATTCATGGATTTATACTTATTCATTACTTGATGTTTTCTGGATTTGAGGACCATGGTGGTTTCATGAAATTATGCAACTATCCTTATTCTTTACTTGATATTTGTATGCATCCACTCTGAGATTTGTTTTAATACCGATACGGGGATCGAGAGTGTCGATGCTGGGCACTTAAGATTCGAGGGACGTATAATACCGATACGGGGATCGAGAGTGTCGATGTTGGGCACTTAAGATTCGAAGGACGTATAATACCGATATGGGGATTGAGAGTGTCGTTGTTGGGCACTTAAGATTCGAAGGACATATAATACCGATACGGGGATCAAGAGTGTCGATGTTGGGCACTTAAGATTCGAAGGACGTATAAATCTGTTTTGGATCATAAGTGTCGATGTTTGGCACTTAGGATTCGCTGTTTTGGATCATGAGTGTCGGTGTTTGGCACTTAGGATTCGCTGAGACTTATAGGATATATGAGAGTTACTTGATATTGGACACTTAGGATATACGAGATTTACTTGATAATTGGATACAGAAGATATATGAGATTGACTTGATATTGGATACAGGATATATGAGATTGACTTGATATTGTACATTCAGGATTTATGAGACTTACATGATATGAGAGCCAATTTTGGGGCTGATTTGAGGAAATTGGGATTTGGATTGTCTTGATGGACTTTGGGTCCGACCACGATGTCAGGATTCCGTGGGAATGACATGTTTTACCCCATACTCCGCATTTATTTTATATGCATTGCTTCATGTATTAGTTGTACCTGCTAGAGTACCTTTCATGACTGTTGCATATATACATTGTCATATCATTGCTTCATGTATTAGTGGTACCTGATAGAGTACCTTACATGACTGTTGCTTACATATTGTCATATTATTGCTTCATGTATTAGTTGTACATGCTAGTGTACCTTTCATGACTATTGCATACATATGGCCTTTTATTGCTATTAGCTTGCTTATCTTAGATTCGCGTTGTACGTGCATACTTGCGATTACCTGCATATGTTATTTACTATTCATGAGTTGGCAAATCACCCCTGTTGTGCCACAGTGTTTGCAGGTTGTTCCCCAGAGTAGTCGAGACAGGCTATTCATCCATCACATCATCTTTTGCAGCGGATACCGCTTCGGCTCACAGTGTGCAGTTTTGCTTAGGTGGGTTTTACGGTTATCCAAGGTTGTTAATTGTATATTCGTTGTATCCATGTACTCTCCATCTACCATTATCTTGTATGACTTAGAGACTTGATGCGAGGACGATATTGTGTATTATTTTATGACTTGGAGGTCTTTTATGCAGTTTTACTTCTATCGTCTTTTATTTCTTCGCTACGGCGTCGTATATCTGTTGTGGTGGTTGTTTTCCGCCGTTGGGCGTGGATTTACTCCCGTTGGGGATGCTTTACTTTATATTTATGTTGTACCTATTTATGGGGTTAGTTTTTACAAAGGAGGTGCTGCCAAAATTTTCAAGAAAATTAAGTTGGACTTTTAAAGAATTTGGGTTGAGATTTCAAATGTTTTAAAAATTCTCTTATCACTTACTACTTTTGATGGTTTAGATTGCTGGGTTTTCGGCTTACTTAAATTGCGTTACGCCTGTAGACGTTAAGTAGTTTAAGGGTCGTCACGTGCCAATTTCAGTTCGTGACAGATGTGATCATCACCTACTGCTGGCGTATTAACAAGTCTTTAAAGTCCCACATAGAGGTTTCATATGTTGATATGTGCGAGGGACCTGAATAGATACAAGTATGTGATATCGTATTCTAATCTGGCGGTTATTTGATATCATTTAGGTTATATGTGATATAACCGGATTATTGAATTAAGTGTTGATTTGATAATATGATATACAGATAAATGATATTAGTCGGTTATATGTGATATAACCGGATTATTGAATCAAGTGTTGATTAAATAATATGATATATATTTATATTTGATATAATTATATGTTAACTAATATTATTGCTCACTAATTAGTTTCTTATTTTAATATATATATTAATATATATATATATGATGTGTGTGTGTGTTATATGAAGCATGCTTGTTTTTCTATTTTGTGAAAATAGAAAAAGAGGTGGAAAATGAGGAGATATTTGTAGAATGGTGAGAAGCATGGCTCATCCATTTGTTTATTCATTTTTGTTCATTATGCAAGCATGGTTGCAATTGATTATTGCATTTTAATTCATGTTTCAATGAGTAAAGTTTCTAAGTGAGTCGTTCTTCACCACTTGATAACACTTGTTCATTTTTTGAGCTCATTTCCTTCTAGCTCTCTTCATCTTCCTCCTCCTCTATAAAACCCTAACCCTCACATTTGATGTGAATTATAGGGTTTTGTACAAACCTAAGTGAGCTTAGAACCCCAACTTCACCATCCTACACTAGATTAGCACTTGGGTGTAGTGTGTTTACTTCACTAAAGAAAGTTTAGTGAAGAGGTAGCTTGGATTAGAGAAGTTTCAGGTGGATCATCTTCGGCATGAATATCATGAAGAAAGCTTGTTCAATCTACAAGTGGAGCCTAGTGGAGTCATAGGGACTACTACACGGAGCTTGTGAATCGAAGGACTCGATCTACTGGGTTGCAATTTCTTTCACTTAACTTAGTTTCATTTATATCATCATAGAAAACCCTAATCATCTAGTTAGATTCTAGGTTAGTGTTCCTTAGTACACCGATTTTTTTGAAAATTGCATGCTTGATGCCGATTTGAACCTCTTGGTGGTGCTAGGAAACACTTTTAGTTCTCTACTTCGTTCTTATATTCTTTGAATTTCTTAAAAGTTTCAGATTTGTGTTTCATGAGAAATACAAATCCGAACCTAAAGAGATCATCAGTGAATGTAATGAAGTACGAGAACCCACCCCTTATAGACATAGGACCACATACATCACTGTGTATGAGTCCCAAGAGCACTGTAGCTCTTTCTCCGTGTCCGGTGAACGGAGATTTAGTCATCTTTCCTTTGAGACTGGACTGACAAGTTTCATAAGATTAAAATTTGAATGAATTCAGAAAACCATCTTTATGCAATTTAGCTAGTCTTTTCTCATTGATATGACCAAGTCTACAATGCCACAAGTAGATTTGAAAGAACTCCGTTGCCAAAAGCATCCACCTGGGTGCTCGCGGCCACGGTGTTCCGCCTAAGTGCACTTCATCGACGGCATCGGGGGTGCGGCCATCTGCTAAAGTTCCCGACGAGCATTCGATCAGGTAGTCGGGAATCTTGCTGAATTACCCGACTAAGTTATTGAAAAGTGTTTTCGATTTGAGACTAAAATGCAAGGTTTATAGGGTTAGGCATGAAATCCAGAATATGAGATATTCCGGGTTTATGATGTCCAAGGGATATGCGGATTCTAATTATTGTAGCTTTTCATTTCTTTTCTGCGACGGTAAGTGTAATATGTGGGGTATCCTCGATCTCGTTGCTATATATCAACGACATTCGGGATACGCATATTTACTTACGTTGATGACATGAGATGTTTATGTGTTGTTGTGATATGTAATATTGGGTCGTCATGATTGAATAGCGGGGGGTTTTATGTGAGATGAGAGTTTTTCTATTTTCATTCATGTAAAATTGTATGTAATATTCTTTTATTGGGACACTTCCGGGTTGAGGATGATGTCACCACTGATGTATATTATTTACTTTTCCGCATTAGGATAGACCCAAGGGGGGAGCATGAATAACCGGGTTCTAGAGTCCAGTGGGAGACCATCTCGAGGAGTCGAGACCGGGTCTCCTAACTCTAGAATTGGCAGGGTTACTTGTCGATCTCGTAGGGGCCTAGGGATGTGGATTTGGCTATTCATCACGACCGTGGAATCCGTGTTTTTCATTACTGGCTGAATTTAAAACACGGGCCTCCTAATATATCCAATATTTCATATGTTGACTTCTACTGCTTGGTTCAGTGATGTGATCATATAACTGCATGAGACGATTGTTATATTATATATATGATATATAATAAACGTTGTTTATGTTTTGCACCCGCGCTAGTCCAGCCACCGCTCTCCCATTAGTTAAGTAACCTAACGGTGCATGACGGGGCCCCATGGCGAATGCAGATGGAAAAAGCGTACGATCTATTTTTGTTTCTTTTCTGTGATGTTTAGGAAACATAAATGATGGGATTTCGTTAATGAGAATAATGAAAAGATAAGAAACCTAAAGATGTTGTGGAATCAAATTTTTCAAAAAGGTAGCTCTAGTTCTTGCTTTGCATAGTGGTATTCCTTAATGAATATCCAGCACCTCATTCGATAAGGAAAGAGCCGAGATCCCTTCACCGGGAGTGGCCTCTTTAGCAAAACTAGCAAATGCTACAATCCATTTGGTTTAGTTTGATAGCTTCTCTAGTTCTTTCTTTGCATAGTGGTATTCCTTGATGAATATCCAGCACCTCATTCGATGAGGAAAGAACCGAGATCTCTTCACCGGGAGTGACCACTTTAGCAAAACTAGCGAATGCTACCATTCACTCGGTTTGTTTTGAAAACTACTCGATTTTAAAAGCGGAGTTTAAACCACTCCTTTTTCAAATCACTAGATTCTACAACGATATCAAGTTCATTACGCAAAAGGTTTTCTTAAAAACCAGCGTAGCCTTCCCTCATTTCAGGTAAGTACTATTTAGTATTCATGCGGCGTTTGTTGACCTTATCAAGGCATAGTGTGTGGTAGCTGATTTGTGCTTATCAGCAGCATGTGATGCGATTGGATTAGGATAGTCATACGGCCTTATTGACCTTGTCAAGGGTCGTTGATTGATAAAAAAATGTTTTTGAAAGAGTGTGTTTCGTAGTGTAACCGCAATCAGCACGGCGTCGCGTGTAGCTAGTTGTGGTGAATACGGGTCATCCTCAGGGATTCGTGGAACTTTTTAATTCTTGCTTTAGACGGGTCGAAAGAAATAGAAAAGAGAAAGGAAGGAGGATAAAGATAATAGTTTTGAGATCTAAATTAATTACGGATATAGAATATATATAAAAAGGCTTGTAAGGTTCGTTAGGATTTAGTAGTCATGGATGACTAATAAAGATGACTCCTTTTATCTATTGATAGATTTAAAACTAGATTGATGGCGATGAATAAGGATTAGGATTCTTAGGAAGAAACTAGGGTTTCCCCTCTATTGACCCTTGTCCTTTCATCGATCTACATCCATGTCTAGCCCTTAACAAAACAATTGTTAATCTGATCTCAAATCGCGGTCGAGACTAGCAATAAATTGGCAGCACGCCCGATAAGGATGTTAACGATTCTTTTGCTAAAGCTTATAAACTTGATAAGACTTAAAAGAAGTTAAAGTATTTTCTCATCTATTGTTCTACCCTAATCCTACGAACCCTATCAAGCGGAGAATTACTCACGCATATTTTTAGAAGAAGAAGAAAGGATAGTTAAAGAAATCATAATGCAGAAAAATGTAGAAAATAAATAATTAAACAAAATGATCTACCTTTATTAATCAACTTCACAGGTACAAATCCTACGAATCTAGATTACAAGAGGAAGAAGTTACTCTCGATCTCTGTCTCGTAGGAAGTAGATGCTCCGTCGATATTCACGTCGCCCTATCACGTCGAATCGTGGACCTGTCGTGGATCTCTTGTTCTTTGACGGTGATTTGCTTCGTGGTAAAGGTGATGCCCTCTAACTTTAGTCATCGGTCCTTTATATAGCCCTCAAATCAGAAAACCAAGTTACCTAATATGGTGATTGCCTAATATGGTGATTTTCCATGTCTGGATTCTTCAAATATTTACTGAGTCTCTGCCAATATTGATTTTATGATTTTGACAGATTTTTGATCCTGACATCTTGAATATCTTGATCTCTTGACCTGAGTTAAATCTTGCACAATATCTCCATGAATAATGTTAGTACTATTTATTAAATGAGAGAGAGTGTCTTAATCACTTTATATGGTAATAAATCTTTAAGAAACTTGATTAAGAATATTTAATATGCTATGCATCTTTTAATTACTAAAATATTATGCACATATTTTGAAATATTATTCTAACCATTTGTATGATATTATATCTTTTAAGAATTGTGATTAGAATATTTGATATGATATGGATATTTTAATTACCAAAATATTATATAAATATTATATGCATATATTTTCCTTCATAATGTTAATTATAATATATAAACATATGGTAAAGAGTATTTTACAGATAAACCCAAATATGTTCTCTATTTATAATAAACACCTTTAAATATTTAAGAAAAGTAAGGAAAATGTTATATCAAAAGTGCAATATTTTCGACTGAACAGTCGTACGGATGGGTTTAATTCAATCACGAAATGAACGGGTTGAACTTGACTTGCGGCTTATGGTTTGTTGACCTTGTCAAGGTCATAAATCGCATGGGGTAAAAACAATTATAGGGAATTTCAAGTGTTGAAATTTTCAATGAGATTGCATACCTTCTATGAGATAGTTGGATCCCGATACCCACTGCGAGTAAGAGTTACTCCTGGAAGAGTTTTCCACTTTACAATTAGCTGATCAAGTAGGTGTCTAAGAAAGGTGTTAACGGGGTTATGCCCCTACGGAAACGAGGTTATTTAATTAGTTCTATGCGAAAACATGGGGAGACTCCCTCGGAGTACCAAAACCTACCCGGTTGAACGATTGGCGAACTTGTAGGGTGTAATTAATCCCGGCTAATCTTACCTTTTAAAGTTTAAAGGAGGATTTGATAAAAAAAGTAGAAGCCATCCTGATTAGATAAGATAATAACCAATTTAATCTTGCAAGAGCGCACGCTAAACTGTTTCCTTCTTTCTCTCTCCAGGTAGCGACCAATGACACGCCTTAATCAAGATAATAATTTTGATGTATTGACCGAACCCGCTGTGAGCTGGGGAACGTTGGCCCCGCTCTATCTTATGATTGTCATAAGTCTTAGCAAGGAATAGGAGTATACCCGGATTCCCACACCACCCGAACAAGAAAAGATCATGCTGATGCATCTTCTTCGGGTGTTTTTGTTACCGAGAACTGTTTCTCAGTTTGCTCTACATCCTGGGTATTAGACACCGGATCAGGATCCCACGTATGTAATTTGTTACATGGTCTAAGGAGATGTAGAGAACTAGGAAAAGGTGATATTGTTAGTCAATATTGCACACCCTACATGTTCGCGGGGAGGCGGAATAAGCAAAAAATGATTTTTACGGGCTTCGCAATATCGACTTTAGTAAGGATCGAACATAAAACACTAGCAAGCAAACTATATGAGGTTTAACTACTCGGATGAATGTTATACCTCGTAGATCGTGTCCTTCTTGTCTTCTCGCTGTCCTCCTTCATCTCGCGGGCTCCTTGGAGTGGAATTGGATAGCACCTCCTCGTAGGCTTCTCGAAGTCGAAGAAGATCCACCCGAAAGATCCAACCTTGAGCTTAACCTCCAAGTTGAGGCAACTAGATCACTTGGCTTTCTAAACTAAGTAACCTAGAATGAGTAGAGTGTGATTTTGGGTAGCTTGGTCTCACTGACCCTTGATTCTTAACACATGAAACACTAGGGTTTTTTAGAGGAAGAGGAAGAAGGAGAGAGTTTAGCATGAGAGCTCACATGAGGAAAGAGAAAAGATTTTTGATAATGATAATAGAAATTGTGATGGCTAGCTTGACATGACCACAAGCATGTGATGGAAAAAAATAGCTAAACAAAATATCTAGATCACAAAAATATCTCACCAAAATATCTAAAGTCAAAAAGTCATTCCAAGTCAAATGGTCAATCCAAGTCAAGTGGTCAAGAACAAGTACCCATGCCAAAATTATCATTAGCAAAAATAACAAATACTTTTCTCTACCTCATAATTGTTTTAATCAAGTCAATGGTCAAAACCCTAATGAGGTGTCTCCTTCTATACCCCTCTCATCCGTATATACATATCTGAATCTGTGTTCCGAAAAACACGAATACAATAAGACGAAACTAATCCAATAATCAAATACTAGGATCCGGCTTAAACCAAAGCCCACTAGTATTTGTCCGCTCGAACATCACACGCGCACAAGTACACGTATGTGAACGAACCCTGTCGTAAAACCATACGACCTCTACATCGTTTCGCCCGAAGCTGGGAAACTCTCTGTGTGGGACTCTAAAGACTCGACAGTACGCTGGCAGTGGGTTTAACCACAAGCACGTCAGTGGTACTAGCTGCATGTAACGGTTACCCAGGTATCTGTCGATAAGAAGGCCGACGAGCAAGCTCATCCAAACTCCTAACGAGCCTTTCTGTGGCAATCTATGTACTGACTGGTCTGTTCGTCTAAGAGTGTCGCATATCGGTCCTAGGGGGCGGCAAGCGTCAGACCCCTAATAGTGCAATAAGTCGTGTCGGAGTGCGGCACAAAACACCCTAAAAAACTACTGGAATCCCTACCAGCAAATCTCGCTTGCCCTGGCCAGGGACTTTTTGTAATGGCATTCCGAACACAGTGCGACATCAACCTCCAATACCGGGAGAGACGAATCCTATCTAACCCCCACTGCCTCCAAGCGCTTCGGGGCTGCACCCAACTACTACCTGTTTGCACGACTCAATAGAGTTGTGGTAGGGTAGCAATCTAAGAACAGTGGGAACACACCTGAGGCGAAGTAGCAGTGTCAAGTAAATGGACTATGTTGTACTCATGTTACCTGGGAACTGCTACTTGACGATAGGTATAGTACCAACCAGCAGTACCCCATGAGTCTGTCCAGCGTAACTCATAACCCAATGAGCACCTGCATACAATCTCCAGTACGACGTATTGATGGCTGTGGGACAGACCATTTCCCCTGTTGGGATGAGAAGCGTATACACTAGTCTACTCTGGAGTATCGATGCCCAGTCTCAATAATTCTACGACTAGGGACCTGTATAAGGATGTGCTTGTAGACTACTCAGATGCCACTAGTGTGACTGCCATCACAACGCTGGTGGTCAAGAAAAGATCCTAAGGGCTCCATCAATATGTATCAGCGATACGTTAAAAGAAACATATACACATATTAAAATAGATACAAACCAAGTAGCATACTGCTATATCGAGCAAGACTGTCATAAATCCGTGTATATATCCCAAGCTTCCAAAATGTAATATACAAACTAGTACTATACAATAATGGCCTCTATGGCATATCACACTAACAATCTCCCACTTGCACTAAGGCCATGTGCTGGCATATCACAGACCTATCATCTCGAATAGCCTCTCGAACTACGTATGAGGGATGGCCTTTTTGAATGGATCTGCAGTGTTGTCCTCTGTAGCAACTCTCCGAACCTCGATCTCCCGGCGATCCACGATCTCCCTGATCAGGTGATACCGCCTCAAGATGTGTCTGGACTTCTGATGGGACCTGGGTTCCTTTGCTAAAGCTATAGCCCCGTTGTTGTCACAATACAGAGGTATTGGATCAACAATGGACGGAACCACTTGAAGTTCTGTTAAGAACTTCCTCATCCAGACTGCTTCCTTTGCGGCATCAGAAGCTACGATATACTCTGCTTCCATCGTTGAGTCAGCAACAGTGTCCTGCTTGGAACTCTTCCAACAGACCGCCCCTCCATTGAGGGTAAAGACATAACCCGACATGGACTTGGAGTCATCCTTATCACTGTGGAAGCTGGAGTCAGCAAATGCCTCGATCTGGAGGTCTTTTCCGCCGTACACCAAGAACATCTCCTTAGTCCTTCTCAGGTACTTGAGAATGTTCTTTACTGCTATCCAGTGCTTCTCCCTAGGGTTTGACTGATACCGTCTTACCACGCTCAGTGCGTAAGCAACATCTAGTCTGGTACACAACATCGCATACATTATAGAGCCTACTGCAGAAGCGTAGGGTATAACAGACATGCGATCCCTTTCCAAATAAGTCTTGGGAGACATCTCTTTGGAGAGGTTGATTCTGTGACAAACCGATAAATTACCGTGCTTAGAATCTTCCATACTGAATCTCTTGAGTATGGTGTCGATGTACCTGGACTGTAAAAGTCCCAACATCGTCTTAGATCTATCACGATAGATCCGGATCCCCAGAATGTAAGAGGCATCACCTATGTCTTTCATGGAGAACCTGTGTGATAAGAATCGTTTAACAGATTGTAGCATAGGAATGTCATTTCCTATCAAGAGAATGTCATCCACGTATAAAACGAGGAATACTACAGTTCTTGCTACAATCTTACTATAAATGCACGGCTCATCTGGATTTTTGATAAAGTCAAATTCTTTGACCGTCTCATCAAAACAGATGTTCCAACTCCGCGATGCCTGCTTTAGTCCATAAATGGACTTAAGCAACTTGCACACTTTCCCGCTGCTCCCACTCTAAATGAAACCCTCTGGCTGGTCCATATAGACGCACTCTTCCAAATGTCCATTTAGAAAAGCGGTCTTTACGTCCATCTGCCAAATCTCATAATCGTGGAAGGCAGCAATGGCAAGAAGGATCCGAATGGATTTGAGCATAGCTACTGGAGAAAAGGTTTCATCATAGTCCAAACCAGGTCTTTGACGAAATCCTTTTGCAACAAGTCTAGCCTTATAGGTTTCAACCTGTCCATCTACACCAATCTTCTTTCTGAAGATCCATTTGCAGCCTACGGGTTTTACCCCTTCTGGAGCAATGTCCAAAGTCCATACTTTGTTGGTGTACATGGACTCCATCTCGGTCCGCATTGAATCCAGCCATTTTACCGAGTCTGTACTCTGAATGGCTTGCTGGAAGTTAGTTGGTTCATCACTATCAATGATGCAATCCTCTCTATCCCCGTCTACAAGAAAACCGTAGTATCTCTCGGGCAGATTAGACAGCCTACTACTCCTGCGGAGTGGCGCGGGAATGTCCTGTTCTTTTGGAACTTCTGGTTCCACCAAGCTCTCAGTAATAGCTTGTGGTTCTGGAATTTCTTCCAGTTTTATTGCGCTCCCACTAGTTTCTTTTTCTAAAAATTGATGTTCCAAAAAGTGGGCATGACGAGAAACAAAAACCTTTTGTTCCTCTGCGTAATAGAAAAAATACCCCCTGAAATTCTTTAGGTATCCCACAAACTTACACAGTACTGAGCATGTCTCGAGTTTGTCCACATGCTGCTTTTTGACAAAAGCTGGACATCCCCATATCTTCAGATACTGAAGATAGGGTTTCTTCCCACTCCACATCCGATATGATGTGGTAGGCACGGTCTTGGTAGGAACCTTGTTCAAAAGATATGCAGCAGATTCTAGTGCATAGCCCCAGAATGATCGCGGTAACTCAGCGTTACTCATCATGGAACGTACCATATCCAATAAAGTTCGGTTCCGTCTCTCCGATACACCGTTGTGTTGTGGCGTGTATGGAGTAGTAAGCTGAGAGAGAATTCCATTCTCTTTTAGGTAATTCAGGAACTCGACACTCAAGTATTCACCACCTCGATCAGATCTCAGTGTCTTGATACTTTTGCCGGTTTGTTTTTCCACTTCATTCTTATATTCTCGGAATTTCTCAAAGGCCTCGGATTTATGTTTCATCAAGAAGACATGTCCATACCCAGAGAAATCATCCGTAAAAGTAATGAAATAGGAATAACCACTTCTTGCATGTGTAAACATTGGACCACACACGTCGCTGTGTATGAGTCCCAAGAGCTCGCTCGCTCTTACTCCGTGTCCAGTGAACGGAGTTTTTGTCATCTTTCATTTGAGACATGATTGACAAGTTGCATAAGATTGATATTCGAATGGATCCAAATATCCTTCTTTATGTAATTTGGTCAACCTTGTTTCGTTGATGTGACCCAGTCTACAATGCCATAAAAAAGCTTGATTTAATTCTGGAGTCTTTCTTTTATATGTGTTATGGACATTGAAAATTTGCAGTTGGTTTAATGCGTATATACTGTTGTTTAGAGTACCTGACCCAATCAGACCATGATTAAGGTGGATGTTTACAACATCGCTTACAAATGTAATATCATAACCTTCTTTTGATAACAAAGATACAGAAATGATATTACAAGTCAAACTAGGTACACAAAAATAGTTGCGCAAAACCAAAATATGTCCACTCGTCAATCCTAGGTGATATTCCCCTATGAACACAGCATCCACGCTTGCTCCGTTAGCAACCCTGAGGGTCATATCACCGGTCTTCAGAACTCTACGGCTTCTCAGTGCCTGCAAAGAATTACAGATATGAGATCCTGATCCGGTATCCAATACCCAGGAAGTAGAGTTGATTGACAGACAGTTTTCAATTACAAACACACCTGAAGCCGAAGCCACAACTTGCTTCGGGTCCTGGTTCTTGGCCTTCCAAGCCCTGCAATCTTTCTTCCAATGGCCATTTTTATGACAGTAGAAGCATTCTTCCTTTCCTACTGTCGGCCTAGCCACTTTTGCCTTTCCCTTTGCTTCCACCTTACTAACACCGCCTCTCGGCTTGGTGGGGGCCTTCTTCTTCTTTCCTTTCGCTTTCGCCCTGGACCTGGAAGAGGAAGCTCCACCAATAAGCAAAGCGGGTGTTTCCTTGGATTTCTTTAGGGTGCCCTCAGCACTTCTCAACATGTTGAGGAGTTCCGGTAGTTCAACTTCTTTACCTTGAATATTAAAATTCAAGATAAACTGGGCGTAGGTGGAAGGAAAGGACTGGAGAATCAAGTCTGTATACAGCTCGTTCTCTAACGTGGTCCCGAGGTCCGCAAGCTCCTGAATGTAGCCGATCATCTTTTAGACGTGTTCCCCTACAGATGAACCGGCGGCCAACCTCGCCTGAAATAGCTTCTTCGAGATCTCATATTTTGCGATACGAGATTGCTCTCCATATAATTCCTTGGTATGGAGGAATATGGATTCAAGATACATATTCTCGTGCCGCCTCTGGTGTTCATTGTCCATGGAGGCTAGCATGAGGCACTTGGCTTTCGCGCAATCAATTTCCCAAGTCTTACGGATTTCCTTATCCGCGACGCTGGAATCTGGACCTGGGACGGCGGGGGCTTTAGTTGTAAGAACATAACCCAATTTGTCATAAGTGATTGCCATCTTGACATTCATGAACCAATCTTTATAGTTTGGCCTTGTCAATATATTTTTATCTAATAGTAACTTAAGGCCCGTCATGTTTGGTCGCTGCAATTAGGAGAGAGAGAAGAAACAATTTAGAATGTTGCGCCACGGCAGCGCCCCGGCCTCGTACTCGAGGCCAAAATGCGGAATCAAAAATTTTTCCTTACTCGGAAACCGGCGCTACCGCGGACAATGAAAACCCGGATCGTAAACCATTAACCTATACTAGCTAACTAGAGATGGGGTGAGAGATATACCAAGCGATCCGTGTCCTTCGGTCTTCGTCTCCACTCCGATCTCCCGCGGAATCTCCGTCACCTCCTCGCTCGTCGGAAAGGGCACCACATAGCCGGAATCTTTTACGGGCTCCCGCCTCTTGACCGAGGCAACTCGGGCGCGAAGTAGGCTAGCCGACGCGTCCAAGGCTTGCTATAGAATAGTGTAGTGAACTTGTCTCTTGGGGTTATGAGGTTGCCTTGATGTGGAGGAATGGAGAAGAGAAGGAGAGAAAGAAATGAGCTTTTAAGCTAAACTTTTGCAACCATGGAATGAGATGAAAAATGCCACACACCCAAAAATTATCCCTCTCTCTCTCTCATATGGCCGGCCCCTCTCTCACTCAAAATAGATTGGAGAGAGAAAAAGAATGAATAAAGGCAAAAACAAATATAGAATATGGTCACTCTCATTCTAATCCAAATCCTTTCCACCAACCATCAAATGAAAAGCAAGTGATGAGATTAAAAAAGAATCTCATCATGACAAAGGCACATAAGCAACAAGACCCTCCACAAAAGAGTTATTTGCAAACTGCAAATAACCCCCTTCCAACAAGAAAGTCCGACCGAGAAGGAATGAAGGAAAACCGGCCGGAACGGAATGCAAACTGGCAACTTCAGAAAAACTGATCCCGTAATAAAATACGGGAAAACCCCACTACTGCAAATACATGCCCGCATTTGTATTCCCACTGAACACAAATGCAAAGAGACAAAACTACACTATCAAATACTAGAATCCGGCTTAAGCCAAAGCCGGCTAGTAAAAACTGTCCGATCACGATCCGTGCAATACCGCACGTATCTGATCGAACCCTGCCATATCTCCATACGGCCTCTACAGCGTTTCGCCCGAAACTTGAGTAGCTGAAAGTGTGGTGGACTCTAAAGACTCGTCAATACTATGGCTGTGGATTTAACCACTAGCACGTCAGAGGTATAAGCCAATACGTGACGGGCCACCAGCTATTGACCAAAAGGGACGTCGATGAGGAAGCTCACCCCGACACCCTACTGAGCCTGTCAGTGACAATATCCGTACAGTCCGGTCCGTTCGTCTATGAGTATCGCATGGCGGGCCTAGGGGGTTGGTAAAAGTCAGACCCCCAAAAGCGGTACAAGTCGTGTCGGAGCGTAGCCCAGAACACCCTGAGATACTACTGGAATACCTACCAGTAAATCTCCTGCCTCGGCCGAGGGCTTTGTGTAATGGCTCTCCTAGACACAGCGCGACCTCACCCCCAATACCGGGAGAGACGAACCCCTGCAGATCCGCTCACTGCCTCCATGTGGCTCGGGACTGTACCCAACTAAAACCTGTTTGCACGACTCCTTTGAGCCGTGGTAGGGTAGTAATCAAAGCACAGTGGGAACTCACACGAGACAAATGACGATCTCAGGTCGATGAACTAACCTGTACACATGTCACCTGGGAACTGCTATCTGACGTCTGGTATAAGACCAACTAGCAGGTTCCCGGCGAGTCCTGTCCGGTGTACTCATAACCCAATGAGCACCTGTATACATCTTAGGTGAACCAACTGACACCAGTGGCTTGTGAGACCGGCCACCGCCCCTCGTCGGGGTCTCGACTGTATACACTAGTCTACTAATGGAGTATCGATGCCCTGTCTCGGAACTCCTACGACTAGGGACCTTTTAAGGATGTGCTTATAGACCACCAGCTCTCACGTATATGATCGCCATCATACTGTCGGTAGTCAAGCAAGAATCCTAGGGGCTCTATCAACGTGTAATAGCGACATGTCAGGTCACCTAAAGCAGTACACGATGATAAAGATAAACCAGATAGCATACTATCATCTCGAGTAAGACTGTCCTACCGGGATAGGTCCTCCCTCAATCATTGCAATCACGTGCCTGTGATCCAATAATTGACTCTGAGGGCACTATCTCCAACAATCTCCCACTTGCACTCAAGGCTAATTATTGCGATGCCGCATACTCGCAGCCCGTGTGATACCGAACACCCAACTCCTCTACTAGTCAGTCTCACAAAGCTCGTTTGCGAAACTATTGCGTTCGAGGAATAGCCTCAGTGAGTGGATCCGCTGTGAAGTTTCTTTCTATGTCTCTCTATATCTCAAGTTCGCGGAGAAAGCCATCTCCCGAAATGAGCAATACCTGTCTTAGAATGTCTGGATGTCTGATGGGACCTAGCTCATAAATGAACTCCAAATCCAAACTTCTTAGACTGTATCGTCAACTGAAATCAATCAGTATCCTGTGCCATGCCACCCTCAGTATTGCCTTGGACCACCTGTCCAAAATACTGCCCCTCGTCAGAAGGAAAACTATAACTCTGACAACCTCCCTGTCGTCCATGTCACCTTGGAAGCCTGGAATGATAATTGTCTCCTAAAAGAGGTTGTCGTTATCACATCCCTAGAACACGTACTTATGTCCTAAAACTTCTTCCGATTGTTTCTCCAGGATTGGATTAATATCAACTTATTGCATCTACTGCAAGAACAACATCTGGTGTGGTACTTGACATCTCATGATTGACTCAATTGCCTAAGCAAGTGATCTGCCAATCATGAGTATCCCTCTCCCCTTTAGTCTGTAAGACACCTTTAGAGAAGGTGACTCCATTACCTGCAGGTACACTACCGTGCCAGGAGTCGTTCATTCTAAATACTCATAGAATGCTGTCAAGGTACCCAGATTGGGAAACTACCCAAATCTAGATCTAAAACCATAGATCTAGTAACCAGAATGTCTGATACAATATCCAAGTCCTGTGTGGAGAAACCACTGTGTGACGACCAAAGTACAACCGATCGCAGTATAGGAGTATCTTTTCCTATTCTGTGTATGCCATCCAAATACCAGGACATCATACTCTACTACCTTCTCAACAGATCCATCCCCTATTCTGATGAAGTCAAACCTATGACTGTCAGGTCAGAAATAGATGATCTATCTCCGCTATATTTGCTTTAGTCTATAAGTAGACATAAGCCTGGTGTCCACCAATGTTTCCGCTGCTCCCACTGACTACGACAACCCTCTGGCAGAGTCATATAGACGTACACTTCCAAAGCTAGTTTAGAACGACGCTATACTCATCCTCCTGCCGGGTCTCGCAGCCTGGAACAACAACAATGGCAAGTGTGGGTAAACAAGAACTTCCCTGTCACCGTCCTTGAGGCTACCGGAGTACCTCTCGGGTGCCTGAAGTTACCCACCTTATCTGCGGAGTGGCCAACGGAATATCAATCTAGATTGAATCTTTAGGTTCCTTATCAAATCTTCAGTAATCGTTTGTGGTTCTGGAATCACTTCCAGTTCTACCATACTCCCACTACTTTTTCTGAAAAATCCATTTTTAATAAAAACTGTGGCGAGTCTAGAACAATATTGCTATTGTTCATCCAGATGGTAGAAAGTCAACCCTCGTCATAGCCTGGGTCAACCCACAAACAGCCATTACAGAAACGTGCCTTGAGTTGTCCAGTGTCTGGTTTTAAGCATAAGCCGGACAACTCCCCGTACCTTAACATCGTTAAGATATGAACTGTTCTATATCCAATATAGTAACAGAGGCACTGATTTAATTGAACCAGATTCAAATCATGCAGCTGTCTCCAGTGCATGTCAACTAAATGGAAGGAGGCCGATCAGCGTTACTCAACTTAGGAATGCTTCCAATTATGAGTAACCTGAAAGAGAAGCAATTTCTCTTTATCATTACTATCAACTGAATACCATACACAAGTATCTATATCTTCGATCACTTTGAAGAATCCCGATACTTGCTACACCTGGTTCTCTACTGTATTCAAATACCTATAACTCCTCAAAACTTAGACCCTGTGTTCCCACGAAACACATGTCTAAGAACTAGAGAAGTCATAAGTAAACCGAATATAGTACGAGGACCTACCCCTCCGTCCTAATGGACCTTGGACAATATACAATACTCTGTATAAGTCCCTTGAGTCTGATAACTCTTTCACTGTGTGTTGTAGGTTGAAAACTGTACTTATGGTTAAGAAGAATTACACCGCTATTTAATGCTCCTTACCTAACCATCCACTGATATAGGTAAATGTCATCGACATAACTTCAAAAGGTATATCTCACTCTATGAAAATAGACGTACAGATATAACAATTTGAAATTGGTGCACAACAGCGGATATTCAAAACCAAATATTTGCCGACCGGCAAACAGCCCAGATGATCTCCACAAATATCACCGATTACAACGAATCCCGATATAATGAGGATGGTCACCTAATTCCCAATAACTTACTCCCACTCATCATCTGTAAAACCATACAGATGTGAGAATCATACCTGGTAAATACATACCCTGGAGTAAGTGTCTAATCGGGAAATCAGTTTTCCTTTAACAGTACACAGTGAAACTGAAACATTGAAATGTTTCGTTGGGGTATCCCGGTATTCTTAGTAATGCCTCTTCCATTATCCAGATTCACAACTGTAACCTTGTATTTCTTTTCCATCTTTCTAAATCCCTTTCTATGTCTTTTGTCATTACCTTTTGTACACCCCTTTAGGCCAAATGGTTCTCTTCCTTCCCTACCGTTCGGCACCAGCCTATGGTTTGGAAGAAGACTATCCAAAAAGCATAAAGGGTGTACTATCCTAATCCTAGGAGCACTCGCAACGCGAGAGAAGGTGAAGATAAAAGACATCTGAATGTACTTTATTCCTATTTCTCCTGAACCAGAATCCATCCCCGAACTGGAACAAGTTCCTTTCGAGTTCGTATATAACCATACGATGGATTATCCAATAAACTGGGATCTTCGTAGTAATACGGAGTGTCTTGGAGAAATACAAAGGTGATTTAGGATTGGCGAAGAAATACTTGGTTTGGTCGTGAATATCAGTTGCAATTTACTTTGCCCTCTTACTAATCCCTTGCTTTGTCCTAATCTTAATACCTTCTGTACACCGTTTAGGCTAACTGGTTTTCTTCATTCCCTACCGGTCGGCACCAGCCTATGGTTTGGAAGAAGACTATCCAATTTGCGTAATAGGTGTACTACTCCTAAACCAAGGAGTACTCGCAACCTGAGAGAGGGTGAAAAGAAAAGACAACTGAATAATCCTATTCGTTTTCTCCAGAACCAGAAACCATCCTCGAAGTCCTTCGAGTTCGTATATAACCATACGATGGTTTTGTCCAATGGAAGTGGACGTTCGCAGTAATGCGGGGTGTCCTGGAGAAAAGGGTAAAAGTAGGAGTGGCAATGAGGTCTGCAACTCTGACAATCCAAAAGCCTGTGTTAAGAAGGTTCGGTCAACTTGGTCACTGAGTCATAGTCTAGGGTAGGGTCAATGGTCGCTGCCAAAGAGAGAGAGAAAAGAAACACTCAGTGTGCACTCTAACCTAGATCAGAATGGTTGTCACTTTATCTAATCAGGAAACCTCCCACTGTACCTCAAATTCTCCTCCAAACCTGAAAGAAGAATTAGTCGGGGTCACCCGAGGAGTAAACTAACTCATCAGTGGGAATCGGGATCCAACTATCATCGCATGATAACGTGACGGAATCCACTCACGTCACCACACTCCAGAAGGTATGCGCATGCCTGGCAAGTTTCAGTTCTTTTGAAACTCCCGATGTGATTTTTACCCCTAGGACCCAAGTGACCTTGACTGAGCCAACATATCAAAGGATCCTAGTCAAGTTCAACCCGTCATTATCTTGATTGCATTAGACCCACCCGCACGAGTCCTTGACTGAGCCAAAATGACCGTACGACTGTCCTAACCAATCACATATCCATGCAACAGAAAAGCACTACATAGCTACCGAACACTACGCCTCGGCTAAGCACGACATACGCAGCACGAATACTAAGTAATACTAATCTGAAATGACGGAGGGCTACGACTGGTTTTTGGCGAAAAACCTTTAACGTAATGAACTTGATATCGTTGAAGGAACTGCATAGTTTTTTCTAAAATATAGTGACGAAAGCCTTTGCTAAAGAGGTCACTCCCGGTGAAGGGATCTCGGCTCTTTCCCCGTAGAATGAGGTGCAGGATATTCCAACTGAATACCACGATGCAAAGCAAAAGTAATCGGCTATAGTGAAGTTAATGCCCTGACGCAAACTTCTGTCCAAGGGGTCACTCCCGGTGAAGGGATCTCGGCCCTTGCCTCGTCGACTGAGGAGCAGGATATTCCAAATGAATACCACGATGCAAAACAAAAGTGAACGTCCTTGCAATAACAGCTTTTTGAAAAATGTTCCAACAACATCAGAATAGGTTTGTTTATCTTGCATTGATCCGAATCAACGCAGTCCCATCAATTAATCACACCACAAAGAACGAAAATATACTGACGTACGTATATGCCATCCGCATTCGCCACTGGGTCCCGTCATCACCCGTTAGGTTAGCTAACTAACGGCAGAGCGGGGACTGGACTAGCGCGGATGTAAAACATATACAACATCTACTAATATATATACCAATATATTATATTTCGCTCAAGGCGTGATAAGAAATGCAACATCACAGAAATGTACAGCATCACAGAACAATACAAATATCTGGAAGCCCCGGGTTTCACAGAGCCGCTACTGAAACCCGACGTTCCCCTGGTCGTGTGGATAGCCTGTGCAATGAAATCCTAGACCCCTACGGGCGCGGCAAGTCACCCGCCAAAACCTGAAGCGAGGCAGCCCCCTCCAGCACCGTGAATGGACCACCCAGCACTTCACGGAATCCGGTAACTTGGGCACCCCTCCTGGGTCAACCTGTACCCCCTACGAGTGCGGCGAATAGCCCGCCAATCCTAGAGTGAAGCCCCCTCCGTCTCAATGCCATGAGATGCGGGCCCGTTGCCCTCTAGAACCCGGCTATCCATGCACCCCTCCGCGGGGTAATCCTAGTACAGAAAGTAAAATATACATACACCGGGTACATCGACCGCAACCAGGTCGTGCCCCAAAAGAATAATACAAACAGGCAGTGACGGCAGTCCACATGTCGGACGCTCGCCCCGCAATATCAAATGTACATATAAAACAAAGCTGTACTAACATTGCATCCAGGCTATCCCCCACGACCGATCCGCAACATCACAGCATAAACATAGAACATCAACGTGAAAGTCACGTTCGCAAATCCGTCTAACCGGGCTATAGCAGTTAGACCGGATTTACCGATCGAGTGACATTCACGGTCGCAGATATAATGTAAATACTGTGAAATAATGTGTTTAAAATTTTCCGATTGACCAAAAATTAACAAGTGGGCCCCCAATCAAAACTGTAGCACTCACAGAAAACCTGGGCCCAATTTTAATATTCCAAAACCCCTAATATAAGCCCAGAAGCCCACTGAAGAAAGACGAAGCAATGACCCCACCATACTGCGGCGGAAGCGCGGCAATAAGGGGGGTTTTGCCGCCCTTCGGCGCTCAAGTTGAGGGTTCATTGTCTCGTTTTTTTCCAGAGTTCTTAGAACTCCCTGCACATCATTCTGAGACCACCAGAAAAATTTTTAGACTTCAAAAAATTTCAACAGAAACTGATGTGAAGGAAAAATACGGTTTTTGGAATTTCGGTCGATCGGATAAGCAAAACACATTAGAACAAGCTAGAGAAGGTTAATGGCGTGGCTCTGATACCATGTTGCGCCACGGCAGCGCCCCGGCCTCGTACTCGAGGCCAAAATGCGGAATCAAAAATTTTTCCTTACTCGGAAACCAGCGCTACCGCGGACAATGAAAACCCGGATCGTAAACCATTAACCTATACTAGCTAACTAGAGATGGGGTGAGAGATATACCAAGCGATCCGTGTCCTTCGGTCTTCGTCTCCACTTCGATCTCCCGCGGAATCTCCGTCACCTCCTCGCTCGTCGGAAAGGGCACCACGTAGCCGGAATCTTTTACGGGCTCCCGCCTCTTGACCGAGGCAACTCGGGCGCGAAGTAGGCTAGCCGACGCGTCCAAGGCTTGCTATGGAATAGTGTAGTGAACTTGTCTCTTGGGGTTATGAGGTTGCCTTGATGTGGAGGAATGGAGAAGAGAAGGAGAGAAAGAAATGAGCTTTTAAGCTAAACTTTTGCAACCATGGAATGAGATGAAAAATGCCACACACCCAAAAATTATCCCTCTCTCTCTCTCATATGGCCGGCCCCTCTCTCACTCAAAATAGATTGGAGAGAGAAAAAGAATGAATAAAGGCAAAAACAAATATAGAATATGGTCACTCTCATTCTAATCCAAATCCTTTCCACCAACCATCAAATGAAAAGCAAGTGATGAGATTAAAAAAGAATCTCATCATGACAAAGGCACATAAGCAACAAGACCCTCCACAAAAGAGTTATTTGCAAACTGCAAATAACCCCCTTCCAACAAGAAAGTCCGACCGAGAAGGAATGAAGGAAAACCGGCCGGAACGGAATGCAAACTGGCAACTTCAGAAAAACTGATCCCGTAATAAAATACGGGAAAACCCCACTACTGCAAATACATGCCCGCATTTGTATTCCCACTGAACACAAATGCAAAGAGACAAAACTACACTATCAAATACTAGAATCCGGTTTAAGCCAAAGCCGGCTAGTAAAAAATGTCCGATCACGATCCGTGCAATACCGCACGTATCTGATCGAACCCTGCCATATCTCCATACGGCCTCTACAGCGTTTCGCCCGAAACTTGAGTAGCTGAAAGTGTGGTGGACTCTAAAGACTCGTCAATACTATGGCTGTGGATTTAACCACTAGCACGTCAGAGGTATAAGCCAATACGTGACGGGCCACCAGCTATTGACCAAAAGGGACGTCGATGAGGAAGCTCACCCCGACACCCTACTGAGCCTGTCAGTGACAATATCCGTACAGTCCGGTCCGTTCGTCTATGAGTATCGCATGGCGGGCCTAGGGGGTTGGTAAAAGTCAGACCCCCAAAAGCGGTACAAGTCGTGTCGGAGCGTAGCCCAGAACACCCTGAGATACTACTGGAATACCTACCAGTAAATCTCCTGCCTCGGCCGAGGGCTTTGTGTAATGGCTCTCCTAGACACAGCGCGACCTCACCCCCAATACCGGGAGAGACGAACCCCTGCAGATCCGCTCACTGCCTCCATGTGGCTCGGGACTGTACCCAACTAAAACCTGTTTGCACGACTCCTTTGAGCCGTGGTAGGGTAGTAATCAAAGCACAGTGGGAACTCACACGAGACAAATGATGATCTCAGGTCGATGAACTAACCTGTACACATGTCACCTGGGAACTGCTATCTGACGTCTGGTATAAGACCAACTAGCAGGTTCCCGGCGAGTCCTGTCCGGTGTACTCATAACCCAATGAGCACCTGTATACATCTTAGGTGAACCAACTGACACCAGTGGCTTGTGAGACCGGCCACCGCCCCTCGTCGGGGTCTCGACTGTATACACTAGTCTACTAATGGAGTATCGATGCCCTGTCTCGGAACTCCTATGACTAGGGACCTTTTAAGGATGTGCTTATAGACCACCAGCTCTCACGTATATGATCGCCATCATACTGTCGGTAGTCAAGCAAGAATCCTAGGGGCTCTATCAACGTGTAATAGCGACATGTCAGGTCACCTAAAGCAGTACACGATGATAAAGATAAACCAGATAGCATACTATCATCTCGAGTAAGACTGTCCTACCGGGATAGGTCCTCCCTCAATCATTGCAATCACGTGCCTGTGATCCAATAATTGACTCTGAGGGCACTATCTCCAACAATCTTGACATTCATGAACCAATCTTTATAGTTTGGCCTTGTCAATATATTTTTATCTAATAGTAACTTAAGGCCCGTCATGTTTGGTCGCTGCAATTAGGAGAGAGAGAAGAAACAATTTAGAATGATGCTCTTGCAAATTTAGATTGGTTTTTAGTTTATCTAAACAGGATGGCACCCACTGTTTCTCGAATCCTTTCTCAAACCAGAAAAGAATAATTAGTCATGATTAGTCTCACCGTACAATACTTGCTTAACCTTTCAGCCAGGCTAGTATCGGTACTTCGAGGGAGGTTTGACGACGCTTTCGCGAAGTTCCTTAATTAAATAACCTCTTTTCCCTGGAGGCGTAGCCCCGCTAACACTGTTCTAGACACCTACTTAGTTTATAGCATTGATCGTTAAGTGAAAAAATCTCCCGAGGAGTAGCATATACTCACAGTAGGATCGGGATCCAAATATCATCGTGTGATAAAGTCGAAGGAATCCTACCAAAATTATCACACTCCTAATGGTATGCAGCACTAGCAAGTTTCGGTTTCTTTAGAAACTCCCGATGTGGATTTTTGCCCCATGCTCTTATGACCTTGACGAAGGCCAACATATCATAAGTCAGATGTCAAGTTCTACCCGTCATTATCTAGGTTAATTTGAAACCACCCGTACATACCCTTGACGAAGGCCATAATAGCAGTATGACTGTCCTAAACCAACGCATCTATCTATGCTACAGATGAATATTTAGCAGCTACCAATCACTATGCCTTGGCGAAGGTCAAAATACACAGCTTGAATACTACTGAATATTCAACTGAAATGATGGAGGGCTACGAATGGTTTTGGCGAAACCGTGAACGCAGTGAACTTGATATAATCGAAGGAACCTGATAGCTTTTAAAAGAAGTGGTTTAAGCTCCGCATTTTAAAAGTTTTGCTGTTTTGAAAAAACCAAGTGGTTTTGAAATTGTTCCAACGATTCAACTTTGGTTTGTTTTCTTGGCATTAATGTAATGCAGTCCCATCAATTAACCTACCATTGCAGAAAACAACGAAAATACAACGTACGCTTATGCCATCCGCATTCGCCACGGGGCTTCGTCATCACCCGTTAAGTTACTTAACTAACGACAAAGCAGGGGCTTGACTAGCGCGGATGCAAAACATAAGCAACGTCTACTAGATATCATATATAGATATATATACATTCGTCAGACGCAATGATAGGCATTCCGGATCACAGATGAACACATTGAATATACTAAGAATTCTGCGTTTCGTTTGAGCCTGTAACGAAAGACGGATTCCACGGTCGTGATGAATAGCCAAACCCCGCCCTAGACCCCTACGGGTGCGAAAAACTACCCATCAAATACCCGAAGTGAAGCAACCTCCCTCAACAAAGTGAGTAGGCCACTCAGCACTTCAAAGTACCCGGTAGTTTGTGCACCCGACCTTGGGTCTATCCTAGGAGCAAAAACAGTAAAAGAAATAATACAACGGTGGCTACAACCTCAACCCGGATGTGCCCCGCAAAAATAATATTACATCACTTTACAAATTTACATCGAATGAAAGAATGAAAACCCTCATCTCACATCCCGGCTATTCATCCACGACAATCCAACAAGTTCATATACACAAACCATCACATCAACATCACAGATATGTGCAACCCCGACTAATCGACGTATAGCAATTAGTCGATGTTTCCAAACACATATATACAACACAGAGCTTGTAAAGTAACTATGACAATAGAATTCCGCACGCAATTAGAAAACTTAAACAATTTTCCAAGTCTTGAAAATCCAATGAGCTAGTGTTTCAAAATCGATAGTTTTGAGCCAATCCGGGAGTCGAAACGAACTCGAAACCCATCCGAACCTTCGCAGAGGTGAAAACACATGATAAGACGTCGAATGGGGGGCCTCGGGAGGGTACCCACCCCTGGGGGCCACCATGAGGTGGCCCCCAAAGGAGGACAGACCCGAGAGCACCAATTTCTGGTGCTCTCGGGTCACCAGCCCCCAAGGCCACCAATTGGTGGTCTTAGGGGGTGGTCCCAGCCATTTGCCCCCTCCCGAGGTATCCCCGGGGTGTGCACGCTTCACCCCACGGCTTCTCAGTTCAAACCGTGAGCCCGCGGGGTGCGCAAATAACTCAAAGTATCACTTTTGAAAACTGTTTTTGTCGACAGTTTTTCGGCGACAAAAACGGCAGAATTCTAACATCGTTACAAGCTATCTAGGGTTTATAAGAGGCTCTGATACCACTGTTAGTCAATGTTGCGCACCCCACGTATTCGCGGGGATGCGGAATAAGCAAAAAATTATTTTTACGGGCTTCGTAACATCGACTTTAGTAAGGATCGAACATAAAACCCTAGCAAGCAAACTATATGAGGTTTAACTACTCGGATGAATGTTATACCTCATAGAATTTTTTCCTTCTTGTCTTCTCGCTGTCCTCCTTCACCTCACGGGCTCCTTGGAGTGGAAATGGATACCTCCTCGTAGGCTTCTCGAAGTCGAAGAAGATCCACGTGAAAGTTCCAACCTTGAGCTTAACCTCCAAGTTGAGGCAACTAGATCACTTGGCTTGCTAAACTAAGTAACCTAGAATGAGTAGAGTGTGATTTTGGATAGCTTAGTCTCACTAACCCTTGATTCTCAACACATGAGACACTAGGGTTTTTAAGAGGAAGAGGAAGAAGGAGAGAGTTAGCATGAGAGCTCACTTGAGGAAAGAGAAAAGATTTTTGATAATGATAATAGAAATTGTGATGGCTAGCTTGACATGACCACAAGCATGTGATGGAAAAAATAGCTAAACAAAATATCTAGATCACAAAAATATCTCACCAAAATATCTAAAGTCAAAAAGTCAATCCAAGTCAAACGGTCAATCCAAGTCAAGTGGTCAAGAACAAGTAGACATGCCATAATTATCATTAGCAAAAATAACAAATACTTTTCTCCACCTCATAATTGTTTTAATCAAGTCAATGGTCAAAACCCTAATGAGGTGTCTCCTTCTATACCCCCTCTCATCTGTATATACATACCCGCATCCGTGTTCCGAAAAACATGAATACAATGAGACGAAACTAATCCAATAATCAAATACTAGGATCCGGCTTAAACCAAAGCCCACTGGTATTTGTCCGCTCGAACATCACACGCGCACAAGTACACATATGTGAATGAACCCTGTCGTAAAACCATACGACCTCTACATCGTTTCGCCCGAAGCTGGAAAACTCTCTGTGTGGGACTCTAAAGACTCGACAGTACGCTGGCAGTGGGTTTAACCACAAGCACGTCAGCGGTACTAGCTGCACGTAACGGCTACCCAGGTATCTGTCGATAAGAAGGCCGACGAGCAAGCTCATCCAAACTCCTACTGAGCCTGTCTGTGGCAATCTTCGTACTGTCCGGTCTGTTCGTCTAAGAGTGTCGCATATCGGTCCTAGGGGGCGGCAAGCGTCAGACCCCTAATAGTGCAATAAGTCATGTCGGAGTGCGGCCCAAAACACCCTGAGAAACTACTGGATTCCCTACCAGCAAATCTCGCTTGCCCTGGCCAGGGACTTTGTGTAATGGCTTTCCAAACACAGTGCGACATCAACCCCCAATACCGGGAGAGACGAATCCTATCTAACCGCCACTGCCTCCAAGTGCTTCGGGACTGCACCCAACTACTAGCTGTTTGCACGACTCAATAGAGCCGTGGTAGGGTAGCAATCTAAGAACAGTGGGAACACACCTGAGGTGAAGTAGCAGTGTCAAGTCAACGGACTATGCTGTACTCATGTCACCTGGGAACTGCTACCTGACGATAGGTATAGTACCAACCAGCAGTACCCCATGAGTCCATCCAGCGTAACTCATAACCCAATGAGCACCTGCATACTATCTCCAGTACGACGTACTGATGGCTGTGGGACAGACCATTTCCCCTGTTGGGATGAGAAGCGTATACACTAGTCTACTCTGGAGTATCGATGCCCAGTCTCGATAATTCTAAGACCAGGGACCTGTATAAAGATGTGCTCCTAAGGGCTCTATCAATATGTATCAGCGATACGTTAAAAGAAACATATACACATATTAAGATAGATACAAACCAAGTAGCATACTACTATATCGAGTAAGACTGTCATAAATCCATGTATATATCCCAAGCTTCCAAAATGTAATATACAAACTAGTATTATACAATATTGGCCTCTAGGGCATATCACACTAACAGATATGTATCTGAAAGTAGGGAATGGAGCAATTATTGCAGGCAAAGCAGTTGGCGAATATCACCTTGTATTACCAAGTGGTAATACATTGATTTTGAACGACTGTTATTACGTACCAAAAATGATATGCAATATTTATCAGTTTCCTTACTACATAAAGAAGGATATAATTTTGTATTGGAGGATAATGTTACGAACATTTTCCTAAATGAAGTGTTGATTGGATTTGGTACGTTGTGTAACGGTATATAAATTCTAAATCAAAGTACAGTTCTAAACATACATAACACACACAAGAGGAAAAGTTCAGAAATGAACAAAGCCTTCTTGTGGCACTGTAGACTTTGTCATATCAATGCGAAAAAACTGGCTAAGTTGCATAAAGATGGATATTTGAATCCATTCAAATTTTCATCTTATAAAACTTGCGAGTCATGTCTCAAAGGAAAAATGACCAAAACTCCGTTTACTGGACACAGAGAAAGAGCTACTGAACTCTTGGGACTGATGCATAGTGATGTATGCGGTCCTATGTCTACACATGCCAGAAATGGTTCCTCGTACTTTATTACATTCACCGATGATCTCTCAAGATTCGGACATGTGTTCCTGTTGAAACATAAGTCTGAAACTTTTGAGAAATTCAAAGAATATAAGTGCGAAGTAGATAACCAAACGGGTAAAACTATTAAAATCCTTCGATCTGATCGGGGAGAAGAATACTTAAGCACAGAGTTCCTGGATTATTTAAAAGAGAATGGTCCCTCTCAGCTTACTCCTCCATATACACCACAGCACAACGGTGTATCAGAGCGGAGGAATCGCGCCCTATTAGATATGGTGCGCTCTATGATGAGTACTGTTGAGTTACCTATTTCTTTTTGGGGTTATGCGCTTGAGACAGACGCATACCAATTGAATCAAGTTACATCAAAATCTGTGCCTAAAACACCATATGAGATATAGAGTGGAAAGAGATCATATCTTAAACGAGTTAAGATATGGGGTTGTCCGGCCTATGTCAAAAAGCAAAATCCGGAAAAGCTCGAGGCAAGGTCAATTCTATGTATGTCTGTAGGATTGTCACGACCCAAGTTTGGCACGTGACCGGCACTTAAACCACATAACGTCTACAGGCATAACGCAATTTAAGCCGAAACCCAGAAATCTAAACCATCAAAAGAAGTAAGTGATGAAAAACATTTGTTAAAAACATTTGGAAATCTCAAGTAAAAATCTTTAAAGTTCAATTTATTTTCTTAAAAATTTCGGCAGCACCTCCTTTGTAAAAACTGGCCCCGAAACGGGTACAACATAAGATATAAGTAAAGCAACATATGATATAAATAAAGCATCCCCAAATGGGAGCAAACATGCCCAACGGAGGAAATAACCACCACAAGAATAATATACGACGTCGTAGCGAAGAAATGAACAATATAAGTGGAAAACAGCATAAATGGTAAAACTGCATAATAAAAGTCGGCTCACATGAGCACGACACCCAAAGTCACAAAATAATATACAATATCGTCCTCACAACTCGTCTCTAAGTCAATACATAAAATGGTAGATGGAGAGTACTAGATATAATAAGGTGTACAATGAAATATAAACGGATAATCGCAAAACCCACCTATAAGCAAAACGGCTCACAGCCAACTGTAGCGGTATCCGCAGCAAAAAGTACAACGAGATAGCCCTGCCGCGACTACTTTGAGGGCCAACCTGCAAAACACTGTGGCACAACGGGGGTGAGTTGCCAACTCGTGAATAGTAAGTAACATATACAGGTAATCGCAGGTATGCACGTACTGCGATACTCTATCACATGCAATCTGATAGCATCAATATACTAATATGGATATGCAACAACCATGAAAAGCACTCTATCAGGTACTACAAATGCATGAAGCAATGCATATCAATGAATAATGAGTATGGGGTAAAACATGTCAACATCAATGAATCATCATCGTGGAAAAACCGGTGTCCATCACGACACACCCCAAATCCTAGTACCTTAGGCACCGTCACTCTGGATCGGCCCTCAAACCCTGTAAATCTCATGGAAACTGGGTGCCCAACATCGGCACTCGAAAACATCATGAAATGCTCGTGTCCAACATCGACGCGTAAATACTCATCTCTCAGGCGCCGCATACCAGATCGGTCCTCAATATATCTCATGTCATAACTCCCAGACGGTATCCTCCGGATATCCATCGGGCTCCATACTATCACCGGTAGGTAGTAGTCCCTTCGCTGAGCTCACCGCCTATCTATGCGAGTCTTCTTGCCCCGGGATACCATACCGAGTCCGTCATGTACCCGCAGACGGTGCTTACCGCTCCTCGAATCGGGTATACTCACACAAGCTCTCAGAACCGAGAAAACTCATGGTGGACGCACTAAAATATCATATCAAGAGAAACCGGGTTTTCAAAACAATGCATACTTTCTTGAAATAATACCACGGTTCTCAAATCCAGAAATCATATGAAATCCATAACATAATGCGTAAATCCATGCAATATGATATATGCAACATAAAACCGTAATATGAGCATAAAAGGGAAAACCGCTCTTTTAAAGGAATCCAGTTCTAAAATATATCATGCGGTTCCCAATTCTCCAAAATCAAAGCCAGCATCATCTATGGATGTACAAATATGTATGTACGCAAGTATGGATGTACAATATGTATGTACGCAAGTATGGGTGTACAATATGTATGTACGCAAGTACCTCATATGCGCAATAGAACAATAATTAATGCGTCAATGTCAATAACAATAAAATATTGTATATGTGTTTAAGCATGTCATGGCAATTGCCGACGGTGTGGGTGTAGCATACAAATTAGTGCTCGTGCAACATGAACCATCAGTAATAGTGCAGTGTCCACTAGGTACTAAATCAAGCACAACAATATAATGATATGTAATGATGCTCATGCACAATCAACATATACGAATATAAACATGCGGCTATACTAGTTATATCAAGCCCTGACGCATAACGTCATACGGGCGATTTCCACGTAGATGTTAAATCTACTCACCGGTGATCTCGAGCTAAGTGTATCCGACCACCTGCTTCCCTTTCTTCGCAGCGTCTGAAGTCCTCGCCTGCGATCCTAAAATCATACAACAACAACATAACAAGTGCACATTTGAAACCTAACGATAACACTCACCAACAACGGCAAAAACAAACCGACTCCCACAAGCTCCCAAGTGTTCTCTTAGCGGGCTAAACGCGTGCAGCAACTTCCTAGACCAGCCCTACGGCTACACATCGAACAAAACACCTAAACAATTAACAGATAATCCGCATCGCACATTGTCGAAACGCTTAAAACTAACTAACTGGCCCCAGATTTTGATACACAAATAATTGGTGAAAGTTGCAAGTTCCACGAGCCTAAAAATAACCCCAGAGACCCCTCGACAAAGACACAACCCCTAGTTCCCAAGTATGGACGCAAATTGCGGCCAGAAGGATTAAATTTGCGGCCACTAAAAGAGGGAATGGTCTCAGGTTCTCATGGTGGGTTCTAGACCTCACATACACCTCTCAGTAATGGCAACTTTCAAAACAACAATCTGAGTTGATAGCAGATTCAACAGGACACCAAAACGTAACCAAAATATGATATTTTGCACAAAACTGAAACTTTATGGTTCTAAACTGAAACTAATTAGCAACACAACATATTAACTACCTAATTAACAGTAGAGAGTCATTACCTAACTAAACTTGCTCCAAAACCCTAGCTTTCCATGCCCCAAGTGATTCTAGTGGCTTGATCTTGGCTTGAGAAGGGTTTTGATGGAGTTTAGTGGAGATTTGTATGGGTTTGTGAGGGTGGGGTTAGGGTTCCAGTTGAGGGAGTGTGAGGGTGTGAGAAAATGACATGAAGAAAAGAAATGAGAATGAGAGAATGAAATGGGAGTGTGAGTGACTGAGGGTTTTGGAATAAGGGGTGAACTTAGAGAAGCCATGCCTCCCCTTCTCTCTCTCTTCATTTAATGCATGGCATGCTTGCCCATGCTCATCATGCCCTCTCTCTCTCTCTCCCCCTCTCTCTCAAGTCAACCAAATAAAGAACCATTTTATTTTAAAAAAAATTGAAAGCTAATTAACTTAATAATACATAAGACTTAATTAGAGTGTGGTTAAGGTGTCATGGGTACTTAAGCATGGTTAAACACCACCCCCCCAATTAACCCTAGGTTAACATGCACAAGTGTGTGCAAGCCCGAAATAAATACAAGTAAAATATTCATTAATTTTTATTAAATATTTGAAAACTATATTGGTAAACTTTTTACTAAAAACCCGCATTATCGTTTAATTAACACTAATCGCAAATCTAAGGTGTTACAAGGATATCCAAAGAATTCGCATGGATATCTTTTCTACCATAGTGAGGAACAAAAAGTGTTTGTTGCTCAACATGCCACCTTTTTAGAAAAGGAATTTCTTGTAAAATAAATTAGTGGTGATGAAGTAGAACTGGAAGAAATTAGCTGCACAAACTACAACTAACAATTTGATAGAACCGGAGGATCTAATAGTACCCAACGACCCCAGCCACTCCGCGGATCTAGTAGGGTTCCTTATCCATCTGAAAGATACTACGGTTTTCTCGTAGACGGTGGGAGCAAGGATTGCATCATGGAAGATAATGACCCTACTAGTTTCGAGCAGGCCATCACAAGTAGAGACTCTATGAAATGGCTGGATGCTATGCGATCTGAGATGGAATCCATGTACACCAACAAAGTATGGACTTTAGAAGTTGCTCCTGAAGGAGTAAAACCCATCGGGAGCAAATGGATCTTCAAAGAGAAATTTGGTGTAAATGGAAAAGTTGAGACTTTCAAAGCTAGACTTGTAGCAATAGGTTTTCGTCAATGGCCAGGTGTCGATTATGATGAGACCTTTTCTCCTGTTGCCATGCTTAAGTCCATCAGGATCCTCCTTGCCATTGCTGCATACCATAACTACGAAATCTGGCAGATAGACATCAAGACCGCTTTTCTAAATGGTGATTTAAAAGAGAGCATGTACATGACACAGCCAGAGGGCTTCGTAAACAGTGGGAGCAACGGAAGCGTGTGCAAGCTGCTTAAATCAATCTACGTATAGCGATTAGTCGGCGTTCAGTGCATATATCACATTACAGATATAACCATTTAGCAAAAGTTTGTACAACTTCGATCAAAATACCAATTTGTAACTACCCCAAACACAACATTGTTCACTGGATAATCTGGGCAGAAACAAAATATCTCAAAAATCCCAAAACGTCATACTGAAGAAACTGCAGCAAACCCGAGTCGCGGCCGAGTCAACTCGGCCGCGGATCCACGGCGAAACGCGTAGTTTCGCCGCGGATCCGCGGCGAAACGCGTAGTTTCGCCGCGCTTCCATGGCGCGTTGACCGAGTCGTGGGCTCGTTTTTCCTGGTTGTTTCTAAAAAAACCCTGCACCGATTTTTAAGGTATGTGGAATTAGTTTTAGAGCAGTTTTAAAAATCGGCAGAAAGTATATGTTTTTGATATGTTTCGCGATTTTTTTCGGATCGAAGTTCCAAACACTTTGCTAACATGCTAGTTGTTGTTTAGCTAGGCTCTGATACCACTGTAAGTCCACGTTGCCCACCCCGGTTCCTTCGGGGAGGCGGAATAGGTAAAAAACGATTTTTGACGCAAGGCAACATGGACTAGAAATGGAGGATCTTTGCTAAACAAAAACCTAGCAAACTAACTACAAGTTTAGCTACTCGGTTAGAAGGTTATACCTAGGTCTTGAAATCCTTCTCTTCTTTCTCCTTAGAGTGGTTTGAACGGCTCCTCCTCCTCGTCTTCTCTTTGCCGAAGAAGGATCCACCCGAAGGCCTCTACCTTGAGCTTCTACCTCAACCTATAGGTAACTAAAGTGCTTGGCTTGCTAAACCTAGAACTCTAGAATGAGTAGAGTGAAGTCTTGAAGGTTTTATCTCAAGAGCTCATGGTTCTCAACACATGAGAGATGAGAGCTTTGAGAGAGGAAGAGGATGAGCTAAAGGATGAGAGAGAATGAGCAAGTAAGAATGAGCTAGATTTTTAGCAACCATGCTCTCAAAATAAGAATAATGATAATAATAATAATAATTAAGAAATTGTGATGGTTAGTTTATGAATGACCATTATCATTTCAACATTTAATGCATTTGCAAGAAACAAGAAGCATCTTGCAAGTGAAATGATGATGGTCAAATGGTCAACAATAGTCAACCGGTCAACCAAAGTCAAAAGGTCAACAAAAGTCAAATGGTCAACCTAACCATGGCACAATTATCCTTAATTAATATTATTAATCATATTTCTCATTCTCATTAGGGTTTAGAACAAGTCAACGGTCAACAACCCTAATGAGATTCATCTGCCTCTGTCAACTGTGCATACACACCCGCATCCGTGTTCCGAGGAACACGAATACAATGAGATAAAACCAATCCCAAAACATATACTAGGATTTGGTTTAAACCAAAGCCCGCTAGTAATAACTGCCCGGACACCAAACGTGCACAAGTGCGCGGATGTGAACGAGTCCCGTCGCAAAACCATGCGACCTCTACTCTGTTTTGCCCAAAGGCGAATAGCCCTCTGTGTGGGACTCTAAAGACTCGACACTACGCTGGCAGTGGGTTTAACCACAGGCCGCAAGTGGTACTAGCTGTACGTAACGGTCCCCAGGTAGATGCCGATAAGAAGACTGATGAGGCGAACCCATCCGAACTCCTACTGAGCCTGAATATGACAATCTTCGTACAGTCCGGTCTGTTCGTCTGAGAGTATCACATGTCGGGCCTAGGGGGCGGTAAACGTCAGTCCCCTAATAGAGGTACAAGTCGTATCGGAGTGTAGCCCAGAACACCCTGAGATAACACTGGAAACGCTACCAGTATATCTCGCTTGCCCTGGCCAGGGACTTTGTGTAATGGCTCTCCTAGACACAGCGCGATATCAACCCCCAATAGCGGGAGAAACGAATCATGTCTAACCGTCACTGCCTCCAAGTGCTTCGGGACTGCACCCAACTGCTACCTGTTTGCACGACTCATTTGAGCCATGGTAGGGTAGCAATTTATGAACAGTGGGAACACACTCGAGGCGAAGTGACAGTGTCAAGTCAGCGGACTAAGCTGTACTCATGTCACCTGGGAACTGATAACTGACGATAGGTATAATACCAAACCAACAGTTCCCAGCGAGTCCTGTCCGATGTACTCGTAACCTAACGAGCACCTGCATACTATCTCCAGTACGACGTACTGATGGCTGTGGGACAGACTGTCTCCCCTCCTAGGATGAGAAGCGTATACACCGGTCTACTCTGGAGTATCGATGCCCTGTCTCGATAATCCTACGACTAGAGACCTGTATAAGGATGTGCTTATAGATTACCCAGCCCCCACTAGTGTGACTGCCATCACAACGCTGGTAATCAAGTAAAGATCCTAAGGGCTCCACTAATATGTATAAGCTATATGCTAAAAGAAACATACGCACATATTGAAGTAGAAACAAACCAAGTAGCATACTACCATTTTGAGCAAGATTGTCTATACAACTGTGAAAATCCTAAGCTTCCATTAAGTAATATACATACTAGTATGATACAGTAATGGCCTCTAGGGCATATACACAAACAATCTCCCACTTGCACTAAGGCCATGTACTGGCGTATCGAAGACATATCATCTCGATTAGCCGCTCGAACTGAGTCTGGGGTATGGCTTTCGTGAATGAATCTGCAGTGTTGTCTTCTGTAGCAAACCTCCGAACCTCGATCTCCCGGCGATCCACGATCTCCCTGATCAGGTGATACCGCCTCAAGATGTGTCTGGACTTCTGATGGGACCCGGGTTCCTTCGCTAAAGCTATAGCCCCGTTGTTGTCACAATACAGAGGTATTGGATCAACAATGGACGGAACCACCAGAAGTTCTGTCAAGAACTTCCTCATCCAGACGGCTTCTTTTGCGGCATCAGATGCAGCGATATATTCCGCTTCCATCGTCGAGTCAGCAAAGGTTTCTTGTTTGGAACTCTTCCAACACACCGCCCCTCCATTGAGGGTAAAGACATAACCTGACATGGATTTTGAGTCATCCTTGTCACTCTGGAAGCTGGAGTCAGCAAAGGCCTCCATCTGGAGGTCTTTTCCGCCGTAAACCAAAAACATATCCTTAGTCCTTCTCAGGTACTTCAGAATGTTCTTTATCGCTATCAGTGTTTCTCCCCAGGGTTTAACTGATACCGGCTTACCACACTCAGTGCATAAGCTACATCTAGTCTGGTACACAACATCGCATACATTATAGAGCCTACCGCAGATGCGTAGGGTATAATAGACATGCGATCTCTTTCCAAATCAGGCTTGGGAGACATCTCTTTGGAGATGGTGATCCCGTGACAAGCCGGTAAATTACCGTGCTTGGAATCTTCCATACTGAATCTTTTCAATATGGTGTCGATGTACCTGGACTGTGAAAGTCCTAATATCCTCTTGGACCTATCACGATGGATCCGGATCCCCCGAATGTAAGAGGCATCACCCGGGTCTTTCATGGAGAACTTGTGTGACAAGAACCTTTTGACAGATTGTAGCATAGGAATGTCATTTCCTATCAAGAGAATGTCATCCACGTATAAAACGAGGAATACGACAGTTCATGCTACAACTTTACTATAAATGCATGGTTCATCTGGATTTTTGATAAAACCAAATTCTTTGACCGTCTCATCAAAACAGATGTTCCAACTCCGCGATGCCTGCTTTAGTCCATAAATGGACTTAACCAATTTGCACACTTTCCCGCTGCTCCCACTCTGAATGAAACCCTCTGGCTAGTCCATATAGACACACTCCTCCAAATTTCCATTTAGAAAAGCGGTCTTTACGTCCATCTGCCAAATCTCATAATCGTGGAAGGCAGCAATGGCAAGAAGGATCCGAATGGATTTGAGCATAGCCACTGGAGAAAACGTTTCGTCATAGTCCATACAAGTCTTTAACGAAAACACTTTGCAACAAGTCTAGCCTTATAGGTTTCAACTTGTCCATCTACACCAATCTTCCTTTTGAAGATCCATTTGCAGCCCACGGGTTTTATCCCTTCTGAAGCAACGTCCAAAGTCCATACTTTGTTGGTGTATATGGACTCCATCTCGGTCCGCATTGCATCCAGCCATTTTACCGAGTCAGTGCTCTGAATGGCCTGCTGGAAGCTAGTCGGCTCATCATTATCAATAATGCAATCCTCTCTATCCCCGTCTATGAGAAAACCGTAGTATCTCTCGGGTGGATGAGACAGCCTACTACTCCTGCGGAGCGACGCAGGAATGTCATGTTCTTTCGAACCTTCTGGTTCTTGTAAGCTTTCAGTAATAGGTTGTGGTTCTGGAATTTCCTCCAGTTCTATTACGCTCCCACTTATTTCTTTTTCTAAGAACTGATGTTCCAGAAAGTGGGCATGACGAGAGACAAAAACCTTTTGTTCTTCTGCATAATAGAAAAGATACCCCGTGGAGTTCTTTGGGTATCCCACAAACTTGCACTGTACTGAACGTGCCCCGTGTTTGTCTGCATGCTGCTTTTTGACAAAAGCTGGACATCCCCAAATCTTCAGATATTGAAGATAGGGTTTCTTCCCACTCCACATCTGATATGGTGTGGTAGGCGCAGTCTTAGTTGGAACTCGGTTCAAAAGATATGCAGCTGATTCTAGTGCATATCCCCAGAAAGATCGCGGTAACTCAGCGTTACACATCATGGAGCGTACCATATCCAATAGGGTTCGGTTCCGTCTCTCCGATACACCGTTATGTTGTAGAGTGTATGGAGGAGTAAGCTGAGAGAGAATTCCATTCACTTTTAGGTAATCCAGGAACTCGGCACTCAAGTATTCACCACCTCGATCAGATCTCAGTGTCTTGATACTTTTGCCTGTTTGTTTTTCTACTTCATTTTTGTATTCCTGGAATTTTTCAAAGGCTTCAGATTTATGCTTCATTAAGAAGACATGCCCGAACCTTGAAAAATCATCCGTAAAAGTAATGAAGTAAGAATAACCACTTCGCGCATGTGTAGACATTGGACCGCAAACATCGCTGTGTACGAGTCCCAAGAGCTCGCTCGCTCTTAGTCCATATCCAGTGAACGGAGTCTTTATTATCTTTCCTTTGAGACATGATTGACAAGTTGCATATGATTGATATTCGAACGTGTCATGACCCGAGTATTTCGACTCGTGACCGGCACTTAACGACGTTACGTCTACAGGCGTAACGCGACTAAGTAAGCCGAACCCAGAAATCAAAACCATTTAAAAGTAGCGAGTGTTGAAAACATGTAATTAAGACATTTAGAAAACCTTAAATAATTTAATAAGTTCTTTTAAAGTTACGTTTTCATTTAAATAATTTTAGCAGCATTTCCTTTGTAAAAGTAACCCCGAAATCGGGTATAAAACAGGATATAAGTAAAGATGAAATATAATGAAATGAAACATTTCTAAACGGGAACAATCACGCCCAACGGCAGAAACCATCATCACAAGAGTAATAAGTGAACATCACAGAAATATAAACTGCATAAAAAAACAGTCGGCTCTTACGAGCTCGACACCAGAATACAAAATATACATCATCGTCCTCACACGGCATCTAAGTCCAGTACATAAATGGTAGATGGAGAATACTAGATACAATAGGAGTACAATAAAAGTAATCAGATACCACAACCCACCTAAAATGCAAAACAGCTCTCACACCAACTGTAGTGGTATCTGTAGCCAAAAGATGCAAAAGGCAGCCTGCCGCGACTACTCTGAAGGGCAACCTGCAAATACTGTGGCACAACGGGGGTGAGTTGCCAACTCGTGAATAAAGATAACATATAAAGGTAATCGCGAGCATGCACGTACTGTGCTACTCTAACATATACCAGCAAGTAAGATCTATATGCGACAAGCAGTAGGTGCAATAATCGTGCAAATGCTCTGTCTGGCAAAACGACTACAGGATGAAATGTATGATAAACAATGCTAAGCATGGGATAAACAACATCTACATGGAAATATCAACATGGAAGAATAATCGGTGCCCCAAACTACACCCAAATCCCAAATAAACTCAGGCGCCGGCACTTTCTTCGGCCCTCAAATCCTGTAAATCTCTGAGAATCACGAGTGCCCAACATCGGCACTCAAAATATCATAAAATACTCGTGTTCAATATCGACACGCAAATCCTCGTATATCGGGCTCCGTCAGTCCGGATCAGCCCACGGGGTCCGTCTGCGGTATCGGCCCTCGGCCCCGGCAGTACGGATCGTCCCGCATCCATCTCTCGACTCTGGTCAGTATCCTCCGAATAACCGCCAGGTCCAACCAATCACCGGTAGGTACTCGCCACCCTGCCAGGCTCATCGTCTACTCCACGAAAAACATTTCTCGCCCCGGGGAACCATACCGGGTCCACCACGAACCCGCAAACGGATCATCCAACTCCTCGAATCGGGTTTCAAGCACACATCTCAGCACCGAGAAAACGCGTGGTGGACGCACCAAAATATCATATCACGAGGAACCGGGTTTTCAAATATTGCATCTTTTCTTAAAAATCCCACGGTCCTCAAAACCAGAAATCACATGAAAATCCAACACCAAGAAGTAAATCCAATGCGATGTGCTATGTACATCAATCCATGATATAGGTCTAAGGGAAAACCGCTTTTAAAATAGTTTCCGTTTTTAAAGATACCATGCGGCTCCCAATTTCCATGAAAGTCATATCGAATCACATGTGAGATGAACTACAGCAATATAATCATGGCAGTTCTACAGTGAGTGTGTCATGGCAATTACTAACGGTGTGTGTGTAACATGCATACTAGTGCTCGTGCAACATGAACCGTTAGTAATTGTGCAGTGTTCTATCAAATTCTAAATTTACATACAGCAGGGAATGCAATATGCAATGACAGTCCATGAGGTAAATGCAACATATAATAATAAGGTCCTATCAGCCCTGACGCATAACGCCATACGGGCGATATCCCCGTAGATGTTAAATCTACTCACCGAAGTCTCGCGCTAAGTGTAGCCGACGACTTGCTTCCCTTTCTTCGCAGCGTCCGTCCCACTCGCCTGCGAACCTAGAATCACACAATATATATATATATATATATCACACATAAGCTCAAATCCACTAAAACGTGATATTAAGGTCAAACTAGAAACCCATGTCACAAACGTATCGTGCGTGTGCGCGATACGCTAAAACGTGTGATTACGCGCCTGAAACTACCCCGACGCATCGCGATACGCAGAAACCCCAAACCCACACGCGTATCACGCGTGTCGCGAAGGTTTAAAATACGAGAAATAGGTATATAGTTCCAGATTTTTCTACAACAAGAATCAAATAAAATTATACATGCCAGGAGCCTAAGGGTTGCAGCAGACACCTATAGGACCAAACCCCAACCCAAACCCTACCCATCTGGCCGCAATTTGCGGCCAGATCGAATATTCCGGCGGCCTGAAGGAGTCCTAAGGGGGTCGGGTTCTACCAGGGGAATCAGCTCCTAACCACTATGCTACAGTCATCTCAAATTTAATCTGAACTCATCGGGTCGATAGCAGTTTACAGAAACACAAAATTGCCTTAAAACGACGAATCTGCTTCAAAAGAGATCTGGTGGTATTTTAGTGCAATTGGGGCTAAGCTGGGTTAAAATGGCCCTAACAACACTCTATCAACCTACTAAAACCAAATCATACATCACTTGCTCAAGGTTCCCACTAATCACCTCATATCGCACTAAAACGCACCAATAAACACTAATCGAAGCAAAACTACGCTAAACAAGTAAACTAGGGAGTAATTGTATACCCCACACTCGACCCTAGGGAGCTGGAGGAAGAAGAAGAAGTGAAGGGAAGGAGCTGCAGCTGGAGTTGTGGCTGTTGCTGCTGCAAACTGCTGCTGCTGCTGCTCACTGGTGTTGTTGCTGCTGCTGGGATGCTTGCTGCTGCTGCTGTGATGCCTGCTGCTGCTGCTGTGATGCCTGCTGCTGCTGCTGGGGATGCGGGCTGCTGCTACTGCTGCTGGGAAGGTAAGTGTGTGTGTGTGTGTGAGTGAGGTTGAGAGAAAAGAACAAAAGAATGAGAGGAATCATAACCCCAATTGTCAACCCTCTACTCTCTCTCTTCATTAAATGCAAACATGGCTTTTGCCATGATGCATTCTCTCTCTCTCTCATTCTCACCAAGTCAACACTCAAAAAAGTAAAAATTCAAATTAAAGCAACCATTAAATAACTAATTACACTTAATTAAAACCCAAAAGACTTAATCCCCATGATTAAACCCACCATGGTTGCTAATCATGGTATTACCTCATTTTAAAACCCTAGTTTACATGCACATGTGTGTGCAAGCCTGGGAAAATTCTAGAAAAATATTTATTAAATTGGGAAAAATATTTGAAACTCAATTTGATAAACTTTTTATTAAAAACCTTAATTTAAATATAAATAGTCACTAAACACATTCTAAGGTGTTACAATCTCTCCCCCTTATAGAAATTCGTCCCCGAATTTCAAAATCTAACTAAACGCACCTTCGAAAAGACGGGGATACTTCTTCCTCATCTCGCTTTCGGTCTCCCAAGTGACCTCATCACTGCCCTGACCACGCCAAAGTACCTTAACTGATGGAATGTCCTTCGATCTCAATTTCTTCACTTGTCGATCCAAGATCATCACCGGCTGTTCTATATTGGAAAGGTCGCGCTCAAGCTGGATCGTCGGGTGCTGAATCGCATGCGAAGGATCATGAAGATATCTACGGAGCATCGAAACGTGAAATACGGGGTGCACATCTGGAAAACTGGGTGGAAGGGCTAACCGGTATGCAACTGCACCAACACGCTCGAGGATCTCGAAGAGGCCCACATATCTGGGACTGAGCTTCCCCTTCTTCCCAAACCTCACCACACCTTTCATTGGGGAGACCCTCAAGAAAACGTGATCACCAACAGAAAACTCAAGTCTGCGCCGCCGACGGTCCGCATAAGATCTCTGCCTACTCTGCGCTGCTCTCATCCTATCGCGAATCAACTGGATCTTCGCGGTCGTCTCCTCAACAATCTGTGGCCCTAAGATACTGCTCTCACTGAGCTCTGTCCAACAGGCGGGCGATCTGCATCTCCTCCCATAAAGAGCCTCAAATGGTGCCATCTGAATGGTCTCCTGGTAGCTGTAATTGTAGGAGAACTCTATTAAGGGTAAGTGATGATCCCAGCTACCTCCGAAATCTAATACACACGCTCTGAGCATGTCCTCGAGAGTCTGAATAGTCCGTTCTGACTGTCCGTCGGTCTGCGGATGAAATATTGTGCTGAAACTCAAGCGAGTGCCCAAAACCTCCTGAAGCCTCTGCCATAGTCAACTGGTAAACTGGGTGCCTCTGTCAGACACGATACATGTTGGAACTCCGTGCAGTCGTACTATCTCGTCGATGTAAATCTGGGCGTACTGAGCAAATCCGAAAGTCGTCTTCACTGGCAGGAAGTGAGCCGCTTTCATCAAATGATCTACGATCATCCAAATGGAGTCGTACCCTCGCCTAGTCCTGGGTAGACCCACAACAAAATCCATCGAAATCTGCTCCCATTTCCATTCCGGAATGGGTAACGGCTGTAGCTCTCCCACGGGCCTCTGGTGCTCGGCCTTGACTTGCTGACAAGTCAGGCATCTCGACAAGAAATCTGCGATGTCCCTCTTCATTCCGTCCCACCAGTAAACATCTCTCATATCATGATACATCTTGGTGGAACCGGGATGGACGCTGTACACTGATCGATGTGCCTCCTCGAGAATCTCGCGCCGCAGTCCCTCAGCATCTGGTATGCACAGTCTAACCCCAAATCGTAGTACCCCCTGATCATCGATCACGAACTCGGAAAATCTGCCCTGTCCAATCTGTGCCATGATCTCCGAACATCGGTCATCACTGCGCTGTGCCTCATGTATGCGGTCAAGTAACTGTGGGCGTGCACGAACATGCGCGATCTGTCCTCCAATCAGCGTGAACTCGAACTGTACTCGGCTGTCGCATAATATCTGCCAATCTGCCGACGACTGTACCTGTACTGCGCTCAAACAAGATAGACTACCCCCGGGCCTCCTGCTCAAAGCATCCGCCACTACATTCGCCTTCCCCGAGTGATACAAGATCTCGCAGTCATAATCCTTCACTAACTCCATCCATCGGCGCTGTCTAAGGTTCAGGTCTCTCTGCTGAAATATATACTTTAAACTCTTGTGATCAGTGAATATCTGGCACGACTCGCTGTATAGGTAATGTCGCCAGATCTTAAGTGCAAAGACCACTGCAGCCATCTCCAAATCGTGAGTGGGGTAGTTCTGTTCATGTTTCTTCAATTGTCGCGAAGCATACGCGATCACCCTGTCATGCTGCATCAATACGCACCCTAGCCCCACTCGCGAAGCATCACAATAGACCACAAATCCGCCTGATCCGGAAGGTAATGATAATACCGGTGCTGTAGTCAGCCGAGTCCGTAGCTGCTGGAAACTGTGCTCGCACTCCTCTGTCTAATCGAAAGGAACTCCCTTCCGGGTCAACCCGGTCAAAGGTGTAGCAATACTGGAGAAGTCCTGCACAAATCGCCTGTAGTAATCGGCCAACCCCAAAAAGCTGCGAATCTCCGTAACCGATGTGGGTCTGGGCCAACGCTGAACGGCCTCGATCTTCCTCGGGTCTACACATATACCGTCTCGTGAAATCACATGCCCCAAGAAGTCTACGCTGTCCAGCCAGAAAGCACACTTGGAGAATTTCGCATAAAGTTGGTGCTCCCTCAAAGTCTGCAGTGTAATCCGCAGGTGCTGCTCGTGCTCCTCACTACTCCGGGAATACATCAAGATATCGTCAATGAATACTATGATGAACAGGTCCAAATATGGCCGGAAAATACGGTTCATCAAGTCCATGAATGCTGCTGGCGCATTGGTGAGTCCGAACGACATCACCAAAAACTCATAATGGCCGTAGCGCGTACGGAAAGCTGTCCTGGGAATGTCCTCCTGTCGAACCCGCAGCTGATGATAGCCCGATCGTAAATCGATCCTCGAAAAGTACCCTGCCCCCTGAAGCTGGTCGAAAAAATCTTCGATGCGCAGCAAAGGATACCTTTTCCGCACTGTTACCCTGTTCAGCTGGCGATAGTCGATACAAAAAGGCAAACTGCCGTCCTTCTTCTTAACGAACAGGACTGGAGCACCCCAAGGAGAAACACTGGGTCGAACAAGTCCCTTATCCAGCAAATCTTGCAACTGACCCTTCAACTCTCGAAGTTCCACCGGGGCCATCCGATAAGGCGGTATGGAAATAGGCCCCGCGCCAGGAACCAGATGAATACAAAAAGAAATGTCGCGCTCGGGCGGTAGCCCAGGAAGCTCGTCAGGGAACACATCAGGAAACTCGCTAACAACCGGAACCTGATCCAATGGAACCTGTGTAGCACTAGCATCGCAAACATAAGCGAAAAATCCCTGACATCCCTTCCTCAAAAGCTGCCCAGCGCGAAAAGAAGAAATCACACTGTGAGGGGCGGCACCACGGTCCCCCAACACAACAAAAACCGACTCGCCGGGAAAGCAGAATCTAACTGTCTTCTCACGGCAGTCCACAGAAGCATAGCACGTGGCCAACCAATCCATGCCCAAAAGAACGTCGAAGTCCAACATCTCGAGAAGGATCAAGTCGACAGGCAACTCTCTCTCACAAATACAGACGATACAGGATCGGAAAACGTGCCTAGCGACAAACGACTCTCCCACAGGAGTGGTCACTACAAGCGGCTGATCAAGCAAATCGGACTCTCTACCCAAACTCGGCACGAAGTGTGTGGATACGTACGAGTGCGTGGATCCGGGATCGAACAACACGTGTGCATCAACAGAACATACTGAAAGGATACCTGTAACCACCGCATTGGACGCCTGCGCGTCCCGATGCGTCAAAGCAAAAACCCGCGCATGTCCTCCACCGGTGACTGACTGCCCTCCGCCTCGGTCATCTCGCCCTCTCTGAGCAACTCCTCCATGCCCACGACCTCTCTGTGTATGAGTCTGACGCGGAGTAACGGTAGGTACAACAGGCAACACCTTCTGGGGTGGTGAAGGTGGTAAAGTAACATGCGGTGCTGCCGCCTCCCTCCGGTGTATCTCAGGACAATCTCTAACGAGGTGAAGTAGACTGCCGCATCTAAAGCAACCCTGCGGCGACTGCTGGCTCTCCCGGGGATATGAGCTAAACATCTGGCCTCGTCCCGAATCTCTGCTACTCCTCGTACCAGAACGATACCTGTCGCGGCGTCTGAATGACTGTCTCCGTGCGGATATACTAGTACGAACTCTCTTCGGCTCTGGAACTACAGAAGTCTCAACAAGGCGCTCCTCGACTAAAAGGGCTGCGTTTACCGCTGCTGCATATATCTCGTAATGTTGCGTGCTGATCGCAAGGAACGGTGGTGTAAGCAAGCCTCGAACAAATCTCTTGATTCGCAACTCCTTGGTAGCCACTAAATACGGGGCATAGACTGCTAGCTCTGTAAACAGCACGTCATACTCTGCCACTGTCATCTCTGGCGTCTGGCGCAAGGACTCAAATCTGCGTGCTCGGGCATCCCTAACACTCTGGGGAAGGAAACGGACTAGAAATACTGTCACAAACTCCGTCTAGGTCATAGGAGGAAGACCTGCCGCTCTGCCCTTCTCAATTGAATCACACCACTTCTGCGCAAGACCTTCCAGGTGAAAGCTCGCGAACTTAACCCATCTCGCATCTGCGCATCTGAGGGAACGGCATATCCGGGCCATCCTATCGATGAAAGACTGTGGGTCCTCGGCTGTATCGGTGCCTGTAAAGATCGGAGGCTTCAGCCTCATGAACTCTGATAGCGATACTGTAATCACCTCCGTGACTGCAGGGGCAACTGGCTGTGCGGTAGGTACCATCGTGGTCTCTGGAATGGGTGGAGCTACCTCTGGTCGCTGTGCTCGAAGCGTCTCCACTAGCGATCCTATCATCTGGCGCATCTCCTGCATGCTGGATCCCACCGTCTGGCGCATCTCCTGCATACCAGCCCCTAGCGTGGCGATCTGATCTGTCATGGGAGGAACAGTCTGCTCGCGTACAACGGTTGCACTGCCCGGATCAGTCCTCGTCTCGGATGAGTCAACTCGAATCTCGGCCCTCGCGGCCGCTCTCTGCGCCCTCGTAGTCCTTGGCGGCATAATGGCTGAAAGGAAATTAGGATTCGATAAGAATACGGAAATCGAATCACAAGAATATATATACTCAAGAAGGAATTTAAATCAATAAGTCCTAAGGTCGCCTTGGCGGAGTACCTTGTCGTGAGTATGCCGCGGAACATACACACGCTACGCCACCCTGCTTCAGCTACCAACTCCATCATACCAAGGTCATCCTATACTCCGAAAGGTAAAACCTACGCTCTGATACCAACTTTGTCACGACCCGAGTATTTCGACTTGTGACCGGCACTTAACCACGCTACGTCTACAGGCGTAACGCGACTAAGTAAGACGAACCCAGAAATCAAAACCATTTAAAAGTAGCGAGTGTTGAAAACATGTAATTAAGACATTTAGAAAACCTTAAATAATTCAATAAGTTCTTTTAAAGTTACGTTTTCATTTAAATAATTTTGGCAGCATTTCCTTTGTAAAAGTAACCCCGAAATCGGGTATAAAACAGGATATAAGTAAAGATGAAATATAATGAAATGAAACATTTCTAAACGGGAACAATCACGCCCAACGACGGAAACCATCATCACAAGAGTAATAAGTGAACATGACAGAAATATAAACTGCATAGAAAAATAGTCGGCTCCTACGAGCTCGACACCAGAATACAAAATATACATCATCGTCCTCACACAGCATCTAAGTCCAGTACATAAATGGTAGATGGAGAATACTAGATACAACAGGAGTACAATAAAAGTAATCAGATACCACAACCCACCTAAAATGCAAAACAGCTCTCACACCAACTGTAGTGGTATCTGTAGCCAAAAGATGCAAAAGGCAGCCTACCGCGACTACTCTGAAGGGCAACCTGCAAATACTGTGGCATAACGGGGGTGAGTTGCCAACTCGTGAATAGATATAACATATAAAGGTAATCGCGAGCATGCACGTACTGTGCTACTCTAACATATACCAGCAAGTAAGATCTATATGCAACAAGCAGTAGGTGCAATAATCGTGCAAATGCTCTGTCTGGCAAAACGACTACAGGATGAAATGTATGATAAACAATGCTAAGCACTCTCCTCGGCCCTCAAATCCTGTAAATCTCTGAGAATCACGAGTGCCCAACATCGGCACTCAAAATATCATAAAATACTCGTGTCCAACATCGACACGCAAATCCTTGTATATCGGGATCCGTCAGTCCGGATCAGCCCACGGGGTCCGTCTGCGATATCGGCCCTCGGCCCCGGCAGTACGGATCGTCCCGCATCCATCTCTCGACTCTGGTCAGTATCCTCCGGAAAACCGCCAGGTCCAACCAATCACCGGTAGGTACTCGCCACCCTGCCAGGCTCATCGTCTACTCCACAAAAAACATTTCTCGCCCCGGGGAACCATACCGGGTCTACCACGAACCCGCAAACGGATCATCCAACTCCTCGAATCGGGTTTCAAGCACACATCTCAGCACCGAGAAAACGCGTGGTGGACGCACCAAAATATCATATCACGAGGAACCGGGTTTTCAAATATTGCATCTTTTCTTAAAAATCCCACGGTCCTCAAAACCAGAAATCACATGAAAATCCAACACCAAGAAGTAAATCCAATGCGATGTGCTATGTACATCAATCAATGATATAGGTCTAAGGGAAAACCGCTTTTAAAATAGTTTCCATTTTTAAAGATATCATGCGGCTCCTAATTTCCATGAAAGTCATATCGAATCACATGTGAGATGAACTACAGCAATATAATCATGGCAGTTCTACAGTGAGTGTGTCATGGCAATTACTAACGGTATGTGTGTAACATGCATACTAGTGCTCGTGCAACATGAACCGTTAGTAATTGTGCAGTGTTCTATCAAATTCTAAATTTACATACAGCAGGGAATGCAATATGCAATGACAGTCCATGAGGTAAATGCAACATATAATAATAAGGTCCTATCAGCCCTGACGCATAACGCCATGCGGGCGATATCCCCGTAGATGTTAAATCTACTCACCGAAGTCTCGCGCTAAGTGTAGCCGACGACTTGCTTCCCTTTCTTCGCAGCGTCCGTCCCACTCGCCTGCGAACCTAGAATCACACAATATATATATATATATATATATCACACATAAGCTCAAATCCACCAAAACGTGATATTAAGGTCAAACTAGAAACCCATGTCACAAACGTATCGTGCGTGTGCGCGATACGCTAAAACGTGTGATTACGCGCCTGAAACTACCCCGACGCATCGCGATACGCAGAAACCCCAAACCCACACGCGTATCACGCGTGTCGCGAAGGTTTAAAATACGAGAAATAGGTATATAGTTCCAGATTTTTCTACAACAAGAATCAAATAAAATTATACATGCCAGGAGCCTAAGGGTTGCAGCAGACACCTATAGGACCAAACCCCAACCCAAACCCTACCCATCTGGCCGCAATTTGCGGCCAGATCGAATATTCCTGCGGCCTGAAGGAGTCCTAAGGGGGTCGGGTTCTACCAGGGGAATCAGCTCCTAACCACTATGCTACAGTCATCTCAAATTTAATCTGAACTCATCGGGTCGATAGCAGTTTACAGAAACACAAAATTGCCTTAAAACGATGAATCTGCTTCAAAAGAGATCTGGTGGTATTTTAGTGCAATTGGGGCTAAGCTGGGTTAAAATGGCCCTAACAACACTCTATCAACCTACTAAAACCAAATCATACATCACTTGCTCAAGGTTCCCACTAATCACCTCATATCGCACTAAAATGCACCAATAAACACTAATCGAAGCAAAACTACACTAAACAGGTAAACTAGGGAGTAAGTTCAGGAAGTATACCCCACACTCGACCCTAGGGAGCTGGAGGAAGAAGAAGAAGTGAAGGGAAGGAGCTGCAGCTGGAGTTGTGGCTATTGCTGCTGCAAACTGCTGCTGCTGCTGCTCACTGGTGCTGTTGCTGCTGCTGGGATGCTTGCTGCTGCTGCTGTGATGCCTGCTGCTGCTGCTGGGGATGCGGGCTGCTGCTGCTGCTGCTGGAAGGTAAGTGTGTGTGTGTGTGTGAGTGAGGTTGAGAGAAAAGAACAAAAGAATGAGAGGAATCATAACCCCAATTGTCAACCCCTCTACTCTCTCTCTTCATTAAATGCAAGCATGGCTTTTGCCATGATGCATTCTCTCTCTCTCTCATTCTCACCAAGTCAACACTCAAAAAAGTAAAAATTCAAATTAAAGCAACCATTAAATAACTAATTACACTTAATTAAAACCCAAAAGACTTAATCCCCATGATTAAACCCACCATGGTTGCTAATCATGGTATTACCTCATTTTAAAACCCTAGTTTACATCCACATGTGTGTGCAAGCCTGGGAAAATTCTAGAAAAATATTTATTAAATTGGGGAAAATATTTGAAACTCAATTTGGTAAACTTTTTATTAAAAACCCTTAATTTAAATATAAATAGTCACTAAACACATTCTAAGGTGTTACAGAACGGATCCAAATATCCTTCTTTATGTACCTTAGTCAACCTTCTCTCATTGATGTGACCCAGTCTACAATGCCATGAGAAAGCATAATTTATTTATGGAGACTTTCTTTTGTGTGTATTCTGGACATTGAAAATCTTTGGTTAGTTCAATACGTATATACCGTTGCTTAATGTACCCGACCCAATCAGAACATGATTAAGGTGAATGTTTACAACATTGCTTATAAATGCAAAATCATAACCTTCTTTAGACATTAAAGATACAGATATGATATTACAAGTCGCACTGGGTACAAAATAACGATCACGCAAAACCAAAATATGTCCATCTGAAAATCCCAAGTGATAGTCCCCCACGGACTCAGCATCCATGCCAGCTCCGTTTGCAACTCTGAGGGTCATATCACCTGCCTTCAAAACCCTACGCTTTCTCAGTGCCTGCAAAGAATTACAGATATGAGATCCTGATCCGGTATCCAATAACCAGGAAGTAGAGTTTATTGATAGACAGTTTTCAATAACATACATACCTGAAGCCGAAGCCACAACTTGCATCGGTTCTGGTTCTTGGCCTTCCAAGCCCTGCAATCTTTCTTCCAGTATCCTTTCTTATGACAATAAAAGCACTCTTCCTTCCACACAAGCTGTCCCGCTACCTTTTCCACCTTTGCCTTTCCCTTGGCTTCCACTTTACTAACACCGCCCCTCGGTTTGGTGGGGGCTTTCTTCTTCTTTCCTTTGGCTTTCGTCTTGGACCTAGAAGAAGAAGTTCCTCCAACAGACAAAACGGGTGTTTCCCTTACTTTCTTCAGGGTGCCCTCTGCACTCCTCAACATGTTGAGGAGTTCCGGAAGTTCAACTTCTTTTCCTTGCATGTTGAAGTTCAGGATAAACTGGGCGTAAGTGGAAGGAAGGGACTGGAGAATCAAGTCGGTGTAGAGCTCGTTCTCTAACGTGGTCCCGAGGTCCATGAGCTCTTCAATGTAGCCAATCATCTGAAGCACGTATTCCGCTACAGATGATCCGACGGCCAATCTCGCAGAAAACAACTTTTTTGAGACTTCGTATCTGGCGATACGGGATTGCTCTCCATACAGATCCTTTGTATGGAGAAATATGGATTCTAGGTCCATATCCTCGTGCCTCCTCTGATGTTCATTGTCCATAGAAGCAAGCACGATGCACTTGGCCCTCGCGCAATCAATCTCCCAGGTCTTACGGATTTCCTTATCCGCGACGCTGGATTGAGGACCTGGGACAGGGGGAGCTTTGGTAGTAAGAAGATACCCTAACTTGTCATAAGTGATTTCCATTTTGACATTCCTGAGCCAATCTTTGTAGTTTGGCCCTGTCGGTATGTTTTTATCTAGTAGTAGCTTAAGGCCGGTCATGATGTTTGGTCGCTGCAATTAGGAGAGAGAGAAGAAACACTTTAGCATGATGCTCTTGCAAGTTTAGAGTGGTTTTTAATTTGTCTAAACAGGATGGCTCCCACGGTTTTTTGAATACTTCCTCAAACCATAAAAGAAGAATTAGTCGGGATCAATCTCACCGTACAATACTTGTTTAACCGTTCAGCCAGGCCAGTGTTGGTACTTCGAGGGAGGTTTTACGACGCTTTTGCGAAGTTCCTTAATTAAATAACCTCTTTTCCCTGTGGGCGTAGCCCCGCTAACACCTTTCTAGACACCTACTTGGTTTATAGCATTGATCGTTAAGTGAGAAAGTTTCCCGAGGAGTGGCATATACTCACAGTAGGATCGGGATCCAAATATCATCGTGTGATAAAGCTGAAGGAATCCTACCAGAATCATCACACTCCAAATGGTATGCAGCACTAGCAAGTTTCAGTTTCTTTAGAAACTCCCGATGTGGATTTTTGCCCCATGTTCTTATGACCTTGACGTAGGCCAAAATATCATAAGTCACATGTCAAGTTCTACCCATCATTTACCAGGTTAATTTGAACCCACCCGTACATACCCTTGACGTAGGCTAAAATGGCAGTACGAATGTCTCAAACCAACGCATCTATCTATGCAACAGATAAATATCTGGCAGCTACCAATCACTATGCCTTGGCGTAGGTCAAAATACATAGCTTGAATACTACCGAATATTTAACTGAAATGATGGAGGGATACGAATGGCTTTGGCGAAACCGTGAACGTAGTGAACTTGATATAATCGAAGGAACCTGATAGCTTTTAAAAGGAGTGGTTTAAGCTCCGCGTTTAAAAGTTGTTTTGAAAAGAAACCGAGTGGTTTTGAAATTGTTCCAACGATTTTAACTTTGGTTTATTTTCTTGCATTAATTTAATGCGTCCCATCAATTAATCCTCCCATTGCAGAAAACAACGAAAATATGGCGTACGCTTATGCCTTCCGCATTCGCCACGGGGCCCCGTCATCACCCGTTAGGTTACTTAACTAACGACAGAGCGGGGGCTGGACTAGCGCGGATGCAAAACATAAGCAACGCCTACTAGATATCATATATAGATATATACATTCGTCAGATGCAATGATAGCCATTACAAATCACAGATGAACACATTGGATATGCTAGGAATCCGTGTTTCGTTCGAGCCTGCAACGAAAGACGGATTACACGGTCATGATGAATAGCCGAACCCCACTCTAGACCCCTACGGGTGCGGCAAAATACCCGCCAAGTACCCGAAGTGAAGCAACCACCCTCAACAACGTGAGTAGGCCACTCGGCACTTCAAGGTACCCGGTAGTTTGTGCACCCCATCTTGGGTCTATCCTAGGAGCAAAAACAGTAAAAGAAATAATATACAATGGCGGCTACAATCTCATCCCGGATGTGCGGCCATAAAATAATATTACATCAATTTACATATTACATCAAATGAAAGATAAAGAAAACTCTTATCTCACAACCCCCGGCTATTCATCCGCGACAATCCAACAAGTTCATATACACAATCCAACAACATTACAGATCACAGATATGCACAACCCCCACTAATCGATGTATAGCGATTAGTTGACGTTCAGTGCAAATATCACATTACAGATATAACCATTTAGCAAAAGTTTATAGAACTTCGATCAAAATACCAATTTGTAACTACCCCAAACACAACATTTTTCTCTGGATAATCTGGGCAGAAACAAAATATCTCAAAAATCCTAAAACATCATACTGAAGAAACTGCAGCAAACCCGAGTCGCGGCCGAGTCAACTCGGCCGCGGATCCGCGGCGAAACGCGTAGTTTCGCCGCGCTTCCGTGGCGCGTTGACCGGGTCGTGGGCTCGTTTTTTCTGGTTGTTTCTAAAAAACCCTGCACCGATTTTTAAGGTATGTGGAATTAGTTTTAGAGCAGTTTTAAAAATCGGCAGAAAGTATATGTTTTTGATATGTTTCGCGATTTTTTTCGGATAAAAGTTCCAAACACTTTGCTAACATGCTAGTTGTTGTTTAGCTAGGCTCTGATACCACTGTAAGTCCACGTTGCCCACCCCGGTTCCTTCGGGGAGGCGGAATAGGTAAAAAACAATTTTTGACGCAAGGCAACATGAACTAGAAATGGAGGATCTTTGCTAAACAAAAACCTAGCAAACTAACTACAAGTTTAGCTACTCGGTTAGAAGGTTATACCTAGGTCTTGAAATCCTTCTCTTCTTGCTTCTTGGAGTGGTTTGAACGGCTCCTCCTCGTCGTCTTCTCTTTGTCGAAGAAGGATCCACCCGAAGGCCTCTACCTTGAGCTCCTACCTCAACCTAGAGGTAACTAAAGTGCTTGGCTTGCTAAACCTAGAACTCTAGAATGAGTAGAGTGAAGTCTTGAAGGTTTTATCTCAAGAGCTCATGGTTCTCAACACATGAGAGATGAAAGCTTTGAGAGAGGAAGAGGATGAGCTAATGGATGAGAGAGAATGAGCAAGTAAGAATGAGCTAGATTTTTAGCAACCATGCTCTCAAAATAAGAATAATGATAATAATAATAATAATAATTAAGAAATTGTGATGGTTAGTTTATGAATGACCATTATCATTTCAACATTTAATGCATTTGCAAGAAACAAGAAGCATCTTGCAAGTGAAATGATGATGGTCAAATGGTCAACAATAGTCAACCGGTCAACCAAAGTCAAAAGGTCAACAAAAGTCAAATGGTCAACCTAACCATGGCACAATTATCCTTAATTAATATTATTAATCATATTTCTCATTCTCATTAGGGTTTAGAAAAAGTCAACGGTCAACAACCCTAATGAGATTCCTCTGCCTCTGTCAACTGTGCATACACACCCGCATCCGTGTTCCAAGGAACACGAATACAATAAGATAAAACCAATCCCAAAACATATACTAGGATCTGGCTTAAACCAAAACCCGCTAGTAATAACTGCCCGGACACCAAACGTGCACAAGTGCGCGGATGTGAACGAGCCCCGTCGCAAAACCATGCGACCTCTACTCTGTTTTGCCCAAAGGCGAACAGCCCTCTGTGTGGGACTCTAAAGACTCGACACTACGCTGGCAGTGGGTTTAACCACAGGCCGTAAACGGTACTAGCTATGTTAGTTATATGTATGCCCTAGAGGCCATTACTGTACATTGGATGTATATTGTAGTGGATGCTTGGACATATATAAGGAGGACTTTCTTGCTCGACATGATAGTATGCTATCTGGTTGCTCTTTACCTTAACATGTACACTGATTGTCTCTCTGTTACATGTTGGTAAAGCCCTTAGGATAGGTACTTGACTACCGGGACTATGATGCAGATCATACTAGTGGGGACATGGTAGTCCATAAGTACATCCTTCAAGGTCCCTAGTCGTGGGTGTATCGAGACGGGGCATCGATATACCAGAATAGACTAGCGTATACCTTCTCGACCCATACAGATGGGCGATGGAAGATCCCATATCCATTGGTGTTTGACATCAGAGATGATATACAGGTGCTCAGTGGAGACTGGGTACACTGGACAGACTCGCCGAGAACTCCCAGATGGTATTATACCTTACGTCAGATGGCAGTTCTCTGGTGACACTGGTACAGGTTAGTCTGCAGACCCGAGATCGTCATAGAGTCTTGTATGATTCCTACTGTGCTTTGATTTCCACCTTACCACGTCCAAGAGGGCGTGCAAAACGGTGGTTTTTGGGTACAGTCCCGAATCACATGGAGGCAATGAGAGATAGGAGGGGGTTCGTCTCTCCCGGTATAGGGAGTTGATGTTGCGCTGTGTTCGATTGGCTATAACCGAAAATCCCTGGCCAGGGTTGCTGAGATTTGCTGGTAAGTGTTACCAGTAGTTTCTCGAACTGTTATAGACCTCATATCGACACGACTTATCGAGCTACTGGGGTCTGACGTTTACCACCCCTAGGCGAGATATGCGACATATCAGACGAACAGACCGGACTGTATGGTAGTGTTACTGGTTGGATTCAAAGGAGTGTGTGTGGGCTTGCTCGTTGATCTTCTGATCGCTCAATACTCGGGTGGCCATTACGTTTAGCAGACCGCTTTCGGCTTGTGGGTGTTTGACGAGTCTTTAGAGTCCTACACAAAGGTTTCCTGGCTCAAGCGAAACGAAATAGGAGCGCATATGAGATATGTGCGGGACCGAGAATAATACCAGTATGTGATACTGTATTTTATTCTCACGATATGTGACATTGATCGGTTATATGCGATATAGCCGGGTTATCGGATCAAGTGTTGATTCGATAAGTTGTTACTATTCATATTAGTTGGTTATATGCAATATGACCGGATCATTAAGTCAAGTGTTGATTTAATGATTTAATGTATAATTATATATTTGATATATTACTTTACATTAACTAATATTGGTTCACTTAAGATGTTTTTCTCACTTGATTGTGCACATTGTATATGTGATATATTTTTGTGCACAAGATTGTATCATGTTTGATGATACATGCAAACTTGGGTGTGTGTATGCTATACACCATGTTTAGATAATGGTTAGGGTTTCATTTGTTTTATTTCATTTATTTTATGAAAACAAAATGGTGTCTTTCTTATTCATTTGCTAGAAGCTTCAAGTATATTTGAAAAGGTCAAAGCCATTTTGTTTTTATTCATAAACCTAACCATTACCTAAACCCTAGTTTATTCTCTACATGAGTTTACTAACCCATGTTTGCTAAATGATAACCATCACTTGATTTTCTTTTTGTGATATAATTCTTTTTCTTTTCTTCTTCTTCATCTTCTTCTTCAAGTGAAGAAAAAGAAAAGCTTTCTTGAAAAATGTCAAGTGATGAAATCAAGTGAGAAATCCAAATCCAAAGTGAACCCACTTCCTATTTCTTCATCCTCTACCACTTAACATGTAGTATAGGGTGTTTTCTTCACAAGTTTCATGACTTGGTGAAGTTGGAGCTCGAGTTAGAGTCGCCTCGACGTAGATCATCTTCGGCATCGAAGTCATCGACCTAGCCCGATCATTTCTTCAATGAAACCACCGCGAGAGTCCGGGATCCGATGATCGCAGCGAAGGGACATCGTCACGGAGCTAAGGAAGTGGAGGACCGGATCTACAAAGGTTGTATTTCCATTCACTTAGCAATAAAGTTGTTTATTTTCATGTTTCGCCTTTGCCTCTAGTTAACGATCTAGCATTAGGGTTTCTCGGCACTCGGAAAATTTGATTTTGCCGTGTTTGATCAGTTGTGGAACATCATGGGTATGCCAAGGAACCCTACAGTGGTATCAGAGCCTAGCTAGAGCCTTAGGCGAAGTGTAGACGAAGTTAGAAACCCGATCGAACCCCGAAACCCTAATTCAAACCCTTCTCTGTACATTTTCTGAAAATGTGGATTTTTCCAAATTAAAAATAGCCAAAAAATTCAGCAGGGTTTTCTAGGAATTACGGTGAAATTCGTGGGCCCAAATCCATTAAACCGCCGCGGAACCGCGGCCATACCCTAGGTTGGGCGGCGGTTCCGCGGCAATACAGTGGCCTTTTTCACTTCTGTTTGCACAGTAATCCCTAACTGGAGTTGCTGTATTTTATGAGAATTTTTAATTTATACTCAAGAATTGAGTATTCTGGGGTGTATTGGGGACTCGACGATTCGATCGGAATCTTTAACTTTGTCTGTGTTTTTCCGGGTATTTTAGAACATGTTAAAAAGTTGACCGGATATAAATACCCACTTTTTCCCCTGCCGGGAAATTTTCAAGTGTTGGATTTTTCCGTCGTTTAAGAACGTTCTAAGTAGTGCAAGTAACGCGATGGTCCCTCTAGAAGACAACAAACCTTAACTCGATTATGTGACCGTCTTAAACTGCCCTTTGAACCTTAGGGTTTGGGGCAGTACGCCGTGCCATATGTGAGGCGTTGGCTTGACCCTTCTACGGCTGGACCGTTGGTACTGAGGCATGAAGTGGATGTTTTTAAACTTATTTCATGTGTTGAGCTGTTTCGGGAAAACTTGGGTGTTTGATTGTTCGATCGAAAAGTTTAACATTTTCTATTTATCTGGAATGTGATACAATAATTGGAATTCACAAGTAGTTATGAGATAACTGAATGAATGTTATAAACATAGCAGTTTAGTCTCACTTGATCGGTTGCCACGGGATTTTGATGTGATCAAAAGTCCGTCGCAAGTTGCGTACGCGGATACTCGCCGGTAAACTTAATAGACAGCCACACCCCAAAGCCCCGACCAAGTGACTGTAGGAGAACCCTGCCGCCGAAAGCATCCATTCGGGTGCTCGCGGTAGCGGTGTTCCATCTTGGTGCACTTCGTCGACGGTACCGGGGTGCGGCCGTCCACTAAAGTTTGCGACGAGCATTCGATCAGAATGTCAGGAATCATGTTGAATTGCCCGACTTGATATTGAAAAGAGTTTTCGATAAATGAGACTAAAATGCGGGGTTTATAATTGTTAGGCATGCGATGTCTAAGAAATTCATTTGATTAGGCATGCGATGTCTAAGCAGGTTGCGGATTCCAATTATTGTAGTTTTACACTTTCTTTTCTGTAACCGTAAGTGTAATATGTGATATCGCCGGTTTCGTTGCTATATGTCAACGACAATTGGGATGCGCATATTTACTTACGTTGATGACATGTGATGTTATGTGTTGCTGGATATATTATATTGGATCGTCGCGTTTGAATAGCCGGGGGTTTTTATGTAAGATGAGAGTTTTTATTTTCATTCATGTAAAAATTTGTATGTAATATTCTTTTGTTGGGGCACTTCCAGGTTGTGGAAGATGTCACCTTTTGTATATTATTTACTTTTCCGCACTAAGATAGACCCAAGGAGGGGAGCACAAGAAACCGGGTTCTAGGGTCCAGTGGGAGACCATCTCGAGGAGTCGAGTCCGGGTCTCCTAACCCTAGAATTGGTAGGGTTGCTTGCCGCTCTCGTAGGGGTCTAGGGGTGTGGGTTTGGCTATTCATCGCGACCGTGGAATCCGTGTTTTATACTGGCTCGTATAGAAAAACACGGACGTCCTAGTATATCCAATATTTCATATGATATTTTCTGCTGCGTTATCTGTGATGTGATCATGTGATTTGTTCAGATGGATACTATATATAGTATATATATGATATATTATATAAACGTTACTTATGTTTTACACCCGCGCTAGCCCTGCCCCGCTCTGCCGTTAGTTACCTAACCTAACGGTGCACGAGGGGACATCGAGGCGAATGCGGATGGCATAAGTGTACGTCGTATTTATCTGTGATGTTTAGGTACTTAAATGATGGGACTTCATTAATATGATTAATGAAAGAAAAAGAAACCTAATGATGTTGCGGAATCGAATTTTTAAAAAACATGTAGCTACAGTTCTTGCTTTGAATCGCGGTGTTCCTTGTAGAACATCCTGCACCTTATTCGATAAGGAAAGGACCGAGATCCCTTCACCGGGAGTGACTCCTTTAGCAATAACTGGCAGATGCTACAACCCTCGGTTTGTCTTGTGATTGCTTCTATAGTTTTTGCTTTGCACAGCGGTATATATGATATATCCTGCACCTCATTCAACGAGGAAAGGGCCGACGATCCCTTCACCGGGAGTGACCCCTTTAGCAAAACTAGAAAAGCCTCAAAACCACTCCATTTTAAAATCATTTGATTCTACAACGATATCAAGTTCATTACACAATAGGTTTTCAGAAAAACCTGTCGTAGCCCTCCGTCATTTCAGATAAGTACTACTTAGTATTCGTGCTGCGGTAGTTTGGCATTCGTCAAGGCGTAGTGTACGGTAGCTAACTAGTATTTATCTGCTTATGCATATGATGCAGATTGGATTAGGGTATTCGTACGGCGTTGTTTGGCAATCATCAAGGGTCGTGCGGGTGGGTTTAATTCAATCAAGAAATGTACGGGTTGAACTTGACTAGTGGACTATGGGTAGTTTGGCATTCGTCAAGATCATAGAACACTAGGGGTAAAGTATTATTGGGAATTTCAAGTGTTGAAATTTGCAATGAGATTGCATACCTTCTATGAGATGGTTGGATCCCGATACCCACTGCGAGTAATTGTTACTCCTGGGAGAGTTTTACACTTTACAATTAGCCGATCTAGTAGGTGTCTAAAAAGGTGTCAACGGGGTTACGCCTCTGGGAAAATGAGGTTTACTGTAATTAGGTCCGTGCGAAAGCACGGGGAACCTCCCTCAAAGTACTGACACTGGCCTGGCTGAAAGATTGGCGAACTTGTAGCGTGTAATTAATCCCGGCTAGTCTTTCCTTTTAGGGTTTGAAGGAAGAATTGATAAAAACAGTAGGAGCCATCCTGATTAGATAAAATAATAACCAATCTGATCTTGCAATAGCATACGCTGTGTGTTTTCTTCTCTCTCTCTCCAGGTAGCGACCATATCACGCCTTAATCAAGATAATAATACGGATGTATTGACCGAACCCGCTTGTTATACTGAGCTGGGGAACGTTGGTCCCGCTCCGACTTATAATTGTAATAAGACCGAGCAGGAAATTGGGGAATACCAGATTTCCCGTGCCGCCCAAACGAAGAAAGTGCATGTTGATGCATCATCTTCGGGTGTGTTCGTTACATAGAATTGTTTCTCAGTATCCTCTGCATCCTGGGTATTTGATACCAGATCAGGATCCCAGATATGTAATCTGTTATATAGGGCTACAGATGGTAGAGAACTGAGAACGGGTGATAAGTTTCACGAGACAGAAAACGGTGCAAGTGTTGCAGCCAAGTCTGTTGGTCACTGTCACCCTGTATTCCAAATACATTGATTCTAAACGAATGTTATTAGATACCGAACCTGATATACAAAATCATATCAGTCTCTTTATTAGTAAAGAAGGATATAATTTTGTATTGTTGGATAATGTTTTGAACATTTCCTATATCAAAAGTTGATCGGTTCAGGCACGTTATCTAAAAGAATTGATGTTCTAAATCAAACTACAGTTCTTAGTATACAGAGAACACACAAGAGGAAGAGTTCAGATATGAACGAATCCTTCTTGAGGTATTGTAGACTAGGTCATATCAATGCGACCCGACTGGCTGAAGTTACATTTAGATGCATATTTAAATTAGTTTAAATTTACATCTTGTGAAACTTACTAGTCATGTCACAAAGATTAGATGACCATAGCTCTGTTTATTGGAAACAGAGAAAGAGTTAGTAAACTCTTGGGACTGATACATGATGATGTATGTAAGGTCCCCTGTCTACATATGCCAGGACCGGTTCTTTGTACTTTGTTACATTCTCTGATAATCTCTCAAGATTCAGACATATGTTCCTGTTGAAACACAAGTCCGAACCTTTTGAGATATTCACAGAATATAAGTTAGAAGTAGAGAACCAAAAACAGGGTATAAGTATTTTGTCCTTTGATATGATCAAGGAGGAGAATACTTGATCACGGAATTCCTGGACTATTCTAAAGGAGAATGAGATTCTCTCTCAGCATTACTCCTCCGTATACACCATAGCACGATGGTATATCGGGGCGGAGCAATCACACTCTATATGATAAGGTGTGCTCTATGATGAGTACTACTGAGTTACCTATTTCCTTTTGGGAGTTATGCGCTTGAGAAGCTGCATACCTATTGAATAGTGTTCCAATCAAATCAATTGCCTACTAGTCCATATAAGATATGGTATGGGAAGAGCCTATCTCTTAAGTAAGTTAAGATTTAGGGTTGTCCGGCCTATGTCTAAAGACAAAATCTGGACAAGCTCTAGGCAAGGTCAGTTATGTAGAACTGGAATGGTTCCAGCTATACAAACTGCAGCTGATGATTTGGTAGAACCAAAGGATTCAATAGTTTCCAACGAACCTCAACCTCTCCGCCGATCTAGTAGGGTTCCTCACCCACCTGAGAGATACTTCTGTTTCTCTATGACAGTGGGAGCGAGGAATGCATCATGAGATGATGACCCAACTAGTTTCGAGCTGGCCATCAAGAGTGGGACTCTGTAAGAATGGCTGGATGCTTAACGATCTGAGATGGAATCCTTCTACACCAACAAAGTATGGACTTTGGTTGCTTTATCTGAAGGGTTAAATCCCCATCAGGAGCAAGTATATCTTGAGAAGATTACTTGGTATAGATGGAAAATTTAAGACTTTCAAAGCTAGACATGTTAAAGATTTTCATCATCGACCAGGCGTGGATGATGATGAAACCTTTTTCAGTGGCTATGCTTAAGTCCATCCAGATCCTACTTGCCACGGCTACATACCATGACTACGATATCTGGCGGTTGGGTGTCATGACTGCTTTTCTAAAATGATGTTTTAGAAGAGAGCGTCTGTAAGTACACAGCCAGAGGGCTTCGTAGACAGTGGGAGCAGCGGAAATGTGTAGAAGATGCTTTATAAGATTAAAGCAGGCATCGCGGAGTTGGTGTTAGTTATGTATATGCCCTAGAGGCCATTGTTGTACATATGATGGATGCTTAGATATATACAGAGAGGACTTTCTTGCTCGTCATGATAGTATACTATTTGGTTTCACTTTATCTTAACATGTTGACTTGTATTGGTTTACTGTTTTACTCTCACATGTTGATAAAGCCCTTAGGATCTGTACTCGACTACTGGGACTATGATGAGATCATACTAGTGGGGCCGCGGTAGTCGATGAGTACATCCTATAACTGTTCCTAGTCGAGGGTATATCAAGACAGGGCATCGATACACCAGAGTAGACTAGCGTATACGCATCTTGACCCATATGATGGGTGATGGATGATCCCATATCCATCGGTGTTTGACATCAGAGATGGTGTACGGGTGCTCAGTGAAGACTGGGTACATTGGACGGACTCGCCGAGAACTCCCAGATGGTGATATACCACACGTCAGATGGCAGTTCTCCGGTGACACTGGTACAGGGTAGTCTGTAGACCCGAGATCGTCATGGAGTCTTGTGTGATTCCCACTGTGCTTTGATTTCCACCTTACCACGTCCAAGAGGGCGTGCAAAACGGTGGCTTTTGGGTACAGTCCCGAATCACATGGAGGCAATGAGCGATAGGAAGGGATTCGTCTCTCCCGGTATAAGGAGTTGATGTTGTGCTGTGTTCGATTGGCTATAACTGGAAGTCCCTGGCCAGGGCTGATATAGAGATTTACTGGTAAGTGTTACTAGTAGTTTCTCAACCCGTTATGAGCCACACATCGACACGACTTATCGATTACTGGGGTCTGACGTATACCACCCCTAGACTTGATATGCGACATATCAGACGAACAGACCGGACTGTACGGGAGTGTTACTGATCGGATTCACAGGAGAACGCACAGGCTAGCTTGTTGATCTTCTGATCGCTCAATACCTGGGTGGCTGTTACGTTTAGCTGACCGCTTGCAGCTTGTGGGTGTTTGATATGATCATCACCTGCTACCGGCGTATTGACGATTCTTTAGAGTCCTACACAGAGGTTTCTTGGCTCAGGCGAAACGGAGTAGAGGCACATATGTGATATGTGCAGGAACGAGAATAATGCGATATGGGATACCGTATTATATTCTCGCGATAATTAGTTATGAACCGGGTCATCGGATCAAGTGTTGATTCGATGAATCGGTACATGATATATTAGTCGGTAATATTCGATATAGCCGGATCGTCGGATCAAGTGTTGATTCGATGATTTAATGTATAATAATATATATGATATATTGTATTACATTATCTAATATTGGCTTGCTTTATTATTTCATTTTCTCAGTGGATGATACATTGATATATATGCGATATATGTTAATTGTATTATTTTCCTTTGTTGCAAATATATAATATATATGTGATATATATTATTGTGACATGATATGATTAATTGTTAAACATGTTTAAGGATGATTAATTGTGGTTAGGGTTTGATTAGGGTTAGATGCTTCATGCACCTTCTAGAAGCTTTTTCTTTTGTCATTCTTAAGATATTTTAGGATGACACATTCTTAACCCAACCAAACCCTAACTCTAGTTTATTCTCTACTAAATCCTAGCCACTCATCCTTGACCATGGTTTATAATCAATCATATACTCTTTCTTTCTATTCATCACAAAAGAAAATAATTCATTATCTTTTCCATTATCATCTTCTTCTCTCCTGAAGAAAGCTTACTAGATTTTCTTTATGTGATGAAATAATATGAGAAAATGATTTAAAAAGAAAGCAAAAATACTACTCTCTCATCCTCATCTCATATAGCCCATGAGATTAGTGTGTTCATCTCTTTAGAGTGAGAAAGCTTGAGTCTTTGCAACTTCGACGTAGATCATCGGAGATTTGGAACACTTCAAGCTAGCATGGATCGTTCGAGTCGTGGAGCCTCTCATGAGTCCTGGAGATCGTGGATCGCGGCAAAGGGACTTCTACTCGGAGCTTGTGAAGCGAAGGAGCGGACTACAAAGGTTATAATCCCTCACACTTAGATAAAAGTTATCATCTTGCATGTTTAAACCTAATAATCTAGCAAAGATCCCGGCTTTGGGTTGTTCGGCACGTCTAAATTTTTATCCGGGCATGTTTGATGCCTTATGAACCTTCACAAGAGTGCTTAGGAACCCTACAGTGGTATCAGAGCCAGGCTAGAGCATTAGGCGATGTGTTTACGAAGTTAAAACTCCGATCGAACCCGAAACGACAAAACTAGACCCCTCTCTGGAAATTTTTTAAAATTTGGGATTTTTCTGAATTAAAAATATGTAAAAAAATCAGCAGGGAATTCTAAGAATTACCATAAAACCCGAGCCCCCAATTCGATCAAACGGCGGCGGAACCGCGGCGCAAGCATGCTTGCGCGGCGGTTCCGCGGCGGATTAACGGATTGGCGACACGTGGCTTTTTGGGTAATGTCTGTAGGTGCTTGTTGATGCTTCTGCATATTTTTAAAAGTGATTCCAGTGTTCTTTAAATCTGGGGTTTATTTTGTAATCGTAGATTCGATCGGAATATTTAAATTCGTATTTCTTTCCGGATATTTAGAAACTGTTAAACTATTTGAAAGGATATCATTAACTCACTGTTTCCCGGTACGGCAAACTTTCAAGTGTTGAATTTTTATTGGGTTTAAATCTTTCGGAAAAATTGTACAAGTTAAGCGGTGGACCCTCTAGAAGACAACAAACCTTAACTCGATTATGTGACCGTCTTGAACTGCCTTTTGAACCTTCGGGTTTGGGGCAGTACGGCGTGCCACATGTGAGGCGTTGGCTTGACCCTTCTACGGCTGGATCACTGGTACTTTGACATATTCTGGGATTATTTGAACTCCGCTCAAGAATTGAGCACTATAGGAAATTTTGGGTATTTGATTATCTGTTCGAAAAGTTTAATACTGTCTATTTATCTGGAATGTGATACAATATGTGGGTTTTGGATCTATGAGATAGATCTAATTGGATGTTAGGATACTCACTAGTTGTAGTGAGATGGAATCAATCGATCCTGGGGAGAATCTCTGGAAGGGTTCCAGGGTGATAAGGACGACTGAATGTCAGTCACAGGCATTGTCTCTACCCTCAGTAAAGGGACGGTATGTTGGAAGAGTTCCAAGCTAGATACCGTGGCATACTAGACGATAAAGGCTGGATACATCGCTACTTAAGATGCTACCAAAGAGGCAGTCTGGATGAATATTAGTTCATGAGATGAACTTCGTTCCTCCCATTGTGTGACAATGGTGTTGTGGCTTGTGCCAGGGAACTCCCGTCCCATCAATGATCCAGACATATTCTAAGGCAGTGTCACCTCATCATGGAGATGGTTGATCTCCAAGGGATCGAGGTTAGAAGAGCAGACTCAGAGGACAACACGGCGGATCCACTCACAAAGGCCTTTTCCTAGAGAGAGACTATTATGGGATGGTTGAGTATGGGATACTACAACCACTGCTACAGATGGCCCTAGTGCAAGTGGGAGATTGTTAGTTATATGTATGCCCTAGAGGCCATTACTGTACATTGGATGTATATTGTAGTGGATGCTTGGACATATATAGGGAGGACTTTATTGCTCGACATGATAGTATGCTATCTGGTTGCTCTTTACCTTAACATGTACACTGATTGTCTCTCTGTTACATGTTGGAAAAGCCCTTAGGATGGGTACTTGACTACCGGGACTATGATGCAGATCATACTAGTGGGGACATGGTAGTCCATAAGTACATCCTTCAAGGTCCCTAGTCGTGGGTGTATCGAGACGGGGCATCGATATACCAGAGTAGACTAGCGTATACCTTCTCGACCCATACAGATGGGCGATGGAAGATCCCATATCCATTGGTGTTTGACATCAGAGATGATATACGGGTGCTCAGTGGAGACTGGGTACACTGGACGGACTCGCCGAGAACTCCCAGATGGTATTATACCTTACGTCAGATGGCAGTTCTCCGGTGACACTGGTACAGGTTAGTCTGTAGACCCGAGATCGTCATAGAGTCTTGTGTGATTCCCACTGTGCTTTGATTTCCACCTTACCACGTCCAAGAGGGCGTGCAAAACGGTGGTTTTTGGGTACAGTCCCGAATCACATGGAGGCAATGAGCGATAGGAGGGGATTCGTCTCTCCCGGTATAGGGAGTTGATGTTGCGCTGTGTTCGATTGGCTATAACCGGAAATCCCTGGCCAGGGTTGCTGAGATTTGCTGGTAAGTGTTACCAGTAGTTTCTCGAACTGTTATAGACCTCATATCGACACGACTTATCGAGCTACTGGGGTCTGACGTTTACCACCCCTAGGCGAGATATGCGACATATCAGACAAACAGACCGGACTGTACGGTAGTGTTACTGGTTGGATTCACAGGAGTGTGAGCGGGCTTGCTCGTTGATCTTCTGATCGCTCAATACCCGGGTGGACGTTACGTTTAGCAGACCGCTTGCGGCTTGTGGGTGTTTGATATGATCATCACCTGCTGCCGGCGTATTGATGAGTCTTTAAAGTCCTACACAGAGGTTTCCTGGCTCAAGCGAAACGAAATAGGAGCGCATATGAGATATGTGCGGGACCGAGAATAATACCAGTATGTGATACTGTATTTTATTCTCGCGATATGTGACATTGATCGGTTATATGTGATATAGCCGGGTTATCGGATCAAGTGTTGATTCGATAAGTTGTTACTATTCATATTAGTCGGTTATATGCAATATGACCGGATCATTAAGTCAAGTGTTCATTTAATGATTTAATGTATAATTATATATTTGATATATTACTTTACATTAACTAATATTGGTTCACTTAAGATATTTTTCTCACTTGATTTTGCACATTGTATATGTGATATATTTTTGTGCACAAGATTGTATCATGTTTGATGATACATGCAAACTTGGGTGTGTGTATGCTATACACCATGTTTAGATAATGGTTAGGGTTTCATTTGTTTTATTTCATTTATTTTATGAAAACAAAATGGTGGCTTTCTTATTCATTTGCTAGAAGCTTCAAGTATATTTGAAAAGGTCAAAGCCATTTTGTTTTTATTCATAAACCTAACCATTACCTAAATCCTAGTTTATTCTCTACATAAGTTTACTAACCCCTGGTTGCTAAATGATAACCATCACTTGATTTTCTTTTTGTGATATAATTCTTTTTCTTTTCTTCTTCTTCATCTTCTTCTTCAAGTGAAGAAAAAGAAAAGCTTTCTTGAAAAATGTCAAGTGATGAAATCAAGTGAGAAATCCAAATCCAAAGTGAACCCACTTCCTATTTCTTCATCCTCTACCACTTGCCATGTAGTATAGGGTGTTTTCTTCACAAGTTTCATGACTTGGTGAAGTTGGAGCTCGAGTTAGAGTCGCCTCGACGTAGATCATCTTCGGCATCGAAGTCATCGACCTAGCCCGATCATTTCTTCGATGAAACCACCGCGAGAGTCCGGGATCCGATGATCGCAGCGAAGGGACATCGTCACGGAGCTAAGGAAGTGGAGGACCGGATCTACAAAGGTTGTATTTCCATTCACTTAGCAATAAAGTTATTTATTTGCATGTTTCGCCTTTGCCTCTAGTTAACGATCTAGCATTAGGGTTTCTCGTCACTCGGAAAATTTGATTTTGCCATGTTTGATCAGTTGTGGAACCTCATGGGTGTGCCTAGGAACCCTACAAGCTGTACGTAATGGTCCCCAGGTAGATGCCGATAAGAAGGCTGATGAGGCGAACCCATCCGAACTCCTACTGAGCCTGAATGTGACAATCTCCGTACAATCCGATCTGTTCATCTGATAGTATCGCATGTCGGGCCTAGGGGGCGGTAAACGTCAATCCCCTAATAGCGGTACAAGTCGTATTGGAGTGTAGCCCAGAACATCCTGAGATAACACTAGAAACGCTACCAGTATATCTCGCTTGCCCTGGCCAGGGACTTTGTGTAATGGCTCTCCTAGACACAGTGCGATATCAACCCCCAATACCGGGAGAGACGAATCCTGTCCAACCGTCACTGCCTCCAAGTGCTTCGGGACTGCACCCAACTGCTATCTGTTTGCACGACTCATTTGAGCCATGGTAGGGTAGCAATCTAAGAACAGTGGGAACACACTCGAGGCGAAGTGACAGTGTCAAGTCAGCGGACTAAGCTGTACTCATGTCACCTGGGAACTGATAACTGACGATAGGTATAATACCAAACCAACAGTTCCCAGCGAGTCTTGTCCAGTGTACTTGTAACCTAACGAGCACCTGCATACTATCTCCAGTACGACGTACTGATGGCTGTGGGACAGACCATCTCCCCTCCTGGGATGAGAAGCGTATACACCAGTCTACTCTGGAGTATCGATGCCCTGTCTCGATAATCCTACGACTAGGGACCTGTATAAGGATGTGCTTATAGATTACCCAGCCCCCACTAGTGTGACTGCAATCACAATGCTGGTAATCAAGCAAAGATCCTAAGGGCTCCACTAATATGTATAAGATATATGCTAAAAGAAACATACGCACATATTGAAGTAGAAACAAACCGAGCAGCATTATACCATTTTGAGCAAGATTGTCTATACAACTGTGAATATCCCAAGCTTCCATTAAGTAATATACACACTAGTATGATACAGTAATGGCCTCTAGGGCATATGAGCTAACACTATCATAGTAGATAGAACCATCATTTGCTATTTAGGTTTATGGTAAAGATCCGGGTTTTATGTTATTCTAGCGCCAAGTTTACGTTCGTCATAAAATTTTTGTTCCGTATTTGGCCACGGAAGTTGGCCGGGGCGCTAGTGTAACCCTTCACATGGTGGACCCGGTGCGGTACCCTGGGGCAAGATAGTCGCAGATGATGGCGTTGAACCCGGCAGGGGAGCACTACCGACCGGTTATTTGTGACGCGGCGGTTAGTCGTGAGATTTGATAATATGGGTCAGTCCAGATTGCCGAAGCCCGGGGCCAGTCCGGATTGCCAGAGCTTGAGATATTGAGATTTGATGATATGGGCCAGTCCGGATTGCCGGAGCCCGAAATATTGAGACATTGAGATATTGAGATATATGTTTTGTGTCGATGCTTGACACGGATTCTCTATTGATTTCATTGATGATACTTCGGTTTTTTTTTTACAAAAATCTCATTGAGATAAGGAAACAGATTTCTCGTACATGATGTATTTTACTTTCATTCTTAATACATTTGTACATCATATATGTGACATGTTACTACATGCGGCACTGACACGAGCACTTGGTATTATACGTATGTCAGATGATTACCTTGCCATTATTAGATGCTTCTGGTTATATATTTGAGGATATTATTGTATGACCTAGGATAGAGTCATACATGCGATTTCTGCTCGGTGATGTCTTCTACTCACGAGTTAGTAACTCACCCCCGTTGTGCCACAGTTTCTTGCAGGTTTGGCCGTACAGGTTTCCTTGGCGGCTTTGCTGGCACACTGCTTCATTCCGGGTAATTGCTTGGGTAAGTGGGTTCACTTGTATCGTGACCACCGTTGTATTGTATTTATATTTAGTTGTATCTAGTAAACTCCATCAACCAGACTTGTATTAATTGATAGACTTAGAAGACCAGTTGTATATTCTTTCGACCTTAGAGTCGCGCGCTTGTATTATTATGGTTTTCCTGAGGATGATGGTTTTCTTTCTGGGTTTAGATCCTCATCCTTCGGCATTGTATATTATGTTGCTTGCGTGGTTGTTTCCGCCATTTGGCGAAGAGCTAGCTCCCGCTTGGGGATGCCTATATTCATTATATATATTATGCATGTTTGTACCCGTTTAGGGCCAGTATTTACAAAGGAGACTCTACCAAATTTTTCGGAAATTACGATGTTGCTTTTAAATGTTTAATACCACTCATTTTGTTAAACCACTTGCTTTAAAACAAGTTTTCCTTCACTTCTTATTTTATATGGTTTAGATTTCTGGGCTTTTGGCTTACTTGAATTAGGTGGGGTCCTATAGACTCCACATGATTCAAGTGCCAGTCACGTGCTATTTCGGGTCGTGACAAAGTTGGTATCAGAGAGCTAGGTTTAACCTTGGTTCGAGTCTAGGTTTGACTATGCGGAGTCTATGGCGTGTGTGTGTGTGTGTGTGTGTATATTCGGAACCTAGGCTTGACCTTACGGAACTTAGACTTGGTCGAGGAGGTATTAGACCCGAACTTTCATCGCATAGGTTGACCTTGGTTGATGGAGTAGGTGACTTAAGTAGAGTGACGTACCGTGTGTATGTTCCGCGGCATACTTACGATACGCTACTTCGCTTAAGAAGCCTTATGATGTATATTTCTTTGCACCGTATTTTATTCGTTTATTTGATCTATCCTCATCGATATCGGTTTGTGGTTTTTGTTACCATGGTTGCACGGGCAGAGAGAGCTGTGGCTAGAGTTGTGGTCAGCATGAGCTCGTCTTGGATGAGGACTGGCCAGGGCGTAATTCCGGTGACACCTAATTGCATAGATATGTCGTTTTATTGTGTTTTCCGGCAATATGAGCATTTAGATATATCGTCTTACTATGTTTTCTCGTTGACGCGAACGATCAGATCAGCACCAGAGGACTGGGCCGCTGCTAGAGGCCGGCTAGAATGTGATGACCATCAATGCACCGTTTATTCTTGATGATTGAGGCAATGTTTAGCGTGCGGACGAATGATCCAGTTGTTGCTGCGACTGACAAGATATCGCCCCAGATGTTTGAAGCTATTGCAGCATGAGTTTGTACTTAGGGATATGATAAAAGATCTCTAGTCACCCATGGATGAATGACTAGGACATGCGGTTCGTTTGCATACCCCGATGCGGGGTTATCAGATTGATTGATTTCAACTAGAGAAGACTTCACACAGGCACGTTGAGAGTCGATAGAAAACGGACGAATGAAGAGTATTCCTCCGATGAATTGGAAGAGTTTCCGAGGGCGTAGTTGGCCAGATACCTACCACAAGATATTGAGTTATCGAGTTCGTAGTTTCAGAAGGGAGACTCCAGATATGAGTATAGCCGTTTGTAGCTCAGTCCATACAGCTACGAAGAGACGAGTCCGAATCAGTCGACATTAGAGAAAAGTGGAGTATGAGATTCATACGAGATTTTGACGAGATGGCGTTCCACTCCGTTGACATCAGAGATGTGATACGCATGCATAGGCGTGAATATGGATATATCTTTTAGAAGAAGTCGTGATAAGAAAGCAGCTGTTCCGGAACAATAAATGGATTTAGTAAAGGGTGATAACTTCCGGGCAGTTCGGCAGAAACGAGATTTGGAGAGACCCGACAGAGTCTTTCTGGAATACTACACGAGAAGATTTGGACCCAGGATCGGTCGTATTACGCACACCCAGTAGGCCAAAGTTCGGCATCATCGACGAGACATGTTATGAGTGACCATGATAATTAGCCAGAGATCTTTAGAGGATGTGCCAGAGCGGAACTGTTTCCGTCATCATTTCCATATTGGGCCGTTGAGCCGAGGAATTATGTAACTGGAAATTCGCAGTGAGAGACGAGAGCCTAAGGGCACAAGGCGCCAGACCATGAATAGGAGGCAAGTAGATATCTTGCCCTGCTAGCTTTGGATGCACCGACACCTTCTTGACTTTGAAGGAAGGACATATCGACGACAGTGATTACGATTTGCGATTTGGTGATTCGAATATCATGTATCCATCATTTTGGATTTCGGTATTTTGGGCGATTTATTTACATGATTGAGTTTTCGTGCACCACAGTTGCACTCGATTTCGATTTGATATCGTTCTAGATGTTTGATTTTGATTTCATGCCTATGGCATGTATGTGATTTGACTTGTGCCTTCAATGTAGTTTTCATGCACTTTTAGTACTTCGATTCGACTTTTGTGCACGCTGATGCACTTGGTTGTGAGATTTTGTACCACGGTATACCTGATTTGGATTGAGGTATGTTGTATACCGTCGATTTCGATTGTGATATTCGATATTTCTTTTCGAGCACCTTATGCACTTGATTTGTATTCCTGCGCATACTTGGCGCGCTTGATGCGATTTTGGTGCACACCAGATGCACTAAATCAGGATTCTTCATGCATATCAGATGCACTTGATATTATTGTCAGCACACTCGTTGCCCTTGACAGGTGTTTTTGTGCACACCCGTTGCACTTAGATTTTTTTCTGTGCACATGTATGGCACATTCATTGATTTCGATTCCTGTACGCACCAGACGCACGTGGCATTCTTATACACATTTTGGGATTGGTTTCTCTTGGAGCAGTATGTTTTATGATATTTACTAGTTGGTATAGTAACTGAGCAGGACTAGTCAGATGACAGTACCTGAATATGTTTTTGCATGCATCAATAGTTATCGAAGGGATTTCCAAAGAGGAGCTACAGTCTCAATATTTTCCTATGTGTCTGAGATGACATGAAACATTTTACAAAAGGAAACCCTTCTAAATTATTTTCAAAATGGCGGGACGTGTATGTTAAACGAAGGATATATATATAGTTATTTTTCTTATAATAAACGTCCGCTACTTGTGCCGTAATACGTGCATCGCACAGCAGTTTGAAAAAGGTTTGGCATGCATTTCTTTTAAGATGTTTTGACGAGTTACAACGATGCGTACTATGTACATGTTATAGCTTCGATGTATATCATGTTGGTTTTCGTGTTGGACTTTGACATTGGTATCTTCACCGTAACTCTGATGATTGCATGATGCTTGACGGAGTTTTGATTTTGAGTTATATACTCGTACTTCATGTGCATGCAGTGCTGTGAGATGTGTTTTAAGTATTGTTAATTTCGGAGCCCCGACGACTTGATCATTTTACTGAAATGTTTTAGTATTTGAGGGGTTTTAATTTAAATTCAGGGACCAAATTTATTTAAGGGGGGAAGACTGTAACATTTCAGGAAATAAAATATTATTTTAGAATTTAAATAATTAAAAGAATAAATTTCAGGAATATTATTAAGTGCAAGGATTGGTTTTAACGATATAGTATGATTATATACCGATAAATTGGGAAATATTTGGAAATTTATATCAATTATTGATTTTAAAAGAATTTATGAAAAATTTAGGAATTTTACAACTCAGTATACAATTAATTGTGTATGGATTATTACTAAACCCGATTAGTGTTTACTAATTTTCCATTAAATATGATATGTGCATGACATGCAACAAATCATGTTGCAAATACTTGTAACATTTTTTGAAGCATGACTTCAAGTCTTCATTTGTGCAAGGCTTCATATTGCTTTTTACAAATGTGTTATAAAAATAAAGAAAAGGATAAAGAATAGAAAAGAAAAGAAAAGAAAATGAATAAAGAAAGAGGTATGGGCAAGAGAGAGAGGGTGAGGGGTCTTTAACCTTGGTCTCATTTCTACATTCCCTTCATTTTCTTCATCATTTTCCTCTCTTCTCCTCTCCCATGGCTGCCCTCTCCCGCCACCTCCTCTACTTCCTCACAACACCCTCAATCCCACATCAAAACCATACATCCCCTTCACAAAATTCATGCACAAGCTCACTACAAGCATGGGAAACCAAGAAAGTTGGGATTTTGAACACTTTGGGCAACTCAAGAAAATTCGTGAGTTGCCAAATGAGGTATTTACTTCACCATTAGCTTAGTAATTGAGTTTCTATAGCTTTTAGTGTAGTTTAGAGTAGAACTAATGAGGATTGAGATGTTGGAATTTTACTAGATGAGGGTTAGGAGTTTTTATGATTTAGGAAGGTGTAATTGAGTGTAATTGTTGATTATAACCCTCTAGTGTCATAAACCTGGACCTAACATGAGGCTAAAACCCCATAACCCAAACTTAGAAATCTCCGATATGGGATTTATGTAGGAATTGTGATGTTGTTTCGAGATCTGCTATCAACCGGGGGCCCTATAAGTCAATTAACAATTACTGAGAGGTGTGCAGGCAACCCAGAAGCTATTCCTAAGACCCGAGACCATAACCCCTTACCTTGGCCGCCAATTATCTCTTTTTGGCCGCAAATTGCGGCTCTGGTACGATGGAATCGCCTCGTGCTTGGTCCATAGCTCCATTTTAGGCAAATTAGACCTGCCCCATATGCAGAATTGGCTAATTTCACCTGGAACAAAATCTGGGACAAGTTTTCTGAGATTCTGTTTTAGTTTCCTTGATGTTCATGACTTGAAGTTTTGATATTGTGTTTGGTATCTGCCACTTGACGTTTGTACGTCGATATCGGGAGTTGTTTGGTTATTCTTGCATGCGTAGATCATAGGTTTTAACCTATGCGCGATTCGTGTGCCGTTCTGGTTTTCATGTACGATTTTTGTTTACGATACTATGTGTTATATGTGTAGGCACTCTCACGTGGACTTCGGATAACAAGGAGGAGCAAGGCGACATCGACTTCGGCAAGCGAGGATCGAGGTGAGTAGATGTATATCTACGGGGGAAGTTGGGTGGATGGCGTATAGCACCCCCGCAGTTTCGTAGTGTAGCATGCAAATATGTTATATTTATATAAATATATTTATTGTGAGACGTAAATAATTAGCAAGGAAGGCTTTAGGAGATCATGGGTTAGCATTAGCGTATTTGAAAGAAAGTGCTTTTAGTTAACTTCTTAGTCGCGAACCCTAAAGTATAGGTTGATACACACATACACATGCACACACGTGATATGTTTCTGGTGTATATGGTTATATGTATGTGTATGTGTGTGTGTGTGGATGTGTTAATACACACACACACACACACACACACACACACACACACACACACACGGGTGATGAGGATAGTATATGATACTCGGAGGAGAGTTGTTCAGATCATAATTTTGCATTATTATATTCCCCATTCTTATTCATTTTACAAATAAACAGGTGCGTTTGATCCATGTCTGCTACATAGTTGCAGGTTATAGGTTCTCGGAATAAAAACAGTGAAAATGATGAAAAGACAATACAAAAGTGAGACTACAACCGAAAAATGGTAGAATCTTGATCATGCCTACAATTTGAGGGACAAATGAAGATCAATGGACAATTTCACAAAGCACAAAGGCAGCACAAGGTTCAAGACTTCGACACGAAGCAAACGGTAAAAGTCCACGACGTTATGCACTGTGGAAATCTGGAAGAAAACTAGAAGACAATCTGAGAAACCAAGTGAAGAAACAAGTAGGAAAATGCAACAGGAAGAAAAGTAGGGAAATGCAACAGGAAGAAAACCAGAAAAATGCAGCCAACAAGCCCTCAACATGGCCGCGGAACCGCGGCCAAACATGCCCTCTGGCCGCAGATCCGCGGCCATATGAAGCCCGTGTCGGTGGCAAATTCTGGTAGGCGTGGCGGTGCGTTGACTAGGTTTCTTAGGGGTAAAATTGTAAATGCAGATGTAAATCGAATGTAACCCTAGGGTTTCTATGATCTATAAATAGAAACCCTAAACCTCTTTTTGAGGTATGCCTCTTTTTATTTCATCTATTCAGAATTTTAATTCGGTGTAAATGTTTGGAGAGAGCCATCAAATAAAGTAAGATTTTTATTATTTGCCCTAGTTCTTAATTTTATTTCTGCCTTAGTATAATTTTTATTATCTGCCCTAGTTAATTAGTTTAGAACATGTTTATCAATTCCCTAATGAGTGAGTAGTTCCTCACTTGTTAGGGTTAGGAATAGGGAAGGTTTGAGAGATGAAAATCTCTCACCCCTTTCTTGCTCATCACATATTTTTATAGGACTCCATGCATACATGCACATACCGCTCTCTACGGCACCCTATCCCACAAGGTAGCGGTGATACCGTAGTGTAAAAGACCGGTTGCGTATGTTTTCCATGGAGGTTAGGGTAAGAATTGAGAAAGGAAGGACAAGAATCTAGAGGAAGAAACCTAGTTCTTCCCGATGGCTCCAATCCACTTTATTAATTATTACCGTAACTCCTAATAGATCTTAATTAGGGCATTGAAAGCGGTGAGGAATATTAACTTTCCAAACTTAACCTAAACCTAATCCTACTAAGATTTTAATCCTAGTCTAAATCAACTTAGTTTTTAGTGATAATCAATCCAACACAGTTTGGAATTAACTCGTTAGAACAAATTGAGAATACACAAAATCCCTGTGGACCGACCCGTACTCACCGGCTAGCTACCAAGCGGTGTCGTTCTTGATTGCGGTAAACAATTCTTTGATCTATCATTTAAAACGCATACGCGAAATATCTAACAAATCAAATGGCGCCGTTGCCGGGGATGGCGTAGTATTTTCTTTTTGCAATTTCGGGTTAATATAAAATCATAAAACTCATAAAAACTGCAAAATTAAAAAAATAAATTTTTTTATCATCTTGTTATTGTTTGAAGGGTGCTTCGTGTGAATTTTGCAGGATCGACGAACGAGTTCGGATCTGGAAAAATCCAGAGAGTGAAACAGAAAACTGAAGATCTGAACAACAGAGGATTACAACAACAGAGGAGCAGAAGAAATCTGGAGGCTTGAACCGCTTAAAGCACCGCGATTCCGCCACGCAAGCCCCTTTTTGCCGCCATCCGTGGTTCTTTCGTGACGTCAGCGCTTGGGATCTCCACTGTAAGCTCCCTTTCTTCTTCTCTGCAACCCCATGATATCTCCTCTGTAAAAATTTGCCTGCAGGATTCTTTGCGCCAAAAAATTCTCCCCTTCTCAATAACTTGATCTTGTGCAGGATTCTTTGCGCCGCGCTATAAAAAAAATTTGCAAGTGATTGTGTTTACTGCTTTGCATATCTAAATTGACTTTAAGGGGCTTGAACACCAATCCAGATTGGGTGGGGATTTCATTACCCTTCCCAGGACCCCAAAAATCACATAAAGCATATTGCATTGACCATCAAGTTAATAAAAAAAGATTAGACTCAGCCCTAAGGACTTCGCGCTCAATAGGACAAAGGAATAGTTGTAGACATCGACCGTTGATCCTAACCTGACTTTGTGGTGCCTAGGTTAGACAGGTGGGGAAAAGTAACTTTAAAAGGCCCATCTCACGGTGATTCGTGAGCGGATCCCTCCTTTCTCTACTTGTGCTTACCTGGCCACAATTGACGGTGAAGAGGCGGTTTGAGATCCTTACATCTAGCCCTTTGGAACAGTTAGGAGCTGTCTAGCTGACCTAGGTGACCCTAGATTTAGGCTTGATTGTGCATTTGTGATTGATTGAACGTGTGTCTAAGCCTTTTATCAAAAATCTTTTTTGCAAAAAGCTCCACAAAAAAAAACACAAAAAGAAAAAAAAAAGAAAAATTTTTTACAAAAACTTGCAACTTGTCGCTAAGAAATCCGTGCACCCCACTTACACCCACTTTCTTTCCATTGACGTTTTCTTACCTCCACATTCTGTTTTCCACTTTTTGACTACACTACCTCTTTAGTGTATGTCCGGTTGGACTAGGGACACAAGTACCCGATTAGTCCGTGTCTCGTTGGTACCGACCGACGACGCTTTCGACTCCGAAGTCGAAATTCCTTCCACTTCCTTACCTTCACCTTCAAATTCTTCGTCTTCTAAGGAGATGTCGGGATTTAATCCTAACAACACCTTACCCACGGGACTGATTCCACCTCCGTTAGGTGCGAATAACCCACAACACCCGCCTGTTGAAGCGCCCTAACGAATCATGCTCCAGGATCTTTTCTACCCTATTCGCACCGCCTTACCTACTTGTCTTTCACTCCCATCGGCAAATGGGGACAACTTTGAGATCAAACCCCACCACATCAACATGTTGCCAAAATTTCACGGACTGGAATCCGAAGATGCCTATATCTTCATAAACAAATTCCAAAATGTTTGCGCAATGATGAAGACAACACAACTTTCCGATGATGCTAGAAGGCTACGTGTCATTCATTTCACCTTATGTGACCTAGCCGAGAAATGGTTATATAACACAGCATCACACTCGATTAAAAATTGGGAAGAGTTTGTTAAAGCTTTTCTTAAAAAGTTTTATCCACATCACAAGACCGCAAAAATTCGCAATGAGATTATTCAATTTTCCCAGCTTCCTTCCGAACCCTTTTGGAAGTGTTTTGAAAGATTTAAAGACCTACTTGTTCAATGCCCTCACCACGGTATCGAAAATTGGCAACTTTGCCAAACTTTATACGAGGGATTGAACCCAGCAACTAAGCAGTTGTTGGAAACCATTTGTCAATGTCACTTTCTAACCAAATCAAGCAAGGAAGCTTGGTAGTTTCTCGACGATCTTGCTGAACAAACACTTCAATGGGAAAGCACTAAGACCACCTCATCTTCTTCAACAGGTCAGTCTAGGGCAGGCATATATCAATTAAATATGTCGATTGCAATGAAGGCCGAGATGGCCGCACTTACGAAAAAGCTAGAAGCAATTGAGACTAAAATATCATCGCCTTCTCCTGCCCCTGCTTTACCCCCCACGAACTGTTTGCGCTTGTTGTTCGGATCCATCACATCTTACCGAAGAGTGTCCTTACAATCCACCTGTTCAAGGAAGAGATCACGTCAATACTGCCTTTCAGCAAAGACAAAGAAGTGATCCATACTCTTCGACTTATAATCCTAGTTGGAGGAGCCACCTAAATTTTGATTGGAATCAAAATCAACAATTCCAAGGCAACAACAACTTTCAAAGGCCTCCTCCTCCACAACAACAAGCACCACAACAAACTTAATACCAGCAACCTTTCCAACCACAACCTTACCCAAACCAAATGAACAATTTTGTGCCCAACAACTCTTATCCTCAAAATAATTTTGTTCAACCAAATGACGATAAGGTTACCTCGCTAGAAAGAAGTCTAGATGCGTTTCTAAAACAATCTACACAATCCGCAGCAAGGTTGGAGACTTCCATTCAGTCTTTGGTGCACAACAATGCTTCACATGATCAAAGTATCAAATCAATCGAGACCCAAATTACACAACTAAATGCTGCGTTGAGCGAGCGAGAAAAGAGAAAGCTTCCATCTCAACCATTGCCAAATCCCGGTCACACACACAATGCACATGTTGCATATGAACAGCAAAATCATAATGTAAATGTTGTGACCACATTGAGATCTGGAAGAGTGTTGCACAACAACGTGGGTAATAGTGATGATACCCCTGACGGTGCTTCTTCTTCATCATCTTCTTCTTCATCATCTTCCTCTTCATCTTCATCTTCTTCGTCAGAGCCTGTTCTTCATTCTTCAAAAGGCTCTTCTTCTTCTAATACAAACGGACCCACATCTCACCTCACGAACACACCAACACTGGGATCCATTCCAACTCCACATTCTACTCCACAGACATTGGACTCAGCAAATTTTCAAAATGTTCCATTTCCAAACAGGTTGAGATCCAATAAACTAACTCCACAAATGGAGAAGATTGTGGAGTTATTCAAACAGATTAACATAAACATACCTCTCTTGGATGCAATCCAACAAGTCCCTTCTTACGCGAAAATCTTAAAGGGCTTATGCACCACAAAGAGAAAGTCTCAGATACCCAAGAAAGTGCGTGTAGCTAGTGTCGTGAGCAATGCTATTAACCAACCTCAACCCTTGCCCCAAAAACGAAAGGACCCTGGTTGTCCTACAATTTCAATAACAATTGGGGAGAAGAATATCAATCGAGCACTTTTAGATCTTGGTTCTAGTGTTAACCTGCTTCCTTACTCCGTGTATGAGCAATTAGGTATTGGAGAGTTGAAACCTACTCATTGCACTCTCCAAATGGCTGATCGATCAATCACCCATCCTAGGGGTGAGTTAGAGGATGTATTGATCAAAGTAGGGGACTTCATATTCCCCGTTGATTTCATTGTTATGGATACACAACCTATGGCTAACCTACGGAACCAAATTCCGGTGATTCTCGGTCGACCATTTTTGGCCACTTCCAATGCTGTTATCAATTATCGCAATGGCTCTATGACTCTATCCTTTGGGAAGATGTCAAGTGAGTTCAACATTTACAAGATAGGAAGTCTGCCCTCCGTGCCTAAAGCTAGTATACGTGAAGTTTGCTCGATCCATGAAATCACACAGGAGAACTGCGAGTTTGAAAAATTTCTGTTTGATCACAACAGTTTTAACACCACAAGTGCGTCCCTCCCTGAATTTGACACAGTTCTTGCAACCGATAACGATTACGAATGTTTCACTTTTTCGGACGATTTTGACGACTCACCGCCCGAGTATGAGTCCTTTGAATTTTTGGATGAGTTAGTTGAACTATCCGATTCGGTTGCTTACAGTGATTTCGAACCATTGTTGAAATCCTTCGAGTTCGAGATAGCTTCCCCAATTTTACCTTCAATTGTTTCGCCTCCGAAACTCGAACTCAAGCTTCTGCCGTCTCACCTTAAATACGCTTACCTAGGTGAGAATGAGACCTTTCCCGTTATCATATCGGCATCTCTAGCTCTCGAGCAAGAGAAAGCCCTTTTAATGGTTTTACAAAATAACCGGCAAGCTTTCGGCTGGACTATGGTTGACATCGAGGAGATCAGTTCCCTCATAATTAAATATCATATGCATATGATGGATGATGCCAAGCCAGTAAAGGATCCACAGAAACATCTCGGGGATTTTGTGGTTAATCAACCTCCACTAGAAGTTAAACCACCACCTTTTCTTTTAATAAAATACGAGAATGCCAATATTCCATTGATTTCTGATCATTCACATTCTCGTTTTTATTTATCATCACCTCTTATCTCCTCACATTCACATTCACGCAAACCCTGTCCATATCACCACTTATCTCTTCCCCATTTCTTCTTCGCTCTATTTAGCATGTTCTTCTACCGACCTATATGTTACATTGATAAATTTTTTAAATGGTTGGTGTTGAATTTTAGTCTTTGCAAAGTTTGGTATTGACCAATAATTTTGAACCCCCTCTTTAAAAACTTAACATTGTTGAACTCAAGTTTGGGGGTATAATTTGGCTTTTGAAAAAAATAAAAATAAAATAAAAATAAAAATTTGAAAATTAAAATAAATAAATAAATAAACAGGGGAGTGCCGAAAATCTTGACCCTCTTGGTATTGCCTGACAGTGATGACACTGTCAAGTTTAAGTTTGGGGGTGTGCTCGGTAAGCTTTCTTCCTTCGCATTCATATGTATATTTTTGCATTTGCATACTTATTTTCAAACCAATAAAAACTGAAAATTTTGAAAAATTATAAAAATTAAAACATTCAATTTTGGCCATAACTGACTTGAGTTTGACAAAAAGGTTAATTAGCTAGAAACAACTAGATCTTAGACTTAGTAAATTAAAAACCCTAAAAATAACCTTTCTTAAAATTTAACGGTAGAAAGTATATGTCATTGTAATTTATTTAGAAATAGACAAATTTCGAGTTCACTTCTTGGGCTAAGTTAAAACAAGGGAAGAGTATTGATATTTTTATTAAAGTGTAAGTCTGAAAAATAATTCCTAAGATTAAGTTTAAATTCTGAAAATATATACCCTACAAATTGCATAAACACGAACCTTGAAACTTGGAATAGTAGAAGAGACCTTGAAATGCTCTTGTCTAAAGTCCTCAGTATAAAGGGAAATAAAATAAAAATACAAGTGTGAATAAAGAGATAAAAAAAATGAACACTGGTTTTTGTAATTGCTTAAGGCTGCATAAATAAAAAAATATTTAGCGAGGGTGCTTTATCACCTAGTGCCTTAGACCAACTGGTTTGGGAGTCACTGCTAAAAGCCTTAGGTATTGCAAGACGATGAATTACGCCTTAATGTGCAACCACATTTTGTAATCGGTCGTTGGTACCTCAAGAAGTATTAACGGTCGCATGAAGAATGTATAAGCAATTTGATCCAAAATTCACCAATTAAGAAGTGCTTTGGACGACGGACAAGAGTATGATAGCTTGATTTGAATTTCCAAGTGTAGGGGTGATATATACATACACGTAGGGGTATGTGATTGGGGTTTAGATAAGAGATAGGAATGAAGAATAGACTTATATCTTTAATAGAGATGATAAAAATTCCTAAGTCGAGATAGAACCCTAGAAAGAAAACTTAAAACATGCTAAAAGCTAAGTAAGTCTACAGAACATATATAATCTTAAGTTAAATAATAAGGAAGCGTGACAAATACGGGTGGATAATTTCTGAGTCGAAGATAATAGAGTTTCTTGTTAGAAAACCTAATTAGAGAATAAAAGTCAATGGGCCTAATTGATAAGATTTTGTGGGTAGTGTTTACCCCAATCAGAGCAAAACTCTGTTCAAATTCCAAGACGGGAGACGAAGCAACGCTTCTGTTTCCCCAATCAAAGCAAAGCTCTGCTTTGAAAATTAAAGTTAAAATAAATGAAGTAACGCTTCAGATCCCCTGCGCTGCGCGCAGAGCGCCACGTGTCAAAATCAGACGCTCCAGCGCAGGGAGCTCAGCGCGCCCAATCAGAGCAAGGCTCTATTTAAAATAAAAATTAAAGCAAGCAACGCTTCAGTTGCGCAAGCGCTGCGCTGCGCGACACGTGTCAGCAAGCGCAGTTGCGCAAGTGTAGTAGCGCAAGCGCTGCGCTGCGCAACACGTGTCAGCAAGCGCAGTTGCGCAAGCGCTGCACGACACGTGTCAGCGCAAGCGCAGTTGCGCTGTACTGTGCGCTGCGCGACACGTGTCAGCGCAGTTGCGCTGCGCGACACGTGTCAGCGCAGTTGCGCTGCGCGACACGTGTCAGCGCAGTTGCACTGCGCTCTGCGCTGCTCGACACGTGTCACGCGCTGAGGCGTTTGCGCCAAACAGAATTAAATTCTGAAAGATCTTTATGTTCTTGTTAAAAACAAGAAGATTGCCTTCTGTAAAACAGAAGCCCTTGGATCAAAGATCCAACGGTGGGGAAAATTCCCCAAATCACTCAGAGAAGGTTCTCTTTAACAAATTTAACAAATTTATGGGCACTATATAAAGGTCCCTAGACCCCAATTCAAAAAAAATGAACATTGTGAGAGATTAAGAACCTCAAAACAGAGAGAACTCTAAAGAAATTTCAAGAAAAAGGTAAAAACCTTCGTGAAAAAGAAGAATTTTTTCTAATAGATCATTGATCTATGAACAAGATCAACGATCTTCAAATAATAATAGTGCCTTGCACTTTTTATGAACCACTGGTTCTCTGAAAACAAGAAAAACTCGTTTTCTTTGATCTAAATTGGATCAATAAATCAAACAGTGTCTTGCACTTTTTTTTTATGAACCATTGGTTCTGGAATCTTAAAGATTCTCAAGTTATTGAAATAGTGCTTTGCACTTGCAAAAACTGCACTGTTGCGCTCCTGGGTTGGCGCAAGCTACCAGAGAGCGCCACGTGTCAGCACCTGGATCACTTGCGCCATGCGCTTTTGAGATAGAGCCTTGCTCTCTGAAATTAGCGCAACTCACCAGAGCGCGCCACGTGTCAGCAGCGCAAGCGCAGCGCACTACGCTTGCGTGACACGTGTCATCACCACAAGCGCTTGCGCTCAATGATTGGCGCAAAGCGCCTGATTAATGCACCGCGTTATTTATAAAAGGGCCAAGCCCAATTAAAAAAGGCAAATGCAGTGCATTATTTTAAAGAGGGGCAGAGCCCAAAACAGATACTCTGCATCATTTGCAAAGGGACAGAGCCCAAATCAGAAAAAGCCTAGCAGGCCAAAATAAAATGCAGTGCATTATCAAACAGGGGCAAAGCCCTACCACAGGCCTAATAGGCCAAAGACAAATAAAAGCGTTGAACATTTTTCAACTGGACTTAGCCCAATCATGGCCGTAAGTCCTCAAATTAAATCGACTGAGCACAGCTGCTCTCTTAAATCAATTTACACCTGGTTCAAGGGTATATCTCAGAACTCCTCTGACATCTGTCGGTGTAATCCTTCAACGTCGTCAGAGAGGTGACGGGTCCGACGGCCATACATTCAATGGACCTCTATGTCCCTAAACTGGAACATGGACCACTACGTCCCTAAACTGGAACAATAGAGCCCAAATGATCTTTTGTCGGATCTAAACGATCCTGTTTAAGTTGATCTTAGCCTCAAAAATGGCTAACGTATCCTTAAACTTTCAAACAGACTTTAGTCCCAAACCGGACTATAGATCCCCTAACCAATTTTGGTTCAAGGGTACATCTCTGAACTCCTCTGACACCTATCGTTGTAATCCTTCAACGACGTCAGAGAGGTGATGGGTCCCGACGGCCATACATACATATGAAATGGACCACTATGTCCCTAAACTGGAGCAATAGAGCCCCTAAACGCTCTTTTGTTGGATCTAAACGATCCCGTTAAGTTGATCTTAGTCTGAAATTAGACTAACGTATCCTTAACAAACGTTTAAGTTGATCTTAGCCTCAAATATGGCTAACGTATCCTTAAACCAAAACCCAAAACCCAAATCTAAGAAAGTACGGATTTGGACTAATCCACGTCCTACGGGCGACGAAATAAATAGTCTCCGTATACAATCCACGGGCAACCACAAACAAAACAAACACCCACGACACGAAGTGAAATTCTGGAGAAGGAGAAAGTTGTTACCGCGATGCGGTAGCGTAATTAACTGCAGGGGCTTGCGCCTGCAGGGAAGAGCATCCCCACAATCAAAAACCCCTCAAGCGAGGGGGAATCTGATGAAGTCTGCTACATCGGCCGCATCCGTCTAAACCTCCGATACACGGTGCCATAAATCAACTTGGCATCTTCGGAGAGGTAGACGGATAAAACCAAATAGCATCTGCCCTGAATCTCAGGCAAGGCGTCTCTCACGTCGTCGTCGCCGTTCGGAGGGGAACAGATTCTGGCACGCCCGGTGGGACCTTTTCCTCTTTCCACTCCACACTTCGTGGGTCATGTTCGCGAACGAATCGCGGTTTGCTGTGGTTGCCTGTGAATTCGAGATACTAAGATTTGGTGTCTTGCTCCGTGCAGAAAACTGAAGATCAATGGCTTCAAACTGCACTGCCTGCAACTGCAACTGCAACTCTCGCTCCGTCCTCGCTGGAGGAGTGACTTATGGGCCCCAAGCGGCCTCCCTTTTCGAGATGCCAGTGGAGCAAGTAAATCAAGCCACCACTGAACTATTCTTCGGGGCCATGTTCCCACCGATGAGCCTCAATGTCCCAATGACGTTGCAACAAGCCCCAAAGAAGTCGGTCTTTGATCGACTTACCACTGCTGCGGCCCCTCTCAATGGGTCGCCCAACTTCAAGGCCTCAGTTTTAAACAGACTGGGCCAGAGCGTCTACAAGCCCGCGATACCCGAAGTTGCCATCCCAAAGCGGATAGCCATCCCGGCTCAAGCGGACGAAATCATTGGAAAGGCTTCTCCTTCCAAAAAGTCGGTTTTTACGAGGGTGGTCATTCCGGCTTCTGCTCCAGGCGAGGCCCTCAAAGCTGCTTCCTCTGCCCAGAGCAGGGGGCACGACAAAGTCACCCTTATAGCTGAAACAGCTCCATCCGCGAGACACGCCCGACGTCGCCACTGGCACCGAGTGAGGAAGGCTGGGGGCAACTCCCCCTCTGGGATAACTCTGCCAGCTCCAGCGGTGAGGATCGAGGCTGCTGTTCCAACTGGGAACAGCTTTGAATTGCTGAACAAGGTGTGCAGAAACTCTCCTACTGCGATGCTGAAGAGAACTCCTTCACCTGTGGAGAATAGTCCAGAGAAGAAGCTGGAGCAGCCCCCTCAACAGTTGTCCTCTAAAATCTACAAGGTCTGGCGTCAAGTCCAAGAGTCAGTGATCGATCAAGGCTATCTCCGCCGACAGAAAAAGATGAAGGTTCGGCAGGAGAAGGATTACTCCGTCAAGCCATAAAAAGCAACAGCTACTTGGGTGCCCACTACAACGGCCCCCTCAACTCCAAGCACTCAAAAGAAAAGGAGGCCGCAAAAAGCCCGTGTGAACATGGCGAACCATAAAAGCGCTGAACATAAACGCCCCAAGTCTGGGGGCATGGTGGCGTACACCGTTTATATGGCTTCCGGGAAGGAGGAAAGCCGCGCTTCGATGGGTCACCGACCGCTCACCCGATCCATGACAAAGGCCCAAGAGCAGCAACAGAAGCTTCAGGAAATGATGACTGCAATGGCCACACTTACCGGGCCGAAAGAAAGTTCGGAAGTATCATCAGAGCAGCGTCAAGAATAAGAAACCGATGCTGACTTCTTACGTAGAATCCTCGAAAAGAAGGACAAAGAAGCCACAGAACAAGCGGCTAACATAAAACAAATGGCACTCCTCTTCCAAGACATGGTAGGGATGATGTTATAGCCGGACCCTCCAGCTGAAGACCCTCCAGTCATTGTCGGAAACGACGAAGGGGAAACATGTGATCCTCCTCCGGCCCTTTCAACAGCCAAAGAGGAAACTATCTCCAAGACCGCCCTGGATGATTATATTGCTCAGCAGATACGAGTTCATCAGGCGAATGAAACGGCTGGGCAAACTATTAGAACTGGACGACCCTATCCGGGCTGGTATGACCAAATCAATTACCCGCCGGGATATACGATCCTTAAGTCCACGTATATAAAAGGACAGGGAATCCGCATCAGCATGTCGCTCAATTCAGGGCCTTATGCGGCAACACTGGAGGCGATGATAAACTGTTGCTTCGCCAATTCGTCGGCAGCCTAGCAGAAACAGCCTTTGAATGGTATTCGGAGCTACCTAACGACTCTGTCAAAACATTTGCGGAGATGGAGCTACTGTTTACACAAAGATTCGCGAGTGCTAGTGAACGCACCCCGATAACAGCACTGATAAATGCCAGGATAAGGCCAGGCGAAACGTAGGTCCAATACGCAACACGATGGCGGAACCTATGGTCGAAATGCGAACAACGCATAGAAGAGGCACCTGCGGTAGGCATGTTCGTGGGTACCCTTGACCCTCAAGCGACCATCTCCCAATTCATGATGTTCTTCAGGCCGACCACCTTCCAGGCCCTGATCGACAAGCTAGCTCAAATGGACCAGATGGGCCATGGACCGTCTCCTCCAAAACCAGATTCTCGAAATGAGAAAGGAAAAGGAAAAGTGATCGTCGTCGCCAATGCTCAACAGCAGCCGAGCAACTCAAAGCCGGTCGTTCGCCAAAACGACCTGCGTCCATGCCCATCCCTCGAAGAGAGACTAGGACGTCCTTACTCGTTTCCTCAGAATAAAACGAGAAGACTGTTTGAGCTGGCGGTACGCAACAGACTCATCAATCTGCCGAATCCAAAACGTTTGTCGCAGCCGGGTGATCTCAATAATCCCGATTATTGCCCTTACCACCAAACGGTAAGTCACCCGATCGAGGATTGTTTCGTCTTTAAGGGATGGATCGAGGATCAGTACCTATAAGGCAAGTTTGCGTTATCTGAAAACTGGAGGGTAAACCCACCACAACCGCACACTCCAAAGAAGACGGACACGATGGGGGCAGCTTGTTCTTTTGTTAAGGACAAAAACGATGGAGAAGACTCATCAGATGAATCCGAAGACTACGTAGCGAGTTGTCATGTGATCTCTCACTCATTGGTGGATGATGAAGAGGCTCCTTGCGCCGAGAAACCGAGGGCGGACCCTGAACCAGAAATTCTACGGCCGTCAGACGAGATGATCGATGCCTTCCTGAATGAGATCAGTTTGAAAGTTAAAGCCAATCAAGAGCGTGAGATGGCCATACTGGAAGGAGCCAAACACCGACTACTAGGCCAAAGAGTCGAGGCTCTCTCGTCAAATCAAAAGACATCCGCTGCGGATAAAAACAAATTCAAGACGAGGAAAAGGTTTGCTAAGGCCATGTCAATGGGAATGAAGCTACCACCCTCTGAAGAAAACACTCTCGATGGAGTAGAGATGCATCCTAACTACTGCTTGTATCATCAGAAAGTCGCACATCCCACTGAAGACTGCGACTCCTTTAAGTGTTGGTGGCAAGGATATGTCGCTCATAGACAACATGTCAATAGAATAAAGCGGGAATCTCGTAGACAGCGAAAAAATACGACAGATGAGCAGAAAAGAGTTGCCGGCAATTGTCATAGGGACGAGCCCAGGAGATCACGAGTTCTCACCTTTGGAAGCGATTCTGACGAAGAAGTCGCCCGCAACCCTCTCTTCAAGGAATCTATTTCTAAAACGAAAGAATTGGGGAGTTGCGAGAACATTCAGCCGTACAATCTCACGCTACCCGGAAAAAACCTCAGACCCGCAAACAACGGAGCGAACAAAAAGGATAAAGGAAAGGAAAAAACGCCCTTCGTCGCCAACACTCAACAACAATCGAGTGGCTCTAGACCGGTTGTTCGCCAAAACAACAAGCGGCAACCCCTCTGGGAGAGGTTGAAACGTCCTTACTCATTTCCCCGGGATAAAACAAGAAGACTGTTCGAGCTGGTAATGCGCGACAGACTCATCAATCTGCCGAGTCCAAAACGTCCATTGCAGCCAGGCGATGTCAACGATCCCAATTATTGCCCTTACCACCAAACGGTAAGCCACCTGATCGAGGATTGCTACGTCTTCAAAAACTGGGTTGAAGACCATTACCAACAGGGCAAGTTCGTCATCTCCGAGAACTGGAAGGTGAGCCCTCCACAACCGCACGTTCTGAGAAAGATGGGTACGCCAGGGGCATCAAGCTCGGTCATAGAGAAAGTCCCATAGACCGAAAAGTCAATAAACTAGATGTTCGCCTCAAATACGGCGACGGTGGACCGAAACATCCTTAAACTAATGGCGGACCGAAACGTCCTTAAACTAATGATGGACCGCAATGTCCTAAAACTTGCAAACGACCAAAACGTCTTTAAACTACTACCGCAGCATCCTCAGGCTAGCGTGGTAAAAAAAAACAAAAAAAAACGGTATGTCCTTAAGCAAAATGGGTACGGATGAAAACCCGAAAGGGCTCCGTGAGTAAAAACAGCAGGGCTACCGGCGAATCTTGTGAAAACCCGAAAAGGCGCAACCTCGTTAGAAAAAAGAATAAAAAGAATATAAAAAAAAAGAAGACGGTATGTCCATAAGCAAAATGGGCACGGATGAAAACCCGAAAGGGCTCCGTGAGTAAAAACAGCAGGGCTACCGGCGAGTGTTTGTGAAAACCCGAAAGGGCGCAACCTCGTTAAAAGACACTTACAGGGTCCTCTCGACCTTGTAAGGAGAAACCACCCGCGTGAGATCCTTACGACTCACAAGGAAGCAACACACTTAGGGATCCTCACGATTCTTAAGGAGAAATTACACTTGCGAGATCCTCACGACTCGTAAGGAGAACTCTCTTATGGGACCCTCACGGCTCATAAGATTTGAAAGTCTTAAGTTACAGAGACCTGAACCTGTTCTTAAGCAAACCCCCCCACAACTTTCGATAGTGCCCTACAAGCGGCTCAATACTGGCCCTTGTATACAATCCACATGCGCGAATAAACATTTCCCTAACCAAGTCCCACCCGTGACTAGGGATATGTCCATACGGTGAACAACCGTTGTAAGTCCTCTCGACTTATAATGAGAAAACCCTCGTGTAGGATCCTTACGACTTACAGAGGAACATACACTTAGGAATCCTCACGATTCCTAAGGAGAAAATACACCTACAAGATCCTCACGACTTGTAGGGAGAAATACCTTTGTGAGACCCTTACGGTTCATGAAGTTAAAAGCCTTGGTCGATAGGACCTTAACCCTGTTCGCTAAGCCACATTTGTTCGACATCGACAGAGGCAAATGATGATTCGCTCCTGGCAATATCCCAGTTGTAGCGGTGCTGATGCCGAAATTGGTGTCTAATTTCAGGTTTACGGCGAAAAGCCGGTAGGCCGCACATGCACACGAAACAGCCGAAATGATGGGGCAACTTGCAATAAAAATCAGCAAGTAAAAATGTATGCATGAAAAATAGCCGAAATGATTGGGCAACTCGCAATAAAAAGCAGCGAGTGAAAATAAACTAAATAGCCGAAATGATTGGGCACCGCGAAAAATAGCCGAAATGATTAGGCAATCGCGACCTTCGCGATATAAAAGCTGAAATGATAGAGCATCGCGGAAAGAAATAAACTAAATATATATATATATAACGAAATTTATACCCTACAGGTGAGATCACATCAATCCCTGTATACAATCCAGGAGAACAAACAAAGAGGGAACCATACCTTCCCAACAGCCTCCATCAAAAAGAGAAGCCAAATCTCGACGGTTCATAGACAACCTAGAGACAACCTCGACATTTGTCGCAATATTGCAGACACAATGTCAACAAACAAAGCAAAGGAAGATCCCTAGCTTCAGGGTCTCAACGTCGATATCGACAACTTAGAGATTACCAACGGCGTTTCTCCTCATTCCAACCAGATGCAGACATGACGTCAACAACCGACCTCAGAGTTGCAATGAAATGGAGCCACGGCATAGTCCCTAGTTCCAAATCTTAACGGCAACATCTACAGCCTAAGAATCAACAAAAGGCGTTCCTTCGCAGTCCATTAAGATGCAGATACAACGCCAACAAAAGATCTCGCGGTCGAAACAAAGTGAAGCAACGGCAAAATCCCAGCTTCATTTCAACAATCGTCTCGATACAGCAGACGAGATGTTAGCAACGGCGTTCCTTCGCAGTCCATTAAGATGCAGATACAACGCCAACAAAAGACCTTGCGGTCGAAACAAAGCGAAGCAACGGCAAAATCCCAGCTTCATTTCAACAATCATCTCGATACAGCAGACGAGATGTTAGCAACGTCGTTCCTTCGCAGTCCATCAAGATGTAGATGCAACGTCAACAAAAGACCCCATGGTCAATAAAGCGGAGTGACAGCAAAATCCCAGCTCCACCTCAGCATTCATCCCGATACAGTAGACGAGATGTCAACGACGGCGTTCCTCCACAGTCCAGCAGGACGCAGATACAACGTCAATGAAAGACCTCACGGTCAAAACAAGCGGAGTAACGGCAAAAATCCCAGCTCCACCTCGGCATTCGTCTCGATACAGCAGACGAAATGTCAACAACAACGTCCTTCCTCCAACAGGATTTGGACATGACAAAACAAACAAGGCGAAGGACAAATTCCTAGCTTCAGGGTTTTGAAGGCAACTCATATAAAACCTGAAAGGCTATCAGAGATCATCCCACATCAGCGCGGAGTGGTCTCCACCTCGAATTTCGTCTCGATACAGCAGACGAGATGTCACTACGGCGTCCTTCCTCCAACAGGATCCGGACACACCAAAGCAAACGAAGCGAAGGCCAAATTCCTAGCTTCAACGTCTTAACGGCAAGTCATATAAAGCCTGAAAGACAATCGGAGATCATCCCGCACCAATGCGGGATGGTCACCACTTCAACGTTCGTCTCGACACAGCAGACGCAACATCATCAAACAAATGGAGCCATGGCAAAATCCCTAGTTCCAAACCTCGACGGTTCACAAGCAACTTAGAGAAAACTACGACGTCCGTCTCGATACAGCAGACGAGATGTCAGCCCAGTGTTCTTCCTCCAGCAGGGTTCGGATGCGACAATCAAACAAACGGAGCGACAGCAAAATCCCTAGTTCCAAACCTCAACGGTTCACAAGAAACCTAGAGACAACTACGACGTCCGTCTCGATACAGCAGACGAGATGTCTCCCTAGCGTTCTTCCTCCAGCAGGGTTCGGACGAGACAATCAAACAAACGGAGCCACGGCAAAATCCCTAGTTCCAAACCTCGACGGTTCACAAGCAATCTAGAGACAACTGTGACGTTCGTCTCGATACAGCAGACGAGATGTCACCCCAGCGTTCTTTCTCCAGCAGGGTTCAGACGCGACAATCAAACAAACGGAGCCACGACAAAATCCCTAGTTCCCACCGTGACATTCGTCTCGATACAGCAGACGTGATGCCAGCAAACGAAGCAAAGGCCAAATTCCTAGCTTCAGGGTCTTGACGGCAACTCACATAAAACCTGAAAGACTGTCGGAGATCATCCCACACTAGCGCGGAGTGGATATGACTCATCGGGGCTCACCAAAATGAGCCTAACCTCAAGTAAAAAGCGGCATGGCAAAATACCTAATGCTTGCTCTTCCGATGGTTAAACTGCCAAGGAGGATTGCTTGAAGACGCCTTGTCCAGCCCCCGAAGGGATCCGAGACACGGCAGTCGCAGGGCTACTCGAACAGCACGATTGCCTATCGAGGAATATATCAGCTTATGCGACGGTACGACGGCCAAAACCCTGAGTACCACAGACCCTAACGGACTTCTGTCGTAAAGAGCAGAGGTTAACTGCGACGTTAGGATATTCTTGCGAGAAATTCTCGATTCGTCTCGACTTGTGAAGAAATTGATGTCTTTGCGAGAACTTCTTGATGCGGCTCGACTCGTAAGATAAAGCCTTAGGCAGTAAGGATTAAAAAAAAACTTATTCCCTAAGCACTGGGATCCTGCAAGTCGGCCCAAAACAGTCTCTTGCATACTATCCACGGGTCTCACTCTCCAAACTCGAATTTCGACAAAGAGGGAAACAACCGCTTACGGGTCCTCTCGACTCGTAAGAGGGAAAATTCTCTTATAGGATCCTTACGACTTATAAGAGAAAATGCACTTAGGAATCCTCACAATTCCTAAGGAGAAAATCCACCTACGAGATCCTCTCGATCCGTAGGGAGAAAAGTCTCTATGAGACCCTCACGGCTCATAGAGTTGAAAAGTCTTAGGCGGCAAATCTGAACCTGCGGCCTAAGCCATCGCTATCACTGGGCAAAAACTAAGATGCTTACTCTATTATCTGCCAATTATGTGTAGGGTTCCTAGGCACTCTAGTGAGGTCTCTAAAGGCATCTACCATGCCAATTTCAAAAATTCGGTGCCGAGAAACCCTAATGTACGGATCGTCGGCTAGATTTCTAGGCGAAACAAAACTAGTTAACACTTAACTAATGAGAATACGGAAATACAACCTTTGTAGATCCGGTGCTCCACCTCCATAGCTCCGCAACGAGGTCCTCTCCGCTGTCCAAATCAAATCCGGGCTCAAGCGTCGGCTTCGTCGGAGAATGGGCAAGCTAGGTCGTCGATGTCCATGCCGAAGATGATCTACGTCGAGGCATCGAAAGATCAAGCTCCACCTTCACCAAGTCATGAAAACTTGTGAAAGAAACACTCTCTACTACTTGGCAAGAGGTAGAGGATGTAGAAATAGGAAGTGGGTAAGCTTTAGTTTTGGATTTCTCACTTGTTTCCATCAATCACCATTGATGGACCTTGCTTTCTTCACTTGAAGAAAGGAAGAAGAAGAAGATAATAGTTATGATAAGATATTAAAAAGAAAAGAATAATTCATTCTTATCATAATGTTAACTATGGTTATGTGTAGAGAATCAATCATGGTTACATGAGATGGTTAGGGTAAGCATGAGACAAAATGGTTGCTAAAGTCAAAGTCTTCATGAAGCTTCAACAAGCTTCCAAAATTAGCAACCATTTCATTTCATTTTCTTTTATTCATTTATCATAAAGAAATGGATAATTAAATAAGATAAATGAATAACAAATAATAAACCCTAACCTATTCATTAACCAAGGTTTAACACTTTACACTTAACCAAAAAGCATATATCATCAAACATGATACAAGCTAGTGCACAAAATCATATCACATATATAATGCGCACATCCAAGTGAGAAAGTTCATCTTAAAGTGAACCGATACTAGTTAATGCAAAGTAATATATCAAATATATAATTATGCATCAAATCATTAAATCAACACTTGATTTAACGATCCGGTCATATCGTATATAACCGACTAGTATGCAATGCATCGGTTTATCGAATCAACCCTTGATTCGATAACTAGGGATCGCATATAACCTAATCGATACATTGATCGCGAGAATGAAATACGGTATCACATACACGCATTATTCTCGGTCCCGCACATATCTCATATGCGCTCCTATTTCGTTTCGCTTGAGCCAGGAAACCTCTGTGTAGGACTCTAAAGACTCGTCAATACGCCGGCAGCAGGTGATGATCATATCAAACACCCACAAGCCGCAAGCGGTCTGCTAAACGTAACGGCCACCCGGGTATTGAGCGATCTGAAGATCGACGAGCAAGCCCGCTCACACTCCAGTGAATCCGACCAGTAACACTACCGTACAGTCCGGTCTGATCTTCTGATATGTCGCATATCTCGCCTAGGGGTGGTAAACGTCAGACCCCAATAGCTCGATAAGTCGTGTCGATATGAGGTCTATAACACTTCGAGAAACTACTGGTAACACTTACCAGTAAATCTCAGCAACCCTGGCCTGGGATTTCCTGTTATAGCCAATCGAACACAGCGCAACATCAACTCCCTATACCGGGAGAGACGAATCCCCTCCTATCGCTCATTGCCTCCATGTGACTCGGGACTGTACCCAAAAACCACCGTTTTGCACGCCCTCTTGGACGTGGTAAGATGGAAATCAAAGCACAGTGGGAACCACACAAGACTCTATGACGATCTCGGGTCAACAGACTACTCTGTACCAGTGTCACCAGAGAACTGCCATCTGACGTGAGGTATAATACCATCTGGGAGTTCTCGGCGAGTCCGTCCAGTGTACCCAGTCTCCACTGAGCACCCGTATATCATCTCTGATGTCAAACACCGATGGATATGGGATCATCCATCGCCCATCTGTATGGGTCGAGAAGATACACGCTAGTCTACTCTGGTATATCGATGCCCCGTCTCGATACACCCACGACTAGGGACTTTGAAAGATGTACTTATGGACTACCATGTCCCCACTAGTATGATCCGCATCATAGTCCAGGTAGTCAAGTACACATCCTAAGGGCTTTACCAACATGTAACAGAGAGACAATCAGTTTACACGTTAAGGTAAAGAGCAACCAGATAGCATACTATCATGTCGAGCAAGAAAGTCCTCCCTATATATGTCCCAGCATCCACTACAATATACATCCTATGTACAGTAATGGCCTCTAGGGCATACATATAACTAGCAATCTCCCACTTGCACTAGGGCCATCTGTAGCAGTGGTTGTAGTATCTCATACTCAACCATCCCTTAAAAGTCTCTCTCTGGGAATAGGCCTTCGTGAGTGGATCCGCTGCGTTATCCTCTAAGTCTGCTCTCATTGCCTCGATCAGCCTGGAGATCAACCATCTCCATGATCAGGTGATACTGCCTTAGAGTATGTCTGGATCACTGATGGGACGGACGTTCCTTGGCATAAGCCACAACTCCATTGTCTCACAATGGTAGGAACATAGTTCATCTCATGAACCATTATACATCCAAACAGCCTCTTTAGTAGCATCTTAAGTAGCGATGTATCCTGCCTTTATCGTCTAGTTTGCCACGGTATCTAGCTTGGAACTCTTCCAACATACCGTCCCTTTACAGAGGGTAAAGACAATGCCTGCGACTGACATTCAGTCGTCTTTATCACCCTGGAACACTTCCAGTGATTCTCCCCAGGATCGATTGATACCATCTCACTACAACTAGTGAGAACCCTAACATCCACTTAGATCTATCTCATAGATCCAAAATCCAGGATTTAGCAGGTATCACCTTGATCCTATATGGAGAATCATTGTGATAAACGGAGATTGATCGAGCGTAGCATAGGAAACTCCTTCCCTATCAAGAGTATGTCATCCACGTACTCTACGAGGATCACCACCATACTCCCTACTACCTTTTTGTATATACAAGGTTCATCTACCATTTTGATGATGTCAACTTCTTTGACTACTTCAACAAAACAGATGTTCCAACTCCGCGATGCCTGCTTTATCCTATAAAGCATCTTGCACACGTATCCGCTGCTCCCACTGTCTACGAGGCCCTCTGGCTGTGTACTTATAGACACTCTCTTCCAAAACATCATTTAGAAAAGCAGTCATGACACCCAACCACCAGATATCGTAGTCATGGTATGTAGCCGTGGCAAGTAGGATCTGGATGGACTTAAGCATAGATCCTTAGAAAAGGTTTCAACATAATCCATACCTGGTCAATGATGCAAACCTTTAACAAGTCTAGCTTTGAAAGTCTCAACTTTTCCATGTACACCAAGTAATCTTCTCAAGATATACTTGCTCCTGATGGGGATTTAACCCTTCAGATATAGCAACCAAAGTCCATACTTTGTTGGTGTATAAGGATTCCATCTCAGATCGCTAAGCATCCAGCCATTCTTACAGAGTCTTACTCCTGATGGCCAGTTCGAAACTAGTTGGGTCATCATCTCATGATGCAATCCTCGCTCCCACTGTCATAGAGAAACCGAAGTATCTCTCAGGTGGGTGAGGAACCCTACTAGATCGGCGGAGAGGCTGAGGTTCGTTGGTATCTACTGAATCCTTTGGTTGTACCAAATCATCCGCTGTAGTTTGTATAGCTGAAACACTTCCAGTTCTACATAACGGACCTTGCCTCGAGCTTGTCCGGATTTTGCTTTTAGACATATGCCGGACAACCCAAAATCTTAACTATCTTAAGAGATGGGCTCTTCCCTTTCCATATCACATATGAAGTGGTAGGCAACTGATTTGATTGGAACCTTATTCAATAGGTATGCAGCTTCATAAGTGCATAACACCCTAAAGGAAATAGGTAACTCAGTAGTACTCATCATAGAGAGCACCTTATCATATAGGGTGTGATTGCTCCGCCCCGATATACCATCGTGCAATGGTGTATACGGAGGAGTAATGCTGAAAGAGAATCTCATTCTCCTTTAGAGTAGTCCAGGATTTCCGTGCTCAAGTATTCTCCTCCTTGATCTCATCATAGGACATAATACTTATACCCGTATTGTGGTTCTCTACTTCTATCTTATATTCTGTGAATATCTCAAAAGGTTCGGACTTGTGTTTCAACAAGAACATATGTCTGAATCTAAAGAGATCATCAGAGAACGTAATGAAGTATAAAGAACCAGTCTTGGCATGTGTAGACAGGGGACCTACATACATCAACATGTATCATCCCAAGAGTTCACTAACTCTTTCTCTGTTTCCAATAAACAGAGCTGGTGTCATCTTATCTTTGTGACATGACTGGCGAATTTCACAAGATGTAAATTCAAACTAATTTAAATATGCATCTTTGTGTAACTCTAGCTAGTCGGGTCGCATTGATATGACCCAGTCTACAATACCTTAAGAAGAATCCGTTCATATCTGAACTTTTCTTCTTGTGTGTGTTCCCTATACTTAGAACTGTAGTTTGATTTAGAACAATAATGCTTTTAGATAACGTGCCTGAACCGATCAACTTTTGATATAGGAAATGTTCAAAACATTATCCAACAATACAAAATTATATCCTTTCTTTACTAATAAAGAAACTGATATGATTTTGTATATCAGGTTCGGTATCTAATAACATTCGTTCAGAATCAATGTATCGGTAATACAGGGTGACAGTGACCGACAGACTTGGCTGCAACTCTTGCCCCGTTTTCTGCCTCATGAAACTTATCACCCGTTCTCAGTTTTTCTACCCTTTTGTAGCCCTATGTAACATCTTACATATCTGGGATCCTGATCCGGTATCAAATACCAAGGATTCGGAGGATACTGAGAAACAGTTTTGTATAATGAACACACCCGAATATGTTGCATCAGCATGCACTCTCTTCGTTTGGACGGCACGGGAAATCTGGTATTCCCCAATTTCCTGCTCTGTCTTATAACAATTATAAGTTGGAGCGGGACCAACGTTCCCTAGCTCAGTATAACAAGCGGGTTCGGTCAATAATCCGTTTTATTATCTTGATTAAGGCGTGATATGGTCGCTACCAGGAGAGAGAGAGAAGAAAACACTCAGCGTGCGCTCTTTCAAGAATAGATTGGTTATTATTTTATCTAATCAGGATGGCTCCCACTGCTTTTTATCAAATCTTCCTTCAAACCCTAAAAGGAAAGACTAGCCGGGATTAATTACACACTACAAGTTCGCCAATCTTTCAGCCAGGCCAGTGTCGGTACTTTGAGGGAGGTCCCCCGTGCTTTCGCACGAACCTAATTAATGTAAACCTCATTTTCCCAGAGGCGTAACCCCGTTGACACCTTTCTAGACACCTACTTGATCGGCTAATTGTAATGTATAAAACTCTCCCAGGAGTAACTCTTACTCGCAGCGGGTATCAGGATCCAACTATCTCATAGAAGGTATGCAATCTCATTGCAAATTTCAACACTTGAAATTCCCGATAATATTTTGCCCCTAGCACCCTATGACCTTGACGGAGGCCAACAAACCATAGGCCACTAGTCAAGTTCAACCCGCCATTTCTTGATCGAATCAAACCCACCCGCACGACCCTTGACGGAGGCCAACAAAGTCGCACGACTACCCTAACTCAATCTGCATCATATGCATAAGCAGATAAATACAGGTTAGCTACCGCACACTGCGCCTTGACGGAGGCCAACAAACGCAGCACGAATACTAAACAACACTTATCTGAAATGACGGAGGGCTACGACAGGTTTTTCTGAAAACCTATTGCGTAATGAACTTGATATCGTTGTAGGATCGAATGAATTTTGAAATGGAGTGCTTTTGAGGCTTTTCTAGTTTTGCTAAAGGAGTCACTCCCGGTGAAGGGATGTCGGTCCTTTCCTCGTCGAATGAGGTGCGGGATATATCATATATATCACTGTGCAAAGCAAAACACTTAAAAGCAATCAAAAGACAAACCGAGGGTGTAGCATCTGCCAGTTATTGCTAAAGGAGTCACTCCAGGTGAAGGGATCTCGGTCCTTTCCTCATCGAATAAGGTGCAGGATATATCGCATATACCGCTGTGCAAAGCAAGAACTGTAGCTAACTGTTTTATTTTGAAATTCGATTCTACAACATCTTAGGTTTTTTTTATTTCATTAATCTCATTAATGAAGTCCCATCATTTAAATACCTAAACATCACAGATAAATACGACGTACACTTATGCCATCCGCATTCGCCTCGATGTCCCCTCGTGCACCGTTAGGTTAGGTAACTAACGACGGAGCGGGGCAGGGCTAGCGCGGGTGTAAAACATAAGTAACGGCTATATAATATATCATATATACTATATACTGTATCTATCAAAGAACATTACATGATCACATCACAGATATCGCAGCAGAAGAAACATATGAAATATTGGATATACTAGGACGTCCGTGTTTTCAATACGAGCCAGTATAAAACACGGATTCCACGGTCGCGATGAATAGCCAAACCCACACCCCTAGACCCCTACGAGAGCGGCAAGCAACCCTACCAATTCTGGAGTTAGGAGACCCGGACTCGACTCCTCGAGTTGGTCTCCTACTGGATTCCAGAACCCGGTTACTTGTGCTCCCCTCCTTGGGTCTATCCTAGTGCGGAAAAGTAAATAATATACAAACGGTGACTACTTCCGCAACCTGGAAGTGCCCCAAATAAAAGAATATTACATACAAGTTTTTACATGAATGAAAATGAAAAACACTCATCTCACATAAAAACCCCCGGCTATTCGAACACGACAATCCAATATAACATATCCAGCAACACATAACATCACATGTCATCAACGTAAGTAAATATGTCCATCCCAATTGTCGTTGACATATAGCAACGAAACCGGCGATATCACATATTACACTTACGGTCACAGAAAAGAAAGTGTAAAACTACAACAGTTGGAATCCGCAACCACCTCAGACATCGCATGCCTGACCAAATGAATTACTTAGACATCGCATGCCTAACAATTATAAACCCCGCATTTTAGTCTCATTATCGAAAACACTTTTCAATACCAAGTCGGGCAATTCAACAAGATTCCCGACACCCTGATCGAATGCTCGTCGCAAACTTCAGTAGGCTACACCCCTGATACCGTCAACGAAGTGCACCAAGGCGGAACACCGCTACCACGAGCACCCGAACGGATGCTTTCGGCGACGGGGTTCTCCTACAGTCACTTGGTCGGGGCTATGGAGTGAGGCTGTCTATTAAGTTTACCCGGCGAGTATCCGCGTACGTTACGTGATTGCGACGGACTTTTGATCACATCAAAATTCCGTGGCAACCAATCAAGTGAGACTAAAGTGCTATGTTTATAACATTCATTCAGTTATCACATAACTTTTGTGAATTCCAATTATTGTATCCCATTCCAGATAATTAGAAAATGTTAAACTTTCCGATTGAACATTCGAACACCCAAGTTTTCCCGATACAGATCAACACATGAAACAAGTCTAACAACATTCCGTTCGTGCCTCAGTACCAACGGTCCAGCCGTAGAAGGGTCAAGCCAACGCCTCACATATGGCACGCCGTACTGCCCCAAACCCGAAGGTTCAAAGGGCAGTTCAAGACGGTCACATAATCGAGTTAAGGTTTGTTGTCTTCTAGAGGGTCCATTGTGTTACTTGCACTACTTCGAACGTCGTTAAACTACGGAAAAATCCAACACTTGGAAATTTCCCGACAGGGGAAAAATTGGGTATTTATATCCGGTCGAACTTTTTAACATATTCAGCAACATTATCCGGAAAGCCAAATAGACAAAATTTGATACCCCGATCGAAACACCGAATCCCTAAAACTACTCCAGAAAATTCAACTCTTGAAAATATTTTAAAAATTCCCAGAAAACTCAGCAGAATTTATCAGGAGTTACTGTGTAAAATATATTAAATATGGTGGCCGTACGGCCGCGGAACCGCCGCACGAGGCTTGCTCGTGACGCGGAACCGCGGCAGTGTGATGGAGTTAGGGCTACGAATTTTACAGAAACTCCTAAATTCGCCTGCTGAATTTTTTAGCAACTTTTAATTTGGAAAAATCCCAATTTTTGAAAAAAGGACAGAGAGCATGTTTTAAGACGGGTTTCGGGTTCGTTCGGGTTTCAGATTCCGTCTGGACTTCGCCTAAGGCTCTAGCTAGGCTCTGATACCACTGTAGGATTCCTAGGCACTCTAGTGAGGTCTCTAAAGGCATCTACCATGCCAATTTCAAAAATTCGGTGCCGAGAAACCCTAATGTACGGATCGTCGGCTAGATTTCTACGCGAAACAAAACTAGTTAACACTTAACTAATGAGAATACGGAAATACAACCTTTGTAGATCAGGTGCTCCACCTCCATAGCTCCGCAACGAGGTCCTCTCCGCTGTCCAAATCAAATCCGGGCTCAAGCGTCGGCTTCGTCGGAGAATGGGCAAGCTAGGTCGTCGATGTCCATGCCGAAGATGATCTACGTCGAGGCATCGAAAGATCAAGCTCCACCTTCACCAAGTCATGAAAACTTGTGAAAGAAACACTCTCTACTACTTGGCAAGAGGTAGAGGATGAAGAAATAGGAAGTGGGTAAGCTTTAGTTTTGGATTTCTCACTTGTTTCCATCAATCACCATTAATGGACCTTGCTTTCTTCACTTGAAGAAAGGAAGAAGAAGAAGATAATAGTTATGATAAGATATTAAAAAGAAAAGAATAATTCATTCTTATCATAATGTTAACTATGGTTATGTGTAGAGAATCAATCATGGTTACATGAGATGGTTAGGGTAAGCATGAGACAAAATGGTTGCTAAAGTCAAAGTCTTCATGAAGCTTCAACAAGCTTCCAAAATTAGCAACCATTTCATTTCATTTTCTTTTATTCATTTATCATAAAGAAATGGATAATTAAATAAGATAAATGAATAACAAATAATAAACCCTAACCTATTCATTAACCAAGGTTTAACACTTTACACTTAACCAAAAAGCATATATCATCAAACATGATACAAGCTAGTGCACAAAATCATATCACATATATAATGCGCACATCCGAGTGAGAAAATCCATCTTAAAGTGAACCGATACTAGTTAATGCAAAGTAATATATCAAATATATAATTATGCATCAAATCATTAAATCAACACTTGATTTAACGATCCGGTCATATCGTATATAACCGACTAGTATGCAATGCATCGGTTTATCGAATCAACCCTTGATTCGATAACTAGGGATCGCATATAACCTAATCGATACATTGATCGCGAGAATGAAATACGGTATCACATACACGCATTATTCTCGGTCCCGCACATATCTCATATGCGCTCCTATTTCGTTTCGCTTGAGCCAGGAAACCTCTGTGTAGGACTCTAAAGACTCGTCAATACGCCGGCAGCAGGTGATGATCATATCAAACACCCACAAGCCGCAAGCGGTCTGCTAAACGTAACGGCCACCCGGGTATTGAGCGATCTGAAGATCGACGAGCAAGCCCGCTCACACTCCAGTGAATCCGACCAGTAACACTACCGTACAGTCCGGTCTGATCGTCTGATATGTCGCATATCTCGCCTAGGGGTGGTAAACGTCAGACCCCAATAGCTCGATAAGTCGTGTCGATATGAGGTCTATAACACTTCGAGAAACTACTGGTAACACTTACCAGTAAATCTCAGCAACCCTGGCCAGGGATTTCCTGTTATAGCCAATCGAACACAGCGCAACATCAACTCCCTATACCGGGAGAGACGAATCCCCTCCTATCGCTCATTGCCTCCATGTGACTCGGGACTGTACCCAAAAACCACCGTTTTGCACGCCCTCTTGGACGTGGTAAGATGGAAATCAAAGCACAGTGGGAACCACACAAGACTCTATGACGATCTCGGGTCAACAGACTACTCTGTACCAGTGTCACCAGAGAACTGCCATCTGACGTGAGGTATAATACCATCTGGGAGTTCTCGGCGAGTCCGTCCAGTGTACCCAGTCTCTACTGAGCACCCATATATCATCTCTGATGTCAAACACCGATGGATATGGGATCATCCATCGCCCATCTGTATGGGTCGAGAAGATACACGCTAGTCTACTCTGGTTTATCGATGCCCCGTCTCGATACACCCACGACTAGGGACTTTGAAGGATGTACTTATGGACTACCATGTCCCCACTAGTATGATCCGCATCATAGTCCAGGTAGTCAAGTATACATCCTAAGGGCTTTACCAACATGTAACAGAGAGACAATCAGTTTACACGTTAAGGTAAAGAGCAACCAGATAGCATACTATCATGTCGAGCAAGAAAGTCCTCTCTATATATGTCCCAGCATCCACTACAATATACATTCTATGTACAGTAATGGCCTCTAGGGCATACATATAACTAACATTATGTTTATTAAGACAGCATGCTGAGAATAAAAGAAAGAAGAAAGCGATAGAAAGAGCATCCGATTTACATTTGATCAAGCGTTCGAGACACACTCATTCATGCATAGGCAAAAGACTCAGAACGTAAAATAAAGACAAGCTGGGATAAAATTTTTCCATTAATATTGCCAAAAGCTCTTACAATCATAAAATGCAATAAATGAGAAACATTATTACAATGGAAAAACCTCAAATTCAGGGCATGGATTGAGGAATTCAAAAGTAAAGCCATTCAGAGTTCTTCTGGCCTTTCTGATTATTCTCGTGTGCAACCTCTCGCGCTCCTGTGTGTCAAGATCTTCGGCGAGGCCCCCCAGCCTTCGATAAGCAGCGAATATCGTCGTCTGCTGGAAAATTTGATGCAGGATGTCGATAAGGCTATCCCGCCGTTTCTTTGAGATCAGCCCCGACAAGTACACTGAATGCACCTTGTCTTCGGCATCATCCAGCGCATTGAGCGGTAGGGCCTCGTGGAACCCCGGGAGTGCCCTCCAAATTGCTCCCAGCACGACTTTCAAGAGAGCAGTGCGGCGGGGGAGCAGCCAACCAACACGTGCGTTCAGACGGCCCATGACCTCCGCACACTGGGCATCCGTAAACTCCTGGTCTTGTTGACGGCCCTGTACACGGATATCCTCGTAGGTGATGAATTCATGCAGACTGTATAGACGCACCGCCATAATGCCTTAAAGAAACATCATTGGAAGATTAGCAATGATAAAAAGAGAGTTAAAACTCCTCAAGAGCAATGCTCTGCAGACAGGAGTGACACCTGTCAAAATCAGTAATGAGGAGAATTTGAGGAAAATCCCCTAAGAACATTGAGAGCTTTGCTCTGAAAAGATGATATAATAATAATAATATAAAATGCCATCTTTAACTTCCAAGATCCATGAAGAATTCATAAGAGTTCTTCTATATGATTTGGGAGGAGCAAAGCTCCATTGCTGAATTAAGAAAATCCCAAGAAAATCTTTTAGAGAGCAGAGCTCTATTAATGGAACCCTAATAGGGTTCTCTTTAGTCCTCTTTAGACCCCTTTAGAGCAAAGCTCTGCTAAATGAAACACTAAATGGGTCTTCTTTAGATCAGAGATCTATTGAGAGCAAGGCTATTAAAATTGATTTAATTTAATCCAAATTAATTTTTTACCTAAAATTCTCTAAAGATTAAACTTTTAAAAGTGTTTAAAAAAGAGAGCAGGGCTCTAAGATTCTGAAAATAAAATTTTTAGAGATGATGATCATCTGTGAAGGACCAAAGGTCCTATTTATAGGCATCAAGTGTCGTTTCAACTTCCAAGGGATGGCGCGACGGTTGGGATTCTGCCACCGCTGCGCTTACGTTTGGAGTCCACGTAAACGCAACGGTGGGGGGGCATTTGTTTAACCCAATCAGAGCAAAGCTCTGTTCAAATTCCAAGGCGGGAGACGAAGCAACGCTTCTGTTTTCCCAATCAAAGCAAAGCTCTGCTTTGAAAATTAAAGTGAAAATTAAAGTTAAAATAAATGAAGCAACGCTTCAGATCCCCTGCGCTGCGCGCAGAGCGCCACGTGTCAAAATCAGACACTCCAGCGCAGGGAGCGCAGCGCCCAATGCAGCGCGCCCAATCAGAGCAAGGCTCTATTTAAAATAAAAATTAAAGGAAGCAACGCTTCAGTTGCGCAAGCGCTGCGCTGCGCGACACGTGTCAGCAAGCGCAGCGCTGCGCGACACGTGTCAGCAAGCGCAGCGCTGCGCGACACGTGTCAGCACAAGCGCAGCTGCGCTGTGCGCTGCGCTGTGCGCTGCGCGACACGTGTCAGCGCAGTTGCGCTGCGCTGTGCGCTGCGCTGTGCGCTGCGCGACACGTGTCAGCGTAGTTGCGCAAGCGCAGTTGTGCTGCGCGACACGTATCACGCGCTGGGGCGTTTGCGCCAAACAGAATTAAATTCTGAAAGATCTTTCTGTTCTTGTTAAAAACAAGAAGATTGCCTTCTATAAAACAGAAGCCCTTGGATCAAAGATCCAACGGTGAGGAAAATTCCCCAAATCACTCAGAGAAAGATCTCTTTAACAAATTTAACAAATTTATGGGCACTATATAAAGGCTCCTAGACCCCAATTCAAAAAAAATGAATATTGTGAGAGATTAAGAACCTCAAAACAGAGAGAACTCTAAAGAAATTTCAAGAAAAAAGTAAAAACCTTCGTGAAAAAGAAGAATTTCTTCTAATAGATCATTGATCTAAGAACAAGATCAACGATCTTCAAATAATAATAGTGCCTTGCACTTTTTATGAACCACTGGTTCTCTGAAAATAAGAAAAACTTGTTTTCTTTGATCTAAATTGGATCAAGAAATTAAACAGTGCCTTGCACTTTTTTTTTATGAACCATTGGTTCTGGAATCTTAAAGATTCTCAAGTTATTGAAATAGTGCTTTGCACTTGCAAAAACTGCACTGTTGCGCTCCTGGGTTGGCGCAAGCTACCAGAGAGCGCCACGTGTCAGCACCTGGATCACTTGCGCCATGCGCTTTTGAGATAGAGCCTTGCTCTCTAAAATTAGCGCAACTCACCAGAGCGCGCCACGTGTCAGCAGCGTAAGCGCAGCGCACTACGCTTGCGTGACACGTGTCATCACCACAAGCGCTTGCGCTCAATGATTGGTGCAAAGCGCCTGATTAATGCACTGCGTTATTTATAAAAGGGCCAAGCCCAATTAAAAAAGGCCTAACAGGCCAAATTGAATGCAGTGCATTATTTTAAAGAGGGGCAGAGCCCAAAACAGATACTCTGCATCATTTGCAAAGGGACAGAGCCCAAATCAGAAAAAGCCTAGCAGGCCAAAATAAAATGCAGTGCATTATCAAACAGGGGCAAAGCCCTAGCACAGGCCTAATAGGCTAAAGACAAATAAAAGCGTTGAACATTTTTCAACTGGACTTAGCCCAATCATGGCCGTAAGTCCTCAAATTAAATCGACTGAGCACAGCTGCTCTCTTAAATCAATTTACACCTGGTTCAAGGATACATCTCAGAACTCCTCTGACATTCGTCGTTGTAATCTTTCAACGTCGTCAAAGAGGTGACGGGTCCGACGGCCATACATTCAATGGACCTCTATGTCCCTAAACTGGAACATGGACCTCTACGTCCCTAAACTGGAACAATATAGCCCAAATGCTCTTTTGTCGGATCTAAACGATCCTGTTTAAGTTGATCTTAGCCTCAAAAATGGCTAACGTATCCTTAAACTTTCAAGCAGACTTTAGTCCCAAACCGGACTATAGATCCCCTAACCAATTTTGGTTCAAGGGTACATCTCTGAACTCCTCTGACACCTATCGTTGTAATCCTTCTACGACGTCAGAGAGGTGATGGGTCCCGACGGCCATACATACATATGAAATGGACCGCTATGTCCCTAAACTGGAGCAATAGAGCCCCTAAACGCTCTTTTGTTGGATCTAAATGATCCCGTTAAATTGATCTTAGTCTGAAATTAGACTAACGTATCCTTAACAAACGTTTAAGTTGATCTTAGCCTCAAATATGGCTAACGTATCCTTAAACCAAACCCCAAAACCCAAATCTAAGAAAGTACGGATTTGGACTAATCCACGTCCTACGGGCGACGAAATAAATAGTCTCCGTATACAATTCACGGGCAACCACAAACAAAACAAACACCCACGACACGAAGTGAAATTCTGGAGAAGGAGAAAGTTGTTACAGCGATGCGGCAGCGTAATTAACTGTAGGGGCTTGCGCCTGCAGGGAAGAGCGTCTCCACAATCAAAAACCCCTCAAGCGAGGGGGAATCTGACGAAGTCTGCTACATCGGCCGCATCCGTCTAAACCTCCGATACACGGTGCCATAAATCAACTTGGTATCTTCGGAGAGGTAGAAGGATAAAACCAAATAGCATCTGCCCCGAATCTCAGGCAAGGCGTCTCTCACGTCGTCGCCGCCGTTCGGAGGGGAACAGGTAGTATCCGCTGAAAACCCTCAGGAGACAACACTCCTCCTACTAGGGACACCTAGAGGTTTAACGGCTTGTTGCACAAGCTCAGTGCAATCGCGTTTCCCTGCGAAAGTTAGGCTAGGTCTTTTTCAAGAATAAAACTAGGTTTGCTTGAGGACGAGCAAAAGATAAATTTGGGGGTATTTGTTCATATCATAATTTTGCATTATTATATTCCCCATTCTTATTCATTTTACAAATAAACAGGTGCGTTTGATCCATGTCTGCTACATAGTTGCAGGTTACAGGTTCTCGGAATAAAAACAGTGAATATGATGAAAAGACGATACAAAAATGAGACTACGACCGATAAATGGTAGAATCTTGATCATGCCTACAATTTGAGGGACAAATGAAGATCAATGGACAATTTCACAAAGCACAAAGGCAGCGCAAGGTTCAAGACTTCGACACGAAGCAAACGGTAAAAGTCCACGACGTTATGCACTGTGGAAATCTGGAAGAAAACTAGAAGACAATCTGAGAAACCAAGTGAAGAAACAAGTAGGAAAATGCAACAGGAAGAAAACCAGAAAAATGCAGCCAACAAGCCCTCAACATGGCCGCGGAACCGCGGCCAAACATGCCCTATGGCCGCGGATCCGCGGCCATATGAAGCCCGTGTCGGTGGCAAATTCTGGTAGGCGTGGCGGTGCGTTGACTAGGTTTCTTAGGGGTAAAATTGTAAATGCAGATGTAAATCGAATGTAACCCTAGGGTTTCTATGATCTATAAATAGAAACCCTAAACCTCTTTTTGAGGTATGCCTCTTTTTATTTCATCTATTCAGAATTTTAATTCGGTGTAAATGTTTGGAGAGAGCCATCAAATAAAGTAAGATTTTTATTATTTGCCCTAGTTCTTAATTTTATTTCTGCCTTAGTATAATTTTTATTATCTGCCCTAGTTAATTAGTTTAGAACATGTTTATCAATTCCCTAATGAGTGAGTAGTTCCTCACTTGTTAGGGTTAGGAATATGGAAGGTTTGAGAGATGACAATCTCTCACCCCTTTCTTGTCCATCACATATTTTTATAGGACTCCATGCATACATACACACACCGCTCTCTACGGCACCCTATCCCACGAGGTAGCGGTGATAATTTCCATGGAGGTTAGGGTAAGAATTGAGAAAGGAAGGACAAGAACCTAGAGGAAGAAACCTAGTTCTTCCCGATGGCTCCAATCCACTTTATTAATTATTACCATAACTCCTAATAGATCTTAATTAGGGCATTGAAAGCGGTGAGGAATATTAACTTTCCAAACTTAACCTAAACCTAACCCTAGCAAGATTTTAATCCTAGTCTAAATCAACTTAGTTTTTAGTGATAATCAATCCAACACCGTTTGGAATTAACTCGTTAGAACAAATTGAGAATACACAAAATCCCTATGGACCGACCCGTACTTACTGACTAGCTATCAAGTGACGCCGTTCTTGATTGCGGTAAACAATTCTTTGATCTATCATTTAAAACGCATACGCGAAATATCTAACAAATCAAGAGTCGATATGATCGGGCATGATGCCATGAGATCGGTTATGTGATTTGGGTCGTGTTATGATATACGACATGATATTATAGTGGATCAATGGGTGATGTGTTTTCATACACACGTGGATATATGTTGATGGTATCGGAATGTACTAGACCTTAGATCAGTACCCCAGTTCATGATATTATGATAATGATACCATATGAATAATGAGGTATATGTGATATTTGACCCGTATCCCGATTTGGGATGCCGTACGATGGATTTTACCGTACGAGGTATAAATATGATGATTGATCCACACTCTTGATTCGAGGATGTCGTATTATATATTTTACCGTACGTGACGCTATTGAGGCGGGATCGCCGACTACTAGATATATCGACTCGGATTTTAGGTGGTTTTCCTTACCCCTTTCGATTAGTCTTTTAGTTTAGTCCTGTGGTTATCAGGTAGATGTTAGACTAGGCTCGAGTCATACTTATTTTCAAACTAACGAATCGTGAGTATTTTAAAGACAGACCGAGGGATACTACGGATATTTCAAAGGACGTACCTTTTCTTAAAAATATCGTAGCCCCTATTTTCTAAAAATCATGATTCGTGCTATTTCAAATGCCAAAACTGTATGACTCGTGTATATAAATGTATATTCTTATATATTGCGGTTACTATATCTTTTTCCATATATTCATGTTGTTCTTATCGCATCACATGCTTATACTTGTGATTTCTTTTGTTATTATGAACCCATGCTGTCAGGACACCAGCACCATTACCGATGACGTATGCTCCACGTACACTTGCTTGCCGGCTCACACACACATCATCGGTAATTTCCATGCCACGTACACATTAGATAACATTACCTTATCGGTATAACCTGCTAGCTAGTAGTTTCAAGATATTATTAGTATGCTTGCTTTCATGTGCTAAATTAGATATTGCGTTCTTTACTTAGATACCCATGCATGTGTATTTATCCATTTGTCATGCAATATTATGGGGCTTTATGCCGGTAATTCACTGTTTATTTACTCTTGAGTTTGGGATTTCGGATTTCCATGAGATTTCTGGATTTGGAGAAACCGCAAGGATTTTATAAACTCATCTTTCATTTCAAAAGATAGAAATTGTGGTTTTCTCGTGATATGATGTGAGATGTGTCCACCATAAGTTTTCTCGGCTCTTGAGCAGTATCATACACCCGATTCTAGGAGGAGGATGAACCGTCTGCGGGTGCATGGTGGACCCGGTGCGGTACGCTGGGCAAGATGGTCGCAGATGATGGCGTTGAGCCCGGTAGGGGAGCACTACCGACCGGTTATTTGTGACGCGGCGGATATCCGGAGGATACCGACGTAGTCATGAGATTTGATAATATGGGCCAGTCCAGATTGCCGGAGCCCGGGGCCAGTCCGGATTGCCGGAGCTCGAGATATTGAGATTTGATGATATGGGCCAGTCCGGATTGCCGGAGCCCGAAATATTGATACATTGAGATATTGAGATATATGTTTTGTGTCGATACTTGACACGGATTCTCTGTTGATTTCATTGATGATACTTCGGGTTTTTTTTACAAAAATCTTATTGAGATAAGGAAACAGATTTCTCGTACATGATGTATTTTACTTTCATTCTTAATACATTTGTACATCATATATATGATATGTTACTGCATGCGGCACTGACACGAGCACTTGGTATTATACGTATGTCAGATGATTACCTTGCCATTATTAGATGCTTCTGGTTATATATTTGAGGATATTATTGTATGACCTAGGATAGAGTCATACATGCAATTTCTGCTCGGTGATGTCTTCTACTCACGAGTTGGTAACTCACTCCTGTTGTGCCACAGTTTCTTGCATGTTTGGCCGTACAGGTTTTCTTGGCGGCTTTGCTGGCACACTACTTCATTCCGGGTGATTGCTTGGGTAGGTGGGTTCACTTGTATCGTGACCACCGTTGTATTGTATTTATATTCAGTTGTATCTAGTAAACTCCATCAACCAGACTTGTATTAATTGATAGACTTAGAAGACCAGTTGTATATTCTTTCGACCTTAGAGTCGCGCGCTTGTATTATTATGGTTTTCCTGAGGATGATGGTTTTCTTTCTGAGTTTAGATCCTCGCCCTTCGGCGTTGTATATTATGTCGCTTGCGTGGTTGTTTCCGCCATTTGGCGAAGAGCTAGCTCCCTCTTGGGGATGTCTTTATTCATTATGTATATTATGCATATTTGTACCCGTTTGGGGCCAGTATTTACAAAGGAAACTCTGCCGAATTTTTCGGGAAATTACAATGTTGCTTTTAAATGTTTAATGCCACTTATTTTGTTAAACCACTTGCTTTAAAACAAATTTTCCTTCACTTCTTCTTTTATATGATTTAGATTTCTGGGCTTTTGGCTTACTTGAATTAGGTGGGGTCCTATAGACTCCACATGATTCAAGTGCCAGTCACGTGCTATTTCGGGTCGTGACACGTACTCAACCGGTTAGCTACAAGCGAAACTGACTTGATTGCGGTAAGTAGAATATATATAACGCATAGCACAAAAACATAACAACCACACATGAATTAGTAATCCACTGTCTATCATTCTCATTAGCAAGAACATGTGTAATTTGCATGCTATCTTGTGCTTGAATCTCGTCCTCATCAATAGCATCATCATCATCACTTTCATCTCCATTAAGTTTCAACACCACTGGATCCGTAGCAGGCACATCGGTTGGATGTGCAGAACCAATATTGGGGACTTGCATGGTACTTGATGTTCCGGCTTCATACCGACCAAATCCCAACCTATCGTCTCCAAACAGTGTCCATCTCGTATTTTATTCCGTATTGTATGACTGCATGTGCTCGGTATTTTGGGGCATAATATTGAAGCTGAAACTTGGCGTTGGCGTTTAATTAAAACTGAAACTTGGCGATGACATGTAATTATAACAGGGTGGAGGTACATACGAACTGCACACAAATTTATGAATATTTAGTAACTATAGCATACCTCCACTATTAATAAATAGTGATCCGCTAAATGTATATGTGGTATAAAGATATGCAAGTTAATACTTACTTCGTAAACTGCCAATTCACTGGCGTCCTGCTTGGTGTGCCTTTACCTACGTAACTTTGATCTATATACTGTTCATCATTGGTGGGAGACATAAATCCGGTAGAATCAGCATTCATATTGAGCATGCGTGTTATTTCTCCTTACCAGTATTGCTCGGATGCTCGAAAAAAAGGATCATGCACTTCAGAATAAGGTTCGGGCAGTTGAGCGAACGTCAATATCTCCTTCTTCACAAACAGCTCGATCGATTTCGATTCCGATCCAGGTATGCCTTGTATATCCTCGTCATCGGATACTTCAATGGCGGTATATTCATGCTCTGTCGGCCATTTGCATATTAAGAAGATATTGAATTCTAACGGATTGATTTTAGTAGTTTTGTACACTACTTGGCACAGCTCGTTGTATGTGCTAGACTTCTTGACTCTAGTCATCTTAGTTTTTCCATCGACATATTCAGGAATTTTATTTTTTCCAATCGTTAATTGGCCACCGAAATAGCAAACTAGATGGATGTAATTATCCATCATTTTTCCACCTTCCAGAAATATTGACACACCTTGAGAGTTCTCATCAAATAACCTACTTATTTATCTTCACAATTATACTCAACTAATTATATAAAATTACAATAAAATCCATATTTATAGTATGTAACAAGTTGAAAGAACTTGTATCTTATTCATTGATCCGTCACAAGTAAAATCGGGGAAATCCCCTAATATATACCCAATTTGTTCGAATTGCTTACCCAATACTAAATTTTAACCAAATTTTTAAATTTTTTTTAAAAAATAATATTAGGGTTTAGCTAACCTTCGAGATGCTCACAGTGGAGATGACGACGGCGAGGATGAAGGTGATCGTTCGTCCGTGAATTTCCACCTAAATCTGCACAAACGAGAGACTGTAAGATCGAGAAACTGAGTGGGCGAGAGAGATGAGAGAGAGACAGAGGGGGAGAGATGAGAGAGACAGACCAGAGAAGGCTCAGGGGGGAGGTCGAAGAAGGGAGGTCGGGGGAGGGAAAGGAGGAGGCTCGGGGGGAGGTAGGGGGAGGTTGGAGGAGGGAATAGTTGTCTCGGGGGCAAGAGAGAACGAGATCGAGAGAGTGAGAAAGCAAAGAGAGAAAGATAAAGAGAGAGGGGGGGAGAGAGAGCGGAGAGAGGGAGGGAGAGAGCGGGGAGAGAGATAGAGAGAGAGAATACTAGAGATAGAGAGAGTGCCCCAAAAGAGAGAGAGAGATGAGAGAGAGTAAAGTGAGGAATGTTGAAAGTTACTGTCGGATCGATATAAGGAGGGAAATGGGCGCACTTTCAAAGTGCGCCCAATTATTCTGGACTAAAATATATGGGCGCAGTTTGAAACTGCGCCCTATACAAATGTTATGGGACGCAGTTTCAAAATGCGCCCCATACAAATGTAATAGGCGCAGTTTAAAAATGCGCCTATTACAAATGTATTGGACGCAGTTTGAAACTGCGCCTCATACAAATGTAGTGGGCGCAGTTTCAAACTGCGTCCCTAAAATTTTTTTTTAATTGACGCCGGCGCCAGCAGTGAGTTGGCGTTGACGTGGCGCCTACATGGCAGAAAGTGGTCTCTTTTTATAATTATTTTTGAATTTTTTTTTGTAATTATTATTTAAAATTAGTTTACTATATAAAATTGTCCTTAATAATTAGGTTAAGCTTAAAATTTTCAGAAAAAGACGTTGTAACAACTCCAATTTCAATATACAGAAAATTGTTTAAAAGTTAATGTACAATTAGGGTATTTGCAAATCCTGTGTACACTATAAGAATTTGTTTTGCTTTTGAACAGCAAGAAAGAGCTTGTAGCTCACTGATAAAACATTACACTGCTGTGACAAAACACCTGTGTTCAAATCCCATCAGCCACATTATCTTTTTATTTAATTTTCTTTTAATCTTTTAAGAAGCCCAAGGGTTTGCACGTGCACTACACGTAAGATTAAAAGTTACAGAATAATTAAACATGTGCACGAGGGTATATGAGGCGACAGATGTTAGTGTATATGCCCTAGAGGCCATTACTGTATCATACTAGTATGTATATTACTTGATGGAAGCTTGAGATATTCACAGTTGTATATACAATCTTGCTCGAAATGGTAGTATGCTACTTGGTTTGTCTCTGCTTTAATATGTGCATGTGTTTCTTTTAGCATATCGCTTATATACATATTAGTAGAGCCCTTAGGATCTTTGCTTGATTACCAGCGTTGTGATGGCGCTCACACTCGTGGGGGCTGGGTAATCCATAAGCACATCCTTATACAGGTCCCTAGTCGTTGGACTATCGAGACAGGGCATCGATACTCCGGAGTAGACTAGCGTATGCGCTTCTCATCCCAGCGTGGGAGACGGTCTGTCCCACAACCGTCAGTACGTCGTACTTGAGATAGTATGCGGGTGCTCGTTAGGTTACGAGTACACTGGACATGACTCATCGGGAACTGTTAGTTGGTATTATACCTATCGTCAGTTATCAGTTCCCAGGTGACATGAGTACAGCTTAGTCCGCTGACTTGACACTGTCACTTCGCCTCGAGTGTGTTCCCACTGCACTTTGATTACTACCCTACTACGGCACAAAGGAGTCGTGCAAACAGGTAGTAGTTGGGTGCAGTCCCGAAGCACTTGGAGGCAGTGACGGTTAGACGGGATTCGTCTCTCCCGGTATTGGGGGTTGACATCGCGCTGTGTCTAGGAGAGCCATTACACAAGTAGTCCCTGGCCAGGGCAAGCGAGATATACTGGTAGGTTTCCAGTGTTATCTCAGGGTGTTCTGGGCTACACTCCGACACGACTTGTACCGCTATTAGGGGACTGACGTCTACCGCCCCCTAGGCCCGCCATGCGATGTATCAGACGAACAGACCGGACTGTACGGAGACTGTCACATACAGGCTCAGTAGGAGTTCAGATGGGGTCACCTCGTCAGTCTTCTTATCGGCATCTACCTGGGGACCGTTACGTACAGCTAGTGCCGCTTGCGGTCTGTGGTTAAACCCACTGCCAGCGTAGTGTCGAGTCTTTAGAGTCCCACACGGAGAGTTATTCGCCTTTAGACAAAATGAGTAGAGGTCGCATGGTTTTGCGACAGGGTTCGTTCACATCCGCGCACTTGTGCACGTTTGCTGTCCGGACAGCTTATACTAGCGGGCTTTGGTTTAAGCCAGATCCTAGTATATGATTTGGGATCGGTTTTATCTCTTTGTATTCGTGTTCCTCAGATCACGAATACGGGTGCGTATGCACAGTTGATTGAGGCGGAAGAAGAGGTTTTTCATTAGGGTTTTGGAACAGGTGTGTATGCACAGTTGACAGTCGTCTTTTTCCAAATCCTAATGATATTGTGATTTATCAATTAATAATATTAATTAAGTGAAATTGTGTCATGGTTGGGCTTGTTGACTTGTTGACCAAGGTTGACTAGTTGACTAGGTTTGAAACATTGACCATCATCATTACTTTTTTAGATGCTCTTTGATCTTTGCAAAATCATTTATTGTGATATGATAATGGTCTCTTCAAACTAACCATCACCTTTTCATTTTTGATTAATATTATTATTTGAAAAATCACATATATTTTGTTATGGTTGTAAAAACCATTTCATTCTATCATATGCTTTCTCTCTCTTGCTCTTCCTCTTCCTCAAGCTCTCCCCTCTCATGAGTTGAGAAACACATGAGCTTGAGTAAAACCTCTCCAAAACAATCTCTACTCTCTTCTAAGGTTCTAGGATTAACACTTCTAGCATCTTAGTTATTTCTAGCTTGAAGTTGAAGCCAAAGGTTGAGGCTCTCGGGTGGATCCTTCTTCGACGAGAGAAGACGACAAGGAGATCACTTCCATTCACTACAAGGAGCAAGGAGAGAAGGACATAAAGCCCAAGGTATAACCTCTTTTCCGAGTAGCTAACTCTCTTTAGCTTGGTAGCTAGTTTTGTTTAGAAAAGATCCCGCCTTTAGTTAGTCCATGTTGCCTTGAGTGCTAAAAAATTCGTTTTTTATACCGTTTCCGCCTCTCCGTAAGCACCGGGGTGGGCAACGTGGACTTACAACAGAGACACGTGGCGAGAATCCCAAGCCCCACCACCAGATTCCGACCGGCGAAACCGTCGGTAAAACCGACACCTTCCTTAGTTTCCTCTCTCTCTCTCTTCTCTTGTTCCCTAGCCTGTAAGTCCCTCTCCCCCTCTCATCTTTCATTCTAAAACTTTCATTTTTCTAAAACCCGACGGAAGTGGAGTTAATCCGACTTCTGTTTCGGTTTTTATTTAAAATTCTAATTTTCTTAAACAATAAAATACCATACTCTCATATAATGATTAACAAACACATTAAAACAAATTTCATCTCAAATCATTTATGCAACTTTTATCATAGTTTTACGGTAAAATACCATATACTTAATTTTTCGACATCAAATCAACATAATACTTGTATTACCTTTAGATAACTCATGAGGTAATGGCCTATCCCATCACAACACACATTTTTGACATAGCACGATGAAATTTTGGGAATATAGTTATGGGATAATACGATATTATGCATAAATACCATCAAACTTGCAAAACCATTTCCTTAAAAACGGTGTTAATCAATTCCTTGCAATTGCGCCTCTACAACACACTTTTGGGGACCCCGTTCGGGATGATGCGAGTTATCGCACATCTTCGGGCCTAGTAGAGCGGAATTTAGACCTCCGCAAGGAGCATTCGAATTCCGATGGAATTTCTAATACCATTTTTTTTGGAAAATGAGATTTCTAGAAAAAAAAATCAAATTTATTTTTATATAAATATATATATATATTATCAAAAGATCTATTTTAAATATATTATATAATATTCCAAGTTTTCTAAATCAAAGGAATCACCATTTCATGAAACTACCATCCAAATACAAAACAATTCCAATATTTCAATAAAATACCATATACAATGAAAACTAGGTTCTACTCACTAGAAATTTCACTTTTATAAAGTATGCATCTATGAAAACCCTAAAGATGATAATTAAATACTTGAGGTGTATTTTGAAAGTATATCAAAATTATTTTTACATAAAACCCTCTCAAATTATACAAATTTACAATAAGGACCATAGTAAATATAGGTTTAAGCGGGACCAATTCTCTTGAGCCTCAGGAAGCCGGAGAAAGTGGGTGCTTGCCGATCTAAGGTAGACAATCTAACAAACGGTATTATCAACACGGTAATTGTCTTGGAAAAAAACACAAATCCTGTCGTCCATGTGCAGCAGTTACCGATAACATCAAAACTAATTCATGACTTCAATTTTTTTCCAAAGTGTCTGACTCAGACCGAGTCTCACTCTAATCAATCTGATTTGAATATGATTCAAGTATGAAACTACAATTCAATATGAATCCGTCTATTGAATCTATATCAATCTATATTGACTGAACCAAACCATGGATATGCTCTGCCTATATGTCTATCTATTATATCCGTTCCAGTTACTGATATCATGGTTTTGGCAAGTCATCCATCTATATAACAAAACAATTCAATCAATACAAAAGTCATCACGGGGGTTCTAAAAGGGCAGATTGGTATGGAAGGTGTTAAAAGTGGCACGAAACTGTAACCATAATATACCTAACCTGAATATCCATTGCCGTTGTACCGTGGCTGAACGGTTTCTTGTGCTCCGTATACTTTAGTCTCCGGAATAGTGGGACTCCTCTCATATACACTGGCATTTTCTGTACCAAGCTACAAACAACTGCGTTAATATTATAATAAAACATAATTAGTTATATTCTCCTTCTGTCTATTCTATCTTTACTCATCTCTGGGAATTACCGAGCGATTATTCACCGACGACATTCCTTCTTTTCTTTTTTTGGAATGTTGTCAGGTGGATCGGACTTTCTTGAGATCGAGCCCAGCACTAAACACTTGGAGCAGTTTGAAGAAGTCTCCGAGCTGTAGGCACTTGTACACATTTTTCATTTCTGTTATGCCATTGTTTAGGCATTGCTTTCATTCCATGTATTTACATTTCAATTGTATTGTAAAAAGAATGTTAAATAAATAAAGTTGCTGTTCAATTACATCTATTGTCATTTTCTTGTGTACATTTACTTTATATTGCTTAGATACGCTTAGCGTGTTTACTTTTGAGTAAATACGTAGCGGGCCTCGCCGCGTCCCCTTCCCGTACACCGGGAAGCGGGGCGTGACAGGTTTTATTGGTGGCCCATGCAGGTCAGAAATAGTTGAATAATGAAATGATACCACTCTTCAATGCAGAGGCGCCTTTTAAGTGAATCGGCACTGCAGAAGCTTGAGAACTCTGTAGTTAAGCATGCTCGGGCCAGAGAAGTCCTGGGAGTGGTGACCTCTTGGGAAGTGGCCCCTGGTAGGGTGCGGTTCGCTCCGAAGGACAAAACCGTGCGGTTTCGGCCAGAGCGGACAATACTGTCTGTATTGGGAGTGGGGTGTGACAGAATGGTACCAGAGCTGTCCCCTCAATAGTAGGTCTGTGGTTCGAGGACGAACCATTCTTCAAAGGTGGGGAGAATGTCGGGATCCGGTTCTTGCTCACGGAACAAAGTGCCACATTAAGTGTCATGTTAAGGCCGTTGGGGCCACCTCTTGAATCCGTGGGACCCACTGTAGAATAATGAGGAATTTTCGGAATACATTCCGAAAGAGGGCAGATCAGGAACTATAAATGAAATGAAACTACTCTTCAATACAGAGACGCCTTTTTAAGTGAATCGGCACTACAGGAGTTTGAGAACTCCGTAGTTAAGCGTGCTCGGGCCAGGAAAGTTCTGGGATGGGTGACCTCCTGGGAAGTGGCCCCTGGTCGGGTCCAGTTCGCTCTGAAGGATAAAACCGTGCGGTTTCGGCCAGAGCGGACAATACTCTTAGCTACTGACGTTCGCAACGACCTGACTTGGCCTTGGACGGTAAGAGAGTGGAACAGAACGGGCCTACTTGGTTTCAGGTAGGGATGGAACAAAGAGTATTGTCCGCTTGGGCCAGGGAAGTCCTGGGATGGGTGACCTCCTGGGAAGTGGCCTCTGGTCGGGTCCGGTTCGCTCCGAAGGACAAAACCGTGCGGTTTCGACTAGAGCGGACAATACTCTCTGTATTGGGGGTGAGGCGTGACAGACGTCATGCAGCATACTTGAGAATTATTTCCGAATAATTCATGATAAGTGAGCAAAACTAATAAGTGCTAATGATGAAATACTTTTTAGATCAAAGATATTTAAGTACAAGCTATCTATAGCTACCGACGTTCGCAATGACTTAACTTGGCCGTGGACGGTAAGAGAGTGGAACAGAACGGGCCTACTTGGTTTCAGGTAGGGACGGGACCATCAATCCCTTTCTCTCTGGTCACAATGAAATTTTAAGATACACTAAATTGTCAATTGTGAAAACCCCCTAAACAAACCTTTTCCCTCGTTGACTAAAACCTTATCGCCTCAAAGTTGTTGTCAGAAACTTTGAAAATTTTTCATGCAGTATCTGTATAGTTATCTGCTATATCTAAATAGTTCATCCATATAGCAGGCAACCGCATAAAAATCGTAAGCAACCACATAGGCACTTTTTTGACAACTGAAATTTTTTTCAGGGTTTTTTGTCAGCGGGAAAAACTGTTTGTAGGGTTTTGACAATTTACCCTAGGTAAAAACATTGACCTCCAAGAAAATTCGAAAACAAAATTTCATCAAACCGTTCCATCACTGGTGTGGCCTTGTGTGACCCTATGTCCTATTCATCAAGTTCATCAACAACTAATTGGTGTGACCCCTTGTCCTCCGGAACCCTAACAATTCTTTTGTTTTTCAACGGTTACACCCACATCATGATGAACTCAAGACCAACTTTGATGGCTCTGTTAAGGAATTCTCCATTGCCAGAGCAAGTGTTCTTTTCCGCGACGAACGAGGTCATGTTCTACATGCTAAGGGATGGAGACTCCACTGGTTGAATTATCCACAGCTAGAGAGGCTATGTGCGTTGCATTATTTGAGCTACACGCAACCAAGTTTTGGTTAGAAGGCGGATCAACTTTGTTTACAGAGTGGATTAATCATAAAGGTTCTCCTTTTGGTATAATCAAAATGATGCTTGATGATATATATTGGATTGAGTTGCTTGATAGTTTCCGGGCATCTCATATTTTCCGTGAAGGAAGTGCAGGTGCCGAGTATTTGGCAAATTCTGATGCAGTAGATTGTACGGTCAGGTTTGTACAGATGACCATTGCAGAGACTTGATAGCAATTGGCCCGAGTTGTTGTTTGTCAGATCATAAGAAGCATTTTGCATTAAAGAAAGAAAAAAAAAACGTTATATCTCTTCTGCTCTGCTGCTGCCATAAACCCTGATCGTTCTCTCTCCAATCGTCACTCACCATCGAAATCAAAAACAATGCCCAAACCCACATCCCACGCTCGCCCCATCTCCTTCCTCCATGGCTACCGCCACCACCGCCGCCGCCACAAAATAGCCCCAAAACCCAAACCAGACCCTAACCCTAACCCTGAACCCCCAACCTACATGCGTTCCACAATCCACACCATCTCCTCGATCCTCCGCTCCTCCCCATGGCCCGCCGCCCAGTCCCACCTCCGGTCCCTCCCCATCCGATGGGACTCCTTCACCATCAACCAGGTCCTCAAGACCCACCCCCCACTCCACAAGTCATGGCTCTTCTTCAACTGGGCCCACGCCCACCTCCCCGGCTTCAAGCACGACAAGTTCACCTACACCACCATGCTCGACATCTTCGGCGAGGCCGGCCGCATCGAATCCATGCGCCATCTGCATCAACAGATGGTGGATAGCGGGATCGAGGTCGACGGAGTCACGTACACCTCGATGATGCACTGGCTGGCCAAGGATGGGGATCTGGAAGGGGCGGTGAGGGTGTGGGAGGAGATGAGGAGGAGGAGGGGGGCGGGGCTGACGGTGGTGAGCTACACGGCGTTCATGAAGGTGCTGTTTGATTTCGGGAGGGTGGAGGAGGCCGCCGGGGTTTATAGGGAGATGATTGAGGCAGGGTTGAAGCCGAATTGCCAGACGTATACGGTCTTGATGGAGTACCTTGCCGGTTCCGGTGAGTGGCTTGGTGTTTTTGGCTGCTTTTGGTATCGTGTTAAAAGTTTATTTCCTGCCGGTGTACCAGAACTTTGAAGTTGAGGCGAGGGTCGAGGGATATAGTCATATGTTCTAACATGTCTCTATAGGATGAGCCTCCTTTTTTGATGGTCGATAGCTAGGCTCCCCCACCCCCACCCCCCACCACACACACACAATAGTAGTTGTTAATCTGCTTCTTAATTGCATGCTACTAGAAATGGGTTGCACTGAGACCAACTTAAAGTAATTGCCTCTGCACCAATCTGTTAAAGTCTTATGTACTAGTTGCCATCATCCTCGGTAAAATCAACGCCTTTCCTTAAAGATTAGGGTTAGCCACGGAACAAGGCTCCAATGAATGTTTTGACAAAGGGTCAGGACTGGTTATCATCAGTTGAGTGCTGCATAATGCAAATACCACATTTGCGGAATGATATTTTCGAAGAGGAAAGGAGAGAAGGAGAAGGAACATACAACAATATAATGAAGAAATCAAGAGTCAACCACAAATCTAAGTATACTCTTTGTTGGTTTCTTGTTACTGTTCATGTCCCATGAGTTTTTTTGACTTCAATGTTGGTAGTTTCAAACCGACTTATCTGTTGTTGTTATTATATTTGATTTTCTTTTATTCTTTTGGACCTTTCTTGCAATAATTGAATCGGAGATAATTGAATGTCAGGCAAGTTTAAAGCCGCGTTTGAAATAATGAACAGAATGCAAGAAGCTGGGATTCCACCCGACAAAGCTACATGTAATATTCTAGTGCAGAAGTGTTGTATAGCTGGGAATAAATCAGCAATTACTCATGTTCTCCAGTACATGAAGGAGAGTTCAATTGTTCTTCGGCGTCCTGTATTCTTAGAAGCACTAGAAGCTTTTAAAAGTTATGGTGAGACCGATCATCTCCTTCGAGAAGTAAATCCTCATCTTGCTTTTGAAGGCATTGAAAAAGAAAATGACTCCGAACAAACTTCTGACAATATCATCAAGATTATTGATAGGGAACTCATTATTAATCTTCTAGCAAAAAGGAATGTTGTAGCTGTAGACCATATATTAACTGGAATGACAAATAAGAGGACACAACTGAATTCTGAACTCATGTCTGCTGTTGTCCAAGCAAACTGGGCAAATAATAGGACATCTGGTGCCTTATTGGCATTTCAATGTTGTTTGAAGACAAATACAAAACTTGATAGGTCTGCATACATCTCCCTTGTTGGTCTCCTCATCAGAAATAAATCATATACAAATGTCTTCGAGATTGTGGAGAAAATGGTTAAGTCTGGTATTAACCTAGGAACCTATCTAGTTTCTCTATTGATACATCAACTTGGATGTGCTGGACTCTCTTCTATTGCTGAAAAGATTCTCCATTATTTCCCCAGTGAACAGAATGTTGCTACTTATACTTCTTTGATTGGTGCATATTTTCAAGCTGGGGAAGCCGATAAAGGTCTTGAGCTCTATTCAAGAATGAGAAGCCAAGGCATCCCTATGTCATATGGTACTTATCAAGTGCTGATTGTTGGTCTGCAGAAAACCGGAAGAATTTATGATGCTGAAATTTATAGGAAAGAAAAGAGAAGATTCGAGTACCATAATAATTCACATCAGAGTCTTTCAACAGAAGAAAATTTGTGCAACTGTCTATTCAATGGAACTTGAGCCTTGGAAAGTTGCTATTTGCCAATCCTCAGTACTGGAGTTCTCTAGAATGAGGAGTTCCGTGATTTCTGTACCATTTATTTGGTATGCAATCATGCTGGATTATATGCAACTCCCCTTATCGAGTTAAAGGTTGAAGCGATAAAGATATTTTGTGCGATGAGGCAAATATACCTTGGCTAAGCATGTAGGAAAGAAGCTTTCTTCGGCTCGGATGGAGTAAAGGTTAGTATTTGCGAACCACAAATCCTTGATTAATTTTTTTGTTCAACTCTTGCAACATAATTTTGTTTAAGTGTAATTTATCACTCAGTGACGAATATGCATATGTATGTTCTCATATTATACCAACTGAGAGAAGGTGGTAAAAGGGCACATATGTTTCTACATTAACATAAGAAAAGTGCAATATGTTTAGTGAATGCTTTTTGCGTAATTACCATTTGCAATTATGAACAAATAGTTACACGACTTCTTAATTATGAAATCTATGAACAAATATTTTCTGGCTTATGGATAATGCAGCTATTCATTCAAACTGTTACTGGTTATCAACTTCAATGTATTATACAGTGGAAGTAAAATATCCTTGTTTCAAATCCTTCCATGCCTTGTATGGAAGACAATACATTGTTAAAACATGATAATTTACAAGGGGAATCAACTTACCGAGGAAGATTTTTTTTATAATAAAAATATGTTTAATTCGATATGAAATAAGGATTTTAAGTGGTCGCCTGGTGCATGTTGGTGACCACTTCAGCTGAAATCTTGGCCAAAAGCTTAAGCTTGCGAGTGGTGGGTCAGCAATTATCTTACAACACAACATCCAGCAATCCCTGTTGGTGTTTATTCACTGCCTTGTTTAGAATATTTCATTCAGTTTTAAGTTGAATGGCATTATGGCTTAAAGCTATCTATCCACGTAGGCTCCTTCCTCTTGCTGCTACATAGACAACCATTTGACCATTGATTATAGACGACACAGCACAACTGAGCATTAAAGTCACTTTCATGAATATGCAGTTTGTTAAGCAATATATACTTGATGCACTATTTGGGGTGCGATCTCTCTGGAAATTTTAATTGCCCATCTCTTTTTGAGCGTTCGCCTGGGACATCATGTAACTAGCTAGAGAACAAATGAATGTTTTCGGTAGTTTCCATTTCATATCATTTTGCACTTTTTTGCTTTTACTTTTACACCCATTGTACACAGCATAGGGGAAATTAGATTAGTGCCACTCCATAAAAGCACTTGTACAAATCAATCTGAATGTTATTTTAGTAGAAAGGATTTCACATACTTAATATATATTTTCTAATTGAATCCTTATAATTAGTTACTAAAAATCGTAATGGGATTCAACAGGACTAGAAAACCAAACATATTTTGCATACAGATATGATAATGATTTCATATCTTATTCTTTTCTTCTAAAATTCCAATATTAATGGCCAACATCATAGCAATTTCAGAAATGAGAACAGAGACATGATCCTTTCACATTCTTCGACCTCCCAGCAACACCCTTCATCATTTTCTTGTTTTAGAGTCATGAAACCCAACAGTTAAAAAGTGTGTAATTTTATAAACTATTGAGATCCCTAGTTATTTTTTCTAGGTTTTTTTAAAAATATTTTGGACCCTCGAAACTTTGGTATTTAAAAAAAAGACATCTAAAACTTGATATTTCTTAAAAAGCCACCCAATTCTTCAAATTAGACTAAATTAGCCCCCTTGCTGATTTTGATCTAATCAACACCCGGTTTTCATTAATTAGTTATTAAAGTGAGGAAATGACTAATTACCCATCTAATTGCTAGTCATACTTACGGTCAGCGTTTCTTGTAGCTATCGGAGAGGATGATGAACAGGTGAAGAAAGAGGTGAAGGTGTGTAGAGGTCGAGGTGGGGAGGGGAGAGTGGAAGAAGAGGGTGATGGTGAGATTTGGGTTTGGGTTTGAGAGGAACAATGGAGGAAGGGGGTGAGATTTGGATTTGAGAGAGGATTGGGTTTGGAGAGGAGTTGTGGAGACGATTGGGTTTGAACAATGGAGGAAGAAGGGCGGGATTTGGGTTTGGGTTTGAGAGATCATTGGATTAGAGAGGGTTGATGGAGGAAGAGGAAGAGGGTGATGGTGAGATTTGGGTTTGGGTTTGAGAGGAGAAATGGATATATGAAAGGGTTTAGGAAAAATGTGGGAACGTGGGAAAATGGAAGTAACATAGAGAAGAAAAAGAGTCATGGAGATGAGGAGCAAAAGTAGGAGATAAAATTTCATTTGCTTATGTTTATTTACTGACGAGGAGAGATGGTGAGGAGAAGAGGAAAGAGAAGATGTGTTAAGGGTGATGTAGTAATTAAGCTATTAATTTAACCTTAGGTTACTTAACTAATATATTAAACTAATACTTGACTAACAGATGAACTTTTTTAGTTAGCAAAGAAGAATTGGGCGTCTTTTTTTTTAAATATTAAATTATGGGGTGTCTTTTTTGAAACTATTAAAGTTTTGGGGTTCAAGATAAAAAAACTTTTTTCTAACAACTGGAAATTACTTGGAACAATTGATTACATCAAAAAAAGAGAATCATGAAGCAATTATGGTTAATTACACAACCTTACATTTAAGTCGTTAGATTATGTTTCCCACAAGAAAAGAATATATTTATTCTTATATGGAAATAGTTTTAAAAATATTCAACATGGTAAATCAACAACAAAATCCCTATATGGTCAGATATTAGAATGCCCTTGTTCTATATATATCCGATTTGTTTTTTTTCCCCGAAACCCTTTGATACATAATATGGAGAAGTATCTACATAGCTTTTGCATGAAAAGCCAAGAACCTGTGAGGGATACGGTATTTTTCTGGAAGGGAATTGCGGAGACATGCCTGATACGTATTGCTTAAATATTAGATAGACAAGTGTTTTGTTTGTGTTGTATTATTTTCTAATAAAGAGGATTGATATCAGAAACCCCCTTGTACTATAAGGGATTGTGCACTATCACAATAAGCACTTGATCATATTTATCTAATTCCTTTGTACCTCTTTCTTTTGCCTCATTCAGATGGCAAATGCAGCTATCCACACCCTATTCCGTCCCTGTTTCCGTATGTGAAGTCTTTTCATTGAATATAGCAATAGCAAACATATTGTCAAAGAGCATGACTATGCACGTGTTGATTAACATGCATTCAGTTTCCATCCGTTTTGATTTGTTTTTAATTCCTTGAATTAGGATGTAAAAAGAAGTTTATCAAAAGCCACTTTAGGTGGGGACAACCTTGGAATTAAGCAGCATGGATTCAAAAAAGGGTTCTAAGGTGGGGACAATCACAAGCTAGGTAGCATGAATTCGAATATGACATTATACATATTTGCCAATTCACAATTTTTCAAGACTCAACTACGTGTTTGTTGAGTTGGAATATATATATATATATATATATATATATATATATATATTAATAAGTGTATTGCACGTGCGATGCACATTTATATATTTGTATTATAGAGAAGAAAATTTAGCAAAACATATCTCGGTCAATGTAGATATATATCAATCTTTGAGAATAGATGCATTCGCCGTCTTGTTATGTTATCGTGATTAATCAAATAAAATTAGTCTAAAAAAGAATAAAAATTAGAATTGAGATCTAATTTATCATCTAAAAATAAATGTTGAAAAATAAGAAAAATCAATTAGGGAAAAAACTCATCAATCATAAGAAAAAAGAAAATAAATATCAGAAGCATCTGTATTTGTTTGCCTTCATTGCCTATCCTTTTTCTCTCGTTCATCATTTTTCCATCCATTTTAAAATGTCTTTAAACAGTTCTATTTGTTTACGTGGTAGTTTAATGGAGGTAATTTTAACTTTTAATATATATATATATATATATATATATATATAGTGCGGATCCGTTAGGTGGGGTTCGTGTTTTTCAAGTTCACGGACTTTTTGTATGATGTCCGATCAACGATCCGACAATCCGTTTCGATCAAGTTGATCAATACATCTTAGATAGTGTTTTATAAGGAGAAAGAAAGTAGAAAAACTTATAAAGATCTTATGAGATTCTCTCTTTGTATTAATCAAACCCTGTTTAATTGTAAAGATTCTCTATATTCTCTTTTCTTGTAAATGACAAAAGTATTCAATTTTTATCCAAACATGAGGGACAAACAAAGTAATTATTCACATGGCATAAGTAAGCTGGATATGCCATGAGAGTAAATTAGCCTCCCTATGGGAGTAAATTTTTCGTATGATCGTCACCGTTCATCTTGATCTTCATGTTTCAAAACGATTTAACATTTTCATATGATATGGATAGTTTTTGTCCATTGATTTAGGTTTGTAAAATGTTATGTTTTCGGAAAATCGTTCTTTTGGTACAATCCAATGGATATGTAAAAGGCGTCCGAACAAAAAAATTTGGTATGCACATATATTGATACATGAAGATCAAGATGAACGGTGACGATCATTCGAAAAAATAATTTATCATGTTGTTTTTGTGTTGGGCGTAACTAGTTTAGTTACATTTGGGGAGTAAATTAGCCACTCCTTCCATACACACTCATTAAGTTGGACTATTTTATTAAGAGGAGAGGGAATCTTCTCACTTTTCTAGGTGTTGGATGACTTCATTTAGTGGTGCAAGAAATGTCATGATATCATTATCATTTTCTTGTAGGATGTCATCGTGAACTAAGGTGATGTCACTTAAGAAGTCAGCCTAAACACTTATGGTATGCTATGCAAATGGACGATTCACTCTATTCATTATGATCTATATATTTAAAACGGGTTGTGTACAAAAAAAATCATGCAATATGAAGTATTTTATGTATGCATCAAGTAGTTGCAAACTGAACAGTTCGTCGATAGTAGAACATTTGAGATTGGATGATGGGTGGTTAAGTGCTCAAGTCACATGAATTTTTATTCATAAGCATTTTTAGGACATGCACATTACGATGAACAATGTGGATCATCCATTTGGATAAACCCTCATGAGCTTTTAGGGACCACTTCTTTGGTTGCGACCTAAGGAGTCACGTTAAGGTCATTTTTTCCTACTCAGATACACAAATGAAAGAAATCAAAGTCTCAACTGTTATAGAAGACAATTTCCTCCTAAGGCAGCCAAAAAGTTCCACTTCATACCTTTTAATTCGATGCAACATCAATTATATTCATTCTCATAATCTAAAGCATATGTATATAAAATTTCTTCTATTTTTCAAGTTTTTTGCTTGCAGATCTTGAAACATATAACTGTATTACTAAGAACCATTACTTTTGTCTCCATCCAATGAAAGCCAAATTTTCATGTAAATGATAGGATTTATTGGTGTACATAGATTTTAAAGAATATAGATCAACATGAATGGTGTGATCATCCATCGAAAATACGGAAAGTGGATTTTTTGGGCGTTGTATGAGAAAATTTCGTCTTATAAAACCTATGGTTTTGTTCTCTCTCTATATATCCAGATAAGGGGTGGTGGGGTGTACTGAACGATAGCCCGAGGGTCGAAGTGTTGTCTTATTTTGAGTTAGTCTCTTAATCCGAAGCCTCCTTGTTGCACGCAAGCTTGTTACCGTGATGCCAAAAGTACGTTTGAGGGATTAGAGCTATTCAATTGTTTTGATAAGCCACTTGAGAATCTACAAGAAATAAAACTACCCCGAGATTATTGAATTATTTTTCAGAAGAAACTTCTACTTCTTCACCCTCTTATATTAGAAGTATGTTGGTAAAAAATAGCGATAAATATAAATTTTGAATGTATAGAACAAAGTATTCAAAATTGGAGAATGCTTGAAGTACCTACTAAACAAATATATTCTAGAGGCTCTTTCAATTTAATTTCTAGCTATTATGTTAAGACTAAAGAAAGAACTATGTTAGTTGCTTGAACTAAAAAAATTCTTCAACTTCTAAACAAAAAAGATATTGAAGTTATCAAAACTAGTTCTAAATATCATTATCTGCATTTAGGTTTAATTCAAGTTTCTGTTAAGTCTTTAATAGGGTCAAGACTTAATGCTTTTATACTTATTTGTCTAAGAGATTGAAGACAAAAAATTTACAGGCTCTTTACTCGGCATTATCAAAGCAAGTCTAAGTGATGCCCTCATACTTTTCAACCGTTTTTCCATATTTTGTTGAAACTTTAACGGACCCAACGATTTTAAAAGTTTTGACCCTTAATTTATAGGCATTAGGTTTTGACATGGATTTTGTTTCTAAAAATATTGTAGTTAGTTACTTTTACGATTCTATTGAAGGTCCTGAATACGGTCACACCTCACTGCTTCACCGTGTAATAACGTCTGAAAAAGGAGTAATTATTTTGTTTCTCATAAATATGAGAAATAATACGTTGTTTCTTAAACCTTTGAAATTAAATCTAGTGAAGTTGCCAGAAAATTAGACTCTTAGCCAGGCTAATCCTGGTAAACCTTTAGAAAACGTTGATACACAAAGCATAATTGATCACCCTAATAGTGATGTAGATTATTAAGAAGGATCACCGTTGAATCCAAGAATATCTTTAGGAAGAATGTCTGTCTCATCTGTTTCTTTTAGTGATTATGAAAGAGTGAAGGTTGAAGATATTAATTTACATTTGATGGATTGTCCTTTGATATTTATGTTAATAATAATAATTAGGGTAGATTGTTGAAAAATCCCGACCCAGCCCAAACATGTTAAAAAAAACCCGGTATTTTGAGAATAGGAGGGAAGGGCCTACTATTTGAAAACTTTGTGAAAAACCCCGTGGCCTATTACAAAGCAGGCCTGCTAGCATTTTATATGGGGAGTGACGACAATACCGTCTCTTCAAATCTGCCGCTTTCAAATTTCTTCTCATTTCTCACTTGCAAATATCTCTCTCGTCCCTGAAAACCCTAACCCCTACCTTGTCGTCGCTGCTATTATCGTCGACTATTTTCGTCATCTGCCCTTCGCCTTCTCCTTGACCACATCGACCGCCGCCCCAACTCGTCCCCCAACTCATTCTCCTAACTTGCCGTACCATCTCACAGAACCATCGCCTCCCTATCAAGCAGCCACCCAATCGACTGTCAATTGATTCCCCGCATTGTCGCCGTCCCATCGATCTCCGTCCCGAGCAGCATATCATCACCATTCCTGAGTTCAATGGCTTGTAACTTCCAGAAAAAGTCGGTCAATCCATTAGCGTCGAGTTCAATGTCTCCAAAGGAGAGGAAAACGTCGATTAAATCGACGGCAGCTGACGAAGGAAAAGGTATAATTGAGACTCTTTTGTATGATCTTGCATTGCATTTTGAAGTTGATTATTTTCTTAAATTTTTTAAAATCATCGGTTGATTTTAAGTTTTAATAAGTAGATGAAGAGAGACTGTTACCTTTACATTTTTGGTCTGGGTATGATGTTTTCAATTAGAAATGGATGTTGCATATTGTCATTTAGTTTATTTTAGTCTGGCTCAATTACATGTAATAGTTAGGGTATGTTGTTGCTAAGATATGGATGAAAGTGAGCACTTGTCTGTAACATCTAAGCAGTTGCCTGTAATATCTAAACAATTCCCTGTAATCTAAGATGTTATGTCTTTTTTTTTTAAATTCACCATGATCATGCTACTTGTTGCTAAGATATTACATGCAAATTATTTGATATTACAGTCAAGTGTTTATATGATGCGTGATGCATGAAAATGAACACTTGCCTCTAATATCTACAAAAGTTGTATGCAATATCAAAGTACTTGTATGTAACATCCAAACAGTTGCCTGTAATATTGAAACAGTTACTTACAATTTTCAGTTTAATTAACTGATAGTTATGTTTTAATGTTGAACTTTGTTTTTCAGTAAAAGGAAGTGTTTACCGCCGAAGACCAGACTGAGACGCTGATACGTCCAGCCTGAATTTGGGGGCACATGCATAAGTTTGATCCATTTACCTCTCTGAAGATACCAAGTTGATTTATGACACCATATATCGGAGATTTGGATAGATACGACCGATGTAGCTGACTTTTTTTTATTGATTGTGAGGACGTATCTTTCCTGCAGGCGCAAGCCCCTGCAGTTAATTACGTTATCATGAATGATAACAACTTTCTGCTGCTCCAAGTTTTGTCTCGTGTATCGTGTTATAGGTTTTTGTTTATCTGAATTGCCCTTGGATTGTATACAGAGACTAATTTTTTCGTCGTCCGTAGGGCGCAAATTAGTTCAAACCTGTATATATTTTGGAATTTTGAGTTCATGCTATATCTTAGTTTGCCAATGAGAGTGAACGTAGGTTGCATTTCTCACATTTGTGAGGTCCATCCGTTCACGGGTACTTGGGTTTGATCTAAAGATCGTTAATCTTGTTTTAAATTAAGGTCAACTTAGATAACAAGGACATAAATTTAAGAATATATTCTATGTTGATCATTAGATCATATATGAATCATAAGTTTCCATACCCGGTTTATTTTACTAAGTCTTCAAGCTTTGGTTTGGTATCATGTACGCTTGCGTACCGTGGATGCGCATGGCATCAGCGCACGCGCATAACACGGGGTGCACATGCCTTTGCATAGTTCTCAATGTGACTTAACTTTATTTGAAGTCAGTGCGTGCGCACGTGTTTTTCACATGTACGCAGAGCATCACTTTCAGAGGAGAGTGCTATTGACTTATGCGTACATGCATAGCGCGTGGTGCGTATATCCTTCTAGAAACTGCTTTCTACTTGCGCACACGTGTATAGCACGTAACGAAACACATGGTACAAATTTTAGGGAGTGCGCCCAAGGTTAGGATGCATCCTTAATTTTCCAGAAGGCTTTTGCTTTCAAAAGACCGAAGTCCATTCTCCATTCTTTGTGCCACACGGCACCGCGTTTCCATGTTGGTGCGCACATCTATTGGGTGCGCTCTAATTTTCTTTTTGCATAGGACACCGCTCTATGGGAAAACCATATTTTCAATGAAGCCAAACCTTCGATGATTTTCCTTGAGTGCGCATGCCCCTTTTCTAAGGTGCGCATCATGAAGAAAGCAAAGGCTTTCGATTAAGCGAAGCTTCATAAGATGATTTTTCATCAAAGTTTTTTTTTTGGGTGCGAATATATGTTCTTATTGAGAACCAAGGTTCTATGAAGTCTATGCTTCATATCATGATGATTGTTTACATTCTTTTGGATGGCAAATCGAATTTTCCCCCCTAAGATCTTTAGATCTTGCAAAGAGCCAAAGCTCTATTTGACAAGAGAGAATTTTAATCTTTTTCTTTACCTTAGTTGATGCTAGGGTTTTTTTTGAAGAGGAAGATGGAGGCGGAGACCTTGAGAAATTTTATCTCGGTTGAAGATGATGATGCTGATAATAATTGTGGCCATCTCTTTTTTCTCTTCTCCCTAGGGGTTCCTTTTTATAGGCAGACAATTGTTAGGGTTTGTTGCTAACTATATAATTTGAAAAATTCTAAATTGATTTGAATTGATTTATATCAAATTAAGGTGCAAGCGCACCATTGGATCGTTGATCCTAACAGCCTTTTATTAAGGAGCTTATCAAGGGAATATTTCCTTCCAACACATGCGTCAATGGGGTGCGCTTGCACACCATCAGGAAGTGCGCACGTGCTTTGCACGGGTCGCAGCCCATCAAAAGTTTAGCTTCTGCATACGTGCATTGCATAAGACGCAGCTTATCAAAAGCTTGGCCTATTCGCACGTGCTTTGCATGGGTCACATCACATCAAGAGCTTAGCCTATGTGCACGTGCATTGCACGTGTCACATCGCATGAAGGGCTTAGCTTATGTGCACGTGCTTTGTACGTGTCGTATCGCACACGCATGGTACTTATGCCAAGTAGGCAACTGATGAGTGCGCCCTAATTGGGCGGGAACAAATGTCCCTCCGGTGCACTCACATGCCTTGCACGTGTGGGTAACATGTCAAGCTTTGCACTGTCGGATTTGCCTCGAGATTAGGGGAATCTGAACTGACCCCACAATGCTATAAATAGGGCCTTGGCCTTTCATTGAGGCCGCGCCTCTTTCTCTCTTGAATTTTTGAGAATTCATTCTCAGAGCATTGCGCTCGCGACGAAGCTTTAGCTTCTTTTAGACGAAGGTCAAATCAAGAAATTTTTCTTGAAACGTCCCATCCTTTAGTAAGTACACATGCGCACTCCTACCTTTGCTCTATTATGAACACATCATGAAGCATTTGCCTCTGTTTAATTGGTGTGCACTCTTTGGGTTGCACATCTGTATTTAGAGCGCACTCCTTAGGATTGCGCATCTATTACTTAGAAAAATCTTTGGATTTTATAGAATGTGTGCTCTAGGTTTTGATCTTTAATGGGTCATCTTTGACCTAGCGTCTTTTAGCTATGAAGTTAGAGACTCCATACTGTTGAACTTACAGTGCTTTCTGTATTTTTGAGCTGATGGGCCGAGCTGTACTGACGATCAATGTGAAGCCGTGTTGCATCGCTTTGAGGATCATTGTGGGCGTTTGCTCCCTTATCGTTCTTCCATGTTGCAGATGATTTTTAAAGCCATCTGGAATGCTAGGTCTGGGCTTTCTGAGGCGTGGTCGCTCCAAGTACTTGATTAGGCTAAGGACAAGTTGTCACGGCCCGAAATGGCACGTGATTGGCACTTGAATCATATGAATTCTATAGGACCCCATCTAATTCAAGTAAGCCAAGAAATCCCAGAAATCTAAACCATTTTAAGAAAGAAGTGAAGAAAACATGTTTTAAAGCAAGTGGTTTTAAATAACATAAGCCGAATATGCATTTTTAAAATCTCAAGTCTTTTCTGAAAATTTCGGCAGTGTTTCCTTTGTAAATACTGGCCCCAAAAGGGTACAACATGCATAATATGAGTAAAGGCATCCCCAAGCGGGAGCTAGCTCTTCGTCAATTGACGGTCACAACCACGCAAGCAATATAATATACAACGCCGAAGGGCGAGGATGAAAAATCAAAAGGAAACTCAAAATCAACATGAAAACTATAATAATACAATGCGCGACTTTAAGGTCGAAAGAATATACACTGGTCTCTAAGTCAAATAAATATACATGTCTGGTTGATGGAGTTACTAGATACAACCGAATATAAATAAAAGGACAAGGGTGGCTACGATGCGAGTGGACTCACCTACAAAAGCACACCCGGAATGGAAGCGGTGTGCCAGAAAGCCGCAACGAACCTGTACGGCAAAACCTGCAAGAAACTGTGGCACAACGGGGGTGAGTTGCCAACTCATGAGTAGAAAACATCAACGAGAAGAAATCACATGTATGACTCAATCCTAGATCATACGATCAAAATATATCCTCAAAATGATAAGGTCTGAAGCATGATAAGGTGGCAAGGGTAAACATCTATACATAAGTGTAATCCCATGTGCTCGTGTCAGTGCCTCAGGTAGTAATATATCATAAATATGATGTATGAATGCATGAAAACAGAATACATGTAAATGAAGAAACTGTTTTCATAATAAAGTGAGATTTCTGTATATTAAAACGAGGTATCATCAATGAATCAATATAAATCAATGTCTAGTATCGACACAAAACATATATCCAATATCCAATATCTCGGGCTCCGGCTATCCGGACTGACCAATATCATAAAATCTCAAATACCTCAAATATCAATATCTAGGGCTTCGGCTATCCGGACTGGCCCCTGGGCTCCGGCTATCCGGATTTGCCCAACTCCGATCGGTATCCTCCGGATATCCGTCGAGTCACAATACAATCACCGGTCAGCAACGCTCCTCTGTCATAGGCTCAACGCCGATCAACTGCGATCTTCTTGCCCCTGGGTACCGCACCGGGTCCACCATGCACCCACAGACGGTTCCTACTCCTCGAATTGGATGTATGATATCGCTCAAGAGCCGAGAAAACTCATAGTGGACAATCTCAAATCATATCATGAGAAAACCGCAACTTTCATTTTAAATTGATAATCAGTTTTATAAAATCTCGCGGTTTCTCCAAATCCATAAATCCCATGGAAAACCCAAATCTCGAGAATAAATAACAATGAATTTAAAAGTATTGGGCTCCAGCAAATCCGGACTGGCTCTAAATAATAATGCATGAAATAGCAAGTAATAAATGCAATGTCTAAACTAGCATATAAAAGCAAGTACGCTAATACCATGTCGAAACTATCAGCTAACAAGCTATGTCAATAGAATAATATTCTCTAAAGTGTACGTGACATGGCAATTGCCGATGGTGTGTGTGAGCTGGCAAGTAGGTGTACGTGGAACATACGCATCATCGGTAATGGTGATGGTGTCCTGAGAGCATGATTTCATTAATAGCATATGAAAATACAACATGAGCATGCAATGCGATGCGAGCAGTAAGAATATGCGGGAGCTGAATAACAAATACAACAATAATGAATATGCAATAATATAAACGAGTCTACAAATAACTACAGGTCTAACTAACAGACTAATCATAAGGGTTAGGAAAAACCACCTAAATCTGAGTCGATTCATATATATATAATAGTCGGTGATCCCGTCTCAATAGTATCCCATACGATACCCTATATAATATGACATGCTCGAGTCAAGAGTGCGGATCTATCATCAATATAGCTCGTACGGTAAATCCATCGTACGGCATCCCAAATCTGGGTACGGGTCAATTCTCGCATTATCTCATTATTCATCTGGTATCCTTTTCATCATACATCATGATCTGGGGGTACTGATCTACGTCTAGTACATACTGATACCATCTACATATATGTATGCGTGTGTATGAAAACACTACGCCTAAAGACCCGCTAATAATATCATGTCGTATCTCATAATACGAACCAATCACATTACCGGCCTCCTGGCATCAAGCCCAAACTCATCGACTCATCTCCAAGTACCATGTACTATCCTTATCATCCATGTATATATATATATATATATATATATATATATATATATATAGTCCCATACCCATGTGTATATATATATACACATATCCCCATATACGCACAATAATAAAATGTATGCAAGTGTGTGCGCGTGTGGGTGTAATCTTTAATCTAGGGTTTCACGACTAAGAAGCTAAACTAAGTTACTTCTAATTACACTAAAACTATATCATGCACATCTATAAACCATCATGATCGACTAATAATCTCGCAATACACAATATATCATATATATAACGAATATCATATTCTATACTACGAACTGCGGGAGTGCTATACGCCATCCACCCGACTTCCCCCGTAGATATATATCTACTCACCTTGATCTTCGCTTGCTGGGGTCGATGACGCCACGCTCTCCTCGTCGTCTCGAAATCCACATGGGGTACCTACATGTATATCACATGTCATCGTAAATAGAAATCGCGTACGAAAATCAAATCGGCACGCGTATCGTTCATAGGTCAAAACCTATAGTCTCGCATGCAAAAACACAACCAATAACCCTAGTCGTTGACGTTCAAACGCCACATGACGGAATACAACATCAAATACCAAAAATCAAGTTCAAACGAAATCGCAAAACAAAGCAGCAACTCAAGAAAAAGGTCACAGATTTTACCTTAGGTCAAATTAGCAAATTTTGCATATGCCAAGGGTCTAGATTACAGATAAAGGAGCCACAGAACCAACACGAGGCACAACAACCATAACCTGGCCGCAATTTGCGGCCGGGATGAATTAATTTGCGGCCGGGATGAATTAATTTGCGGTTTGGGTGCCTTGAGTAGGGGCTCGGGTCTTGGGGTTAGCTTCCTTGGTGCCTGCTTATCTCTCAGTGTTTGCTAAATAAATTTCAGAGTCCCCGGGTGTTAGCAGATTTCAATTTCCCTACACAATTCTCACAAAATACGAATATCGGGGATTTCTAAGTTCGCTAATTGGGGTTCTAGTCTCGGGTTTTGGTGTTAAATCAATCACCACAGGGGTTTAAGGTCACCATTAAGCTTCACTTATACCCTAGGATTCAATTCAAACCCCAAACCTTTTCTTGAAATTTCAAAGTTCGCTAAACTACACAATATCGATTCTAAACTTGTATGGATACTTAAGGAATTGAAATACTAATCTAATGGTGCAGAAATTACCTCATTTGGCAACTCAAGAAATTTCTTGAGTTGCCCCAAGTATCCAAAATCTTTCCTTTCTTGGTCCAAAGTGTAGCTTGTGAGCTTGTGCACATTTTTAATGAAGTGGGGATGAGGTTTTAAGGTTGTTTTGAGGGAATGAAGAGGAGGTGGAGATGGGGTGTTACCATGGGAGCTCAAGGAAAAGATGAAGGATGAAGTGAAGAGAGAATGAGAATGGCCAAGTCAAAGGAGACCCCCTCACCTCTCTCTCTCATGCCTATACCCAATTTTCTAATGTTTTCATTTTCTTTTCTTTTCTTTATCTTTTCTATTCTTCTCACTTAAATTTTAAAACCATGCATGATAACAAGAAGGAAACCATGAAAGAAAATGTAACAAGTGTGAAAAATGACTTAGTGCATGCAATGTGCACAAAACTAGCTTAATGCACGATTAGCGATATTTAATCGCGATTAGCATTAAAATAGTGTATAATAAATTATAAAAATCTATAATTTGCCTAAATCACATAAAAACACCCTCATTTCAGTAATTCCTAAAATTTTCTGAATTTTTCCCGAATTTATCGGTATTTAATTATACCGCCATATTAAATTATTCATTAAATTTATTATTTAATTATAAAAATTCCCAAAAATAATATTTTATTTTTCTGAAATGTTACACAAGTACACTCGGTCTATCTGATGGGCTTGATTTCTGAGAACCGGAGGGATCACACGACAACTCTGCTGCACTGGATTTATCAGCAGAAAGCGATAATATACTTGTACCGTGCCAAACAAGTTTCAAGTTTCTCATTCTCTGCTGATATTGCGGGGTTTTCTCTTAGGTTAGGATAATTTCTCATTCCGGTGTCAGATAATCCTTTATGTTACATTCCATTGAAGCTCATTGATTTGCATCGATGAGTTGGGTTGATGGATAGGCACTGTATTGTCATACCATTTTCAGTGCCAGATATTTATCAGTTATCAACATTTCAGTAGAAAAGTATTGATATATATTATCTACTACAGGAAAAATTCCCCAGGTTGTAGAAGTGGTTGGAGCATCTCTGTAACCACCAGAAATTGTAGCATATTTGAAGAGCAGAATTACTCCATATAGCTCATTAGCTTACATTTTTAAAGCTCGTTTCAGCCTGTAAGATCTGTACACATCATGAACACTTCTTATGCTGAGGCCAACCTCATCTAGTTGTTTTAACGTTTTCAAATTCTTTTCCAATCTAACCATCTATGTTTTTGCACATCAGGTTCAAGATTGCTGTTCCAGAAGGATTGAGAAAGCATAGATTGCAGTGGATTAAGGATCTTTTTTGTCCTAGTATAGGCGGCTAAAATCTATGCTGGAATAGGTACAAGATCTTTTGATTAGATCTAATATACTCTTAAATGATAGAAATTTTGTCATCCAAAAGTGGGTTATATTTATGATCTTGTCAATTATGGATACAAAAAAATGGGCAGCTTAGCACTTCCATTAAACAGGCGTAAAAGGGGTAATATGTGGCTGCGGACAACAATGCACACAGCTAATAAGCCCTGAAACCTTCATTAGACATCTGCTCGAAACCTAATTTTGGACATCGGACGTCTGACAATTTGTCTACAGTCAAATGTATGATGTAGGGTTTGTAAACGTCAAGTTATCAACTAGCTGTATTGACCAAAGGAAGAATCAATTATATGGATAAAGTAAGAAAAGTTTGTTGGATGTATTAATTGATCAAGGTTTAAATTTTAAGTATCACAAAATATAATGCAAATGATGCTGACTTGGTTTTCTGCTAGAGACACATATACAAGATGCAGAAGGCAGGTATTCAGTATGGAATGTGAACGGACACACATATGACATATTGAAACCATGTTAAGAAAGTATTAGCATCCAATACGTGCCTGTCACGACCCAAATCAGGAATATGACCGGCACTTAATCACGCAACGTTTAAAAGCGTAACGTAATTCAAGTAGGCGGAAACCCATAATCTAAACCGTGAAATAAAGTAGAGTGGTAATATTGTTTCAAAATATCAATTTTAAAAGAAGAAGAGTTATATCAAACCTTTTTAAATCTCAAGTTGTTGCTAAAAGTTTCGGCAGCATTTCCTTTGTAAAAACTGATCCAAACCGATACATAAGTAATATATATAAAAGCATCCCCACTTGGGAGCAATCTCACGTCTCTAGGCGGAACTCAAACGCATAGCAGCTATAATAAAGGAAACAACATTTACAACATAGCACAAAAGTCGGCTCACACGAGCACGATACCCAGAATCAAATATAATACAATCTCTCAGTCTCGTCTCTAAGTCAATACATGCATGTGATAGATGGAGTATACTAGATACAATGAAAAGAGTTCAAAGTAGAAGGCACCTGAATACTCGCAACCCACATACAAAATATATCACGCCCAAAAGTAACGGTAGCAGTTGCAGTAGCAAATGTAGTGTGCCCCACCGTGACTACACTGAGGATCGGCCCTGCAAGACACTGTGGCACAACAGGGGTGAGTTGCCAGCTCGTGAGTAGTAAATAACATCATGCGTGGTAATCGCAAGTATGAACGTAGCAGCGACAAATCCTAAGTATGAGATTATGATGGCATATATAAAAGTATGGATGCAGCATAAATAATGAGTAAAGTATAACACCAGGGTGTAACAACTATATGAAACAGAGCATGTCATAATAAGTTCTGAATGTGGATTACAACAGTGGTACCATCGGTAAATCATCATAAAACCGGTGTCAAGCATCGACACTCAAAATCCCAATATCTCAGCCGCCATCATTCTGATCGGCCATCATATCCATCTGATCATATAACTCCGGTCGGTATCCTCCGGATATCCGCCGAGTTTTCATACAATTACCGGTAGGTAGTGTTCCTCTGCCGGGCTCAATACCTTTCTATACGATCTTCTTGTCCTGTGATACCGTACTGGGTCCACCATGTACCTGCAGACGGTGCTTCCTCACTCCTCGAATCAGGTATACTCATCACTCAAAACCGAGAAAACCCATGGTGGACACCAAATATCATATCAAGGGAAAACCGCATTTTTAAATAATCCAAGTTTTTTGAATATGTTCTTTGCGGTTTCCCAAATTTATGAAAAGAAAATTGAGATCTCGCAAAACATCATATAAGAATATGGTAATTATAACAATGTGCATGATATTGACATGATGCGTGCTAGTAAAATAAACGAGAATCTAACTACCAAATTAGACGTAATACAATATAGTTATTCATGGCCAGTTCAATAGTGTGCGTGGCATGACAATTACCAACGGTGTGTGTGGACATATGAATCAGTGCACATGCGACATGAACCATTGGTAATGGTGCAAGTGTCCTAACAAGGATATGTCAATGCATAGCAAGTCATGGGATGCACATTATAATACTTATGCGCAATTATGAATGCATATACATATAATTATAATTAGAATCTAGCCATCGACGCTTAACGTCATCCAGGCGATTCCTCCGTAGATGTTAAATCTACTCACCCGAACGGCCTCAAGCTACTCGAATTCGATCACCCTCTTCCTTTTTCTTGCAGCGTCCGAGGTCTCCGCAACCGATCCTAGTATCGAACAAAAACCTTAACACATGAGGCTAAATAATTCTGATATGACGTACACACACACTACACGAACAAACCAACTCCCACAAGTTATTTTTAGTTATATGTATGTCCTAGAGGCCATTATTATACATGTGATGTATATTATAGTGTATGCTTAGACATATATAGGGATGACTTTCTTGCTCGACATGATAGTATGCTATCTGGTTACTCTTTATCTTAACATATACACTTATTGTCTCTCTATTACATATTGATAAAGCCCTTAGGATGAGTACTTGACTACCAGGATTATGATGCAGATCATACTAGTGGGGCAGAGGTAGTCGGTAAGTACATCTTTCAAATGTTCCTAGTCGTGAGAGTATCGAAACGGGACATCGATATTCCAGAGTAGACTAGCGTATACGCTTCTCGACCCATGTGATGGGCAATGGATGATCCCATATCCATTGGTGTTTGACATCAGAGATGGTATACGTGTTCTCAGTGGAGACTGGGTACATTGAACGGACTCGTCGAGAACTCCTAAATTGTATTATACCTTTCGTCAGATAGCAGTTCTCCGGTGACACTGGTACAGGTTAGTCCGTCGACCCAAGATCGTCATAGAGTCTTGTGTAATTCCCACTGTGCTTTGATTTCCACCTTACCACGTTCAAGAGATCGTGCAAAACGGTGATTTTTGGGTACATGCCCGAGTCACATGGAGGCAATGAGCGATATGAGAGGATTTTGTCTCTCCCGGTTACTGCCTGCGTATTGACGAGTCTTTAGAGTCCTACACGGAGGTTTCCTGGCTCAGGCGAAACAAAGTAGGAGCACATATGTGATCTGTGCGGGACCGAAATTAATGCGCGTATGTGATACCGTATTCTATTCTCGCGATATGTGATATCGGTCGGTTATATGTGATATAGCCGGGCTATCGAATCAAGTGTTGATTCGATAAGTTGATACATATGATATTAGCCGGTTATATGTGATATACCGGATTATTAAATCAAGTGTTGATTTGATAATTTAATGTATAATTATATGTATGATATATTAACATACATTGACTAATATTAGCTCACTTGAATATTTCTTTTTCTCACTTGTGACACATTTAATATATATGTGATATATGTTATTGTGTCATGCTTGTTTATATATGCAACATGGGTGTATGAGACTCACACCATACTTATCATAATGGTGGGTTATTATTTATTTTAAGCAATTCAAAATTAGTTGGAAATTGTCATGCTTGGAAGCTTGGAGAAGTTTAAGGCATCTTTGACTTAGTCCATTAATTTTGTCTCACTTGAGATATTTATTAACCCAACCATTATCTTAAACCATGGTTTAGTCTCTACAAGAGTTAGTATGAGATATTATTTCATCATGGTTGTTATTCTCACATCATTGATTCACCATTCCATTCTCAACTTCATCTTCTTCTTCATCTCCAAAAAGCTTTCTAGGTTTTGAGGAGGTGAAGAATCCTAGTGAGAAAAATAAATCTAAAGTGAGCACAAATCCTACTTCATCATCCTCTACTAGACTAGCCATTTAGTTTAGGGTGTTTGCTTCACTAATATCTCATTAGTGAAGAGGTAGGTTGGGTTAGAGTCTCCTCGATGTAGATCATCTTCGGTCTCGAAGACTTCAAGCATGCTCGTTCATTTCGCTTTGTGAAGCCTATCTTCAGTCCGGGAGATCACTATTTGGAGCGAAGGGACTTTTACACGGAGCTGAGGGACTTTTACACGGAGCTATTGAAGTGAAGGACCGGTCTACAAAGGTTGTATTTCTTGTTCACTTTCTATGTAAAATTGTTTACATTCTAGTTAGCTCCTAAAACTCTAGCTAGATCCTTGGTTAGGTTGTTTGGCACACTAGAAATTTTAAAATACGGCATGTTTGATGCCTTCCGAGACCTTGGGGAAGTGCTAAAGAACCCTACAGTTATCACGTGTGAGCTTAGCGTGTTAAACGTGTGCAACATCTAAGACTACCCCTAAGGACTGTTAATCACGTAAAACGAGAACCGGAATGTCCGTATCGCACGTTTACATATCGCCTAAAATATGGTAAAACGGTCCCAGATTTTTACATAGGCACAATTAGATAAAGTTGCACATTCTAGAGGCCTAATTGGAGTTCCAGAGAGCACTCGACAAAAATTCACACCCAATCTCCCCAGATAGGCCGCAAATTGCGGACATAAATATTAAATTGGCGGCCAGAATTTGGAGGAGAGGGCTCAGGTTTTGAGGGTATATTCCCTAAGACTAGCTCCCAGTAATTGCAACTTCTCTCAGAAGTCTCTGAGTTGATAGCAGATTCTAATATGAAACCCTAATCTTAACTAAAACTAGTTTTGACACTAAATTAAAACATTGAGGTGGTTTAGTGAAAACTTAGTGGTTAAACGAGGATATTTAGCTACCAAAACCCTCTATCTAATCTAGATTAGGTCATAACTAACCTAAGAACTCTTATAACCCCAAAAACCATCTTAAGTCTAGATATCACAAAACATAAACTCTAGTTAAGATTAGGAGTTTGATTAAGCAAAAACTTGTTGACACGAGCTTTCTAGAGCATACATAAGGGTTTTGATCCTTACCTCACCAAGACTTGAAGGAAACCCTAACCATGCAAAGCTTCAAGACTCTTAAGAGGCTAAACCATGATTAAGGTGAGGGTTAATGATGGTTTTGTGGTGATTAAAAGCTTATTTGTTATGGGAAAATTTTCCAAGAGAGGAGGTGAAAGGGAAAAAGAAGAAGAGAGAGAAAGGATTAGGATGAGAAGGAGTGAGAAAAGGGAGGAGAGATGGCTTATGAGAGCCATGCCCATATTTTCTCACTTCATTAAATGTCCATCACCTCCATGTCTCCTTCATCATTTTCTTTTCTTTCCTTTTTTTTAAAACTTTAATTACTTAAAATAATTTAAGAAGCAAAATAGATGGGGTCAAGTTGTCATACCTACAAAAATATGTTTTAGCTTAAATTAACATATTGTTAAAACTAGATTAGCATAGCATATGTGTGCATATATAACAAAGTACATAAATAAATAAATAATTGACTAAAAATATGTGAAAATAATTACTAAGGTTTATAGAAAACCCATGTCATAATGCTTAATTTACGTATAATTAGTTTTAATTACGTTTTTAGAAAGTTGCAATCTTCCCTCCTTAAAGAAATTTGGTCCCCTAATTTAACTCAAATCTAACTACGCGTACTTTCGAAGAGATGGTGAAATTTCTTCCGCATCTCGCCCTCGGCTTCCCATGTGACTTCTTCGCTGTTCGGGCCACGCCATAGAACCTTCACGGACGATAAGGCTTTCAACCGTAATTTCTTCACCTGCCGGTCCAGGATGACTACCGGCTGCTTGGTGAAGGAAAGATCACGTTCCAGCTGGATCGTCCGATGCCGAATCGCGTGAGAAGGGTCATGAAGGTACTTGCGAAGCATCGATACATGAAATACGGGATGTACATCCGGAAAACTGGACGGAAGTGGTAGACGATAGGCAACGATACCGACTCGCTCAAGGATCTCGAAGGGACCCACATATCTGGGACTAAGCTTCCCTTTCCTTCCAAATCTCATCACTCTTTATCGGAGAGACCCGTAAGAAAACACGATCACCCACTGCGAACTTAAGTCTACGACGACGACGATCGGCATAAGACTTCTGTCTGCTCTGGGCTGCTCTCATCCTATTCTGGATCAACTGGATCTTCTCTGCAGTCTTCTGGACTAACCGCGGTCCCAAAATTCTTCTCTCGCCGAGCTTGGTCCAACAGACTGGCGATCGACACTTACTCCTATACAACGCCTCGAAAGGTGCCATCTGAATCGTCTCCTGAAAACTGTTATTGTAGAACTTTATCAAGGGTAAGTGATGATCCCAATTGCCACCAAAATCTAGTATGCACGCTCGGAGCATATCCTCGAGAGTCTGTATAGTCCGCTCTGACCGACCATCGGTCTGCGAATGGAAAGCGGTGCTAAAACTCAAACGGGTACCCAAAACCTCTTGAAGTTTCTGCCAAAGACGGCTGGTAAACTGAGTACCTCTGTCGAAAACAATGCATGTCGGAACGCCGTGTAGCCGCACAATCTTATCAATATATAGCTGAGCATACCGAGCAAACCTGAAAGCGGTCTTCAATGGAAGAAAGTGAGCCGTTTTCGTCAACCGATCTACAATCACCCAAATAGAGTCATACTCTCGACTGGAACAAGGTAGATCCACAACGAAATCCATGGAGATCTGCTTCCATTTCCACTCCGGAATGGGCAAAACCTGTAACTCTCGCGCCGGTCTGTGGTGTTCAGCCTTGATTTGCTGGCAAGTCAAGCATCTCGAAACGAAATTTGAAATATCTCTCTTCATTCCTTCCCATCAGTAGACATCTTTCAAATCACGATACATCTTGGTGGAACCCGGATGAACTGTGTATGCTGATTGATGTGCCTACTTTAGGATGTCGTGTCTCAGCCTCTTAGAATCGGGTACACATAGACGAGTCCTAAATCATAGCACTCCCTGGCCATCAATCACGAACTCCGAATCTCTTCCATGCCGAACCTGCTCCATAAGACAAACGAGCATCATCAGACTGTGCCTTCCGGATGCGATCCAGTAAAAGTGGACGGGCGCAGACATGGGCAAGCTGTCCTCCTGTGGAAGTGAACTCAAACTGTACTCCGCTGTCGCATAAGATCTGCCAATCTATAGAAAACCGTCTCTGAATTGCGCTCAAGTAGAACAAACTACCTCCAGGCCTCCGACTCAAAGCATCAGCTCCTTGTCCGGGTGATAAAGGATTTCACAATTATAGTCCTTTACAAGCTCCATCCAACGACGCTGCCTCAAATTCAGATCCCGCCGCTGGAAGATGTACTTTAAAATTTTGCGGTCCGTAAAGATCTGACACGACTTGCCGTACAAGTAATGTCTCTAAATCTTGAGCGCAAAGACCATCACGGTCATCTTTAGATCGTGGGTGGGATAGTTCTGCTCGTGCTTTTTCAACCGTCGAGAAGCATAAGCGATGATTCTGCCGTGCTGCATCAACACACAACTTAGACCCACTCGAGAAGCATCACAATAAACAACACAGTCGTCTGAGCCTAAAGGCAAAGATAGAACTAGTGCAGTCGTCAAACGAGTCTTCAATTGCGGAAAACTCTGCTCACATGCCTCGGTCCAAAGAAACGGAACTCCTTTCCGGATCAGCCCGGTCAGCGGTGCAACGATACGGGAGAAATCCTGCACGAAACGGCGGCAATAACCAGCTAAGCCCAAGAAGCTGCGAAACTCTTCACTGAAACGGGTCTGGGCCAAAGCTGTATGGCCTCGATCTTCTTCGGGTCCACTCGTTTACCATCGCTCGTAACCACATGATTCAAGAAGTCAACACTGTCAAGTCAGAAAGTACACTTCAAGAATTTAGCAAACAATTGGTGCTCTCTCAATATCTGCAATGTAATCTTCAAGTGCTGCTTATGCTCCTCTCGATTCCTGGAGTAGACCAGAATGTCATATATGAATACGATAATAAACTGGTTGAGGAATGGCCTGAAGATTCGGTTCATCAAATTTGTGAACGGTGTCGGGGCATTGGTGAGCCCGAACGACATCACCAAGAACTCATAATGCTCGTAGCACGTCCGAAAAGCAGTCTTCGAAATGTCATCATTCCGGACCCGCAACTGATGATAACCTGACCGTAAATCAATTTTTGAAAAGTATCCCGCTCCCTGGAGCTGATCGAATAAATCGTCAATACAAGGTAAAGGACACCTATTCCCCACCGTGACTCGGTTCAGTTGACAATAGTCGATGCATAATCTCATACTGCCGTCCTTCTTGACGAACATGACAGGAGCTTCCCAAGACGACACACTTGGTCGTATAAGTCCCTTGTCAAGCAAATCTTGCAATTGATCCTTAAGAAGGACGACAGTATGAGATTATGTATCGACACACTTGGTCGTATAAGTCCCTTGTCAAACAAATCTCTGTGCTCTGCTGGCCTCAACCAAAGATCCAACCATCTGGCGCAAATCCTGAATACTCGCATCCAGCCTAGCAATCCGACCTGGAGAAGGTGGATCAATCTGCTCCTAAAGGGTAGGCGTACCGCTCTGATCGGCCTTCGTCTCGGACGAGCCCGCCCTCACCTCATCTCTAGCGGCAGCCTTCTGGGCCCTTGTAGTCTTTGGCGGCACGTGGATGGAACAAGAAACATGATTTGGTAAGAACATAGCAACCAGAACAAAAGAATGCATGAAATCAAGAAAAGAATCACAAGACGTAAGTCTTAAGGTGACTTAGGCGGAGTATCGTGTTGTGAGTATGCCGCGGAACATACACACGCCACGCTACGCTACTCTGCTTAAGTTACCTACTCCATCATACCAAGGGTCATCCTACACTCTGAAAGGTAAAACCTAACGCTCTGATACCAATTTTGTCACGACCCAAATCAGGAACGTGACCGGCACTTAAATCACGCAACGTCTAAAGGCGTAACGTAATTCAAGTAAGCCGAAATCCAAAATCTAAACCGTGAAATAAAGTAGAGTAGTAAAATATTGTTTCAAAATATCAATTTTAAAAATAGAAGAGTTATATTAAACCTTTTTAAATCTCAAGTTGTTGCTAAAAATTTCGGCAGCATTTTCTTTGTAAAAACTGATCCAAACCGATACATAAGTAATATATATAAAAGCATCCCCACTTGGGAGCAATCTCATGCCTCTAGAAGGAACACAAACACATAGCAAATATATGACGCCATAGGCGAAGAAATAAGAAAATAAACAATATTCACAACATAGCACAAAAGTTGGTTCACACGAGAACGACACGCAGAGTCAAATATAATACAATCTCTCTGTCTCGTCTCGAAGTCAATACATACATGTGGTAGATGGAGTATACTAAATACAATGAAAAGAATACAAAGTAGAAGGGACATGAATACTCGCAACCCACCTACAAAATATATCACGCCCAAAAGTAACGGTAGCAGTAGTAGTAAATGTAGTGTGCCTCACCGTGACTACGCTGAGGATCGGCCTTGCAAGACACTGTGGCACAACAGGGGTGAGTTGCCAGCTCGTGAGTAGTAAATAATATCATGCATGGTAATCACAAGTATGAACATAGCAGCGACAAATTCTAAGAATGAGATTATGATGGCATATATAACAGTATGGATGCAGCATAAATAATGAGTAAAGTATAACACCAGGGTGTAACAACTATATGAAACAGAGCATGTCATAATAAGTTCTGAATGTGGATTACAACAGTGGTACCATCGGTAAATCATCATAAAACCGGTGTCAAGCATCGACACTCAAAATCCTAATATCTCAGGCGCCGTCATTCTGATCGGCCATCATATCCATCTGATCATATAACTCCGGTCGGTATCCTCCGGATATCTGCCGAGTTTCCATACAATCACCGGTAGGTAGTGTTCCCCTGCCGAGCTCAATACCTTTCTATACGATCTTCTTGCCCCAGGATACCGTACTGGGTCCACCATGTACCCACAGACGGTGTCTCCTCGCTTCTCGAATCGGGTATACTCATCACTCAAAACCGAGAAAACCCATGATGGACACCAAATATCATATCAAGGGAAAACCACATTTTTAAATAATCCAAGTTTTTTGAAAATGTTCTTTGTGGTTTCCCAAATCCACGAAAAGAAAACTGAGATCTCGCAAAACATTATACGAGGATATGGTAATTATAACAATGTGCATGATATGACATGAAGCATGCTAGTAAAATAAACGAGTCTAACTACCAAATAAGATGTAATACAATGTAGTTATTCATGGCCAGTTCTATAGTGTGCGTGGCATGTCAATTACCAATGGTGTATGCGAACATATGAATCAGTGCACGTGCGACATGAACTATTGGTAATGGTGCAAGTGTCCTAACAAGGATATGCCAATGCGTAGCAAGTCATGTGATGCACATTATAATACTTATGCACAATTATGAATGTATATACATATAATTATAACTAGAATCTAGCCATCGGCGCTTAACGCTATCTAAGCGATTCCCCCGTAGATGTTAAATCTACTCACCGGAACGGCCTCGAGCTACTCGAATCCGATCACCCTCCCCTTTCCTTGCGGCGTCCGAGGTCTCCGCAACCGATCATAGTATCGAACAAAAACCTTAACACAAGAGGCTCAATAATTCCGATATGACATGTACACATACATTACACGAACGAACCAACTCCCACAAGTTATCACGTGTGAGCTTAGCGTGTTAAACGTGCGCAACATCTAAGACTACCTCTAAGGGCGGTTAACCACGTAAAACACTAAAACGAGAATCGGAATGTCTATATCGCATGTTTACATATCATCTAAAATATGGTAAAACGGTCCCAGCTTTTTACATAGGTACAATTAGATAAAGTTGCACATTCTAGAGGCCTAATTGGAATTCCAGAGAGCACTCGACAAATTCACATCCAATCTCCCCAGATGGGCCGCAAATTGCCGCCATAAACATTAAATTGGCGGCCAGAATTTGGAGGGAAGGGCTCAGGTTTAGAGGGTGTATTCGTGGCCCTAAGACCAGCTCCTAGTAATTGCAACTTCTCTCAGAAGTCTCTGAGTTGATAGCAGATTCTAATATGAAACCCTAATCTTAACTAAAACTTGTTTTGACACTAAATTAAAACATTGAGCTGGTTTAGTGAAAACTTGGTGGCTAAATAAGGATGTTTAGCTACCAAAACCCTCTATCTAACTTAGATTAGGTCATAGCTAACCTAAGAACTCTCATAACCCAAAAACCTATCTTAAGTCTAAATATCACAAAACATGAACTCTAGTTAAGATCAGGAGTTTGTGTAACACAAGAGCTTTTTAGAGCATACTGTATGTCGATGTTGCGCACCCCGCGGGTTCGCGGGGAGACGGAATATTTAAAAAACGATTTTTCAAAACTCGCAATACCGACTCGAACTCCAGGATCGATACTAAACCCTAACTAGCAAACGTCTATGAGGTAAATTACTCGGAAAGAAGTGTTATACCTTACGCTAACATGACCTTCGGGTCTTCTTGTCGCTGTCCTCGTCATAGGCTCCATGGATCATTTGGATCGGGCTTCCTCGTCGGTCCTCTCAAGTCAAAAACGATCCACCCGAGAGTCTGTAGATCGAGCTCCTACCTCAAATCTGAAGTAACTAGGGCACCTAGTTCGCTATACTAGACGACCTAGATGATGTAGAGAGTGTAGATGGAATGGTTTCTCTCAAACCCTTAGGTTTCTCAACACACGAGACATGAAAGGTTACATGTAGAAGAATATCAACTTGAGGAAAAGCTAGTGAAGTGTTTGCATAGAAAAGAGAATGAACTCTCTTGTGTAAATCTGAACCATTCTTGATTTTTCATAGAATAAACCTAATAACCAATCTAGTGTGGTTCATATTTCAACTTAGTGAGTCATGGCTTGAAAACCCTCCATGTGTCACCAAAAGCCATGCTCCAAATTATGCAAAAATCCACCTCATTTTCTCCACCTCTTAATGCATTAAACATTTAACATAAAATGTTTAATACATAATATGAGGTGTCTTCTTCTAGAAGCATCTTTGAACAAATTACAAAAATTCCCCTCATCCGTATATACATACCCGTATCCGTATTCCGAAAAAGACGAATACAAAAGAGACGAAAATAATCCATCAGTATAATACTAGGATCTGGCTTAAACTAAACCCCACTAGTATTATCTGCCCTAATCATCATCCGTGTACAAGTGCACGTACGTGATCGAACCCTGTCGTAAAACCATATGACCTCTACATCTTTTAGCCCGATGCAGGGAAACCCTCTGTGTGGGACTATAAAGACTCGACACTACGCTGGCAGTGGGTTTAACCACAAGCCGCAAGCGGTACTAGCTGCACGTAACGGCTACCCAGATATCTGTCGATAAGAAGGCCGATGAGAAAAACTCATCCGAACTCCTACTGAGCTTATCTGTGACAATCTCCGTACAGTCCGGTCTATTCGTCTAAGAGTATCACATATCGGGCCTAGGGGGCGGTAGCCGTCAGATCTCTAATAGCGCAATAAGTCGTGCCGGAGAATAGCCCAAAACACCCTGAGAAACTACTGGGGTACCTACCAGTAAATCTCGCTTGCCTTGGCCAAGGACTTTGTGTAATGGCCTTCCGAACACAGTGCGATATCAACCCCCAATACCGGGAGAGACGAATCCTATCTAACCGCCACTGCCTCCAAGTGCTTCGGGACCACACCCAACTACTACCTGTTTGCACGACTATTTTGAGCCGTGGTAGGGTAGTAATCTAAGAACAGTGGGAACACACTCGAGGCGAAATAGCAGTGTCAAGTTAATAGACTAAGCTGTACTCATGTCATCTGGGAACTGCCACCCGACGATAGGTAGAATACCCACCAGCAGTTCCCAACGAGTTCAGCATCACCAAAAGGCTAGAAAGATTATTTGATGGATTTACCACAATATGTAAGTTGCTGAGGTGGTTGCTACTTTATAATCTATTAAGTAAATAGTTCATATGGCACTGAGGATTCCAGCCTGAGAACAGTTAGAATATGTTATCTGGACAGGAGATGAGTTAAAAGACAAAGAATGAAGAATTGATGGGCTAACATTGTATGGTGTCATCATTGCAGAAAATACAGTCAAAGAAAATCACATGCCGGAGGAAACAGAAAGTTTTCACTGGTAAGAAATCTTTACTGCGTTTTATTTAGATTTTCTCAATACATGTATGTGGTATATGTTTAATGACCAACTATGAAGCGGAGGTCGGTATATAGCTGTGGTGTGATTGACGTTTACCTTTGATAGCTATAATACAGAAAGCATTTATTAGAAATGACAGAGATTTACATCGAATATCAAAATCGATACAGATTCTGCAGTAATAGACACTTGAATCCATAGCAATCATACATAAATTTTGTTGTGCTTCAAATAACCTGGCGAAGAATTATAATCAGCAGGTTCAGACTTCAGCTGCTCATGCAATTTCTTAGTTTCACCTGATTAACTTCTCTACAGTTACTCTGAATTAGGCTAAATCTTCTCAGGCCCTGTTTGGATACGAAAGTTAGGATAACCATGGTTTATTTTAAAGTGGAGGTAGGAGGCATGCAAACTATGGTTTGCATGCCCCAAACTCCAAAAATGGAGTTTGGTAAACTTTGATCAGATTGGAGTTGAGATAACTACAGTTAAAGGCTGAAAAATTGCAGTTATTTCAACTCCAAAATGGTTGCCAAACAAGCCAAAGTTAGCATTTTGGAGTTAATTTTTGCTAACTTCATGAAACCACAGCTTACAAAACATAACTCCATTCCCAAACATGCCCTCAAATGCAACAGCAGAAATTTTCCATCAGAGTTCTCAAAAGCCATCCTCTGTGCTTGAATAGGTATCCACCAATGGCATCCATCTAAAGAAGAAAGATGCAGAAACAAAGATAAATGTGTGAATCATGAATAATCTCATTACAAACAGAAATCTTCAAATTTAAAGGGTAAAATTGGATTTCTAGTAATTAATTGATAGAATGTGAACGATTACTGGATTGTCACGGCTCACTTCCTCTCTTTTGTAGTGCAGTTTATATTTGGCGAGAGTTTTATTGCTGCTGAGCAAAAAGAAATGAAGTAACTGAATCTTATTGGGGCTATTGTTATTTTGGATCCAGACCGAGTCTTGAATTTATAATTAATACAAAATTACTTTTGCACCTTAAATAGGAATTTTTCTATGCTTTGTGCTTGTATTAGGTACAGAAAATCGGATGAAATATTTTGTTATTGACAACTATCCGCTGCTTAACAAAAAAGGTTAAATTTTGGCTATACCAATGATAGTGCATTGGTGATAATATTAATAAGGTTTGTTTGATTATATGATGATGAATGCTTTAAAGGGCGACTAACATAACGAGAACTCAAGAGGATGGACTTTAAGCTTGCTGCCATGTTTAACTGCTACATTATTCAGCAGGGCAGTGTTAGTGTACTTGATGCCCTCATATACTTAATTACGCCCCGAAACTTTTCATTGTTGTTAAGTCCTTGCATTCAGTTGGATTTGATCTCAATTCAAACAATGTTTACCTTCTCCAAATTTTCCTTGACATTTGATGAGTTAAAAGTCTTCTAGTTGACTTTATGAATTTATACCGATAACTTTAGAGATTTATGTGTTTATCTTACTGACAATTATAGATTTTTATGGGTTAAGATACTATTTAGTATGTATTTCCCTTATTTTTTGTTTTGTTTTTCTATTCAATGATCATGTTGCAAATGACAAGCTTGGATACCATTCAACTTTTACAGAATCCTTTGGACCTGAGTTCTTTGTGGCACACATCCCTTGACCCTACATCTCATATCTTATTTTTATTGCCTATATTTAGTTGACATTTGACTTGAGTACCATTGATCTTGGAATCTCTGCTATTTTTCTTGTTATTCTTAGATCCTAACCTCATGTCACCACTGATCAAAAATCACAAACCCATAGGCCTTCCTATTTTATCCACTCAACTCACCGTTGAATCTAATAGTTTCTAATAGCAGGGAGTTAATATTAGCAGTCACTCCGAATCCGTGTCATTGTTGGAAACCATATTGATGCTGTTGTGATCAGCAGCAACTGGGATAGCAAAGGCTGATGGGTACATGGAACTCCACCATATGTAGATATGAAGAGATGCATAGTAAATTTTTAAAATTAAAGTATGCATGCCTTCACTGTTCTTAGCTACTTCAAATTATGAAGTGGGGTGTGAAGAAAGTTGGTGCCTAACAAGTTGAACTTGTTATGTTATTTGGATAAATTTTATGCAGTACCTTCAAACCTCTAGGGTTTTTGAGCCGGCATCATTGAACTTTAAAAATTTCATAAACCCTATTTTAAGGGTATATTTTAAAAAATATTAGCATTCCATGTTCGGTTCATTTTAGGGCTATTTAGTCAATGTGCAAGGTCATTTTGGACTTGGTCTATCCATGCATGATTAAACTAGTCAACAAAACAAACATTTTTAGGCAACGTAGATAGTTTAGGGAGGGTTCATGGCATTTTTACAGTTCAATGGAGTTATCTAAAAAAATCACTAAATGTTCGATTGTGCTTTATAAAATCTACTTTATGTTTATTTTGCCTAGTCTTTTACTTGTAAATTCATGATATGAATATTAAGTTTTTCAATAAATTGCTATACCATAATTTATGTTTGATTTACTCAGTAAAGAAAGTTTCATGATAGTTAGAAAATACATCTGAACTAGAAAATTTTATTTAGTTTCATAGTTGATGAGCAATTGGAAGCAAAGGGAAAGGGTCAAATAAAGTGATACCACTCCAAAAAATTGTCATGTTATAGTCGAATACTTGAGAAGACTGCAGATAGATCACCGGACACCCCTTGGAAAATGCGTATCACAAAGAGTAGCCATTAGTTTATCTGGCGTTTACTGAATAATAAGCTACATACGTCAGAATTCTTACAATCTATACAGGTTCCCTATAACAGCCACCTTTGCAATTTGCATGTGCTTGAGAATACGACGCATATCTGTCAGGACTGCGACTGATCGAAAGAATATTCAATTATTCTATTGGCTGAAATTGGGTTTCGAATTGATTGCATCCAGCTACACACTATGCTCCAATCGTTCCTTGCAGAAGGGACCTCTAACTTAACTCCTCATATAACTGTACTGCTAGCTATGGCTGCATGGACCTGGTGGAAATTTAGATCGTCTCCTAGGATTGAAGATTTTGACGCTCCTCATGTGGATGATGACTATAGGAACCAGCTTTACCGAACAGTTTGCAATGCCGCACTTCTGATCGAGAAAACATACTAGAATGGATCGATATTGTTTTAAATGTCATCCCAGCCTACGACTTATGTGTTGAATTGGTCTGTACCAGAATGGAAAAAATTGGCATATGTAGAAATAACTTGTACAAAAGGTGACTTTTCGCAGAGGTAAATAATATTAGAGATGATTATAAGAAGCTGAACGGAAAATTATAAAAATGATTCACATGAGGGATATCTAGTGTCTGGGATAAAATCTTTAGGCTGTTATTAGTTTTATGTAGTTATATTAAACAATAGAACTGCATTATTCAAATATACCGATTTAAAGACCAGACTTATTCTTCATTGGACTGAAATATAACAAAATATAATGGGGGAATGATTTGTTTACATACTAAACAAACACTCTAGCAAAAAAGTTCAGTCTAATTCCACCCTATGCTTTGTTCCTTTCTCTGAAAGGGACTTGTTCATGACTAATTCACACAAGACCATTTCCAGGTTCAAACCTCTCCCACTCTTTCTTGAGACTATAAATACAACTGCAACCAACTGCAAGCTCACCTTCTCAACTACAACTTTCTTTCCTTATATAGAAATCAAATCTATTTGTTCTCCATTTTCAGGAGATATATGCTGCAATGTCTTTCACTGTTGCATTGGAGAAGACAATGACATCCTTCGTCAAGCGAGATAACAGTCAGTTCCTTGTTTCACTAGTCGATGATGAGAATACAAAGGAGAAAGCGAAACCTTGCAAAAAATGCAAGTGTGAACTTGTTAATTACGATGCATTACCTGAATTCTTGAAGCACAACGAGTTCATCGTAAATTACTATAGATCCGAGTGGCCATTTAAGCAGACCGTCCTCAGCATCTTCTCCATTCACAATGAGACCCTGAACATCTGGACGTAAGAATTCATATCATGTTAATTTCATTATACTTCACGTCAAATCTGCGAATATCTTAACATGCTTGATTCAAATTTAATTTTCTGCAGGCATTTGATCGGTTTCTTCATTTTCCTTGCGTTTGCCATGACCATGATAATTTCGATCGACACAAGTGTCCAAGCCGCCACTACTATTTCTCCACTCAACGACACATCGTCGCTTCCTCTAAAATTTCATCATGAAGTGCAACTCCTATTCGCACAAGAAACAACAATGCAACCGATCACTCGTTGGCCTTTCTATGCTTATCTTACCGGAGCAATGTTCTGCCTACTCGTTAGCAGTGTATGCCATCTCCTCTCATGCCACTCTGAACACACGTCCTACCTCATGCTCCGCCTCGACTATGCAGGCATCTCTACTTTAATCGTCACCTCGTTCTACCCGTTAGTCTACTACACATTCACATGTGACCTCTTCTATGGCAATCTATACATGGGCCTTATTACCGTCTTCGGCATAGCCAGCATCCTCGTATCTCTGATGCCGGTATTCGAGAGACCCGAGTATAGGATGGTTCGTGTTGGGTTGTTTGCGTCCATGGGGTTGTCGGGGTTGGTGCCCATAATGCACAAGATGGTTATGTTCGGGGATCGACCCGAGGCTGTTCTCACGACTGTGTATGAGGTGGTGATGCTGTGTTTCTACGGGCTCGGAGTGGTGGTATACATATTGAGGATACCGGAGCGATGGATGCCCGGGAAGTTTGACTTGGTGGGGCATAGCCATCAGCTGTGGCATGTCCTGGTCATTGCCGGGGCTTACACGCACTATCTTGCTGGAGTGGTGTACCTAAGTTGGAGAGACATTGAAGGCTGCTAGCTAGGGTTTAAAGAATTGTGTGAATTTTGATGAGAGAGAGAGAGAGAGAGAGAGAGAGAGAGAGAGCAGATGCATGCATCACGAGGTTATAATTTAGAAGTCAAAAGGGGACCTTTAAATATTATCTCACACACCTACATGAAGTCAATTGTAATTGTAATTGTAATAATAATTTGGTCCATCTTTTTGGCTGCAAGATGTGGTATTATTTGACCGCTTCATGTGTTTGATAGTCTTGAGCCTTAAGATTATTACTTTGATTTTTCTTTATCTGATATGAAAATGTTTAATTATCATGTTAGTTAGACTGCAAGTTATTAGTGAAAAATGGAGCTGGATAATTTAGGCTCCAGTTGAATGGTGTCATCAATTGGTCCATATCCAAGCAGTTAGCATAGAATAAGCCGTTTAAAGAGTCATACAACTTGTGCATAAAAATGAATATAATATGAATTTTGGTGCGTATAAATGCAATCCAGGCACATCTCTGTAGAGGGTATTCAAGGACAGGGCGGTTAGGATCTATTTACACATAACTAAGGGTGTAAGTGGACATAAATATTTGTTGTATAAATTTGTAACCTTTATGCATAGAATATGGATCAAAACCTTAATACCCATTTTTGAGAAAATAGAATACCTTACCCATCCAATTGGATAGCATGCATGCAGAAGTAAAACTGAGTAGGAAAAGTATTTTTCTTACTAAATGAAATTAAATTGGAGAGGTTAGTCAGTTTAATTTATTACAGATGAAAAGTATTTTTCCAAATCTTTCTTTTTCATACTTTATCTATTCTTTTTCTTTTCCAATTCAAAAGAGTGCCTACTCTTTTCTTCTTTTCAAAAGAATAATTAGGTTAGTCAATTTAGTTTATTACCTTGGGAATTTTTCAATGAAAAAGTTTTGGGCTTTTTGCTAAAAAGCCCTTTCATACTTCGCTAATTACTAAAAAGCCCCTCCATACTTCATATTTACTTAAAAGACCTTCCATACATTTAAATTACATTAAAAAGCCTCTCAATAGGCGAAAAAAGAATTTTTTGGCATCTTATATCACTTTATTAGGACACTAGCGGTGAGTATAGATTAACGTTTTAAAATCTTTCCAACCCCACTTCTTTTCCCAAAAATCCTTAATTTTCTTAAATTGACTTTAGCATTAGGGTTTTGATCAAAGATCTCTCAAATAGATCATGAAAACCGGCTTGTTTTTCTCAACTTTATTTAACAACGAGCTTGTCAAGTGTCGTTGTCCTTTTAAACGTGAGCTTTGAATTTGTGGACAGTCTCATCTGCAAGGAGAGCGATTTTTTAATTTCGCTAAATCTCAATCTTCAACTATGTAAGGATGTGAGTTCTCTTTATGAGAGAAATACTTGCCTAAATACCAATAAGATAACAGAACAACTCAAACATAAGTTCCAATTCTATCTTCCTAACGGGACGAGATTTTTGATGGAAAATTAGTGAGGGGGCTTTTTCGTGCAATTTACATATATGAGAGGTCTTTTAAGTAAATATGAAGTATATGGGACTTTTTAGTTATTAGCGAAATATAAATGGGCTTTTTAGTAAAAGGCCCAAAAGTTTCATGTATGAAAACACATTTAGGGTTTATAAGATAAAATGCACGTTTTTCCAGTCCGGGAGGTTTTATGTTTTTAAGGCAAAATGTTAATGAGTTTCCTACATTTTAGGGTTTAACTGATTCCAGCACTTTGCCCCTATTACTTATGAAATCCCTTACTTCTTGATTTCAATATCAATAGCAGAAAATATCTCTTGCATTCTGAAACTAGCATTTTGCTTCTCAGCATTAATTGATTCTTAAAATGCCCTCCACTTAAATTTTTAACTAAAATATTTATATGAATGGTTTTTTGATATATCCCCTAAAATTCTATATTAATTTGTTATGTCCCCATTGTACTTCGATTTTACATATGCCCCCTAAAATTCTTTAAATTTTTTTAAATTACCCACCAACATCGTTAACTAATGATTAACTTTGGCAAAAATTATAAAAAAACGTAAATACCTTCACAAACCCTTCTTATTCCTCACATGCTCTCAAAATCCAGAAAAAGATTGTTTGATAGAGTTGGTGTTTTATGATAAAATCTGATTTATTTAGGTTTTCAATTTTGTAAGGTTTGATTGATTTGGCTTTTTTAGGTTAGGAAGTGCATAATGCTAGATTTCTTTTGTGTTAGAATTTACTAAAATTTAGATTATTTTATATTTGGGTTTCTTGACTTGGGAGTAGATGGAGGATTTGTGTTAGAATTTACTAAAATTTAGATTATTTTATATTTGGGTTTCTTGACTTGGGAGTAGACGGAGGAAAATAAACAAAGAGCTCGTGTGAACAAAACGAAGAGAAATAGAATGAATGAATGAAGAGATGACGAGAAAGAAGATGAAAGCGGGGATTTGTTGGGTTATGATGATGATGATGATGATGGGGTAAGGCTCATATTTGATAAATAAATTAAATTGAAAATATAAACTTAGCGGTCACTTTACTAGTTTGGAGCGTATTTTAAAAAAAGTTAAAGGACTTTGGAGGGTGTGAATAATATCGAAAAATAATAGGGGTATATCAATTAGCATAGAATTCTAGAGGATTGAAAAAACCATTATATGAATTAAGAACGAGATAATTAAAATGAAATATTTTTAATTAAATATTTAAATAAAATGCATTTTGGGAATCAATTAAAGATCAGGGGACAACCCTGAAACTGGGATAAATAGTAGGGGGTATTTATTGCAATTTAGCCTAAGAAATTGTATAAATCACCTTAACATTAAGTACCGGATTGACTTATTATCATATAATTGCTTAATAGTCTGATTATTTTGAATATAATTTACTTCTACGTATATATATCCCACTTCAGAAGAAAAATATTTGATAGGTGTGCGCACAATATTATTCCCTTACTGATTCAAGCAAATATGGGAATCTAGAAAATATAGGACAATTTAATTTGTAATGGTTGAAGTAACAATTTTTAAACTTTAAAAATTGTTCCGCCAACCATTACAAATAAGGCATCGCTGTGTGTGATGGAAGGTTTAAAAATTGTTCTTCAAGTCATAAAAGTATTTTTTGCCAAAACTAGACGTTTTTTTGTCAAAAAGTAGCTTATTAGCTATTAACACAAAAGAGTATAGCTTATTTGTTATTGTATTTAATTTTTATTTAATTAATACTGCATACCTGTTAGTGATATATGCCCTAGAGGCCATTATTGTATCATACTGGTTTGTATATTACTTAATGAGAGCTTGGGATATACACGGATATAGTAACAGTCTTGCTCAAAATGGTAGTATACTACCTGATTTGTATCTACCTCAATATGTGTGTATGTTTCTTTTAGCATATCGCTTATACATATTGGTAGAGCTCTTAGGATTTTTGCTTGATTACCAGCGTTGTGATGACAATCACACTAGTGGGGGCTGGGTAGTCTATAAGCACATCCTTATACAGGTCCCTAGTCGTAGGATTATCGAGACGGGGCATCGGTACTTCAGAGTAGACTACTGTATACGCTTCTCATCCCAGCAGGGGAGATGGTCTGTCCCACAGCCATTAGTACGCCGTACTAGAGATAGTATGCAGGTGCTCATTAGGTTATGAGTACACCGGACATGACTCGTCGGAAACTGTTGGCGGGTATTATACCTATCGTCAGATAACAGTTTCCAGGTGACATGAGTACAGTATAGTCTGTCGACTTGACACTGTTGCTTCGCCTCGAGTGTGTTCCCACTGTACTTTGATTACTATCCTACCACGGCTCAAAGGAGTCGTGCAAACAGGTAATAGTTGGGTGTGTTGGCTATAGTGCCTTCAAGTCAATTATTGGATCGCAGCCACGCGATTGCAATGATTGAAAGAGGACTTATATCGGTAGAACAGTCTTACTCGAAATGATAGTATGCAATCTGATTTGTCTTTATCATCGTGTACATACTTTAGGTGACATTACAGATTACTATTATATGTTGATAGAGCCCATAGGTTTCTTGCTTTACTACCAGCAGTATGATGGCGATCATATACGTGAGAGTTGGGTGGTCTATAAGCACATTTTTAAAGTGTCCCTAGTCGTGAGAGTTTCGAGACTGGGCATCGATACTCCAAGAGTAGACTATTGTATACGGATCGAGACCCCGATGAGGGGAGGTGTCCGGTCTCACAAGCCATTGGTGTTAGTTGGTTCACCTAAGATGTATACAGGTGCTCATTGGGTTATGAGTACACCAGACGGACTCGCCGGAAACATACTAGTTGGTATTATACCTATTGTCAGATAACAGTTCCGTGGTGACATGTGTACAGGTTAGTCTATCGATCTGAGATCGTCATTTGTCTCGTGTGAGTTCTGATTGAGGGAGATATTGCGTATGCGTTTTGAATCAAAGATTAAGAATTACCGCAATCAATAACGGTGTCGCTTGGTAGCTAACCGGTTGAGTACGGGTCGGTCCACAGGGAAATCGTGTTATCTCTTAGAGTTCTTACGAGTTAAGTCCAAAAGAAACGGTGGTTTTGATTTTTATAAAAACTAAGATTGAATTTAATTTGATTTAAAACCTTGCTAGGATTAGGATTAGGTTAGTTTGGAAAAAGAATTCTACTCAATGCTTTCATTGCCCTAATTAAGAATTTAGGTGTTAGGGTAATAATCAACAAAGGGGATTAGCACGACTAGGAAGAAACATAGTTTCTTCCTTTTGGTGCTTGTCCGTCCTTTATTAACTCTTAGCCCCAACCTCTATGTAAATCAACTACAACCGGTCTAACTAGGGAATCACCACTATCTCGTAGGATAGGGTGCCGTAGTGAGCGGTGTGTGTTTGATTTACATAGAGTCCTAATTAAAATATTATATGGGCAAGAAAGAAATGAGAGATTTCCATCTCTCAACCCTACCCAATCCTAACCCTAACAAGTGATGAACTACTCACTCATTAGGATGGTTACGATGAAATTCATTTTTATAATTTTTTTTCTTTTTAATAAACTAATTAACTTGCATATAAATAAGACAGATAAAAATTGCAGAAAAATAAATTCAATTAAGAAGAACACAAGATAGAATTGAAGAACATTTATTTTTATTGACACCTCTTGACGATTACAATGGAATCAAAAATTTAATCTAGAAATTAAAAGAGCCATGCCTTAATTAGGCTTTAGGGTTTCCTATTTATAGATAGGAGAAACCCTAGGGTTTACATCTGATCCACATCTAAAATTACAAGACTATCCTAAGAAAGCCGGGTCAAAGCACCGACACCACCGACAAGTTGCACCGATACGTGCACAACATGGCCGCGGAACCGTGGCGGAATGCCATGTTTGGCCGCGGATCCGCGGCCGTCCTGAAGGTTCTCTGTCTCAACTTTCCATGGTTGCTTCATGTTGCCTTTTTCTTCTGTTTTCTTCACTTGGTTTTTCAGAATCTTTTTTACTTTCTTCCAGATTTTCAACAGTGCAGAATTTGTGGACTTTTACCGTAAGTTTCGCTTTGAAGTCTTGTATCTTGTGCTGCCCTTGAACTGTCTTGTGCATGAAACTGTTTACTGATCTTCATTTGTTCCTTGAATTGTTAGGCGGCATCATACGGATTCATCTTTTGTTGGTCGTAGTCTCACTTTTGTAACGTCTTTTCATGAATTCCACTGTATTTTTCTGAGAACCTGTAAACTGCAACTATTTAGCAGACATGGATCAAAGGCACCTATTTATTTGAAATATGATCAAGAATGAGGAATATAATAATGCAAAATTCTGATATGAACAAATACGCCCAAACTTATCTTTTGCTTGTCCCGAGCAAAACCAATTTATTCTCGAAAAAAACCTAACCTCACTTTCGCAGGGAATCGCGATTGCACCGAGCTCGTGCAACAAACCGTTAAACCTCTAGGTGTCCCTAGTAGGAGGAGTGTTGTCTCCCGAGGGTTTTCAGCGGATACTACCCACAAAATCCGATCAATTTGGTCTGTTAACTTTCATTCTTCAATTAGGTATTCTAACAAGAAATTCTGTTATTTTTAACTTAGAAATCATCAACCCATATTTTTCACACTTTCTTATCATTTAACTTAAGATTGTATATGTTCTGTAAATTTATTTAGTTTTTAGCATCTCTTGAATTTTACTTCTAAGGTTCCATCTCAACTTAGGAATTTTTATTATTTCTACTGAAAATATAAGTCCTATCTTTCATTCCTATCTCTCATCCAAACCCCAATCATATACCCCTACGTTTGTGTATGTATCACCCCTACACTTGGAAATTCAATTCTAGCTATCATACTCTTGTCCATCGTCCAAAATACTTTTAGTTGGTGAATTTTTAGATTAAATTGCTCACACATTTTTCATGCGACCGTTAATACTTCTTGAGGTACTAACGACAGATTACAAAATGTGGTCGTGCATTAAGTCGTAATTCCTCGTCTTGTAATACCTGAGGCTTAGCAGTGATTCCCAAACCAGTTGGTCTAAGGCGTTAGGTGATAAAGCACCCTTGCTATATTTTTTTTATTTATGCAGCCTTAAATAATTATAAGACCAGTGTTCATTTTTTTATATCTCTTCATTCACACTTGTATTTTTATTTTATTTTCTTTCATACTAAGCATTTTAGACAGGAGCATTTCAAGGTATCCTCTACTATTCCAAGTTTCAAGGTGCGTGTTTGTGCATGTAGTAGGGTATATATTTTCAGGATTTAGACTAAAGTTTCAGAATTTATTTTTCAGACTTACACTTCAAATAAAAATTTCAATACTTTTCCCTTATTTTGACTTAGCCCAAGAATTGAACTCAAAATTTGCCTATTTCTAAATAATCTACAAGGGCATATATTTTCTACGGTTAAACTTAAAGAAATGTTATTTTTAGGGTTTTTAATTTACTAAGTTTAGGATCTAGTTTTTCCTTACTATTCAACCGTCATGTTGAACTTAAGTCAAATATGGCCAAAATTGATTTATTTTAAAAATTTTTTTAAATTTTTTTCTTTTAAAGTTTTTCAATTTTTTATTTGATTTTATTTTTTTATATATATATTTTTATTTTCAATTTTTTTATTTTTATGATTTTTTTATAAAGATGCAATGCGGAATAAAATATGCAAAGAAAAAAAAACAAATATGTACAAAAATAAAAATATGCAATGCAATGATAACTATTTACAAACCACCTCCACCCCCAAACTTACCCAAAGCAGTGCCCTCACTGCTCATGCCCTCGCCGTCCCCTCGAACGTGAACGGGAGCGTTCCTCTCTCGCCAGCAGCGTAGATACGCCATGCTCAATCTCAGTCACACGGTGATCCAAGTTGGTCACCATCCCTGTCAATCTCTCAATCCCCCTAACGGCTCTCCCAAGCAAACGTGCATGTTCTGCGGGGGTAAGATCTTCCTCGCTCGTGGTCGAGCTGGAGCTGGGTATCCTGGCGGGTACATGTTCGGCCGGTTCAGTTCGCGACCAAACATAATTCAGGCGGGTATAGGACATAGATACGCCCTCGATAAGAGGCCTAATGGGTATACCTCCATGCATGTAAAACTCAAATTCCTCCACAGGGAGGAAATGGCGACACAATTGTGTCACCAATATAGGGCATGGGTAATTCGCAGCCCTTTTGCCAGCACCAATTGAATTAAGCAACACCGTGCACATATCATATCTAGGGTTCCTAGTCATTACGGTGTGCACGATATGGAGCGATGGTGTGAAGAATGTTGTATTATGTGAACTGCCAAAAATGTTGTTTTGTGCCCAACGACACACGGTTAATACATTGGCGAAGAGGGTTCTAGCCTGTATGCCCTTCCTAGGTTCTCTTGAATAGTCATTACCCATTAAGGGTAAGTATTCTTCAAATTGAAGGGGTTGGACATGAATAGGTAATCTAGGAATTAAGGTGACTTTATTGATGAAGTCCTCATCAATGATTATTTCCCTATCGCCCCAAAGTAATTTAATAAAACCGTATTGTGATAGGCAACCTTCCTCCATGCACTCGTAAAAACGAGTAACTAGATCTGGAAGAGCAAAGGCATTGGGATGATTGAAAATTAAAAAGTTCCACCTTCGTCTTGTGATTTCATCACCAAAATAACTCCCAAATACCGTGTGTGCAAACATTTAGGAAAAATCCCTTTCTAACTGCATTGTAGGTGCCATTACAGAGAGTGCAGATCTTCTAAAAATTTTAACAGAGAGGACAAAGAGATGCAAACCTCCTGTGAAAGATTTAGAGGGAGAAGACACCATGATGCGGCGGATGCACGGTGGAATGCATGCTCTGGCGGCGGAAGCGCGGCGCACTAGACGGATCTGCTTGCTCTGGCTGCTGCGGTGGCTAGGGTTTGCAGAGAGGAGTATTTTAGGGTTTGGTAAAATGCAGAGAGGGGTCGGTTTCTATTTATAAGGGAGGTGTTGGTTATTTACAAAAAGGTCCTCTTAAAAAGAGAAATTTATTTATAAATAAAATTTTTATTTTACAACAATACCCCCGAATTTTTTTTGTTTTGTTTTTATTTTCATTTCTTTTTTTTATATATATATTCACAAGTTGTAAACGTACCCCCAATCTTACGGTTGACTCATAATTTTATAAAAATCATTTTCTTTCAAGAGCCAACATAATCTCCCCCAAACTTGAATTAAACAATGTTACTGGTCAATGCCAAGCTTTGCAAAGACCAAAAGTCAATACCAACTATTCGAAGAATTTATCAGTGAAACACAGCGATTGGTGAAAGAGTATGTTGTATGGAGTCGGGAAGAAGGGGGAAAGAGATAAGTGGTGCAAAAGAAATGGTTTGCATCTCAATTTGGAGAGACGACCCGGTGATTGTGACGATGGATTACTCGCATTTGTGTGATTGTTAAGAAGAAGGGGAGGAGGGTCAATTTCTTTTTGGAGTTGATTCATCTCAACACCCGTGTTTGCTAAAAATGCGAGTTCATCAGCGAAAATTTCCTCAAAGCTTTCATCGATACCCCGAAGAATAATGTCACCAGAAAGAGTGGGATGATCTCTAGACTCTATGAAAGATTCATAATCAGCATTAGATGTTGACCCGGGCAACTCAATGGAAGAGTCCGTATGTGTATAATACATAGTTGGGTCAAACAACGTATGAAAAGAGTCTAGATCAGTGTCCTGAAGCTGATCAAGTTTGCTGCTGTCGACATCCATTAATTCGACAGAACATGCATGAGCAGAAGGTTCGGAGGGCAGACTTCCCATCTTGTAAATGTTAAACTCACTTGACATCTTCCCGAAGGATAGAGTCATAGAGCCGTTACGACAGTTGATTACAGTATTGGAAGTGGCCAAAAATGGTCGACCGAGGATTACCGGAATTTGGTTCCGTGGGTTAGCCACAGGCTGTGTGTCCATAACAATGAAATCAACGGGGAATATGAAGTCCCCTACTTTAATCAACACATCCTCTAACTCACCTCTAGGATGGGTGATGGATCGGTCGGCCATTTGGAGAGTACAATGTATGGGTTTCAACTCTCCAACGCCTAATTTCTCATAAACGGAATAGGGAAGCAGGTTAACACTGGCACTAAGATCTAAAAGTGCGCGGTTGATGTTCTTATCCCCAAAAGTTATTGAAATTGTAGGACAGCCAGAGTCCTTTCATTTTTGGGGTAAAGGTTGGGTAAGAGCATCGCTCACGGCACTGGCTAAGAAAACTTTCTTAGGTACCTGCGATTTCCTCTTCTTGGTGCATAAGTCCTTCAAGATTTTAGCGTAAGAAGGGACTTGTTGGATTGCATCCAAGAGAGGAATATTAAAGTTAACTTTCTTAAATAACTCTACAATCTTTTCCGTTTATGGAGTTTGTTTATTGGATCTCAACCTGTTTGGAAATGGAACAATTTGAAAAGTGGTTGAGTCCAATACTTGTGGAGGAGATTGTAGAGTGGGAACGGACCCCAGTGCTGGTGTTTTCGTGGAATGAGATGTGGGTCCGTTCGGAGCAGTAGAAGAAGTAGAGCCTTGTGAAGAATAGAGAACATGCTCTGAAGATGAAGAAGATGAAGAAGAAGGAGCGGCGGCCAGGGTGTCATCATTAATGCCCACATTATTGTGCAACATCCTTCCCGATCTCAATGTAGTCATGGTACTCACATTATGGTTTTGTTGTTCATGAGCAACATATGCATTTTGTGTGTGATCGGGATTTGGCAGTGGTTGAGATTGAAGCTTCCCCTTTTCTCGTTTGCTTAGAGCCGCATTCAGTTGTGCAATTTGAGCTTCAATTGCTTTGATGCTTTGATCATGTGAAGCAGTGTGTTGCACCAAAGACTGAATGGAAGACTGGATATTGATGGAGGATTGAGTTGATTGTTTTAAAAATGCATCCAGACTTCGTTCTAGCGAAGAAACCTTATCGTTATTTGGCTGAACAAAATTGTTTTGATGAGAAGAATTGTTGGGTGCAAAATTGTTCGCTTGGTTTTGGTACGGTTGGGGTTAGAAGGGCTGCTGATATTGATGAAGTGTTTGTGGCTGTGCTTATTGTTGAGGAGGAGGCCTCTGAAATTTTTTGTTGTCTTGGAATTGTTGTTGATTTTGATTCCAGGCGAAATTTGGGTAGCTCCTCCAACCAGGATTATAAGTTGAAGAGTATGGATCATTTCTTTGCCTTTGCCGAAAGGCAGCATTGACTTGATCCTGTCCTTGAGTAGGTGGATTGTAAGGACATTCTTCAGTAAGGTATGATAGATCTGAACAACAAGCGCATATAGTGCGAGTAGGTAAAGCAGGGGCAGGAGAAGGCGATGAGAATTTACTCTCAATTGCCTCTAGTTTTTTCTTGATTGCAGCCATTACGGCCTTCATCGCAATTGACATATCAAGTTGATGAATGCCTGCCCTAGACCGACCGGAAGAGGTAGATGAAGTGTATGAAGTGGTATGTCTAGTGCTTTCCCACTGAAGTGTTGTTCAGCAAGATCGTCGAGAAATTGCCAAGCTTCCTCGCTCGATTTGGTTAGGAAGTGACCTTGACAAATGGTTTCCAGCAACTGCTTAGTTGCTGGGTTCAGTCCTTCGTATAAAGTTTGGCAAAGTTGCCATTTCTCAATACCGTGATGAGGGCACTGAACAAGAAGGTCCTTAAATCGTTCGAAACACTTCCGAAAAGGTTCGGACGGAAGTTGGGAAAATTGGTTAATTTCATTACGAATTCTCACAGTCTTGTGATGTGGGTAAAACTTTTTAAGAAAAACTTTAACAAACTCTTTCCAACTGTTAATGGAATGCGATGCAGTACTATATAGCCACTTTTCAGCTAGGTCACATAATGTGAAGGGAATGACTCGTAGCCTTATAGTATCATCGGACAGTTGGGTGGTCTTCATCATTGCACAAACATTCTGGAATTTGTTTATGAAGATATAGGCATTTTCGGATTCCAGCCTGTGAAATTTGGGCAACATGTTGATGAAGTGGGGCTTAATTTCAAAGTTATCCCCATTAGGCGGCGGAAGTGAAAGACAAGTAGAAAGTGCGGAGCGAGTGGGATAGAAAAGATCCTGGAGCGCGATTCGTTGGTGCGCTTCAACAGGCGGGTGTTGTGGGTTATTCGCACCCAGTTGAGGTGGAATCAGTCCCGAAGTAGGTAAGGGGTTGTTAGGATTGAATCCTGACATCTCCTTAGAAGATGATGAATGTGAAGATGAAGGTAAAGAAGTGGAGGGAATTTCGACTTCGGAGTTGAACACGTCGTCAGTAGGGACTAACGAGACACGGACTAAACGGGCGCTAGTGTCCCTAGTCCAACCGGACATACACTAAATTAGTTTAAGTGTAGTCAAAAAGCAGAAGGTGAGGGTAAGAAAACGTCAATGGGGAACTGTGAAAGGTAGGTGGGGTGCAATGGAATTCTAGCAACAAATGACGAGTTTTTGTAAAAATTCTTTTTTTTATAAAGATTTGTGTGCAAAGATTTGTACGGAATTAATTTCAATTAACCACAGTTAAACATGCACAATCAAGCCTAGATCTAGGGTCTCCTAAGTCAACTAAAGTGCTCCTAACTGGTCCAAAGCGACAAGTTGTGAGATATCTCTCGAATTGCCTCTTCACTGCCAATTGTGGTCAGGTAAGCACAAGTGAAGAAAGGAGGGTTCCGCTCACGAATCACCGTGAGACGGGCCTTTTAAAGTTACCTTTCTCACTTGTCTAGCCTAGGCACCACAAAGTCAGATTTAGATAAACGACTGAATGCCTACAACCTTGCTCTGTCCTAATGAGCGCGACAGTCCTTAATTGGCCGAGTCTAGATATTTTTTAATTAACTCGAGGGTTGATGCATATGCTTTTTGTGATTTTTGGGGTCTTACGAAGGGTAGTGAAATTCCCCACCCAATCTTGATTGGTGTTATAGCCCCTTAAAAGTCCGTTTTAAATATGCAAAGCAATTAACACACAAAATCCAAAACACTTGCCAAATTTTTTTTTATTTGCGGTGCAAAGAATCCTACACAAAATGATTTATTGGAGAGGGAGAAGAAGTTTTTGCGCAAAGAACCCTGCAGGAAAATTTTTTAGTGGAGATCAGGGGGTTACAGAGAAGATAAAAATACTTACAGAGACTTTTTGAAGCGCCGACGTCACGGTTTGACTGCGGTTCCGTGGTCAAAGTCTTCAATCGGTCGCGGTTCCGCGGCGGCTTGGTGGGTTTGGCTTTCCAAAATTTTGCTGTGCGTTGTTGTGGTTCTCCTCTGTTTGTTCAGATCTTCTGTTTCTAGATTTGTTCACTGTGCTTTTTCCAGAACTGAAGTTGTCCTTCTTCCTTTCCTGTGCAATTCACACAAAACCCTTCATAAAATAACAAGATGATATATTTTGTGTTTTTTTATTTTCAATTTTTATATCTTTTCAATTTTAATTAACCCGAAATTACAAAAAGAAATAACTACCGTTTCTCCGGCAACAGCGCCATTTGATTGAGGGAGATTTTGCGTATGTGTTTTGAATCAAAGATTAAGAATTACCGCAATCAATAACGGTATCGCTTGGTAGCTAACCGGTTGAGTACGGGTCGGTCCACAGGGAAATCATGTTATCTCTTAGAGTTTTTACGAGTTAAGTCCAAAAGAAACGGTGGTTTTGATTTTTATAAAAACTAAGATTGAATTTAATTTGATTTAAAACTTTGCTAGGATTAGAATTAGGTTAGTTTGGAAAAAGAATTCTACTCAATACTTTCATTGCCCTAATTAAGAATTTAGGTGTTAGGGTAATAATCAACAAAGGGGATTAGCACGACTAGGAAGAAACGTAGTTTCTTCCTTTTGGTGCTTGTCCGTCCTTTATTAACTCTTAGCCCTAACCTCTATGTAAATCAACCACAACCGGTCTAACTAGGGAATCACCGCTATCTCGTAGGATAGGATGCCGTAGTGAGCGATGTGTGTTTGATTTACATATAGTCCTAATTAAAATATTATATGGGCAAGAAAGGAGTGAGAGATTTCCATCTCTCAATCCTACCCAATCCTAACCCTAACAAGTGAGGAACTACCCACTCATTAGGATGGTTACGATGAAATTTATTTTTATAATTTTTTCCTTTTTAATAAACTAATTAACTTGCATATAAATAAGACAGAAAAAAATTGCAGAAAAATAAATTCAATTAAGAAGAACACAAGATAGAATTGAAGAACACTTACTTTTATTGACACCTCTTGACGATTACAATGGAATCAAAAATTTAATCTAGAAATTAAAAGAGGCATTCCTTAATTAGGCTTTAGGGTTTCCTATTTATAGATAGGAGAAACCCTAGGGTTTACATCTGATCCACATCTAAAATTACAAGACTACCCTAAGAAAGCCGGGTTAAAGCACCGACACCACCGACAAGTTGCACCGACACGTGCACAGCATGGCCGCGGAACCACGGCGGAATGCCATGTTCGGCCGCGGATCCGCGGCCATCTTGAGGGTTCTCTGTCTCAACTTTCCAGGGTTGCTTCATGTTGCCTTTTTCTTTCGTTTTCTTCAGTTGGTTCTTCAGAATCTTTTCTACTTTCTTCCAGATTTCCAATAGTGCAGAATTTGTGGATTTTTACCGTAAGCTTCGCTTTGAAGTCTTGTATCTTGTGCTGCCCTTGAACTGTCTTGTGCATGGAACTGTGAACTGATCTTCATTTTTTCCTTGAATTGTTAGGCGGCATCATACGGATTCATCTTTTTTTGGTCGTAGTCTCACTTTTGTAACGTCTTTTCATGAATTCTACTGTATTGTTCTGAGAACCTGTAACCTGCAACTATTTAGCAGACATGGATCAAAAGTACCTTTTTATTTGAAATATGATCAAGAATGGGGAATATAATAATGCAAAATTCTGATATGAACAAGTTTCCACCGTGCTTTGATTACTACCTTACCACGGCTCAAAGGAGTCGTGCAAACAGGTTTTAGTTGGGTACAGTCCCGAGCCACATGGATGAAGTGAGCGGATCGTCAGGGGATTCGTCTCTTTCGGTATTAGGGGTTGATGTCGCGGTGTGCATGGATGGCCATCACCAGAAATCCTTGGCCAAGGTAGTCGAGAATTACTGATCTAGGATCGGTAGTTTCTCAGGTGGTGATAGGTTTCATGCCGACACTAAATGTCAAGTTATTAGGGGTATGACTTTATCCACCCCCTATATGCAATACTCATAGACGAACGGACCGGACTGTACGGATATTGTCACTGTCTGGCTCAGCAGGGTTTCAGGATGAGTTTGCTCGTCGGCCTCCCTTTCGCTCAATACCTGGGCAGCCGTTACGTACAACTAGTGCTACTGATGTGCTTGTAGTTAAACTCACTGCCAGCGTATTGACGAGTCTTTAGAGTCCCACACAGAGGGTTTCACTGCTTCGGGCGAAACGTTGTAGAGACCGTATTGTTTTATGGCAGGGTTCAATCATATACGTGTACTTGTGCATGAATCATGATCGGACGGATAATACTAGTGGGCTTTGGTTTAACCCAAATCCTAGTATTATATTGTTGGATTATTTTCGTCTCGTTGTATTCGTATTCAATCGAAATACGGATGCGGTTATGTATATACGGATGAGGGGTATTCTTGTAATTCATTACAAGATTTCTTTAGTTGGTGCCATTTCTTTTTGGGATTAAACATTTTGGTTTAAATGTTTAATTGGTGGAAAATGTGAATGCAAGTCTTGGCATTGAGCATTGATGATAGCATGTGCACTTGATGACTCATGGTGTGATCCATTATGCCATGCTTGATATTTTTGTGAGGATCGTGAGATATTTTGTAGAGGGGGGAAGATCTTTTTTGGTGGGGCATATTTCTTTAGTTGCTCACTCTCACAAAATAGCTCACAAGACTTCACAACTTTCTTGACTTGCCAAAACTTGAGCTCACACTTCTTCTCCCATGGATTCTTCTTCAACCTACACCCAAACCCTCTCATGAGTTGAGAATCCTTGGGTGTATTGAGACAAAGTAATCACAAACTCTCTCTACTTCATCTTGGCTATCTAGGCTAGCAAAGTAGATACCCGAGTTGCTTCGGTTTTGAGGCGGGAGCCCGTATTACAAACCCTCGATGTGGATCTTCTTCGATGTGGGGAGACCGGAGATCAAACTTGATCGGGAAAGCCGCGAGGAGCTTGGGATAGAGGTTGAAGATTGAAGGACATGGATCGATCGGTATAACCCCTCTAAACTCCTTTTATAGAACTATTATAGTGTTAATGGTACGATCCGTCGATTAGGGTTCCGTTAGCGCCGGGTTTTAAAAGTTTGTGTTCCGCATTTGGCCACGGATTGATGGCCGGGGCGCTGCCGTAACCCAACATGGTATCAGATCCAACCCATTAACCACATACTAGTTTGTTTAGACGATATTAAAGTATCGAAACCGAAACAACTCTGAAACAATACCAACGATATTCCATTCTCTGTCGAATTTTATATAGTCTTCTAAAATTATTTAAGCAACTGCAGAAGATTACCTGTATGACAACTAGAACACACACCAAACAAGAGCCCCAAAATCCACTACTGGGCCGGTGAGATTGCCAGAAATTCCGGCTTGGCCGGTTTTGTAGAGGACTAGGAACTTCGTATTTTGGGTGTGGTCTAGTCTCTGGAATATTAGTTCAGTGGTATTGCTAGTATAACCCAGTTTGGATATGGTTTTATCTAGTTGTTTGGGGGCTATTCGGGGTTATTTCGAAGTTGATATTTCTAACATTGTTTAAAGTTTTACAGTACTATCTGCGACCGTGAATGTCATTAGAGCGGTACAACTTGTCTAATTGCTATAGTTATTTTAGACGGGTTTGCGAACATGACATTCACGTTGATGTTCTGTGTTGTGCTGTGGTTGTTGAGGAATCATTGTGGTGGATAGCTTGGGTGCAATGTTAGTACAGTTTAGTTTCATTTGTACATTTGATATCGCGAGGCGAGCGTCTGACATGTGGACTGCCGTCACTTCCTTCTTGTATATTATTTGTTTGGGGCACGACCGGGTTGAGTTCGATGTCACAATTGTACATATTTTTCTTTTCTGTACTAGGATTACCCCACGATGGAGTGCACGAATAGCCGGGTTCTAGAGGGCAACGGGTCCACATCTCATGGCGTTGAGAAGGAGGGGGCTTCACCCTAGAATTGGCGGGATATTCGCCGCACTCGTAAGGGGTATAGGTTGACCCAAGGAGGGGTGCTCAAGTAACCGGATTCCGTGAAGTGCTAGGTGGCCCATTCACTTTGATGAAGGGGGCTGCCTCACTTCTGGTTTTGGTGGGTAACTTTCCGCGCTCGTAGGGGTCTAGGTTTTCATTGCACAGGCTATCCACACGACCCGGGGAACGTCGGGTTTCACTTGCAGCTCAAAGGAAACCCGGGGCTCCCAGATTATCTGTATTGTTCTGTGATGCTTATCGCTTATCTGTGATGTTGCATTTATCATACCTGGAGCGAATATTATATATTGCTATATATATACTACTAAATATTGTATATGTTTTACACCCGCGCTAGTCCAGCCCCCGCTCTGTCGTTAGTTAAGTAAGCTAACGGGTGATGACGGGGCCCAGTGGCGAATCCGGATGGCATATACGTACATCATATTTTCGTTCTTTTCTGGTGTGATTAATTGATGAGACTGCGTTGATTCTTATCAATGCAAGGAAAACAGACCTATTCGATATTGTTGGAACAATTTTCAAAAGCTGTTATTACAAGGACGTTTTCTTTTATTTTGCACAGTGGTATTCGGTTATGAATATCCAGCACCTCATTCGACGAGGCAAGAGCCGAGATCCCTTTACAGGGAGTGATCTCTTGGGCAGAAGTTTGCGTCAGGGTAATAACTTCATTATAGTCGATTACTTTTTTTCTTTGCGTCGTGGTATTCCGTTGTAATATCCCGCACCTCATTCGATGAGGAAAGAGCCGATATCCCTTCACTGGGAGTGACCTCTTTAGCAAAGGTTTTCGACACTATATAATTGTAAAAAGCTATCCGATTCCTTCAACGATATCAAGTTCATTACGTTAAAGGTTTTTCGCCAAAAACCATTCGTAGCCCTCCATCATTTCAGACGGGTAGCATTTAGTATTCATGCTATGTTTGTTGGCCTTCGTCAAGGCATAGTGTATGGTAGCTGCTTGTTACTTTTCTGTTGCATAGATAGATGCGTTGGTTTGGGATAGTCGCACTACTTTGTTGGCCTTCGTTAAGGGTATATACGGGTGGGTTCAAATTAACCTGGGCAATGACGGATAGAACTTTACATGTGACTTATGATTTGTTGTCCTTCGTCAAAGTCATAAGAGCATGGGGTAAAAATCACATCGGGAGTTTCAAATATACAGGAAACTTGCCAGGCATGCGCATACCTTCTGGAGTGTGATAACTTGAGTGGATTCCATTAGGTTATCATGCGATGATAGTTGGATCCCGATTCCCACTGATGAATTGTTTTACTCCTCGGGTGATTTTAGATGATCCCGACTAATTCATCTTTAGGGTTTGGAGGAGAATTTGAGGATACAGTGGGAGACATACTGATTAGATAAAGTGATTAACAATTCTGATCTAGGTTAGACTGCACGCTGAGTGTTTCTTTTCTCTCTCTCTTTGGCAGCGACCATGTCCCGACCCTAGACTATAACTCAGAAAAATAAGTTAACCGGACCTTCTTAAAACATACTGGCTTTTAGATTGTCAGAGTTGCATACTTCATTGCCACTCCTACTTTTACCCTTTGCTTTTCTTCGGAACATTCCGTATCACTATGAAGATCCACATTTATTGGATATGACCATCATATAGTTACATACGAACTTGAAGAAACTTGTTTCAGATTCGAGAATGGTTTCCGGTTCTGGAGAAAATGAATAGGACTATTCAGTTTTTTTTCTTTTACCTTCTCTCAGGTTATGAGGGCTCCTAGGATTAGGAGAGGGTACACTTATTACGCTTATTGGATAGTTTTCTTCCAAACCATAAGCAGGTGCCGAAAGAAGAAAACCAATTAGCCTAAGTGTGGTGTACAGAAGGTAATAAGTAAAGACAAATTAAGGGATTAGAAAGAGGGCAAAGTTAATTGCGACTGCTATCATTCATGACCAAACCACATGTATCATCGCCACTCCTACTTCACCCTTGCATTTCTCCAGAACACCCCGTATCACTACGAAGATCTATATTTATTGGATAATCTATCATATAGTTATATACGAACTCGAAGGAACTTGTTCCAGTTCGAGGATGGATTCTGGTTCAGGAGAAATAGAATAAGGTTTATTCAGTTGTCTTTTATCTTTACCTTCTCTCAGGTTGCGAGTGCTCCTAGGATTAGGAGAGTACACCTATTATGCTTATTGGATAGTCTTTTTCCAAACCATAGGATGGTGCCGAACGGTAGGGAAGGAAGAAAATCATTTAGCCTAAGGATGGTGTACAGAAGGTAATGAGTAAAGACAAATAAAAGGATTTGGAAAGGTGGCAAGGAAATATACGGTTACAGTCATGAATCTGGATAATGGAAGAGGCATTACTAGGAATACCCGGCTACCCCTTCGAAACATTTTCATGTTTCATTTTCACTGTGTGTTGTTAATTAAAAACCGATTTCCCAATTAGATCCTTACTCTAGGGTATGTATTTACCAGGTTTGATTCTCACATCTGTATGGTTTTATAGATGATGAGTGGGAGTAAGTTATTGGGAATTAGGTGATTATATCCTCTTTATATTGGAATTCGTTGTAATTGGTGATATCTGAGGAAATCACCTGGGGTTTTGCCTGACGGCAAATATTTGGTTTTGAATATCCGTTGTTATGCACTAATTTCAAACTGATATATCTATACGTTTATTTTATAAAGTGAGATATAACCTTTTGAAATTATGTCCATGACATTTACCTATATCAGTTGATGATTGGGTAAGGAGTATTAAATAACGGTGTAATTCTTCTTAACCATAGTACAATTTTCAACCTACGATGCACAGGGTTTGAGTTATTAAACTCAGGGGACTTATACAAAGTATTGTATGTTGTCCAGTGTCTATTAGGACAGAGGGGTTGGTGCTCGTACTATATTCTGTTTACTTGTGACTTCTCCAGTTTTAGACAAGTATTTCATATAAATATAAGGTCCAAGTTTTGAGAAATTATAGGTACAAGAATAAAGTAGAGAACCATGTGTTGCAAGTATCAGGATTCTTCGAGATGATCAAAGATGTAGATACTTGTGTTTGGTATTCAGTTGATAGTAATGGTTTTGAGAACTTGCTTCTCTTTCAGGTTACTCATATTTGGATTCACTCCTAAGTTAAGTAATATCGGCCTCTCTCCATTTAGTTGACATGCACTGGAGACAGATGCATGATTTGAATCTGATTCCAATTAAATCAGTGCCTCTGTTTCTATATTGTATATAGAATGGTTCATATCTTAATGATGTTAAGGTATATGCAGTTGTCCGGCTTATACTTAAAACCAGACTCTAGATAACTCAAGGCATGTTTCTGTAATGGCAGTTTATGGGTTATCCCGGGCTATGACGAGGGTTAATTTTCTACCATCTGGAAGATCAATAGTGATATTGTTCTTGACTCGCCACAGTTTTAGTAAAATGGACTTTTTCAAAAAACAGTAGTGGGAGTATGGTAGAAAAGGAAATGATTCCAGAACCACAAACGATTACTGAAAATTTAATAGAACCTAAAGATTCAATCGGGTTTGACATTCCATTAGCCACTCCGCAGATATGGTGGGTAACCTCAGGCACCCGAGAGGTACTTCGGTATCCTAAAGACGGTGACATGGATGTTCTTGTTTACCCAGACTTGCCATTACTGCTGTTCATGACTATGAGACCCAGCAGGAGGATGAGTATAGCGTCGTTCTAAACTAGTTTTAGAAGTGCACGTGTATATGACTCTGCCATAGGGTTGTAGTCAGTGGGAGCAGCAGAAGCATAGTGGAAAAGTAGCCTGTGTCTATTTATAGACTAAAGCGGGTATAGCGGAGATAGATCATCTATTTTTGATGTGATAGTCATGGGCTTTGACTTCATCAGAATAGGAGATGGATCTATTAAGAAGGTAGTAGGGTGTGATGTCCTGGTATTTGGATGACATGCACTTTGTAGGAAGTGAAATTCCTACACTACGATCGGTTATACTGTGGTTGTCACACAGTGGTTTCTCCACATAGGATATGGATATTATATCATGCATTCTGGTTACTAGATCTATGGTTTTAGATCTAGATTTGGGTAGTTTCCCAATTCGGGTACTTAGACAGTATTCTAAAGGTGTTTTAGAATGGATGACTTCTAGCATGGTGGTGTACCTGCAGGTGATGGAGTCACCCTCTCTAAAGGCGTCTTACAGACTAAAGAGGAGAGGGATGTACATGATTGGCATATCACTTGCTTAGGCAATTGAGTCAATTATGAGATATCAAGTACCACACCAGATGTTGTTTTTGCACGAGTTGCAATAAGTTTATATATTAATCCAATTCTGGAGAAACGTTCGGAAGAAGTTTATGAACATAAGTGGATGTTCTAGGGATTTGGTAACGGCAGCCTCCTTCGAGAGACGGTTATCATTCCAGGCTTCCAAGGTGACCTGGATGATAGAGTGACTGTCAGAGTTATAGTTTTCCCTCTTGACAAGGGGAAGTAGTTTGGACAGGTGGTCCAAGCTGATACCGAGGGAGGCATGACACAGGATACTGATTAAATTCAGTGGATGATACAGTCTAAGAAGTTTGTTGGATTTGGAGTTCATTTGTGAACTGAGTCCCATCAGATATCCATACATATTCTTAGATAGGTATTGCTCATTTTGGGAGACGGCTTTCTCCGCGAACTTGAGATAAAGAGAGACATAGAAAGAAACATTGGAGCGGATCCACTCACTGAGGCTATTTCTCGAACGCAATAGTTTTACAAACGAGCTTTGTGAAACTGATTAGTAGAGAAGTTGGGTGTTCGGTATCACACGAGCTGTGAGTATGCGACACCATAATAATTAGCCTTAAGTGCAAGTGGGAGATTGTTGGCTATAGTGCCCTCAAGTCAATTATTGGATCGCAGGCACGCGATTGCAATGATTGAGGGATGACCTATACCGGTAGAACAGTCTTACTCGAAATGATAGTATGCTATCTGGTTTGTCTTTATCATCGTGTACATGCTTTAGGTGATATTACAGATCACTATTACATGTTGATAGAGCCCATAGGATTCTTTCTTGACTACCAGTAGTATGATGACAATCATATACGTGAGAGTTGGTGTAAGTGCACGGCAGCGCCCCGGCCGTCAATCCGACGCCGGAATGCGGAAACGAAACTTTTCAAAAAGTTTTGAACCGGTACCACCGCGCACTATAAACCCGGATCGGGCTATTAACCTAATCCTAGCTAACTAGAGAATGGGGTAGAGTGCTATACCGAGCGATCCGTGTCCTTTGGTCTTTGGCCTCCACTCCGATCTCCTTGCGGAATCTCCGGTCATCAGCTCCTCGTCGGAACGGGCACCACATCACCGGGTTCTTTTACGGGCTCCCACCTCTGGACCGAGGTAACTCGGGCACGAAGTTGGCGAGTCGACGTGTCCAAGAATGCTGTAGGCAAAGTGTAGTAAGATTTGTCTCAAGGGTATGAAGTTGCCTTATTGGATGGAGGTGAAGAATGAACTATAGAGAGAGGTGAGGAATTTGCAATGAGCCAAATGATATGAATAATTTCCTCACACCAAAAATGAAAATCCCTCTCCTCTCAAAAGTGGCCGGCCTCTCTCATGGTGGAGGGAAAAAGGAATCATCATGCAAGAGAGAAAATGAGAGTGATATCAAAGAAAAATATCACATCAATTTCAAATCCCATCCTTTCATAATCAAATCAACTCCTTTCTCATTAATATAAACCATCATGAGAAAAATGGAATCAAATGTGCTAGAATACTCATGAAGCCCCCATTTACAAATAAACCCCTCCACAATTGCTAATTTGCACATTTGCAAATTAGCCCCTCCATCAGAAAAAACCGGCCGTGAAGGAACAAAGGAAAACTGGCCGAAACGGAATGCAAACTGGCAACTTCAAAAAACTGATCCCGTAATAAATTACAGGAAAACCCTGCGTCTGTATATACATACCCGCATTTGTATTCCGACCGAATACAAATGCAATGAGACAAAATCTACACTGTACAATACTAGGATCCGGCTTAAACCAAAGCCCGCTAGTATTATCCGTCCGATCATGATCCATGCAATATCGCACGCATAAGATCGAACCCTGCCATATCTCCATACGGCCTCTACAGCGTTTCGCCCGAAACTTGAGAAAACGGTCTGTGGGGGACTCTAAAGACTCGTCAATACTTTGGTTGTGGATTTAACCACTAGCACGTCAGAGGTATTAGCCATACGTAACGGGCTACCAGGTATTGAACAAAAGGGACATCGATGAGCGAACTCATCCTGACATCCTACTGAGCCTGTCAGTGACAATATCCGTACAGTCCGGTCCGTTCGTCTATGAGCATCGCATGACGGGCCTAGGGGGTTGGTAAAAGTCAGACCGCCAAAAACGGTACAAGTCATGTCGGAGTGTAGCCTAGAACACCCTGAGATACTACTGGAATACCTACCAGTAAATCTCCTGTCTTGGCCAAGGACTTCGTGTAATGGCTCTCCTAGACACAGCGCGACCTCACCCCCAATACCGGGAGAGACGAACCCCTGCAGATCCGCTCACTGCCTCCATGTGGCTCGGGACTGTACCCAACTAAAACCTGTTTGCATGTCTCTTTTGAGCGTGGTAGGGTAGTAATCAAAGTACAGTGGGAACTCACACGAGACAAATGACGATCTCAGGTCGATGAACTAACCTGTACACATGTCACCAGGGAACTGCTATCTGACGTCAGGTATAAGACCAACTAGCATGTTCCCGGCGAGTCCTGTCCGGTGTACTCATAACCCAATGAGCACCTGTATACATCTTAGGTGAACAAACTGACACCAGTGGCTTGTGAGACCGGCCACCACCCCTTGTCGGGGTCTCGACTGTATACACCAGTCTATTCTGGAGTATCGATGCCCTATCTCGAAACTCCCACGACTAGGGACCTTTTAAGGATATGCTTATAGACCCCAGCTCCCACGTATATGATCGCCCTCATACTGCTGACAGTCAAGCAAGAATCCTAGGGGCTCTATCAACGTGTAATAGCGACCTGTAAGGTCACCTAAAACAGTATACGATGATAAAGATAAACCAGATAGCATACTATCATCTTGAGTAAGACTGTCCTACAGGTATAGGTCCTCCCTCAATCATTGCAATCACGTGCCTGTGATCCAATAATTGACTCTGAGGGCACTGTCTCCAACAATCTCCCACTTGCACTCAAGGCTAATTGTTGCGATGTCGCATACTCACAGCCCGTGTGATACCGAACATCCAACTCTTCTACTAGTCAGTCTCACAAAGCTCGTTTGCGAAACTATTGCGTTCGAGGAATAGCCTCAGTGAGTGGATCCGCTGTGATGTTTCTTTCTATGTCTCTCTTTATCTCAAGTTCGCGGAGAAAACCATCTCCCGAAATGAGCAATACCTGTCTTAGAATATGTTTGGATATTTGATGGGACCTAGCTCATAAATGAACTCCAAATCCAAACTTCTTAGACTGTATCGTCAACTGAACTTAATCAGTATCCTGCACCATGCCTCCCTCAGTATCCTCCTGGACCACCTGTCCATAATACCGCCCCTCGTCAGAAGGAAAACTATAACTCTGATAACCACTCTGTCATCCATGTCATCTTGGAAGCCTGGAATGATAACTCTCTCCCGAAGGAGGCTGCCGTTATCATTTCCTTAGAACATCAACTTATGTTCTAAAACTGCTTCCGATCGTTTCTCCAGGATTGGATTAATATCAACTTACTGCATCTCGTGAAAAAACAACATCTGGTGTGGTGCTTGACATCTCATGATTGACTCAATTGTCTAAGCAAGTGATCTACCAATCATGCATATCCCTCTCCCCTTTAGTCTGCAAGACACCTTTAGAGAGGGTGGCTCTATCACCTGCAGGTACATCACCATGCCAGGAGTCGTCCATTCTAAATACTTTTAGAATGTTGTCTAAGTACCCTGATTGGGACACTTCCCAAATCTAGATCTAAAACCATAGATCCAGTAACCAGAATTTCTGATATAATATTCAATTCCTATGTGGAGAAACCACTGTGTGACAACCAAAATATAACCGATTGTAGTATAGGAATTTCACTTCCTACTCTATGTATGTCATCCAAATACCAGGACATCACACCCTACTACCTTCTTAACAGATCCATCCCCTATTCTGATGAAGTCAAACCTATGACTGTCACATCAGCAATAGATGATCTATCTCCGCTGTATCTGCTTTAGTCTATAAATAGACATAAGCAACTTGTCCACCAATGCTTCCGCTGCTCCCATTGACTACGACAACCCTCTGGCAGAGTCATATACACGTACACTTCTGAAGCCAGTTCAGAACGACGCTATACTCATCCTCCTGCCGGGTCTCATAGTCTGGAACAATAGTAGTGTCAAGTTTAGGTAAACAAGAACCTCCCTGTCACCGTTTTTTAGCATACTGAAGTACCTCTCGAGTGCCTGAGGTTACCCACCATATCCGCGGAGTGGCCAATGGAATGTCAAACCAGATCGAATCTTTAGGTTCTTATCAAATTTTCAGTAATCGTTTGCGGTTGTGGAATTACTTCCAGTTCTACCATACTCCCACTACCGTTTTCTGAAAAAATCCATTTTTATTAAAACTGTGGCGAGTCAAGAACAATATCACTATTGATCTTCCTGATGGTAGAAAATCAACCCTCGTCATAGTCTGGGTCAACCCACAAACAGCCATTACAGAAACGTGCCTTGAGTTATCCAGAGTCTGGTTTTAAGCATAAGCTGGACAACTCCCCGTACCTTAACAATGTCAAGATATGAACTGTTCTATATCCAATATAGAAATATAGGCATTGATTTAATTGAACCAGATTCAAATCATGCAGCTGTCTCCAGTGCATGTCAACTAAATGGAGAGAGGCCGACCGGCATTACTCAACTTAGGAGTGCTTCCAATTATGAGTAACCTGAAAGAGAAGCAAGTTCTCTCAATCATTACTATCAACTGAACACCATACACAAGTATCTACATCTTCGATCACCTTGAAGAATCCCGATACTTGCAACAGCTGGTTCTCTACTCTATTCTTATACCTATAACTTCTCAAAACTCGGACCTTGTATTTCTACGAAATACATGTTTAAGAACTAGAGAAGTCACAAGTAAACAGAATACAGTCCGAGCACCAATCCCTTTGTCCTAATGGACACTGGACAATATACAATACTCTGTATAAGTCCCCTGAGTCTAGTGACTCATTCACTGTGTGTCGTAGGTTGAAAATTGTACTTATGGTTAAGAAGAATTACACCGCTGTTCAATACTTCTTACCTAACCATCCACTGATATAGGTAAATGTCATAGACATAATTTCAAAATGGTATATCTCACTCTATAAAAATAGACGTACAGATATATCAACTTGAAATTGGTGCATAACAACGGATATTCAAAACCAAAAATTTGCCGTCCGGCAAACAACCCAGGCGATTTCCTCAAATATCACCAATTACAACGAATTCCGATATAATGAGGATGATCACCTTGTAAGTCGATGTACAACACCCCACGACTTGCGGGGAGGCGGAAAATCGAAAAACGATCTTGTTCTTTGCATAAACATCGACTAACCGAGAATCTTTGCTAAACTATAACTAACAAGAAACATAGAAGTTATGAACTACTATGATAAGTGATTATACCTAATGAACCGTGTCCTTCTCCTTTCCGTTATCCACGTCATTCTCGGCCTCCTCCACGTAATAGATGATCCACCCGAGAGCTATACTCTAAGCTTCACCTCTAACTTGAGGTAACTAGGTTTCTTAAAGTGCTAATCTAAGTAACCTAGGTGATATAGAGAAGTTTTATGGATTAAATAGTCTTTACTAATCCTTGGTCTCAACACATGAGAGGGGAGGATTAGGGTTTGAAGAGAGAGAGCTTGAGGAGAGAGAAGGTGAGCAAGAGAATTGCAATAAGATAATGATCTCTCATGATATATATGAAGCATTATATTTATCAAATAAATAAAATAAAGGATTTAACAACCATGCTTCATAAATACAAATGAGTGATTCATCTACATGAGTCATTAAGCATTTATGATGCATTAATGACAAGGATGAATCACACAAATGAGTCACTAATCTCATTTAATACTTATGCCACCTAAACCCCCAAGTCACCAACCTTCTAGAAGCTTCTCGCGAAATTACGAGAACGCCCCTCCTATCCGTGAAAACACGGAAAAACTTTATACTGTATAAATCCAATAACCGGATACTAGAAACTGGCTTAAACCAAAGCTGGCTAGTAAAAACTGTCCGGATGTCGTACGTGCGTAAACACACGTATGCGTCCGAACCCTTGTCGTAAAACCATACGACCTCTATATCGTTTCGCCTGGAGTAGAGAAACTCTCTGTGTGGGACTCTAAAGACTCGACTACTATGCTGGCAGTAGGTTTAACCACAGACCGCAAGCGGCACTAGCTGTACGTAAAGGTCCCCAGGTAGATGTCGATAAGAAGGCCGATGAGGAAACCCATCCGAACTCCTACTGAGTCTGATGTGACAATCTCCGTACAGTCCGGTCTGTTCGTCTAAGACTATTGCATATCGGGCCTAGGGGGGCGGCAAGTATCAGTCCCCTAATAGCGGTATAAGTCGTGTCGGAGCGTAGCCCATTACATCCTGAGAAAACAATTGGAACCTACCAGTAAATCTCGCTTGCCCTGGCCAGGGACTTTGCGTAATGGCTCTCTGACACAGCGCGATATCAACTCCCAATACCGGGAGAGACGAATCCTGTCTAACCGCCACTGCCTCCAAGTGCTCGGGACTGCACCTAACTGCTACCTGTTTGCACGACTCCTTTGAGCCGTGGTAGGGTAGCAATCTAAGAATAGTGGGACACACTCGAGGCGAAGTAGCAGTGTCAAGTCTGCGGACTATGCTGTACTCATGTCATCTGGGAACTGTTAACTGACGACGGGTATAATACCAACCAACAGTTCCCCGTGAGTCCTGTCCGGTGTACCCGTAATCCAACGAGCACCTGTATACTATCTCCAGTACTACGTACTGACGGCTGTGGGACAGACCATCTCCCCAACTGGGATGAGAAGCGTACACACTAGTCTACTCCGGAGTATCGATGCCCTGTCTCGATAATCCTACGACTAGGGACCTGTAAAAGGATGTGCTTGTAGACTACCCAGCCCCCACTAGTGTGACTGCCATCACAACGCTGGTAGTCAAGCAAGATCCTAAGAGCTCTATCAATACGTATACTCACATATTAAGATAGATGAAACCAAGTAGCATACTACCATTTTTAGCAAGACTATTATATAACTGTGAATATCCCAAGCTTCCATTAAGTAATATACAAACTAGTATGATACAATAATGGCCCCTAGGGCATATACACTAACAATCTCCCACTTGCACTAGGGCCATGTACTGGCATATTGAAGACCGATGATCTCGAGTAGCCTCTCGAACTGAATCTGAGGTAGGGCCTTCGTGAATGGATCAGCAATGTTCTCTTCAGTAGCAACTCTCCGGACCTCGATCTCCCGATGATCAATGATCTCCCTGATCGGGTGATACCGCCTTAAGATGTGTCTGGACTTCTGATGGGACCTTGGTTCCTTCGTTAAAGCTATAGCTCCGCTGTAGTCGCAATACAGAGGTATTGGATCAACAATCGTAGGAACCACCTGAAGTTCTGTTAGGAACTTCTTCATCCAGACCGCTTCTTTTGCGGCATCGCAAGCAGCAATATACTCCGCTTCCATCGTCGAGTCAGCAACGGTGTCCTGCTTGGAACTCTTCCAGCACACCGCCCCTCCATTGAGGGTAAAGACATAACCTGACATGGACTTGGAATCGTCCTTATCACTCTGGAAGCCGGAATCAGCAAAGGCCACCATCTTGAGGTCTTTTCCGCCGTAAACTAAGAACATCTCCTTAGTCCTCCTCAGGTACTTCAGAATGTTCTTTACTGCTATCCAGTGCTTCTCCCCTGGGTCTGACTGATACCGGCTTACCACGCTCAGTGCGTAAGCTACATCTGGTCTGGTGCACAACATCACATACATTATAGAGCCTACCGCAGCAGCGTAGGGTATAATAGACATGCGTTCCCTTTCCAAATCAGTCTTGGGAGACATCTCTTTGGATAGGGTGATTCCGTGACAAGCCGGTAGATTACCGCGCTTAGAATCTTCCATACTGAATCTTTTTAGTACAGTGTCGATATACCTGGACTGCGAAAGTCCCAACATCCTCTTGGATCTATCACGATAGATCCGGATCCCCAGAATGTAAGAGGCATCACCCAGGTCTTTCATGGCGAACCTGTGTGACAAGAATCCTTTGACAGATTGTAGCATAGGAATGTCATTTCCTATCAATAGAATGTCATCCACGTACAAGACGAGGAATATGCCAGTTCTTGTTACAACTTTACTATATATACATGGTTCATCTGGATTTTTGATAAAGTCATATTCTTTGACCGTTTCATCAAAACAGATGTTCCAACTCCGCGATGCCTGCTTTAATCCATAAATTGATTTAAGCAACTTGCATACTTTCCCGCTGCTCCCACTCTGATTGAAACCCTCTGGCTGATCCATATAGACGCACTCTTCTAAATTACCATTCGGAAAAGCCGTCTTTACGTCCATCTGCCAGATTTCATAATCATGGAAGGCAGCAATAGCAAGAAGGACCCGAATGGATTTGAGCATAGCCACTGGAGATAGGGTTTCTTTCTACTCCACATCTGATATGGTGTGGTAAGCACAGTCTTGGTAGGAACTATGTTCAAAAGATATGCCGCTGATTCTAGCGCATAACCCCAGAAAGATCGCGGTAACTCAGCATTACTCATCATGGAACGTACCATATCCAATAAGGTTCGATTCTGTCTCTCTGATACACCGTTATGCTGTGGAGTGTATGGAGGAGTAAGCTGAGAGAGAATTCCTTTCCCGTTTAGGTAACCTCGGAACTCGGCACTTAAGTATTCACCACCTCGATCAGATCTTAGTGTCTTGATACTTTTGCCGGTTTGGTTTTCTAGTTCATTCTTGTACTCTTGGAATTTCTCAAAAGCCTCGGATTTATGTTTCATCAGATAAATGAATCCGTACCTTGAGTAATCATCCGTAAAAGTAATGAAATAGGAAAAACCTCCTCTTGCATGTGTAGACATTAGACCACATACATCGCTGTGTATGAGTCCTAAGAGCTCGCTCGCTCTTACTCCATGTCCAGTAAATGGAGTCTTTGTCATCTTTCCTCTGAGACAAGATTGATAAGTGGCATAAGTTTGATATTCGAACGAGTCCAAATATCCTTCTCTATGTAACTTAGTCAACCTTCTCTCATTGATGTGACCCAGTCTACAAAGCTATAAGAAAGTTTTATTTAAATCTGGAGACTTTCTTTTTAGTGTGTTCTGGACATTGAAAATTTGGATTTGGTTTAAGACATATATACCGTTATCCAGTGTACCGGACCCAATCAAACTATGATTAAGGTGGATGTTAACAACATCACTTACAAACGTGAAATCATAACCTTTATTTGATAACAAGGAAACTGATATGATATTACAAGTTAAGCTAGGTATGTTGGAGATAGTGCCCTCAGAGTCAATTATTGGATCACAGGCACGTGATTGCAATGATTGAGGGAGGACCTATCCCGGTAGGACAGTCTTACTCAAGATGATAGTATGCTATCTGATTTGCCTTTATCATCGTGTACTGCTTCAGGTGACCTAACAAGTTACTATTACACGTTGATAGAGCCCCTAGGATTCATGCTTGACTGCCAGCAGTATGAGGGCGATCATATAAGTGAGAGCTGGAGTCTGTAAGCACATCCTTAAATGGTCCCTAGTCGTAGGAGTTTCGAGACAGGGCATCGATTCTCCAAAGTAGACTAGTGTATACAGTCGAGACCCTGACGAAGGGCGGTGGCCGGTCTCACAAGCCACTGGTGTCAGTTGGTTCACCTAAGATGTATACAGGTGCTCATTGGGTTATGAGTACACCGGACAGGACTCGCCGGGAACATGCTAGTTGGTCATATACCAGACGTCAGATGGCAGTTCCCTGGTGACATGTGTGCAGGTTAGTTCATCGACCTGGGGATCGTCATTTGTCTCGTGTGAGTTCCTACTGTACTTTGATTACTACCCTACCACGGCTCAAAGGAGTCGTGCAAACAGGTTTTAGTTGGGTACAGTCCCGAGCCACATGGAGGCAGTGAGCGTATCTTCAGGGGTTTGTCTCTCCCGGTATTGGGGGTGAGGTCGTGCTGTGTCTAGGAGAGCCATTACACGAAGTCCTTGGCCAAGGCAAGGAGATTTACTGGTAGGTATTCCAGTAGTATCTCAGGGTGTTCTGGGCTACACTCCGACACGACTTGTACCGCTTTTGGGGGTCTGACTTTTACCAACCCCCTAGGCCCGCCATGCGATACTCATAGACGAACGAACCAGACTGCATGGATATTGTCACTGACAGGCTCAGTAGGGTGACAGGCTGAGTTCGCTCACAGACGTCCCTTTTGGTCAATAGCTGGTGCCCCGTCATGTATGGCTAATACCTCTGACGTGCTAGTGGTTAAATCCACAGCCATAGTATTGACGAGTCTTTAGAGTCCACCACATTTTCAGTTACTCAAGCTTTCGGGCGAAAAGCTGTAGAGGCCGTATGGAGATATGGCAGGGTTCGATCGGATACGTGCGGTATTGCACGGATCAGGATCGGACGGGTTTTTACTAGCCGGCTTTGGCTTAAGCCGGATCCTAGTATAGTACAGTGTAGTTTTGTCTCTTTGCATTTGTATTTCGGCCGAAATGCAAATGCGGGTGTGTATGCACAGTATCGGGGTTTTCCTGTAATTTATTATGGGACCAGTTTTCTGGGGTTGCCAGTTTGCATTCGTTCCGGCCGGTTTTCCTTTGTTCTTTCCCGGCCGGACTTTTTGATGGAGAGGGGTTAATTGCAAGTTTGCAATTAATATTTTAATGAGGTATGGCCGGCCACTTTTGAAGATTCTTGAGGGGACATGCTTCTTGGTTTTTGTGTAAACTTTTCATTTTAATTTGAAGAAGTATGGGCCGGCCACTGTTATGTGCTATGCCTTTTTTGGAGTATGGAGTGGATTAATTTCTTATGTATGGAATGAAACAAAAATGAGTGTGCTGTGACTTTTTTGGAGTTGGAGTGGATTAATTAATTTAGTAAGGAATGAAAAGATAATGTGTGTGCAGGGGGCTCTTTTTCTGCCACTGCAAGAGATAGAAAGCTTGCATCATTCATTGATTTTCCAGTGAGCACATTGGCATCTGGCCGAGCTTCTATTTGACGGCTTGCTCCATTTTTCTTCAAGCATTCATGAAAATTATTCTTGCACAAATTCCTCCATCATGGCAACTATACAAAACCCCAAAGAGACAAGGTTCTACATTATTCTACAGCAAATCTTGGGCGCGTCGGCTAGCCAACTTCGCGCCCGAGTTGCCTCGGCATTGAGGTGGGAGCCCGTAAAAGACGTAGGCGATGTGGTGCCCTTCCGGCGACGAGGTGGAGACCGGACATTCCGCGGGAGATCGGGACGACGACGAGAAGACCGGAGGACTCGGATCTCATGGTATCTCTCTTCCCCTTCTTATAATTAGCTTAGACTAGATTAATGGCACGATCCGGGTTTAGTGCGCGGTGGTGCCGGTTTGCTAAGTCCGCAAAATTAAAGTTTATCACCGTTTCCGCATTTGGCCGTCGGGTTGACGGCCGGGGCGCCGCCGTGCACTTACATTGGTATCAGAGCCTCGCCATTAACATAGTCTAGCTTGGTGTAATGTGTTTTTCTGTTTCGATCGATCGAATGTTCCAAAACTGCATTTTAGTTCGCATCAGTTTCTGTTGAAAATTTTTGGTCTCGAAAAATTTTTCAGGTTGTAAAATATTGATGTACTGGAAAATCTAAGAGCGCTGTAAAAATTCGACGAAGTAACTCCACAGTAGGAGCGCGGAACCGCCGCGAAAACACCTTTCCCGCCGCCCTTCCGCCGCACACTGTGGAGATCACTTCACCAATTTTTTACAGAGGCCTTCTGGGCTTAAAATATGGGTTTTGGAATATTAAAATTGGGCCCAGGATTTCTGTGAGTGCTACAGTTTTGATTGGGGGCCCACTTGTTAATTTTTGATCGATCGGATATTTTAAACACATTTTTCACAGTATTTACATTATATCTGCGACCGTGAATGTCACTCGATCGGTAAATCCGGTCTAACTTCTATAGCCCGGTTAGACGGATTTGCGAACATGACTTTCACGTTGATGTTCTATGTATTTGCTGTGATGTTGCGGATCGGTCGTGGGGGATAGCCTGGATGCAATGCTAGTACTGTGCTGTTGTATTATGTACATTTGATATTGCGGGGCGAGCGTCCGACATGTGGACTGCCGTCACTGCCTGTTTGTATTATTCTTTTGGGGCACGACCTGGTTGCGGTCGATGTACCCGGTGTATGTATATTTTACATTCTGTACTAGGATTACCCCGCGGTGGGGTGCACGGATAGCCGGGTTCTGGAGGGCAACAAGCCCGCATCTCATGGCATTGAGACGGAGGGGGCTTCACTCTGGGATTGGCGGGCTATTTGCCGTACTCGTAGGGGGTACAGGTTGACCCAGGAGGGGTGCCCAAGTTGCCGGATTCCGTGGAGTGCTGGGTGGTCCATTCACGGAGCTGAAGGGGGCTGCCTCGCTTCAGGTTTTGGCGGGTAACTTGCCGCGCCCGTAGGGGTCTAGGATCACATTGCACAGGCTATCCACACGACCAGGGGAACGTCGGGTTTCAGTAGTGGCTCTGTGAAACCCGGGGATCCCAGATATCTTTATTGTTCTGTGATGCTGTACATTTCTGTGATGTTGCTTTTTATCACGCCTTGAGCGAATATAATATATTGGTATATATATTAGTAGATGTTGTATATGTTTTGCATCCGCGCTAGTCCAGTCCCCGCTCTGTCGTTAGTAAGCTAACCTAACGGGTAATGACGGGACCCAGTGGCGAATGCGGATGGCATATACGTACGTCAGTATATTTTCGTTCTTTTTGGTGTGATCAATTGATGGGACTGCATTGATTCGGATCAATGCAAGTTAAAAACAAACCCAATCTGATGTTGTTGGAACACTTTTCAAAAAAAGCTGTTATTGCAAGGACGTTCACTTTTGTTTTGCATCGCGGTATTCAGTTGGAATATCCTGCTCCTCAGTCGACGAGGCAAGGGCCGAGATCCCTTCACCGGGAGTGACCCCTTGGACAAAAGTTTGCGTCAGGGCATTAACTTCACTATAGCCGATTACTTTTGCTTTGCATCGCGGTATTCATTTGGAATATCCTGCACCCCATTCTACGGGGAAAGAGCCGAGATCCCTTTACCGGGAGTGACCTCTTTAGCAACGGTTTTCGTCACTATATTTTAAAAAGCTATCCGTTCCTTCGACGATATCAAGTTCTTTACGTTAAAGGTTTTCGCCAGAAACCATTCGTAGCCCTCCGTCATTTCAGACGGGTAGCACGTAGTATTCATGCTATGTTTGTTGACCTTCGTCAAGGCATAGTGTATGGTAGCTGCTTGTTACTTTTCTGTTGCATAGATAGATGCGTTGGTTTGGGACAGTCGTATAGCCTTGTTGACCTTCGTCAAGGGCTTGTACGGGTGGATTCAAATTAACATGGATAATGACGGGTAGAACTTGACATGTGACTTATGATTTGTTGACCTTCGCCAAGGTCATAAGAGCATGGGGCAAAAATCACATCGGGAGTTTCAAAAGAACTGAAACTTGCCAGATATGCGCATACCTTCTGGAGTGTGACACCGTGAGCGGATTCCGTCACGTTGTCATGTGATGAGAGTTGGATCCCGATTCCCACTGATGAGTTGGTTTACTCCTCGGGTGACCCCGACTAATTCTTCTTTCAGGTTTGGAGGAGAATTTGAGGTACAGTGGGAGGTTTCCAGATTAGATAAATTGGTAACCATTCTGATCTAGGTTAGAGTGCACGCTGAGTGTTTTCTTTTCTCTCTCTCTTTGGCAGCGACCAATGACCCGACCCTAGACTATGACTCAGTGACCAAGTTGACCGAACCTACTTAACACTGGCTTTTGGATTGTCAGAGTTGCTGATCTCATTGCCACTCCTACTTTTACCCTTTTCTCCAGGACACCCCGTATCACTACGAACGTCCACTTCCATTGGACAAAACCATCGTATGGTTAGATACGAACTCGAAGGAATTCGAGGATGGTTTCCGGTTCTGGAGAAAACGGATAGGATTATTCAGTTGTCTTTTCTTTTTACCTTCTCTCAGGTTGCGAGTACTCCTTGGTTTAGGAGATAGTACACCTATTACGCAAATTGGATAGTCTTCTTCCAAACCATAGGCTGGTGCCGACCGGTAGGGAATGAAGAAAGCCAATTAGCCTAAACGGTGTACAGAAGGTATTAAGTTAAGACAAAGAAAGGGATTAGTAAGAGGGCAAAGTAAGTTGCGACTGCTATTTACGACCAAACCAAGTATTTCTTCGCCAATCCTAAATCACCTTTGTATTTCTCCAGGACACTCCGTATCACTACGAAGATCCTATTTTATTGGATAATCCATCGTATGGTTATATACGAACTCGAAAGGAACTCGTTCCAGTTCGGGGATGGATCCTGGTTCAGGAGAAATAGGAATAAAGTACATTCAGGTGTCTTTTATCTTCACCTTCTCTCGCGATGCGAGTGTTCCTAGGATTAGGACAGTACACCCTTTATGCTTTTTGGATACTCTTCTTCCAAACCATAGGCTGGTGCCGAACGGTAGGGAAGGAAGAAAACCATTTGGCCTAAAGGGGTGTACAGAAGGAAATGACTAAAGACATATAAAGGGATTTGGAGAGGTGGCAAAGAACTATACGGTTACAGTTGTGAATATGGATAATGGATGAGGCATTACTAGGAATACCAGGATACCCCATCGAAACATTTCAATGTTTCAGTTTCACTGTGTAATGTTAAAGGAAAACTGATTTCCCAGTTAGACACTTGCTCCAGGGCATGTATTTACCAAGTATGATTCTCACATCTGTATGGTTTTACAGATGATGAGTGGGAGTAAGTTATTGGGAATTGGGTGATTATCCTCATTATATCGGGATTCGTTGGAATCGGTGATATTTGAGGAAATCGCCTGGGTTGTTTGCCGGTCGGCAAATATTTGGTTTTGAATATCCGCTGTCATGCACCAATTTCAAATTGATATATCTGTACGTCTATTTTTATAGAGTGAGATATACCTTTTGATATTATGTCGACGACATTTACCTATATCAGTGGATGGTTAGGTAAGGAGCATTAAACAGCGGTGTAATTCTTCTTAACCACAAGTACAATTTTCAACCTACGACACACAGTGAATGAGTTATCAGACTCAAGGGACTTATACAGAGTATTGTATGTTGTCCAGGGTCCATCAGGACAAAGGGGTAGGTCCTCGTACTATATTCGGTTTACTTATGACTTCTCTAGTTTTTAGACAGGTGTTTCGTAGAAACACAGGGTCCGAATTTTGAGAAGCTGTAGGTATTTGAATAGAGTAGAGAACCAGGTGTAGCAAGTATCGGGATTCTTCAAAGAGATCGAAGATGTAGATACTTGTGCATGGTATTCAGTTGATAGTAATGATTAAGAGATCTTGCTTCTCTTTCAGGTTACTCATAATTGGAAGCATTCCTAAGTTGAGTAACGCTGATCGGCCTCTCTCCATTTAGTTGACATGCACTGGAGACAGCTGCATGATTTGAATCTAGTTTAATTAAATCAGTGCCTCTGGTATAGAACAGTTCATATCTTAACGTTGTTAAGGTACGGGGAGTTGTCTGGCTTATGATTAAAACCAGACTCTGGATAGCTCAAGGCACGTTTCTGTAATGGCTGTTTGTGGGTTGACCCAGGCTATGACGAGGGTTGACTTTCTACCATCTGGATGAACAATAGCAATATTGTTCTAGACTCGCCACAGTTTTATTAAAAATGGATTTTTTCAGAAAACAGTAGTGGGAGTATGGTAGAACTGGAATTGATTCCAGAACCGCAAACGATTACTGAAGATTTGATAAGGAACCTAAAGATTCAATCTGGATTGACATTCCATTGGCCACTCCGCAGATAAGGTGGGTAACTTCAGGCACCCGAGTGGTACTACCGTAGCCTCAAGGACGGTGACAAGGAAGTTCTTGTTTACCCACAATTACCATTGCTGTTGTTCCAGGCTGCGAGACCCGGCGGGAGGATGAGTATAGCGTCGTTCTAAAACTAGTTTTAGAAGTGTACGTCTATATAACTCTGCCAGAGGGTTGTCGTAATCAGTGGGAGCAGCGGAAGCATTGGTGGACAGGGAGCTTATGTCTATTTATAGACTAAAGCAGATGTAGCGGAGATAGATCATCTATTTCTGACGTGACAGTCATGGGTTTGACTTCATCAGAATAGAGGATGGATCTGTTGAGAAGGTAGTAGGGTGTGATATCCTGGTATTTGGATGACATACACAGAGTAGGAAAGGAAACTCCTATACTACAGTCGGTTATACTTTGGTCGTCACACAGTGGTTTCTCCACAAAGGAAATGGATTTTATATCAGACATACTGGTTACTGGATCTATCGTTTTAGATCTAGATTTGGGTAGTCTCCCAATCTGGGTACTTGGACAGCATTCTAAGGGTATTTAGAATGGACGACTCCATGCACGGTAGTGTACCTGCAGAAGATGGAGTCACCCTCTCTAAAGGTGTCTTACAGACTAAAGGGGAGAGGGACGTGCATGATTGGCAGATCACTTGCTCAGACAATTGAGTCAATCATGAGATGTCAAGTACCACACCAGATGTTGTTCTTGCACTAGATGCAATAAGTTGACATTAATCCAATCCTGGAGAAACAGTCGGAAGCAGTTTTGGAACATAAGTGGATGTTCTAGGGATATGATAACAAAAGCCCCATTCGAGAAACAGTTATCATTCCAGGCTTCCAAGGTGACATGGACGACAAGGAGGTTGTCAGAGTTATAGTTTTCCCTCCGACGAGGGGCAGTATTTTGGACAGGTGGTCCAAGGCAATACTGAGGGAGGCTTGTCGCAGGATACTGATTTAGTTCAGTTGACGATACAGTCTAAGAAGTTTGGATTTGGAGTTCATTTATGAGCTAGGTCCCATCAGACATCCAGACATTCTAAGACAGGTATTGCTCATTTCGGGAGATGGCTTTCTCCGCGAACTTGAGATTTAGAGAGACATAGAAAGAAACATTAGGGCGGATCCACTCACTGAGGCTATTCCTCGAACGCAAGAGTTTCGCAAACAGGCTTTGTGAGACTGACTAGTAGAGGAGTTGGGTGTTCGGTATCACACGGGCTGTGAGTATGCGACATCGCAATAATTAGCCTTGAGTGCAAGTGGGAGATTGTTGGAGATAGTGCCCTCAGAGTCAATTATTGGATCACAGGCACGTGATTGCAATGATTGAGGGAGGACCTATCCCGGTAGGACAGTCTTACTCAAGATGATAGTATGTTATCTGGTTTGCCTTTATCATCGTGTACTGCTTCAGGTGACCTAACAAGTTACTATTACACGTTGATAGAGCCCCTAGGATTCATGCTTGACTGCCAGCAGTATGAGGGCGATCATATAAGTGAGAGCTGGAGTCTGTAAGCACATCCTTAAATGGTCCCTAGTCGTAGGAGTTTCGAGACAGGGCATCGATTCTCCAAAGTAGACTAGTGTATACAGTCGAGACCCCGACGAGGGGCGGTGGCCGGTCTCACAAGCCACTGGTGTCAGTTGGTTCACCTAAGATGTATACAGGTGCTCATTGGGTTATGAGTACACCGGACAGGACTCGCCGGGAACATGCTAGTTGGTCATATACCAGACGTCAGATGGCAGTTCCCTGGTGACATGTGTGCAGGTTAGTTCATCGACCTGGGGATCGTCATTTGTCTCGTGTGAGTTCCCACTGTACTTTGATTACTACCCTACCACGGCTCAAAGGAGTCGTGCAAACAGGTTTTAGTTGGTTACAGTCCCGAGCCACATGGAGGCAGTGAGCGTATCTTCAGGGGTTTGTCTCTCCCGGTATTGGGGGTGAGGTCGTGCTGTGTCTAGGAGAGCCATTACACGAAGTCCTTGGCCAAGGCAAGGAGATTTACTGGTAGGTATTCCAGTAGTATCTCAGGGTGTTCTGGGCTACACTCCGACACGACTTGTACCGCTTTTGGGGGTCTGACTTTTACCAACCCCCTAGGCCCGCCATGCGATACTCATAGACGAACGAACCGGACTGCACGGATATTGTCACTGACAGGCTCAGTAGGGTGACAGGCTGAGTTCGCTCACAGACGTCCCTTTTGGTCAATAGCTGGTGCCCCGTCATGTATGGCTAATACCTCTGACGTGCTAGTGGTTAAATCCACAGCCATAGTATTGACGAGTCTTTAGAGTCCACCACATTTTCAGTTACTCAAGCTTTCGGGCGAAAAGCTGTAGAGGCCGTATGGAGATATGGCAGGGTTCGATCGGATACGTGCGGTATTGCACGGATCAGGATCGGACGGGTTTTTACTAGCCGGCTTTGGCTTAAGCCGGATCCTAGTATAGTACAGTGTAGTTTTGTCTCTTTGCATTTGTATTTCGGCCGAAATGCAAATGCGGGTGTGTATGCACAGTATCGGGGTTTTCCTGTAATTTATTATGGGACCAGTTTTCTGGGGTTGCCAGTTTGCATTCCGTTCCGGCCGGTTTTCCTTTGTTCTTTCCCGGCCGGACTTTTTGATGGAGAGGGGTTAATTGCAAGTTTGCAATTAATATTTTAATGAGGTATGGCCGGCCACTTTTGAAGATTCTTGAGGGGACATGCTTCTTGGTTTTTTTGTAAACTTTTCATTTTAATTTGAAGAAGTATGGGCCGGCCACTGTTATGTGCTATGCCTTTTTTGGAGTATGGAGTGGATTAATTTCTTATGTATGGAATGAAACAAAAATGAGTGTGCTGTGACTTTTTTGGAGTTGGAGTGGATTAATTAATTTAGTAAGGAATGAAAAGATAATGTGTGTGCAGGGGGCTCTTTTTCTGCCACTGCAAGAGATAGAAAGCTTGCATCATTCATTGATTTTCCAGTGAGCACATTGGCATCTGGCCGAGCTTCTATTTGACGGCTTGCTCCATTTTTCTTCAAGCCTTCATGAAAATTATTCTTGCACAAATTCCTCCATCATGGCAACTATACAAAACCCCAAAGAGACAAGGTTCTACATTATTCTACAGCAAATCTTGGGCGCGTCGGCTAGCCAACTTCGCGCCCGAGTTGCCTCGGCATTGAGGTGGGAGCCCGTAAAAGACGTAGGCGATGTGGTGCCCTTCCGGCGACGAGGTGGAGACCGGACATTCCGCGGGAGATCGGGACGACGACGAGAAGACCGGAGGACTCGGATCTCATGGTATCTCTCTTCCCCTTCTTATAATTAGCTTAGACTAGATTAATGGCACGATCCGGGTTTAGTGCGCGGTGGTGCCGGTTTGCTAAGTCCGCAAAATTAAAGTTTATCACCGTTTCCGCATTTGGCCGTCGGGTTGACGGCCGGGGCGCCGCCGTGCACTTACATTGGTATCAGAGCCTCGCCATTAACATAGTCTAGCTTGGTGTAATGTGTTTTTCTGTTTCGATCGATCGAATGTTCCAAAACTGCATTTTAGTTCGCATCAGTTTCTGTTGAAAATTTTTGGTCTCGAAAAATTTTTCAGGTTGTAAAATATTGATGTACTGGAAAATCTAAGAGCGCTGTAAAAATTCGACGAAGTAACTCCACAGTGGGAGCGCGGAACCGCCGCGAAAACACCTTTCCCGCCGCCCTTCCGCCGCACACTGTGGAGATCACTTCACCAATTTTTTACAGAGGCCTTCTGGGCTTAAAATATGGGTTTTGGAATATTAAAATTGGGCCCAGGATTTCTGTGAGTGCTACAGTTTTGATTGGGGGCCCACTTGTTAATTTTTGATCGATCGGATATTTTAAACACATTTTTCACAGTATTTACATTATATCTGCGACCGTGAATGTCACTCGATCGGTAAATCCGGTCTAACTTCTATAGCCCGGTTAGACGGATTTGCGAACATGACTTTCACGTTGATGTTCTATGTATTTGCTGTGATGTTGCGGATCGGTCGTGGGGGATAGCCTGGATGCAATGCTAGTACTGTGCTGTTGTATTATGTACATTTGATATTGCGGGGCGAGCGTCCGACATGTGGACTGCCGTCACTGCCTGTTTGTATTATTCTTTTGGGGCACGACCTGGTTGCGGTCGATGTACCCGGTGTATGTATATTTTACATTCTGTACTAGGATTACCCCGCGGTGGGGTGCACGGATAGCCGGGTTCTGGAGGGCAACAAGCCCGCATCTCATGTCGCATATCTCGCCTAGGGGTGGTAAACGTCAGACCCCAGTAGCTCGATAAGTCGTGTCGATATGAGGCCTATAACAGTTCGAGAAACTACTGGTAACACTTACCAGTAAATCTCAGCAACCCTGGCCAGGGATTTCCGGTTATAGCCAATCGAACACAGCGCAATATCAACTCCCTATACCAGGAGAGACGAATCCCCTCTTATCGCTCATTGCCTCCATGTGATTCAGGACTGTACCCAAAAACCACCGTTTTGCACGCCCTCTTGGACGTGGTAATGTGGAAATCAAAGCACAGTGGGAATCACAAAAGACTCTATGACGATCTCGGGTCAACAGACTACTCTGTACCAGTGTCACCAGAGAACTGCCATCTGACGTGAGGTATAATACCATCTGGGAGTTCTCGGCGAGCCCGTCCAGTGTACCCAGTCTCCACTGAGCACCCGTACACCATCCTTGATGTCAAACACCGATGGATATGGGATCATCCATCGCCCATCATATGGATCAAGATGCGTATACGCTAGTCTACTCTGGTGTATCGATGCCCTGTCTCGATACACCCTCGACTAGAAACATTGAAGGATGTACTTATGGACTACCATGTCCCCACTAGTATGATCCACATCATAGTTCAGGCAGTCAAGTACACATCCTAAGGGCTTTACCAACATGTAACAGTGAGACAATCAGTGTACATGTTAAGGTAAAGAGTAACCAGATAGCATACTATCATGTCGAGCAAGAAAGTCCTCCCTATATATGTCCAAGCATCCACTACAATATACATCACATGTATAGTAATGGCCTCTAGGGCATACATATAACTAACAATCTCCCACTTGCACTAGGGCCATCTAATAACAGTGGTTGAAGTATCTCATACTCAACCATCCCATAAAAGTCTCTCTCTGGAAAAAGGCCTTTATGAGTGGATCCGCCGTGTTGTCCTCTGAGTCTACTCTCCTAACCTCGATCACCCTGGAGATCAACTATCTCCATGATCAGGTGATGCTATCTCAGAATACGTCTGGGTCACTGATGGGACCGGGGTTCCTGGGCTAAAGCCACACTTCCATTGTCATACAATGGTAGGAACCTAGTTCATCTTATGAACCAATATACACCCAAACTGCCTCTTTGGTAGTATCTTAAGTAGCGATGTATCCAGCCTTTATCGTCTAGTAAGCCACGTTATCTAGCTTGGAACTCTTCCAACATACCGTCCCTTTACTAAGGGTAAAGACAATGCCTGTGACTGACATTTAGTCGTCCTTATCACCCTGGAATCTTTCCAGTGATTCTCCCTAGGATCGATTGATACCATCTCACTACAACTAGTGAGTATCCTAACATCCAATTAGATCTATCTCATAGATCAAAACTTTGGATTTAGGAGGTATCACTTTGATCCTATATGGAGAATCCTTGTGATAAGCGGAGATTGACCGAGCGTAGCATAGGAAACTCCTTCCCTATCAAGAGTATGTCATCCACGTACTCTACGAGGATCACCACCATACTCTCTACTACCTTTTTGTATATACAAGGTTCATCTACCATTTTGATGAAGTCAAACTCTTTGACTAACTCATCAAAATAGATGTTCCAACTCCGTGATGCCTGCTTTAATCTGTAAAGCAACTTGCACACGTTTCCGCTGCTCCCACTGTCTACAAGTCCTCTGGCTGTGTTCTTATAGACGTTCTCTTCTAAATCATTATTTAGAAAAGTAGTCATGGCACCCAACCACCAGATATCATAGTCATGGTATGTAGCAATGGCAAGTAGGATCCGGATGGACTTAAGTATAGCTACTGGAAAAGGCTTCATCATTATCCACGCCTGGTCGATGACGAAAACCTTTAACAAGTCTAGCTTTGAAAGTCTTAACTTTTCCATCTACACAAAGTAATCTTCTCAAGATATACTTTCTCCTGATGGGGATTTAACCCTTCAGATATAGCAACCAAAGTCCATACTTTGTTGGTGTACATGGATTCCATCTCAGATCGATAAGCATCCAGCCATTCTTACAGAGTCTCACTCCTGATGGCCAGCTCGAAACTAGTTGGGTCATCATCTCATGATGCATCCTCGCTCCCACTGTCTTAGAGAAACCGAAGTATCTCTCAGGTGGGTGAGGAACCCTGCTAGATCGGCGGAGAGGCTAAGATTCGTTGGTTACTATTGAATCCTTCGGTTTTACCAAATCATCAACTGTAGTTTGTATAGTTGGAACATTTCCAGTTCTACATAACAGACCTTGCCTCGAGCTTGTCCGGATTTTGCTTTTAGATATAGTCCGGACAACCCTAAATCTTAACAAACTTAAGATATGGGCTCTTCCCTTTCCATATCACATATGAAGTGGTAGGCAACTGATTTGATTTGAACCCTATTCAATAGGTATGCAGCTTCTCAAGTGCATAACTACCAAAAGGAAATAGGAAACTCAGTAGTACTCATCATAGAGCACACCATATCACATAGGGTGTTATTGCTCCGTCCCGATATACCATCGTGCTATGGTGTATACGGAGGTGTAAAGCTGAGAGAGAATCTCATTCTCTTTTAGAATAATCTAGGAATTCCGTGCTCAAGTATTCTCCTCCTTGATCGCATCAAAGGACATAATACTTATACCCGTTTTGGTTCTCTACTTCTAACTTATATTCTGTGAATATCTCAAAAGGTTCGGACTTGTGTTTCAACAGGAACATATGTCTGAATCTTGAGAGATCATCAGAGAATGTAATGAAGTACAAAGAACCGGTCTTGGTATGTGTAGACAGGGGACCTTTATACATCAGTATGTATCATCCCAAGAGTTTACTAACTCTTTCTCTTGTGTGTGTTCTGTATACTAGGAACTGTAGTTTGATTCAGAACGTTAATGCTTTTAGATAACGTGCCTGAACCGATCAACTTTTGAAATGTTCAAAACAATGTTCAACAATACAAAATTATATCCTTCTTTAATAAATAAAGAGATTGATATGATTTTGTATATCAGGTTCGGTATCTAATAGCATTTGTTCAGAATCAATGTATTGGTAATACAGGGTGACCGTGACCAACAGACTTGGCTGCAACACTTGCACTGTTTTCTGTCTCATGAAACTTATCACCTGTTCTCAGTTCTCTACCTTTCTGTAGCCGATGTAACGGATTACATATGCGGGATCCTGATCCGGTATCTCATACCCAGGACGTAAAGGATACTGAGAAATAGTTCTATGTAACGAACACACCCAAAGATGATGCATCAGCATACACTTTCTTCGTTTGGGCGGCACGGGAAATCTGGTATTCCCCAATTTCCTGCTCTATCTTATAACAATTATAAGTTGGAGCGGGACCAACGTTTCCCAGCTCAGTATAACAAGCGGGTTCGGTCAATACATCCGTTTTATTATCTTGATTAAGGCGTGACATGGTCGCTATCTGGAGAGAGAGAGAAGAAAACACTCTGCGTGCGCTCTTGCAAGATCAGATTGGTTATTATTTTATCTAATCAGGATGGCTCCCACTGTTTTTATCAAATCTTCCTTCAAACCCTAAAAGGAAAGACTAGCCGGGATTAATTACACGCTACAAGTTCGCCAATCTTTCAGCCAGGCCGGTGTCGGTACTTTGAGGGAGGTCCCCCGTGCTTTCGCACGAACCTAATTAAAGTAAACCTCGTTTTCCCAGGGGCGTAACCCCGTTGACACCTTTCTAGACACCTACTTGATCGGCTAATTTGTAATGTATAATACTCTCCCAGGAGTAACAATTACTCGCAGTGGGTATCGGGATCCAACTATCTCATAGAAGGTATGCAATCTCATTGCAAATTTCAACACTTGAAATTCCCGATAATATTTTGCCCCAAGCCTCCTATGACCTTGACAAAGGCCAACAAATCATAGGCTGCTAGTCAAGTTCAACCCGTCATTTCTTGATTGAATTAAACCCACCCGCACGGCCCTTGACAAAGGCCAACAAGGTCACACGACTACCTTAACCCAATCTGCATCATATGCGTAAGCAGATAAGTACTATTCAGCTACCGCACACTACGCCTTGACAAAGGCCAACAAACGCAGCACGAATACTAAACAGTCCTTATCTGAAATGACGGAGGGCTACGACAGGTTTTTCTAAAACCTATTGCGCAATGAACTTGATATCGTTGTAGAATCAAATGATTTTAAAATGGAGTGTTTTTGAGGCTTTTCTAGTTTTGCTAAAGGGGTCACTCCCGGTGAAGGGATCGTCGGCCCTTTCCTCATCGAATAAGGTGCAGGGTATATCATATATACCACTATGCAAAGCAAAAAATCCAAACGCAATCAAAAGACAAACCGAGGGGTGTAGCATCTGCCAGTCATTGCTAAAGCGGTCACTCCCGGTGAAGGGATCTCGGCCCTTTCCTTATCGAATAAGGTGCAGGATGTTCTACAAGGAACACCGCGATGCAAAGCAAGAACTGTAGCTATCTGTTTTTGAAAATTCGATTCCACAACATCTTAGGTTTCTTTTCTTTCATTAATCATATTAATGAAGTCCTATCATTTAAATCACCTAAACATCACAGATAAATACGACGTACACTTATGCCATCCGCATTCGCCTCGATGTCCCCTCATGCACCGTTAGGTTAGGTAACTAACGGCAGAGCGGAGCAGGGCTAGCGCGGGTGTAAAATATAAGTAACGTCTATATAATATATCATATATATTATATACAATATCTATCTGAATATATCACATGATCACATCACAGATAACGCAGCAGAAAATATCATATGAAATATTGGATATACTAGGACGTCCGTGTTTTATTTTGAGCCTGTATAAAACACGGATTCCACGGTTGTGATGAATAGCCAATTCCACACCCCTAAACCCCTACGAGAGCGGCAAGCAACCCTACCAATTCTAGGGTTAGGAGACCCAGACTCGACTCCTCGAGATGGTCTCCCACTGGACTCTAGAACCCGGTTACTTGTGCTCCCCTCCTTGGGTCTATTCTAATGCGAAAAAGTAAATAATATACAATGGTGACATCTTCCGCAATCTGGAAGTGCCCCAATAAAAGAATATTACATACAAGTTTTTACATGAATGAAAATGAAAAACACTCATCTCACATAAAAACCCCCGGCTATTCAAACACGACGATCCAATATAACATATCCAGCAACACATAACATCACACGTCATCAACGTAAGTAAATATACGCATTCCAATTGTCGTTGACATATAGCAACGAAACCGGCGATATCACATATTACACTTACGGTCGCAGAAAAGAAAGTGTAAAACTACAACAGTGGAATCCGCAACCTCCTTAGACATCGCATGCCTAATGAAATGAATTCCCTAGACATCGCATGCCTAACAATTATAAACCCCGCATTTTAGTCTCATCATCGAAAACTATTTTCAATATCAAGTCGGGCAATTCAACAAGATTCCCGACATCCTGAACGAATGCTCATCGCAAACTTTAGTAGACGGCCGCACCCCCGATACCGTCGACGAAGTGCACTAAGGCGGAACACCGTTGCCGCGAGCACCCGAACGGATGCTTTTGGCGACGGGGTTCTCCCACAGTCACTTGGTCGGGGCTATGGGGCGTGGCTGTCTATTAAGTTTACCAGCGAGTATCCGCGTACGCTACGTGATTGCGACAGACTTTTGATCACATCAAAATTCCGCGGCAACCGATTAAGTGAGTCTAAAGTGCTATGTTTATAACATCCAAATCAGTTATCTCATAACTACTTGTGAATTCCAAATATTGTATCACGTTCCAGATAAATAGAAAATGTTAAACTTTCCGATCGAACAATCAAACACCCAAGTTTTCCCGGAATAGCTCAACACATGAAATAAGTTTAAAAACATCCACTTCATGCCACAGTACCAACGGTCCAGCCGTAGAAGAGTCAAGCCAACGCCTCACATGTGGCGCGCCGTACTGCCCCAAACTCTAAGGTTCAAAGGGCAGTTCAAGACGGTCACATAATCGAGTTAAGGTTTGTTGTCTTCTAGAGGGTCCATCGCGTTACTTGCACTACTTAGAACGTTCTTAAACCACGGAAAAATCCAACAATTGGAAATTTCCCGGCAGGGGAAAAAGTGGGTATTTATATCCGGTCGAACTTTTTAACATATTCTAAATTACCCGAAAAAACACATAGACGTAGTTAAAGTTTCCGATCGAATTATCGAATCCCCAAAACACCCCAGAAAACTCAACTCTTGAGTATAGATTAAAAATTCCCAGAAAACAGAGGAAACTCAAAAGGACATTACTGTGCAAAACTCAAAGAATAATGTTACAGTATGGCCGCGGAACCGCCGCACGAGCCATGCTCGTGCCGCGGTTCCGCGGCGCTTTAGTCGACTTAGGCGCACGTGATGAACAGTAATTCCAATAAAGCCTTGCTGAATTTTTTGGATATTTTTAATTCACAAAAATCTACAGTTACAGAAAATGTACAGAGAGGGGTCAAGTTTAGGGTTTCGGGGTTCGATCGGATTTCTAACATCGTCTACACTTCGCCTAAAGCTCTAGCTAGGCTCTGATACCACTGTAGGGTTCCTAGGCACACTCAAGAGGTTCCACAAGGCATCAACCATGCTAAATTCAAAATTTATGTGCCGAGAAACCCTAATGAAGATCGTTAACTAGAGATTAGGCGAAAAAAACAAGCAAGCAAACGACTTTGCTACTAAGTGAAAGGGACTACAACCTTTGTAGATCCGGTCCTCCACTTTTTTAGCTCCGTTTTGACGTCACTCCGCTGCGATCATCGGAATCCCGGACTCTAGCGTTGGTTTCTTCGGAGAAATGAGCGGGCTAGGTCGTTGACTTCGGTGCCGAAGATGATCTACGCCGAGGCGACTCAAACTCAAGCTCCATCTTCACCAGGTCATGAAACTTGTGAAGAAAACACCCTATACAACATGGCAAGTGGTAGAGGATGAAGAAATAGGAAGTGGGTTCACTTTGGATTTGGATTTCTCACTTGATTTCATCACTTGGAATTTTCAAGAAAGCTTTTCTTTTCTTCATGAAGAAGAAGAAGAAGAAGAAGAAAGAAAGAAAAAGAATTTATTCAAAAAGAAAATTCAAGTGATGTCTATCATGTTGCAACCATGGGTGAGATTTGTGTAGAGAATAAACTAGGGTTTAGGTAATGGTTAGGTTAAAGAGTCAAAACAAAATGGTTAGACTTTTCAAAGATGCTATGAAGCTTCATGAAGCTTTAAGCCAAAAATAAAGAAAAGCACCATTTTGTTTTTACAAAATGAATAAAGAAAATAAAACCCTAAACCCTAACCATTAAATAAACATGGTGTAAATCATACACATACCCAAGTTTGCATATATCATCAAACATGATACAAACTAGTGCACAAACATATATCATATATACAATGTGCACAATCTAGTGAGAAAAATAATCTTAAGTGAACCAATACTAGTTAATGTAAAGTAATATATCAAATATATAATTATACATTAAATTATTAAATCAACACTTGATTTAATGATCCGGTCATACTGCATATAACCGACTAATATCTAGTGTATCAATGTATCGAATCAACACTTGATTCGGTAACCCGGCTATATCACATATATCCGTCCGATGATACAAATTGCGAGAATAGAATACAGTATCACATACTGGTATTATTCTCGGTCCCGCACATATCTCATATGCGCTCCTATTTCGTTTCGCTTGAGCCAGGAAACCCCTGTGTAGGACTCTAAAGACTCGTCAATACGCCGGCAGTAGGTGATGATCATATCAAACACCCACAAGCCGCAAGCGGTCTGCTAAACTTAACGGCCACCCGGGTATTGAGCGATCAGAAGATCAACGAGCAAGCCCGCTCACACTCCTGTGAATCGGACCAGTAACACTTACCGTATAGTCCGGTCTCGTCGTCTGATATGTCGCATATCTCGCCTAGGGGTGGTAAACGTCAGACCCCAGTAGCTCGATAAGTCGTATCGATATGAGGCCTATAATAGTTCGAGAAACTACTGGTAACACTTACCAGTAAATCTCAGCAACCCTGGCCAGGGATTTCCGGTTATAGCTGTTGGATATAGTGCCCTCAAAGTCAATTATTGGATCGCAGGTACGTGATTGCAATGATTGCGGAGGACCTATACCGGTAGGACAGTCTTACTCGAGATGATAGTATGCTATCTGGTTTGCCTTTATCAGTCGTGTATAGGTTCAGGTGACTGATCACGATTACACTTTGATAGAGCCCTTAGGATCTTGCTTGACTACCAACAGTATGAGGGCGATCATATAAGTGAGAGTTGGGTGGTCTATAAGCATATTCTTAATAGTGGTCCCTAGTAGTGGGAGTTTCGAGACAGGGCATCGATACTCCGGAGTAGACTAGTGTATACAGTCGAGACCCCGACGAGGGGCGGTGGCCGGTCTCACAAGCCACTGGTGTCAGTTGGTTCACCTAAGATGTATACAGGTGCTCATTGGGTTATGAGTACACCGGACAGGACTCGCCGGGAATCTGCTAGTTGGTATTATACATATCGTCAGATAGCAGTTCCCTGGTGACATGTGTACAGGTTAGTTCATCGACCTGAGGTCGTCATTTGTCTCGTGTGAGTTCCCACTGTGCTTTGATTTCTACCCTACCACGGCTCAAAGGAGTCGTGCAAACAGGTAGTTTTTGGGTACAGTCCCGAGCCACATGGAGGCACGTGAGCGGATCGGCAGGGGATTCGTCTCTCCCGGTATTGGGGGTGGAGGTCGCGCTGTGTCTAGGAAAACCATTACACCAAGTCCTTGGCCAAGGCAGGTGAGATTTACTGGTAGGTACTCCAGTAGTATCTCAGGGTGTTCAGGGCTTGTCTCCGACACGACTTATACAACTATTGGGGGTCTGACGTTACTAGCCCCCTAGGCCGGATATGCGATACTCATAGACGAACGGACCGGATTGTATATACATTGTCACTGTTAGGCTCAGTAGGGTTTCTGGATGAGTTCGCTCATCAGCCTCCCTTGATGTCAGTCCATGGGCAGCCGTTACGCATAGCTAGTACCGCTGACGGTTTGTGGTTAAACCCACTGCCAGGGTACCGACGAGTCATTAGAGTCCCCCACAGACAGTTTCCCAAGTTCGGGCGAAACGTTGTAGAGGCCGTATGGTTTTATGGCAGGGTTCGGAAAATGCACGTGCGTTTACGCACGTGTTATTTTTCGGGCAGATAATACTGGTGGGCTTTGGTTTAAGCCGGATCCAAGTATTATACAGAGTAGATATAATATCTTTGTCTCAGTTGCATTTGTATTCGGTCATAATACAAATGTGGGTATTTTTATACAGTTACGGGGTTATCCTGAAATTCGTTTCGGGATCACTTTTGGAAGTTGCCAGTTTCCAGTTTTCTATCAGCCGTATTTAACATTCGGTTAAATGCGGATTTATCTTTTCTTCTCTAAGATGAGTCATGAGTGTGTGGAAGGTTCTAGGAGCTTCTAGATGATGACTAGGCTTCATGACTCATTAGTGCATTAATGGTTTTTTGATGATGTGTTTAATGAGTCACCCTTTACCATTAATTTCTTTTGTTTGCATGATAGATATTTGTTAAAGATCTTTATCCTTGTGGTCACCCTCTTTGCTCCTACGATCACCTCCCTCTCCTTATATATATGGCCGGCCCCTCCCCTCTCTCTCTCTCTCACTTGATGTTTCATTTGCTAAAAAGATATGATAGATTTTTCGGTGTATGGAATTTCACAGTTCATTCCATCACCCGATTCCCACGGCAACTTCATTAACCGTTCGTCCATGGTTTTGGACGAAGCGAGATAAAGTATTCCACTCATTCTCTACATCAATCTTGGTCGTCTCTTTTAGCAAACTTGACGACCGAGTTGCCTTGAGTCAGAGGCGGGAGCCCGTTTAAAGATCCGATGACGTGGTGCCACCTGGACGAGGAGATCGGAGATCGACGAGATCGGAGCAGCCGCAACGGAGCGTGGGATGATGGTTAAAGAACGAAGGACTCGGATCGTTCGGTATAACCTTTCTTCCCTCTTTGTAGATTGTTAGTTTAGCGTTAATGGTAGATCCGGGTTATAGTATGCGATAGCGCCAGTTATAAAAGTATTTGTTCCGCATTTGGCGTCTGAAAGACGGCCGGGGCGCTACCGTAGACTTACATGGTATCAGAGACACGCCATTAAGCTTTACTAACTTGCACTAACACGTTTAAAAGATCGATCGAACGGATTTTCAAAAACTACAATTTTCAAGTTTAAAGTTTCTGTTAATTTTCAAACTGGTCCAAATGTCATTTTGACCATACCAGAAAATCAAGCAGGGTTTTGAAAGAACACAGGAGAAATTCGACCCACTGATTCGACCGTACGACCGTGGAACCGCCGCCAAAGCCATGCTTTGGCCGCGGAACCGCGGCCGTCTAGGTGAATCAGTGGACCATCTTTCTTCTGTGGATTCTACTTGGGAAATTGTGGTTTCTGGAACTGTTTTTTTGGGCCCAGTGTTTTTTACTGTGCAGCAGATTTGCGTGGGGCCCACTTCGGGAAATTAAGTCGATCGAAATTTAAATGTGTTAGTTTACAGTGCTTACATTATATCTCCGACCGTGAATGTCATTTGATCGGTAAACCGCGTCTGATTGCTATAGTTCTTTTAGACGGGTTTGCGAATGTGACATTCGCGTTGATGTTCTGTGTTGTGCTGTGATGTTGCGGATTTGTCGTGGTGGATAGCAGTGTGCAATGGTAGTGCAGTTTGGATTTATTTGTACATTTGATATTGCGGGACGAGCGTCCAACATGTGGACTGCCGTCACTGCCTGTTGTATAATATTCTTTTGGGGCACGACCAGGTTGCGGTCGATGTACCTATTGTACTATTTTTCATTACTGTACTAGGTTCTGCCCCGCGACGGAGTGCACGGATAGCCGGGTTTAGGAGGGCAACGGGTCCGCATCTCATGGCTTTGAGAGGCAGAGGGGCCCCACTCTAGAATTGGCAGACTATTCGCCGCACTCGTAGGGGGTACAGGTTGACCCAAGGAGGGGTGCTCAAGTTACCGGATTCCGTGAAGTGCTGGGTGGTCCATTCACTTTGCTGTAGGGGGCTGCCTCGCTTCAGGTTTTGGCGGGTAACTTGCCGCACCCGTAGGGGTCTAGGTTTCATTGCACAGGCTATCCACACGACAAGGGAACGTCGGGTTTCAGCAGCGGCTCTGTGAAACTCGGGGATCCCAGATTATCTGTATTGTTCTGTGATGCTTATTACTTTTCTGTAATGTTGCATATTATCACGCCTGGAGCGATTATTGTATATTGGTTTATATACTATTAGATGTTGTATATGTTTTACACCCGCGCTAGTCCAGTCCCCGCTCTGTCGTTAGTTAAGTAACCTAACGGGTGATGACGGGACCCAGTGACGAATGCGGATGGCATGTACGTACATTTTATTTTCGTTCTTTACTGGTGTGATTATTGATGGGACTGCGTTGATTCTGATCAATGCAAAGTAAAACAAACCTGTTTGGATGTTGTTGGAACAATTTAAAAGGTGTTATTACAAAGATGTTTCCTTTTTTTATGCACAGTGGTATTCGGTTGGAATATCCTGCACCTCATTCGACGGGGCAAGGGCCGATATCCCTTCACCGGGACTGACCCCTTGGGCAGAAGTTTGCGTCAGGGTAATAACTTCACTATAGTCGATTACATGTTGCTTTGCATCGCGGTATTTAGTGGAATATCCTGCACCTCATTCCACGAGGAAAGAGCCGAGATCCCTTCACCGGGAGTGACCTCTTTAGCAAAGGTTTTCGCCACTATATTTTATAAAAAGCTATCAGGTTCCTTCAATGAGATCAAGTTCATTACGTTAATGGTTTTTCGCCAAAAACCAGCCGTAGCCCTCCGTCATTTCATATGAATGGTCAGTAGTATTTGAGCTATGTTGGTCTGGCCCTTAGCTAGGACATAGTGATTGGTAGCTGCTGGGGTGTTCATATGTTGCATAGATAGATGCGTTGGTTTGGGACAGTCGTACAGCCTTGTTGGCCCTTAGTCAAGGGCGAGTACGGGTGGGTTCAAATTAACAAGATAATGATGGGAAGAACTTGACATGTGACTTATGATGGGTTGGCCCTTAGTCACGATCATAAGAGCATGGGGTAAAAATCATATCGGGAGTTTCTAAAGAAACTGAAACTTGCTAGGCATGCGCATACCTTCTGGAGTGTGATAACGCGAGTGGATTCCGTCACGTTATCATGCGATGAGAGTTGGATCCCGATTCCCACTGATGAGTTGGTTTACTCTTCGGGTGATTCCGATTGATTCTTCTTTTAGGTTTGGAGGAGAATTTGACAGTACAGTGGGGGGTTTCCGGATTAGATAAAGTGATAACCATTCTGATCTAGGTTAGAGTGCACGCAGAGTGTTTCTTTTCTATCTCTCTTTGGCAGCGACCTTTGACCGACCCTAGACTATGACTCAGGGACCAAGTTGGCCGAACCTTCTTAAAAATACTGGCTTTTGGATTGTCTAAGTTGCATAAGTCATTGCCACTCCTTCTTCTACCCTTTGCATTTCTCAGAACACCCGTATTACTACGGACATCCACTTCCATTGGATAGATCCATCGTATGGTTATATACGAACTCGAAGGGACTCCTTCGAGGATGGATCAAGGTTCAGGAGAAATAGAATTGGTTTATTCAGTTGTCTTTTATTATCACCTTCTCTCAGGTTGCGAGGGCTCCTTGGTTTAGGAGAGTACACCTATTACGCTTATTGGATAGTCTTATTCCAAACCATAGGCAGGTGCCGAAAGGTAGGGAATGAAGAAAACCAATTAGCCTAAGTAGGGTGTACAGAAGGTAATATGTAAAGACAAAATGAAGGGATTAGAAAGAGGGCAAAGTAAGTTGCGACTGTTATCATTCACGACCAAAACGCGTACTTCATCGCCACTCCTATTTCACCTTTAAAAGAATAAGGTATTATTCAGTTGTCTTTTATCATCACCTTCTCTCAGTTGCGAGTACTCCTTGGTTTAGGAGGGTACACCTATTATGCTTACTGGATAGTCTTCTTCCAAACCATAGGCTGGTGCCGAACGGTAGGGAAGAAAGAAAACCATTTAGCCTAACGATGGTGTACAGAAGGTAACGACTAAAGACATATAAAGGGATTTGGAGAGATGGCAAAGAAATATACGGTTAAAGTCATGAATTGGATTATGGAAGAGGCATTACTATGAATACCAGGATACCCCTATGAAACATTTTCATGTTTCAGTGCATTGTTAATGGAAAACTGTTTTCCCGATTAGATACTTACTCCAGGGTGTGTATTCACCAGGTTTCATTCTCATATCTGTATGGTTTTACAGATGATGAGTGGGAGGAAGTTATTGGGAATTAGGTGATCATCCTCATTATATCGGAATTCGTTGTAATTGGTGATATTTGAGGAAATCGCCAGGGTACAGTTTTCAACCTACGACGCACAGGTTTTGAGTTATTCAACTCAGCGGACTTATACAGAGTATTGTATGTTGTCCAGTGTCCATCAGGACAAAGGGGTAGGTCCTCGTACTTTGTTCTGTTTACTTATGACTTCTCTGGTATTTAGACAAGTGTTTCGTAGAAATACAAGGTCTAAGTTTTGAGAAGTTGTGGGTATAAGAATAAAGTAGAGAACCAGATGTCGCAAGTATCGGGATTCTTCAAAGAGATCGAAGATGTAGATACTTATGATTGGTATTCAGATGATAGTAATGGTTTTGAGAAACTTGTTTCTCTTTCGGGTTACTCATAATTGGATGGATTCCTAAGTTAAGTAATGCTGATTAGCCTCTCTCCATTAAAGTTGATATGCACTGGAGACAGCTGCATGATTAGAATCTGGTTCCAATTAAATAAGTGCCAAAGTTTCTATATTGGATATAGGTGAGTTGTCCGGCTTATGCTTAAAACCAGACTCTGGATAACTCAGGGCACGTTTCTGTAATGGCTGTTTGTGGGTTGGCCCAGGCTATGACGAGGGTTGACTTTCTACCATCTAGGAGATCAATAGTGATATTGTTCTAAACTCGCCACAGTTTTAGTAAAATGGATTTTTTCAGAAAACAGTAGTGGGAGTATGGTAGAACTGGAAGTGATTCCAGAACCACAAACGATTATGGAAAATTTAATAGGACCTAAAGATTCAATCAGGTTTGACATTCCATTAGCCACTCCGCAGTTTTGGTGGGTAACCTCAGACACCCGAGAGGTACTTCGGTAGACTCAAGGACGGTGACAGGGAGGTTCTTATCTACCCAGACTTGACACTACTGTTGTTCCAGGCTATGAGACCCGGTAGGAGGGTTGTTATGGTCAGTGGGAGCAGCGGAAGCATAGTGGGCAAGTAGCTTATGTCTATTTATAGACTAGAGCAGTTATAGCGGAGATTGATCATCTAATTTTGATGTGACAGTCATGGGTTTGACTTCATCAGAATAGGGGATGGATCTGTTAAGAAGGTAGTAGGGTGTGATGTCCTAGTATTTGGATGACATACACATAGTAGGAAGTAAAATTCCTATACTACGATCGGTTGTACTTTGGTCGTCACACAGTTGTTTCTCCAGACAGGATATGGATATAATATCAGACATTCTGGTTTCTAGATCTATGGTTTTAGATCTGGATTTGGGTAGTTTCCCAATGTGGGTACTTTGACAGTATTCTAATGGTTTTTAGAATAGATGACTCCTGGCATGGTGGTGTACCTGCAGGTAATGGAGTCACCCTCTCTAAAGGTGTCTTACAGACTAAAGGGGAGAGGGATGTGCATGATTGGCAGATCACTTGCTTAGGCAACTGAGTCAATCATGAGATGTCAAGTACCACACCAGATGTTGTTTTTTGCACTAGATACGATAAGTTTGTATTAATCCAATCCTGGAGAAACATAAGGAAGCAGTTTTAGAACATAAGTGGATGTTCTATGGATTTGATGACGGCAGCCTCCTTCGGGAGACGATTATCAATCCAGGCTCAAAGGTGACATGGATGACAGAGTCATTGTCAGAGTTATAGTTTTCCCTCTGACGAAGAGGGACAGTATTATGGACAGATGGTCCAAGAGGATACTGTGGGAGGCAAGGTGCTGGGTACTGATTAGGTTCAGTTATCGATATAGTCTAAGAATTTTGGATTTGGAGTTCATTTATGAACTAAGGTCCCATCAGATATCCAGACATATTCTAAGACAGGTATTACTCAATTCGGGAGATGGCTTTCTCCGCGAACTTGAGAATAAGAGAGACATAGAAAGAAACATCCTGGCGGATCCACTCACTGAGGCTATTTCTCGAACACAATAGTTTTACAAACAGGCTTTGTGAAACTGATTAGTAGAGGAGTTGGGTGTTGGTTTCACACGGGCTGTGAGTACGCAACATCGCAATAATTAGCCTTAAGTGCAAGTGGGAGATTGTTGGATATAGTGCCCTCAAAGTCAATTATTGGATCGTAGGTACGTGATTGCAATGATTGCGGAGGACCTATACCGGTAGGACAGTCTTACTCGAGATGATAGTATGCTATCTGGTTTGCCTTTATCAGTCGTGTATAGGTTCAGGTGACTGATCACGATTACACTTTGATAGAGCCCTTAGGATCTTGCTTGACTACCAACAGTATGAGGGCGATCATATAAGTGAGAGTTGGGTGGTCTATAAGCATATCCTTAATAGTGGTCCCTAGTCGTGGGAGTTTCGAGACAGGGCATCGATACTCCGGAGTAGACTAGTGTATACAGTCGAGACCCCGACGAGGGGCGGTGGCCGGTCTCACAAGCCACTGGTGTCAGTTGGTTCACCTAAGATGTATACAGGTGCTCATTGGGTTATGAGTACACCGGACATGACTCGCCGGGAATCTGCTAGTTGGTATTATACATATCGTCAGATAGCAGTTCCCTGGTGACGTGTGTACAGGTTAGTTCATCGACCTGAGGTCGTCATTTGTCTCGTGTGAGTTCCCACTGTGCTTTGATTTCTACCCTACCATGGCTTAAAGGAGTCGTGCAAACAGGTAGTTTTTGGGTACAGTCCCGAGCCACATGGAGGCACGTGAGCGGATCGGCAGGGGATTCGTCTCTCCCGGTATTGGGGGTGGAGGTCGCGCTGTGTCTAGGAAAGCCATTACACTAAGTCCTTGGCCAAGGCAGGTGAGATTTACTGGTAGGTACTCCAGTAGTATCTCAGGGTGTTCAGGGCTTGTCTCCGACACGACTTATACAGCTATTGGGGGTCTGACGTTACTAGCCCCCTAGGCCGGATATGCGATACTCATAGACGAAAAGATCAGACTGTATATACATTGTCACTGTTAGGCTCAGTAGGGTTTCTGGATGAGTTCGCTCATCAGCCTCCCTTGAGGTCAGTCCATGGGCAGCCGTTACGCATAGCTAGTGCCGCTGACGGTTTGTGGTTAAACCCACTGCCAGGGTACCGACGAGTCATTAGAGTCCCCCACAGATAGTTTCCCAAGTTCGGGCGAAATGTTGTAGAGGCCGTATGGTTTTATGGCAGGGTTCGGAAAATGCACGTGCGTTTACGCACGTGTTATTTTTCGGGCAGATAATACTGGTGGGCTTTGGTTTAAGCCGGATCCAAGTATTATACAGAGTAGATATAATATCTTTGTCTCAGTTGCATTTGTATTCGGTCATAATACAAATACGGGTATTTTTATACAGTTACGGGGTTATCCTGAAATTCGTTTCGGGATCACTTTTGGAAGTTGCCAGTTTCCAGTTTTCTATCAGCCGTATTTAACATTCGGTTAAATGCGGATTTATCTTTTCTTCTCTAAGGTGAGTCATGAGTGTGTGGAAGGTTCTAGGAGCTTCTAGATGATGACTAGGCTTCATAACTCATTAGTGCATTAATGGTTTTTTGATGATGTGTTTAATGAGTCACCCTTTACCATTAATTCCTTTTGTTTGCATGATAGATATTTGTTAAAGATCTTTATCCTTGTGGTCACTCTCTTTGCTCCTACGATCACCTCCCTCTCCTTATATATATGGCCGGCCCCTCCTCTCTCTCTCTCTCACTTGATGTTTCATTTGCTAAAAAGATATGATAGATTTTTCGGTGTATGGAATTTCACAGTTCATTCCATCACCCGATTCCCACGGCAACTTCATTAACCGTTCGTCCATGGTTTTGGACGAAGCGAGACAAAGTATTCCACTCATTCTCTACATCAATCTTGGTCGTCTCTTTTAGCAAACTTGACGACCGAGTTGCCTCGAGTCAGAGGCGGGAGCCCGTTTAAAGATCCGATGACGTGGTGCCACGTGGACGAGGAGATCGGAGATCGACAAGATCGGAGCAGCCGCAACGGAGCGTGGGATGATGGTTAAAGAACGAAGGACTCGGATCGTTCGGTATAACCTTTCTTCCCTCTTTGTAGATTGTTAGTTTAGCGTTAATGGCAGATCCGGGTTATAGTATGGGATATCGCCAGTTATAAAAGTTTTTGTTCCGCATTTGGCATCTGAAAGACGGCCGCGGCGCTACCGTAGACTTACAATAGCCAATCGAACACAGCGCAACATTAACTCCCTATACCGGGAGAGACGAATCCCCTCCTATCGCTCATTGCCTCCATGTGATTCGGGACTGTACCCAAAAACCACCATTTTGCATGCCCTCTTGGACGTGGTAAGGTGGAAATCAAAGCACAGTGGGAATCACACAAGACTCTATGACGATCTCGGGTCAACAGACTACTCTGTACCAGTGTCACCAGAGAACTGCCATCTGACGTGAGGTATAATACCATCTGGGAGTTCTCAGCGAGTCCGTCCAGTATACCCAGTCTCCACTGAGCACCCGTACACCATCCTTGATGTCAAACACCAATGGATATGGGATCATCCATCGCCCATTATATGGGTCAAGATGCGTATACGCTAGTCTACTCTGGTGTATCGATGCCCTGTCTTGATACACCCTCGACTAGGAACATTGAAGGATGTACTTATGGACTACCATGTCCCCACTAGTATGATCCGCATCATAGTCCAGGCAGTCAAGTACACATCCTAAGGGCTTTACCAACATGTAACAGAGAGACAATCAGTGTACATGTTAAGGTAAAGAGTAACCAGATAGCATACTATCATGTCGAGCAAGAAAGTCCTCCCTATATATGTCCAAGCATCCACTACAATATACATCACATGTATAGTAATGGCCTCTAGGGCATACATATAACTAACATACCCATCATTATCTTGTTAATTTGAACCCATCCGTACATATCCTTGACGTTCGGCCAAAATGATAATACGACTGTCCCAAAGTAACTCATCTATCTATGCAACAAATGAATACCCAGCAACTACCAAACATTATGCCTTGGCGTTAGGTCAAAATACATAGCTTGAATACTACTGAATACCCAAATGAAATGACAGAGGGCTACGAATGGTTTTGGCGAAACCGTGAACGTAGTGAACTTGATATGACCGAAGGAACCTGATAGCTTTTAAAAGGAGTGGTTAAAGCTCCGCAATTTAAAAATATCATCTGTTTTAAAATAACCGAGTGGTTTCTTTTAAATTGTTCCAACGATTCAACTTTTGGTTTATTTCTTTGCATTAATAATAATGCGTCCCATCTTTAACCTATCATTGCAGAAAACAACGAAAATACAACGTCCTCTTATGCCATCTGCATTCGCCACTGGGTCCCGTCATCACCCGTTAGGTTACTTAACTAACGGCAGAGCGGGGGCTGGGCTAGCGCGGGTGTAAAACATAAGTGACGTCTAAATAGCTATCATATATAGATATTGTACATTCGTCAGACGCAATAATAGGCATTCCAGATCTCATATGATCATTATTGGATTTGTAAGCAATCCACGTTTGTTTAGAGCCTGCAACAAAAGACGGATTACACAGTTGTAATGAATAGCCATTACCCCACCCTAGACCCCTACGGGTACGGCAAACTATCCGCCAAATACCCGAAGTGAAGCGGTCTCCCTCAACAACGTGAGTAGGCCACTAAACACTTCAAAGTACCGATAGTTTGTGCACCCCACCTTGGGTCTATCCTAAGAGCAAAAACAGTAAAATGAAATAATACAACGGTGGCTACAACCGCAACCTGGATGTGCCCCGCAAAATAATATTACAACATATTACAATTTCTTTGAATGAATGAATGTAACAACCCATCACAAACCCCAGCTAATCATTACAACAGTCCAATACAGTTCACAACCACAAACAGTAAAAACCATTACAGAAATGTGCAACCCCCGCCAACCGACATACTAATAGTTAGGGGAGGTTTACGAACACATTATACAAACACAGATATAATCAAATTAGCAAACATCGTAAGATTTCGATCGTGCAAACACATTAGATTCTACTCCAAAACTTCTTTGTGCACCTGAGACTTGAGCAGAAAAATAAACATTCCAGAGAACACAAAAATATCACAGAAGAGTTACTGGAGCAAACCGGGTTGAATCGGCTCCAACTCAGCCGCGGATCCGCGGCGGATCGGTGGGATCGGCCGCGGTTCCTCTGCTGTATGGCCGATTCAGGAACCCATTTTTCTCCAGTAACCTTATAATTTCTTCCTTGTTATTTTAGAGGTCCCTGAAAAATTTTTAGGGCCTGTTTTAAAATTGACAGAAACTTAGTGATATCGATGTTTTTTCCGGTTCGTTTTGCGTTTGAAATTCATACGACTTTGCTAATGAGTTAATTATTGTTTAGCGAGGCTCTGATATCACTGTAAGTCGATGTACAACACCCCACGACTTGCGGGGAGGCGGAAAATTGAAAAATGATCTTGTTCTTTGCATAAATATCGACTAACCGAGAATCTTTGCTAAACTATAACTAACAAGAAACATAGAAGTTATGAACTACTATGATAAGTGATTATACCTAATGAACCGTGTCCTTCTCCTTTCCGTTATCCATGTCCTTCTCGGCCTCCTCCACGTAATAGATGATCCACCCGAGAGCTATACTCCAAGCTTCACCTCTAACTTGAGATAACTAGGTTTCTTAAAGTGCTAATCTAAGTAACCTAGGTGATATAGAGAAGTGTTATGGATTAAATAGACTTTACTAATCCTTGGTCTCAACACATGAGAGGGGAGGATTAGGGTTTGAAGAGAGAGAGCTTGAGGAGAGAGAAGGTGAGCAAGAGAATTGCAATGAGATACTGATCTCTCATGATATATATGAAGCATTATATTTATCAAATAAATAAAATAAAGGATTTAACAAACATGCTTCATAAATACAAATGAGTGATTCATCTACATGAGTCATTAAGCATTTATGATGCATTAATGACAAGGATGAATCACACAAATGAGTCACTAATCTCATTTAATACTTATGCCACCTAAACCCCCAAGTCACCAACCTTCTAGAAGCTTCTTGCGAAATTACGAGAACACCCCTCTTATCTGTGAAAACACGGAAAAACTTTAGACTGTATAAATCCAATAACCGGATACTAGAAAATGGCTTAAACCAAAGCCGGCTAGTAAAAACTGTCCGGATGTCGTACGTGCGTAAACACACGTATGCGTCCGAACCCTTGTCGTAAAACCATACGACCTCTATATCGTTTCGCCAGGAGTAGGGAAACTCTCTGTGTGGGACTCTAAAGACTCGACTACTACGCTGGCAGTGGGTTTAACCACAGACCGTAAGCGGCACTAGCTATACGTAATGGTCCCCAGGTAGATGTCGATAAGAAGGCCGATGAGGAAACCCATCCGAACTCCTACTGAGTCTAATGTGACAATCTCCGTACAGTTCGGTCTGTTCGTCTAAGACTATCGCATATCGGGCCTAGGGGGGCGGCAAGCATCCGTCCCCTAATAGCGGTATAAGTCGTGTCGGAGCATAGCCCATTACACCCTGAGAAAACAACTGGAACCTACCAGTAAATCTCGCTTGCCCTGTCCAGGGACTTTGCGTAATGGCTCTCTGACACAGTGCGATATCAACTCCTAATACCGGGAGAGACGAATCCTGTCTAACCGCCACTGCCTCCAAGTGCTCGGGACTGCACCCAACTGCTAACTGTTTGCACGACTCCTTTGAGCCGTGGTAGGGTAGCAATCTAAGAACAGTGGGACACACTCGAGGTGAAGTAGCAGTGTCAAGTCTGTGGACTATGCTGTACTCATGTCACCTGGGAACTGTTAACTGACGATGGGTATAATACCAACCAACAGTTCCCCGTGAGTCCTGTCCGGTGTACCCGTAACCCAACGAGCACCTGCATACTATCTCCAGTACTACGTACTGACGGCTATGGGACAGACCATCTCCCCAACTGGGATGAGAAGCGTACACACTAGTCTACTCCGGAGTATCGATGATCCTACGACTAGGGACCTGTAAAAGGATGTGCTTGTAGACTACCCAGCCCCCACTAGTGTGACTGCCATCACAACGCTGGTAGTCAAGCAAGATCCTAAGAGCTCTATCAATACGTATACTCACATATTAAGATAGATGAAACCAAGTAGCATACTACCATTTTTAGCAAGACTGTTATATAACTGTGAATATCCCAAGCTTCCATTAAGTAATATACAAACTAGTATGATACAATAATGGCCCCTAGGGCATATACACTAACACACCTAATTCCCAATAACTTACTCCCACTCATCATCTGTAAATCCATATAGATGTGAGAATCATACCTGGTAAATACATACCATGGAGTAAGGACTAATTGGGAAATCAGTTTTCTTTTAACAGTACACAGTGAAAGTGAAACATTGAAATGTTTCGTAGGGGTATCCGGGTATTCCTAGTAATGCCTCTTCCATTATCAGATTCACAACTATAACTGTATATCTCTTTGCCATCTCTCCAAATCCCTTTATATGTCTTTAGTCATTACCTTCTGTACACCCCTTTAGGCTAAATGGTTTTCTTCCTTCCCTACCGTTCGGCACCAGCCTATGGTTTGGAAGAAGACTATCCAATAAGCATAATGGGTGTACTGTCCTAATCTTAGGAGCACTCGCAATGCGAGAGAAGGTAAAGATAAAAGACAACTGAATGAAACCTCATTCCTATTTCTCCTGAACCAGAATCCATCCCCGAACTGGAATAAGTTCCTTTCGAGTTCGTATATAACCATACGATGGAGTATCCAATAAATTGTGGATCTTCGTAGTGATACGGAGTGTTCTGGAGAAATACAAAGGTGAAGTGGGAGTGGTAATGAAATACTTGGTTTGGTCATGAATAGCAGTCGCAATTTAGTTTGCCCTCCTTCTAATCCCTTTATTTGTCTTTACTTAATACCTTCTGTACACCTTAGTTAGGCTAATTGGTTTTCTTCATTCCCTACCGTTCGACACCAGCCTATGGTTTGGAAGAAGACTATCCAATTTGCGTAATAGGTGTACCGTCCTCATCCAAGGAGCACTCGCAACCTGAGAGAAGGTAAAAGGAAAAAGACAACTGAATAGTCCTATTCGTTTTCTCCAGAACCAGAAATCATCCTCGAATAAATTCCTTCGAGTTCGTATATAACCATACGATGGTTTTTTCCAATGGAAGTGGACGTTCGTAGTAAAACGGGGTGTCCTGGAGAAAAGGGTAAAAGTAGGAGTGGCAATGAGGTATGCAACTCTGACAATCCAAAAGCCAGTCTTATAAGAAGGTTCGGTTAATTTTGGTCACTGAGTCATAGTCAAGGGTCGGATCATGGTCGCTGCCAAAGAGAGAGAGAAAAGAAACACTCAGCGTGCACTCTAGCCTAGATCAGAATGTTTATCACTTTATCTAATCAGGAAACCTCCCACTGTACCGTCAAATTCTCCTCCAAACCTGAAAGAAGAATTAGTCGGGATCACCCGAGGAGTAAACCAACTCATCAGTGGGAATCGGGATCCAACTATCATCGCATGATAACATGACGGAATCCGCTCACATTATCACACTCCAGAAGGTATGTGCATATCTGGCAAGTTTCAGTTTCTTTAGAAACTCCCGATGTGATTTTTACCCCATGCTCTTATGACCTTGACTTTGGCCAACAAATCATAAGTCACATGTCAAGTTCTACCCGTCATTCTCCAGGTTAATTTGAACCCACCCGTACCTACCCTTGACTTTGGCCAACAAGGCAGTACGACTGTCCCAAACCAACGTATCTATCTATGCTGCATATGAATACCCAATAGCTACTAATCACCGTGCCTTGACTTTGGCCAACAAACACAGCTTGAAAACTATTGACTATCCATATGAAACGACGGAGGGCTACGAATGATTTTTGGCGAAAAACTTTAACGTAATGAACTTGATATCGTTGAAGGAACCATATAGCTTTTATAAAAATATAGTGGCGAAAACCTTTGCTAAAGAGGTCACTCCCGGTGAAGGGATCTCGGCTCTTTCCCCATAGAATGAGGTGCAGGATATTACAACTAAATACCACGATGTAAAGCAAAAGTAAACGACTATAGTGAAGTTATTGCCCTGACGAAAACTTCTGTCCAAGGGGTCACTCCCGGTGAAGGGACTCGGCCCTTGCCTCGTCGACTGAGGTGCAGGATATTTCAACTGAATATCACTGTGCAAAACAAAAGAGAACATCCTTGCAATAACAGCTTTTTGAAAAATGTTCCACCAACATCAGAATAGGTTTGTTTAGCTTGCATTGATCCGAATCAACGCAGTCCCATCAATTGATCACACCAATAAAGAATGAAAATAATGATGTACGTATATGCCATCCGCATTCGCCACTGGGTCCCGTCATCACCCGTTAGGTTACTTAACTAACGACAGAGCGGGGACTGGACTAGCGCGGATGCAAAACATATACACCATCTACTAGTAAATATATCAATATATAATATTCGCTCAAGGCGTGATAAAATGCAACATCACAGAAATGTAATAAGCATCACAGAATAATACAGATATCCGGGATCCCCGGGTTTCATAGAGCCACTACTGAAACCCGACGTTCCCCTGATCGTGTAGATAGCCTGTGCAATGAAATCCTAGACCCCTACGGGCGCGGCAAGTTACCCGCTAAAACCTGAAGCGAGGCAGCCCCCTTCAACAACGTGAATGGACCACCCAGCACTTTACGGAATCCGGTAACTTGGGCACCCCTCCTTGGATCAACCTGTACCCCCTACGAGTGCGGCGAATAGCCCGCCAATTCTAGAGTGAAGCCCCCTCCGTCTCAAAGCCATGAGATGCAGGCTCGTTTCCCTTTAGAACCCGGCTATCCGTGCACCCCACCGCGGGGTAATCCTAGTACAGAAAGTAAAATATACATACAACGGGTACATCGACCTCAGCCCGGTCATGCCCCAAAAGAATAATATACAAACGGCAGTAACGGCAGTCCACATGTCGGACGCTCGCCCCGCAATATCAAATATACATATACAACCAAACTGTACTACCATTGTATCCAGGCTATCCCCCACGACCAATCCATAATATCACAGCACAACACAGAACATCAACGTGAATATCACGTTCGCAAATCCGTCTAAAAGGGTTATAGCAGATAGACAGGATTTATCGATCAAGTGACATTCACGGTCGCAGATATAATGTAAATACTGTGAACTAACATGTTTAAAATTTTCGATCGAATAAATTTCCCGAAGCGGGCCCCAAGCACAACTGTAGCACTCAAAAACATCTGGGCCCAAAAAGAATATACCGGAAACCCTATTTCCATGTCAGAGAGCCACTGTAAAAATTTGATGCAGTGAAGCCAAATTTCGGCGGCGGATCCACGGCCAAAACGTGGTTTTGGCCGCTGATCCGCCGCTCTACAGTAACTTCAGCCTACCAATTTTTCACAGAATGCATAAAAAACCCTGCACGTATTTTTACAATGTACCAAATAATTTTTAAAGCACTGTAAAAATTCGACAGAAACTTGACATGGAAATGCGGTTTTTGGAAAATCCGTTCGATCGAACTTGTAAACACGTTAGAGCAAGCTAGACTAGGTTCATGGTGTGGCTCTAATACCAATGTAAGTGCACGGCAGCGCCCCGGCCGTCAATCCGACGCCGGAATGCGGAAACGAAACTTTTCAAAAACTTTTGAACCGGCACCACCGCACACTATAAACCCGGATCGGGCCATTAACCTAATCCTAGCGAACTAGAGAATGGGGTAGAGTTCTATACCGAGCGATCCGTGTCCTTCGGTCTTCGGCTTCCACTCCGATCTCCTCGCGGAATCTCCGGTCTTCAGCTCCTCGTCGGAACGGGCACCACATCACCGGGTTCTTTTACGGGCTCCCACCTCTGGACCGAGGTAACTCGGGCACGAAGTTGGTGAGTCGACGTGTCCAAGAATGCTGTAGGCAAAGTGTAGTAAGGTTTGTCTCAAGCGGGTATGAAGTTGCCTTAATGGATGGAGGTGAAGAATGAACTATGGTGAGAGGTGAGGAAATTTGCAATGAGCCAAATGATATGAATAATTTCCTCACACCAAAAATGATAATCCCTCTCCTCTCAAAAGTGGCCCGCCTCTCTCATGGTGGAGGGAAAAAGGAATCATCATGCAAGAGAGAAAATGAGAGTGATATCAAAGAAAAAGATCACATCAATTTCAAATCCCATCCATTCATAATCAAATCAACTCCTTTCTCATTAATATAAACCATCATGAGAAAAATGGAATCAAATGTGCTAGAATACTCATGAAGCCCCCATTTACAAATAAACCCCTCCACAATTGCTAATTTGCACATTTGCAAATTAGCCCCTCCATCAGAAAAAACCGGCCGTGAAGGAACAAAGGAAAAGTGGCCGAAACGGAATGCAAACTGGCAACTTCAAAAAACTGATCCCGTAATAAATTACAGGAAAACCCTGCGTCTGTATATACATACCCGCATTTGTATTCCGACCGAATACAAATGCAATGAGACAAAATCTACACTGTACAATACTAGGATCCGGCTTAAACCAAAGCCCGCTAGTATTATCCGTCCGATCATGATCCATGCAATATCGCACGCATAAGATCGAACCCTGCCATATCTCCATACGGCCTCTACAGCGTTTCGCCCGAAACTTGAGAAAACGGTCTGTGGGGGACTCTAAAGACTCGTCAATACTTTGGTTGTGGATTTAACCACTAGCACGTCAGAGGTATTAGCCATACGTAACGGGCTATCAGGTATTGACCAAAAGGGACGTCGATGAGCGAACTCATCCTGACACCCTACTGAGCCTGTCAGTGACAATATTCGTACAGTCCGGTCGGTTCGTCTATGAGCATCACATGGCGGGCCTAGGGGGTTGGTAAAAGTCAGACCCCCAAAAGCGGTACAAGTCGTGTCGGAGTGTAGCCCAGAACACCCTGAGATACTACTGGAATACCTACCAGTAAATCTCCTGCCTTGGCCAAGGACTTCATGTAATGACTCTCTTAGACACAGCGCGACCTCACCCTCAATACCAGGAGAGACGAACCCCTGCAGATCCGCTCACTGCCTCTATGTGGCTCGGGACTGTACTCAACTAAAACCTGTTTGCACGTCTCCTTTGAGCGTGGTAGGGTAGTAATCAAAGTACAGTGGGAACTCACACGAGACAAATGACGATCTCAGGTCGATGAACTAACCTGTACACATGTCACCAGGGAACTGCTATCTGACGTCAGGTATAAGACCAACTAGCATGTTCCCTGCGAGTCCTGTCCGGTGTACTCATAACCCAATGAGCACCTGTATACATCTTAGATGAACCAACTGACACCAGTGGCTTGTGAGACTGGCCACTGCCCCTCGTCGGGGTCTCGATTGTATACATTAGTCTACTCTGGAGTATCGATGCCCTGTCTTGAAACTCCCACGACTAGGGACCTTTTAAGGATGTGCTTATAGACCCCAGCTCCCACGTATATGATCGCCCTCATACTGCTGGCAGTCAAGCAAGAATCCTAGGGGCTCTATCAACGTGTAATAGCGACCTGTAAGGTCACCTAAAACAGTACACGATGATAAAGATAAACCAGATAGCATACTATCATCTTCAGTAAGACTGTCTTACCGGTATAGGTCCTCCCTCAATCATTGCAATCACGTGCCTGTGATCCAATAATTGACTCTGAGGGCACTATCTCCAACAGTTGGGTGGTCTATAAGCACATCCTTAAAGTGTCCATAGTCCTGGGAGTTTCGAGACTGGGCATCGATACTCCAAGAGTAGACTAGTGTATACGGATCGAGACCCCGATGAGGGGCGGTGGCCGGTCTCACAAGCCATTGGTGTTAGTTGGTTCACCTAAGATGTATACAGGTGCTCATTGGGTTATGAGTACACCGGACGGACTCGCTGGGAATATGCTAGTTGGTATTATACCTATTGTCAGATAGCAATTCCCTGGTGAGATATGTACAGGTTAGTCTATCGACCTGAAATCGTCATTTGTCTCGTGTGAGTTCCTACTATGCTTTGATTACTACCCTACCACGGCTCAAAGGAGTCATGCAAACAGTTTTTAGTTGGGTACAGTCCTGAGCCACATAGAGGCAGTGAGCGGATCGTCAGGGGATTCGTCTCTCCCGGTATTGGGGGTTGATGTCGCGGTGTGCATGGATGGCCATCACCAGAAATCCTTGGCCAAGGTAGTCGAGAATTACTGATCTAGGATCGGTAGTTTCTCAGGTGGTGATAGGTTTCATGCCGACACTAAATGTCAAGTTATTAGGGGTCTGACTTTATGCACCCCACTAGACTCGATATGCGATACTCATAGACGAATGTACCAAACTCTACGGATATTGTCACTATCAGGCTCAGTAGGGTTTCAGGATAAGTTTGCTCGTCGGCCTCCCTTTCGCTCAATACCTTGGCAGCCGTTACGTACATCTAGTGCCACTGACGTGCTTGTGGTTAAACTCACTGTCAGCGTATTGACGAGTCTTTAGAGTCCCACACAGAGGGTTTCACTGCTTCGGGCGAAACGTTGTAGAGGCCGTATGGTTTTATGGCACGGTTCGATCATATACGTACACTTGTGCACGGATCATGATCGGACAGATAATACTAGTGGGCTTTGGTTTAAGCCGGATCTTAGTATTATATTGTTGGATTATTTTCGTCTCGTTGTATTCGTATTCAATCGGAATACGGATGCAGGTATGTATATACGGATGAGGGGTATTCTTGTAATTCGTTACAAGATTTCTTTATTTGATGCCATTTCTTTTTGGGATTAAACATTTTGGTTTAAATGTTTAATTGGTGGAAAATGTGAGTGCAAGTCTTGACATTGAGCATTGATGATAGCATGTGCACTTGGTGACTCATGGTGTGATCCATTGTGCCATACTTGATATTTTTGTGAGGATTGTGAGATATTCTGTAGAGGGGGGCAGATCTTTTTTGGTGGGGCATTTTTCTTTAGTTGCTCACTCTCCCAAAATAGCTCACAAGACTTCACAACTTTCTTGACTTGCCAAAACTTGAGCTCACACTTCTTCTCCCATGGTTTCTTCTTCAACTTCCATCCAAACCTTCTCATGAGTTGAGAATCCTTGGGTGTATCGAGACAAAGTAATCACAAACTCTCTCTACTTCATCTTGGCTATCTAGGCTGGAAACTAGATACTCGAGTTGCTTCGGTTTTGAGGCCTGGAGCCCATATTACAAACCCTCGACGTCGATCTTCTTCGATGTGGGGAGACCAGAGATCAAACTTGATCGGGGAAGCCGCGAGGAGCTTGGGACAGAGGTTGAAGATCGAAGGACATGGATCAATCGGTATAACCTCTTTAAACTCCTTTTATAGAACTAGTATAGGGTTAATGGTATGATCCGTCAATTAGGGTTCCGTTAGCGCCGGGTTTTAAAAGTTTTTGTTCCGCATTTGGCCACGGATTGATAGCCGGGGCGCCGCCGTAACCCAACAGGGTGCAGTCCTGAAGTATTTGGAGGCATTGGCGGTTAGATAGGATTTGTCTCTCCCGATATTGGGGGTTGATATCACGCTGTGTTCGGAAGACCATTACACAAAGTCCTTGGCCAAGACAAACGAGATCTACTGGTAGGTTCACCAGTAGTTTCTCAGGATGTTTTGGGCTACTCTCCGACATGACTTATTGCGCTATTAGGGGTTTGATGATTACTGCCCCTAGGCCCGATATACGATACTCTAAGACGAACAGACCGGACTGTATGAAGATTATCACAAATAGACTCAGTTGGCGTTCAGATGAGTTATTCTCATCGGCCTTCTCATCGACATATACCTGGGGGCCTTTACGTACAGCTAGTGACACTTTCGTCCTGTAGTTAAACCCATTGCCAGCGCAGCATCGAGTCTTTAGAGTCCCACACAGAGGGTTTCCCTGCATCGGGCAAAAGATGTAGAGGTCGTATGGTTTTACGACAGGGTTCGGTCATGTGCGTGTACTTGTGCGCGCATGATGATTCAGACAGACAATACTAGTGGGCTTTGGTTTAAACCAGATCCTAGTATTGTATTGATGGATTGCTTTCGTCTTTTGTATCTGCATTTTTCGGAATACGGATACGGGTATGTATATACGGACGAGGGGTATTTTTGTAAATTGGTCAAATATGATTCTAGAAGGTGACGTGTCATATTAGTATTTTCATTTTAGTTTAAATGAAAATATATTATGAGATGGAGATACTGAGGTGTAAATTGCATAAAAATGAGCATGCCTTTGGATGAAACTTGTGGGGTTTTTATCCCATGACTCACAACTTAAATCCTAATTCCTTATCTAATGTGAATTATTCATATTAGAAAATCTACGGTTCAGTTGAGAACTAAGTTGAGTCATTCTCATTCCATATGCAATGTTTTTTACTAGCTTTTTCTCCATTACCACCTTCTTCCTCAACACCCTAGTACACTCATGTGTTGAGTAATCTAGGGTAAGAAAAGATATTCCAATCCATCTACACACTCTACATCGTCTACGACATCATGAGCGATCTTGATGCCCTAGTTGCTTCGGTTGAGGTAGGAGCTCGATGCACATTCACTCGGGTGGATCATCTTAGATTTGAGGAGTCCGACGTGGAAGCGGCGATCCGATACGATGTATGGAGTCTACGAAGAGGTAGAGAACAGCGAGGAATGAAGACCCGAAGGACCGGAATCATGAGGTATAAACTTCTGGACATGTAGTTTAGCTCACACTAAATTTGCTATTTAGGGTTTAGCACCGATCCTAGAGTCCGATTCTGTGCCGCGATCTTTTGAAAAATCGTTTTTCACCAATTCCACCTCCCCGCGGACTCGCGGGATGCGCGACATGGACTTACAGTGGTATCAGAGCCTATTAAACCCAAACTAGTTCGTTAGCAAGTGTTAGAAGTTCAATCGTCGGAATAACCGGAAAACTAAACAACGGAAACCCTAACTTTCTGTCGAATTTTGAAAGTACCAGTAAAATTGTTTCAGGTGTACTAAAACTATGTGCAGGGTTTTCTAAGATGGCACAAGAAAGTTGGTCCCCTGAATCGCCAAGACGACCGCGGATCCGCGGCGGATCGGTCCGTTCCAACGCGGAGTCGCGGCCGAGTCGAGGCCGATTCAGGCCATTCTTCTTGTTTTATTTCTTATTTTGGGTGTTTAGTTCTCTGGAATATTTGGTTTCTACCCTAAGTAATTTTGATATGCTTGTTTGCCTTTGGGTAGATACGGAAAATGTATTTCGATCGAAATTCTAATTGTACCTGGCTAGCCGGTTCTTCTGTATTGTTTATATGTGTTTTTAAAGTTCATCTAATTGCTATATGTTGGTTAGTTTGAAGTTGCACATATCTGTTGGTTTGTGTATATGGACTTTATTGGATTGTCGGTGATGAATAGAAGGGGGTGTGAGATGAGCATTTGTTTTTATCTTTCATTCGATGTAAATTGTAATTTGATGTAATATTATTTTTGCGAGGCGCATCCGGGTTGAGGTTGTAGCCACCGATGTTGTATTATTTCTTTTTACTGTTTTCTGCTCCTAGGATAGACCCAAGGTGGGGTACAAAAACTACCGGGTTCTTTGAAGTGCCAAGTGGTCTACTCACTTTGTTGAGGGAGATTGCTTCACTTCGGGAATTTGGCGGGTAGTTTTCCGTACCCGTAGGGGTCTGGGGTGGGGTTTGACTATTTCATCACGACCGTGGAATCCGTCTTTCGTTACAGGCTTAAACGAAACGCGATATTCCTAGTATATCCAATATGTTCATTTGTGATCTGGAATGCCTATTATTGCATGAGACGAATGATTATATACATATATATGCTATATATTATACGCTGCTTATGTTTTGCATCCGCACTAGTCCAGCCCCCGCTCTGTCGTTAGTTAAGTAACCTAACGGGTGATGACGGGGCCCCGTGGCGAATGCGGATGGCATAAGTGGACGTGATATTTTTCATTTCTCTCTGTAATGATGGGTGTAAATGATGGGACTGCATTATTAATGCAAAGAAAATAAACTAAAGTTGAATCGTTGGAACACTTTTAAAACCACTCGGTTTTTCCAAAACAGCAGACTTTTAAATGCGGAGCTTAAACCACTCCTTTTAAAAGCTATCAGGTTTTTTCGATTAAATCAAGTTCACTACGTTCACGGTTTCGCTAAAACCAGCCATAGCCCTCCATCATTTTAGTTGAATATTCAGTCGTATTCAAGCTATGTATGTTGGCCTTCGTCAAGGCACAGTGATTGGTAGCTGCTGGATATTCATCTGTTGCATAGATAGATGCGTTAGTTTGGGACAGTCGTACTATTATGTTGGCCTTCGTCAAGGGTATGTACGAGTGGGTTCAAATTAACTTGGACAATGACGCGCAGAACTTGACATGTGACTTATGATATATTGGCTTTCGTCAAGGTGATAAGAGCATGGGGCAAAAATCCACATCAGGAGTTTCTAAGGAAACTGAAACTTGCTGGTGCTGCATACCATTTGGAGTGTGATAATGTTGGTAGGATTCCTTCAGGATTATCACACAATGATATTTGGATCCCGATCCTACTGTGAGTATCCGCTACTCCTCGGGAGATTTCTTCACTGACACAATCAATGCTATAAACTAAGTAGGTGTCTAGAACGGTGTTAACGGGGCTACACCTCTAGGGAAAAGAGGTTATATAATTAAGGAACTTAGCGAAAGTGTTGGAAAACCTCCTTCGAAGTACCAACACCAGCCTGGCTGAAAGGTTAAGCAAGTATTGTAAAGTGAGATTAATCCTGACTAATTCTTCTTTTATGGTTTGAAGAGGGATTCGAGATACAGTGGGAGCCATCCTGTTTAGATAAACTAAAAACCAATCTAAACTTGCAAGAGAATCATGCTGAGTGTATTCTTCTCTCTTTCCTAATTGCAGCAACCTGGTGACCAGATTAGGTTACAGTTAGATAATCAACATGACTAAGTTTTTACTATACCGACTGGCAAAGGTTTGTCCAGATGTCCATTATCTATGACAAGCTGGACCACCTTCTTACTGCTAAAGCCCCTGCCGTCCCAGGTTCAGATTCCACCGTCACGGATGATCTCCGTAAGACAAGGGAAAAAGACTGTGCGAATGCTAAGTGCCTCGTGTAGGCCTCAGTTGATGGTGTATGCCAGAGGAAGCACGAGAAGATGGACTTTGTTTCCATCTTACTCCATAACAAGATTTATATGGAGAGCAATCTCGTATCGCAAGATATGAGACCTCGAAGGAATTGCTTCAAGCGAGGTTGGCTGTCGGTTCATTTGTACAGGACCACGTCCCTACAATGACCAGCTGTATTAAACAGCTCATGGACCTGGAAACCACGTTGGAGAATGAGTCATATGCTGACTTAATTCTATTGTCCCTACCTTCTACTTACGCCCAGGGGAAGAAAGTTATACTTCCAGTTGAGGGCATCCTGAAGGAAACCAGGGAGACACCCGCTCTACTTATTGAGGAATCTTCCTCTTCTGGATCCAAGGCGAAAGACAAGGATGAGAAGAAGAAGACCTCTACAAAGCCAATAGACTGTGTCAGTAAGGTAGAGGAAAAGGAGGGGCAAAAGTTTCAGGCTAACGGTAAGGATGGAAGGATGTTCCTATTGTCACAGCAAATGACATTACGAGAAGGAATGCAGGGCTTGGAAACCCATTATCCAGGATCCGAAGCACGTTGTGGCTTCGACTTCGGGTGTGTTTATGGTTGAAAACCGTATCTCAATTAACTCTACTTCTTGGGTGCAGGATACCGAATCAGGATCTCTTATCTGTAATTCTTTACAGGCTTTGAGAAACCGTAGAGTTATCAGGGCAGGTGATATGGTTCTCAGGATTGCTAACGGAATGAGCATGGACACTGTATCTGTTGGCTATAGTGCCCTCAAGTCAATTATTGGATCGCAAGCACGTGATTTCAATGATTGAGGTGTTGGAGTTTCTTAGCACATCTACTATGGTTTCATGGTGTATCATGTATACACTTTTAAAAATATAGTGTGCTAATGAACTCAAACTTAGAATCGAATTAGAGAATTAGGGTTAAACAACAACTAAGCAAGTATAAACCTAAGTGATTATGGAATACAGCCTTTGTAGACCGGTCCATCACTTCAAATGCTCCATGTAGAAGTCCCTTTTCTCCAAGTAGTGGTGTTCCAGACTATCCGTAGGCTCCACTAGTCGAAATGAACGAGCTTGCTTAATGATCATCGAAGCCGGAGATGATCTACTTTGAGGAGACTCAACTCAAGCTACCTCTTCACTAATGTATGAACAAGTGAAGCAAAAAACCTATACAAAATTGCTAATCGGGTATATATTGATGAAGTAGGAATTTAGCTCACTTTAGAATATTTTTCCTCTCATTCTTTATCACCTCAAGAAAATTAAGTAAAGAAAAAGGAGATGAAGAAGATGAAGCATCTCATTTAACCATGGGTGAGAATAATATCTAATATAAACTCATGTAGAGACTTAACTAAGGCTAAGATAATGGTTAGGTTAACAAATATCTTGAGTAAAACAAAAACAAGTGGAGTTTAGTCAAGGTTTCTCCAAGCTTCTCCAAGCTTCACAACCATGCTAATTTCCACCTCATTTTTGGTTTTCTGTAAATAAATAAATAACCTACATTATCTTAACTAAAGTGTGAGTCTCATACACCCAAGTTCCATGTATCATCAAGCATGATACATAAATCAAAATACATTAAATAAATATATATATATATATATATATATATCATATCATATATGTATATATAAAATGTAAATGAAGAAAAAAAATTCTTAAGTGAGCTAATTTATATTAGTTAATATATATAAATATATCAAATATATATATATATATATATATATATAATTATTAAATCAACATTTGATTTAGTAATCCGGCTATATCACATATACCCGACTAATATCAAATCATCGAATCAACACTTGATCCAATTATCCGGTTATATCACATATAACCTATATCGCGAAATTAGAATACGGTATCATATACATGTATCTATCATGGTCCCGCACATATCACATATGTGCCCTACTTCGTTTCGCTTGAGCCAGGAAACCTCTGTGTAGGACTCTAAAGACTCGTCAATACGCCAGCAGTAGGTGATGATCATATCACTCACCCAAAAGCCATCAACGGTCTGCTAAACGTAACGGCCACCCGGGTATTGAGCGATAAGAAGATCAACAAGCATGCCTGCTCATACTCCTGTGAATCCGACAAGTAACACTACCGTACAGTCCGGTCTCTTCGTCTGATATGTCGCATATCGAGTCTAGGGGTGGTAAATGTCAGACTCCAGTAACTTGATAAGTCATGGCGATGTGAGGTCCATAACGGTTCGAGAAACTACTGATAACACTTACCGGTAAATCTTAGCAACCCTGGCCAGGGATTTCCTGTTATGGACAATCAAGCACAGTGCAACATCAACCCCCAATACCGGGAGAGGCGAAACCCTTCCCATCGCTCATTGCCTCCATGTGATTCGGGACTATACCCAAAAGCCACCGGTTTGCACGTTCTCTTGAACGTGGTATGATGGAAATAAAAGCACAGCAGGAATCACACAAGACTCTATGAAGATCTCGGGTCTACAGACTAACCTGTACCAGTGTCACCAGAGAACTGCTATCTGACGTTAGGTATAATACCATATAGGAGTTCTTGGCGAGTCCTGTTCGGCGTACCCATTCTCTAATGAGAACCTGTGCACATCCTTTGATGTCAAACACCAATAGTTGTGGGATCAACCATCGCCCTATACAGGGTCAAGAATCGTACACACTAGTCTACACTGGAATATCGATGCCCCGTCTCGATACTCCCTCGACTAGGAACAATTAAAGGATGTACTTGTGGACTACCCTGGCCCCACTGGTATTATCTACATCTTAGTCCTGGTAGTCAAGTCCACATCCTAAAGGGTTTATCAACATGTAACAGAGAGACAATTTAAAGATACATAAGCGTACATGTTAAGATAAAGTGCAACCATATAGCATACTATCATGTTGAGCAAGAAAGTCCTCTCTCTATATATGTCCAAGCATCCACTATAATATACAATCATGTACAACAATGGCCTCTAGGGTATACATATAACTAACAATCTTCCATTTGCACTAAGGCCAACTGTTGTAGTATCTCATATCCAATATCCCGAAGAGTCTCTCAAACTGTATCTGGGGTATAGCCTTCGTGAGTGGATCCGCTGTGTTATTCTTCATGTCAAAACTCCTGATCTCGATCTCTCGGCGATCAACTATCTCCCGAATCAGGTGATACCTTCTAAGAATGTGTCTGGACTTCTGATGGAACCTGGGTTCCTTGGCCAAAGCCACTGCTCCATTTTTATCACAATACAAAGGTATTGGATGATCAATGGACGGAACCACACCAAGTTCAGTTATTAACTTCTTTATCCAGACAGCCTCCTTGGCGGCATCATTGGCAGCGATGTATTCAGCCTCCATCGTCGAGTCTGCCACGGTATCTTTCTTGGATCTCTTCCAACATACCTCCCCTCCATTGAGGGTGAAGACAAAGCCCGAGACCGACTTACCGTTGTCCCTATCACTCTAGAATCTCGAATCGGTAAAGGACTCCACTTGGAGTTCACCGTTACCATACACCAAGAACATTTCTTTAGTCATTCTCAAGTACTTAAGAATGTTCTTCATAGCTGTCCAATGATTCTCCCCAGGATCCGATTGATACCCACTCACTACACCTAGTGAATAAGCTACATCTGGTCTCGTACATAGTATCGCATACATGATAGAGCCTATTGCCGAAGCATAGGGTATCCCTTGACTGCGAGCCCTCTCCAAATAAGTCTTGGGAGACATCTCTTTGGAGAGAGTGGTTTCAGAGATTGTGGGTAAACCACCAGGTTTGGAATCTTCCATACTAAACCTCTTTAGTATGGTGTCAATGTACCTGAATTGGGACATTACCAATATCCGTTTAGATCTATCTCGATAGATTTTAATCCCCAGAATGCAAGAGGCATCACCAAAATCTTTCATGGAGAATCTGTGTGATAAGAAGAGCTTGACCGAGTGCAGCATAGGAACATCATTTCCTATCAAGAGTATGTCATCCACGTACAATATGAGGAAGACAATCTTACTCTCTGCAACCTTCTTGTATATACAAGGTTCATCTACGTTTTTGATGAAGTCAAACTCTTTGACTGTAACATCAAAACAGATGTTCCAATTCCGCGACGCCTGCTTCAACCCGTAGATTGATTTAAGTAGCTTGCACACCTTTCTGCTGCTGCCACTATCTATGAAGCCCTCTGGCTGAGTCATATACACACTCTCTTCTAAATCACCATTTAGAAAAGCGGTCTTGACATCCATCTGCCAGATTTTGTAGTCATGGCATGCAGCGATGGCAAGTAGGATCCGGATGGACTTAAGCATAGCCACTGGAGAAAATGTTTCATCATAATCCACACCTGGTCGTTGACGAAAACCTTTTTCTACAAGTCTAGCTTTGAAAGTCTTAACTTTTCCATCTACACCAAATTTCTTCTTGAAGATCCACTTGCTTCCAATGGGTTTTACCCCTTCAGGAGCATCTTCAAAAGTCCATACTTTGTTGGTGTACATGGATTCCATCTCAGATCACATAGCATCCAGCCATTTCATAGAGTCACCACTCGTGATAGCCTACTCGAAGCTAGTAGGGTCATCATCTTCTATGATGCAATCATCGCTCCCACCGTCTATGAGAAAACCGTAGTATCTCTCAGGCGGATGAGGAACCCTAGTAGATCAGCGGAGAGACCGAGGTTCGTTGGGGACTATTGAATCCTCTGGTTCTACTAAATCATCGGTCGCAGTATGTGTAGCTGGAACTTCTTCCAGTTCTATCTCATGACCACTAATTTATTTTTCAAGAAATTCCTTTTCTAAAAAGGTGGCATTTCGAGAAACAAACACCTTTTGTTCCTCGGTGTGGTAGAAGATATACCCTTCCGAATGTTTGGGATATCCAACAAACTTGCACAGAACAGATCTTGTCTCGAGTTTACCCAGATTTTGCTTTTTAACATAGGCCAGACAACCCCATATCTTAACATAATTAAGACATGGTCTCTTCCCTTTCCATATCTCATATGGGGTGGTAGGTACGGATTTGGTAGGAACCATATTCAATTAGTCTGCAGCTGTCTCCAGTGCATAATCCCAAAAGGAGATAGGTAGCTCAGCAATACTCATCATAGAGCGCACCATATCTAATAGGGTGCGATTCCTCCGCTCCGATACACCATTGTGCTATGGTGTATACGGATGAGTAAGGTGAGAGAGAATCCCATTCTCTTTTAAATAGTCCAGGAACCCCGTGCTCAAGTATTCTCCTCCCCGATCAGATCGAAGGATTTTAATACTTTTTCCCGTTTGGTTCACTACTTCGCATTTATATTCCTTGAATTTCTCAAAAGCTTCAGACTTGTGTTTTATAGGAACACATGTCCGAATCTTGAGAGATCGTCGGTGAATGTAATGAAGTACGAGAAACTATTCCTGGCATGTGTAGACATAGGACCGCATACATCACTATGTATCAGTCCCAAGAGTTCAGTAGCTCTTTCTCCGTGTCCAGTAAACGGAGTTTTGGTCATTTTGCCTTTGAGACATGACTGGCAAGCTTCATAAGATGAAAGTTCAAACAGATTTAAATATTCATCCTTATGTAACTTAGCTAGCCGTGTCGCATTGATATGACCTAGTCTACAATGCCACAAGAAGGATTCATTTATTTCCGAACTTTTCCTCTTGTGTATGTTCTGTACATTAAGAACTGTATTCTGATTCAGAACGTATAATCCGTTACATAGCGTACCAAACCCAATCAACACTTGATTTAGGAAAATGTTCATAACATTTTTCTCTACTACAAAGTTATATCCTTCTTTATCTAATAAAGAAATTGATATTAAATTGCACATCATAGATGGTAAGTAGTAATAGTCATTCAAGATCAGTGTATTACCGTTTGGCAATACAAGGTGATATTCGTCAACTGCTTTGGCTGCAACAGTTGCACCATTCCCAACTTTTATGGAATGTTCACCTTTTCCCAGTTCTCTACCTCTTCTAAGCCCTTGTAATATATTACATATATGGGATCCTGATCCGGTATCTAATACCCAAGACGCAGAATGAACTGAGAAACAGTTCTCGGTAATGAACACATCCGAAGAAGACGCATCTATAAACTCATTCGTCGTTTGTGTGGCATGGGAATCCTGGTATTCCTCTATTTCCTGCTCAGTCTTATAACAGTTATAAGGAAGAGCGGAACCAACGTCCCCCAGCTCAGTATAATAAGCAGGTTCGGTCAAAACATCCATGTTATTATCTTGATTAAGGCATGTCAAGGTCGCTACCTGGAGAGAGAGAGAAGAAATACACTTTAGCGTATGCTCTTGTAAGATTAGATTTGGTTATAATCTTATCTAATCAGGATGGCTCCCACAGCTTTTTATCAAATCTTCCTTCAAACCCTTAAAGGTAAGATTAGCCGGGATTAATTATACGCTACAAGTTCGCTAACCGGTCAGCCACGCCAGTGTCGGTACTTTGAGGGAGGTTCCCCGTACTTTCGCACGGACCTAATTAAAATAAACCTCATTTTCCCAGAGGCATAATCCCATTGACACCTTTCTAGACACCTAATGGGTTAGCTAATTGTATAGTGCAAAACACTCCCAGGAGTAACTCTTTCTCGCAGCGGGTATCGAGATCCAACTATCTCATAGAAGGTATGAAATCTCATTGCAAATTTCAACACTTGAAATTCCCGATAACATTTTTCCCCTAACGTCCTAAGACCTTGACGGAGGCAAACAAACCATAAGACACTAGTCAAGTTCAACCCGTACATTTCTTGATTGAATTAAACCCACCCACACGATCCTTGACGGAGGCCAACAAAGTCGCACGATGTAACACTTTGAAATTTTCGTTTGATTGTTTAGTGATAATTAGTAGTCATGCATGTTTTTATATTGGTGTGTTCATAGGAATTATAGTTATTATGGGTAGTGTTAGCATATTGGAAATTTTCCCTTGTTGTGCACACTTGCACACTTAGACTTTTCTTGTGACTTGTTAACCATTCTTGTGCATGGTTGCAAACTCTTTTCCCCACCATTTAATCCTTTTCTAAACCCTTTTTATAACTTCAAAAGAAACAACAAAAGAAAAGAAATCCAAATAAACAAAGGAGCATGGTGTTAGGTAGAGATTTTGACTTTTGGGACCCATTTCTTTGCTTCTCTCTCTCTCCTCTCCCCACATCAGAATTCCTGCAGCTCCAGCAGAAATTCCCTCCCACTTTCTTCATCCTTTCTCCTCCTTTTCACTTCCCTTTTGAATCCCAAACAAATCCTACACAAAAACCACATCTTTCCATCACAAAACATGAAAAAGCAAGGTTTTTTGGTGGTGTTCAAGGCAAATCTGCACACTTGAGGGAGGGACTGGACTTTAGGTAGTTTTTAAGGTCATTTGAAGGTATAAATCTCAATCCTAGCACCCAATGTTCATAACTTGCATGTTTAGTTTAGAAATATCATATTTTTAGGCCTTTTTAGTGCTTTTGAAAGGGGTTTAGTGTATTATGTTAAAACTCATGTTGTTGTGGCTTGATTAGCTTGTTAACGAGTTATTAGTGTGGGATTAAACCTAGGTTTGTTTCAGATTTCATCAAAATACCATAAAGTCCCATTTTTGTGCAAAATGTGTGATTTGAACTGATTTTAGGCACTGTAGAAATCTGCTACTACCCGAGACTTTTCAGTTTAAATCTAGATATTACTGCAGCATGTATGGGGAGAATTGAGTGCACCAACCAAACCTGGGAACCCAATTCCCAAGTCTGGCCGCCAAAATGGGCATTCTGGCCGCAAATTGCGGCCAGATAGGGGAGATATGGGTTGGGGTTTGGGGTGTGGGTCTCTACTTGTATGTGGGTTATTTTGGTATGTATATTTTTGCAGTATCTTTCCTGTATCAAAATCTGGGATAGAATACCTATTTTCCCGTATTTTCAACCTTTCGCGACACGCGTGATACGTGTGTGGGGGTTTTGGGTTTGTGCGTATCGCGACGCGTCAGGATGCGTTTAGGTGCGTAACCACGCGTTTTAGCGTATCGTGCACACGCGCGCTTGGTTCGCGACACGAGTTATTGGTTCGGCTTAAATGTCGCGTTTTCGTGATTTCAAGCTTACGTGTGATATATTGTGTAATTCTAGGTTCGCAGGCGGGTACAACGGACGCGGCGCAGGAGGGGACACAGGTTGTTGGCTATACCTAGTGGAAGGCTACGGTGAGTAGATTTCACATCTACGGGGGTATCGCCCGCATGGCGTTCTACGTCAGGGCTGATAGGACCTTATAGTGTTCTATATATATATATATATTGCATGTTCGTAGTTACTAGCTAGTGCATTGCATACCTACTACATACATCACATTGGATCATTGCATTGTAGCTCATTTATATGTGACATGACTTGATACTCATATTTGATACCTATATCACATTGGATCATTGCATTGTAGCTCATTTATATGTGACGTGACTTGATACTCATATTTGATACCTATATCACATTGGATCATTGCATTGTAGCTCATTTATATGTGACGTGACTTGATACTCATATTTGATACCTATATCACATTGGATCATTGCATTGTAGCTCATTTATATGTGACATGACTTGATACTCATATTTGATACCTATATCATATTGGATCATTGCATTGTAGCTCATCTATATGTGACATGACTTGATACTCATATTTGATACCTATATCACATTGGATCATTGCATTGTAGCTCATTTATATGTGACATGACTTGATACTCATATTTGATACCTATATCACATTGGATCATTGCATTGTAGCTCATCTATATGTGACGTGACTTGATACTCATATTTGATACCTATATCACATTGGATCATTGCATTGTAGCTCATTTATATGTGACATGACTTGATACTCATATTTGATACCTATATCACATTGGATCATTGCATTGTAGCTCATCTATATGTGACGTGACTTGATACTCATATTTGATACCTATATCACATTGGATCATTGCATTGTAGCTCATTTATATGTGACATGACTTGATACTCATATTTGATACCTATATCATATTGGATCATTGCATTGTAGCTCATCTATATGTGACATGACTTGATACTCATATTTGATACCTATATCACATTGGATCATTGCATTGTAGCTCATTTATATGTGACATGACTTGATACTCATATTTGATACCTATATCACATTGGATCATTGCATTGTAGCTCATCTATATGTGACATGACTTGATACTCATATTTGATACCTATATCACATTGGATCATTGCATTGTAGCTCATCTATATGTGACATGACTTGATATTCATACTTGATACACATATCACATCACAATTACTTGTATATTTCTTTGATGGTATCGACTTGTACTAGACATAGAGTAGTACCCCCAGACTGTATGATCTGATGATAGTGATACCTGTTATGTGACGAGATAGTGAGGTATTGACCTGTACCCAGCTTTGGGGATGTCGTACGATGATTTACCGTACGAGCCGATATTGATGATAGATCCGCACTCATACTTGGGGATATCTTACGATATGACATTGAGGCGAGATCACCAACTATATACCTATACATATACATTGACTCAGGTTTAGGTAGTTTCCACACCTACCCTCCCTGATTTGACCTGATACTTAGATGTAGTTTGCATAGTAGATTGTTCACTGTGGAGTTGACTGTTCCCGAGTCATGCTCATTTCAAATGGCAAGCCGCGTTACTGTTCAATTACTATTCACTTTACAGCTTGCATTGTATCGCATACTTGATATTTTATTATGAGCTCGATGTGATGGGAGCCTATGTGCTCGGAGCCTATGAGCTCGATGTGATGGGAGCCTATGTGCTCGGAGCCTATGAGCTCGATGTGAGAGGAGCCTATGAGCTCGATGTGAGAGGAGCCTATGAGCTCGAGGTGATGGGAGCCTATGTGCTCGGAGCCTATGAGCTCGATTGGGGAGCGGGAGCCTATGTGCTCGGAGCCTATGAGCTCGATTAGAGAGGAGCCTATGTGCTCGGGACCCTTATGGTAGATGGTATATTATATTCCCCTACCCCCTATTTATTGCATATGCATTGCATACATGATGCTTATTGTCAGTGGGTGACGGGTGGACGGGTTCCACATACAATTACAGACATGCATTTACACTGATCATACTTCATTGTATATATAACAGGGTGTGAGGGCGCTGTTATATATACCCTTACACCAATATTAGTGGTATGGGACGCTAATATATGTGTATTGATACCGTTGATACCTCATCATATTTACTTCATGCAGACATACCTTACACTGATGACATGTTATTACCTGGGTACCTGGCACTACATACATATTTAGATGTTACCTTGCCACCTTATCACACTCAGACATACTCTTGTGGATTATATTACTGATCGTTGACTTAGGATTATGTCTTGCATTCAATTTCTGCTTGTAGATGTTTATATTCACGAGTTGGCGACTCACCCCCGTTGTGCCACAGTGTTTGCAGGTTGCCCTTCGGAGTAGTCGCGGCAGGCTGCCTTGCATCTTTTGACGCAGATACCCCCACAGTTGGTGTACTAGCTCTTTTGCTGATAGGTGGGTTTTGTGCGGTATCTGTTTATCTTTCAGTATGTACATTGTTGTATCTAGTATGCTCCATCTACCATGTATGTATTTGACTTAGAAACAGTGTGAGGACGATGTTGTATTATTTTGTATTCTGGTGTCGAGCTCGTTGTGAGCCGGCTGTACTTTCAGTTTATTCTACCTGTGATGTTCCCACTTGTGGATCTTGATCTTCGCTACGGCGTCGTATATTACTATCTGGTGCTTGTTTACTTAGATTTCTTATCATGATCGTAAGTGTTTCCATTTAAAACTTCTATCACTCTATACTTTCACTGGTTTGATTTTCTGGGTTTTCGGTTCACTTAGCTGCGTCACGCCTGTAGACGTTACGTGGTTAAGTTGCCGGTTACGGGCCAAACTTCGGTTCGTGACAAAGTTGGTATCAGAGCGTAGGTTTTACCTTTCGGAGTGTAGGATGACCCTGGTATGATGGAGTAGGTAGCTGCGGCAGGGTAGCGTAGCGTGTGTATGTTCCGCGGCATACTCACGACACGGTACTTCGCCTACGCGACCTTAGGACTTGTTGATTTAAATTCCTCCTTGAGTATATACATTCTTGTGATTCGATTTTCAGTATCCTTATCGAATCCTGTTGTTGCTGATAGCCAATATGCCGCCAAGGACTACGAGGGCACAGAGAGCGGCCGCGAGGGCCGAGGTTCGAGTTGATTCATCTGAGACAAGGACTAATCCGAGTAGTATTCCTGTTGCACCAGGACAGATTGTTTCCCCTACGGCAGCTCAGGTCGCTAGACTAGTGGTAGAGATGCAGGGCCTATGCCAGGCGATGAGCTCATTGATAGAGGTCGTTCGAGCGCAGCGACAGATGGTTGCCACCCCTGTTACCCAGTTGTTCCTTGCGATCATCATGCAGTATTCCGTTCCCTACATAGCACCGGTGGAGGCAACTCCCGTGTACGAGACACGTCTTCCAGAGGCCGTGAGAATTCCGGAACAGTTGAGGAATCACACTGGTATATCAGCCCAGAGCAGAGGCTTAGGACGAGGACAGTCATTTGGCTTCCATCCCCAGGCAGGACAGCATTCAGTGCGTAGGTGTTTACGATGCGGAAGCCTTCAACACCTCATCAGGCAGTGCTTCTTCACAGCACGTCAGGGTCGTGCTCGGAGACGTCGTGGACACGGGGGGTTTGCACAGAGGGGTCAGGCTAGTAGAGGAGGAGTTCAGTCGGTCGCAAATGAGGGACAGGCACAAGTTTTTGCTTCGACTCATCGGGACTTGCGTGTGTCCGATGCTGTGGTTTCAGGTACTCTTTTAGTTTGTCCTTTGTTGCACACGTATTGTTTGATCCGGATCCTTGTGCTCTTATGTATCCACACACTTTTTGTGCTGAGTTTGGGTAGAGAGTCCGGTTTGTTTGGTCAACCGCTAGTTGTGACTACTCCTGCGGGAGAGTCGTTTGTTGCTAGGCACGTGTTCCGATCATGTACCGTCCGTATCGGCGATAGAGAGTTGCCGGTCGATTTGATCCTTCATGAGATGTTGGACTTCGACGTTCTTTTGGGCATGGATTGGTTAGCCACGTGCTATGCTTCTGTTGACGGCCGCGAGAAGACAGTTCGATTTTGTTTTTCCGGCAAGTCGGTTGTTGTTGTTGTGTTGGGGGACCGTAGTGCCACCCCTCACGGTGTGATTTCTTCGGTTCGCGCGGGACAGCTTTTGCGGAAGGGATGTCAGGGATTTCTTGCATATGTTTGCGATACTAGGGCTATAGAGGTTCTTTTGGATCAGGTTCCGGTTGGTAGCGAGTTTCCTGATGCGTTCCCTGACGAGCTTCCTGGACGGCCGCCCGAGCGTGGTAATTCCTTCTGCGTTGATTTGGTTCCTGGCACGGGACCTATTTCGGTACCGCTTTATTGGATGGCCCCGGCGGAACTTAGAGAGTTGAAGGGTCAGTTGCAGGATTTGCTGGATAAAGGACTTATTTGACCCAGTATTTTTCCTTGGGGTGCTCCAGTCCTGTTCGTCAAGAAGAAAGGACGGCAGTTTGCGTTTGTATGTTGACTACCGCCAGCTGAATAAGGTGACAGTGCGGAATCAATATCTTTTGCCACGCATCGATGATTCGTTCGACCAGCTTCGGGGAGGCAGGATACTTTTCGAGGATCGATTTGCGATCAGGCTACTATCAGCTGCGGGTTAGACAGGAGAACATTCCTAGGACAGCTTTCAGTACTCGTTACGGCCATTATGAGTTTTTGGTGATGTCGTTTGGACTCACCAACGTGCCAGCAGCGATTATGGACATGATGAACCGTATTTTTCCCCGGCCGTATCTTGATCTGTTCATTATAGTGGTTATTGGCGATATCTTGGTGTATTCTCGGAGTAGAGAGGTGCACGAGCAGCACCTGCGGATTTCACCGCAGAGTTGAGGGAGCATCAGCTTTTCGCCAAATTCTCCAAGTATGCCTTCGGGCTAGGTAGTGTGGACTTCTTGGGGCACGTGATTACACGAGATGGTTTATGTGTTGACTGAGAAAGGTCGAGGCAGTTCGGAGTTGGTCTAGACCCACGTCAGTGACGGAGATTCGCAGCTTTCTAGGGCTGGCAGGCTATTACCGGCAATTTGTGCAGGACTTCTCTCGCTTTGCTACACCTTTGACCGGATTGACCCGGAAGGGAGTTCACTTCGATTGGACGGAGGAGTGTGAGCACAGTTTCCAGCAGCTACGGGCTCTACTGACTACGACACCAGCGCTATCATTGCCTTCAGGATCAGGCGGAATTGTGGTCTACTGCGATGCTTCACGAGTGGAGCTAGGATGCGTTTTGAGGCAGCATGATAGGGTGATTGCGTAGGCTTCGCGGCAATTAAAGAAACATGAACAGAATTACCCTACTCATGATCTGGAGATGGCTGCAGTGGTCTTTGCCTTCAAGATCTGGCGACATTATCGGTATGGGGAGTCGTGCCAGATATTCACCGACCACAAGAGCTTAAGGTACATATGTCAGCAGCGAGACCCGAACCTCATACAGCACCGACGGATGTAGTTAGTGAAGGACTACGATTGTGAGATCTTGCATCAACCGGGCAGGGCTAATGTAGTGGCGGATGCTTGAGTAGGAGGCCCGGGGGTAGTCTATCTTGTTTGAGCGCAGTACAGAGGCAACCGTCGGCAGATTGACAGATCTTATGCGACAGCCGGGTACAGTTCGAGTTTACGCCGACCGGAGGACAGATTGCGCATGTTCGTGCATGCCCACAGTTGCTTGACCGTATATAAGAGGCACAGCACAGTGTTGACCGCTGTTCAGAGATCAGGACACAGATGGGACATAGCAGAATTTCCGAGTTCGTGATCGATGATCAGGAGATACTACGATTTGGAGCTAGACTGTGCGTACCAGATGCTGAGGGATTGCGGCGCGAGATTGTCGAGGAGGCACATCGATCGGTATATAGTGTTCATCCCGGTTTCACCAAGATGTACCATGACTTGAGAGATGTTTACTGGTGAGACGGTATGAAGAGGGATATTGCAGATTTTGTATCGAGATGCCTGACTTGTCAACAAGTCGAGGCTGAGTATCAGAGGCCAGCGGGAGAGCTACAGCCGTTACCCATCCCGGAGTGGAAATAAGAATAGATATCTATGGATTTCATTGTAAGTCTACCCAGGACTAGTCAAGGGTATAACTCCACCTGGGTGATCGTGGATCGTTTGACGGAAGCGGCTCACTTCCTACCGGCAAAGACGCCATCCGGATTTGCCCAGTATGCCAGATTTACATTGATGAGATTGTACGACTGCACAGAGTTCGGACATGCATCGTGTCCGATAGAGGCACCCAGTTATCAGCCGGCTATGGCAGAGGCTTCAAGAGGTTTTGAGCACTTGTTTGAGTTTCAGCACAGCATTCCATCCGCAGACCGACGGACAGTCAGAGCGGACTATTCAGGCTCTCGAGGACATGCTCAGAGCATGCGTTTTAGACTTCGGAGGTAGCTGGGATCATCATTTGCCCTTAATAGAGTTCTCCTACAACAACAGCTACCGGAGACCATTCAGATGGCACCGTTTTGAGACCCTTTATGGGAGGAGATGCAGGTCGCCTACCGGTTGGGCGGAACTCAGTGAGAGCAATATCTTGAGGCTACAGATAGTAGAGAAGACGACAGCAAGATCCAGTTGATTCGCGATAGGATAAGAGCAGCCCAAGGTAGGCAGAGATCTTATGCGGACCGTCATCGGTGCAGGCTTGAGTTTTCTGTTGGTGATCCTTCGCATGCGACTCAGCACCCGACGATCCCGCTTGAGCGCGACCTTTCCTATGCGGAGCAGCCGGTGGTGATCCTAGACCGACAAGTGAAGGAATTAAGGTCGAAAGAGATACCGTCCGTCAAAGTACTTTGACGTGACCAGAGCGCCGAGGAGGTCACTTGGGAGACTGAGAGCGGGATGAGGAAGAGGTATCCCCACCTTTTTGAAGATGAGTATAGTTAGATTTTTTTTTAAATTCGGGGACCGAATTTCTTTAAGGGGGGTAGATTGTAACACTTTGAAATTTTCGTTTGATTGTTTAGTGATAATTAGTAGTCATGCATGTTTTTATATTGGTGTGTTCATAGGAATTATAGTTATTATGGGTAGTGTTAGCATATTGGAAATTTTCCCTTGTTGTGCACACTTGCACACTTAGACTTTTCTTGTGACTTGTTAACCATTCTTGTGCATGGTTGCAAACTCTTTTCCCCACCATTTAATCCTTTTCTAAACCCTTTTTATAACTTCAAAAGAAACAACAAAAGAAAAGAAATCCAAATAAACAAAGGAGCATGGTGTTAGGTAGAGATTTTGACTTTTGGGACCCATTTCTTTGCTTCTCTCTCTCTCCTCTCCCCACATCAGAATTCCTGCAGCTCCAGCAGAAATTCCCTCCCACTTTCTTCATCCTTTCTCCTCCTTTTCACTTCCCTTTTGAATCCCAAACAAATCCTACACAAAAACCACATCTTTCCATCACAAAACATGAAAAAGCAAGGTTTTTTGGTGGTGTTCAAGGCAAATCTGCACACTTGAGGGAGGGACTGGACTTTAGGTAGTTTTTAAGGTCATTTGAAGGTATAAATCTCAATCCTAGCACCCAATGTTCATAACTTGCATGTTTAGTTTAGAAATATCATATTTTTAGGCCTTTTTAGTGCTTTTGAAAGGGGTTTAGTGTATTATGTTAAAACTCATGTTGTTGTGGCTTGATTAGCTTGTTAACGAGTTATTAGTGTGGGATTAAACCTAGGTTTGTTTCAGATTTCATCAAAATACCATAAAGTCCCATTTTTGTGCAAAATGTGTGATTTGAACTGATTTTAGGCACTGTAGAAATCTGCTACTACCCGAGACTTTTCAGTTTAAATCTAGATATTACTGCAGCATGTATGGGGAGAATTGAGTGCACCAACCAAACCTGGGAACCCAATTCCCAAGTCTGGCCGCCAAAATGGGCATTCTGGCCGCAAATTGCGGCCAGATAGGGGAGATATGGGTTGGGGTTTGGGGTGTGGGTCTCTACTTGTATGTGGGTTATTTTGGTATGTATATTTTTGCAGTATCTTTCCTGTATCAAAATCTGGGATAGAATACCTATTTTCCCGTATTTTCAACCTTTCGCGACACGCGTGATACGTGTGTGGGGGTTTTGGGTTTGTGCGTATCGCGACGCGTCAGGATGCGTTTAGGTGCGTAACCACGCGTTTTAGCGTATCGTGCACACGCGCGCTTGGTTCGCGACACGAGTTATTGGTTCGGCTTAAATGTCGCGTTTTCGTGATTTCAAGCTTACGTGTGATATATTGTGTAATTCTAGGTTCGCAGGCGGGTACAACGGACGCGGCGCAGGAGGGGACACAGGTTGTTGGCTATACCTAGTGGAAGGCTACGGTGAGTAGATTTCACATCTACGGGGGTATCGCCCGCATGGCGTTCTACGTCAGGGCTGATAGGACCTTATAGTGTTCTATATATATATATATATTGCATGTTCGTAGTTACTAGCTAGTGCATTGCATACCTACTACATACATCACATTGGATCATTGCATTGTAGCTCATTTATATGTGACATGACTTGATACTCATATTTGATACCTATATCACATTGGATCATTGCATTGTAGCTCATTTATATGTGACGTGACTTGATACTCATATTTGATACCTATATCACATTGGATCATTGCATTGTAGCTCATTTATATGTGACGTGACTTGATACTCATATTTGATACCTATATCACATTGGATCATTGCATTGTAGCTCATTTATATGTGACATGACTTGATACTCATATTTGATACCTATATCATATTGGATCATTGCATTGTAGCTCATCTATATGTGACATGACTTGATACTCATATTTGATACCTATATCATATTGGATCATTGCATTGTAGCTCATTTATATGTGACATGACTTGATACTCATATTTGATACCTATATCACATTGGATCATTGCATTGTAGCTCATCTATATGTGACGTGACTTGATACTCATATTTGATACCTATATCACATTGGATCATTGCATTGTAGCTCATTTATATGTGACATGACTTGATACTCATATTTGATACCTATATCACATTGGATCATTGCATTGTAGCTCATCTATATGTGACGTGACTTGATACTCATATTTGATACCTATATCACATTGGATCATTGCATTGTAGCTCATTTATATGTGACATGACTTGATACTCATATTTGATACCTATATCATATTGGATCATTGCATTGTAGCTCATCTATATGTGACATGACTTGATACTCATATTTGATACCTATATCACATTGGATCATTGCATTGTAGCTCATTTATATGTGACATGACTTGATACTCATATTTGATACCTATATCACATTGGATCATTGCATTGTAGCTCATCTATATGTGACATGACTTGATACTCATATTTGATACCTATATCACATTGGATCATTGCATTGTAGCTCATCTATATGTGACATGACTTGATATTCATACTTGATACACATATCACATCACAATTACTTGTATATTTCTTTGATGGTATCGACTTGTACTAGACATAGAGTAGTACCCCCAGACTGTATGATCTGATGATAGTGATACCTGTTATGTGACGAGATAGTGAGGTATTGACCTGTACCCAGCTTTGGGGATGTCGTACGATGATTTACCGTACGAGCCGATATTGATGATAGATCCGCACTCATACTTGGGGATATCTTACGATATGACATTGAGGCGAGATCACCGACTATATACCTATACATATACATTGACTCAGGTTTAGGTAGTTTCCACACCTACCCTCCCTGATTTGACCTGATACTTAGATGTAGTTTGCATAGTAGATTGTTCACTGTGGAGTTGACTGTTCCCGAGTCATGCTCATTTCAAATGGCAAGCCGCGTTACTGTTCAATTACTATTCACTTTACAGCTTGCATTGTATCGCATACTTGATATTTTATTATGAGCTCGATGTGATGGGAGCCTATGTGCTCGGAGCCTATGAGCTCGATGTGATGGGAGCCTATGTGCTCGGAGCCTATGAGCTCGATGTGAGAGGAGCCTATGAGCTCGATGTGAGAGGAGCCTATGAGCTCGAGGTGATGGGAGCCTATGTGCTCGGAGCCTATGAGCTCGATTGGGGAGCGGGAGCCTATGTGCTCGGAGCCTATGAGCTCGATTAGAGAGGAGCCTATGTGCTCGGGACCCTTATGGTAGATGGTATATTATATTCCCCTACCCCCTATTTATTGCATATGCATTGCATACATGATGCTTATTGTCAGTGGGTGACGGGTGGACGGGTTCCACATACAATTACAGACATGCATTTACACTGATCATACTTCATTGTATATATAACAGGGTGTGAGGGCGCTGTTATATATACCCTTACACCAATATTAGTGGTATGGGACGCTAATATATGTGTATTGATACCGTTGATACCTCATCATATTTACTTCATGCAGACATACCTTACACTGATGACATGTTATTACCTGGGTACCTGGCACTACATACATATTTAGATGTTACCTTGCCACCTTATCACACTCAGACATACTCTTGTGGATTATATTACTGATCGTTGACTTAGGATTATGTCTTGCATTCAATTTCTGCTTGTAGATGTTTATATTCACGAGTTGGCGACTCACCCCCGTTGTGCCACAGTGTTTGCAGGTTGCCCTTCGGAGTAGTCGCGGCAGGCTGCCTTGCATCTTTTGACGCAGATACCCCCACAGTTGGTGTACTAGCTCTTTTGCTGATAGGTGGGTTTTGTGCGGTATCTGTTTATCTTTCAGTATGTACATTGTTGTATCTAGTATGCTCCATCTACCATGTATGTATTTGACTTAGAAACAGTGTGAGGACGATGTTGTATTATTTTGTATTCTGGTGTCGAGCTCGTTGTGAGCCGGCTGTACTTTCAGTTTATTCTACCTGTGATGTTCCCACTTGTGGATCTTGATCTTCGCTACGGCGTCGTATATTACTATCTGGTGCTTGTTTACTTAGATTTCTTATCATGATCGTAAGTGTTTCCATTTAAAACTTCTATCACTCTATACTTTCACTGGTTTGATTTTCTGGGTTTTCGGTTCACTTAGCTGCGTCACGCCTGTAGACGTTACGTGGTTAAGTTGCCGGTTACGGGCCAAACTTCGGTTCGTGACACACGACTACCCTAATCCAATCGCATCACATGCTAGCAAATAAGTGCTAATCAGCTACCGCACACTATGCCTTGACGGAGGCCAACAAACGCAACACGAATACTAAATAGCACCTAAATGAAATGACGGAAGGCTACGATAGGTTTTTAAGAAAACCTTTTGCGTAATGAACTTGATATCGTTGTAGAATCTAGTGATTTTGAAAATGAGTGTTTTTGAGGCATTTACTACTTTCGCTAAAGAGGTCACTCTCGGTGAAGGGATCTCGGCTCTTTCCTTATTGAATAAGGTGCATGATATTCTATAAGGAATACCACTATGCAAAGCATGAACTAGAGCTACCCTTTTTAAAAATTTGATTCCACAACATCAATAGGTTTCTTTGCTTTTCATTAATCTCATTAATGAAGTCCCTGTAGGAATTCTTTAGCACCATGCCTAGGGTTAGGGTTGAATCACACATGCTATATCAAAAATTTAGGGGGTGCTAAACAATTCCAACCATGAATCGAACTAGAAATCTAGGGTAACAAACTATTGTATCACATACAAAGTAGTGTCTAACACTAAGTAGGGAGAAATACAACCTTTGTAGACCTCCCTCCTTGACTCCTTGGATCTCCTAGAGTTTGAACCGGCTTGCTTGAACCCTTCCAAGTCCACGACGATCCACCCGGAGTCCTTTTGCTCAAGCTCCTTGCTCCACTTGATCAAGATCAAGGTAAAGAAATAATCTACACTAATGGGCTAGACAAGTGTAGAATGATGATGTGGTTTGTTTTCTCACTTCAAAACCTTTCCTTTCTTTTTTACTTCACTCACTTTAGAAACCCAAGAGAGCTTGAGAGAGGAAGAAGATGAAGATGGCTAGCATGAGCTCTTTTTATTTTTGGATTAATCACAATATAAAATGAGAAAATAAAATATATATGAGAGACACTCTCTCAAGTAACCATGGTCAATAAATATCTAAATATTTTCATTATTGAGTTAAAGAGCAAAGAAATCAAACCATGGTCAAAACTTAGGTCAAGTAAAGAATAGCGATGAAGAATATTCAACCATGCTTTAATCATTTTCTTTTTCTCAATAATGAAAATATATATACATATTTATTCCATGTGAGTCTTGCATTGCCATCTTTTATGTATCAACAACCATGACACACATGTATGCATGTATGTGTGCATTCACATCAACATGTGTATATGCATACATTCATGCATACATCCAAATAGAAAAGGTTTTGAATAAGTGAGCTAAAAGTCAATATTAAATCAACACTTGATTTAATAAACTGGTCATATCTCATATGACCCGGCCAATAGAAAACGCCCGATTAAAACACGGTATCACATACACGCATTTAATCGAGCTTCCGCGTATATCTCATATGCACACTACATCTTTTCGCCTAAGCTAGGAAACTCCTATGTGGGACTCTAAGACTCGTCAATACGCCGGCAGTAGGTGATGATCATATCAAACATCCATAAGCCGCAAGCGGTCAGCTAAACATAACGGCCACCCGGGTATTGAGCGATCAGAAGATCAACAAGCAAACCTGTTCATACTCCTGTAAATCCTGTCAGTAACACTAACCATACAGTCCGGTCTCTTCGTCTGATATGTCACATATCTAGTCTAGGGGTGGTGAACGTCAGACCCCAGTAACCGATAAGTCGTGTCGATGTGAGGCTCATAACGGGTCGAGAAACTACTGACAACACTTACTGGTAGATCTCCATATCAGCCCTGGCCAAGGACTTCCAGTTATAGCCAATCGAGCACAGCGCAACATCAACCCCCAATATCGGGAGAGTCGAAACCCTTCCTATCTCTCATTTCCTCCATGTGATTCGGGACTGTACCCAAAAGCCACTGCTTTGCACGTTCTCTTGAACGTGGTAAGGTGGAAATCAAAGCACAGTGGGAATCACACAAGACTCTATGACGATCTCAGGTCTACAGACTAACCTGTACCAGTGTCACCTGAGAACTGCTATCTGACGATAGGTATAATACCAACTAGGAGTTCTCGGCGAGTCCGTTCAGTATACCCAGTCTCCTCTGAGCACCCGTATACCATCTTTGATGTCAAACACCAATGGATGTGGGATCATCCATCGCCCATCATATGGGTCAAGAAGCGTATACGCTAGTCTACTCTGGAGTATCGATGCCCTGTCTCGATACACCCTCGACTAGGAACAATTAAAGGATGTACTTGTGGACTACCCTGGCCCCACTAGTATCATCTCCATCATAGTCCTAGTAATCAAGTACACATCCTAAGGGCTTCGTCAACATGTGAGAGCAAGACAATATCATAATACAAGTCAACATGTTAAGACAAAGAGCAACCAGATAGCATACTATCATGTCGAGTAAGAAAGTCCTCTCTATTATGTCCAAGCATCAACTATAAAATACATCACATGTACAACAATGGCCTCTAGGGCATATACATAACTAACAATCTCCCACTTGCACTAAGGCCAGTTGTTGTAGTATCTCATACCCAACATCCCGAAGAGTCTCTCAAACTGTATCTGGGGTATGACCTTCATGAGTGGATCTGCTGTGTTGTCCTTCGTGTCAACTCTCCTGACCTCAATCTCCCGGCGATCAACTATCTCCGGATCAGGTCATACCGCCTCAGAATATGCCTGGATCTCTGATGGGACCTGGGTTCCTTGTCCAAAGCCACAGCTCCATTGTTATCACAATACAAAGGTATTGGATACTCAATGGACGGAACTACTCCAAGTTCGTTTATGAACTTCTTCATCCAGACAGCCTCTTTGGCAGCATCGTTGGCAGCGATGTATTCAGCCTCCATCGTCGAGTCTGCCATGGTTTCCTGTTTGGAACTCTTCCAACACACCGCCCCTCCATTGAGGGTAAAGACAAATCCCGAGTGCGACTTAGAGTCGTCCTTATCACTCAGGAAGCTCGAATCGGTAAAGGACTCCAATTGGAGTTCTCCGTTACCATACACCAAGAACATCTCTTTAGTCCTTCTCAAGTACTTGAGAATGTTCTTCACAGCTGTCCAGTGACTTTCTCCTGGATCTGCTGATACCTACTCACTACACTTAGTGAGTATGCTGGTACATAGTATCGCGTACATGATAGAGCCTACTGCCAAAGCATAGGGTATCCCTTGCATGCGAGCTCTCTCCAAATCAGTCTTGGGAGACATCTCTTAGGAGAGAGTGAGTCCAGAGATCGTGGGTAAATTCCCACGCTTGGATTCTTCCATACTAAACCTCTTTAGCACGGTGTCAATGTACCTGGATTGGGACAATCCCAGTATCCGTTTAGATCTATCTCTATAGATTTTAATCCCCAAGATGTAGGAGGCATCACCTAGATCTTTCTTTGAGAATCTCTGTGATAAGAAGAGCTTGACCGAGTGCAGCATAGGAACATCATTTCCTATCAAGAGTATGTCATCCACGTACAATACGAGGAAGACAACCTTACTCTCTGCCACCTTCTTGTATATACAAGGTTCATCTACATTTTTGATGAAGTCCAACTCTTTGACTACCTCATCAAAACAGATATTCCAACTCCGCGATGCCTGCTTTAACCCATAGATGGATTTAAGCAGCTTGCACACCTTTCCGTTGCTCCCACTGTCTACGAAGCCCTCTGGCTGAGTCATGTACACGCTTTCTTTTAAATCACCATTTAGAAAGGCGGTCTTAACATCCATTTGCTTGATTTCGTAGTCATGGTATGCAGCAAAGGCAAGTAGGATCCGGATGGACTTAAGCATAGCCACTGGAGAAAATGTTTCATTATAATCCACACCTGGTCGTTGACGAAAATCTTTTGCAACAAGTCTAGCTTTGAAAGTCTCAACTTTTCCATCTACACCAAGTTTCTTCTTAAAGATCCATTTGCTCCCAATGGGTTTTACCCCTTTAGGAGAAACTTCCAAAGTCTCAACTTTTCCATCTACACCAAGTTTCGAGCAGGCCATTACGAGTAGAGACTCTGTGAAGTTGCTGGAACTTCTTCCAGCTCTACCTCTTCGTCACTTATTTCTTTTGCAAGAAATTCCTTTTCTAAAAAGGTGGTATGTTGAGCAACAAACACCTTTTGTTGTTCACTGTGGCAGAATAGATATCCATTTGAATGTTTAGGATATCCAACAAACTTACAAAGAACTGACCGTTCCTCGAGTTTTTCCGGATTTTTCTTTTTGACATAGGCCGGACAACCCCATATCTTAACTCGTTTAAGACATAGTCTCTTCCCACTCCATATCTCATATGGTGTGGTAGGTACAGATTTTGATGGAACCTGATTCAATAGGTATGCTGCTGCTTCATGCACATAACCCCAAAAGGAAATAGGTAACTCAGCGGTGCTCATCATAGAGCGCACCATATCTAATAGGGTGCAATTCCTCCATTCCGATACACCGTTGTGCTGTGGTGTATACGAAGGAGTAAGTTGAGAGAGAATCCCATTCTGTCACGACCCGTAATTTGGCCCGTAACCGGCACTTAAACTACGTAATGTCTACAGGAGTACGCAACTCAAGTAAGCCGAAACCTAGAAATCTAAACCACCCAAATCTGGATCAACGGAGAAAAACATAATTTTAACATTTAGAAAATCACAAATAAAATCTATGACTCCAGTTTTCTTTTTTTGAAAATTTCGGCAGCACCTCCTTTGTAAAAACTAGCCCCGAAAATGGGTACATCACAGATAATATATAAAGCATCCCAAATGGGAGCAAAATCATTCCCAACGGCGGAGACAATCACCACAACAAGTATACAACGCCGAAGCGAAGAAAAAACAAAGGAAAGACTGCAATAAGAAGTCAACTTTCCAACATAACCGGCTCCCACGAGCATGGCACCCAAAGTCACCAAATAATACAACACTGAAACCTCACAAGTCGTCTCTAAGTCATATACAAAAAGCGGTAGATGGAGAATACTAGATCCAACACAAGGATATACAATGTACAAACAGATAACTGCAAACCCACCTAAAGCACATGCCTCACAGCCAAACGTAGCGGTAACCGCAAAAGTAGTGATGATAAGATACCCTGCCGCAACTACTCTGAGGGTAAGTCCTGCAAAACACCGTGGCACAACGGGGGTGAGTTTCCAACTCATGAATAGTAAATAACGTCATACTGTAATAGCAGGTATGCACGAACAGCGATCTATCTATCACATGTAATCCGATAGCATAAGTATGATAAGTGAATATGCAACAATCATGTAAAGGTATATCATCAGAGTACTACAACTACATGAAACAATGCATAACAACAATAATCCTGAGTGTGTGGGATGATGCAATAAAATCTCATGCAAAATCCTCAGCATGGAAAACACCAGTGTCCCTCACTGACACATCAAATCCCAAATCCTCAGGCACCGCATCCACAGATCGGCCTTCACATCCTGTAAGTCTCATGGAACCTGAGTGTCTATCATCGACACCCGAAACATCATGAAAACATATACCTGTAAGTATATATATATATATATATATATATATATATATATATATATATATATAAGGATATCAACCACGTATGTCCACTGACGATACGTAAAAATAATGGAAACCTGAGTGTCTAACACCGACACTCGAAACATCATGAAACCCGTGTCTAAAATCGATACGTAAATCCTCATAACTCAGGTACTGTCACCATGACTGGCCCTGACGATATGTCATACCTCACTCCGTTCGGTATCCTCACGATAACCGCCGAGTCCAAATACAATCACCGGTAGGTAGTGGTCCCTTCGCTAGGCTCATCGTCTACACCACGAAATCACCACTCGCCCCGGGGTACCATACCGGGTCCACCATGTACCCGCAGACGGTGCCTCCAGCTCCTCGAATCGGGTATCATAAGCCAAATCTCAGAACCGAGAAATCAAATGGTGGACGCACTGAAATATCATATCAAGAGAAACTGGGTTTTTAAACAATACAAAGTTTTCTTGAAATACCCCCACAGTTCTCAAATCCATAAATTATATGAAATCCATATCTTATTGCGTAAAACCATGAAAACCGATATATGCAACATAAGAAAATAATATGAGCATATCAAGGGAAAACCGCTCTTTAAATTGAATCTAGCTTTAAAACATATCATGCGGTTCCCAAATCCTCCGAAAACAAATGCAGCATCATATGAGGTGTACATGTAAGTGTAGCAAGGTTTAAGTATCTACATGTAAGCAAGTAGGTATGATGCATTTCATAAGAGCAATGATCAACAACTCAATATCGCATATAAAAATGATACCTCTGAGGGTCTATACAACTATAGCAAGCATATGTGGTATACATGTCAGTATGTGTGCATGATGTACATGTAGCTGGAATAGACTATGTGGGTGTACATGTCAATATGTATGCAAGATGTACAAGTAGCTATAGTAAGATATAGGTGAAGTAGAATAAGGGTCCCTACCTCAACTATTCCTGCCCAAAGCAATATCACGTACGTATGTGCCCACAATATTTCATATGCACAATAGAATAAGAGTTACTACTCCAATCATTCCTATCCACTACCATATCACGTATGTAGGTGTTTGTACGTGTCATGGCAATTACAGACAGTGTGGGTGTAGCATACAACTCAGTGCTCGTGCAACATGAATCGTCAGTAATGTGTTATATCTAAAGGTACGAGTCAAGTACAACAGATAATGCTATGCAATGACATTCATATGAAAGTAACTAATATGCAAATACATGCATCTATCATATCATATTCGCCCCGACGCATAACGCCATACGGGCGATTTCCCTATAGATGTTAAATCTACTCACCAATGGTCTCCAGCTATGAAAATCCAACCACCTGCTTCCCCCTGTTCGCAGCGTCCGAAGTCCCCGCTTGCGACGCTATATTTTCACAAACATAAGAAAAAATGCGAACATCTCAGAATAGATCAATGTAACGCAAAACCACGTATTAAATAACGCACTAACTCATTAAACTAACTCGTGAGTGCACGTTTAGTGGCTAACGCGCGTAACGATACCTCAAAACCTAACTGAGTACAGCAGCAGCACAAGCTCACGATTCGTGTCTCAACACGTAACACGCGGACTCAAAACACTAGATTATAGGTAATCGATCCCAAATTTTGTATACTAAATTTACTAAAAAAGTAAACAGTACCAAACACCCCTAGCCAACAGCAGACAAATACCCACAGAAGACAAACCCCAACCCTTTCCTACTCAGCCGGCGTCGCCAGAGTTCGCTTAAGGAGTCGCCGGCTCCGGCCGGTGAGGTGGTCCCCGTCTCTCAGGTGGTGTCTCAGGTTCGCTAGTGCATCTCTATAAATTTTTTTGGTCAAACACTAAATTCTCCAGATCACAGCAGATATAAAATTTCTAAAAAGACTTTAAAAACCCGATGTCGCACTAATCGATATGCAAAGGGTTCTACGCTACAACTAACAAGCTAAATAACACAAAAACTCCTAATTCACAGTGTAGGGATTATACCTAACAACTTTGCTCACAAGCTCCAAGCTCTCAGTGATCCAAGAAGCTTGAACCAAGACTTGAAGTATGTTTTGTGATATATTTTAGAATATTGGAGAAGTTTTGAGCTAGGATTGAAGAGAAATGAAAGGAAAAAGATTAAAGGTAGTAGAGGGAGAGAGGATCTCGGCCAAGAAAGGAGGTGGGAGTTTTGTGAGGGGTTTCCTAGAAATTACCAACAATAAATGCCATCAATTGCATTCATACACACATATGCACACATGCATGCATCTACATCTTTTCTTTTTCTTTAAATTTAAACTTAAATCCTAGTCCACACAATGAATATAGGTAAAGTGAGAATGTTTTGGATTAACTCAACTTAAATTAATGAAAAGATCACTTAAAGAGAAATTTCCCAAAATATGAATACCGCATTAAAATAATATTAAAATTGGGAAAAATTCAAATTGAACCAAAACGTCCCATATACCCCCAAAGCTTGCGCACTAGCTTTATTTTAGGTTAACTATGTGCTGGCAAGTTTATATAGTCGTTCGATCACAGTCGGGTTAAAACGGAAAATACCGATAAACTTACCCTAAAACGGATTAATTCGCATAACGATTTCTAAAACGTTACAATCTCCCCCCTTATAGAAATTCGGTCACCGAATTAAAATTTCCTACTAAGCGTACCTTCAAAGAGATGAGGGAATTTCTTCCGCATCTTTCTCTCGGACTCCCAAGTGATCTCCTCACTAGTAGGGCTACACCATAGAACCTTCACAGACGGCAAGACTTTTGACCGAAGTTTCTTCACCTGCCGATCCAAAATAACTACCGGCTGCTCGGTGAACGAAAGATCGCGCTCAAGCTGAACGGTATCGTGCTGAATCATGTGAGAAGGATCATGAAGGTATCTAGAAAGCATCGACACATGGAAAACAGGGTGAACATCCGAAAAACTAGGCAGGAGCGCCAAACGATAAGCAACTGAACCTACTGGGTCAAGGATCTCGAAAGGACCTATAAATCTAGGACTGAGCTTCCCCCTCTTCCCAAATCGCATAACGCCCTTCATCGGAGAAATCCTCAGGAATACATGATCCCCCACTGCGAACTCAAGTCTGCGACGACAGCGGTCGGCATACGACTTCTGCCTGCACTGGGCTGCTCTCATCCTGTCCTGAATCAGCTGGATCTTCTCCGTAGTCTCCTGAACTAGCTGGGGTCCTAAAACCAGACTCTCACTAAGCTCGGACCAACAGACTGGCGATCGACACTTCCTACTATATAAAGCCTCAAAAGGTGCCATATGAATAGTCTCCTGAAAGCTGTTGTTGTAGGAGAACTCAATCAACGGCAAGTGACGATCCCAACTACCACCAAAATCAAGCACACATGCACGGAGCATATCCTCCAGAGTCTGAATAGTCCGCTCCGACTAACCATCGGTCTGCGGATGAAAAGCGGTGCTAAAACTCAACCGGGTACCCAAAGCTTCCTGAAGCTTCTTCCAAAGACGGCTAGTAAACTGGGTACCTCTGTCGGATACTATGCATGTGGGAACACTGTGCAAACGCACAATCTCATCTATATACAACTGCGCATACTGAGCATAACCGAAAGTGGCCTTCACTGGAAGGAAGTGAGCCGCTTTCGTCAACCGGTCAACAATCACCCAAATGGAGTCATACCCTCTACTGGTCCTGGGTAGACCCACAATGAAGTCCATAGAAATCTGCTCCCATTTCCACCCCGGAATGGGTAAAGGCTGCAACTCTCTAGCCGGTCTCTGATGCTCAGCCTTGACTTGCTGACAAGTCAGGCACCTCGAAACGCAGTCCGAAATATCGCGTTTCATCCCTTCCCACCAGTAAAAGTCTCTCAAGTCACGGTACATCTTGGTGGAACCTGGATGAACGCTAAAGGCCGACTGATGTGCCTGCTCTAGGATCTTGCGTCTCAACCCATCAGCATCTGGTACACACAAGCGAGTCCCGCATCGTAGCACACCCTGGTCATCGATCATGAACTCCGAAACTGTACCCTGTCGAACAAGCTCAAGAATCTCGGACAAACGAGCATCACTGGGTTGCGCCTCACGGATATGAACAAATAGTAGTGGACGGGCGCGGACATGAGCAAACTGTCCCCCAGTAGAGGTGAACTCGAACTGCTACCATCACACAAGAGCTGCCAATTTGCAGATGACAGACGCTGAACTGCGCTCAACTGGAACAAGCTACCCCCGGGCCTACGACTCAAAGCATCAGCTACCACATTCGCCTTGCCCAGGTGATAAAGGATCTCACAATCATAATCCTTCACTATCTCCATCCATCAGCGCTGTCTCAGGTTCAGATCTCGCTGCTAGAAAATATACCTAAAGCTCTTGTGGTCCGTGAATATCTGACACGACTCTCCGTACAAGTAGTGTCTCCAAATCTTCAACGCAAAGACTACCGCGACCATCTCAAGATCGTGAGTGGGGTAATTCTGCTCGTGCTTCTTCAGCTGCCTAGAAGCATACGCAATAACCATGTCATGCTGTATCAAAACACAGCCGAGCCCCACTCTAGAAGCATCACAATAAACAACGTAGCCATTCGATCCAGAAGGTAAAGAAAGAACTGGTGCTGTCGTCAACCGAGTCTTCAACTGCTGAAAACTCTGCTCGCACGCATCAGTCTAAAGAAAAGGAACTCCCTTCCGGGTCAGTCCAGTCAGCGGTGCAGCGATACTCGAGAAATCCTGCACAAAATGATGATAATATCCAACTAAGCCCAAAAAGTTGCGGACCTCAGTCACCGATACAGGTCTGGGCCAAAGCTGTACAGTCTCGATCTTCCTCGGGTCTACAAGAATACCATCACCAGTCACCACATGACCAAGGAAGTCAACACTATCAAGCCAAAATGCGCACTTTGAGAATTTTGCATACAGCTGGTGCTCTCTCAATATCTGCAAAGTAATCCTCAAGTGCTTCTCATGCTCCTCACGACTCCTAGAGTAGACCAGTATGTCATCAATAAACACTATAATAAACTGGTCGATGAACGGTCTGAAAATCCGGTTAATCAGATCCATGAACGCTGCTGGCGCATTGGTGAGTCCGAATGACATCACCAAGAACTCATAGTGCCCATAGCGCGTATGAAAAGCAGTCTTCGTAATGTCATCATTCCGAACCCGCAACTGATGATAACCCGAACGCAAATCAATCTTTGAAAATGTTTCGCACCCTGTAGATGATCAAATAAATCGTCAATGCGGGGTAAAGGATACCTGTTCCGCACCGTAACTCGGTTCAACTGACGATAATCCACACATAGCCTCAAACTGCCATCCTTCTTCTTGACGAACAGAACAGGACCTCCCCACGGCGAAACACTCGGACGCACAAGTCCCAAATCAAGCAACTCTTGCAATTGATCTTTAAGCTCTCTAAGCTCTGCCAGAGCCATCTGATAAGGCGGTATAGAAATAGGCACCGTGCCAGGAATCAGATCAATGCAAAACTCAATATCACGCTCTGACGGCAACCCAGGTAACTCATCGGGAAAGACATCGGGAAACTCTCGCACGGTAGAAACCTGGTCCAACAACTCCACTGTGGCTCAAGTATCATGAATGAAAGCCAAGAGTCCCCGACATCCCCTCCTCAAAAGCCGACTAGCGCACAAAACAGAAATCAAACTGTGAGGGGAGGCACCACGGTCCCCCTGCACAACAAATACTGACTCGTCGGGAAAACAAAATCTAACTGTCTTCTCGCGGCAGTCCATGGATGCATAGCAAGTAGCTAGCCAGTCTATGCCCAATAGAACGTCGAAGTCCAACATCTCAAGAAGGATCAAGTCGATGGACAGATCTCTGTCTCCTAAACGGAAAGCACACGATCGGAACACGTGTCATGCAATAAACGACTCTCCCACAGGAGTAGTCACGACAAGTGGCTGATCCAGCAAACACGACTCTCGGCCTAACCTCGGCACGAAATGCATAGAAACATACAAATGCGTAGATCCCGGATAAAAAAGAACATGTGCATAAAAAGAACATACAGAAAGGGTACTTGAAACCACAGCATTGGACGCCTGAGTGTCCTGGTGAGTTAAGGCAAATACCCGAGCCTGTCCTCTACCGGCTACTGGCTGTCCCCTGCCTTTGCTACTTCGTCCTCTCGGCACAAAACCACCGCTACCACGACCTCTCTGAACAGGAGTCTGACGCGGCGCGACAACAGGAATAAGAGGCAACGCTCTCTGAGGCGGAGAAGGTGGTAAGGTAACCTGGGGTACTGTTGGCCCTCTCTGACGCAACACAATACAATCCAGAACAAGGTGATGTAGACTGCCACACCCGAAGCATCCATAAGACGGTCGCTGGCCCTCCTGGGAATAAGAACTGAATAACTGGCCACGTCCCACGTCTCTGCTACTCCCCGAGTCTGAAGGAACTCTGCCTCGGCGTGCAAACCTCTGTCTCCGTGCTGGTACATCCGTACGAGTCCTCTTCGGTTCCGGAACAACCGATGACTCAGCTAGATGCTCCTCCACCAATAGAGCTGCATCGACAGCTGCCGCATACGTGTCGCAATGCTGAATGCTGATGGCTAGGAACAACTGGGTAAGTAGGCCTCGAACAAACCTCTTCACCCTTATCTCCTCAGTCGCCACCAGGTACGGAGCATACACCGACAGCTCAGTAAACAGCACATCATACTCAGACACCGTCATCCCCGGGTCTGACGTAACGACTCAAATTTGCGCGCTCGCGCATCCCTGACACTCGGTGGAAGAAAACGGGCAAGAAACGACGTCACAAACTCAGCCCAGGTCATAGGAGCAAGACCAGCGGCTCTGCCCTTCTCCAAGGACTCACACCACTTCTGGGCCAGACCCTCCAGACGAAAACTGGCAAACTCTACCCATCTCTCATCGGAGCATCGGAGTGAATGACAAATCCTGGCCATCCGGTCGATGAACGACTACGGATCCTCAGTAACATCTGTGCCAGTAAACACCAGAGGCCTCAGCCTCATAAAATCTGTCAGCGACACAGCAATAACCTCTGGAGCTGTAACTGCGACTACCGGAACTGTAGGTACCATCGTGGTCCTCGCAACGGGTGGAACAACTTCCTACCCCTGCACTCGGATGGTCTCTACTAAAGTCCCCACTATCTGACGCAGATCCTTCATACCAGCTCCAATCATAGCAATGTGCTCCGGTACAACAGGCGTACTGCCCTGGTCAGTCCTCTCCTCAGACGAGTCAACTCTGACCTCGGCCCTCGCGGCCGCTCTCTGTGCCCTCGTAGTCTTCGGCGGCATATAGGCTGGAAATTGAAACAAGATTCGATAAGGAAACAGGAATCGAATCACAAGGATGTATATCATCATGGAAGAATATCAACCAATAAGTCCTAAGGTCACTTAGGAGGAGTACCGTGTCGTAAGTATGCCGCGGAACATACACACGCTACGTCACTCTGCTTAAGCTACCTACTCCATCATACCAAGGTCATCCTATACTCCGAAAGGTAAAACCTAACACTCTGATACCAACTTTGTCACGACCCGTAATTTGGCCCGTAACCGGCACTTAAACTACGTAATGTCTACAGGCGTACGCAACTCAAGTAAGCCGAAACCCAGAAATCTAAACCACCCAAATCTGGATCAACGGAGAAAAACATAGTTTTAACATTTAGAAAATCACAAGTAAAATCTCTAACTCCAGTTTTCTTTTTTTGAAAATTTCGGCAGCACCTCCTTTGTAAAAACTAGCCCTGAAAATGGGTACAGCACAGATAATATATAAAGCATCCTAAATGGGAGCAAAATCACGCCCAACGGCGTAGACAATCACCACAACAAGTATACGACGCCGAAGCGAAGAACTAACAAAGGAAAGACTGCAATAAGAAGTCAACTTTCCAACATAACCGGCTCCCACGAGCACGGCACCCAAAGTCACCAAATAATACAACATTGAAACCTCACAAGTCGTCTCTAAGTCATATACAAACAGTGGTAGATGAAGAATACTAGATCCAACACAAGGATATACAATGTACAAACAGATAACAACAAACCCACCTAATGCACAGGCCTCACAGCCAAACGCAACGGTATCCGCAAAAGTAGTGATAATAAGATGCCCTGCCGCAACTACTTTGAGGGTAAGTCCTGCAAAACACTGTGGCGCAACAGGGGTGAGTTTCCAACTCATGAATAGTAAATAACGTCATACTGTAATCGCTTGTATGCACGAACATCGAACTATCTGTCACATGTAATCCGATAGCATAAGTATGATAAGTGAATATGCAACAATCATGTAAAGGTACATCATCAGAGTACTACAACTACATGAAACAATGCATAACAACAATAATCCTGAGTGTGTGGGATGATACAGTAAAATCTCATGCAAAATCCTCAGCATGGAAAAACAAAAGTCTCCCTCACTGACACATCAAATCCCAAATCCTTAGGTACCGCATCCATAGATCGGCCCTCACATCCTGTAAGTCTCATGGAACCTGAGTGTCTATCATCGACACCCGAAACATCATGAAAACATATACCTGTAAGTATATATATATATATATATATATATATATATATATAAGGATATCAACCACTTATGTCCACCGACGATACGTAAAAATCATGGAAACCTGAGTGTCTAACATCGACACTCGAAACATCATGAAAACCGTGTCTAACATCGACACGCAAATCCTCATAACTCGGGCGCTGTCACCATGACTGGCCCTGACGATATGTCATACCTTACTCCGGTCGGTATCCCCACGATAACCGCCGAGTCCAAATACAATCATCGGTAGGTAGTGGTCCCTCCGCTAGGCTTATCGTCTACACCAGGAAATCACCACTCACCCCGGGGTACCATACCGGCTCCACCATGTACCCGCAGACGATGCCTCCCGCTCCTCGAATCGGGTATTACAAGCCAAATCTCAGAACTGAGAAATCATATGGTGGACGCACTGAAATATCATATCAAGAGAAACCTGGTTTTCAAATAATACATAGTTTTCTTGAAATACCCCCACGGTTCTCAAATCCATAAATTATATGAAATCCATATCTCAATGCGTAAAACCATGAAAACCGATATATGAAACATAAGACAATAATATTAGCATATCAAGGGAAAACCGCTCTTTAAATTGAATCTAGCTTTAAAACATATCATGCGGTAACTAAATCCTCCGAAAGCAAATGCAACATCATATGAGGTGTACATGTAAGTGTAGCAAGGTTTAAGTATCTACATATAAGCAAGTGGGTATGATGCATTTCATAAGCGCAATGATCAACAACTCAATATCGCATATAAAAACGATACCTCTGAGGGTCTATACAACTATAGCAAGCATATGCGGTATACATGTCAGTATGTGTGCATGATGTACATGTAGCTGGAATAGACTATGTGGGTGTACATGTCAATATGTATGCAAGATGTACAAGTAGCTATAGTAAGATATACGTGAAGTGGAATAAGGGTCCCTACCTCAACTATTCCTGTCCAAAGCAATATCACGTACGTATGTGCCCACAATATTTCATATGCACAATAGAATAAGAGTTACTACTCCAATCATTCCTATCCACAACCATATCACGTATGTAGGTGTTTGTGCGTGTCATGGAAATTACAGACGGTGTGTGTGTAGCATACAACTCAGTGCTCGTGCAACATAAACCGTCAGTAATGTGTTATATCTAAAGGTACGAGTCAAGTACAACAGATAATGCTATGCAATGACATTCATATGAAAGTAACTAATATGCAAATACATGCATCTATCATATCATATTCGCCCCGACGCATAACGCCATACGAGCGATTTCCCCGTAGATGTTAAATCTACTCACCAATGGTCTCCAGTTATGAAAGTCCAACCACCTGCTTCCCCCTGTTCGCAGCGTCCGAAGTCCTCTCTTGCGACGCTATATTTTCACAAACACAAGAAAAAATGCGAACATCTCAGAATTGATCAATATAACGCAAAACCACGTATTAAATAACGCACTAACTCATTAAACTAACTCGCGAGTGCACGTCCAGTGGCTAACGCGTGTAACGATACTTCAAAACCTAACTGAGTACAGCAGCAGCACAAGCTCACGATTCGTGTCGCAACACGTAACACACGGACTCAAAACACTAGATTATAGGTTATCGATCCCAGATTTTGTATACTGAATTTACTAAAAAAGTAAACAGTACCAAACACCCCTAGCCAATAGCAAACAACTACCCACAGAAGACAAACCCCAACCCTTTCCTACCCAGCCGGCGTCGCCGGAGTTCGCTTAAGGAGTTGCCGGCCCCGGCCGGTGAGGTGGTCCCCATCTCTCAGGTGGTGTCTCAGGTTCACTAGTGCATCTCTATAAATTTGTTTGGTCAAACACTAAATTCTCCAGATCACAGCAGATATAAAAGCTCTAAAAAGACTTTAAAAACCCGATGTCGCACTAATCGATATGCAAAGGGTTCTATGCTACAACTAACGAGCTAAATAACACAAAAACTCCTAATTAATAGTGTAGGGATTATACCTAACAACTTTGCTCACAAGCTCCAAGCTCTGAGTGATCCAAGAAGCTTAAACTAAGACTTGAAGTATGTTTTGTGATATATTTTGGAATATTGGAGAAGTTTTAAGCTAGGATTGAAGAGAAATGAAAGGAAAAAGATTAAAGGAAGTAGAGGGAGAGAGGATCTCGGCCAAGAGAGGAGGTGGGAGTTTTGTGAGGGGTTTCCTAGCAATTACCAACAATAAATGCCATTAATTGCATTCATACACACATATGCACACATGCATGCATCTACATCTTTTCTTTTCTTTTCTTTAAGTTTAAACTTAAATCCTAGTCCACACAATGAATCTAGGTAAAGTGAGAAGGTTTTGGATTAACTCAACTTAAATTAATGAAAAGATCGCTTAAAGAGAAATTTCCCAAAATGTGAATACCGCATTAAAATAATATTAAAATTGGGAAAAATTCAAATTGAACCAAAACGTCCCATATACCCCCAAAGCTTGCGCACTGGCTTTATTTTAGCTTAACTATATGCTGGCAAGTCTATATGGTCGTTCGATCATAGTCGGCTTAAAACGGAAAATACCGACAAACTTACCCTAAAACTGACTAATTTGCATAACGATTTCTAAAACGTTACACATTCTCTTTTAGATAGTCTCGGAACTCATTTCTCAAGTATTCTCCTCCTCGATCAGATCGAAGGATTTTAATACTTTTACCCTTTTGGTTCTCTACTTCGTGCTTATATTCTTTGAATTTCTCAAAAGCTTCAGACTTGTGTTTCAACAGGAACACATATCCGTATCTTAAGAGATCGTCAGTGAATGTAATGAAGTACGAGGAACCATCCCTGGAATGTGTAGACATGGGACCGCATACATCACTATGTATCAGTCCCAAGAGTTCCGTAACTCTTTCTACGTGTCCACTAAACGGAGTTTTGGTCATCTTCCCTTTGTGACATGACTGGCAAGTGTCATAAGATGAAAATTCGAACGGATTCAAATATCCATCCTTATGCAACTTAGTTAGTCCCGTCACATTGATATGACCTAGTCTACAATACCACAAGAAGGATTCATTCATTTCTGAACCCTTCCTCTTGTGTGTGTTTTTTACATTAGAATTATGGTTTGATTTAGAATGTATATGCCATTATTTAACGAGCCTGATCCAATCAACTTTTGATTTAGGAAGATGTTCATAACATTATCCTGTATTACAAAATTATATCCTTCTTTACTTAATAAAGAAACTGATATAAGATTGCATATCAGGGTCGGTATGTAATAGCATTCTTTCAGAATCAATGTATTACCATTTGGTAATACAAGGTGATATTCGCCAACTGATTTGGCAGCAACATTTGCACCATTCCCTACTCTTACGGAATGATCACCCATTCCCAGTTCTCTACCTTTCCTTAGCCCATGCAACATATTGCATATGTGGGATCCTGATCCGGTATCTGATGCCCAGGACGTAGAGTGAACTGAGAAACAGTTCTCGATAACAAACACACCCGAAGAAAATGCATCAACATGCTCATTCTTCGTTTGGGCGGCGTGGGAATCCGGATATTCCCCTATTTCCTGCTCAGTCTTATAACAATTATAAGAACGGAACCAATGTTCCCCGGCTCGGTATAACAAGCGGGTTCAGTCAATACATCTATATTATTATCTTGATTAAGGCCTGACATGGTCGCTACCTGGAGAGAGAGAGAAGAAAACACTTAGCATATGCTCTTACAAGATTTAATTTGGTTATTATCTTATCTAATCAGGATGGCTCACACTGTTTTTATCAAATCTTCCTTCAAACCCCAAAAAGGTAAGATTAGCCGGGATTAATTACACCTTACAAGTTTTCCAATCTTTTAGCCAGGCCAGTGTTGGTACTTTGAGGGAGGTTTCCCGTGCTTTCGCACAGACCTAATTAAAATAAACCTCGTTTTCCCAGAGGCGTAACCCCGTTAACACCTTTCTAGACACCTACTTGATCGGCTAATTGTCATGTGTAAAACTCTCCCATAAGTAACTCTTACTCGCAGTGGGTATCGGGATCCAACTATCTCATGAAGGTATACAATCTCATTGCAAATTTCAACACTTGAAATTCCCGATAATACTTTTTCCCCTAGCGTGCTATGACCTTGACAGAGGTCAACAAATCATAGTGCACTAGTCAAGTTCAACTTGTCATTTCATGATTGAATCAAATCCACCCGCACGACTCTTGACAGAGGTCAACAAGGACGTACGACTATCCTAATCCAATCGCATCACATGCTATATAGATAAGCGCTAATTAGCTACCGCACACTACTCCTTGACAGAGGTCAACAAACGCAGCATGAATACTAAATAGTACTTATCTGAAATGACGGAGGGCTACGACATGTTTTTAAGAAAACCTTTGGCGTAATGAACTTGATATCATTGGAGAAACAAGTGATTTTTTAAAAGGAGTGTTTTTGAGGCTTTTACTAGTTTCGCTAAAGAGGTCACTCCCGGTGAAGGGATCTTGGCTCTTTCCTTATCGAATAAGGTGCAGGATATTTCATAAATACCACTATGCAAAGCAAGAACTATAGAAGCAATCAAAAACAAAACCGAGTGAGTTGTTGCATCTGCTAGTTTCACTAAAGAGGTCACTCCCGATGAAGAGATCTCGGCTCTTTCCTTATCGAATAAGGTGCTGGATATTCTACAAGGAATACCGCTATGCAAAGCAAAAAACTAGAGCTACGCTTTTTGAAAATTTGGTTCTACAATATCTTTTAGGTTTCTTTTCTTTCATTAATCTCATTAATTAAGTCCCATCAATTATGCTTCCTAAGCATCACAGAAGAAACGAAAATATAACGTACGCTTATGCCATCCGCATTCTCCACAGTGTCCCGTTATGCACCGTTAGGTTACTTAACTAACGACATAGCGGGGCGGGACTAGCGCGGGTGCAAAATATAACTAACGTTTATTATATATCATATATATAATACCATTCGTCTTAGCATATAAAGCGATCACATCACAGAATATCAACAGCAGAAGCACATATGAAAATATAGGATATTCTAGGAGGTCCGTATTTTGTATTTAGCCAACAATATAAAATACGGATTCCACGGTCGCGATGAATGGCCAAGCCCACACCCCTAGACACCTACGAGAGCGGCAAGTGACCCTACCAATTCTAGAGTTTATGAGACCCAGTCTCGACTCCTCGAGATGGCCTCCCACTGAACCCTAGAACCCGGTCACTTGTACTCCCCTCCTTGGGTCTATCCTAATGCGGAAAAGTAAATAATATACAACAATGGTGACATCATCCTCAACTCGGAAGTACCCCAAATAAAAGAATATTACATACAAATGAATTTTACATGAATGAAAATAAAAACTCTCATCTCACATAAAACCCCCGGCCATTCATTCACGACAATCCTGTAGATCATATCTCAGCAACACAAAATATCACATGTCATCAACGTAACTAAGTATGTGTACCCCAATTGTCGTTGATGTATAGCAACGAAACCGACGATACACCACATACTACACTTACGGTCGCAGAAAAGAAAATGTCAAACTACAACATTTGGAATCCACAATTACCTTAGACATCATAAACCCGAAATATCACATACTTCGGATTTCATGCCTAACTATATGAATTCCACATATTGTATCACATTCCAAATATATCTAGATGATGTTAAACGTTTTGATTGAACCAACAAACACCCACAAATTACCCCGAGAGCTCAACACTTGAGCAAAATTAAGATACCCAAAAACGTGTCACAGTGTCTATGGACCAACCGTAGAAGGGTCAACCCTTGCCTCACTTATGGTGCCACAGGACTACGGAAAACCCTAAGGTTTAGCCGCGGTTCCATGGTCATAGGATCGAGTTAGGGTTACGTTCTTCTAGAGGGTCCATAGGGATACTTGCACGATCTTCCGAATATGTTCAACTTGGGAAATTCCAACACTTGAAAATTTCCAGCGAGCGTAATGAGGTAGTGTGTGATATTCGTTCGAATTGTTAAACGTCGTCCAAGTTACCAAAACAATGTTAAAATTACGACTACGAAACACTACGAAATAGCCCCTAAGCACAATTATCATCACATGAAATTTTGGGCTAAACAAACAACACCTGAAACCCCAAAACCTGACACCAGAGCACAGAAAAAAATTGAGGCAAAACTGGGCAGTTTTGGCCGGCCTGCTCGGATTTTCTGAGCTTGTGCTCGGGTGAAATCCGGTGGAATGGCCCCATTTTTCTTCTATGTTCTAGTTGTATCACATACAAGCTTCTGCAGTTGTTTAAATAATTTTTACAGATCGTTTTAAAATCGACAGAGAGATGATTCTAGGGTTCCAGAAATCCGTATTTTTCGGAGTTGTTTCGGTTTCGTAATATTTAACATCGTCTAAGTTTCTAGCTTGGCTCTGATATCACTGTAGGAATTCTTTAGCACCATGCCTAGGGTTAGGGTTGCATCAGACATGCTATAACAAAAATTTATGGGGTGCTAAACAATTCCAACCATGAATCGAATTAGAAATCTAGGGTAACAAACTATTGTATCACATACAAAGTAGTGTCTAACACTAAGTGGGGAGAAATACAACCTTTGTGGACCTCCCTCCTTGACTCCTTGGATCTCTTAGAGTTTGAACCAGCTTGCTTGAACCCTTCCAAGTCCACGACGATCCACCCGGAGTCCCTTTGCTCAAGCTCCTTGCTCCACTTGATCAAGATGAAGTGAAGCAAACAATCTACACTAATGGGCTAGACAAGTGTAGAATGATGATGCGGTTTGTTTTCTCACTTCAAAACCTTTCCTTTTGTTTTTTACTTCACTCACTTTAGAAACTCAAGAGAGCTTGAGAGAGGAAGAAGATGAAGATGGCTAGCATGAGCTCTTTTTGTTTTTGGATTAATCACAAAATAAAATGAGAAAAGAAAATATATATGAGAGACACTCTCTCAAGTAACCATGGTCAATAAATATCTAGATATTTTCATCATTGAGTTAAAGAACAAAGAAATCAAACCATGGTCAAAACTTAGGTCAAGTAAAGAATTGCGATGAAGAATATTCAACCATGCTTTAATCATTTTCTTTTTCTCAATAATGAAAATATATATACATATTTATTCCATGTGAGTCTTGCATTGCCATCTTCTATGTATCAACAACCATGACACACATGTATGCATGTATGTGTGCATTCACATCAACATGTGTATATGCATACGTTCGTGCATACATCCAAATAGAAAAGGTTTTGAATAAGTGAGCTAAAATTCAATATTAAATCAACACTTGATTTAATAAACCGTGTTAGTTATATGTATGCCCTAGAGGCCATTACTGTACATACGATGTATATTGTAATGGATGCTTGGACATATATAGGGAGGACTTTCTTGCTCGACATGATAGTATGCTATCTGGTTGTACTTTATCTTAACATGTACACTGATTGTCTCTATGTTACATGTTGATAAAGCCCTTAGGATATGTACTCGACTACTGGGACTATGATGAGATCATATTAGTGGGGCCACGGTAGTCGACGAGTACATCCTATAACTGTTCCTAATCGAGGGTGTATCGAGACAGGGCATCGATGCACCATAGTAGACTAGCGTATACGCATCTTGACCCATATGATGGGCGATGGATGATCCCATATCCATCGGTGTTTGACATCAAGGATGGTGTACGGGTGCTCAGTGGAGACTGGGTACACTGGACGGACTCGCCGAGAACTCCCAGATGGTATTATATCTCACGTCAGATGGCAGTTCTCCGGTGACACTGGTACAGAGTAGTCTGTTGACCCGAGATCGTCATAGAGTCTTGTGTGATTCCTACTGTGCTTTGATTTCCATCATACCAAGTCCAAGAGGGGGTGCAAAAAGGTGGCTTTTGGGTACAGTCCCGAATCACATGGAGGCAATGAGCGATAGGAGGGGATTCGTCTCTCCCGGTATAGGGAGTTGATGTTGTGCTGTGTTCGATTGGCTATAACCGGAAATCCCTGGCCAGGGTTGCTGAGATTTACTGGTAAGTGTTATCAGTAGTTTCTCAAACTGTTATAGACCTCATATCGACACGACTTATCGAGCTACTGGGGTCTGACGTTTACCACCCCTAGGCGAGATATGCAACATATCAGACGACGAGACCGGACTGTACGGGAGTGTTACTGTTTGGATTCACATGAGAAGTTACTGGCTTGCTTGTTGATCTTCTGAGCGCTCAATACCTGGGTAGCTGTTACGTTTAGCTGACCGCTTGCAGCTTGTGGGTGTTTGATATGATCATCACCTACTGCCGGCGTATTGACGATTCTTTAGAGTCCTACACAGAGGTTTCTTGACTCAGGAAAAACGGAGTAGGAGCACATATGTGATATGTGCGGGACCGAGGATAATGCGGTATGTGATATCGTATTGTATTCTGGCGATATTTGATATCAGCCGGGTCATCGGATCAAGTGTTGATTCGATGAATCGGTACGGATAAATATTAGTCGGTTATATGCGATATAGCTGGATTGTCGGATCAAGTGTTGATTCGATAATTTAATGTTTAATAATATATTTGATATATTAAATTGTATTAACTAATATTAGCTCACTAAAAGATTTTTTTTCTCACTCGGATAATACATTGATATATATGCGATATATGTTAATTGTATTATTTTATTTTGTTACAATAAATATTATATATGTGATATATAATATTGTAACATGATATGATTACTAATGCAACATGTTTAGTAGAGATTAAACATGGTTAGGGTTTGATTAAGGTTAAACCTTTCTAGATGTTTCTAGAAGGTTTTCTTTTTAGTTTTGGAAAAGATATTTTAGCATGATATTTCTTAACCCAACCACACCCTTTAACCCTAGTTCAATCTCTACAATGGTTACTTGACCATGGTTGCAAAATTCATCATTATCTCCATTGCATTATTCATCACAAAAGGAATCCTATCATATTGTTCATCTTCTTCCTCCTTCTTCTTTGCTTACAAAGCTTTCTTGCTTTGATATTTGTGATGAAAATATGTGAGAAAAAGATAAATAAAGAGAGCAAAAATTCTACTTCATCATCCTCATCTTCCCTTGCCATTTAGATGAGGGTGTTCACATCATTTCATGAATGTTAGCTTGTGTTAACGAAACTTCAAGGTAGATCATCTTTGTATCGAAGATCGGAAGCAAAGGTTGCATCTTTCTCTTCGTGGAAACTCTCGAGAGTCCGGAACCTGATGATCGCAGCGAAGGGATCACAACACGGAGCATATGAAGTGAAGGACCGGATCTACAAAGGTTGTAATCCCTCTCACTTAGTGTTAAAGTTGTTAACATGTTAGTTTTCGCCTAATCTCTAGTTTAAAGATCCGTATTCGGGTTGTTCGGCACGGATAAAATTTTAATCGGGCATGGTTGATGCCTCGTAGACCCTTGTGCGCGTGCCTAGCTACCCTACAGTGGTATCAGAGCCAAGCTAGAGCTTTAGGCGAAGTCTAGACGAAGTTTAAAGTCCAATCGAACCCGGAAAACCCGATATACCCTAGTTTCTGGAAATTTTTCAAAATTGTGATTATTTCCAAATTAAAAATGCTCAAAAAAATCAGCAGGGAAATACAAGAGTTACTGTGAAGCACGTGCGCCTGATTCCACCAAAGCGCGGCGGAACCGCGGCACAAGCATGGCTTGTGCGGCGGTTCCGCGGCACTTTAGTCACTTCACTATTTCAAATTTGCACAGTAATTCTTATCTTTTAGTTCTGTATTTTCTGGGAATTTTTAATATTTATTCAACTGTTGAATTCTCTGGGCTGTATTGGGGATTCGATGATTCGATCGGGAACTTTAACTGCGTCTTTTGTGTTTTGTCCGGATAACTTTTAGAAACTGTTAAAAGTTCGAGCGGATATCAATAACTCACTTTTTCCCCTGTCAGAAATTTTTTCAAAAGTTGGATTTTTTCTCGTGTTTAAGAACGTTCTAAGTCGTGCAAGTAACGCGGTGGACCCTCTAGAAGACAAAAAACCTTAACTCGATTATGTGACCGTCTTGAACTGCCTTTTGAACCTTAGGGTTTGGGGCAGTACGGCGTGCCACATGTGAGGCGTTGGCTTGACCCTTCTACGGCTGGACCATTGGTACTGTGGCACATGATGGATGTTTTTAAACTGATTTCAGGTGTTGAGATATATTGGGGAAATCTTGGGTGTTTGATTGTTCGATCGGAAAGTTTAACATTTTCTGTTTTATCTGGAATGTGATACAATATTTGGAATCCACAGGTAGTTATGAGATAACTAATTTGAATATTATAAACATAGCAGTTTAGTCTCAATTGATCGGTTGCCACAGAATTTTGATGCGATCAAAAGTCCGTCGCAATCACGTAGCGTACGCGGATACTCGCCGGATAAACTTAATAGACAGCTACACCCCATAGCCCCGACCAAGTGACTGTAGGAGAACCCCGTCGTCGAAAGCATCCGTTCGGGTGCTCGCGGTAGCGGTGTTCCGCCTTAGTGCACTTCGTCGACCGTATCAGGGGTGCGGCCGTCTACTAAAGTTTGCGACGAGCATTCGATCAGGATGTCGGGAATCTTGTTGAATTGGCCGACTTGATATTGAAAGGAGTTTTCGATAATGAGACTAAACTGCGGGGTTTATAATCATTAGGCATGTGATGTCTAAGGAACTCATTTGGTTAGGCATGTGATGTCTAAGGAGGTTGTGGATTCCAACTGTTGTAGTTTTACACTTTCTTTTCTGTGACCGTAAGCGTATTATGTGGTGTATCACCGGCTTCGTTGCTATACATCAACGACAATCGGGATACGCATACTTGCTTACGTTGATGATATGAGATATTATGTGTTGCTGTGATATGTTATATTGGATCGTCGCGTTCTGAATAGCCGGGGGTTTTATGTGAGATGAGAGTTTTTTTCTTTTTCATTCATGTAAAATTCATTTGTATGTAATATTCTTTTATTGGGGCACTTCCAGGTTGCGGAAGATGTCACCGTTGTATATTATTTACTTTTCCGCATTAGGTAGACCTAAGGCGGGGAGCACAAGTAACCCGGTTCTAGGGTCCAGTGGGAGACCATCTCGAGCAGTCGAGACCGGGTCTCCTAACCCTAGAATTGGCAGTGTTACTTGTCGCTTTCGTAGGGGTCTAGGGATGTGGGTTTGGCTATTCATCGCGACCGTGGAATCCGTGTTTTATACAGGCTCGTATTGAAAACACGGACGTCCTAGTATATCCAATATTTCATATATGTTCTGCTGCTGCAATGTTCTGTGATGAGATCATATTACTGCCTGTGACGAATGTTTATATTATATATATGAGATATATGTTATATTGCAGATTTCGTTTCAAATGTGATGCTTGCGAAGCATAATAAAATGGGACTTCATTAATGAGATTAATGAAATAAAAGAAACCTATGATGTTGTAGAAACTTGTTTAAAAACTGGTAGCTCTAGTTCTTGCTTTGCATAGCGGTGTTCCTTGTAGAACATCCAGCACCTTATTCGATAAGGAAAGGACCGAGATCCCTTCACCGGGAGTGACTCCTTTAGCAATAACTGGCAGATGCTACAACTCTCGGTTTGTCTTTTGATTGCTTCTATAGTTTCTGCTTTGCACAGCGGTATATATGATATATCCTGCACCTTATTCGATGAGGAAAGGGCCGACGATCCCTTCACCGGGAGTGACCCCTTTAGCAAAACTAGAAAAGCCTAAAAAACACTCCATTTAAAATCACTCGATTCTACAACGATATCAAGTTCATTAAGCAAAGGGTTTTCTTAAAAACCTGTCGTAGCCCTCCGTCATTTCAGATAAGTACTAGTTAGTATTTGTGCTGCGGTAGTTTGGCATGCGTCAAGGCGTAGTGTACGGTAGCTAACTAGTGCTTATCTGCTAGCATACGATGCGATTGGATTAGGGTATTCGTACGGCGTTGTTTGGCATGCGTCAAGGGTCGTGCGGGTGGGTTTAATTCAATTAAGAAATGTACGGGTTGAACTTGACTAGCAGACTATGGGTTGTTTGGCATGCGTCAAGGTCATAGCATGCTAAGGGTAAAATACTATTGGGAATTTCAAGTGTTGAAATTTGCAATGAGATTGCATACCTTCTATGAGATAGTTGGATCCCGATACCCGCTGCGAGTAAGAGTTACTCCTGGGAGAGTTTTACACATTACAATTAGCCGATCAAGTAGGTGTCTAGAAAGGTGTTAACAGGGTTACGCCCCTGGGAAAACGAGGTTTACTTTAATTAGGTTCGTGTGAAAGCACGGGGGACCTCCCTCAAAGTACCGACACTGGCCTGGCTGAAAGATTGGCGAACTTGTAGCGTGTAATTAATCCCGGCTAGTCTTTCCTTTTAGGGTTTGAAGGAAGATTTGATTAAAACAGTGGGAGACATCCTGATTAGATATATTAGATAACCAATCTAATCTTGCAAGAGCATACGCTGAGTGTTTTCTTCTCTCTCTCTCCAGGTAGCGACCATATCACGCCTTAATCAAGATAATAATACGGATATATTGACCGAACCCGCTTGTTATACTGAGCTGGGGAACGTTGGTCCTGCTCCAACTTATAATTGTTATAAGACAGAGCAGGAAATTGGGGAATACCAGATTTCCCGTGCCGCCCAAACGAAGAAAGTGCATGTTGATGCATCATCTTCGGGTGTGTTCATTACACAGAACTGTTTCTCAGTATCCTTTACGTCCTGGGTATGTGATACCGGATCAGGATCCCGTATATGTAATCTGTTACATGGGCTACAGATAGGTAGAGAACTGAGAACGGGTGATAAGTTTCATGAGACAGAAAACGGTGCAAGTGTTGCAGCCAAGTCTGTTGGTCACTATCACCCTGTATTACCAGAATACATTGATTCTGAACAAATGTTATTAGATACCGAACCTGATATACAAAATCATATCAGTCTCTTTATTAGTAAAGAAAGGATATAATTTTGTATTGTTGGATAATGTTTTGAACATTTCCTATATCAAGAGTTGATCGGTTCAGGCACGTTATCTAAAAGCATTGACGTTCTAAATCAAACCACAGTTCTTAACGTACAGAACACACACAAGAGGAAGAGTTCAGAAATGAACGAATCCTTCTTGAAGCATTGTAGACTAGGTCATATCAATGCGACCCGACAAGCAAAGTTACATATAGATGCATATTTAAATTAGTTTGAATTTACATCTTGTGAAACTTGCCAGTCATGTCACAAAGATAAAATGACCACAGCTCTGTTTATTGGAAACAGAGAAAGAGTTAGTGAACTCTTGGGAATTGATACATGCTGATGTATGAAAGTCTCCTGTCTACACATGCCAAGACTGGTTCTTTGTACTTCATTACATTCTCTGATAATCTCCCAAGATTCAAACATGTGTTGAAACACAAGTCCGAAGCTTTTGAGATATTCACAGAATATAAGTTAGAAGTAGAGAACCAAAATACGGGTATAAGTATTATGTCCTTTGATAAGATCAAGGAGGAGAATACTTGAGCACAGAATTCCTGGACTATTCTAAAGGAGAATGAGATTCTCTCTCAGCATTACTCCTCCGTATACACCACAGTACGTCGGTGTATCGGGGCGGAGCAATAGCACCCTATGTGATATGGTGTGCTCTATGATGAGTACTACTGAGTTTTTTATTTCCTTTTGGAGTTATGCACTTGTGAAGTTGCATACCTATTGAATAGGGTTCAAATCAAATCAGTTGCCTACCACTTCATATATGATATGGAAACGGAAGAACCCATATCTTAAGTTTGTTAAGATTTAGGGTTGTCCGGCCTATGTCTGAAAGCAAAATCCAGACAAGCTCGAGGCAAGGTCTGTTATGTACAACTGGAAAGGTTCCAGCTATACAAAATGCAGCTGATGATTTGGTAGAACCAAAGGATTCAATAGTTTCCAACGAACCTCAGCCTCTCCGCCGATCTAGTAGGGTTCCTCACCCACCTGAGAGATACTTCGGTTTCTCTATGACAGTGGGAGCGAGGATTGCATCATGAGATGATGACCCAACTAGTTTCGAGCTGGCCATCAGGAGTGGGACTCTGTAAGAATGGCTGGGTGCTTATCGATCTGAGATGGAATCCTTATACACCAACAAAGTATGGACTTTAGTTGCTTTATCTGAAGGGTTAAATCCCCATCAGGAGCAAGTATATCTTGAGAAGATTACTTGGTGTACATGGAAAAGTTGAGATTTTCAAAGCTAGACTTGTTAAAGGTTTGCATCATAGACCAGGTATGGATTATGTTGAAACCTTTTCTAAGGATCTATGCTTAAGTCCATCCAGATCCTACTTGCCACGGCTACATACCATGACTACGATATCTGGTGGTTGGGTGTCATGATTGCTTTTCTAAGTGATGTTTTAGAAGAGAACGTCTATAAGTACACAGCCAGAGGGCTTCGTAGACAGTGGGAGCAGCGGAAACGTGTGCAAGATGTTTTATATGATAAAACAGGCATCGCGGAGTTGGAACGTCTGTTTTGATGTGGTAGTCAAAGAGTTTGACTTCATCAAAATGGTAGATGAACCTTGTATATACGAAAAGGTAGTAGAGAGTATGGTGGTGATCCTCGTAGAGTACGTGGATGACATACTCTTGATAGGGAAGGAGTTTCCTATGCTACGCTCGGTCAATCTCCGATTATCACAAGGATTCTCCATATAGGATCAAAGTGATACCTCCTAAATCCTGGGTTTTGGATCTATGAGATAGATCTAATTGGATTTTAGGATACTCACTAGTTGTCGTGAGATGGTATCAATCGATCCTGGGGAGAATCACTGGAAAGGTTCCAGGGTGATAAGGACGACTGAATGTCAGTCGCAGGCATTGTCTTTACCCTCAGATGGAGGGACGGTATGTTGGAAGAGTTCCAAGCTAGATACCGTGACTTACTAGACGATTAAAGGCAAGATACATCATTACCAAAGATGCTACCAAAGAGGCAGTCTGGATATATATAAGTTCATAAGATGAACTTCGTTCCTACCATTGTGTGACAATGGAGTTGTGGCTTTAGCCAAGGAACCCCCGTCCCATCAGAAATCCAGATATAATTCTTAGGCAGTATCACCTGATCATGGAGATGGTTGATCTCTAGGGAGATCGAGGTTAGGAGAGTAGACACAGAAGACAACAGCGCGGATCCACTCACAAAGGCTTTTTTCCCAGTAGAGACTTTTATGGGATGGTTGAGTATGAGATACATCAACCACATCTAATTGTTGGGTATGTGATACCACAACAGATGGCCCTAGTGCAAGTGGGAGATTGTTAGTTATATGTATGCCCTAGAGGCCATTACTGTACATACGATGTATATTGTAATGGATGCTTGGACATATATAGGGAGGACTTTCTTGCTCGACATGATAGTATGCTATCTGGTTGTACTTTATCTTAACATGTACACTGATTGTCTCTATGTTACATGTTGATAAAGCCCTTAGGATATGTACTCGACTACTAGGACTATAATGAGATCATACTAGTGGGGCCACGGTAGTCGACGAGTATATCCTATAACTGTTCCTAGTCGAGGGTGTATCGAGACAGGGCATCGATGCACCAGAGTAGACTAGCGTATACGCATCTTGACCCATATGATGGGCGATGGATGATCCCATATCCATCGGTGTTTGACATCAAGGATGGTGTACGGGTGCTCAGTGGAGACTGGGTACACTGGACGGACTCGCCGAGAACTCCCAGATGGTATTATACCTCACGTCAGATGACAGTTCTCCGATGACACTGGTACAGAGTAGTCTGTTGACCCGAGATCGTCATAGAGTCTTGTGTGATTCCCACTGTGCTTTGATTTCCATCATACCACGTCCAAGAGGGCGTGCAAAAAGGTGGCTTTTAGGTACAGTCCCGAATCACATGGAGGCAATGAGCGATAGGAGGGGATTCGTCTCTCCCGGTATAGGGAGTTGATGTTGTGCTGTGTTCGATTGGCTATAACCGGAAACCCCTGGCCAGGGTTGCTGAGATTTACTGGTAAGTGTTATCAGTAGTTTCTCAAACTGTTATAGACCTCATATCGACACGACTTATCGAGCTACTGGGGTCTGACGTTTACCACCCCTAGGCGAGATATGCAACATATCAGACGTGAGACCGGACTGTACGGGAGTGTTACTGTTTGGATTCACAGGAGAAGTTACTGGCTTGCTTGTTGATCTTCTGAGCGCTCAATACCTGGGTAGCTGTTACGTTTAGTTGACCGCTTGCAACTTGTGGGTGTTTGATATGATCATCACCTACTGCCGGCGTATTGACGATTCTTTAGAGTCCTACACAGAGGTTTCTTGACTCAGGAAAAACGGAGTAGGAGCACATATGTGATATGTGCGGGACCGAGGATAATGCGGTATGTGATATCGTATTGTATTCTGGCGATATTTGATATCAGCCGGGTCATCGGATCAAGTGTTGATTCGATGATCGGTACGGATAAATATTAGTCGGTTATATGCGATATAGCCGGATTGTCGGATCAAGTGTTGATTCGATAATTTAATGTATAATAATATATTTGATATATTAAATTGCATTAACTAATATTAGCTCACTAAAAGATTCTTTTTCTCACTCGGATAATACATTGATATATATGCGATATATGTTAATTGTATTATTTTATTTTATTACAATAAATATTATATATGTGATATATAATATTGTAACATGATATGATTACTAATGCAACATGTTTAGTAGAGATTAAATATGGTTAGGGTTTGATTAGGGTTAAACCTTTCTAGATGTTTCTAGAAGGTTTTCTTTTTTGTTTTGGAAAAGATATTTTAGCATGATATTTCTTAACCCAACCACACCCTTTAACCCTAGTTCAATCTCTACAATGGTTACTTGACCATGGTTGCATAATTCATCATTATCTCCTTTGCATTATTCATCACAAAAGGAATCCTATCATATTGTTCATCTTCTTCCTTCTTCTTCTTTACTTACAAAGCTTTCTTGCTTTGATATTTGTGATGAAAATATGTGAGAAAAAGATAAATAAAGAGAGCAAAAATCCTACTTCATCATCCTCATCTTCCCTTGCCATTTAGATGAGGGTGTTCACATCATTTCATGAATGTTAGCTTGTGTTAACGAAACTTCAAGGTAGATCATCTTTGTATCGAAGATCGGAAGCAAAGATTGCATCTTTCTCTTCGTAGAAACTCTCGAGATTCCGGAACCCGATGATCGCAGCGAAGGGACCACAACATGGAGCATATGAAGTGAAGGACCGGATCTACAAAGGTTGTAATCCCTCTCACTTAGTGTTAAAGTTGTTAACATGTTAGTTTTCGCCTAATCTCTTGTTTAAAGATCCGTATTCGGGTTGTTCGGCACGGCTAAATTTTTAATCGGGCATGGTTGATGCCTCGTAGACTCTTGTGCGCGTGCCTAGCAACCCTACAAACCGGTCATATCTCATACGATCCGACCAATAGAAAACGCCCGATTAAAACACGGTATCACATACACGCATTTAATCGAGCTCCCGCGCATATCTCATATGCACACCACATCTTTTCGCCTAAGTTAGGAAACTCCTATGTGGGACTTTAAGACTCGTCAATACGCCGACAGTAGGTGATGATCATATCAAACACCCACAAGCCACAAGCGGTCAGCTAAACTTAACGGCCACCCGGGTATTGAGTGATCTGAAGATCAACAAGAAAACCTGTTCATACTCCTGTAAATCCTGTCAGTAACACTAACCGTACAGCCCGGTCTCTTCGTCTGATATGTCGCATATCTAGTCTAGGGGTGGTGAACGTCAGACCCCAGTAACCGATAAGTCGTGTTGATGTGAGGCTCATAACGGGTTGAGAAACTACTGACAACACTTACCAGTAGATCTCCATATCAGCCCTGGCCAGGGACTTCCAGTTATAGCCAATCGAGCATAGCGCAACATCAACCACCAATACCGGGAGAGACGAAACCCCTCCTATCGCTCATTGCCTCCATGTGATTCAGGACTGTACCTAAAAGCCACCGTTTTGCACGTTCTCTTGAACGTGGTAAGGTGGAAATCAAAGCACAGTGGGAATCACATAAGACTCTATGACGATCTCGCGTCTACAGACTAACATGTACCAGTGTCACCTGAGAACTGCTATCTGACAATAGCTATAAAACCAACTAGGAGTTCTCGGCGAGTCCGTTCAGTGTACCCAGTCTCCTCTGAGCACCCGTATACCATCTTTGATGTCAAACACCAATTGATGTGGGATCATCCATCACCCATCATATGGGTCAAGAAGCATATACGCTAGTCTACTCTGGAGTATCGATGCCCTATCTCGATACACCATCGACTAGGAACAATTAAAGGATGTACTTGTGGACTATCCTCGCCCCACTAGTATGATCTCCATCATAGTCCCGGTAATCAAGTACACATCCTAAGGGCTTCGTCAACATATGAGAGCAAGGCAGTATCACAATACAAGTCAACATGTTTAGACAAAGAGCAACAAGAAAGCATACTATCATGTCGAGCAAGAAAGTCCTCTCTATATATGTCCAAGTATCCACTATAATATACATCACATGTACAACAATGGCCTCTAGAGAATATACATAACCAACAGTCCCATCGTCTATGCTTCCTAAGCATCACAGATGAAGAAACGAAAATATAACGTACGATTTTTCCATCCGCATTCGCCACTGGGTCTCGTTATGCACCGTTATGTTACTTAACTAACAGCATAGCGGGGCGGGACTAGCGCGGATGTAAACCATAAGCAACGTCTATTATATATCATATATATAATAATAAAACATTCGTCTCAAGCAGTAATATGATCTCATCACAGAACATTGCAGCAGAAGTCAACATATGAAATATTGGATATACTAAGGTTTCCGTGTTTTAAATCAAGAGAGTAAAAAATTTGGATTCCACGTTCGTGATGAATAGCCAAACCCACATCCCTAGACCCCTACGAGAGCGGCAAGTAACCCTGCCAATTCTAGGGTTAGGAGACTCGGTCTCGACTCCTTGAGATGGTCTCCCACTGGACCCTAGAACCCGGTTACTTGTGCTTCCCACCTTGGGTCTATCTTAATGCGGAAAAATAAATAATATACATCAATGGTGACATCATCCTCAACCCAGAAGTGCCCTAATAAACGAATATTACATACAATGAATTTTACATGAATGAAAAGAAAAACTCTCATCTCACATAAAACCCCCGGCCATTCAATCACGATGATCCAATATATCATATCACAGCAACACATAATATCACATGTCATCAATGTAAGTAAATATGCGTATCCCAATTGTCGTTTTCGTATAGTAACGAAACCGGCGATACACCACATATTACACTTACGGTCCCAGAATAGAAATATGAACTACAATAATTAGAATCCGCAATCAACCTTAGATATCATAAATCCGAAATATCACATACTTCGGATTTCATGCCTAACACATTAAATTTCTTAGACATCATAAACTCGGAACATCACATATTCCGAATTTCATGCCTAACAACATAAACCCCGCATTTTAGTCTCGTCTTGAAAACTTTTTTCAAAAATTAGTCGGGAAATTCAACAGGATTCCCGAAAACATGATCAAATGCACGTCGGAAACATTAGTAGACGGACGCACCCCCGATGCCGTCGACGAAGTGCACTTAGGTGGAACACCGTGGCCGCGAGCATCCAAGCGGATGCTTTTAGCAACGGGGTTATCCTACAGTTACTTGGTCGGGGCTATGGGGCGTGTCTATCTAGTATTATTACCCGGCGAGTATTCGCGTACGCTACGTGATTGCGACAAAGTTTTGATCCAAACCAAAATTTCGTGGCAATTGATGATTCGGGACTAAATTGCTAGATTTATAAGATATAATCCTGTTTTCACAAAACTTATAATTATGGATTCCAAATATTGTATCACAAATCACATATAGCTAGGTAGCGTTAAACATTTCGATCGAATCAACGAATTCCCAAAATTCCCAGAAAACTCAACACTTGAGCACAGTTAAAAAATACCTAGAACATGCTACAGTACCTATGGACCAACCATTGAAGTGCCAACCCAAGCCTCACATTTGGCGCCGCGGAACCGCCGGAAATACCACTATTTGGCCGCGGTTCCGCGGTCAAGTGATCGAGTTAGGGTTTTGTTCTTCAATAGGGTCCATAGAATTACTTGCATGAATTTTTTTATATATTTTTAATCTAAAAAATTCCAACGTTTGGAAAAATTTCCATAGAGCAAGGGAAAGTAGGGTTTTTGGTGTTCGTTCGGACTTCTAATTTCGCCTAGACGACGCCTAATGCTCTAGCCATGCTCTGATACCATGTTAGAGTTTCTTAGCACATCTACTATGGTTTCATCGTGTATCAAGTATACAATTTTAAAAATATAGCATGCTAATGAACTCAAACATAGAATCGAACTAGAGAATTAGGATTAAACAACAAGTAAGCAAGCATAAACCTAAGTGATTATGGAATACAACCTTTGTAGACCGGTCCATCAATTCAAATGCTCCGTGTAGAAGTCCCTTTGCTCCAAGTAGTGGTGTTCCGGACTCTCCGTAGGCTCCACTAGTCGAAATGAACGAGCTTGCTTAATGATCGTCGAAGCCGAAGATGATATACTTTGAGGAGACTCAACTCAAGCTACCTCTTCACTAATGTATGAACAACTGAAGCAAACAATCTATACAAAATGGCTAATCAGGTATAGATTGATGAAGTAGGAATTTAGCTCATTTTAGAATATTTTTCCTTTCATTCTTTTTCACCTCAAGAAAATCAAGTAAAAAAAAAGGGGATGAAGAAGATGAAGCATCTCATTTAACCATGGGTGAGAATAATATCTAGTATAAACACATGTAGAGACTTAATTAAGGCTAAGATAATAGTTAGGTTAACAAATATCTTGAGTAAAATAAAAACAAGTAGAGTTTAGTCAAGGTTTCTACAAGCTTCTCCAAACTTCAGAACCATGCTAATTTCCACCTCATTTTTGGTTTTCTCTAAATAAATAAATACCCTACATTATCTTAACTAAGGTGTGAGTTTCATACACCCAAGTTCCATGTATCATCAAGCATGATACATAAATTAAAATACATTATATATATATATATCATATATGTATATATAAAATGTAAATGAAGAAAAGAAAATTCCTAAGTGGGCTAATTTATATTAGTTAATATATATATTAATATATCAAATATATATATATATATTAAATTATCAGATCAACATTTGATTTAGTAATCCGGCTATATCACATATACCCGACTAATATCAAATCATCGAATCAACACATGTCCAATAATCCGGTTATATCACATATAACATATATCGCGAGATTAGAATACGGTATCATATACACGTATCTATCTTGGTCCCGCACATATCACATATGTTCCCTACTTCGTTTCGCTTGAGCCAGGAAACCTCTGTGTAGGACTCTAAAGACTCGTTAATACGCCAGTAGTAGGTCATGATCATATCAGTCACCCACAAGCCTTCAGCGGTCTGCTAAACGTAACGGACACCCGGGTATTGAGCGGTCAGAAGATCAACAAGCATGCCTGCTCATACTCCTGTGAATCCGACAAGTAACACTACCATACAGTCCGGTCTCTTCGTCTGATATGTCGCATATCGAGTCTAGGGGTGGTAAACGTTAGACCCCGGTAACTTGATAAGTCATGCCGATGCGAGGTCCATAACGGTTCGAGAAACTACTGATAACACTTACCAGTAAATCTTAACAACCCTGGCCAGGGATTTCCTGTTATGGCCAATTGAGCACAACGCAATATCAACTCCCAATACCGGGAGAGACAAAACCCCTCCTATCCCACATTGCCTCCATGTGATTCGCGACTGTACCCAAAAGCCACCAGTTTGCACGTTCTCTTGAACGTGGTATGATGGAAATCAAAGCACATCGGAAATCACACAAGACTCTATGATGATCTCTGGTCTACAGACTAACCTGTACCAGTGTCACCAGAGAACTGCTATCTGACATTAGGTATAATACCATCCAGGAGTTCACGGCGAGTCCTGTTCGGTGTACCCATTCTCTAATGAGCACCTGTGCACATCCTCTGATGTCAAACACCAATGGTTGTGGGAACAACCATCGCCCCATACAGGATCAAGAATCGTACACACTGGTCTATACTGGAATATCGATGCCCCGTCTCGATACTCTCTTGACTAGGAACAATTAAAGGATGTACTTGTGGACTACCCTGGCCCCATTAGTATGATCTACATCATAGTCCTGGTAGTCAAGTCCATATCCAAAGGGCTTTATCAACATGTAACAGAGAGACAGTATAAAGATACATAAGCGTACATGCTAAGATAAAGTGCAACCAGATAGCATACTATCATGTCGAGCAAGAAAGTCCTCTATATATATATGTCCAAGCATCCACTATAATATACAATCATGTACAACAATGGCCTCTTGTCACGACCCGAAATTTGGCACGTGACGGCCCTAATACTACGTAACGCCTACAGGCGTAACGCAGTAAAAGAAAGCCAAAACCCAGAAATCTAAACCATTAAAAGATAAGAAAAGATAAGAAAAATTATTTAAACTTTTGGAAATCTCAAGTATAAATTCTTTAAGTCCAATTTACTTTCTTGAAAATTTCGGCAGCACCTCCTTTGTAAAAACCAACCCCAAAAATGGGTACAACATAAATATAAAGTAAAGTATCCCCAACGGGAGCAAATCCATTCCAAAAGACGGAAAACAACCACCACAACAGATATACGACACCGTAGCGAAGAAATAAAAGACGATATAGGTAAAAACTGCATAAAGACATCCAAGTCACCAAAATATACAATATCGTCCTCACATCAAGTCTCTAAGTCATACAGGATAATGGTAGATGGAGAGTATAGGATACAACGAATATACAATAAACGTGAACAAATAACTACAAAACCCACCAAAAGCAAAACTGCACACCGTGGGCCGAAACGGTATACGCAACAAAAGATGACGTGATAGATGAATAGCTTGCCTCGACTACTCTGGAAATAACCTTCAAAACCAACTGTGGCATAACGTGGGTGAGTTGCCAACTCGTGAATAGTAAATAACATATGCAGGTAATCGCAAGTATGCACGTACAACACGAATCTAACATAGGCAATTAATAGCAAATAAAGGTCATATGAATGAAATAATCATGAAACGTACACTAGCAGGTACAACTAATACATGAAGCAATAATAATATGAAAATCGGTATGCAATAATCGTGCAATAATGATATGAAAATGTATATATGCAATAGTCATGAAAGGCACTCTAACAGGTACAACTAACACATGAAACAATACATATAAAATAAAGTATGTAAATGCAACAATCATGAAAGGTACACTAACAGGTACTACTAATATATGAAGCAGTGCATAAACAATAAATGTGGAGTATGGAATGAAATATGTCATTTCCACGGAATCCTGATATCGTGGTAGGATCAAAATCCATCAAGACAATCTAAATCCCAATTCCTCAAATCAGCCCCCAAATTGGCTCTCATATCATATAAGTTTCACAAATCCTAAATGTACAATATCGAATAAATCTCATATATCCTGAATGTACAAAATCAACAATCTCATATATATAAATCCCGTATTAAATCTCAAATAAATCTCCTATATCTCAAATCTAATATCAAGTAAATCTCTAATATCCTAAGTAAATCTACATGAATAAATATGATGATATATATGAATTTATATGTATACATATATATTAGCGTCCCATTCCACTAATATATATATATATATATATATATATATATATATATATATATATGCATATATAACAGCGTTCCATTCCACTGTTATATATACTTAGGAGTAAAAAGAAATATCATGAAAACCTGTGCCAAGCATCGACACATAAATGCTGATCTATCAGGTGCTGTCACCAAGACTGGCACCCTGATAGGTACGTATCATACGCTATACCGAAAGCTCGAGTGCCTAGCTCTGACCATCGCCTCTCGACGTATCCATATGCACATGACTCTCATCGGTATCCCCATGATAACCGCCGAGTCATTGGTACTGTCACCGGAGTGTATGGTTCCCATGCCAGGCTCAATCGGCAAGGTCCATCAATCTTCTTGCCCCGGGTACCTCCGGGCCCCACCATGTACCCTCATACGGCCCACGACGCTCCTCGCATGGAGTATATATATCAGAACCGATAAATCTCATGGTGGATACTGAAATATCATATTAAGGGAAACCGGGTTTTTCAAATAATGCATAATTTCATGAACTACCACGGTCCCCAAATCCCGAAAACATCATGAAAAATCCATATCTCAATGCGAAAATCCATAAATATAATATATGCAACATAAAACTGAAATGTAAGCATATAAAGGAAAAGCCGCTAATTAACTGCAACAAGTTAATATAAAATATCATGCGGTTCCTATTTTCTCCAATTCTAAATAACATCAAGTAGGGTAAACATGTAGCTATAACTAATACATGTGTAAACATAAAGGTATAGCAAGATATAGGTATCTACCTATTAGTAATGATGTGATATACCCTCCAGGTATAAGTGAAGTATGTATGCAAAATATACAAGTAACTATATCATTATGTGTGTATATACCTATCACTAATGGTACAATACTCTATAGGTATACAGGTAACTAGCATGTAAGTATGTGAAGGCATATGTGTAAGCATGTAGGTATACAGGTATGCTATATGTCATACGCAATAAGAAATATGAATCAATGTAACAATATTCCTAACCAAACTATATTATATCTATAAGTGGTTTGTGTATGTCATGGCAATTATTGACGGTGTGTGTGGCATACAATTAGTGCTCATGCAACATGAGCCGTCAATAATAGTGCAGTCTCCTAAGAATACTACTCCAAGCACAACAATAACTAAGCAGTAGGATGAATGCGCAATTCTAAATATGAAATAGAATATACGACAAGTCAAGTCATTTCTAGCCCAGATGCATAACGCCATGGGGGCGATTCCCCTGTAGATATTAAATCTACTCACCAACGCTCCTGGCTAAGTGAAGCCTACCACCTGTTTTCCCTTGTTGTAGCGTCCAAAGTCCCCGCTTGCGAACCTAAAATTTCAAAAACACATCACATAAGCTAAATATACTACATCGACGAAAAGACAACGAAACGCAATGAAAACGCCCAGAAAATTACACTGCGCACTTAGCGCATCTAACGCGCACGACATCGGTCAAAAACCCTAACTAGGGTCGCTAAACTACGAAACACCAAGTCTAGACTCCGATCATCCCGATTGCGCAACACAACACAATTAAACACGAGGAATATAATAGATATAAACTCGCAGCGACCAATTGAAACCACGTCGAAAAAACCCCGAAACCTAGTAAACAACTTATCGCCATAATTCGCACTAGAACAAAGCTAACAAAAATCTAGCGATTACAAATATCTTATATTAGCTTAACTAAGCTATTCAAACCATTTCCTTATTTTTAACACTAGCTAATTAAGTTTTAGCAAAAACCTAGTAAGCAAAATCCTTAATTAAACAAAGTAGTGATTAACAATAATTAGCATTTTCTACTAGGTCAAGCTTTTTCTAACCACAAATTAACACTTTAATTAACATTAAATACTTAATCAAGCTTTAACCCTAACTTGAATTTTTAAAAATTATGAATAATGAATTAAATCAAGAATTTAAAGTTATGATAACCATTTAATTAACTAACTTAAAAATCTAAACATAACAATTTAAGATTAAGGTTTTGAAAATTATATCTCAACAAGAACACAAAATAACAATTTGATCCATCATCTTAGCCTCCAAAAACCATGCTTTGTTGAAGATCCCAGCAAACTTAGTGAAGGAATTTGATGGTTTTATTTTTATTTAGGATTTTTGTGGATTTATTTTGGAATTTTGAAGCATTTTTGAGTGAAAGAGAAGAAGAAATGAGCTTTGAAAATTAAGAGGGCAGAAATTAGGGGGTAGGCTCGGCCATGAGGTGAGGGGGGGGGGGGTTGTGCAAAAAGGAAGTGAAGTTTCTAGCAAAAGAAATCAATTAATGCATATTTAATGCAAAATGCCACCTTTTATTCATTTTCTTTTCTTTATTAATTCCAATCCGTTTGCACTAAAAAATATCTAGATATTTAGAAAAGAAGCTTCCAAAAATTTCTAGTGATAAGATTCAATTTATTCCCAAGAGAAGAAATTTTCCGATTTACGTGCATAATTTACCGCTTAAAATAATATTTTATTTGGGAAAAATTATATCTGAATCAAAACCTTCCAAATACCCCCAAAGTTCGCGCAGTAGCTTTATTTTAGCTAAACTAGGTGCCGGCAAGTTTATACGGACGTTTGATCGAAATCGGTTTAAAACGGAAAATACCGACTATTTTGCCTTAAAACGGAAAAATTCGCAAAACGATTTCTAAAATGTTACAATCTCCCCCCTTATAAAAATTTCGTCCCCGAATTAAAATTTTTCACTAAGCGTACCTTCAAAGAGAAGATTACAAAACTCCCAAATCTCGCTCGTAGCCTTCCAAGTGATTACCTCACTATACGGTTACGTCTAAGAAAACCCTTCACAGATGGCAAGACCCTTGACCGAAGTTTCTCCACCTGCCGAGCCATTAACACAATTGGCTGCCGGTGAATGAAACGATCGCGTCCAAGCCAAATGGTCTGATGCTGAATCATGTGAGAAAGGTCATGAAGGTAATTGCAAAGTATCGACACAAGGAATACGGGGTGAACACTCAATAATCTGGGCGGAAGTGCCAAATCAAAGGCAACGAAACTAACTCGCTTTAAGGATCTTAAAAGGACATACAATTCTGGGATAAGCTTCCCAAAACTCAACACGTCATTCATCGGAAAAATCCGTAGGAATACATGAGCTCCCACTGCGAACTCAAGTCTGCGACCACAACGGTCGGCATAAGAACTCTGTCTGCACTGGGCTGTCATCATCCTGACCTGAACCAACTGGATCATTTCCGAAGTCTTTAGACTAGCTGGGGTCTTAAAATCCTAATCTCGCAGAGTCAGAAAAACAGACTGGAGATCGACACCACCTAACAAACAAAACTTAATGGTTGCCAATTGGAGTGCTTCCTGATAACAGCTATCGAAGGAGAACCCTAACAATGGCAAGTGACGATCCCAACTGCCGACAACAATTAATACATATGCACAAGCATATCCTCCAGAGTCGGTATAGCCTGCTCTCACAAAACCATCATCCTGTGGATGGAAAAACGGAGCTAAAGCTTAACCAGTACCCAAGGCTTCCTGAAGTTCCTACCCAAGACGGCAAGCGAATAGGGTGCCCTATTTGGATACGACCTATGAAGGAACTCCGTGCAACTCACAACTTAACAAAGGAAAACTGAGCAAACTGAGCATAACTGGACAACAAACACCGAATGGAGTCACACCCTGTCTTGACCGGGGTAGACACCACAACGAAATTCGTGGAGTTCTGCTCCCATTTCCACTTCGGAACGGTTAAAGGTTGCAACTCTCCAGCCGGTCTCAAATACTCAACCTTAGCACGCAACAAGACAGACACCTTGAAACGAAATCCGAAGCTTCACTCTTCATCCCTGCCCACCCGTAACTATCTCACAAGTTACGCTACAAATTGGTGGAACTTGAATGAACACCGAAAGTTGACTGATGTGCCTGTTATAGGATTTCGCGTCTCTGCCCATCAGCAACAGGTACACAAACGCGTCCCTAAACATAGCATACCTTAGTCACAAATCAAGGACTCTGAATCATTACCCAGCCGAGTATGCTCGGAATCTCAGACGAACGAGCATCGGCGGGCAGTGCCTCGCGAAAGCGATTAAGGAAAAATGGTAGGGCACGGACATGAGCAAGCTGTCCCCTCAATAGAGGCGAACTAAAGCTGTACTCAATGATCGCACAAGAACTGTAAATCTGCAGAAGACTGTCTCAACAATCAAAATCCGCTGCAGGAAGATATACATTAAGCTCTGGTGGTCCGTGAAAATCTGACACGACTCTCCGAACATGTAGTGTTTCCAAATCTCCAACGTACGACCATCGCGGCCATTTTCAGATCATGAGTGGGATATCCTGCTCGTACTTCCTCCAAATGTCGGGAAGCAAAAGTGATAACTCGAATGTGCCACCTCAGTACACACACTCGTGAAAGTTAAACAACAAAGTCGCCCGAACCAGAAGCAAAGAAAGAACTGATGCAGTTGTTAACCGGGTCTTCAACTGCCGAAAACTCCGCACGCATGCCTCAGTCAAAAGAAAAAGGAACCTCCTTTCCGGTCAGTCCAGTCAACGGTGCAGCGATACACTAGTAATACTGCACGAAACGAAGGTAACAACCTGCTAAGCCTAAAAATCTGCGGAACTCCGTCCGTACACAAGTCTGGGCCAAAGCTGTACGGCCCCGATCTTCCTCGGGACCATACACAAACCGTCTCCCGTAACCATAATACCTAGGAGTCAACAAAAACAAGCCTGAAGGAACACTCTGAGAATCTAGCAAACCGCTGAGGCTCTCCCAATGTCTGCAAAACAAATCCTCAAGTGCTACTCCTGTCCCTCACGACACATTGAATAGACCAGAATGTCGTCAATAACACAACAATAACTGGTCAAGGAACGGCCTGAAGAAATCTGGTTCATCATATCTACGAATGCTACTAGGGCATTGGTGAGTCCAACGACATCACCAAAACACTCAAACCCCGTAGCACGAACAAGGCAGTCTTCGGAATGTCATCACTCTGAACCCGCAACAATGATGACCTGATCCCCAACAAACTTAGAAAAATGTCTCGCACTCTGGAGCTGATCGAAGAAATCGTCAATGCGAGGTAAAGGATACCTATCCGCACCGTAAGCCGGTTCAATTGACGATCAATCAATACACAACCTCAACTGCCTTCCTTCTCCTTGACGAACAGAAATAGAAGCTCCCCAATGCGAAACACTCATACGCACAAGCCCTCCAACAAACAACTCTGCAGTTGATCCTTAAACTCCCTAAGCTTCGCCGGCTCATCAGGAACAACGTCGGAAAACTCTCGCACGAAGGAAAGCCGGTCCAACAAACCAACTGTGGCTCCGGTATCACGAATGAACGCTAAAAATCCTTGACATCTTCTCCTCAAAAGCCGACTAGCGAAAAAGGCTGAATTTAAGCTGTGTGAGGCGGCACCACTGCCCTCCCATGCACAATAAGAACTGACTCGCCATGAAAACAAACCCTGTCTGTTTTCTCACGGCAGTCCACAGACGCATAGCACGTAAGTAACCAGTCCGTGCCCAGGAGAACGTCAAATCCAACATCTCTAGAAGTATCAAAACGATGGACGAATCTCTATCTCCTATCCGACTGGCACACGACTGAATTACGTGTCGCGCAACAAAAGAATCGCTGACAGAAATTAACACAATAAACGGCCGATCTAGCTAACCGACTATCGTCCCAACCACGGCACAAGTGTGTAAAACAAATAAGTACATCAACAGAACATACGAATTTAGAATACCTGAAAACTCTGCATTGGACGCCCGCGCATCCCGAGAAGCAAACTCTCGTGTCTGCCCCCTACCTGTAACTGCCTGAAATCCTTCTCTGCCAACTTGTCCCTTCTGAGCGAATCCTCTGCGACCACGACTTCTCTGCACATAAGCCTGACGCGGTGCTAAGGAACAATGTCTGACGAAGTGATGAAGGCTCCCGCATCGAAAACATCCACGCGATGACTGCTGACCCTCCTGGGGATGAGAGCTGAAACGACTGTCCTCGTCCCAAGCCTCTGCTACTCCCGCGACGGTCACGAAATCTGTCTCGACGACTAAGCCTCTGTCTCTGGGCTGGTACACCAGTACGAGTCCTTTACGGTTCCGGAACTCTCAAAGTCTCTGGAATACGTGTCTCGTCAACTGGGGCTGCATCCACTGGTGCTATGTTGGTGACGGAATGCTGCATGCTGATTGCAAAGAACAACTGGGTAACAGGATGACAACTTCCTGTCGCTGCGCTCGAACGGCCTCAACCAATGAACTCATAGTCTGGCGCAAGTCCTGCATCTCTGCCACAAGCCTAGCGATACTATCTGTCGAAGGCGAATCCATCTGCACCTATGCAACGAGCGTGCCATCCTGGTCAGTCCTTGTCCTACCCGAGTCAATCCTGACCTCGGCCCTCGCTGCATCATTCTGAGTCCCCATAGTCATCGGCGGCAAAGGCTATAAATAGAAATAAGATTCGATATGAACACGGAAATCGAATCACAAGGATATGTCATCAAGGAAGGAATTTCAAGCAATTTGTACTTAGGTCACTTTAGGCGGAGTACCGCATCATAACTATGCCGTGGACATACACACACTACGTTACTCTGCTTAAGCTACCTACTCCATCATACCAAGGTCATTCTACACTCCGAAAGGTAAAACCTAGCGCTCTGATACCAACTTTGTCACGACTCGAAATTTGGCACGTGACGACCCTTATACTACGCAACGCCTACAGGCGTAACGCAGTAAAAGAAAGCCAAAACCCAGAAATCTAAACCATTAAAAGACAAGAAAAAATAGGAAACATTGTTTAAACTTTTGAAAATCTCAAGTATAAATTCTTTAAGTCCAATTTACTTTCTTGAAAATTTTGGCAGCACCACCTTTGTAAAAACCAACCCCAAAAATGAGTACAACATAAATATAAAGTAAAGCATCCCCAACGGGAGCAAATCCATGCCAAAAGGCGGAAAACAACCACCACAACAGATATACGACGCCGTAGCAAAGAAATAAAAGACGATATAGGTAAAAACTGCATAAAAGACATCCAAGTCACCAAAATATACAATATCGTCCTCACATCAAGTCTCTAAGTCATACAAGATAATGGTAAATAGAGAGTACAAGATACAACGAATATACAATAAACGTGAACGGATAACTACAAAACCCACCTAAAGCAAAAATGCACACTATGGGCCGAAGCGGTATACGCAGCAAAAGATGACGTGATAGATGAATAGCCTGCCTCGACTACTCTGGAAACAACCTGCGAAACCAACTGTGGCACAACGTGGGTGAGTTGCCAACTTGTGAATAGTAAATAACATATGCAGGTAATCGCAAGTATGCACGTACAACACGAATCTAACATATGCAATTAATAGCAAATAAAGGTCATATGAATGAAATAATCATGAAAGGTACACTAGCAGGTACGACTAATACATGAAGCAATAATAATATGAAAATCTGTAAGCAATAATCGTGCAATAATGATATGAAAATGTATATATGCAACGGTCATGAAAGGTAATCTAACAGGTACAACTAACACATGAAACACTACATATAAAATGAAGTATGTAAATGCAACAATCATGAAAGGTACACTAACATGTACTACTAATACATGAAGCAGTGCATAAACAATAAATATGGAGTATGGAATGAAATATGTCATTTCCACGGAATCCTGATATCGTGGTAGGATCAAAATCCATCAAGACAATCCAAATCCCAATTCCTCAAATCAGCCCCCAAATTGGATCTCATATCATATAAGTCTCACAAATCCTGAATGTACAATATCGAATAAATCTCATATATCCTGAATGTACAAAATCATCAATCTCATATATATAAATCCCGTATCAAATCTCAAATAAATCTCCTATATCCCAAATCTAATATCAAGTAAATCTCTAATATCCTAAGTAAATCTACATGAATAAATATGATGATGTATATGAATTTATATGTATACATATATATTAGCGTCCCATTCCACTAATACATATATATATAGAGAATAATGGAGAAAAGAGGCCATAGGAGGGGATTTTCTCCTATGGCGTGGAAAAAATACAACCTCCACCAATTTTTTCGACGATCGGCCGCTATCATCTTCATCGTTATCATCTAAGATGTGGGTACAACAAATTTCATGTGATTCTACAACTTTTTCACCGCTGATTTAGCAATGTAAAAAGTTCTATTGTCGGTAAACCGTTAATTTTGAACCCACTAAATCAACGGTGAAAAAGTTGTGGAATCACATGAAATTTGGTGTAGGCACATCTTAGATGATAATGATGATGATGATGGGTGCCGATCGTCGGAAAAAATGGTGGAGGTTGTATTTTTTCCACGCTATAGTAGGAAATCCCCTCCTATGGACTCTTTCCTCCATTAATCTCATATATATATATATATATTTATATATATATATATAACAGCGTCCCATTCCACTGTTATATATACTTAGGAGTAAAAAGAAATATCATGAAAACCTGTGCCAAGTATCGACACATAAATGCTGTCACCGGAGTGTATGGTTCCCATGCCAGGCTCAATCGGCAAGGTCCATCAATCTTCTTGCCCCGAGGTACCTCCGGGCCCCACCATGTACCCTCATACGGCCCACGACGCTCCTCGCAAGGAGTATATATATCAGAACTGATAAATCTCATGGTGGATGCTGAAATATCATATCAAGGGAAACCGGGTTTTTCAAATAATGCATAATTTCATGAACTACCACGGTCCCCAAATCCAGAAAATATCATGAAAAATCCATATCTCAATGCGAAAATCCATGAATATAATATATGCAACATAAAACTGAAATGTAAGCATATAAAAGAAAAACCGCTAATTAACTGCAACAAGTTAATATAAAATATAATGTGGTTCCTAATTTCTCCAATTCTAAATAACATCAAGTAAGGTAAACATGTAGCTATAGCTAATGCATGTGTAAACATAAAGGTATAGCAAGATATATGTATCTACCTATTAGTAATGATATGATATACCCTCCAGGTATAAGTGAAGTATGTATGCAAAGCATACAAGTAACTATATCATTATGTGTGTATGTACCTATCACTAATGGTACAATACTCTATAGGTATACAGGTACTAGCATGTAAGCATGTGAAGGCATATGTGTAAGCATGTAGGTATACAGGTATGCTATATGTCATACGCAATAAGAAATATGAATCAATGTCACAATATTCCTAACCAAACTGTATTATATCTATAAGTGGTTTGTGCGTGTCATGGCAATTATTGACGGTGTGTGTGGCATACAATCAGTGCTCGTGCAACATGAGCCGTCAATAATAGTGCAGTCTCCTAAGGATACTAGTCCAAGCACAACAATAACTAAGCAGTAGGGTGAATGCGCAATTTTAAATATGAAATAGAATATACGACAAGTCAAGTCATTTCTAGCCCAGACGCATAACGTCATGCGGGCGATTCCCCTGTAGATGTTAAATCTACTCACCAACGCTTCTGGCTAAGTGAAGCATACCACCTGTTTTCCCTTGTCGTAGCGTCCGAAGTCCCCTCTTGCGAACCTAAAATTTCACAAACACATCACATAAGCTAAATATCCTACATCGACGAAAAGACAACGAAACGCAATGAAAACGCCCAAAAAATTACACTGCGCACTTAGCGCATCTAACGCGCACGACATCGGTCAAAAACCCTAACTAGGGTCGCTAAACTACGAAACACCAAGTCTAGACTCCGATTGTCCCGATCGCGCAACACAACACAATTAAATGCGAGGAATATAATAGATATAATCTTGCAGCGACCAATTGAAACCACGTCGGAAAAATCCCGAAACCTAGTAAACAACTTATCGCCATAATTCGCACTAGAACAAAGCTAACACAAATCTAGCGATTACAAATATCTTATATTAGCTTAACTAAGCTATTCAAACCATTTCCTTATTTTTAACACTAGCTAATTAAGTTTTAGCAAAAACCTAGTAAGCAAAATCCTTAATTAAACAAAATAGTAATTAACAATAATTAGCATTTTCTACTAGGTCAAGCTTTTCTAACCACAAATTAACATTTTAATTAACATTAAATACTTAATCAATCTTTAACCCTAACTTGAATTTCTTAAAAATTATGAATAATGAATTAAATCAAGAATTTAAAGCTATGATAACCATTTAATTAATTAACTTAAAGATCTAAACATAACAATTTAAGATTAGGGTTTTGAAAATTATACCTCAACAAGAACACAAAACAACAACTTGATCCATCATCTTAGCCTCCAAAAACCATGCTTTGTTGCAGATCCAAGCAAACTTAGTGAAGGAATTTGATGGTTTTATTTTTATTTAGGATTTCTGTGGATTTATTTTGGAATTTTGAAGCATTTTTGAGTGAAAGAGAAGAAGAAATGAGCTTTGAAAATTAAGAGGCCAGAAATTAAGGGGTAGGCTCGGCCATGAGGTGAGGGGGGGGGGGCGATTGTGCAAAAATAAAGTGAAGTTTCTAGTAAAAGAAATCAATTAATGCACATTTAATGCAAAATGCCACCTTTTATTCATTTTCTTTTCTTTATTAATTCCAATCCTTTTGAACTAAAAAATATCTAGATATTTAGAAAAGAAGCTTCCAAAAATTTCTAGTGATAAGATTCAATTTATTCCTAAGAGAAGAAATTTCCCGATTTACGTGCATAATTTACCGCTTAAAATAATATTTTATTTGGGAAAAATTATATCTGAACCAAAACCTCCCAAATACCCCCAAAGTTTGTGTACTAGCTTTATTTTAGCTAAACTAGGTGCCGATAAGTTTATACGGACATTTGATCGAAATCGGGTTAAAACGGAAAATCCCGACTATTTTGCCCTAAAACGGAAAAATTCGAAAAACGATTTCTAAAACGTTAGACCTCTAGGGCATACATATAACTAACATGAGGGAGGATATTCATCACAGAAAACTTTATTTTAATACAGCTTATTCGTTATCTATTTTGTTATATATCGGTACTTTTTAACCAGTGTCTTCTCAGTAATTACAGTTTATAGGTATTCGTGATACAACACTGAAAACACACTCAATATCAAGGATATAGCATCTCGGAGCCGATACTGCAAATAGAACAAGAAACCGACCGATATCCAAAGAGCTCGTTTTGCAAATAAATGTGTACACACTTTTTGTCAATAATGGTCCAACACATGCATGTGTGACACTAGCTCTTTTGGCACTAGACCATGATGAGGCTGCCATGATGCAAGGCACAAGTGGGCATGGGTGTGATGTGCATTAAATGAGCATTGAATGTTAAAAGCGTTGATGTGATTTGAAGCATCTTGTTCCCTCCAAATCCCTGAGTGCATCCAAGGCCTATACAGACAAAATTAGCAGCACCAGAGTAATATTGGGATGCACACATGTCTACACAACAAGCATGAGCCTCTCTCCTCGGATTTGGACCGAGGAAAAGCCCCCCAAAACCGGCCAGGCCGGTCCCACCATCTCCATTGGGCCCCAGTTTCTTACAGTCGTTCCCTTGATGCCACGTCAGCTTATTTTTATTGTTTATTTAATCTTCTTTTTTGCCAATAAAAGAAGACCAGTGGGCAAGTGATCAAGGGTCATTCTTATGCACATATTCTATCTTTTTGTTTTCTTTGTTTTTGTTTAGCTTGAGAGTGGAGTGGGCTTCAATTGGTTTCTTCTTCTTCTTCCCTAATGAAGCTCTCTTTGGAGAGCTTCATTAAGGAGGTTGAACAGGTTACCAAAATCTTGTATCTCTTTCTCAAGTGTTAATAATATTTTTTGTTGTTTCTTTACTTGCTCTTTATTCTTATTTGCTTTTCTTTTATTATCATGCTTAACTAATTCTATTTGGTTGTGGTAATGGTGAGGAAGTGAGATGAAATGCTTTTGCCTCCTCCATATCTTGTTTATGTTTAATGTGCTTATTTACATGATTATAACTTAAAGATTGATTTATATATTAATGTTGTTAGTGTATATGCTCTAGAGGCCATTATTGTATCATACTGGCTTGAATATTACTAATGGAAGCTTGGGATATTCACAGTTGTATTGACAGTCTTGCTAAAAATGGTAGTATGCTAATTGGTTTGTTTCTACTCAGATATGTGCGTATGTTTCTTTTAGCATATCGCTTATACATATTAGTAGAGCCCTTAGGATCTTTGCTTGATTACCAGCGTTGTGATGGCAGTCATACTAGTGGAGGCAGGGTAGTCTATAAGCACATCCTTACACAGGTCTCTGGTCGTAGGATCATCGAGACGGGGCATCGATACTCCGGAGTAGACTGTTGTATACGTTTCTTGTTAGTTATATGTATGCCCTAGAGGCCATTACTGTACATAGGATGTATATTGTAGTGGATGCTGGGACATATATAGGTAGGACTTTCTTGCCCGACATGATAGTACGCTATCTGGTTGCTCTTTATCTTAACATGTATACTTTCTGTCTCTCTGATTACATGTTGATAAAGCCCTTAGGATGTGTACTCGACTTCCAGGACTATGATGAAGATCATACTAGTGGGGCCTGGGTAGTCAATGAGTACATCCTTCATTGCTCCTAGTCGTGGGAATATCGAGACGGGGCATCGATATTCCAGAGTAGACTAGCGTATATCTTCTCGACCCATGTGATGGGCGATGGATGATCCCATATCCATTGGTGTTTGACATCAGAGATGGTATGCGGGTGCTCAGTGGAGACTGGGTACACTGAACGGACTCGCCGAGAACTCCCAGATGGTATTATACCTCACGTCAGATGGCAGTTCTCTGGTGACACTGGTACAGCTTAGTCTGTTGACCAGAGATCGTCATAGAGTCTTGTGTGTCTCCCACTGTGCTTTGATTTCCACCCTACTACGGCTCTACTGAGGCGTGCAAACAGGTGGTTTTTGGGTACAGTCCCGATTCACATGGAGGCAATGAGCGATAGGTGGGGATTCGTCTCTCCCGGTATTGGGGGTGGATGTTGCGCTATGCTCGACTGGCCATAACAGAAAATCCTGGCCAGGGTTGCAGTGATATACTGGTAAGAGTTATCAGTAGTTTCACGAATGTTATGGACCTTACGTCGACATGACTTATCGAGCTATTGGGGGTCTGACGTTTACCACCCCTAGGCGAGATATGTGACATATCAGACGAACAGACCGGACTGTACGGTAAGTGTTGCTGGTTGGATTCACAGGAGTGTGAGAGGTCTTGCTCGTCGATCTTCTGATCGCTCAATACCCGGGTGGCCGTTACGTTTAGCAGACCGCTTGCGGCTTGTAGGTGTTTGATATGATCATCACCTGCTGCCGGCGTATTGACGAGTCTTTAGAGTCCTACACAGAGGTTTCCTGGCTCAAGCGAAACGAAATAGGAGCACATATGAGATATGTGCGGGACCGAGAATAATACCAGTATGTGATACTGTATTCGATTCTCGCGATTTGTAACATTGATCGGTTATATGCGTTATAGCCGAGTTATCGGATCAAGTGTTGATTCGATAAGTTGTTACTATTGATATTAGTCGGTTATATGCGATATGACCGGGTCGTTAAATCAAGTGTTGATTTAATGATTTAATGTATAATTATATATTTGATATATCACTTTACATTAACTAATATAGGTTCATTTAAAAGGATTTTCTCACTTGATGTAACACATTATATATGTGATATATTTTTATGTGCACTTGATTGTATCATGTTTGATGATACATGCTAACTTGAGTTTGTGTAAAGATTAAACCATGGTTGTGTAATGGTTAGGGTTTTCATTTTCTTACTTACTTATTTATTTATTTATTTTGGAGAAGATAAAAGAGAAAATGGTGGCTTTCTTTGTTTGTTGTTGAAGCTTCATGAAGCTTTGACTAAGTGACCATTTTGTCTCATGCTTAACCCTAAACCATTAAAACTAACCATGGTCTATTCTCTATACCTAACCAAGGTTAGGATATGATAAGTATTCATATTATTTTTCTTTTTAAACAATATACTTATCATATTCTATCATCTTCTTCTTCTTTAAGAAGAAAGCTTGCCACCATTAATGGCATCTTGAGAAAAAGAGTGAGAAATCCAATTCTAAAGTGAACCCACTTCCTATTTCTTCATCCTTTACCTCTTGCCAAGTAGTATAGGGTGTTTTCTTCACAAGTTTCATGACTTGGTGAAGTGGGAGCTTGATCCTGTGATGCCTCGACGTAGATCATCTTCGGCATCGTAGTCGATGACCTAGCCCGCCCATTTTTCCGATGAAGCCGACACTAGAGTCCAAGATCCGATTTGTTCAGCGGAGGAACGTCTACGTGGAGCTAAGGAAGTGGAGAACCGGATCTACAAAGGTTGTAGCTTCTTTCATTTAAGTTAAAGTTGTTTACTTGCATCGCATTACCTATAAATCTAGTTAACGATCCGTATTAGGGTTTGTAGGCACATGTAAAATTTTGAATTAGCCATGTTTGATCACTTGTGAGACCACATTAGTGTGCCTAGGAACCCTACAGTTGTATCAGAGCCTAGCTAGAGCCTTAGGCGATGCACAGACGGAGTTTGAAGTCCGATCGAACCGAAACCCGAACTCCAAAATGCTCTCTGGACTTTTTTCAAAAACTGGGTTTTTTCCATATTAAAAATATGCAGAAAAATCAGCAGGAGATTGTAAGAGTTACTGTGAAATTCGATAGCCTAATACCATAAAAGAGCGGCGGATCTGCGGCAATAGCATGCCTAATGCGGCGGTTCCGCGGCCATCTAGTCTTCTCTGTTGTTCAATTTTGCACAGTAATTCCTATTTTTCAGTGTTGGTTTTCCTGGGAATTTTTAATCTGAACTAAAGAGTTGAGTTTTCTGGGTTGTATTAGGAGTTCGTAGATTCGATCGGATTATCAAACTTTGTCTATGTGTTTTTCCGGATAATTTTTGAATATGTTAAAAAGTTCGACCGGATATAAATACCCAATTTTTCCCCTGCCGGGGAATTTCCAATTGTTGGATTTTTCCGTAGTTTAACGACGTTCTAAGTTGTGCAAGTAACGCGATGGTCCCTCTAGAAGACAACAAACCTTAACTCGATTATGTGACCGTCTTGAACTGCCCTTTGAACCTTCGGGTTTGGGGCAGTACGGCGTGCCACATGTGAGGCGTTGGCTTGACCCTTCTACGGCTGGACCGTTGGTACTGAGGCACGAACTGAATGTTTTTAGACTTATTTCATGTGTTGAGCTGTATCGGGAAAACTTGGGTGTTCGATTGTTCGATCGGAAAGTTTAACATTTTTCTATTTATCCGGAATGTGATACAACAATTGGAATTCACAAGTAGTTATGAGATAACTGAATGAATGTTATAAACACAGCAGTTTAGTCTCATTTGATCGGTTGCCACGGAATTTTGATGTGATCAAAAGTCCGTCGCAATCACGTAGCGTACACGGATACTCGCCGGGTAAACTTAATAGACAGCCTCACCCCATAGCCCCGATCAAGTGACTGTAGGAGAACCCCGTCGCCGAAAGCATCCGTTCGGGTGCTCGCGGTAGCGGTGTTCCGCCTTAGTGCACTTCGTCGACGGTATCAGGGGTGCGGCCGCCTACTAAAGTTTGCGACGAGCATTCGATCAGTTTTTCGGGAATCTTGTTGAATTGCCCGACTTGATATTGAAAAGTGTTTTCGATAATGAGACTAAAATGCGGGGTTTATAATTGTTAGGCATGTGATGTCTAAGGAATTCATTTGATTAGGCATGCGATGTCTAAAGAGGTTGCGGATTCCAACTGTTGTAGTTTTACACTTTCTTTTCTGTGACCGTAAGTGTAATATGTGATATCGCCGGTTTCGTTGCTATATGTCAACGACAATTGGGATGGGTATATTTACTTACGTTGATGACATATGATGTTATGCGTTGCTGGATATGTTATATTGGATCGTCGTGTTCGAATAGCCGGGAAGTTTTTTATGTGAGATGAGTGTTTTTCTTTTTCATTCATGTAAAAACTTGTATGTAATATTCTTTTATTGGGGTACTTCCAGGTTGCGGAAGATGTCACCCATTGTATATTATTTACTTTTCCGCATTAGGATAGACCCAAGGAGGGGAGCACAAGTAACCGGGTTCTAGGGTCCAGTGGGAGACCAACTCGAGGAGTCGAGTCCGGGTCTCCTAACCGTAGAATTGGTAAGGTTGCTTGCCGCTCTCGTAGGGGTCTAGGGGTATGGGATTGGCTATTCATCACGACCGTGGAATCCGTGTTTTATACTGGCTCGTATTAAAAACACGGACGTCCTAGTATATCCAATATTTCATATGATATTTTCTGCTGCGTTATCTGTGATGTGATCATGTGATGTTCTGTGATAAATATAGTATATAGTATATATGATATATTATATAGACGTTGCTTATGTTTTACACCCGCGCTAGCCCTGCCCTGCTCTGCCGTTAGTTACCTAACCTAACGGTGCATGAGGGTTCATCGAGGAGAATGCGGATGACATAAGCGTACGTTATATTTATCTGTGATGATTAGGTGGACTTAAATGATGGGATATTCATTAATGAGATTAATGAAAGAAAATAAACCTAATTGATGTTGTGGAATCGAATTTCAAAAATAAAACAGGTAGCTACAGTTCTTGCTTTGCATCGCGGTGTTCCTTGTAGAACATCCTGCACCTTATTCGATAAGGAAAGGACCGAGATCCCTTCACCGGGAGTGACTCCTTTAGCAATAACTGGCAGATGCTACAACACTCGGTTTGTCTTTTGATTGCTTCTATAGTTTCTGCTTTGCACAGTGATATATATGATATATCCCGCACCTCATTCGACGAGGAAAGGGCCGACGATCCCTTCACCGGGAGTGACCCCTTTAGCAAAACTAGAAAAGCCTCAAAAACATTCCATTTAAAAACCATTTGATTCCGCAACGAGATCAAGTTCAAAGCGTTAAAGGTTTTCATAAAAACCAGCCGCAACCCTCCGTCATTTTAGGAAGTAGAGTACTTAGTATTCGTGCTGTGTTTGTTGACCTTAGTTAAGGCACAGTGTACGGTAGCTAAGTGATGTCTTCCTATACCGCATATGATGCGATTAGTTAGGACAGTCGCGTGGCTTTGTTGACCTTAGTTAAGGGTCATGTGGGTGGGTCTAATTAATCATGAAATGACGGGTAGAACTTGACTAGTACTTATGATTTGTTGACCATAGTTAAGGTCATAGGTGGTAGGGGTAAAAACCTTTATCGGGAGTTTCAAGTGTTGAAATTTGCAATGAGATTGCATACCTTCTATGTGATAGTTGGATCCCGATACCCACTGCGAGTAATTGTTACTCCTGGAAGAGTTTTGCACTTTACAATTAGCCGATTAAGTAGGTGTCTAGAAAGGTGTCAATGGGGTTACGCCTCTGGGAAAACGAGGTTTACTGTAATTAGGTCCGTGCGAAAGCACGGGGAACCTCCCTCAAAGTACCGACACTGGCCTGGCTGAAAGATTGGCAAACTTGTAGAGTGTAATTAATCCCGGCTAGTCTTTCCTTTTAAGGTTTGAAGGAAGATTTGATAAAAACAGTGGGAGCCATCCTGATTAGATAAAATATATAACGAATCTAATCTTGCAAGAGCGCACGCAGAGTGTTTTCTTCTCTCTCTCTCCAGGTAGCGACCATATCATGCCTTAATCAAGATAATAATATGGATGTATTGACTGAACTCACTTGTTATACTGAGCTGGGGAACGTTGGTCCCGCTCCAACTTAGTTTTTTATAAGACAGAGCAGGAAATAGGGGAATATCAGAATTCCTATGCCGCCCAAACGAAGAAAGTGCATATGATGCATCTCCTTCGGGTGTTCATTACAAAGAACTGTTTCTCAGTATTCTCTGCATCCTGAGTATTTGATACCGGATCAGGATCCCAGATATGTAATCTGTTACATAGGGCTACAAAAAGGTAGAAAACTGAGAACGGGTGATAAGTTTCATGAGACAGAAACCGGGGCAAGTGTTGCAGCCAAGTCTGTTGGTCACTGTCACCCTGTATTACCAATACATTGATTCTGAACAAATGCTATTAGATACCGAACCTGATATACAAAATCATATCAGTCTCTTTATTAGTAAAGAAATGATAAAATTTTGTATTGATGGATAATGTTTTGAACATTTCCTATATCAAAAGTTGATCGGTTCAGGCACGTTATCTAAAAGCATTGACGTTCTAAATCAAACTACAGTTCCTAGTATACAGAACACATACAAGAGGAAGAGTTCAGAAATGAACGAATCCTTCTTGAGGCATTGTAGACTAGGTCATATCAATGCGACTCGACTGGATGAAGTTACATTTTAGATGAAAATTTAAATCAGTTTGAATTTACATCTTGTGAAACTTGCCAGTCATGTCACAAAGATTAGATGACCATAGCCCTGTTTATTGGAAACAGAGAAAGAGTTGATGAACTCTTGGGACTGATACATGATGATGTATGTAAGGTCTCCTGTCTACACATGCCAGGACTGGTTCTTTATACTCCATTATATTCTTTGATAATCTCTCAAGATTCAGTCATATGTTTCTGTTGAAACATAAGTCCGAAGCTTTTGAGGTATTCACAGAATACAAGTTGGAAGTAGAGAACCAAAATACGGGTATAAGTATTATGTGCTATGATAAGATCAGGGAGGAGAATACTTGTGCATAGAATTCCTGGACTATTCTAAAGGATAATGAGATTCTCTCTCAGTGTTACTCCTCTGAATACACCACAGCACAACGGTGTATCGGGGCGGAGCAATCGCACAATATTAGATATGGTGTGCTCTATGATGAGTATTACTGAGTTACCTATTTCCTTTTGAGAGTTATGCGCTTGAGAAGCTGCATACCTATTGAATTAGGTTCGAATCAGATCACTGCCTAACATTCCATATGAGATATGGTATGGGAAGAGCCTATCTCTTAAGTAAGTTAAGATTTGGGATTGTCCGGCCTATGTCTAAAGCAAAATCCGGACAAAATCGAGGCAAGGTCAGTTCTGTAGAACTGGAAAGGTTCCAGCTATACAAAACTGCAGTTGATGATTTGACAGAACCAAAGGATTCTATAGTCCCCGACGAACCTCAGCTTCTCCGCCGATCTAGTAAGGTTCCTCACCTGCCTGAGAGATACCTCAGTTTCTCGATGACAGTGGGAGAAGCGAAAACGTGTTCAAGTTGCTTTACAGGATAAAGCAGGCATCACGGAGTTGGAACATCTGTTTTGATGTGGTAGTCAAAGAGTTTGACTTCATCAAAATGGTAGATGAACCTTGTATGTACAAAAGGGTAGTATGGAGTATGATAATGATCCTCGTAGAGTACGTGGATGACATACTCTTGATAGGAAAGGAGTACCTACGCTACGATCGGTCGGTCTCCTCTTATCACATAGATTCTCCATATACGATCAAAGTGATACCTCCTAAATCCTAGGTTTTGGATCTATGAGATAGATCTAAATGGATGTTAGGATTCTCACTAGTAATAGTGAGATAGTATCAGTTGATCCTGGGGAGAATCACTGGAAACGTTCCAGGGTGATAAGGACGACTGAATGTCAGTCGCAGGCATTGTCTTTACCTTCAGTAAAGGGACGGTATGTTGGAAGAGTTCCAAGCCAGATACCGTGGCAAACTAGACGATAAAGGCTGGTAACATCGCTATTATAGATACTACCAAAGAGGCAGTTTGGGTGTATATTGGTTCATAAGATGATCCAGGTTCCTACCATTGTATGACAATGGAAGTGTGGCTTTGGCCCAGGAACCCCGATCCCATCAGTGACCCAGACATATTCTGAGAAAGCATCACCTGATCATGGAGATAGTTGATCTCCAGGGTGATCGAGGTTAGGAGAGTAGACTCAGAGGACAACACGGCGGATCCACTCACGAAGGCCTATTCCCAGAGAGAGACTCATATGGGATGGTTGAGTATGTGATACTGCAACCACTGCTACAGATGGCCCTAGTGCAAGTGGGATATTGTTAGTTATATGTATGCCCTAGAGGCCATTACTGTACATAGGATGTATATTGTAGTGGATGCTGGGACATATATAGGTAGGACTTTCTTGTCCGACATGATAGTACGCTATCTGGTTGCTCGTTATCTTAACATGTATACTTTCTGTCTCTCTGATTACATGTTGATAAAGCCCTTAGGATGTGTACTCGACTTCCAGGACTATGATGAAGATCATACTAGTGGGGCCTGGGTAGTCAATGAGTACATCCTTCATTGTTCCTAGTCGTGGGAATATCGAGACGGGGCATCGATATTCCAGAGTAGACTAGCGTATATCTTCTCGACCCATGTGATGGGGGATGGATGATCCCATATCCATTGGTGTTTGACATCAGAGATGGTATGCGGGTGCTCAATGGAGACTGGGTACACTGAACGGACTCGCCGAGAACTCCCAGATGGTATTATACCTCACGTCAGATGGCAGTTCTCTGGTGACACTGGTACAGCTTAGTCTGTTGACCAGAGATCGTCATAGAGTCTTGTGTGTCTCCCACTGTGCTTTGATTTCCACCCTACCACGGCTCTACTGAGGCGTGCAAACAGGTGGTTTTTGGGTACAGTCCCGATTCACATGGAGGCAATGAGCGATAGGAGGGGATTCGTCTCTCCCGGTATTGGGGGTGGATGTTGCGCTATGCTCGACTGGACATTGTAGGGTTCCTAGGCACTCTAATGGAGTCTCACAAGTGATCAAACATGCCAATTTCTAAAAATTACGGTGCCGAGAAACCCTAGAACGGATCGTTGGCTAGAAGTATAGGCGTAGCAAGCAAGTAAACGGAAATGTATCTAAAGGAAAGGGACTACAACCTTTATAGATCCGGTCCACCACCTCCTAGGCTCCGTGATGAAGTCCCCTCGCTGTCCAAATCGTATCTTGGGCTCTAGCGTTGGCATCATCGAAGAATGGGCGGGCATGATCGTCGGTTCGATGCCGAAGATGATCTACGTCGAGGCATCACAAGAACAAGCTCCAACTTCACCAAGCCATGAAAACTTGTGAAGGAAACACCCTATACAACTTGGAAAGAGGTAGAGGATGAAGAAATAGGAAGTGGGTAGACTTTAGAATTGGATTTCTCACTTGATTTCACTAGTTGCCATTGATGGTCACTAGCTTTCTTCATGGAAGAAGAAGATGATGAAGAAGAAGAAGATATGATAAGTTATTTAAAATAGATAATAAAATCAATACTTATCATAATCTTACCCTTAGTTAAGTGTAGAGAATCAACTTGGGTTAGTGAATGGTTAGGTTTTGTAGATGAAGACAAAATGGTCAAACCTTCTTGAAACTTCAAAGAAAAGAACAAAAAGATCAACCATTTTATTTTCATTCCAAATGAAGAATGAATAAATAAATAAATAGTTAATAAATACAAAAACCTAACCATTACACAACCATAGTTTAATCATACACTTAACTAAGTATATATGTATCATCAAACATGATACAATGATGTGCACAAAAATATATCGCATATACAACTTGCACAATTCAAGTGAGAAAATCCATTTAAAGTGAACCAATACTAGTTAATGCAAAGTAATATATCAAATACATAATTATACATTAAATCATTAAATCAACACTTGATTTAACAATCCGGTCATATCATATATAACCGACTAGTATCCAATGTATCGGCTTATCGAATCAATCCTTGATTCGATAACTAGGTTATATCGCATACAACCAATCGATACATTCATCGCGAGAATAGAATACGGTATCACATACACGCATTATTCTCGGTCCCGCACATATCTCATATGCGCTCCTATTTCGTTTCGCTTGAGCCAGGAAACCTCTGTGTAGGACTCTAAAGACTCGTCAATACGCCGGCAGCAGATGATGATCATATCAAACATCCACAAGCCGCAAGCGGTCTGCTAAACGTAACGGCCACCCGGGTATTGAGCGATCAGAAGATCGACGAGCAAGCCCGCTCACACTCCTGTGAATCCAACCAGTAACACTAACCGTACAGTCCGGTCTGTTCGTCTGATATGTCGCATATCTCGCCTAGGGGTTGTAAACGTCAGACCCCAATAGCTTGATAAGTCATGCCGACTTGAAGTCCATGACATGTGTGAAACTACTGATAACACTTACCAGTAGGTCACTGCAACCCTGGCCAGGGATTTCCTGTTATGGCCAGTCGAGCATAGCGCAACATCAACCCCCAATACCGGGAGAGACGAATCCCCTCCTATCGCTCATTACCTCCATGTGAATCGGGACTGTACCCAAAAACCACCTGTTTGCACAACTCAGTAGAGCCGTGGTAGGGTGGAAATCAAAGCACAGTGGGAGACACACAAGACTCTATGACGATCTCGGGTCAACAGACTAAGTTGTACCAGTGTCACCAGAGAACTGCCATCTGATGTGAGGTATAATACCATCTGGGAGTTCTCGGCGAGTCCGTTCAGTGTACCCAGTCTCCACTGAGCACCCGCATACCATTTCTGATGTTAAACACCAATGGATATGGGATCATCCATCGCCCATCACATGGGTCGAGAAGATATACGCTAGTCTACTCTGGAATATTGATGCCCCGTCTCGATATTCCCTCGACTAGGAACATTTCAAGGATGTACTCATAGACTATCCAGGCCCCACTAGTATGATCTGTATCACAGTCCTGGAAGTCGAGTACACATCCTAAGGGCTTTATCAACATGTAACAGAGAGACGGAAAGTATACATGTTAAGATAAAAAGCAACCAGATAGCGTACTATCATGTCGAGCAAGAAAGTCCTACCTATATATGTCCCAGCATCCACTACAATATACATCCAATGTACAGTAATGGCCTCTAGGGCATACATATAACTAACAATCTCCCACTTGCACTAGGGCCATCTGTAGCAGTGGTCGCAGTATCTAATACTCAACCATCCCATATGAGTCTCTCTCTGGGAAAAGGCCTTCGTGAGTGGATCCGCCGTGTTGTCCTCTGAGTCTACTCTCCTAACCTCGATCACCTCGGAGATCAACTATCTCCATGATCATGTGATGCTTCCTCAGAATATGTCTGGGTCACTGATGGGACCAGGGTTCCACGGCCGAAGCCACACTTCCATTGTCATACAATGGCAGGAACCTAGTTCATCTTATGAACCATTATACACCCAAACTGCCTCTTTGGTAGTATCTTTAATAGCGATGTTACCAGCCTTTATCGTCTAGTTTGCCACGGTATCGAGCTTGGAACTCTTCCAACATACCGTCCCTTTACTGAGGGTAAAGACAGTGCCTGTGACTGACATTCAGTCGTCTTTATCACCCTGGAACTCTTCCAGTGATTCTCCCCAGGATCGATTGATACCATCTCGCTATATCTAGTGAGAACCCTAATATCCCTTTAGATCTATCTCATAGGTCCAAATCTAAGGATTTAGGAGGTATCATCTTTATCCTATTTGGAGAATCCTTGTGATAATAGGAGATTGACCGATCGTAGTATAGGAAACTCTTTTTCTATCAAGAGTATGTTGTCTACGTACAATACGAAGATGACCACCTTACTCTCTACTACCCTTTTGTATATACAAGGTTCGTCTACCATTTTGATGAAGTCAAACACTTTGACTATCACATCAAAACAGACGTTCCAACTCCGCGATGCCTGCTTCATTATGCAAAGCAACTTGCACACATTTCCGCTGCTCCCACTGTTTACGAAGCCCTCTGGCTGTGTTCTTATAGACGTTCTCTTCTAAATCAGCATTTAGAAAAGCAGTCAGGGCACCCAACCACCAGATATCGCAGTCATGGTATGTAGCCGTGGCAAGTAGGATCTGGATGGACTTAAGCATAGTCACATGGAAAAGGTTTCATCATTATCCATGCCTGGTTGATGACTAAAACCTTTAATAAGCCTAGCTTTGAAAGTCTCAACTTTTCCATCTACACCAAGCAATCTTCTCAAGATATACTTGCTCCTGATGGGGATTTAACCCTTCAGATATAGCAGCTAAAGTACATACTTTGCTGGTGCATATGGATTCCATCTCAGATCGCTAAGCACCCAGCCATTCTTACAGTGTCCCTACTCTCGATGGCCTGTTCGAAACTAGTTGGGTCATCATCTCATGATGTAATCCTCGCTCCCACTGTCATCGAGAAACCGAGGTATCTCTCAGGCGGATGAGGAACCCTACTAGATCGGCGGAGAGGCTGAGGTTCGTCGGGAACTATAGAATCTTATGGTTCTGTCAAATCATCAACTGCAGTTTTGTATAGCTGGAACCTTTCCAGTTCTACAGAATTGATCCTGCCTCGATCTTGTCCGGATTTTGCTTTAAACATAGGCCGGACAACCCCAAATCTTAACTCGCTTAAGAGATGGGTTCTTCCCATACCATATCTCATATGGAGTGGTAGGCACTGATTTGATTCAAACCTAATTCAATAGGTATGCAGCTTCTCAAGTGCATAACCCCAAAAGGAAATAGGTAACTCAGTAATACTCATTATAGAGCACACCATATCTAATATTGTGCAATTGCTCCGCCCTGATACACCGTTGTGCTGTGGTGTATTCAGAGGAGTAACACTGAGAGAAAATCTCATTCTCCTTTAGAATAGTCCAGGAATTTTATACACAAGTATTCTCCTCCCTGATCTTATCATAGGACATAATACTTATACCCGTATTTTGGTTCTCTACTTCTAACTTATATTCTTTGAATATCTCAAAAGGTTCGGACTTATGTTTCAACAGGAACATATGACTGAATCTTGAGAGATTATCAGAGAATACAATGATGTATAAAGAACCAGTCCTGGCATGTGTAGACAGGAGACTTTACATACATCATCATGTATCAGTCCCAAGAGTTCATTAACTCTTTCTCGGCTTCCAGTAAGCAGAGCTGGTGTCATTATATCTTTGTGACATGACTGGCAAGTTTCACAAGATGTAAATTCAAACTGATTTAAATATGCATCTAAATGTAACTTCAGCTAGTCGGGTCGCATTGATATGACCTAGTCTACAGTACCTCAAGAAGAATTTGTTCATTTCTGAACTCTTCCTCTTGTGTGTGTTCAGTATATAAGGAACTGTAGTTTGATTTAGAACGTCAATGCTTTTAGATAACGTGCCTGAACCGATCAACTTTTGATATAGGAAATGTTCAAAACATTATCCAACAATACAAAATTATATCCTTCTTTACTAATAAAGAGACTGATATGATTTTGTATATCAGGTTCGGTATCTAATAGCATTTGTTCAGAATCAATGTACTGGTAATACAGGGTGACAGTGACCAACAGACTTGGCTGCAAAACTTGCCCCGGTTTCTGTCTCATGAAACTTATCACCCGTTCTCAGTTTTTCTACCCTTTTGTAGCCCTATGTAACAGCTTACATATCTGGGATCCTGATCCGGTATCATATACCCAAGATACAGAGGATACTGAGAAACAGTTCTGTTTAACGAACACACCCGAAGAAGATGCATCATATGCACTTTCTTCGTTTGGGCGGCATAGGAATTCTGGTATTCCCCTATTTCCTGCTCTGTCTTATAACAATTATAAGTTGGAGCTGGACCAACGTTCCCCAGCTCAGTATAACAAGCGGGTTCGGTCAATACATCCATATTATTATCTTGATTAAGGCGTGATATGGTCGCTACCTGGAGAGAGAGAGAAGAAAACACTCTGCGTGCGCTCTTGCAAGATCAGATTGGTTATATATTTTATCTAATCAGGATGGCTCCCACTGTTTTTATCAAATCTTCCTTCAAACCCTAAAAGGAAAAACTAGCCGGGATTAATTACACTCTACAAGTTCGCCAATCTTTCAGCCAGGCCAGTGTCGGTACTTTGAGGGAGGTTCCCCGTGCTTTCACACGAACCTAATTACTGTAAACCTCGTTTTCCCAGAGGCGTAACCCCATTGACACCTTTCTAGACACCTACTTGATCGGCTAATTGCAAAATGCAAAACTCTCCCAGGAGTAACAATTACTCGCAGTGGGTATCGGGATCCAACTATCACATAGAAGGTATGCAATCTCATTGCAAATTCCAAGACTTGAAACTCCCGATTAAGGTTTTTACCCCTAGCACCTATGACCTTAACTATGGTCAACAAATCATAAGTACTAGTCAAGTTCTACACGTCATTTCGTGATTAATCAGACCCACCCGCATGACCCTTAACTAAGGTCAACAAAGTCACGCGACTGTCCTAACTAATCGCATCATATGCGGTGTAGGAAGACATCACTTAGCTACCGTACACTGTGTCTTGACTATGGTCAACAAACACAGCACGAATACTAAGTATTCTACTTCCTAAAATGACGGAGGGTTGCGGCTGGTTTTTTTTTGTGAAAACCTTTAACGCTTTGAATTTGATCTCGTCGCGGAATCAAATGGTTTTAAATGGAATGTTTTTTAAGCTTTTCTAGTTTTGCTAAAGGGGTCACTCCCGGTGAAGGGATCGTCGGCCCTTTCCTCGTCGAATGAGGTGCGGGATATATCATATATATCACTGTGCAAAACATAAACTATAGAAGCGATCAAAGACAAACCGAGGGTTGTAGCATCTGCCAGTTATTGCTAAAGGAGTCACTCCCGGTGAAGGGATCTCGGTCCTTTCCTCATCGAATAAGGCGCAGGATGTTCTGCAATGAACACCGCGATGCAAAACAAGAACTGTAGCTACCTGTTTTTATTTTGAAATTCGATTCCACAACATCAATTAGGTTTATTTTCTTTCATTAATCTCATTAATGAATATCCCATCATTTAATTCCACCTAAACATCACAGATAAATATAACGTACGCTTATGCCATCCGCATTCGCCTCGATGTCCCGTCTGCACCGTTAGGTTAGGTAACTAACGCCAGAGCGAGGCAGGGCTAGCGCGGGTGTAAAGTATAAGCAACGTCTATATAATATATCACATATACTATATATAATACCTGTCACAGAACATCACATGATCACATCACAGATAACGCAGCAGAAAGAATCATATGAAATATTGGATATACTAGGACGTCCGTGTTTTCAATACGAGCCAGTATAAAACACGGATTCCACGGTCGTGATGAATAGCCAATCCCACACCCCTAGACCCCTACGAGAGCGGCAAGCAACCCTACCAATTCTTGGGTTAGGAGACCCGAACTCGACTCCTCGAGTTGGTCTCCCACTGGACCCCAGATTCCGGTTACTTGTGCTCCCCTCCTTGGGTCTATCCTAATGCGGAAAAATAAATAATATACATCAACGATGACAACTTCCGCAACCTGGAAGTGCCCCAATAAAAGAATATTACATACAAGTTTTTACATGAATGAAAATGAAAAACACTCATCTCACATAAAAACCCCCGGCTATTCAAACACGACGATCCAATATAACATATCCAGCAACACATAACACCACATGTCATCAACGTAAGTAAATATGCGCATCCCAATTGTCGTTGACATATAGCAACGAAACCGGCGATATCACATATTACACTTATGGTCACAGAAAAGAAAGTGTAAAACTACAACAGTTGGAATCCGCAACCTCCTCAGACATCGCATGCCTGACCAAATGAATTACTTAGACATCGCATGCCTAACAATTATAAACCCCGCATTTTAGTCTCAAAATCGAAAACACTTTTCAATATCAAGTCGGGCAATTCAACAGGATTCCCGACATTCTGATCGAATGCTCGTCGCAAACTTTAGTAGGCGGCCGCACCCCCGACGCCGTCGACAAAGTGCACCAAGGCGGAACACCGCTGCCGCGAGCACCCGAACGGATGCTTTCGGCGACGGGGTTCTCCTACAGTCACTTGGTCGGGGCAATGGAGTGAGTCTGTCTATTAAGTTTACCCGGCGAGTATCCGCGTACGCTATGTGATTGCGACGGACTTTTGATCACATCAAAATTCCGTGGCAACCGATCAAGTGAGACTAAACTGCTATATTTATAACATTCATTCAGTTATCACATAACTATTTGTGAATTCCAATTATTGTATCACATTCCGGATAAACAGAAAATGCTAAACTTTTCGATCGAACAATCGAACACCCAAGTTTTCCCGATACTACTCAACACATGAAATAAGTCTAACAACATTCAGTTCGTGCCTCAGTACCAACGGTCCAGCCGTAGAAGGGTCAAGCCAACGCCTCACATGTGGTACGCCGTACTGCCCCAAACCCGAAGGTTCAAATGGCAGTTCAAGACGGTCACATAATCGAGTTAAGGTTTGTTGTCTTCTAGAGGGTTCATCGCGTTACTTGCACTACTTAGAACGTTGTTAAACTACGGAAAAATCCAACACTTGGAAATTTCCCGACAGGGGAAAAGTTGGGTATTTATATTCGGTCGAACTTTTTAACATATTCTAAAAATACCCGGAAAAGCACACCGAAAAAATTAGACAGTCCGATCGAATATACTGAGTTCCCAATACAACCCAGAAAATAAAACTCTGGAATAAATATTAAAATATTCCCAGGAATACCAACACCAGAAACTAGGAATTACTGTGCAAACAGTATTGGGCATTGTGACTATACGGCCGCGGAACCGCCGCCGAAGCCATGCTTCTGCCGCGGTTCCGCCGCACTCTTGTTGAATCATGGACACGTGTTGCATAGTAATTCTTAGGATTCCCTGTTGATTTTTCTGCATATTTTTAATTTCGAAAAAACCACAATTTACAGAATTGTCCAGAGAGCAATTTAAAGTCGGGGTTTTGGGTCGATCGGACTTCTAATTCCGTCTAGACTTCGCGTAAGGCTCTAGCTAGGCTCTGATACTACTGTAGGTCAGGCAGCCACCCCATCCAATGGGGCCGCCGTGGCACCAACGGGTCCCTCAGCCGCTACTTTTTACGCATGCCCCTTCGCGAGGACTACAACCCGCCGGAACACCTTCCGGTCTCGGGACACCCTGGGGGTAAAGAGCCTATGCTTCGCCACACTGTCACACAGTGAGAACCCCCCATAGGTTGACATCCAATGCCTAGTAGCTCTGATACCACTGTAGGGTTCCTAGGCACTCTAATGGAGTCTCACAAGTGATCAAACATGCCAATTTCTAAAAATTACGGTGCCGAGAAACCCTAGAACGGATCGTTGGCTAGAAGTATAGGCGAAGCAAGCAAGTAAACGGAAATGTATCTAAAGGAAAGGGACAACAACCTTTGTAGATCCGGTCCACCACCTCCTAGGCTCCGTGATGAAGTCCCCTCGCTGTCCAAATCGTATCTTGGGCTCTAGCGTTGGCATCATCGAAGAATGGGCGGGCTTGATCGTCCGTTCGATGCCGAAGATGATCTACGTCGAGGCATCACAAGAACAAGCTCCAACTTCACAAAGCCATGAAAACTTGTGAAGGAAACACCCTATACAACTTGGCAAGAGGTAGAGGATAAAGAAATAGGAAGTGGGTAGACTTTAGAATTGGATTTCTCACTTGATTTCACTAGTTGCCATTGATGGTCACTAGCTTTCTTCATGGAAGAAGAAGATGATGAAGAAGAAGAAGATATGATAAGTTATTTAAAATAGATAATAAAATCAATACTTATCATAATCTTACCCTTAGTTAAGTGTAGAGAATCAACTAGGGTTAGTGAATGGTTAGGTTTTGTAGATGAAGACAAAATGGTCAAACCTTCTTGAAACTTCAAAGAAAAGAACAAAAAGATCAACCATTTTATTTTCATTCCAAATGAAGAATGAATAAATAAATAAATAGTTAATAAATACAAAACCCTAACCATTACACAACCATAGTTTAATCATACACTTAACTAAGTATACATGTATCATCAAACATGATACAATGATGTGCACAAAAATATATCACATATACAACTTGCACAATTCAAGTGAGAAAATCCATTTAAAGTGAACCAATACTAGTTAATGCAAAGTAATATATCAAATACATAATTTTACATTAAATCATTAAATCAACACTTGATTTAACGATCCGGTCATATCATATATAACCGACTAGTATCCAATGTATCGGCTTATCGAATCAATCCTTGATTCGATAACTAGGTTATATCGCATATAACCAATCGATACATTCATCGCGAGAATAGAATACGGTATCACATACACGCATTATTCTCGGTCCCGCACATATCTCATATGCGCTCCTATTTCGTTTCGCTTGAGCCAGGAAACCTTTGTGTAGGACTCTAAAGACTCGTCAATACGCCAGCAGCAGATGATGATCATATCAAACATCCACAAGCCGCAAGCGGTCTGCTAAACGTAACGGCCACCCGGGTATTGAGCGATCAGAAGATCGACGAGCAAGACCGCTCACACTCCTGTGAATCCAACCAGTAACACTTACCGTACAGTCCGGTCTGTTCGTCTGATATGTCGCATATCTCGCCTAGGGGTGGTAAACGTCAGACCCCAATAGCTTGATAAGTCATGCCGACTTGAAGTCTATGACATGTGTGAAACTACTGATAACACTTACCAGTAGGTCACTGCAATCCTGGCCAGGGATTTCCTGTTATGGCCAGTCGAGCATAGCGCAACATCAACCCCCAATACCGGGAGAGACGATGTAACATTTTCAAAAATATAAAATATTAATTTTGGGAATTTTTATAATTTAATATTATTTTATTGATTATTTTAATATTAAATCTATTTTTAAATGCAAATAAATGGAGAAAAATTACGGAAAATTATGGAAAATTCTAAAATAAGATAAATTAGTGAATTATGACATTTTTAAGTTGTTGTGATCATTTTGACACTAATTTAGTGCTAATCGTGATTAAAATCGCTAATCGGGTTTTTTAGCAATTTTGTGCAAAACTTGCACATATCACTTTTTTCTACACTTGTGCACTTTTCTTGCCATGGTTTTCATTTGGGTTTACTATTGGTGTGAGAAGGGTTGGGTTTTAAAAGAAAAGGGAAAAGAAAAAGAAAAAGGTGTAATGATGAGGGTAGGTGAGAGAGAGGGTTGAACCATTGACCAAACCCTTAGCCATTTTCATCATTTCTCTCCCTCTCCCTTTGCTTTGCTGCTGCTGCCCCTTCCTCCATCTCCCTCCCCTCCTCAAGCCATGAAACATCTCTAAAACTACACCAAAACCCCAAACTCCTTTCACTAAAAATGTCCAAAATCCCTAGATCTACACATGGAGCTAAAGAAGCATGGATTTGGCCACTAGAGGGCAACTCAAGAAAATTCTTGAGTTGCCAAATGAGGTATTTTCTGGATCATTAGTTTGGTTTATGCATTACTTATACCCCATGTTTAGTTTAGAATCGATATTGTGTGATATTATGGATTTGAGAGAAACCTAGTTAGGGTTTGAGTGAATTGGTGTTGCATTATGAAATTGAGCTCAGTAGAGGTCTTACCAACACCCTAGTGGTTGAATTGGAACCCCAAACCTGATGCTAGAACCAGAATACGGATTTTAGAAAACTATATCGGGGGAAAAACCTGGAATCTGCCACTGTTATTGGAATCTGCTAACACCCCGAGAACCCTAAAATAATATTGAGTGGAAATTGAGATGTGCAGGCAACATAGAGGCAACACCCAAAACCCTAGCTCCCCACTCCTTCTTCAGGCCGCCAAAATCCCTTTTCTGGCCGCAAATTGCGGCCAGACCTGAGAGGAAACTCCTCGTTTTCTGTGCACAGCCCCATTTCATCAATTCTTGGCCCTGGGTACTTCTAGTTTTGACAGATTCTTTCTAGGGTGAAATCTGGGACATATATCCTATGTTGTCGTTTTGGATTCGTGTTTCCGTATTCCGTATTTTTGGATTCTGAAATGGTGGAATGTGTTTTGCCTCGACTATTGTCGTTTATACGACGATATAGAGGATTATGGATGGTTTTGAAGGCGTGCCATAGGTTCTCACCTATAGGCCCCCTTATCGTATCGTTTTGGAGTTTATGCGCCGTTTTAGATTGGATTTGGTTTTAATGCGCATATACGATATTTTGATGTGTAGGTACCCATGAAGACTTCGAACGACAAGCAAATGCATGGTGATGTCCGCAATTGGTGATGCAAGGTGAGTAGATTATATCTACGGGGGAAAGTCGGGTGGATGGCGTATAGCACCCCCGCAGTCCGTAGATAGCTTATTATATAGTATTGTGATATTAGGTGTATTTTGGATATGTAGGGTTAGAAGTGACTAGTGTAGTTCATAGTCGCGAACCCTAGGATAGAATTACACCTATACCTATACCCTTGCTTTTCACATGTACTTACACTGTGATTGATGATATGTGATGACTTTGGAGATGAGTTGATGATGTGGGCTTGGTGCCCGGAGATCGGTATTTTGATACGATTCATATGTGGGATATGACTTGTGATTCTTGCGGGCTTGGGATGTGTGTTTACCCCCGCATGCATACTTTACCGATGTTACCGTTTGTACTAGACATAGAGTAGTACATCCAGACTATATGATCTGATGATGGTGATATTTGTTATGTGATGAGACAGTGAGATGTTGACCCCTACCCAGCTTTTGGGAATGCCGTACGATGATTTACCGTACGAGCTGATATTGATGATAGATCCGCACTCATAGCTAGAGGATATCTTACGATATGACATTGAGGCGGGATCACCGACTATATATCTACATATATACTTAGACTCAGTTTTAGGTGGTTTCCACACCTACCCCTCCTGATTGACAGGATACTTTGATGTAGTTGCATAGTTGATACTTCACTGTGCTGTTGATTACTAGATTTCCGCATATTCATACTATTCGCATTGCTGGCATATGTTCATTACCATGTTATTATCATGCTGTTAGGACACCAGCACCATTATCGATGATGCGTATGTTTCACGTACACTATTTGCCGGCTCACACACTTCATCATCGATAATTGCCATGTCACTACACAGTAGTACTATTACATTCGTGATATGATGCTTCCCTTGACATATGCGCATTCCTATTCCATGTTGCATGATTTCCGATATGATTACTCTCTTTACATATCGCCTATATCATGGATTGATTGCATAGTACATCGCATTGGATTTACTGCTGGATGTTGGATTTTCATGTGATTTCTGGTTTTTGAGGACCGTGGGGTTATTTAAGAAAAGAGGCACTTTATGAAAACCCGGTACCTCGTGATATGATATTTCGGTGCGTCCACCACGCGTTTTCTCGGTGCTGAGACGTGTGCTTGAAACCCGATTCGAGGAGGTGATGTACCGTTTGCGGGTTCGTGGTGGGCCCGGTATGGTTCCCCTCGGCGAGATGATCGATGGGTTATGCCGATTGAGCCTGGAGGCGGGCGAGTACCTACCGGTGATTTTACCTGAGCTCGGCGGATATCCGGGGGATACCGCCTGGAGCCGAGAGATGGGCATACTGCCGGGGCCGACGGGCCGATATCCGCAGACGGAGCCCAGAGATGGACATGGGTTGACTCATACTGCCGGGGCCGAGGGCCGATATCCGCAGACGGAGCCCCATACGGATGAGGATTTACGTGTCGGTGTTTGGCACGGGTTTCATGATGAGTTTTCCATGATTTTGGTTATATCCTCACATTGCATACATGATGCTTACTGTCAGTGGGTGACAGGTGGACGGGTTCCACATATATACAGACCTGGTTCATATACAGACTGGATTTACACTTATCTTACACCAATATTAGTGGTATGGGACGCTAATATATGTGTATTGATATTATTGATATTCCTTCATTGATACTTCATGCAGACATACTTTACACTGATGACATGTTGTTACCTGAGTACCTGGCACTATATACATGATTAGATGTTACCTTGCCACCGTATTACACTCAGATGTACTCTTGTGGATATATTACTGATTGTTGACTTAGGATTATGTCTTGCATTCGATTTATCCTTGTAGATGTTTCTATTCACGAGTTGGCAACTCACCCCCGTTGTGCCACAGTTCTTGCAGGTTTTGCCGTACAGGTTCTATTGCGGCATTTCTGGCACACTACCTTCTTGCGGGTGATTTGCTATTGGTAGGTGGATTCCTTTGTATCAAGAATCCCCAGTTTGTATTTATTTTATTCATTGTATCTAGAAATTGTCCATCAACCAAAATTTGTATATTCTTTCAGACTCAGAGACAGTGTTGTATTATTCGACCTTAGAGTCGCGCTTAGTAGTATTGCGGTTTTTCTTGCTACTTTTGAGCTTTCTTTTGGTTTTGATCCTCGCCACTTGGCGTTGTATATTATCATATCTTTGCGTGGTTGTGACCGTCGATTGACGAAGAGCTAGCTCCCGCTTGGGGATGCCTTTATCATGTTATATCTTGTTATTATCGTTTTACCCCATTCGGGGCCAGTTTTACAAAGGAAACTCTGCCGAAATTTCTAGAAAAGACTGTACCGTTTTTAAAATGCACATTCGGCTTAGTTATTTAAAAACCTTGATTTCAAACCTGTATTTCTTCACTTCTTTAAACCGGTTTTCTTTACTTATTCTTCAAAATGGTTTTAGATTTCTGGGGTTTTGGCTTACTTGGATCAGATGGAGTCCTATAGGCTTCATATGGTTCAAGTGCCAGTCACGTGCTCTTTCGGGGCGTGACAGACGAATCCCCTCCTATCGCTCATTGCCTCCATGTAAATCGGGACTGTACCAAAAAACCACCTGTTTGCACAACTCAGTAGAGCCGTGGTAGGGTGGAAATCAAAGCACAGTTGGAGACACACAAGACTCTATGACGATCTCGGGTCAACAGACTAAGCTGTACCAGTGTCACCAGAGAACTACCATCTGACGTGAGGTATAATACCATCTGGGAGTTCTCGGCTAGTCCGTTCAGTGTACCCAGTCTCCACTGAGCACCCGCATACCATTTCTGATGTCAAACACCAATGGATATGGGATCATCCATCGCCCATCGCATGGGTCGAGAAGATATACGCTAGTCTACTCTAGAATATCGATGCCCCGTCTCGATATTCCCTCGACTAGGAACATTTCAAGGATGTACTCATAGACTATCCAGGCCCCACTAGTATGATCTGCATCACAGTCCTGGAAGTCGAGTACACATCCTAAGGGCTTTATCAACATGTAACAGAGAGACGGAAAGTATACATGTTAAGATAAAGAGCAACGAGATAGCGTACTATCATGTCGAGCAAGAAAGTCCTACCTATATATGTCCCAGCATCCACTACAATATACATCCAATGTACAGTAATGGCCTCTAGGGCATACATATAACTAACAGCCATAATAGGAAATCCCTGGCCAGGGTTGCAGTGATATACTGGTAAGAGTTATCAGTAGTTTCACGAATGTTATGGACCTTACGTCGGCATGACTTATCGAGCTATTGTGGGTCTGACGTTTACCACCCCTAGGCGAGATATGCGACATATCAGACGAACAGACCGGACTGTACGGTAAGTGTTGCTGGTTGGATTCACAGGAGTGTGAGCGGACTTGCTCGTGGATCTTCTGATCGCTCAATACCCGGGTGGCCGTTACGTTTAGCAGACCGCTTGCGGCTTGTGGGTGTTTGATATGATCATCACCTGCTGCCGGCGTATTGACGAGTCTTTAGAGTCCTACACAGAGGTTTCCTGGCTCAAGCGAAACGAAATAGGAGCACATATGAGATATGTGCGGGACCGAGAATAATACCAGTATGTGATACTGTATTCTATTCTCGCGATTTGTAACATTGATCGGTTATATGCGTTATATCCGGGTTATCGGATCAAGTGTTGATTCGATAAGTTGTTACTATTGATATTAGTCGGTTATATGCGATATGACCGGGTTGTTAAATCAAGTGTTGATTTAATGATTTAATGTATAATTATATATTTGATATATCACTTTACATTAACTAATATAGGTTCATTTAAAAGGATTTTCTCACTTGATGTGCACATTATATATGTGATATATTTTTATGTGCACTTGATTGTATCATGTTTGATGATACATGCTAACTTGAGTTTGTGTAAAGATTAAACCATGGTTGTGTAATGGTTAGGGTTTTCATTTTCTTACTTATTTATTTATTTATTTTGGAGAAGATAAAAGAGAAAATGGTGGCTTTCTTTGTTTGTTGTTGAAGCTTCATGAAGCTTTGACTAAGTGACCATTTTGTCTCATGCTTAACCCTAAACCATTAAAACTAACCATGGTCTATTCTCTACACCTAACCAAGGTTAGGATATGATAAGTATTCATATTATTTTTCTTTTTAAACAATATACTTATCATATTCTATCATCTTCTTCTTCTTTAAGAAGAAAGCTTGCCACCATTAATGGCATCTTGAGAAAAAGAGTGAGAAATCCAATTCTAAAGTGAACCCACTTCCTATTTCTTCATCCTTTATCTCTTGCCAAGTAGTATAGGGTGTTTTCTTCACAAGTTTCATGACTTGGTGAAGTGGGAGCTTGATCCTGTGATGCCTCGATGTAGATCATCTTCGGCATCGTAGTCGATGACCTAGCCCGCCCATTTCTCCGATGAAGCCGACACTAGAGTCTAAGATCCGATTTGTTCAGCGGAGGAACGTCTACGTGGAGCTAAGGAAGTGGAGAACCGGATCTACAAAGGTTGTAGCTTCTTTCATTTAAGTTAAAGTTGTTTACTTGCATCGCATTACCTATAAATCTAGTTAACGATCCGTATTAGGGTTTGTAGGCACATGTAAAATTTTGAATTAGCCATGTTTGATCACTTGTGAGACCTCATTAGTGTGCCTAGGAACCCTACATTTCTCATCCCAGGTCGGGATATGGTTTGTCCTACAGCCATCAGTACGTCGTACTGGAGATAGTATACATGTGCTCGTTAGGTTACGGGTACACTGGACAGGACTCGCCGGGAACTGCTGATGGTTATTATACTTGTCGTCAGGTAGCAGTTCCCAGGTGACATGAGTACAGATTATTCTGTCGACTTGACACTGCTACTTCGCCTCGAGTGTGTTCCCACTGTACTTTAATCACTGCCCTACCACGGCTCAAAGGAGTCATGCAAACATGTAGTAGTTGGGTGCATTCCCGAAGCACTTGGAGGCAGTGGCGGTTAGACAGGATTCGTCTCTCCCGGTATTAGGGGTTGATATCGCGCTGTGTTGGAGAGCCATTACACAAAGGTCTATGGCCACGGCAAGTGAGATTTACTGGTAGGTGTTCCAGTAGTTTCTCAGGGTATTCTGGGCTACACTCCAACACAACTTATACCGCTATTAGGGGTCTGACGTTCACCATCCACCTAGGCACGATATGCGATACTCTTAGACGAACATACCGGACTGTACGGAGATTGTCACATACAGGCTCAGTAGGAATTCGGATGAGTTACCTCATCGGCCTTCTTATCGACATCTACCCGGTGACTATTACGTACAGCTAGTACCGCTTGCGGCCTGTGGTTAAACCCACTGCCAGAGTAGTGTCGAGTCTTTAGAGTCCCACACAGAGAGTTTCACTGCACCGGGAAAAAGGTGTAGAGGCCGTATGGTTTTACGGCAGGGCCGCGATCACTTATGTACACTTGTGCACGTACTGTGATCGGGCAGATAATACTAGTGGGCTTTGGTTTAAGCCAGATTCTAGTTTATACTGATGGATTTATTTAGTCTCAGTTTATCCGTGTTTTTCGTAAATACGTATGGTTGGAGCAGTCTCGTAATTTGTCGGGAAGCTTCTAGAAGAAGATGACTCATTAGGGTTTATTTCTTTTTGGATTAAACACAAATGAGGTAACGGAGATGAGGTGTAGGTTTTCATTAAATGAACCATGACTCATGAGGTGATTCGTCATTTGAATTGAATGATGCTTACAAGATATTTCTAGATATTTATCAAGAGATATTTGTATGCTTCATGATATTCTATCATGAGGATTTTATCATATGATGATCACAAACACTTTTTCTCTCTTCAAGTCTTCATCTTCTTCCCAAAACCCTAATAGCTCTCATGTGTTGAGAATCCTGGGGTTTAAAGAGACTAATTACTCCATCTAAATACTCTACACCCTCTAGGACTTCTAGATTAGCAAACTAGAAGCCGTAGTTATCTCATATTCCAGATAGGAGCTCGGACTATAGACTCTCGGTGGACCATCTTTGACTCGAGGAGGTCGTCGAGGTGGCCACGATCCGTAGAGCCGACCACAGGTGGAGGACAGCGATGAAGACCCGAAGGACTTGTATCATGAGGTATAACTTCGAATCCAAGTAGTTAAACCTTATACGTTTGATAGTAATGGTTTAGACACGATCCGTGTGCTCAAGTCCGTGTTACGAAGCTTTGATAATTGTTTTTCTTATATTCCGCCTCCCCGCGAACACGTGGGGTGCGTGACATGGACTTACAGTGGTATCAGAGACTACTAAACCCTTACTAGATTGTTAGCAACTTATTAGAATTTCGATAGTCGGAAAACACGAAAACAAAACCCCGACTTCTCTTCAGTTTTTGTCGATTTTGAACTTGTCGAAAAATTATTTCAGTAGCATGAAAATTCACAGCACGGAATTATAAGAATATTGGAGAAACACGAGACCCTAACTCGGTTAGATGACCGCGGAAGCGCGGCGAATCGGTGCAATTCGCCGCGGATCCGCGACCGAGTCGACTCCGAGTTGGCTCATTTTTCCACAGTATGTCTTATTTTTGGGTGTTCTGTTTTCTTGTATATTTGGTTTCTACCCAGGTATTTTGAGTGTTGGTTTGCATTTAGGGTAGACACGAAAAATAGTTTTCGATCGAAATTCTAAGTTATTTGCTAATCTGTAACATTTTAGAAAATATAAAATATTATTTTTGGAATTTAATATTAAAATAATATATTTCCCGAAAACTGCCCGATTTGCGAAATTGGGGTTTTCGAAAAATGTTATAAATATATAATAATAATTGTGAAATAATTGGAAATTAAAATGATTTATTCATTTAAAAATATATTTAAAGGATTTGGCATTTTTAATTTTATTATATGCAGTTTTGATAAAAACCCGATTAGTGCACTGCTAATTGCGATTAAGCCAAATCCGTGTTTCTACAGTTATCCATGGCTAGTGCACTATGACATGTTACATGTTGTTTCATTTCATTTGTGTTATGATTTTATTGTGGTGGGAAAAGAAAAAGGAAAGAAAAAGGTGTTATGATGAGTTGGAGAGAGAGAGGGGACATAATGATGACTTGGAGAGAGAGAGTGTGTGTGTGAAAATATGTGAAAGCGGGGGGGGGGGGCACTGCCATATACATTTCCCCCATCATTTCCTCCTCCTTCTTCATCTTCCTCCAACCTCACTTCCCTCCACTTAAACCCCTAGATCCATCTCCAAATAATCCCCAAAACTTATTACTCCCTTCACAAAAATTAATCCCCATCTCTTCCTCTACACATTGGACCAAGCAAAGTGGGATCTTGACAACTTTAGGACTTCTAGGGTTTTACTTGGGTGTAACCATGAGGTATAATTTCTTCCTTTAGTTTAGTTCTAGTTTCCTTGCATTCTTGTGTAGTTTAGAGGGTGTTTTGGTGTGGAATTGTGATCTTGGAAAATCCTAGTAAGGGTTTGAGTGAAATTGTGGATTGGTGATGTTTGAGTGACTGTGGAGAGGATGTTTAAGAGATGGAATTGAATGGGAAACCAAAATACGGATTTAGGATTTGAGTTCATGTCGGTTTTATGGGAATAAAGGGTGTGCAGGGAAATCTGGAGCAACCCGGTGAATTTTTGAGCGTAGCAAACAATACCAGGGACCTAGATACACCACCAGGGGACCACCATGACAAGACGAAGCCCATAGGAGCATAGGGGGCTGAGGAGGCCGAATTTAAGGCCTATGTGGCCGGCCACTTGGTTGGCTGGCGTGTCGGGGTTGGTCCAGTAGCTCAAATACACAATATACATCACCCTAGACTTGTTTTCTTGGCTTTATTTGACCTGAGTCAAAATCTGGGAGCTTTTTAGTGTGATTTTGGCTATGTTTTCCGTATTTTGAAATGCTAATTCTTGTTATTTGGATTTGTATTTGGTTGTGGGATGTTCATACATCAACAACAAGGGTTGTTTGGTTGATTTAGTACGCGTATGCTATAGGTTCTAACCTACGAGCAAGGCGCATGCCGTATTGGATTTTAGAACTTGATTTTAATAGCGTTGCGATATGTGTTGTTATTGTAGGTACCTTCACGTGGATTCCAAGGCGACGGAGCGTGGCGTCAACGACTTCGACAAGCGAAGACTACGGTGAGTAGATCTATATCTACCGGGAAAATCGGGTGGATGGCGTATAGCACCCCCGCAAAGTTTTTATGGAAACTTATTTAAAGAATATGGTTAAGGAAACCTAGATTTGGAAACTAGGGTTAGAGTTAAATGATAGTTAGTGAAACCATATTAGAAACTAAGGATAGTTAGAAGTGATATAATACGGCTAATATGTGATGACAGAATTTGAGGATGACGTTTAACGATATTGCCGTTTAGGTACTATAGGACTAGATAGTCGACGTAGATGTGTCATCCGAATCATAATTATTTCTAAACTGAAGAATCATATGCATCTTTTAAACAGATACCTTGAGGGACGTTACGGATTTTCAAATGATATCTTTTCCTTAAAAACACCGTAACCCCTATTTTCAAAACTACGATTCGCTTCTTTTAAAATCTGCTTGTATGGTTTGGGTATGTATGTTAGATTAGATACTTATACTTATAGTAGAGGTAGAATGTATATGTAAACTCGACTTGATGTGAGATATAATTGTGATGAAAGAATATAAGACAGATATGATGATATGATGATATGTTGGTATACGGATGCGAGTCGATTAAGATGATTTATACCCTGCCGGTCCCATGATATGAGATTATTGCGGATGTGACCTGGGACATAGGTATATAGAGAACTTTATATGTGTTGTGAATCATGAGTGTTTGCTGTACGTGACATTAGGTCCGTACCCTCCTCGTCTTATAGGTTGATAGGATCCCTGATAGCTTAATGCCGCCGTACGATGATTTTCCGTGCGTGATGAGTTTGACTTGAGGTTTGATCCATACCCTTGACTATAGAAAGCCGTACGATGGATTATACCATACGTGATGTTGTGAGGCTAGATGCCGATTGATAGATTCACCGACTCGGTCATATTAGATACGTATACCCGTCAGCATTTGCATATGATTTACCTTATGCTGCATTCATGTTACTCGCATCGCAATACTTATACTTGTGCTAGTACACCTACACCATTATCGATGATGTGTATGCTACACTTACACAAATTTGCCGGCTCACACACTTCATCATCGATAATTGCCATGTCACTACACAGTAGGATTGCTTCATCATGATATGACTCTTCGCATAACATACTTGCATATATATCCACTTGTACACTCATACTTGTGTATATATATCTTTGTGCATTCATGCCTATATACATGCTTATTTCACATACATAGACGATGTTGCATTTGACTTTGGAGAAATTGGGAACCGCGGGATATATTTAAAAACTGGAATCATTTTAAAAGAGCGGTTTTCCCTTAATATGTCATATTACTGTTCCATATTGCATGATTTACGGAGATGCTTACATTTCTATCATATGTCGCATACATCATGCTTTATGATTTTACGCATTGAGATATGCTGTTTTCATGAGATTTCTGGATTCGAGAACCGTGGCTATTTCAAAGGAAAGTATGTACTATTTTAAAAACCCGGTTTCTCTTAATATGATATTTCAGTGCGTCCACTATGCGTTTTCTCGGTTCTGAGACGTGTGACATGTGAAACCCGATTCGAGGAGCTGGATGAGGCCGATTGCGGGTACATGGTGGACCCGGTATGGTATCCCGGGGTGAGAACGGATCGCTGTGCAGTAGACGGTGAGCTTGGCAGAGGGACTACTACTTACCGGTGATTGGTTGGATCTGATGGTTATCCGGAGGATACTGACCAGAGACGAGAGATGGATATGGGTTGACCCGTACTGCCGGGGCTGAGGGCCTATTCCGCAGACGGAACCCGTGGGCCGATCCGGACTGACGGAGCCCGATATATGAGGATTTACGTGTCGATGCTGGACACGGGTTTCATGATGTTTTCGGGTGTCGATGTTGGACACCCAGGTTCCATGATTTTTATGTGTCGCGAGGGACACCCGTTGATATACATCCTCATACTTTCATGCACACTCTTTTATGATATTTGCATGCATGACAATGGTTATATGGTTGGACGAGATCCATGTGCATACAGACATTGGTTATATTACTGGATTATATTACCATACTCATAGACTTGAGTTCATTGTTGGCACATATACAGACTCGGTCACCCTAGATATCATAGTATTACCTTTATGATATAGTTGACCCAGGAGTCGTTGTTTATTCGATTTCTACTTGTAGATGTCTTTCTACTCAGGAGTTGGCAACTCACCCTCGTTGTGCCACAGTTCTTGCAGGTTGACCGCATGGATCAGTAGCGGCTTCGCTGGCACACAGTTGCATTCGGGTGTTTTGCATTGGTAGGTGGGAAATTTGTATCGTATCCACTCTTGTATTTACATTTCATATTGTATCTAGTCAACTCCATCAAATCAAAACTAGTATTTGTATAAGTAATGAGACTTAGCAAGACTGTTAGTGCGAGACTTGAGCGATGGGTTTTATGTTCACCTTTTTGGGTTGATTTCTCGCTTTATTCTTTATCTTTTGTGGTGATCTTCGCCGTTGGGCGTCGTATACTGATATTTACTATTTTGCGTGGTTGTGATCCGCCGGTTGGAGAAGAGCTAGCTCCCGCTTGGGGATGCCTTTATATTATCTTGTATTGGTGGTTATGGATCAAAAATACAAAGGAGGTTCTGCCCAAATTTTTAAAAGACGAAACTCATTTTTTTCAAACTAGTAAAATAAACTTGCATTTTTCATGTTCCCTTTTTATGCACTTAAGAAAACTTGATTTCATTATACCTTTATTTCAAAACTTCACCTCTGTTATATTCTTTAAAAGGTTTAGATTTCTGGGTTTCAGCTTGCTTGAATTCCGTTACGCCTTTAGACGTTGCGTGATTCAAGTGCTGGTCACGAGCTAATATTTCGGGTCGTGACATAATCGGGTTTTATCTGTGATGTTTAATGTATTCATTAACTTCCGCTAATTGCTATATGTCGGTTAGTTGGGGGTTGCACATTTCTGTGATTGGTTTGTGTATATGGATTTGTTGGATCGTCGTGGATGAATAGCCGGGGATGTGAGATGAGTTATTTTTATCTTTCATTCGATGTAAATTGTAAAGTGATGTAATATTCTTTTGAGGGGCACATCCGGGTTGAGGTTGTAGCCACCGTTGTATTATTTCATTTACTGTTTATTGCTCCTAGGATAGACCCAAGGTGGGGTGCACAAACTACCGGGTACTTTGAAGTGCCAAGCGGCCTACTCACGTTGTTGAGGGAGACTAATTGACTTTGGGTATTTGGCGGGTAGTTTGCCGCACCCGTAGGGGTCTGGAGTGGGGTTGGTTATTCATCATGACCGTGTAATCTGTCTTTCGTTACAGGCTCAAACGAAACGCGGATTCCTAGTATATCCAATATGTTTATCTGTGATCTGGAATGCCTATTATTGCATCTGACGAATGTAGATATCTATATATGATATCTAGTAGGCGTTTCTTATGTTTTGCATCCGCGCTAGCCCAGCCCCCGCTCTGTCGTTAGTTAAGTAACCTAACGGGTGAATGACGGGACCCAGTGGCAAATGCTGATGGCATAAGCGAACGTTGTATTTTCGTTGTTTTCTGCAGTGATAGGATAATTGATGGGATGCATTATATTAATGCAAAGAAAACAAACCAAAGCTGAATCGTTGGAACAAATTTTAAAAACCACTCGGTTATTTTAAAAAAGTAGATTTTTAATTGCGGAGCTTAAACCACTCCTTTTAAAAGCTATCAGGTTCCTTCGATCATATCAAGTTTACTATGTTCACGGTTTCGCCAAAACCATTCGTAACCCTCCATCGTTTCATATGAATAGTCAGTAGTATTCAATCTATGTTTGTTGGCCTTAGTCAAGGCATAGTGATTGGTAGCTGCTGGGTGTTCATATGTAGCATAGATAGATACGTTGGTTTGGGACAGTCGTATTACTTTGTTAGCCTTAGTCAAGGGTATATTCGGGTGGGTTCAAATTAACCTGGAAAATGACGGGTAGAACTTGACATGTGACTTATGATTTGTTGGCCTTAGTCATGGTCATAAGAGCATGGGGCAAACGTCCACATTGGGAGTTTATAAAGAAACTGAAACTTGCTAGTGCTGCATACCATTTGGAGTTTGATAATGTTGATAGGATTCCTTCAGCATTATCACATGATGATATTTGGGTCCCGATCCTACTGTGAGTATATGCTACTCATCGGGAGATTCTTTCACATAACGATCAATGCTATAAACCAAGTAGGTGTCAAGAAAGGTGTTAGCGGGGCTACGCCCCCCAGGGAAAAGAGGTTATTTAATTAAGGAACTTCGCGAAAGCATCGTAAAACCTCCCTCGAAGTACCAACACTGGCCTGGCTGAAAGGTTAAGCAAGAATTGTACGGTGAGAATAGTCCTGACTAGTTCTTCTTTTATGGTTTCAGGAAGGATTCGAGAAACAGTGGGAGACATCCTGTTTAGATAAATTAAAAACCAATCTAAACTTGCAAGAGCATCGTGCTAAGTGTTTTCTCTCTCTCTCTCTTAATTGCAGCAACCCTGTGACCATGACTAGGTTACATCTAGATAATAAAATGACTGAATCTGACTATAATGACTGGCAAAGGTTTGTCCAGATGTCCATTGCCTATGAAAAGCTGGACCACATCATTACTACTCAAAACCCCACCGTCCCAGGTCCAGTTTCCACCGTCGCGGACATGGATATCCGTAAGACAAGGGAAAAAGAATGTACGAATTGCAAGTGTCTCGTGATAGCCTTAGTTGATGGTGTAAACCAGAGGCAGCACGAGAAGATGGACTTCGTTTCTATCTTTCTCCATAGCAAAGTTTTATATGGAGAGCAATCTCATATCGCAAGATATAAGACCTCGAACGAATTGATTCAAGCGAGGTTGGCTATCGGGTCATCTGTAGGGGACAATGTCCTTATGATGACTAGCTATATTGATGAGCTCACAGATCTGGAGACCACGTTGAGAAATGAGTCATATGCTGACTTGATTCTACAGTCCCTACCTCCTACTTACGCCCAGGGGAAGAAAGTTATACTTCCAGTTGAGGGCATCCTGAAGGAAACCAGGGTGACACCCGCTCTGCTTATTGGAGAATCATCCTCTTCTGGATCTAAGGCGGATGCCAAGGGTGAGAAGAAGAAGACTTCCACAAAGCTGATATGCGGTGTCAGTAAGGTAGAAGGACAGGGAAGGGCAAAAGTTTCGGGGTTAGCAGTAGAGAAGGAGGGTTGTTCCTGTTGTTATGGGAAAGGGCATTGGCAGAGGGATTGCAGGGCTTAGAAAGCCAGAATCCAGGATCCGAAGCATGTTGTGGCTTCGACTTCGGGTGTGTTTGTGATTGAAAACAGAATGTCAATTAACTCTACTTCCTGGGTACTAGATACCGGATCAGGATCTCATATCTGTAATTCGTTACAGGCTTTGAGAAACCGTAGAGTTATCAGGGTAGGTGATATATCTCTCAGAGTAGCGAACGGAATGAGCGTGGATGCTGAATCCATGGGGGAATATCATCTAGGACTGACAAGTAGGCAGAAATTGATTCTACATAACTGTTTGTATGTACCTAGTTTGGCTTGTAATATCATATCAATGTCCCTGCTTTCTAAAGAGAGATATGATTTTACATTTGTAAGCAATGTCGTGCACATCCGCCTAAATCAAGTTCTAATTAGGTCCGGTACATTAGAGGACGGTATATACGTATTGAATCAAGCTCAGGTTTTCAGTGTCCAGAACACACTTAAAAGAAAGTCTCCGGAAACAAATTAAGCTTTCTTGTGGTATTGTAGATTGGGTCACATCAATGAAACACGGTTGACGAAGTTACATAGAGAAGGATATTTGAATCCGTTCGAATATAAGTCTTATGCCACTTGTCAATCTTGTCTCATGGGAAAGATGACAAAGACTCCATTTACTGGACACGGAGTAAGAGCGAGTGAACTCTTAGGACTCATACACAACGATGTATGCGGTCAAATGTCTACACATGCGCAAAGTGGTTATTCCTATTTCATTACTTTTACGGATGATTTCTCTAGGTATGGACGTGTCTTCTTGATGAAGCATAAATCCGAGGCTTTTGAGAAATTCCGAGAATACAAAAATGAAGTGGAAAAACAAACAGGCAAAAGTATCAAGACACTAAGATCTGATCGAGGTGGTGAATACTTAAGTGCCGAGTTCCTGGGTTACCTAAAAGAGAATGGAATTCTCTCTCAACTTACTCCTCCAAACACGCCACAACACAATGGTGTATCGAAAAGGCGGAATCGAACCCTATTGGATATGGTTCGTTCCATGATGAGTAAGGCTGAGTTACCCAGATCCTTCTGGGGTTATGCGCTAGAATCAGCTGCATATCTTTTGAACTAGGTTCCAACCAAGACTGTGCCTACCACACCATATCAGATGTGGAGTGGGAAGAAACCCTGTCTTAAGTACTTTAAGACATGGGGGGTGTCCAGCTTTTGTAAAAAAGCAGTATGCGGACAAGCTCGAGGCACGCTCTGTACAATGTAAGTTTGTGGGATACCCAAAGAACTCCAAGGGGTATTTTTTCTATTACGCAGAGGAGCAAAAGGTATTTATTTCTCGTCATGCCCACTTCTTAGAAGCTAAATTTTTAGAAAATCAGAAGAGTGGGAGCGCAATAGAACTGGAAGAAATTCCAGAACCACAAGCTATTACTGAAAGCTTGGTAGAACCAGAAGTTTCAAAAGAAAGGGACATCCCAGTGCCAATCCGCAGAAATAATAAGCAGTATCATCCACCCGAGAGATACTACGGTTTTCTCATAGACGGGGATCGAGAGGATTGCATCATTGACAATGATGAGCCTACTAGCTTCCAGCAAGCCATTTAGAGCGGCGACTCGGTAAAACGACTGGATGCAATGCAGAGCGAGATGGAGTCCATGTACACCAACAAAGTATGGACTTTGGATATTGTTCCAGAAGGGGTAAAACCCATAGGATGCAAATTGATCTTCAGAAAGAAGATTGGTGTAGATGGAAAGGTTGAAACCTATAAGGCTAGACTTGTTGCAAAGGGTTTTCGTTAAAGACCTGGTTTGGACTATGACGAAACCTTTTCTCCAGTGGCTATGCTCAAACCCATTCGGATCCTTCTTGCCATTGCTGCCTTCCACGATTATGAGATCTGGCAGATGGACGTAAAGATGGCTTTTCTAAATGGTAATTTGGAAGAGTGCGTCTATATGGATCAACCAGAGGGTTTCATTCAGAGTGGGAGCAACAGGAAAGTGTGCAAGTTGCTTAAGTCCATTTATGGACTAAAGCAGGCATCGCGGAGTTGGAACATCTATTTTGATGATACTGTTAAAGAATTCAACTTTGTCAAAAATCCAGATGAACCATGCATTTACAGTAAGATTATAGTGAGAATTGTAGTATTTCTCGTCTTGTACGTGGATGCCATTCTCTTAATAGGAAATGATATTCCTATGCTACAGTCAGTCAAAGGATTCTTGTCACAGAAGTTCTCCATGAAGGACATGAGTGATGCCTCCTACATTCTGGGGATCCAGATCTATCGTGATAGATCTAAACGGATAGTTGGACTCTCACAGTCAAGGTACATAGACACCATACTGAAAAGATTAAGTATGGAAGATTCTAAGCGCGGTAATCTGCCGGGTTGTCACGGAATCACCCTCTCCAAAGAGATGTCTCTAAAGACTGATTTAGAAAGGGCTCGCATGTCATCTATACCCTACGCGTCAGCAGTAGGCTCTATAATGTATGCGATGTTATGTACTAGACCAGATGTAGCCTACGCATTAAGCGTTGTAAGCCGGTATCAGTAAAACCCAGGGGAGAAGTACTGGATAGCAGTAAAGAACATTCTCAAGTACCTGAGAAGGACTAAGGAGGTGTTCATGGTGTATGGCGGAAAAGACCTCCAGATCGAGGATTTTGCTGATTCCAGCTTCCAGAGTGACAAGGATGACTCCAAGTCTATGTTGGGTTAAGTCTTTACCCTCAATGGAGGGGCGGTATGTGGGAAGAGCTCTAAGCAGGACACCGTTGCTGACTCAACGATGGAAGCGGAGTACATAGCTGCTTGCGATGCCGCAAAAGAAGCTGTCTGGGTGAAGAAGTTCTTAACTGAACTTCAGGTGGTTCCTACCATTGTTGATCCAATACCGCTGTATTGCGACAACAACGGCGCTATAGCTTTAGCAAAGGAACCTAGGTCCCATCAGAAGTCCAGACATATCTTAAGGCGGTATCACCTGATCAGGGAGATCATAGATCGCCAGGAGATCGAGGTGAAGAGAGTAGATACAGAGGATAACACTGCTGATCCATTCACGAAGGCCATCCCTCAGACACAGTTCGAGCGGCTAATCGAGATGATATGTCTGCGATACGCCAGTACATGGCCCTAGTGAAAGTGGGAGATTGTTAGTATATATGCCGTAGAGGCCATTATTGTATCATACTGGCTTGTATATTACTAATGGAAGCTTGGGATATTCACAGTTGTATTGACAGTCTTGCTAAAAATGGTAGTATACTACTTGGTTTGTTTTTACTCAGATGTGTGCATATGTTTCTTTTAGAATATCGCTTATACATATTAGTAGAGCCATTAGGATCTTTGCTTGATTACCAGCGTTGTGATGGCAGTCACACTAGTGGGGGCTGGGTAGTCTATAAGCGCATCCTTACATAGGTCCCTGGTCGTTGGATTATCGAGACGGGGCATCGATACTCCGGAGTAGATTGGTGTATACGTTTCTCATCTCAGGTCGGGAGATGGTTTGTCCCACAGCCATCAGTACGTCGTACTAGAGATAGTATACAGGTGCTCGTTAGGTTATGGGTACACTGGACAGGACTCGCCGGGAACTGCTGATGGTTATTATACCTGTCGTCAGATAGCAGTTCCCAGGTGACATGAATACAGCTTAGTCCGTCGACTTGACACTGCTACTTCGCCTTGAGTGTGTTCCTGTTGGTATTCCCTTGCACCTATTCCAGGGTTTGGTAGCATCACTCATGCCACTTTAAAATTTAGAGAGGTGCAAAGCAAACAAACCATGAATCTTAACTAGAATATTTAGGGTAACAAGTTTTGTATCACATATAAAGAACAATCTATCACTAAGAGTAAAGATTACAATCTTTGTAGTCTCTCTTTGGTGACTCCTTGGACCTTTGAGAGTTTGGAATGGATCGCTAGCAACCTTCCTTGTCCACGATGATCCACCCGAAGTCCTTTTGCCCAAAGCTCCTTGCTTTACTTGATTCATGGAAGAAGTGTAGCAAACACCCTACACAAATGGGCTAGATGTGTGTAGAATGATGATGTGGTTTGTATTCTCTAATCAAAACCCTTTCTTTTTATCACCCTCACTCAAGAGAAAACTCAAGAGAGCTTGGAGGAAGAAGAAGATGATGGCAAAAGCTTTTGTCAAAAAGATAATGTTAAGCTTAAAGGAAAAATGAGAAAAGAAAGTATATATATTTTCCTTCTCTCATTACAAACCATGGTTAACTAATATCTAGATATTTTGCATATGGGTTAAAGTCCAAATGAAAAAATCAACCATGGGTCAAAGCTAAGTCAAAGTAAAGAAGTGTGTAGAAAAACCCATTAATGATTTAATTTCCATTTGCCTTTTTATCCAAATACAATATATATATATATATATATATATATATATATATATATATATATATATATATATATATATATATATATATATATATATATATATTAGTGAACCATGTGAGTCTTATATTGCCACCAATTGTGTATCATCAACCATGACACTATGCATGTATGTGTCCATGCACATCAACATGTGCATACATGCATGCATACATCTTCAACAAAGAAAAGGGTTTTAAATAAAGAATTAAACTAAAAGTCAAATGTTAAATCAACACTTGATTTAACAAACCGGTCATATCACATACGACCCGACCAATAGAAAAACGCCCGATTAACATACGGTATCACATACTCGCATTTAATCGAGTCTCTGCGCATATCTCATATGCACACCACATCGTTTCGCCTAAGCTAGGAAACTCCTGTGTGGGACTCTAAGACTTGTCAATACGCCTGCAGTAGGTGATGATCATATCAAACACCCACAAGCCGCAAGCGGTCAGCTAAACCTAACGGCCACCCGGGTATTGAGCGATCAGAAGAAAACCAACGAAGCTGTCAAAACTCCCGTCGAGCCAATCAGTAACACTACCTTACAGTCCGGTCTCTTCGTCTCATATGTCGCATATCCAGTTTAGGGGTGGTAAACGTCAGACCCCAGTAACCGATAAGTCGTGTCGATGCGAGGCTCATAACGGGTCGAGAAACTACTGATAACACTTACCAGTAGATCTCCATATCAGCCCTGACCAGGGACTTCCAGTTATAGCCAATCGAACACAACACAACATCAACCCCCAATACCGGAAGAGACGAAACCCCTCCTATCGCTCATTGCCTCCATGTGATTCGGGAATGTACCCAAAATCCACCGTTTTGCACGTTCTCGTGAACGTGGTAAGGTGGAAATCAAAGCACAGTGGGAATCACACAAGACTCTATGACGATCTTGGGTCTACAGACTAACCTGTACCAGTGTCACCAGAGAACTGCTATATGACGATAGGTATAATACCATCTAGGAGTTCTCGGTGAGTCCGTTCAGTGTACCCAGTCTCCACTGAGTACTTGTACACCATCTTTGATGTCAAACACTGATGGATATGGGATCATCCATCGCCCATCATATGGGTCAAGATGCGTATACGCTAGTCTACTCTGGTGTATCAATGCCCTGTCTCAATACACCCTCGACTAGGAACAGTTATAGGATTTACTCTTGGACTACCCTGGCCCTACTAGTATGATCTGAATCATAGTCTTAGTAGTCGAGTACATATTCTAAGGGCTTTATCAACATGTGAGAGCAAGACAATAAACTAATACAAGTCGACATATTTAGATAAAGTGAAACCAAATAGCATACTATCATATCGAGCAAGAAAGTCCTCTCTATATATATCCAAGCATCCACTATAATATAGATCATATGTACAACAATGGCCTCTAAGGCATATATACAACTAACAATCTCCCATTTGCACTATGACCAGCTGTTGTAGTATCTCATACCCAACATCTCAAAAAGTCTCTCAAATTGTATCTGGGGTATGGCCTTCATGAGTGGATCCGCAGTGTTGTCCTTCGTGTCAACTCTCCTGACCTCGATCTCGCGACGATAAACTATCTCCCGGATCAGGTGATACCACCTCAGAATATGTCTGGACTTCTGATGGGACCTGGGTTCCTTGGCCAAAACCAAAGCTCCATTGTTATCACAATACAAAGGTATTGGAATCTCAATAGATGGAACCACACCAAGTTCAGTGATGAACTTCTTCATCCAGACATCCTCTTTGGCAGCATTGTTGGAAGCGATGTATTCAGTCTCCATCGTCGAGTTTGCCACGGTTTCTTGCTGTCACGCCCCGCTTCCCAGTGTACGGTGAAGTGGACGCGACGAGGTCCGCTACGTATATACTTAGAAGTACATACGCTAAGCGTATCTAAGCAATATAAAAGTAAATCACAAGAGACAAGAGATATAGAAATAACAGCAACTTTATTAATAACATTCTTTTGTACAATGCATGAAAAGTAAATACAACTGAAATGAAAAGCGATGCCTAAATAGTGGCATAACAGGAAATGAAAATACTGAATAGAACAAGGTACAATATCTAGAGCTCGGGATTTTCGTGAAACTGCTCCAAGTCTTCACCGGTAGGCTCGATCACTGCTGGGTCCAAAACACCTGATGACATTCAAAGAAGAAAGAAATAGAATGTCGTCAGCGAACAGGTCGCTCGGTAAGTCCCAAAGATAAAGAAGGTTTTGAAAAGACAGAATAAGAGTTATCTTCTAGAGTTGTATATTATTTGAGATAATGTTATATTAACGCTGTTGTTTGTAGCTTGGTATAGAAGAATGCCAGTGTATACGAGAGGGGTCTCTATATGCTAGAGACCAGGGCAAACGGAATATAGAGTACAAGGCTCCATTATACAACCCGGAACAACGACAATTGGATTCATGTTAGGTGTCTTAAGTCTGACCGTCTCGTGCCACTTTTAACACCTTCCGTACTAATTTACCCCTTAAACCCCGTAGTGTTTTGATAGTATTGTTGTATTGTATTGTGTAAGTTGGATGACTGACTAAAACCATGATATCAGTAAACATGTTGTAACTGCATAATCAGGTAAATGGAATATCGGGATAATGGATGTATATCCATGGTTTGATTCAGTCAAGTTGTATAGATTGTTAACTGGATTCTAGGATTCATGTGTTCATATTGAGTTGGAATATTAAAGAATATAGATTGACTTGAATTATATTCAAGTCAGAAATAATCAGACTCAAACCCGAGTCAGACTAAAAGAAATGTAATTTGAAGTTTTATAATTGTTAGGGTCCTTATTGTAAATTATAAAACTTGAGGGGGGTTTATGTAAAAAGTACTTTTGTATAGTTTTCAAGATACACCTCAAGTATTTATTATTCCTCTTTATAGTTATAATGAGTGTAAATTTTATTTGTTTATTTCTAGTGAGAATATCCTAATTACATAAATAAAAGTATTAATTTTGTAATATTGATTTAATTGAAATTCATGGTATTTTAATGTAACTTTTAATCTTGTAATTTTTAGGAAAAGGTGAAAACTTTATCTTATAAAAATATAGGTGTTTAAATGTTAAATATACATATGTTTATACAAAAATAATTTTTAATAAATATTTTATTTTCCAAAAATCTCATTTTTCTTAAATGTCGTATTTTAAACCTTTCGAGACCGAATGCTCCTTGCAGAGGTCTGAATCTCGCACTACTAAGCCCGAGGGTGCACGATGAACCGTACAATCCCTAACGGGTTCCCCAAATGTGGGTTGTAGTGGCGCTTTGCAAAGATTTTATAAATACTAATCATTTAGAAAACGATTTTATAAAGATAAGGTATTTATTTGCAAAAGGGTGTAAATTTCCGTATTTTAGATTCAAGGGTTTCCTAAGCCAACTAGCCTATTTCTAATTGGTCTAAATGATAAGTCATTAGAAGCCTCAAATCGCCTCTTCACCGCCAATTGCGGCCAGGTAAGTGCCAGGTGAGTGGGAGGCTCTCCACTACAAGTAGTGTCCCTAATTAAGTAACCATTCGCCTTAGACACACTTGCCTAGACACCACAAAGTCAAGTTTAGATAAACGATCGATGTCCATGACATATCGTATTTTCCTTTTAAAAGATATTGTTTTAAAATTGTTTAAAACTTAGAACTTTTAGAAAGGTTTAATAAAGAAAATGGTATTTTAGTGTAAATCTTGTTTTATCGTATTCTAAGTTTTCAAGGTAGTGTGTTATGATTTCATATGAGTGTGTGTGGAGGTAGGTCATTACCTCGTGATCTATTTTAAGGTATAGTAAAGTTTAGGGGTTAAATGTGATAAACCAAACATTGTGGTATTTAAGTGCGAAAATACGGTATTTTGCAAAAGTTATCATTTCATGCGAGAAACTTTATCCAAATTGATTTTTTTAGGTGATTAGTAGTCAACATGAATATGTTTAAGCATTATGGAATTAGTGACAAGTGAGTTTTGATAGAAAAACTGAATCGGAAATCGGTTTGTTCCAATTTCCGTCGGGTTTGAAAAATCGTATTTTAATGGAAGAAAGAAAGGTAGTAAAAGAGGGACTTACGGGTTTGGACAAGCTAGAGAGTGCTAGGAAGGTGGTGGGTTTGTCGGTGCGTCGAAACGTCGTAAAGAGTCCCAGTACGATCGCCGGAATTCGCCGTCGATTTCGGCAGCGCTTCGCCTTTCTCTCGTTTTCTAATGTACCTGTAGGGTTCCTAGGCACGCTAATGAAGACTCACAAGGCATCAACCATGCCAATTTCAAATTTTATGAGTGCCGTGAAACCCTAATACGGATCGTCAACTAGAATTTTAGGCGAAACAGGAAACTAGTTAACGACTTAACTAAAAGTGAGAAGCTACAACCTTTGTAGATCCGGTTCTCCACTTCCCTAGCTCCACGTAGACGTCCTCCCGCTGTCCAAGTCGGATCTCGGACTCTGGCATCGGCTTCATCGGAGAAATGAGCGGACTAGTCGTCGGGTACTATGCCGAAGATGATCTACGTCGAGGTTACACAAGATCAAGCTCCAACTTCACCAAGTTGTGAAACTTGTGAAGAAAACACCCTATACTACTTGGCAAGAGGTAGAGGGTGAAGAAATAGGAGGTGGGTTCACTTTAGAATTGGATTTCTCACACTTTTACTCAAGAAGCCATTGATGGTGGCTAGTTTTCTTTCTGAAGATGAAGAAGAAGAAGAAGAAGAAGATAGAATATGATAAGTATATCTTTTAATAGAACTAAAAATGAATACTTATCATCTTCTAACTATGGTTATGTGTAGAGATTAGACCATAGTTATTTGGAATGGTTAGGGTTAAGCATGAAGACAAAATGGTCACATTGGTCAAACCTTCATGAAGCTTCAACAAGCTTCATGATAAAATGAAACCATTTTGTTTTCTTTTATTTATTTGTCAAAAGAAATGGATAAATAAATAAGTGTAGAAAACAAAACCCTAACCATTATCATAAACATGGTATAAGTCTTAACACAAAGCCAAATTACATGCATCATCAAACATGATACAATCTAGTGCACAAAAGTATATCATATATACAACTTGTGAACTATAAGTGAGAAAATCCTTTTAAAGTGAAACAATACTAGTTAATGCAAAGTAATATATCAAATATATAATTATACATTAAATCATTAAATCAACACTTGATTCAATGATCCGGTCATGTCGCACATAACCGACTAGTATCCAATGTATCGACTTATCGAATCAATCTTCGATTCGATAACTAGGTTATATCGCATATAACCAATCGAAACATTCATCGTGAGAATGAAATACGGTATCACATACACGCATTATTCTCGATCCCGCACATATCTCATATGCGCTCCTATTTCGTTTCGCTTGAGCCAGGAAACCTCTGTGTAGGACTCTAAAGACTCGTCAATACGCCGGCAGCAGATGATGATCATATCAATCACCCACAAGCCGCAAGCGGGCTGCTAAACGTAACGGCCACCCGGGTATTGAGCGATCAGAAGATCGACGAGTAAGCCCGCTCACACTCCTGTGAATCCAAGTCGTAACACTTACCGTACAGTCCGGTCTGTTCGTCTGATATGTCGCATATCAAGTCTAGGGGTGGTAAACGTCAGACCCCAATAACCGATAAGTCGTGCCGATGTGAGGCTCATAACGGGTTGAGAAACTACTGGTAACACTTAGCAGCAAATCTCTAATCAGCCCTGGCCAGGGACTTCCCTGTTACGGCCAATCGAGCACAGCGCAACATCAACCCCCAATACCGGGAGAGACGAAAACCCCTCCTATCGCTCATTGCCTCCATGTGACTCGGGACTGTACCCAAAAACCACCGTTTTGCATGCCCTCATGGACGTGGTAAGGTGGAGATCAAAGCACAGTGGGAATCACACAAGACTCTATAACGATCTCGGGTCTACAGACTAACCTGCACAAGTGTCACCTGAGAACTGCCATCTGACGTGAGGTATAATACCATCTGGGAGTTCTCGGCGAGTCCGTCCAGTGTACCCAGTCTCCACTGAGCACCCGTATACCATCTCTGATGTCAAACACCAATGGATATGGGATCATCCATCGCCCATCTCATGGGTCGAGAAGCGTATACGCTAGTCTACACTGGTATATCGATGCCCCGTCTCGATACACCCACGACTAGGGACCTTGAAGGATGTACTTATGGACTACCATGTCCCCACTAGTATGATCTGCATCATAGTCCAGGCAGTCAAGTACACATCCTAAGGGCTTTACCAACATGTAACTATAAGACAGTTTAAAGAGACTAGTATACATGTTAAGATAAAGAGTAACCAGATAGCATACTATCATATCGAGCAAGAAAGTCATCTCTATATATGTCCAAGCATCCAATATAATATACATCATCTGTACAATACTGGCCTCTAGGTCATACATACAACTAACAATCTCCCACTTGCACTAGGGCCAGCTGCTGTAGTATCGCATACCGAGCATCCCGAAGAGTCTCTCAAACTGTATCTGGGGTATGGCCTTCGTGAGTGGATCCGCCGTGTTGTTCTTTGTGTCAACCCTCCTGACCTCGATCTCCCGGCGATCAACTATCTCCCGGATCAGGTGATACCGCCTCAAAATATGCCTGGATTGCTGATGGGACCTGGGTTCCTTGGCCAAAGCCACCGCTCCATTGTTATCGCAATACAAAGGTATTGGATGCTCAATGGATGGAACCACTCTAAGTTCAGTAATGAACTTCTTGATCCAGACAGCCTCTTTGGAAGCATCGTTGGCAGCGATGTATTCAGCAGCCTCCATCGTCGAGTCTGCCACGGTTTCCTGCTTGGAACTCTTCCAGCTAACCGCCCCTCCATAAAGGGTAAAGACAAATCCCGACTGCGACTTAGAGTCGTCCTTATCACTCTGGAAGCTCGAATCGGTAAAGGACTCCACTTGGAGTTCTCCGTTACCATACACCAAGAGCATCTCTTTAGTCCTTCGCAAGTACTTGAGAATGCTCTTCACAGCTGTCCAGTGACTCTCTCCAGGATCAGCTTGATACCTGCTCACTACACTTAGTGAGTATGCAACATCAGGTCTGGTACATAGCATCGCGTACATGATAGAGCCTACAGCCGAAGCATTGGGTATCCCTTGCATGCGAGCTCTCTCCAAATCAGTCTTGGGAGACATCTCTTTGGAGAGAGTGACTCCAGAGATCGTGGGCAAGTTCCCACGCTTGGATTCTTCCATACTAAACCTCTTTAGTATGGTGTCAATGTACCTGGATTGGGACAATCCCAATATCCGTTTGGATCTATCTCTATAGATCCTTATTCCCAATATGCAGGAGGCATCACCAAGATCTTTCATCGAGAATCTTTGTGATAAGAAGAGCTTGACCGATTGCAGCATAGGAATGTCATTTCCTATCAAGAGTATGTCGTCCACGTACAATACGAGGAAGACAACCTTGCTCTCTGCTACCTTCTTGTAGATACAAGGTTCATCTGGATTTTTGACGAAATCAAACTCTTTGATAACGACGTCAGAGCAGATGTTCCGACTCCGCGATGCTTGCTTTAATCCATAAATGGATTTAAGCAGCTTGCGCACCTTCCCGCTGCTCCCACTGTCTACGAAGCCCTCTGGCTGAGTCATGTACACGCACTCTTCTAAATCACCGTTTAGAAAGGCGGTCTTAACATCCATTTGCCAGATTTCGTAATCATGATATGCAGCGATGGCAAGCATGATCCGGATGGATTTAAGCATAGCCACTGGAGAAAAGGTTTCGTCATAATCCACACCTGGTCTTTGACGAAAACCCTTTGCAACAAGTCTAGCTTTGAAAGTCTCCACTTTCCCATCTACACCAAGTTTTTTCTTGAAGATCCACTTGATCCCAATGGGTTTTACCCCTTCAGGAGCAACATCCAAAGTCCATACTTTGTTGGTGTACATGGATTCCATCTCGGACCGCATAGCATCCAGCCATTTCACTGAGTCCCTACTCGTGATGGCCTGCTCGAAGCTAGTTGGGTCATCATCCTCCATGATGCAATCCTCGCTCCCACCATCCATGAGAAAACCGTAGTATCTCTCAGGTGGGTGAGGAACCTTACTAGATCGGCGGAGTGGCTGGGGTTCATTGGGAACTATGGAATCCTTTGGTTCTACCAGATCTTCTGTTGTAGCTTTTGTAGCTGGAATCTCTTCCAGTTCTACCTCATGACCACTAATCTCTTTTTCAAGAAATTCCTTTTCTAAAAAGGTGGCATGCCGAGAAACAAAAACTCTTTGTTCCTCAGGGTGGTAGAAGATATACCGTTGTGAATTCTTGGGATATCCTACAAATTTGCATAGAACAGATCGTGCCTCGAGTTTGTCCGGATTTTGTCGTTTGACATAGGCTGGACAACCCCATATCTTAACATAGTTAAGACATGGTCTCTTTCCTTTCCATATCTCATATGGAGTGGTAGGCACAGATTTGGTGGGGACCATATTCAATAGATGTATGGCTGTTTCAAGCGCATACCCCCAGAAGGAAATAGGCAACTCAGCTGTGCTCATCATGGAGCGCACCATATCTAATAGGGTGCGGTTCCTCCGTTCTGATACACCGTTGTGCTGTGGTGTATATGGAGGAGTCAGCTGAGAGAGAATCCCATTCTCTTTTAGGAAGTCCAGGAATTCATTGCTTAAGTATTCACCTCCTCGATCAGATCGAAGGATTTTAATACTTTTTCCGGTTTAGTTTTCGACTTCTTGTTTATATTCTCTAAATTTCTCAAAAGCTTCAGACTTGTGTCTTATCAAGTACACATGTCCGTATCTTGAGAGATCGTCAGTGAATGTAATGAAGTACGAAGAACCATCCCTGGCATGTGTAGACATGGGACCGCATACATCACTATGTATCAGTCCCAAGAGTTCGGTAACTCTTTCTCCGTGTCCCGTAAACGGAGTTTTGGTCATCTTGCCTTTGAGACATGACTGGCAAGTGTCATAAGATGAAAATTCGAATGGTTTCAAATATCCATCCTTATGAAACTTAGCCAGTCGTGTCGCATTGATGTGACCCGGTCTACAATGCCACAAGAAGGATTCGTTCAGTTCTGAACTCTTCCTCTTGTGTGTGTTTGTTATGCTTAGAACTGTTGATTGATTTAGAACATAAATGCCATTGCACAACGTGCCTGATCCAACCAACTTTTGGTTACGGAAAATGTTCATAACATTGTCCTGTAATACAAAATTATATCCCTCTTTACTCAATAAAGAAACCGATATAATGTTGCATATCAGGTTCGACATGTAATAGCATTCGTTCAGAACCAATGTATTACCAGTTGGTAATACAAGGTGATATTCCCCGACAGTCTTAGCTGCAACAATTGCACCATTTCCAACTCTAATGTCTTTATCACCTTCTCCAAGTTCTCTACCTTTCCTGAGCCCATGTAACTGATTACATATATGGGATCTTGACCCGGTATCTAATACCCAGGACGTGGAGCAAATGGAGAAACAGTTCTCTGTAACGAACACACCCGAAGAAAATGCATCATCATGTACTTTCTTCATTCGGGTGGCATGGGAATCCTGGTATTCCCCTATGTCCTGTTCATTCCTATAACTCTTATAAGAAAGAACGGAACCAACGTTCCCCAGCACAGCATAACATGCGGGTTCGGTCAATACATCCATATTATTATCTTTATTAGGGCATGACATGGTCGCTACCTAGAGAGAGAGAGAAGAAAACACTTTAGCGTATGCTCGTGCAAGATCAGATTGGTTATTATCTTATCTAATCAGGATGGCTCCCACTGGTTTTTATCAAATCTTCCTTCAAACCCTAAAAGGAAACACTAGCCGGGATTAATTACACCCTACAACTTCGTCGATCTTTCAGCCAGGCCAGTGTCGGTACTTTGAGGGAGGTTCCCCGTGCTTTCGCACGGACCTAATTAAAGTAAACCTCATTTTCCCAGAGGCGTAACCCCGTTGACACCTTTCTAGACACCTACTTGATCGGCTAATTGTAATGTGTAAAACTCTCCCAGGAGTAACTCTTACTCGCAGTGGGTATCGGGATCCAACTATCTCATAGAAGGTATGCAATCTCATTGCAAATTTCAACACTTGAAATTCCCGATAATGCTTTTGCCCCTAGCATGCTATGACCTTGACGAAAGCCAACAAACCACAGCCCGCTAGTCAAGTTCAACCCGTACATTTCTTGACTGAATTAAACCCACCCGCACGACCCTTGACGAAAGCCAACAAAGCCGTACGACTACCCTAATCCAGTCGCATCATATGCAGTAGATAAGCAGCACATAGCTACCGCACACTACACCTTGACGAAAGCCAACAAATGTAGCACGAATACTATATGCAACTTATCTGAAATGTTGGAAGGCTACGACAGGTTTTTCTGAAAACCTATTGCGTAATGAACATGATATCGTTGTAGAATCAAATGAAGTTTTGAAATGGAGTGATTTTGAGGCTTTTCTAGTTTTGCTAAAGGGGTCACTCCCGGTGAAGGGATCGTCGGCCCTTTCCTCGTCGAATGAGGCGCGGGATATATCATATATATCACTGTGCAAAGCAGAAGTCAAAAGCAATCAAAAGCAAACCGAGTGTGTAGCATCTTCCAGTTATTGCTAAAGGAGTCACTCCCGGTGAAGGGATCTCGGTCCTTTCCTCATCGAATAAGGTGCAGGATATATCACATATACCACTATGCAAAGCAAAACTGTAGCTACCCTTTTTATTTAAAATTTGATTCTACAACATCTTTTAGGTTTCTTTTCTTTCATTAATCACATTAATGAAGTCCCATCATTTAAGTCACCTAAACATCACAGATAAATACGACGTACACTTATGCCATCCGCATTCGCCTCGATGTCCCCTCGTGCACCGTTAGGTTAGGTAACTAACGACAGAGCAGGGCAGGGCTAGTGCGGGTGCAAAACATAAGTAACGTCTATATAATATATCATATATACTATATACTGTATCCATCAGAACATATCAAATAATCACATCGCAGATATCACAGCAGAAAATAACATATGAAATATTGGATATACTAGGACGTCCGTGTTTTAATACGAGCCAGTATAAAACACGGATTCCACGGTCTTGATGAATAGCCAATCCCACACCCCTAGACCCCTACGAGAGCGGCAAGCAATCCTACCAATTCTAGGGTTAGGAGACCCGGACTCGACTCCTCGAGATGGTCTCCCACTGGACCTTAGAACCCGATTACTTGTGCTCCCCTCCTTGGGTCTATCCTAATGCGGAAAAGTAAATAATATACAAAAGGTGACAACTTCCGCAACCTGGAAGTGCCCCAAATAAAAGAATATTACATACAAGTTTTTACATGAATGAAAAAGAAAAACACTCATCTCACATAAAACCCCCCGGCTATTCAAACACGACGATCCAATATAACATATCCAGCAACACATAACAACACATGTCATCAACTTAAGTAAATATGCCCATCCCAATTGTCGTTGACATATAGCAACGAAACCGGCGATATCACATATTACACTTACAGTCGCAGAAAAGAAAGTGTAAAACTACAACAGTTGGAATCCGCAATTTGCATAGACATCGCATGCCTAACCAAATGAATTCCTTAGACATCGCATGCCTAACAATTATAAACCCCGCATTTTAGTCTCATTATCGAAAACACTTTTCAATATCAAGTGAGACTAAACTGCTAGATTTATAACATTCATTCAGCTATCTCATAACTGATTGTGAATTCCAATTATTGTATCCCATTCCGGATAAATAGAAAATATTAAACATTCCGATCGAACATTCGAACACCCAAGTTTTTCCCGAAACCGTTCAACTCATGAAATAGGTTCAAAGACATTCACTTCATGCCTCAGTACCAACGGTCCAGCCGTAGAAGGGTCAAGCCAACGCCTCACATGTGGCACGCCGTACTGCCCCAAACCCGAAGGTTCAAAGGGCAGTTCAAGACGGTCACATAATCGAGTTAAGGTTTGTTGTCTTCTAGAGGGACCATCGCGTTACTTGCACTACTCAGAACGTCCTTAAACCACAGAAAAATCCAACACTTGGAAAAAAAATTTCCGGCAGGGGAAAAGTTGGGTATTTATATCCGGTCGAACTTTTTAACATATTCGAAAATTATCCGGAAAACCACACAGACAAAATTTGATAATCCGATCGAATCATTGATTCCCAATACAACCCCGGAATACTCAACTCTTGAGTCAAATTAAAAATTCCCATAAAACTCAGCATAATAAAATAGGAGTTACTGTGCAAACAGGGAATGATGATGTCATCATCAATTCCCATAAAACTCAGCATAATAAAATAGGAGTTACTGTGCAAACAGGGAATGATGATGTCATCATCTGGCCGCGGAACCGCCGCAGAAGCCAGGCTTCTGCCGCGGTTCCTGTTAGTGTTTATGCCCTAGAAGGCCATTACTGTATCATACTAGTTTGTATATTACTTAATGGAAGCTTGGGATATTCACATGTATATAACAGTCTTGCTAAACATGGTAGTATGCTACTTGGTTTTTCTATCTTGATATGTGAGTGTACGTATTGATAGAGCTCTTAGGATCTTGCTTGACTACCAGCGTTGTGATGGCAGTCACACTAGTGGGGGCTGGGTAGTCTACAAGCACATCCTTATTCAGGTCCCTGGTCGTTGGATTATCGAGACAGAGCATCGATACTCCGGAGTAGACTAGTGTGTATGCTTCTCATCCCAGTTGGGGAGATGGTCTGTCCCACAGCCGTCAGTACGTCGTACTGGAGATAGTATACAGGTGCTCGTTGGGTGACGGGTACACCGGACAGGACTCACAGGGAACTGTTGGTTGGTTTTATACCAGTCGTCAGTGAACAGTTCCCAGGTGACATGAGTACATCGTAGTCCGCAGACTTGACACTGCTACTTCGCCTCGAGTGTGTCCCACTGTTCTTAGATTGCCACCCTACCACGGCTCAAAGGAGTCGTGCAAACAGGTAGCAGTTGGGTGCAGTCCCGAGCACTTGGAGGCAGTGGCGGTTAGACAGGATTCGTCCCTCCCGGTATTAGGAGTAGATATCGCGCTGTGTCAGAGAGCCATTACGCAAAGTCCCTGGCCAGGGCAAGCGAGATTTGCTGGTAGGTTCCAGTAGTTTCTCAGGGTGTAATGGGCTTCCCTCCGACACGACTTATACCGCTATTAGGGGACTGACGCTTGCCGCCCCCTAAGTAGGATATGCGATAGTCTTGGACGAACGGACCGGACTGTATGGAGATTGTCACATCAGACTCAGTAGGAGTTCGGATGGGTTTCCTCATCGGCCTTCTTATCGACAACTACCTGGGGACCGTTACGTACAGCTAGTGCCGCTTGCGGTCTGTGGTTAAACCCACTGCCAGCGTAGTAGTCGAGTCTCTAGAGTCCCACACAGAGAGTTTCCTATTCCAGGCGAAACGATATAGAGGCCGTATGGTTTTACGACAAGGGTTCGGATGCATACGTGCGTTTACGCGCGTACGACTTTCGGACAGTTTTTACCAGTCGGCTTTGGTTTAAGCCAGTTATTGGTATCCGGTTATTGGATTTTTACAGTCTAAAGTTTTTCCGTATTTTTGCGGATTGGAGAGGCGTTCTCGTAATTGTGCGAGAAGCTTCTAGAAGCGGTGACTAAGGAGGTTTAGGTGTCATTTGCATTAAATGAGTTTAGTGAGTAATGAGGGTGATTCATGCATATCATTAATGCATGATAAATGTTTAATGAGTCATGACAATGAATCACCATTAGATATTTGTGAAGCATGCTTATTCATTATGTTTTATTCTTTTCTTCATAAATAAGAATGCTTCATATTTATTATGATAACTTACTATTCTCATATGATAATAATTCTCACCTTCTCTCTCCTCAAGCTCTCTCTCTTCAAAAGACTAATCCTCCCCTCTCATGTGTTGAGTACAAGGGTTAGTAAGACTAAACAATCCATAACCATCACTCTATCTCAATCTATCTTCTTTGATTAGCAACCCAAGAAGGTTAGTTTCCTCAAGTTTAGAGGCTAAGCTTGGAGTTTTGCTCTCGGGTGGATCGTCTACTACTTCGAGAAGGCCGAGGAGAACAAGGAGTTCGTAAAGACGAAGGAGTTGGTTCATTAGGTATAATCCCTAAACACAGTAGTTTAGAAACACTTTGTGTTTGGTTATTTATAGTTTAGCTTCGATTCAAGCGGTTAGTCGATGTTCGTTCACTAAACAAGTTCGTTTTTGAAAATTCCGCCTCCCCACAAGTATTGGGGTGTAGTACATCGACTTACAGTGGTATCAGAGCCTCGCTAAACAATAAATAACTTAATTGCAAATTTGTACGAATTTCGAACGGAAAAACGATGCCGGAAAACCCTAAAACAGTCTAGTTCTGTCGAAATTGAAATGAAGTCCAAAAATTTTTCAGGTAAGTTCAGAGAGCTTGAAAAGACACCAGAAGAACACCCAAGAAATTTGAGCTCCTGAATCGGCAACACGGCCGCGGAACCGCGGCGGATCGCACCGATCCGCCGCGCTTCCGCCTCCGAGTTGCCGAGTCAGGAACTCAAATTTCCTGTGCTGCTTCTCTGTGTTATTTGGGATTTTCTGGGATATTTAATATTTGCTCAGGTTCCTGTTTTACAGAGCAGTTTTTGGAGCAATATTAAAGATGTTTAATCGATCGAAATTGTACAGTATTTGCATATTGGATTATATCTGTGATTGTTTAATGTGTTCGTAAACCTCCCCTAACTGCTAGTATGTCAGTTGGCAGGGGGTTGCACATTTCTGAAATGGTTTTATCTGTTTGTGCATATGAACTGTAATTGGACTGTTGTGGTGTATAGCCGGGGTTTAGCAATGGGTTATTATTTAATTCATTTGTTGTAAATGTAATTTGTTGTAATATTATTTTGCGGGGCACATCCAGGTTGCGGTTGTAGCCACCGATGTATTATTTCATTTTACTGTTTTTGCTCCTAGGACTGACCCAAGGTGGGGTACACAAACTGCCGGGTGGGTAGTTTGCCGTACCCGTAGGGGTCGAGGGTGGGGTAATGGCTATTCATCACAACTGTGTAATCTGTCTTTTCTTGCAGGCTCAAAAGAAATACAGATTGCTTGCAAATCCAATTAAGTTCATATGTGTTCTGGAATATATATCATTGCGTCAGACGAATGTAAAATATCTATATATGATAGCTATTTAGACGTCACTTATGTTTTACACCCGCGCTAGCCCAGCCCCCGCTCTGTCGTTAGTTAAGTAACCTAACGGGTAATGACGGGACCCCGTGGCGAATGCGGATGGCATAAGAGGACGTTGTATTTTCGTTGTTTTCTGCAATGATAGGTTAATGATGGGACGCATTATCTATAATGCAAAGAAAATAAACCAAAGTTTTAATCGTTGGAACAATTTAAAAGAAACCACTCGGTTAATTTTAAAAACAGATATTTTTAAATGCGGTGCTTTAACCACTCCTTTTAAAAGCTATCAGGTTCCTTCGGTTATATCAAGTTCACTACGTTCACGGTTTCGCCAAAACCATTCGTAGCCCTCCGTCATTTCATTTGGGTATTCAGTAGTATTCAAGCTATGCATTTTGGCCAAAGTCAAGGCATAGTGTTTGGTAGCTGTTGGGTTTTCATTTGTTGCATAAGATAGATGAGTTGGTTTGGGACAGTCGTATTACCATTTGACCAAAGTCAGGGGTATATACGGATGGGTTCAAATTGACAAGATAATGATGGGAAGAACTTGACATGTGACTTATGACACTTTGACCAAAGCCAAGGTCATAAGAGCATGGGGCAAAAACTTATATCGGGAATTTCTAAAGAAACTGAAATTTGCAAAGAGATGCATACCATTTGGAGTTTGATGAATGTTGGTAGCATTCCTTCAACATTATCAGACGATGATATTTGGATCCCGATCCTACTGTGAGTATATGCTACTTATCAGGATATTCGTCACTTAACGATCAATGCTATAAACCTAGTAGGTGTCCAGAAAGGTGTCAGCGGGGTTACGCCCTCAAAGAAAAGAGGTTATTTAATTAAGGAACTTCGCGAAAGCGTTGGAAAACCTCCCTCGAAGTATCGACACTGGCCTGGCTGAACGGTTAAGCAAGTATTGTACGGTGAGAATAGTCCTGGCTAATTCTTCTTTTATGGTTTGAGGAAGGATTCGAGAAACAGTGGGAGCCATCCAGTTTAGATAAACTAAAAACCACTCTAAACTTGCAAGAGCATCATGCTAAAGAGTTTTCTTCTCTCTCTCCTAATTGCAGCGACCCTGAAAATGACTGGACTTAAGTTACTTTTAGAGAAAAATATACTGACAAGGCCAAACTATAAAGATTGGCTGCGGAATGTCAAAATGGCTTTGACCTATGACAAACTGGGGTACATCCTCACCGCTACGGCACCTGCTGTCCCTGGTCCCAAATCCAGCAATGCGGATAAGGAAATCCGCAAAACCTGGGATTTAGATTGCGCGAAAGCCAAGTGCATCGTGCTTGCCTCGATGGACAATGAACATCAGAGGAGGCACGAGGATATGGACCTTGATGGCATATTTCTCCATACAAAGGAACTTTATGGAGAGCAATCTCGTATAGCAAGATACGAGACCTCTAAGAACTTGTTTCGAGCGAGGTTGGCTGTCGGGTCATCGGTAGGAGAACATGTCCTAAAGATGATCGGCTATATAGAAGAGCTCGCAGACCTTGGGACGACTTTGGATAATGAGCTCTATACAGACCTTATTCTCCAGTTCACACCTACGCCCAGTTTATCCTGAACTTCAATATTCAAAGAAAAGAAGTTGAACTTCCGGAACTCCTGAACATGTTAAGGAGTGCAGAGGGCACCTTGAAGAATTCAAGGGAAACACCCGCTATGTTTGTTGGCGGTACATCTTCTTCCGGGTCCAAGGCAAGGGCCAAAGGAAGGAAGAAGAAGGCCGCACCCAGACCTAGAGGAGGTGTTAGTAAGGTGGGTGGGAAGGGAAAGAAAAAGTTTGCAGCACCGGTAGTTGGCCAAGATGAGTGCTTCCATTGTCACAGGAAAGGGCACTGGAAGAAGGATTGCAAGGCGTGGAACGCCAAGAACCAGGAACCGAAGCAAGCTGTGGCTTCGACTTCAGGTGTGTTTGTAATTGAGAATTGTCTGTCAATCAACTCTACTTCCTGGGTATTGGATACCGGATCAGGATCTCATATTTGCAATTCATTGCAGGCACTGAGAAACCGTAGAGTGCTGAAGGAAGGTGATATGACCCTAAAGGTTGCTAACGGAGCTAGCGTGGGAGCTGCGTCCGTCGGGGATTATCACCTAGGATTGACGAGTGGACACATTTTGGTTTTACATAACTGTTATTTTGTACCAAGCTTAACGTGTAATATCATATCAGTTTCCTTGTTATCAAATAAAGGTTATGATTTCACGTTTGTAAGAGATGTTGTTAACATCCACCTAAATCATGGTTTGATTGGGTCAGGTACACTAAATAACGGGATATATGTTTTAAACCAACTCCAAATTTTCAATGTCCAGAACACACTAAAAAGAAAGTCTCCAGATTTAAATAAAGCTTTCTTATGGCATTGTAGACTGGGTCACATCAATGAGAGAAGGTTGACTAAGTTGCATAGAGAAGGATACTTGGACTCGTTCGAATATCAAACTTATGACACTTGTCAATCTTGTCTCAAAGGAAAGATGACAAAGACTCCATTTACTGGACAAGGAGTAAGAGCGAGCGAGCTCTTAGGACTCATACACAGCGATGTATGCGGTCCAATGTCTACACATGCGAGAGGTGGTTATTCCTACTTCATTTCTTTCACGGATGATTACTCAAGATACGGATTCATTTATCTGATGAAACATAAATCCGAGGCTTTTGAGAAATTCCAAGAGTATAAGAACGAAGTAGAAAACCAAATAGGCAAAAGTATCAAGACACTAAGATCTGATCGAGGTGGTGAATACTTGAGTGCCGAGTTCTTAGGTTACCTAAAAGAGAAAGGAATTCTCTCTCAGCTTACTCTTCCATACACTCCACAGCATAACGGTGTATCGGAGAGACGGAATCGAACCCTATTGGATATGGTACGATCCATGATGAGTAATGCTGAGTTACCGCGATCTTTCTGGGGTTATGCGCTAGAATCAGCGGCATATCTTCTGAACAGGGCTCCTACCAAGACTGTGCCTACCACTCCATATCAGATGTGGACTGGGAAGAAACCCCATCTTCAGCATATGAAGATTTGGGGATGTCCAGCTTTTGTTAAAAAGCAGCATGTGGACAAGCTCGAGGCACGATCAGTAAAATGTTTGTTTGTGGGATATCCAAAGAACTCCAAGGGATATTATTTCTATTACGCAGAGGAACAAAAGGTCTTTGTTTCTCGTAATGCCCATTTTCTGGAACATCTGTTTTTAGAAAAGGAAATAAGTGGGAGCGAAATAGAACTGGAAGAAATTCCAGAACCACAAACTGCTACTGAAAGTTTGGTAGAACCGGAAGTTCAAGAAGAACAGGACATTCCCGCACCCCTCCGCAGGAGTAGTAGGCCGTCTCATCCGCCAGAGAGATACTACGGTTTTCTCATAGACGGGGATAGAGAGGATTGCATCATAGATGATGATGAACCTACTGACTTCCAGCAGGCCATCCAGAGCGGCGACTCGGTACGATGGCTAGATGCAATGCGGACCGAAATGGAGTCCATGTACACCAACAAAGTATGGACTTTGGACTTTGCTCCAGATGGGGTAAAACCCATAGGATGCAAATGGATCTTCAAGAAAAAGATTGGTGTAGATGGACAGGTGGAAACCTATAAGGCTAGACTTGTTGCAAAGGGTTTTCGTCAAAGACCTGGTTTGGACTATGACGAAACTTTTTCTCCAGTGGCTATGCTCAAATCCATTCGGGTCCTTCTTGCTATTGCTGCCTTCCATGATTATGAAATCTGGCAGACTGACGTAAAGACGGCTTTTCTGAATGGAAATTTAGAAGAGAGCGTCTATATGGATCAGCCAGAGGGTTTCAATCAGAGTGGGAGCAGCGGGAAGGTATGCAAGCTGCTTAAGTCTATTTATGGACTAAAGCAGGCATCGCGGAGTTGGAACATCTGTTTTGATGAGACAGTCAAAGAATATGACTTTATCAAAAATCCAGATGAACCGTGTATATATAGTAAAGTTGTAGCCAGAAGTGTCGTATTCCTCGTCTTGTACGTGGATGACATTCTATTGATAGGAAATGACATTCCTATACTACAATCTGTCAAAGGATTCTTGTCACACAGGTTCTCCATGAAAGACCTGGGTGATGCCTCTTACATTCTGGGGATCCGGATCTATCGTGATAGATCCAAGAGGATGTTGGGACTTTCGCAGTCCAGGTATATCGACACTGTACTGAAAAGATTCAGTATGGAAGATTCTAAGCGCGGTAATCTACCGGCTTGTCACGGAATCACCCTCTCCAAAAAGATGTCTCCCAAGACTGATTTGGAAAGGGAACGCATGTCTATTATATCCTACGCTTCTGCGGTAGGCTCTATAATGTATGCGATGTTGTGCACCAGACCAGATGTAGCTTACGCACTGAGCGTGGTAAGCCGGTATCAGTCAGACCCAGGGAAGATGCACTGGAAAGCAGTTAAGAACATTCTCAAGTACCTGAGGAGGACTAAGGAGATGTTCTTGGTTTACGGCGGAAAAGACCTCAGGTTGGAGGCCTTTGCTGATTCCGGCTTCCAGAGTGATAAGGACGATTCCAAGTCCTTGTCGGGTTATGTCTTTACCCTCAATGGAGGGGCGGTGTGCTGGAAGAGCTCCAAGCAGGACACCGTTGCTGACTCGACGATGGAAGCGGAGTATATAGCTGCTTGCGATGCCGCAAAAAAAGCAGTCTGGATGAAGAAGTTCCTAACAGAACTTCAAGTGGTTCCTACCATAGTTGATCCAATACCTCTGTATTGCGACAACAACGGAGCTATAGCTTTAGCGAAGGAACCAAGGTCCCATCAGAAGTCCAGACACATCTTAAGGCGGTATCACCTGATCAGGGAGATCATTGATCGTCAGGAGATCGAGGTTCGGAGAGTTGCTTCAGAAGAGAACATTGCTGATCCATTCACGAAGGCCCTACCTCAGACGCAGTTCGAGAGGCTACTCGAGATCATTGGTCTTCGATATGCCAGTACATGGCCCTAGTGCAAGTGGGAGATTGTTAGTGTTTATGCCCTAGAAGGCCATTACTGTATCATACTAGTTTGTATATTACTTAATGGAAGCTTGGGATATTCACATGTATATAACAGTCTTGCTAAACATGGTAGTATGCTACTTGGTTTTTCTATCTTAATATGTGAGTGTACGTATTGATAGAGCTCTTAGGATCATGCTTGACTACCAGCGTTGTGATGGCAGTCACACTAGTGGGGGCTGGGTAGTCTACAAGCACATCCTTATTCAGGTCCCTGGTCGTTGGATTATCGAGACAGAGCATCGATACTCCGGAGTAGACTAGTGTGTACGCTTCTCATCCCAGTTGGGGAGATGGTCTGTCCCACAGCCGTCAGTACGTCGTACTGGAGATAGTATACAGGTGCTCGTTGGGTTACGGGTACACCGGACAGGACTCACAGGGAACTGTTGGTTGGTTTTATACCAGTCGTCAGTGAACAGTTCCCAGGTGACATGAGTACAGCGTAGTCCGCAGACTTGACACTGCTACTTCGCCTCGAGTGTGTCCCACTGTTCTTAGATTGCCACCCTACCACGGCTCAAAGGAGTCATGCAAACAGGTAGCAGTTGGGTGCAGTCCCGAGCACTTGGAGGCAGCGGCGGTTAGACAGGATTCGTCCCTCCCGGTATTGGGAGTAGATATCGCGCTGTGTCAGAGAGACATTACGCAAAGTCCCTGGCCAGGGCAAGCGAGATTTGCTGGTAGGTTCCAGTAGTTTCTCAGGGTGTAATGGGCTTCCCTCCGACACGACTTATACCGCTATTAGGGGACTGACGCTTGCCGCCCCCTAGGCAGGATATGCGATAGTCTTGGACGAACGGACCGGACTGTATGGAGATTGTCACATCAGACTCAGTAGGAGTTCGGATGGGTTTCCTCATCGGCCTTCTTATCGACAACTACCTGGGGACCGTTACGTACAGCTAGTGCCGCTTGCGGTCTGTGGTTAAACCTACTGCCAGCGTAGTAGTCGAGTCTCTAGAGTCCCACACAGAGAGTTTCCTATTCCAGGCGAAACGATATAGAGGTCATATGGTTTTACGACAAGGGTTCGGATGCATACGTGCGTTTACGCGCGTACGACTTTCGGACAGTTTTTACCAGTCGGCTTTGGTTTAAGCCAGTTACTGGTATCCGGTTATTGGATTTTTACAGTCTAAAGTTTTTCCGTATTTTTGCGGATTGGAGGGGCGTTCTCGTAATTGTGCGAGAAGCTTCTAGAAGCGGTGACTAAGGAGGTTTAGGTGTCATTTGCATTAAATGAGTTTAGTGAGTCATGAGGGTGATTCATGCATATCATTAATGCATGATAAATGCTTAATGAGTCATGACAATGAATCACCATTAGATATTTGTGAAGCATGCTTATTCATTATGTTTTATTCTTTTCTTCATAAATAAGAATGCTTCATATTTATTATGATAACTTACTATTCTCATATGATAATAATTCTCACCTTCTCTCTCCTCAAGCTCTCTCTTCAAAAGACTAATCCTCCCCTCTCATGAGTTGAGTACAAGGGTTAGTAAGACTAAACAATCCATAACCATCACTCTATCTCAATCTATCGTCTTTGATTAGCAATCCAAGAAGGTTAGTTGCCTCAAGTTTAGAGGCTAAGCTTGGAGTTTTGCTCTCGGGTGGATCGTCTACTACTTCGAGAAGGCCGAGGAGAACAAGGAGTTCGTAAAGACGAAGGAGTTGGTTCATTAGGTATAATCCCTAAACACAGTAGTTTAGAAACACTTTGTTTTTGGTTATTTATAGTTTAGCTTCTATTCAAGCGGTTAGTCGATGTTCGTTCACTAAACAAGTTCGTTTTTGAAAATTCCGCCTCCCCACAAGTATTGGGGTGTAGTACATCGACTTACAGTTCCGCCGCACTCTTGGCCTTTCATGAGATAATTTTTGCACCGTAATTCTTATAATTCCCTGCTGAATTTTTTAAGCATTTTTAATCAGGAAATAACCCAGTTTTTAGAAAAGGTCCAGAGAGCGTGAAAAAAAATAGGGTTTCGGGTTCGATCGGGTTTCAAACGTCGTCTACACTTCGCCTAAGGCTCTAGCTAGGCTCTGATACCACTGTAGGGTTCCTAGGCACGCTAATGAAGTCTCGCAAGGCATCAACCATGCCAATTTCAAATTTTATGAGTGCCGTGAAACCCTAATACGGATCGTTAACTAGAATTTTAGGCGAAACAGGAAACTAGTTAACGACTTAACTAAAAGTGAGAAGCTACAACCTTTGTAGATCCGGTTCTCCACTTCCCTAGCTCCACGTAGACGTCCTCCCGCTGTCCAAGTCGGATCTCGGACTCTGGCATCGGCTTCATCGGAGAAATGAGCGGACTATTCGTCGTGTACTATGCCGAAGATGATCTACGTCGAGGTTGCACAAGATCAAGCTCCAACTTCACCAAGTTGTGAAACTTGTGAAAAACACCCTATACTACTTGGCAAGAGGTAGAAGGTGAAGAAATAGGAGGTGGGTTCACTTTAGAATTGGATTTCTCACACTTTTACTCAAGAAGCCATTGATGGTGGCTAGTTTTCTTTCTTGAAGATGATGAAGAAGAAGATAGAATATGATAAGTATATCTTTTAATAGAAATAAAAATGAATACTTATCATCTTCTAACTATGGTTATGTGTAGAGATTAGACCATAGTTATTTGGAATGGTTAGGGTTAAGCATGAAGACACAATGGTCACATTGGTCAAACCTTCATGAAGCTTCAACAAGCTTCATGATAGAATGAAACCATTTTGTTTTCTTTTATTTATTTGTCAAAAGAAATGGATAAATAAATAAGTGTAGAAAAAAAAACCCTAACCATTATCATAACCATGGTATAAGTCTTAACATAAAGCCAAATTACATGCATCATCAAACATGATACAATCTAGTGCACAAAAGTATATCATATATACAACTTGTGAACTATAAGTGTGAAAATCCTTTTAAAGTGAACCAATACTAGTTAATGCAAAGTAATATATCAAATATATAATTATACATTAAATCATTAAATCAACACTTGATTCAATGATCCGGTCATGTCGCACATAACCGACTAGTATCCAATGTATCGACTTATCGAATCAATCTTCGATTCGATAACTAGGTTATATCGCATATAACCAATCGAAACATTCATCGCGAGAATGAAATAAGGTATCACATAAACGCATTATTCTCGGTCCCGCACATATCTCATATGCGCTCCTATTTCGTTTCGCTTGAGCCAGGAAACCTCTGTGTAGGACTCTAAAGACTCGTCAATACGCCGGCAACAGATGATGATCATATCAATCACCCACAAGCCGCAAGCGGTCTGCTAAACGTAACGGCCACCCGGGTATTGAGCGATCAGAAGATCGACGAGTAAGCCCGCTCACACTCCTGTGAATCCAAGTCGTAACACTTACCGTACAGTCCGGTCTGTTCGTCTGATATGTCGCATATGAAGTCTAGGGGTGGTAAACGTCAGACCCCAATAACCGATAAGTCGTGCCGATGTGAGGCTCATAACGGGTCAAGAAACTACTGGTAACACTTACCAGCAAATCTCTAATCAGCCCTGGCCATGGACTTCCCTGTTAAGGCCAATCGAGCACAGCGCAACATCAACCCCCAATCCCGGGAGAGACGAAAACCCTTCCTATCGCTCATTGCCTCCATGTGACTCGGGACTGTACCCAAAAACCACCGTTTTGCATGCCCTCATGGACGTGGTAAGGTGGAGATCAAAGCACAGTGGGAATCACACAAGACTCTATGACGATCTCGGGTCTACAGACTAACCTGCACAAGTGTCACCTGAGAACTGCCATCTGACGTGAGGTATAATACCATCTTGGAGTTCTCGGCGAGTCCGTCCAGTGTACCCAGTCACCACTGAGCACCCGTATACCATCTCTGATGTCAAACACCAATGGATATGGGATCATCCATCGCCCATCTCATGGGTCGAGAAGCGTATACGCTAGTCTACACTGGTATATCGATGCCCCGTCTCGATACACCCACGACTAGGGACCTTGAAGGATGTACTTATGGACTACCATGTCCCCACTAGTATGATCTGCATCATAGTCCAGGCAGTCAAGTACACATCCTAAGGGCTTTACCAACATGTAACTATAAGACAGTTTAAAGAGACTAGTATACATGTTAAGATAAAGAGTAACCAGATAGCATACTATCATATCGAGCAAGAAAGTCATCTCTATATATGTCCAAGCATCCAATATAATATACATCATCTGTACAATACTGGCCTCTAGGGCATACATACAACTAACAGTACCGAGTTCTCTTGAAATTTTTAGAGAGTGGACTTAGGAATGTAGGGTGAGATGGTAGAGGGTAGGGGTGTTTATATAGGGTTAGGCTAGGGTTTTAAAAAAAATATAAAAATATATAAAAAAAACATTAAAAATCATTAAATTTTGGAGTAAAAGTGATTTATTGAGAATTTGATAACCGATCAAGAAAATTAAAGTATTCAGGTGAGAAGACCAGGTCAACATGGAGAAATTCCGTGTTGACGACTCGGTCGTCCGGCCGAGTCCGGCCGGCGGCGCCGGCCCGAGGCGGGCCGAGTCGAGGGCTCGTCGGGTGGGGGATCTTCTGGAGGGAATTTTGGTGCATCTAACTTTTTGTGTTCAGTATAAATTTTGTGAGTTATGGTGGTTTGACTGTTGACTTTCCAAAAATTTAAAACAAAATAAATATAAAAAATGTGGGGCATGGGATTTGAACTCTGGTGGCTTGGTTCAGCAATGCAAGGTGTTACCAATAAGCTACAAGCTCCTTCTTGTAATTATTGTGGGAAAATAACTACTTAAAGTGGTAACAGCAATATTAAATTTCCTAAGTACACTTTAATTTTAAAACAATTTTATGTACACTAAAAATGGAATTATTTAAAAACAAAGTAATTACTTATATATATATTGTGCTCAGATTAAAATACTCCTTTATGAATCTTTAAAAAATTTTAACAAAAATTTTGTATAGAAAAGTGTATAGGAAAATTAGGGTTGTTACACTTGCTTGGAACTCTTCCAACAAACCGCCCCTCTATTCGGGGTAAAGACAAATCCCGAGTGCGACTCAGAGTCGTCCTTATCACTTTGGAAGCTTGAATCGGTAAAGGACTCCACCTGGAGGTCCCCATTACCGTAAATTAAGAACATCTCCTCAGTCCTTCTCAAGTACTTGAGAATGTTCTTCACAGCTGTCCAGTGACTCTCTCCTAGATCTGCTTGATACCTACTCACTACACTTAGCGAGTATGCAACATCGGGTCTGGTACATAGCATGGCATACATGATAGAGCCTACTGCCGAAGCATAGGGTATCCCTTGCATGCGAGCTCTCTCCAAATCAGTCTTAGGAGACATCTCTTTGGAGAGAGTGAGTCCAGAGATCGTGGGTTAGTTCCCACTCTTGGATTCTTCCATACTAAACCTCTTTAGTACGGTGTCAATGTACCTGGATTGGGACAATCCCAGTAACCTTTTAGATCTATCTCTATAGATCTTAATTCCCAAAATGCAGGAGGCATCACCTAGATCTTTCATTGAGAATCTTTGTGATAAGAAGAGCTTGATCGAGTGCAGCATAGTAACATCATTTTCTATCAAGAGTATGTTATCCACGTACAATACGAGGAAGAAAACCTTATTCTCTGCTACCTTCTTGTAGATACAAGGTTCATCTACGTTTTTGATGAAGTCAAACTCTTTGACTACAACATCAAAACAGTTGTTCCAACTCCGCGATGCCTGCTTTAACCCGTAGATGGATTTAAGCAGCTTGCACACCTTTCCGCTGCTCCCACTATCTACGAAGCCCTCTGGCCGAGTCATGTACACGCACTCCTCTAAATCACCATTTAGAAAGGCGGTCTTAACATCCATCTGCCAGATTTCGTAGTCATGGTATACAGCAATGGCAAGCAGGATCCGGATGGACTTAAGCATAACTACTGGAGAAAAGGTTTCGTCATAATCCACACCTGGTCGTTGATGAAAACCCTTTGCAACAAGTCTAGCTTTGAAAGTCTCAACTTTTCCATCTACACCAAGTTTCTTCTTAAAGATCCATTTGCTCCCAATGGGTTCACCCCTTCATAAGCAACTTCTAAAGTCCATACTTTGATGTATAGTAACAAAGCCAGCGATACACCACATACTACACTTATACGGCCGCAGAAAAGAAAAGTGAAAAACTACAACATTTGGAATCCACAATCACCTTAGGCATCGTAAACCCGAAATATCACATCTTACGGATTTCATGCCTAACTCTATGAATTCCACATATTGTATCACATTACAGATATATCAAGACAATGTTTAGCATTTCGATTGAATCAACATACACTCACAAATTACCCCGTGAGCTCAACACTTGAGCAAAGTCAAAAATACTCAAAAACCATGCCACGGTGTCCATGGACCAGCCGTAGAAGGTGTTAACCAATGTCTCACCTATGACACCACAGAACTACGGCAAACCCTAGGGTTCGATCGCGGTTCCGTGGGCATAGAATCGAGTTAAGGTTATTATAGTCTTCTAGAGGGTCCATAGGGGTACTTGCACAATTTTACGAATACAATCAACTTCGGAAAATTACAACACTTTGAAATTTCAGCGGGGTACAAAATATGGTGTTCGAAGTTTGTTCAAACAGCTAAACATTGTCAAGGTTACCAATACAGCGTTAAATTATACGACTACGAAACACTACGAATTAGCCCCAAGTTAAAATAATCATCACATGAAAATTGGGCTAAGCAAACAATACTAGAAACCCAAAATACAGAAGAATAGAGCACAGATGAAATACGGAGTGCAGAGGAGGCCAAGGGGCCGGCCAGGCCGGATTTGGAGTCCATGTGCTCGGCCAAAATCTAAACACATGCCCCTGTATTTCACCTGTATTCATGTATACTCCCATATTACATTCTGTACCTGTTCGAAAAATTTTTAAAGGACTTTTTACAAAATTTACAGAGAGCAAAATAAGGGTTTCATAATACCGTATTCCGGAGTCGATTTCGTTTTCGTAATTGTTTTAACACCGTGTCTAAAATCCTAGCTTGGATCTGATACCACTGTTCGTATTCCCTTGCACCTAGTCTAGGGTTTGGTAGAATCACTCATGCCACTTTAAAATTTAGAGAGGTGCAAAGCAAACAAACCATGAATCTTAACTAGAATATTTAGGGTAACAAGTTTTGTATCACATACAAAGAACAATCTATTACTAAGAGTAGAGATTACAACCTTTGTAGTCTCTCTTTGGTGACTCCTTGGACCTTTGAGAGTTTGGAACGGATCGCTAGCAACCTTCCTTATCCACGATGATCCACCCGAAGTCCCTTTACCCAAAGCTTCTTGCTTTACTTGATCCATGGAAGAAGTGCAGCAAACACCCTACACAAATGGACTAGATGTGTGTAGAATGATGATGTTGTTTGTATTCTCTAATCAAAACCTTTTCTTTTTATCACCCTCACTCAAGAGAAAACTCAAGAGAGCTTGGAGGAAGAAGAAGATGATGGCAAAATCTTTTGTCAAAAAGATAATGATAAGCTTAAAGGAAAAATGAGAAAAGAAAGTATATATATTTTCCTTCTCTCATCACAAACCATGGTTAACTAATATCTAGATATTTTGCATATGGGTTAAAGTCCAAATGAAAAAATCAACCATGGGTCAAAGTAAAGAAGTGTGTAGAAAAACCCATTAATGATTTAATTTCCATTTGCCTTTTTATCCAAATACAATATATATATATATATATATATATATATATATATATATATATATATATATATATATATATATATATATATATATATATATATTAGCGAACCATGTGAGTCTTATATTGCCACCAATTGTGTATCATCAACCATGACACTATGCATGTATGTGTCCATGCACATAAATATGTGCATACATGCATGCATACATCTTCAACAAAGAAAAGGGTTTTAAATAAAGAATTAAACTAAAAGTCAAATGTTAAATCAACACTTGATTTAACAAACCGGTCATATCTCATACGACCCGACCAATAGAAAAACGCCCGATTAACATACGACATCACATACTCGCATTCAATCGAGTCCCCACGCATATCTGATATGCACACCACATCGTTTCGCCTGAGCTAGGAAACTCCTGTGTGGGACTCTAAGACTCGTCAATACGCCGGCAGTAGGTGATGATCATATCAAACACCCACAAGCCGTAAGCGGTCAGCTAAACATAACGATCACCCGGGTATTGAGCGATCAGAAGAAAACCAGCAAAGCTGTCAAAACTCCCGTCGAGCCAATCAGTAACACTACCGTACAGTCCGGTCTCTTCGTCTCATATGTCGCATATCCAGTCTAGGGGTGGTAAACATCAGACCCCAGTAACCGATAAGTCGTGTCGATGCGAGGCTCATAACGGGTCGAGAAACTACTGATAATACTTACCAGTAGATCTCCTATCAGCCCTGGCCAGGGACTTCCAGTTATAGCCAATTGAACACAGCGCAACATCAACCCCCAATACTGGGAGAGACGAAATCCCTCCTATCACTCATTGCCTCCATGTGATTCAGGAATGTACCCAAAAGCCACCGTTTTGCACGTTCTCGTGAACGTGGTAAGGTGGAAATTAAAGCACAGTGGGAATCACACAAGACTCTATGACGATCTCGGGTCTACAGACTAACCTGTACCAGTGTCACCAGAGAACAGCTATCTGACGATAGGTATAATACCATCTAGGAGTTCTCGGCGAATCCGTCCAGTGTACCCAGTCTCCACCGAGAACCCGTACACCATCTTTGATGTCAAACACCGATGGATATGGGATCATCCATCGCCCATCATATGGGTCAAGATGCGTATACGCTAGTCTACTCTGGTGTATCAATGCCCTGCCTCGATACACCCTCGACTAGGAACAGTTATAGGATGTACTCTTGGACTACCCTGGCCCCACTAGTATGATCTGCATCATAGTCTTAGTAGTCGAGTACATATCCTAAGGGCTTTATCAACATGTGAGAGCAAGACAGTAAACCAATACAAGTCAACATGTTTAGATAAAGTGAAACCAAATAGCATACTATTATATCGAGTAAGAAAGTCCCCTATATATATATCCAAGCATCCACTATAATATATATCATATGTACAACAATGGCCTCTAGGGCATATATACAACTAACAGTTCCCACTGTACTTTGATCGCTACCCTACCACGGCTCAAAGGTGTAACATTTTCAAAAAATTAAAATATTAATTTTGGGAATTTTTATAATTTAATATTATTTTATTGATTATTTTAATATTAAATCTATAATTAAATGCAAATAAATAAGAAAAATTTGAGAAAAATTATGGAAAATTCTAAAATAGGGAAAATTAGAGAATTATGACATTTTTAAGTTTTTGTGATTAGTTTGACACTAATTTAGTGCTAATCGCGATTAAAAATCGCTAATCGGACTTTTTGGCTTTTTGTGCAAAATTGTGCACATATCATTTTTGGACTTGTGTTACATTTTCTAGCCATGGTTTCTTTTGGAGCTACTATTCTTGTGAGAAGGGTTTTGGAATTAAAAGAAGAGGGAAAAAAAAAATGAAATGAGGGTAGGTGAGAGAGAGGCATGGGTCATTGACCTTGAGACTTAGCCATTTTCCTCCCATCATTTTCCCTCCCTCCTCATCCTCCTCCTGCTGCTGCTGCTGCTCCCTTCTTCCTCTTCCTCCTTCTTCAAATCCCCCAAGATACACCACTAAAACATACTCAAAACCTCACACTCATTTCACAAAATATGCACACAAGCTCGCAAGCTAGAGGATGGACCAAGAAAGATGGTGTTTTGGTGCTGTTGAGGAGTCATGAGTCTCTTGTGAGGTAATTCCTTTGCAATTAGAGTGTTAAATCTTGTGTTTAGGCTTTAATTCAAGTTTCATATCGATATCGGGTGAATTGGTGCACTTTGGGCAAGATTAGAGGAGATTAGAGTAATGTTGAGTTTTGACCTTGCAATTGAGTTTAAAAAGTGACCTTAGACCCTATATTGACTAGAAACCCAGGCCAATCCCACTGGAAATCCAAAAATACGGAATTATGGAACTTTTCATGTCGGTTTGTGAAATCTGTGAAGGTGTTCTGGAATCTGGAGCAACCCGGGGCACCAAAAATAAAATTGAGCTGACAGTGAGTCGTGCAGGCACCTAGGAAGCTACCACCAAGACCCGAGCCCCTAACTCTAAACCGTGGCCGCCAAATTCATCATTCTGGCCGCAATTTGCGGCCAGAGTAGAGGGGAATGGTTCCATTTTTGTTCCAGGGCTCATTTAGCACTAGATTAGACCCCTCCTATATATAGTTTTGGCAAATGGTCATCTGGGGAAAATCTGGAGGCATTTTGGGGTGTTTTAGGTGATGTTTTCCGTATTTTTTTTATGCACTTTCTTGGTGTTTGGATTTGTATTTGGTTATCGGGTGTTCATACATCGACAACAGGGGTTAAGTGTTGGATTTGCATGTTTGGGCCATAGGTTCCAACTTATGAGCACACCGTGCGCTGTATCGGTTTTCTGCTTTGATATTAATACGTATTGCGACTGTTTATTATTCTAGGTACCCTCGTAAGGATTCCGAGGTGAAAGAGCATGGCGTCATCGATTTCAGAAAGCGAAGACCAGGTGAGTAGATTATATCTACAGGGGGGAAGTCGGGTGGATGGCGTATAGCACCCCCGCAGTCCGTAATTAGTACTATGTAGTATATTTATGTGTGTGATAGTTATAGTGTGTTATGGTTAGTTAGGGGTAGAAATAACTAGCATAGCTCCTAGTTGCGAACCATAGGATAGATTTACACCCACCCGTTTACACTTGTGTGTTTCTTGTACTTGCACTGTGTTTGATGATATGGGATGACTTTGGAGATGAGTCGATGATGTGGGCTTGGTGCCGTGAGATCGGTGATTTGATACAATTCATATGTGGGATATGACTTGTGATTCTTGTGGGCTTGGGATATGTGTTTACCCCCGCATGCATACCTTCTTGATGGTATCGATTTGTACTAGACATAGAGTAGTACCCCCAGATTATATGATCTGATGATAGTGATGCTTGTTATGTGATGAGATAGTGAGATGTTGACCTGTACACAGCTATTGGGATGCCGTACGATGATTTACCGTACGAGCCGATATTGATGATAGATCCGCACTCATACTCGAGGATATCTTACGATATGACATTGAGGCGGGATCACCGACTTATATATATTTATATATATCGACTCAGATGTTAGGCGGTTTCCTTAGCTGTAGTTCAGCTTATTAGTTTAGCCGTATAGTTAGGTTAGTTGTTAGAATAGATTAGACTTCTTACCTATTTCAAAAACTAACGAATCGTGGGCATTTTTTTTAGACAGCTCAAGGGAATCTACGGATATTTCAAAAACGACGTATCTTTTAATAAAAACACCGTAGCCCTATTTTCAAAACCCCATGATTCGTGTTATTTCAAAAGGCACCATTCGTAGGACTTATATTAGATTAATGCACATAAGTTTTGGTTGCGTCTAGTTTCAGCTCCCACTCCTTTTTTTGTAGTTCGGTTTGCATCGCATTCTTATGTTATGTTTCACACTCCATTATTAATATCATGCTGATAGGACACCAGCACCATTACCGATGATGCGTATGTACCACGTACACTTACTTGCCGGCTCACACACATCTTCATCGGTAATTGCCATGTCACGTACACCTTAGAAAATATATGATTGCTTGACATAGCCTATTAGCTAATAGTTTAGACATTGTAGTTATTGCCTGCTACTTCATGCATACTGTTATTCATTGTTATGCCGCATTCATGGATTCTCATGCATATATTCACTATTTTACATGCTATTGAGGTTTGGATTTGGATTTCTATGAGATTTTCTGGATTTGGAGGAAAACCGCAAAGACACAAATAATCATATTTTCTCTTTTAAAATAAAAAGTACGGTTTTCCCATGATGTATGAGTCGTCCACCATGAGTTTGCTGATGGATTTGGAAACCCGATTCGAGGAGACGGATGAACCGTTTCGGGTACATGGTGGACCCGGTAAGGTACCCCGGGGCAAGAAGCGCGTGGTGATGACGATGTGAGCCTGGCAGGGGAGCACTACCTACCGGTGACTTTACCCGACGCGTCGGATATCCGGAGGATACCGTCGTGGTCTTGAGATGGATGGTAGGGGCCGGTCTGGATTGACGGCGCCCTAGATATTGTGGTTGAGACTTTGAGATATCAGGATATTGGGGTTTCGTTTGTGCCGATGCTAGGCACAGTTTTATGCTGATTTCATTGTGGTACCTTATTTTTAAAATACAAGGGAAATCTCACTAAAGTATGAAAACAGTTGTTTCATGTGAATGTATTCTGTTTTCACGCATTCATATCTCATTCATATGCTATATTGTTATCTGAGGCACTGACACAGACACAGGAGATTGCACTCGGGTTAGATATTTACCCTAGCCTTGTTATCGGCTGCATGTTTTATATTGAGGATTTTTATATACTGATCGTATTGACCTAGGATTATGTCTTGCATTCGGTTTCTCCTTGTAGATGTTTCTATTCACGAGTTGGCAACTCACCCCCGTTGTGCCACAGTTCTTGCAGGTTCTGCCGTACAGGTACCATTGCGGCATTTCTGGCACACTACTTTCTTGCGGGTGATTTGCTTTTGGTAGGTGGGTTCTTTCGCATCAAGAACCACCATTGTATTTATTTATTTCATTGTATCTAGAAATTCCATCAACCAAAACTTGTTTATTGTTTCAGACCTAGACTTTAGTGTTGTGTTATTCGACCTTAGAGTCGCGCTTAGTTGTATTGCGGTTTTCTTGTTGCTTTGGAGCTTTCTTTTGGATTTGATCCTCGCCACTTGGCGTTGTATATTATTGTTGCACGTGTGGTTGTGACCGTCGATTGACAAAGAGCTAGCTCCCGCTTGGGGATGCCTTTATCATTGCATATATATATATATTGTTATCCTTGTTGTACCCCATTCGGGGCCAGTTTTACAAAAGAAACTCTGCCGAAATTTTTAGAAAAGACTGTACTGTTTTAAAAAGCATATTCGGCTTAGTTATTTAAAAACCTTGATTTCAAACCTGTATTTCTTCACTTCTTTAAACCAGTTTCTTTATTTATTCTTAAAAATGGTTTTAGATTTCTGGGCTTTTGGCTTACTTGGATCAGATGGAGTCCTATAGTCTTCATATGGTTCAAGGGCCAGTCACGTGCTCTTTCGGGTCGTGACAAAGTTGGTATCAGAGCGCTAGGTTGACCTTGGTTCGGGTCTAAGTTTGACTATGTGGAGCCTAGGGCGTTATCTATATAAGGAACTTAGGCTTGACCTTACGGAACTTAGACTTGGTCGAGGGGGTATTAGACCCGAACTTTCGTCGTATTAGGATGACCCTTGGTTGATGGAATAGGTGACTAAAGTAGAGTGACGTACCGTTGGTATGTTCCGCGGCATACTTACGACACGCCACTCCGCTTAAGGAACCTTAGGATGTACATACTTTTGAGATCAGTGATTCTCTTCATATCCAGGATTATACATCCATTTGAGATCCCCGATTCTATTAGTTCATGATCATATCTTCATTGATGCTGTTCCTTTCTATGATCATGTATCCATTTTGGACCTGTTGTTTCCTTTCTTGCCATTGATGTGCCCCTTTTGATACTCGATCGAGGTTTCTGTCACCATGTTTGAGCGCAGTTTGGGCTGCTGCTAGGGTTACGGCCGGTGTGAGCTCGTCTGGTACGAGGGCCGACCATTGTGTTTTCTGGTGACATGGGAACGTCTCGAGTTAGTGTTGGTGATTGTGACCTCTAGTGGAGGCGAGTGCTTGGTCTTGCACCGGATGATCGGGCCATTGTTAGAGCTGCCAGTTGAGAGAGGACTGTTGATGTACAGCATACCTCAGAGATTGTGATGTCGCCTACCGTGCAGACAGATGGACCAGCTGTTGCTGAGATTGACAGGATGTCGCTTCCGAAGCTTACGCGCTGAGATTGCCGGAGCTTTCAGGCAGATATGCGACAGATGATAGCTAGTTACCCGGTTTGAGAGACGAAGGTGATTCACCGAGTTTGCGCCAGAGCGGGCCCAGTTGAGTTGAAGATCTCCAGTATGGAGAGTCTTACTCAGATCTAGAGCAGACCGATTCAGAGATGACCGTGCGTTGCCTTTCCTGGAGGATTGAGGCGCTGTTCGGCGTACAGGCGAATGAGCCAGTTGCTGCTGCAAATGACGAGATGTCGCCCAGATGGTTGGAGCTACTGCAGCGTGAGCATATACCTAGAGAGACGATAGCGAGTCGCTAGTCACCTGAAGATGAGTGACTAGGACATGTGGTTCGTTCGTTTACCGATGCGAGGTCATCAGATAGATTGTTTCCAGCCAGAGACGACTTCACGTAGGTTCGTTGAGAGTCGATAGAGACGATCGAATGTTAGGAACCTATTTTCCAAGTTTAAAGTATACGGAAAGACATGCAGGTGATTCTATGGACCCTCTAGAAGAATGAAACCCTAACTCGACTTAATGACCGTGTGAAAGCCTTTGCACCTTAGGGTTTGCGGCGGTTCCGCGGCGCCATTAGTGAGGCTTGGGTTTGCCCTTCTACGGCTGGACCACCGACGCTGTGGCATGTACTCGATACTATTAAACTGTACCCGAGATGTGAGCTCTTGGGGGATTATGAGGTTCTGACGAGTCGATCGGATGATTCGACATCATTCGGACATTATGTGATGGGATGCATTGCTTGGGATACTCCAGATACGAGGATAGCCGTTGGAGCACAGTCCATGCAGCCATGATGAGACGAGTCCGAATCAGTCGACATTGACGCAGAGTGAAGAAAAGAGTTTGCAAGATATTTCGATGAGATGACGTCCCCCTCCGCTAACATTAGAGATGTGATATGCACCCAGAGGCGTGAGATACGGATATATTTTCCAGAAAGAAGCGCGATAAGTATGCAGCTGTTCCGGAATAAGCTTTAGCTTCAGCATTGGATGACGACTTCCGGGCAATTCTGCAGGATTGAGATTTGAGAAAGAAACCTCGACAGGACCTTTCCGGAATACGATACGAGAAGACCTAGACCCAGGAGTGGTCATGGTTGCGCACACCCAGCAGGCCAGAGTTCGGCATTGTCGACGAGGTAGTTGACCAGATACGGATAAAGGAACTTACCCAGATGCAGTGCGAATTGATCAAGGACGAACGAGTATTCAGTATTCCTCCGATGGTTGGGACGTGTTCCCGAGAACCTGTTCGGCCTGACATCTGCTACAGAATGATGAAGCTACAGAATACGCGATTTCGAGTCCGTGTGAGAGACTTCAGATTGGCCGTGGCCGAGAACAGTGCAGTGCATAGTAGCTTGGCGTGACGTCATAGTGGACGACGATAGAGACAGGTGGAACAAGAGGTTCGTGTGAGACACTGACGAGCTGTCACTACTTCCCGTCGAGACTAGAGACCTGATATGCTTACAGAGACGTTGGGATGTGACCAGTTTCCGAGAAAATATTGTGCTGAGGACACAGGTGTCTTTTGAGCAAGAAGAGGTTGTGCAGGAAAGCCAGCCTCTGTACAGATCGGCATAGGCATGATCGGAAGAGACCTTGAGCAGGATTCCTTCCAGGACATTGCTGCAATGATGTTTGCACCCAGGATCAGATGCGTGACGTGCATTGGACGCCAGTGATATGCTGCCTTACGAGTGGTCGTGAGGATTGACCGATAGGTGACCAGAGAAGTGCCAGAACGGAATCGTCCCCGTTAGCACACCTGACAGGGCCGATGAGCCGATTAATTTCGAGATAGGAAATCCGCAAAGAAGATAAGGACCCAGAGTCAGAGCACGCCAGACCGTGAGCAAGAGGCAAGTAGATATCCAGCGCTGCTAGCAGTGGATGCACCGACTCCTTCTCGACCTCGAAGGAGGAACTACCGACGACGGTATTTATGATTTGTGATTTTGTGATTCGATTATCATGTATCCGTCATTTTGGATTTCGGTATTTTGGGCGTTCTGTTTGCATGATTTAGTTTTGATGGCTGAGTTTCATGATATTGGTTTCATGCACCCACTGGATATTTATATATTTTGCGCAGAGTTTTTACATTTGGATATTGACTGAGATTTCATGCCTACCGTATACAGTGATTTGATTTGCACTTCCAGCGTAGTTTTCATGCACCTTTAGTGTTTTGACATACGGTTTTGGTGCACACCAGCTGCACTAAATCGGGATTCTTCGTGCATGTCACATGCACCTGATTTTTTTTTTCTGTCAGGCACACACGTTGCCTACGACAGATGTTTCGTGCACACCCGTTGCACCTAGATGTTTTGTACACCGGTTTGACACATATATGGATTTTGATTCCTTGCGCACCAGACGCATAGGATATTCTTATATATGCATTTTGGGGATTGATTTCTAGTGGAGCAGTACATTTTTATGATATTCTCTATGTGTTGATGTTTTCGGAGCCCCGACAAAATGGATTATTACTGAAATTGTTTTAGTATTGGGGGTTTAAATTTAAATTCGGGGACCGAATTTCTTTAAGGGGGGTAGATTGTAACATTTTCAAAAAATTAAAATATTAATTTTGGGAATTTTTATAATTTAATATTATTTTATTGATTATTTTAATATTAAATCTATAATTAAATGCAAATAAATAAGAAAAATTTGAGAAAAATTATGGAAAATTCTAAAATAGGGAAAATTAGAGAATTATGACATTTTTAAGTTTTTGTGATTAGTTTGACACTAATTTAGTGCTAATCGCGATTAAAAATCGCTAATCGGACTTTTTGGCTTTTTGTGCAAAATTGTGCACATATCATTTTTGGACTTGTGTTACATTTTCTAGCCATGGTTTCTTTTGGAGCTACTATTCTTGTGAGAAGGGTTTTGGAATTAAAAGAAGAGGGAAAAAAAAAATGAAATGAGGGTAGGTGAGAGAGAGGCATGGGTCATTGACCTTGAGACTTAGCCATTTTCCTCCCATCATTTTCCCTCCCTCCTCATCCTCCTCCTGCTGCTGCTGCTGCTCCCTTCTTCCTCTTCCTCCTTCTTCAAATCCCCCAAGATACACCACTAAAACATACTCAAAACCTCACACTCATTTCACAAAATATGCACACAAGCTCGCAAGCTAGAGGATGGACCAAGAAAGATGGTGTTTTGGTGCTGTTGAGGAGTCATGAGTCTCTTGTGAGGTAATTCCTTTGCAATTAGAGTGTTAAATCTTGTGTTTAGGCTTTAATTCAAGTTTCATATCGATATCGGGTGAATTGGTGCACTTTGGGCAAGATTAGAGGAGATTAGAGTAATGTTGAGTTTTGACCTTGCAATTGAGTTTAAAAAGTGACCTTAGACCCTATATTGACTAGAAACCCAGGCCAATCCCACTGGAAATCCAAAAATACGGAATTATGGAACTTTTCATGTCGGTTTGTGAAATCTGTGAAGGTGTTCTGGAATCTGGAGCAACCCGGGGCACCAAAAATAAAATTGAGCTGACAGTGAGTCGTGCAGGCACCTAGGAAGCTACCACCAAGACCCGAGCCCCTAACTCTAAACCGTGGCCGCCAAATTCATCATTCTGGCCGCAATTTGCGGCCAGAGTAGAGGGGAATGGTTCCATTTTTGTTCCAGGGCTCATTTAGCACTAGATTAGACCCCTCCTATATATAGTTTTGGCAAATGGTCATCTGGGGAAAATCTGGAGGCATTTTGGGGTGTTTTAGGTGATGTTTTCCGTATTTTTTTTATGCACTTTCTTGGTGTTTGGATTTGTATTTGGTTGTCGGGTGTTCATACATCGACAACAGGGGTTAAGTGTTGGATTTGCATGTTTGGGCCATAGGTTCCAACTTATGAGCACACCGTGCGCTGTATCGGTTTTCTGCTTTGATATTAATACGTATTGCGACTGTTTATTATTCTAGGTACCCTCGTAAGGATTCCGAGGTGAAAGAGCATGGCGTCATCGATTTCAGAAAGCGAAGACCAGGTGAGTAGATTATATCTACAGGGGGGAAGTCGGGTGGATGGCGTATAGCACCCCCGCAGTCCGTAATTAGTACTATGTAGTATATTTATGTGTGTGATAGTTATAGTGTGTTATGGTTAGTTAGGGGTAGAAATAACTAGCATAGCTCCTAGTTGCGAACCATAGGATAGATTTACACCCACCCGTTTACACTTGTGTGTTTCTTGTACTTGCACTGTGTTTGATGATATGGGATGACTTTGGAGATGAGTCGATGATGTGGGCTTGGTGCCGTGAGATCGGTGATTTGATACAATTCATATGTGGGATATGACTTGTGATTCTTGTGGGCTTGGGATATGTGTTTACCCCCGCATGCATACCTTCTTGATGGTATCGATTTGTACTAGACATAGAGTAGTACCCCCAGATTATATGATCTGATGATAGTGATGCTTGTTATGTGATGAGATAGTGAGATGTTGACCTGTACACAGCTATTGGGATGCCGTACGATGATTTACCGTACGAGCCGATATTGATGATAGATCCGCACTCATACTCGAGGATATCTTACGATATGACATTGAGGCGGGATCACCGACTTATATATATTTATATATATCGACTCAGATGTTAGGCGGTTTCCTTAGCTGTAGTTCAGCTTATTAGTTTAGCCGTATAGTTAGGTTAGTTGTTAGAATAGATTAGACTTCTTACCTATTTCAAAAACTAACGAATCGTGGGCATTTTTTTTAGACAGCTCAAGGGAATCTACGGATATTTCAAAAACGACGTATCTTTTCATAAAAACACCGTAGCCCTATTTTCAAAACCCCATGATTCGTGTTATTTCAAAAGGCACCATTCGTAGGACTTATATTAGATTAATGCACATAAGTTTTGGTTGCGTCTAGTTTCAGCTCCCACTCCTTTTTTTGTAGTTCGGTTTGCATCGCATTCTTATGTTATGTTTCATACTCCATTATTAATATCATGCTGATAGGACACCAGCACCATTACCGATGATGCGTATGTACCACGTACACTTACTTGCCGGCTCACACACATCTTCATCGGTAATTGCCATGTCACGTACACCTTAGAAAATATATGATTGCTTGACATAGCCTATTAGCTAATAGTTTAGACATTGTAGTTATTGCCTGCTACTTCATGCATACTGTTATTCATTGTTATGCCGCATTCATGGATTCTCATGCATATATTCACTATTTTACATGCTATTGAGGTTTGGATTTGGATTTCTATGAGATTTTCTGGATTTGGAGGAAAACCGCAAAGACACAAATAATCATATTTTCTCTTTTAAAATAAAAAGTGCGGTTTTCCCATGATGTATGAGTCGTCCACCATGAGTTTGCTGATGGATTTGGAAACCCGATTCGAGGAGACGGATGAACCGTTTCGGGTACATGGTGGACCCGGTAAGGTACCCCGGGGCAAGAAGCGCGTGGTGATGATGATGTGAGCCTGGCAGGGGAGCACTACCTACCGGTGACTTTACCCGACGCGTCGGATATCCGGAGGATACCGTCGTGGTCTTGAGATGGATGGTAGGGGCCGGTCTGGATTGACGGCGCCCTAGATATTGTGGTTGAGACTTTGAGATATCAGGATATTGGGGTTTCGTTTGTGCCGATGCTAGGCACAGTTTTATGCTGATTTCATTGTGGTACCTTATTTTTAAAATACAAGGGAAATCTCACTAAAGTATGAAAACAGTTGTTTCATGTGAATGTATTCTGTTTTCACGCATTCATATCTCATTCATATGCTATATTGTTATCTGAGGCACTGATACAGACACAGGAGATTGCACTCGGGTTAGATATTTACCCTAGCCTTGTTATCGGCTGCATGTTTTATATTGAGGATTTTTATATACTGATCGTATTGACCTAGGATTATGTCTTGCATTCGGTTTCTCCTTGTAGATGTTTCTATTCACGAGTTGGCAACTCACCCCCGTTGTGCCACAGTTCTTGCAGGTTCTGCCGTACAGGTACCATTGCGGCATTTCTGGCACACTACTTTCTTGCGGGTGATTTGCTTTTGGTAGGTGGGTTCTTTCGCATCAAGAACCACCATTGTATTTATTTATTTCATTGTATCTAGAAATTCCATCAACCAAAACTTGTTTATTGTTTCAGACCTAGACTTTAGTGTTGTGTTATTCGACCTTAGAGTCGCGCTTAGTTGTATTGCGGTTTTCTTGTTGCTTTGGAGCTTTCTTTTGGATTTGATCCTCGCCACTTGGCGTTGTATATTATTGTTGCACGTGTGGTTGTGACCGTCGATTGACAAAGAGCTAGCTCCCGCTTGGGGATGCCTTTATCATTGCATATATATATATATATATTGTTATCCTTGTTGTACCCCATTCGGGGCCAGTTTTACAAAAGAAACTCTGCCGAAATTTTTAGAAAAGACTGTACTGTTTTAAAAAGCATATTCGGCTTAGTTATTTAAAAACCTTGATTTCAAACCTGTATTTCTTCACTTCTTTAAATCAGTTTCTTTATTTATTCTTAAAAATGGTTTTAGATTTCTGGGCTTTTGGCTTACTTGGATCAGATGGAGTCCTATAGTCTTCATATGGTTCAAGGGCCAGTCACGTGCTCTTTCGGGTCGTGACAAAAGGAGTCGTGCAAACAGGTAGTAGTTGGGTGCAGTCCCGAAGCACTTGGAGGTAGTGGCGGTTAGACATGATTCGTCTCTCCCGGTATTGGGGGTTGATATCGCGCTGTGTTGGAGAGCCATTACACAAAGGTCCGTGGCCACGACAAGTGAGATTTACTGGTTGGTGTTCCAGTAGTTTCTCAGGGTGTTCTGGGATACACTCCGACACGACTTATACCGCTATTAGGGGTCTGGCGTTCACCATCCCCCTAGGCCCGATATGCGATACTCTTAGACGAACCGACCGGACTGTACGGAGATTGTTACATACAGGCTCAGTAAGAGTTCGGATGAGTTATCTCATCGGCCTTCTTATCGACATCTACCTGGGGACCGTTACGTACAGCTAGTACCACTTGCGTCCTGTGGTTAGATCCACTGCCAGAGTAGTGTCGAGTCTTCAGAGTCCCACACGGAGAGTTTCCCTACACCGGGAAAAAGGTGTAGAGGCCGTATGTTTTTACGGCAGGGCCGCGATCACTTACATAAACTTGTGCACGTACTGTGATCGGGCATATAATACTAGTGGGATTTGGTTTAATCCAGGTTCTAGTATTATACTGATGGATTTATTTAGTCTCAGTTTATCCATGTTTTTTGTAAATACGGATGGTAGGGGCAGTCTCGTAATTTGTCGGGAAGCTTCTAGAAGAAGATGACTCATTAGGGTTTATTTCTTTTTGGATTAAACACAAATGAGGTGGAGGTGATGAGGTGTAGGTTTTCATTAAATGAACTATGACTCATGAGGTGATTCACCATTTGAATTGAATGACGCTTACAAGATATTTCTAGATATTTATCAAGAGATATTTGTATGCTTCATGATATTCTATTATGAAGATTTTATCATATGATGATCACAAACACTTTCTCTCTCCTCAAGTCTTCATCTTCTTCCCAAAACCCTAATAGCTCTCATGTGTTGAGAATCCTAGGGTTTAAAGAGACTAATTACTCCATCTAAATACTCTACACCCTCTAGGACTTCTAGATTAGCAAACTAGAAGCCGCAGTTATCTCCGATTCGAGTTAGGAGTTCGAACTATAGACACTCGGGTGGATCGTCTTTGACTCGAGAAGGCCGTCGAGGTGGCCACGATCCGTAGAGCCCACCACAGGTGGAGGACAGCGATGAAGACCCGAAGGACTTGTATCATGAGGTATAACTTCGAATCCGAGTAGTTAAACCTCACACGTTTGCTAGTAATGGTTTAGACACGATCCGTGTGCTCAAGTCCGTGTTATGAAACTTTGATAATTGTTTTTCATATATTCCGCCTCCCCGCGAACACGTGAGGTGTATGTCATGGACTTACAGATGTGATATGGTATTTTGAAACCATGGTTACCTGTAACCTCTTCATATACCATATTCACTCCCTTTCCCTATTTAACAGTGTTTAAGTTAGAATCAATTTTGGTTTTAAGTTTGCTAAGTTTGGATACGGTATTTTGTGACCGAGTTCTTGACAAACCCTCGGCTTTCATATACCGTATACCATCACAAACCCTTAGCAAAATTAATGCTAAAACTATTTTTGCTCTCACTCACTAATTGTACTTTTGATGTTGTGGTAAGCTTGCTATCCCTTGTGCTTAGTGTTGTTACCCCAAGCTCGGACATACAACGGTAAGTGAACAAAACAGACATCGTTTCGTGATTGCGGAGAATATCGAAATTTGACGACATGTGCCTTGCAACCGCTTCGATAAGTCGTGCTTCATGCCGGGATCAACGTGAGAACGAAGAACTCATAAACAAAGGAGCGTCGAGGGAATCGTCGCGATTCAATCTTCCGAACCAATGCCACGGCCAACTTCTTCCTTAACCTATTTGCTTGTTTTCTTTGTTTCCTTGTTTTCGTATTTTCTATTCTTTTGTGACAACCAACTCAATTCGTTAATTTGTTGAACCTTAAATCAAGAGACCCAATACACAATTCCCCGCGGATCGACCCGTACCTGCCGGCTTGCTACAAAGCGCCCTGCACTTGCGGTTTATAAATATTTAAAACGAGAACGATCTCGTGTGCGCATTCTGTTTCCTTCATTTCATATCCATTTCCAAAACATACACGTTTGCGCGCGCGGGTGAATTCCCAACAAGTTTTTGGCGCCGTTGCCGGGGAGTTGGTTAGTATTGGGTATTGTTATTTCTGGTTCTTACTAACTCATTAACTACTACTAACTCAATTTTTTTCAAAACTAACAATACGACATTTTTTCTAACCTGTTCTCTTTCTTTACTGTCTGCTATCACTCTATAGAAATTATATTTTTGTGTGGGTTAATTTGTTCTAATTGGGATCTTTGCTAATCTAATCACTAGAATTAGTTTAGAACCTTCTCTTCTAATATCTAGATATTTTTTGATGACAAATGTTTTATTTTTAATAGAAAATAAAGAAGGAAAAATGTGGCATTTGCATTTAATGTAGCAATTAATGTTTTGTGCTAGAAATTCCTTGCATTTTACACAATACACCCCCCATTCCCTTGGCCGAGCCCCCCCAAATCTGCCCCATTTTCTTTTCTTTGCTCATTTCTTCATTCTCTTGCTTCAAAACTCATCAAAAAATTCCAAAAATAAATCCATAAATTCCTAAATAAAATTAAACCATCATTTCCCTTCACTAATCTTGCTTGGATCTTCAACAAAACAAGCTTTTTTGGAGGCTAAAGTTGTTGAATCTTGTTGCTTTGGGGTGTTCTTGTTAAGGTATGATTACAAAACCCTAATTCTTTTGTTATGCTAAAATCATTAAGTTAGCTAATTATATGATTAATATAGCTTTAAACTCATGATAAATTCATTACTAATAATTTTAAAGAATTTTAAGTTAGGGTTTAAACTTGTTGAAGTGTTGAATGTTAATTGAAGTTTAAGAAAACTTATTCTAGTGGTGGAATATGATAATTGTTGTTAATTCCTACTTTGTCTAATTAAAAGTTTTAGCTTACTAGATTTTTACTAAAGCTTAATTAAGCAAGTTTAAAAATATGGAGGTGGTTTCGATAACTTAGTTATGATATTTTAAGATGTTTGAAATGGCTAGAATTGTATTAGGTTTAGACTTGTGCAAAATATTGCGATAAGCTGCTTACTAGGTTTCGGTGTATTTTCGACGTGGGTTCTTTTGGTCGTTGCGAGGTTATATCTATTATATTCTTGTATTTGATTGTGTTTGCGCGATCGGGACGATCAGAGTCTAGACTTGGTGTTGCGTAGTTTAGCGACCCTAGTTAGGGTTTTTGCCGATGTCGTGCGTGGCTGGTGTGCAGTGTAATTTTCTGGTAGTTATCCTTGCGTTTCGTTATCTTTGTGTCGGCGTAGGATATTTAGCTTATGTGATGTGTTTGTGAAATTTTAGGATCGCAAGCGGGGACTTCGGACGCTGCGAACAAAGGGAAGCAGGTGGTCGGATTTTCATAGCTCGAGACCATCGGTGAGTAGATTTAACATCTACAGGGGAATCGCCCGCATGGCGTTATGCGTCTGGGCTAGATTTATGATATGACTGTTGGTTAGATGTATACGGATATTGATTGTGCATGTGTACCTTAGTTGCATTATCTCATTACCTATAAGGTATGGACTTAGTATTAATGAGACACAACACCATTATTAACGGTTCATGTTTCACGAGGACTAATTGTATGCTACACACACACCGTCGATTATTTCCATGACACGCACAACTTATATACATACGAGATGTAGTTGACACCTATACATATGCGATACTGTATGGTTAGGGACGTAGGGACATTGATTCATATTTCCTTGTGCATATGACATATAGCATACCTGTATACCTACATGCTTACACTTATGCCTTGACATGCATACATACTTACACTTATACCTGGAGGGTATTACATCATTACTGATAGGTAGATACATATACCTTACTATACCTACATGTTTACACATATATCTGGCTATAGCTACATGTTCACCTTTATTTGATATTATATGGATTTGGAGAACTTAGGAACCGCATTATATATATATTAACTTGTTGCGGTTAAATAACCGCTTTTCCTTTATATGCTCACATTACAGTTTTATGTTGAATATATTATATTCATGGATTTCGTATTGAGATATGGATTTTTCATGATGTTTTCTGGATTTGAGGACCGTGGGAGTTCATGAAATTATGCATTGTTTGAAAAACCCGGTTCCTCTTGATATGATATTTCAGCAGCCACCATGAGTTTTATCGGTTCTGATATATATATATTTATCCCATGCGAGGAGGCGTCGAGTCCGCATGCGGGTACATGGTGGTGCCCGGAGGTATCCCGGGGCAAGAAGATTGAAGGACCTTGCCGATTGAGCCTGACAGGGGAACCATATTGTAAGTCTACGGTAGTGCCCCGGCCGTCTGTCCGAGGCCAAAATGTGGAAACGAAAACTTTTCTTAAACTAGAAACCGGCGCTATCGCAGACTTTAAACCCGGATCGAACCATTAACCTACAACTAGTAACTAGAGAAAGGGTTGGAAAGCTATACCGATCGATCCGTGTCCTTCGGACTTTGGCCACCATCCCAAGCTCCTCGCGGCATCTCCGGTCTCGATCTCCTCATCGGAAAGGGCACCACATCTTCGAGTCTTTTTACGGGCTCCCGCTTCATCCGAAGCAACTCGGGCACGAAGTTCGCTGGCCGACGTGTCCAAGGTGAAGTAGAGAATGTTGTGACAACTTTGTCTCTTGAATCAATTGTATAGATGGAGGTTGAAGATGAAGCCATCAATAGAGGTTATGAGCTAGAGGAAGAAGAAGAAGAAGAAGCATTTTATTTTCTTTTGTTTTGCTATGATCAAATGAGAGAGAGAGTATGGATGAAATAATACAAGAGCAAACATATCTATCATGGCTGCCCTTCTCTCTTCTCCTCTCATTTCATCACTTAAATCCATCACAAAATATGATATATGCACAATAAAAGAGACCATGAGTCACTAGGTTGCATGTGTCACAATAAATGCACCTCATGATGATTTCTAGCTCATAATTTCCATATGCAAACATTAATCCAAATGTTTGAAATAATAAAAAGATACGACAACATCTAAAGTAAACTCGTGACGGATCACAAGGATACCCATCACCTGTATATACATACTTGCATCCGCATTCCGACTGAATGCGAATACAATGAGACTAAAGTAATCCAACAAATCTAATACTAGGATCCGGCTTAAACCAAAGCCCACTAGTATGATCCGTCCGATCATGATCTGTGCACTACCGCATGTATATGATCGAACCCTGCCATATATCATACGTCCTCTACAAAGTTTCGCCCGAAACTTGAGAAACTGTCTGTGGGGGACTCTAAAGACTCGTCAATACATTGGTTGTGGATTTAACCATTAGCATGTCAGTGGTACTAGTTGTACGTAACGGGCTACCAGGTATTGACCAAAAGGGAGGTCGATGAGCGAATTCATCCTGACACCCTACTGAGCCTGTCAGTGACAGTATCCGTACAGTCCGGTCCGTTCATCTATGAGCATCGCCTGGCGGGCCTAGGGGGTTGGTAAAAGTCAGACCCCCAAAAGCGGTACAAGTCGTGTCGGAGTGTAGCCGAGAACACCCTGAGATACTACTGGAATACCTACCAGTAAATCTCCTGCCTTGGCCAAGGACTTCGTGTAATGGCTCTCCTAGACACAGCGCGATCTCACCCCCAATACCGGGAGAGACGAAACCCTTGCCGATCCGCTCACTGCCTCCATGTGGCTCGGAACTGTACCCAACTAAAACCTGCTTGCACGACTCCTTTGAGCCGTGGTTGGGTAGTAATCAAAGCACAGTGGGAACTCACACGAGACAAATGACGATCTCAGGTCGATGAACTAACCTGTACACATGTCACCAGGGAACTGCTATCAGACGTCAGGTATAATACCAACTAGCATGTTCCCGGCGAGTCCTGTCCGGTGTACTCATAACCCAATGAGCACCTGTATACATCTTAGGTGAACCAACTGACATCAATGGCTTGTGAGACCGGCCATCGCCCCTCGTCGGGGTTTCAACTGTATACACTAGTCTACTAATGGAGTATCGATGCTCAGTCTCGAAACTCCCACGACTAGGGACCACTTTAAAGATGTGCTTATAGACCCCAGCTCCCACGTATATGATCGCCATCATACTGCTGGCCGTCAAGCAAGAATCCTAAGGGCTCTATCAACGTGTAATAGCGACCTGTAATGTCACCTAAAGCATGTACACGATGATAAAGATAAACCAGATAGCATACTATCATCTTGAGTAAGACTTTTCTACCGGCATAGGTCCTCCCTCAATCATTGCAATCACGTGCCTGTGATCCAATAATTGACTTTGAGGGCACTATATCCAACAATCTCCCACTTGCACTCAAGGCTAATTATTGCGATGTCGCATACGCACAGCCCGTGTGATACCGAACACCCAACTCTTCTACTAATCAGTTTCACAAAGCCTGCTTGCTAGGTTGACCACTTTAGAAAACAATATTGAAGTGATGATTGAGGTCGAGAATCAAACAGCTGCTACGCCAGCCCTGTATATACAGAAGTCTGAGCAATTATTTCACGCTCAGGCTCAATCTTTGGCTAGAATAGAAGAACAAGCGAAACATTTGGCTGTGAGAATTCTATGGAGTGAACACATTCAATCGGAACCCAATAATGTTAATGTCTGTCATCTAGGAAGTCATCCAAGTGAGATAAATGAGAAAACGAATTTTGATGATTTCATAGATGATGATACGATTGAATTGACTGAGTGTTATCAGGACACACAAGAAAATCCTCCGACTGTTTGCATTCCAATTTTAAAGGAGGAATCTTGTGAATTTTATAGGTATGGTTTGGATAGATTGTCAGAAGAGATCAATGATTAGGAACCCACAATTTTTGTATCAACTAGTGATATTGTTTCGGAAGAAATATTAGTATGGGAACCTACTTTTTTAGATGACATATACCTACCCATTTGTGAATGTGATGAGGGAGAACTCGTATTCAGAATTGTGAGTTGTAGCAATAGGAATAGGATTGTGGAAGATCCTAAGGAGGAAGGCAGTCTTGAAGAATATTCTTTCATGTCTAGTTTTGAGGAGCTATTTGCGGATGAACTTGATATTCTTGGTAAGTTTGAGTCAGGATCAATTTGGGAACATCCTAAAAACCTTTCTTTTGCTGAAATTTTTGCGGATGAACTCCAGTTTTTACACGAACTTAACTTCGGAACTCAACATGTGCTTTTTGAACATTCAATTCATTCAAACAACAATTCTTTTTCCTCTTCAAAACTTTGTCTTCACCTTCAGCGTCTTCCGATCCCTACTTTTACACGCCCATCCCCTTCACTAACATCTAACTTATACCCATTCTTTTTCTGTTTTCTTTGTATATACATATTCTTTTACCAGCCACTATATTATATCGACAAAATATTTAAATGGCTGGTATTAATTTCTGGACTAACCTAGTCTTTTAACATGTATATGTTGTAATTAGTCTTATGTTTTTTCTCTTTCTTTGAATAAAATTCTCACCCTGATGCCTAAGTCTAGCTACCGGAGATGGGGGAAACGATGAGGACATCCTAAAACTTTGGTTTGGGGGTGAGCACTGCATTTTTGCTCATCATGTGTATATTGTATATTCTGCATTGCATACATATTTAAAAACCCATAAAAATTGAAAAAAATCTTAAAATATAAAAACTTTTTCATGTTAGCTAGTGGGGGAACTTAGACTCAAAATCTGACGGTTCGGGTGATAAGATAGAAGACTCATTTATAACACTTTTTAGGAGACCGACAACCCGAAAAATAAACTCTCTTGTGTGTTTAACCATAACCGATATACGTCTTTTATAACACTTTACACGTGTCATATGTGTTTTGAGAATTTGATAAATGTCTGATATGTTTGAAAAACTTTTAAAATTGATAAACATCGTTAGCATCAAGCAGGTTTGTTCTAAGTTAAGCAAAATATCAAGAATAGTTCATTTAGTGAAGTAGATATGAAGAATTTTATAGAGATTTTAACAGAAGCTATAAGTCTGAAAAATAACCCATCTGAAACCTTGTTAGAGTAATTACACACCTTATCCACATGTAACGTCTTTGGATTTAAAAGAAAAAGCTGCTTATATCTCCGTTTTCACTAATTGCAGAATTATTTAAAATAAAATGAGTCTTTTGATTTGTGGCCTTGGTAACTGGGGCAATTAAGTCCTTGGGGTGTCTCCACACCTAATACCCTAAAACCATCTGGTTTGGGAGTCATTGACCCAAAACTCGCTAAGTTTCCAATCGCCAGATAAAACAAGCTAAGAAAGTGTTCTCTCCGAGTTAAAAGTCCTAACGGTTCTTTGTGGGAGAATAATCTAGGCGGAGACGAGTTTTCTATTAAAACAGTTTTTCGCGGAGATATGAAGGTTTGTATTTATTAAGACGTTTTGTACGATAACGAAGAGTGTGTATGATCAATAGCAGGTAAAAGGTAGGAGTGAAGAATAAGAATTAGGTTCTCTGTTAAAATTGATATATATTCTGATTTGAAACCTAACTGGAAAATAAAACTTGAGAAAACTTTAACTCCTTTCAAACTCGTGTGATCCTTTAGAATTTTATCCTGGTACATATTTATGACATGATGACCCTAATCAAAGTTCTTAAAAACTTATGGACACTATCCGCACAATCACGTAAAGACGCGTATGAGCTTTTGTTAAACAAATTATGAGGAGTGAAAATTAGGGTTTAATATTTCTGACTTGGGTAATAGAACTTCTAATTTTGATTCTTGACCTTAAGATTAGAATCAACAGTTTTTCCGCAACGCTAAATTGACTGGATTTTGTGGGTGTAATCCGCTGAAAACCCTCAGGAGACAACACTCCTCCTACTAGGGATACCTAGAGGTTTAACAGCTTGTTGCACGTGCTCAGTGCAATCATGTTCCCTACGAAAGTGAGGCTAGGAATTTTTGTATTGCTCGGGAAGAGCAATAGATAAGTTTGGGGGTATTTGTTCATCACAGAAAACTGCATTTTAATAGCGCTCATTCATTATCTATTTTGTTATATATCGGTACTTTTTAACCAGTGTCTGTTCAGTAATTACAGTTTACAGGTATTCATGATACAACACTGAAAATACACTCAATATCACGGATATAACATTTGGGAGCCGACACTGCAAACAGAACAGAAAACCGACCGATATTCAAAGAGTTCGTTTTGCAAATAAATGTGTACACACTTTTTGTTAGTAATGGTCCAACACATGCATGTGTGACACTAGCTCTTTTGGCACTAGACCATGATGGGGCTGCCATGATGCATGGCACAAGCGGGCATGGGTGTGATGTGCATTAAATGAGCATTGAATGCTAAAAGTGTTGATGTGATTTGAAGCATCTTATTCCCTCCAAATCCTTGAGTGCATCCAAGGCTTCTACAGGCAAAACTAGCAGCACCAGAGTAATATTGGGATGCACACATGTCTACACAACAAGCACGAGCCTCTCTCCTCGGATTTGGACCGAGGACAAGCCCCCCAAAACCGGCAAGACCGGCCCCACCATCTCCATTGGGCCCCAGTTTCCTACAGTCATTCCCTTGATGCCACGTCATCTTATTTTTATTGTTTGTTTAATCTTCTTTTTTGCCTATAAAAGCAGACCAGTGGGCAAGTGATCAAGGGTCATTCTTATGCACATATTCTATCTTTTTGTTTTCTTTTTTTTTGTTTAGATTGAGAGTGGAGTGGGCTTCAATTGGTTTCTTCTTCTTCTTCTTCTTCTTCTTCTTCTTTCCTCTTGAAGCTCTTTTTGGAGAGCTTCATTAAGGAGGTTGAATAGGTTACCAAAATCTTGTATCTCTTTCTCAAGTGTTAATAATATTTGTTGTTGTTTCTTTACTTGCTCTTTATTCTTATTTGCTTTTATTTTATTATCATGCTTAACTAATTCTATTTGGTTGTGGTAATGGCGAGGAAGTGAGATGAAAGGCTTTTGCCTCCTCCACCTCTTGTTTATATTTAATGTGCTTATCTACATGATTATAACTTAAAGATTGATTTATATATTGATGTGATATGGTATTTTGAAACCATGGTTACTTGCAACCTCTTCATATACCATATTCACTCCCCTTCCCTATTTAACAATGTTTAAGTTAGAATCAATTTTGGTGTTAAGTTTGCTAAGTTTGGATACGGTATTTTGTGACCGAGTGCTTGACAAACCCTCGGTTTCCATATACCGTATACCATCACAAACCCTTAGCAAAATTAACGCTAAAACTATTTTTTCTCTCACTCACTAATTGTGCTTTTGATGTTGTGGTAAGCTTGCTATCTCTTGTGCTTAGTGTTGTTACCCCAAGCTCGGACATACAACGGTAAGTGAACAAAATGGACATCGTTTCATGATTGCGGAGAATATCAGAATTTGAAAACTTGTTCCTTGCAACTTCATCGACATGTCGTGCTTTATGCCGGGATCAACGTGAGAACGGACAACTCATGAACAAAGGAGTGTTGAGGGAATCGTCGCGATTCAATCTTCCGAACCAAAGCCACGGCCAAATTCTTCCTTAACCTATTTTCTTGTTTTCTTTGTTTCCTTGTTTTCGTATTTTCTGTTCTTTTGTGACAACCAACTCAATTCGTTAATTTGTTGAACCTTAAATCATGAGACCCAATACACAATTCCCTGCGCATCGACCCGGACCTGCCGGCTTGCTACAACGCGCCGTGCACTTGCGGTTTATAAATATTTAAAACGAGAACGATCTCGCGTGCGCATTCCGTTTCCTTCATATCATATCCGTTTCCAAAACATACGCGTTTGCGCGCGCGGGTGAATTCCCAACAGAGGACTTATACTAGTAGAACAATCTTATTCAAGATGATAGTATGCTATCTGGTTTGTCTTTGTCATCGTGTACATGCTTTAGGTGACATTACAGATCATTATTACATGTTGATAAAGCTCTTATGATTCTTGCTTGACTATCAGCAGTATAATGGCGATCATATACGTGGGAGCTGGGTGGTCTATAAGCACATCCTTAAAATGTCCCCAGTCGTGGATGTTTCGAGACTGGGCATCGATACTCTAGAGTAGACTAGTGTATAATGATCGAGACCCCGACGAGGGGCGGTGGCCGGTCTTACAAGCCATTGGTGTCAGTTTGTTTACCTAAGATAGTATACAGGTGCTCATTGGGTTATGAGTACACCGGATGGACTCGCCGGGAACATGCTAGTTGGTATTATACCTGTTGTCAGATAGAAGTTCCCTGGTGATATATGTACAGGTTAGTCTATCGACCTGAGACCGTCATTTGTCTCATGTGAGTTCCCACTGTGCTTTGATTACTACCCTACCACGGCTCAAAGGAGTCATGCAAATAGGTTTTAGTTGGGTACAGTCCCGAGCCACATGGAGGCAGTGAGCGGATCATCAGGGGATTCGACTCTCCCGGTATTGGGGGTTGATATCGCGTTGTGCACGGGTGGATATAACTAGAAATCCTTGGCCAAGGTTGTCGAGAATTACTGATTCGGATCAGTAGTTTCTCAGTGGGTGATGGGATTCTTACCGACACTAAATGCCGCGTTATTAGGGGTTTGACTTTATCCACCCCCTAGACTCGATATATGATACCCATAGACGAACGTACTGGACTGTACGTATATTGTCACTGTTTGGCTCAGCAGGGGTTTCAGGATGAGTTTGCTCGTCGGCCTCCTTTTCGCTCAATACCTGGGTTGCCGTAACGTACAGTTAGTGCCACTGACGTGCTTGTGGTTAAACCCACTGCCAGCGTATTGATGAGTTTTTAGAGTCCCACACAGAGGGTTTTTCTGCTTCGGGCGAAACGTTGTAGAGGCCGTATGGTTTTATGGCAGGGTTCGAACATATACGTGCACTTGTGCACGTATCATGATCGGACGGATAATACTAGTCGGCTTTGGTTTAAGCCGGATTCTAGTATTATATTGTTGGATTGTTTTCGTCTCGTTGTATTTGTATTCTTTCGGAATACGGATGCGGGTATGTATATACGGATGAGGGGTATTCTTGTAATTCTATTACAAGTTTACTTTAGTAGATGCCATTTCTGTATTGCTATAAACATTTAGGGTTTAAATGTTTATTGGTGGGAAAGTGTGAGTCATGGATTTTTCATTAACTCTTGGTGCATGCACTTGGTAACTCACGGTGGTGAGTTATGGTGGCATGACTTGGGTTCTTTGTTGTTTTGTTAGATATTTTGTTGTGAGCATGTGAGATGGCAGATCTTTTCAAGTGGGGCTTTTTCTTGAGTTGCTAAGATATAAGCTCACAACAAAATACCTCATAAAAAAAGCCCATTTTCTTCACTTGCTTTTTCTTGAGGTCACACTTTCTCACCCATGGCATCTTCTTCTACCTCCACCCTATATGTCTCATGAGTTGAGAAACCTAAGGTGTATTGAGACAAAGTAATCACACACACTTTCTACTTCATCTTGGTTATCTAGGCTAGCAAACTAGATACTCGAGTTACCTCGGTTTTGAGGCGGGAGCCCGTATTACAAACTCTCGAGGTGGATCGTCTTCGATGTGGGGAGACTGGAAATCAAACTTGATCGAGGAAGCCGCGAGGAGCTTGGAACAGAGGTTGAAGACCGAAGGACTCGGATCGTTTGGTATAAACTCTCTAAACTCCTTTACATATAACTAGTGTAGGGTTAATGGTACGATCCGGGAATCAGGTTCCGTTAGCGCCGGTTTTTTAAAGTTTTTGTTCCGTATTTGGCCACGGATTGAAGGCCGGGGCGCTGTCATAACCCAACATGGTATCAGAGCCAACCCATTAACCACATACTAGTTTTTTTAGACGATGTTAAAGTATCAAAACCGAAACAACCCCGAAAGAACACCATCTAGTATTCTAGTTTCTGTCAATTTTTATTTGGTCTTCTAAAAATATTTAAACAATTGCAGAAGACTACCTGTGTGACAACTAGAACACCACCAAAATACGAGCCCCAAACTCCACTATTGACCCGGCCAAACATGCCTAAAATCCGGCCTGGCCGGTCCTTTGATGGAACTGGGTCTTGAATTTTGGGTTGTGGTCTAGTTTCTGGAATATAGGTTCAGTGGTATTGTTTATTTAGCCCAGTTTGGATATGGTTTTATCTTAAGTTTTGGGGGCTATTCGGGGTTATTCGAAGTCGATATTTCTAACACTCTTTAAAGTTTACAGTACATGCATTACTATCTGTGACCGTGAATGTCATTCAAGCGGTACAACTTGTCCAATTGCTATATGTCTTTTGGACGGGTTTGTGAATGCGACATTCACGTCGATGTTCTGTGTTGTGCTGTGATGTTGCGGGATCGTCGTGGTGGATAGCTTGGGTGCAATGTTAGTACAATTTAGATTTATTTATACATTTGATATCGCGGGGCGAGCATCCGACATGTGGACTGCCGTCACTGCCTGCTTGTATATTATTTGTTTGGGGCACGACCGGGTTGAGGTCGATGTCACCTTTGTACATATTTTTCTTTTCTGTAATAGGATTACCCCACGATGGAGTGCACGGATATTTGGGTTCTAGAGGGCAACGGGCCCGCATCTCATGGCGTTGAGACGGAGGGGGCATCACTCTAGAATTGGCGGGCTATTCGCCGCACTCGTAGGGGGTGCAGGTTGACCCAAGGAGGGGTGCTCAAGTTACCGAATTCCGTGAAGTGCTGGGTGGCCCATTAACTTTGATGATGGTGGTTGCCTCACTTCTGGTTTTGGTCGGTAACTTGCCGCACACGTAGGGGTATAGGTTTTCATTGCACAGGCTACCCACACGACCAGGGGAACGTCGGGTTTCACTCGCGGATCAAAGGAAACCCGGGGCTCCCAGATTATCAGTATTGTTCCGTGATGCTTATCGCTTATCTGTGATGTTGCATTTATCATGCCTGGAGCGATCTGTAAGTCCATGCTACCTCTCCCGGTACTTTCGGGCATGCGGAATTTGACGAAAAACAATTTTCTAGAGGTGGTAACATGGACTCAAAACCGGATCTTTGTCAAACATCTAACTAACAACCTAACTAGGAGTTGTTAACTACTCGGTTAGGGGGTTATACCTTTGTTTCTTGAACTCCTTCGTCTTCAAGCCTCGATGGTTGTCCGGATCGGCTTCACTTCGTCGTCTCCTTGCGCCGAAGATAGATCCACCTCGAAAGCTTCTACCTTTGGCTTCTTCTTCGATTTTTGAAGAAACTAGTTCACTTGGTTTGCTAAACCTTGTGAACTAGAGTGAGTAGAGAAGAGTGTGTTGGGATTTTCTCTATGGTTCTTGGTTCTCAACACATGAGACAAGTGAACTATAGACTCAAGAGAGGGAGAGCAAGAGGAAGGAGAAGAGAGCTCAAGAACAAGAGAGAGAATGAGAATGATAGAATGAGTGAAGACTTTTCTCTCTTGGCTCTCATAATCCAAAGCCATCATCACAATAATAGTAATCAAGTATTGTGTAAAATTGTTTAAGCTACAATAGCCATATCATTTCATGCACTCATTTCTCACAAGAGAAACAAGCAAGTAAAAAGTCTTTGCCATGAAATGATAGCCATTGTCATCATGATGGTCAACTAGTCAAACCAAGTCAACCGGTCAACAAAGTGAACAAGTCAACAAAGTCAACCCCTCAACAACCATGTCACCATAATACTTAATTAATATTATTGTTAATCATATATCATATTCTCATTAGGGTTGAGCAAAAAGTCAATAGTCAACAGTCAACGGTCAACAACCCTAATGAGAACCCTCTTCCTCCGTCTCTCCGTCAACTATGCATACACACCCGTATCCGCGTTCCGAGGAACATGAATACAAACTGGATAAATCCAATCCCAAAACATACACTAGGATCTGGCTTAAACCAAAGCCCGCTAGTGTTAACTGTCCCGACACTAAACGTGCACACGTACACGGATGTGAGTGAACCCTGTCGCAAAACCATGCGACCTGTCGCAAAACCATGCGACCTCTACTCTTTTGCCTAAAGGCGAATAGCTTTTTGTGTGGGACTCTAAAGACTCGGCACTACGCTGGCAGTGGGTTTAACCACAGACCGCAAGCGGCACTAGCTGTGTGTAACGGTCCCCAGGTAGATGCCGACAAGAAGACTGACGAGGTGAAACCCATCTGAACTCCTACTGAGCCTGAATGTGACAATCTCCGTACAGTCCGGTCTGTTCGTCTGATACATCGCATGGCGGGCCTAGGGGGCGGTAAACGTCAGTCCCCTAATAGCGGTACAAGTCGTGTCGGAGTGAAGCCCAAAACACCCTGAGATAACACTGGAAGCCTACCAGTATATCTCGATTGCCCTGGCCTGGGACTACTCATGTAATGGCTCTCCTAGACACAGCGCGATGTCAACCCCCAATACCGGGAGAGACAAATCCTGTCTAACCGTCACTGCCTCCAAGTGCTTCGGGACTGTACCCAACAACTACCTGTTTGCACGACTCCTTTAACCGTGGTAGGGTAGTAATCAAAGTACAGTGGGAACACACTCGAGGCGAAGTGACAGTGTCAAGTCAGCGGACTAAGCTGTACTCATGTCACCTGGGAACTGATAACTGACGATAGGTATAATACCAACCGGTCAGTTCCCGACGAGTCCTGTCCAGTATACTCGTAACCCAACGAGCACCCATATACTATCTCCAGTACGACGTACTGATGGCTGTGGGACAGACCACCTCCCACTCTTGGATAAGAAGCGCATACGCTAGTCTACTCCGGAGTATCGATGCCCTGTCTCGATAGTCCTGCGACTAGGGACCTGCATAAGGATGTGCTTATAGATTACCCAGCCCCTACTAGTGTGACTGCCATCACAACGCTGGTAATCAAGCAAAGATCCTAAGGGCTCCACTAATGTGCATAGGTGATATACTAAAATAAACACATGTACACATTGAAGTAGAAACAAACCAAGTAGCATATTACTATTTTGAGCAAGATTGTATATACAAGATGAATATCCCAAGCTTCCATTAAGTAATATACAAACTAGTATGATACAGTAATGGCCTCTAGGGCATATACACTAACAATCTCCCGCTTGCACTAAGGCCATGTACTGGCTTATCGAAGACCTATCATCTCGATCAGCCGCTCGAACTGAGTCTGGGGTAATGCCTTGGTGAATGGATCTGCAGTGTTATCTTCTGAAGCGACCCTCCGAACCTCGATCTCCTGGCGATCCACGATCTCCCTGATCAGGTGATACCGCCTCAAGATGTGTCTGGATCTCTGATGGGACCTGGGTTCCTTCGCTAAAGCTATAGCCCCGTTGTTGTCGCAATACAGAGGTATTGGATCAACAATGGACGGAACCACCTGAAGTTCTTTCAAGAACATCCTCACCCAGACAGCTTCTTTTGCTGCATCAGATGTAGCGATGTATTCCGCTTCCATCGTCGAGTCTGCAACGGTTTCCTGTTTGGAACTCTTCCAACACATCGCCCCTCCATTGAGGGTAAAGACAAAACCCGACATGGACTTGGAATCATCCTTGTTACTTTGGAAGCTGGAGTCAGCAAAGGCCTCGATCTGGAGGTCTTTTCCGCCATACACCAAGAACATCTCCTTAGTCCTTCTCAGGTACTTGAGAATGTTCTTTACCGCTATCCAGTGTTTCTCCCCAGGGTTTGACTGATACCGGCTTACCACACTCAGTGCATAAGCTACATCCGGTCTGGTACACAACATCGCATACATTATAGAGCCTACCGCAGAAGCGTAGGGTATAATAGACATGCGATCCCTCTCCAAATCAGTCTTGGGAGACATCTCTTTAGAGAGGGTGATCCCGTGACAAGCCGGTAGGTTACCGCGCTTGGAATCTTCCATACTGAATCTTTTCAGTATGGTGTCGATGTACCTGGACTGTGAAAGTCCTAATATCCTCTTGGATCTATCACGATGGATTCGGATCCCCAGGATGTATGAGGCATCACCCAGGTCTTTCATGGAGAACCTGTGTGACAAGAACCCCTTGACAGATTGTAGCATAGGAATGTCATTTCCTATTAAGAGAATGTCATCCACGTATAAAATGAGGAATACTACAGTTCTCGCTACAAATCTACTATAGATGCATGGTTCATCTGGATTTTTGATAAAGCCGAATTCCTTGACTGTCTCATCAAAACAGATGTTCCAACTCCGCGATGCCTGCTTTAGTCCATAGATGGACTTAAGCAACTTGCACACCTTTCCGCTGCTCCCACTCTGAATGAAACCCTCTGGCTGGTCCATATAGACACACTCCGCTAAATTTCCATTTAGAAAAGCTGTCTTTACGTCCATCTGCCAAATCTCATAATCGTGGAAGGCAGCAATGGCAAGAAGGATCCGAATGGATTTCAGCATAGCTACTGGAGAAAAGGTCTCGTCATAGTCCAAACCAGGTCTTTGACGAAAACCCTTTGCAACCAGTCTAGCTTTATAGGTCTCAACCTGTCCATCTACACCAATCTTCCTTTTGAAGATCCACTTGCATCCTACGGGTTTTACCCCGTCTGGAGCAATGTCCAACGTCCATACTTTGTTATTGTACATGGACTCCATTTCGGTCCGCATTGCATCCAGCCATTTTACCGAGTCGACGCTCTGAACGGATTGCTGGAAGCTAGTAGGCTCATCATAATCTATGATGCAATCCTCTCTATCCCCGTCTATCAGAAAACCGTAGTATCTCTCGGGCGGATGAGACTGCCTACTACTTCTGCGGAGCGGCGTAGGAATGTCCTGTTCTTTTGAACCCTCTGGTTCCACTAAGCTTTCAGTAATAGCTCGTGGTTCTGGAATTTCTTCCAGTTCTACTGTGCTCCCACTTATCTGGGTTTCCAAAAACTCAGTTTCCAAGAAGTAGGCATGACGAGAAACAAGAACTTTTTGTTCCTCTTCGCAGTAGAAGAAATATCCCTTGGAGTTCTTTGGATATCCCACGAACTTACACTGTACTGAGCGTGCCTCGAGCTTGTCCACATGCTACTTTTTAACAAAAGCTGGACATCCCCATGTCTTAATATGCTTAAGATAGGGTCTCTTCCCACACCACATCTCATATGGTGTAGTAGGCACAGTCTTAGTTGGAACTCGGTTCAAAAGGTATGCAGCTGATTCTAGCGCATACCCCCAGAATGATAGCGGTAACTCAGCGTTACTCATCATGGACCGTACCATATCTAATAGGGTTCGGTTCCGTCTCTCCGATACACCGTTATGTTGCGGAGTGTATGGAGGAGTAAGCTGAGAGAGAATTCCGTTCTCTTTTAAATAATCCAGGAACTCGGCACTTAAGTATTCTCCACCTCGATCCGATCTTAGAATCTTGATACTTTTGCCAGTTTGTTTTTCTACTTCATTCTTATATTCCTGGAATTTTCCAAAGGCTTCGGACTTATGTTTCATTAAGAAGACATAACCGTACCTTGAAAAGTCATCCGTAAAAGTAATGAAGTAAGAATAACCGCTTCGCGCATGTGTAGACATTGGACCGCACACGTCGTTGTGTACGAGTCCCAAGAGCTCGCTCGCTCTTACTCCGTGTCCAGTGAACGGAGTCTTTGTCATCTTTCCTTTGAGACAGGATTGACAAGTGGCATACGATTGATATTCGAACAGATTCAAATATCCTTCTGTATGTAACTTCATCAACTTTCCCTCATTGATGTGACCTAGTCGACAATGCCATAAGAAAGTCTGATTTATTTCCGGAGACTTTCTTTTGTGTGTATTCTGGACATTGAAATTCTGTAGTTGGTTTAATACGTATATACCATTGCTCAATGTACCTGACCCAATCAGAACTTGATTAAGGTGAATGTTTACAACATTGCTTACAAACGCAAATTCATAACCTTCTTTAGAAACCAAAGATACAGAAATGATATTACAAGTTGCATTGGGTACAAAAAAGCAATTACGCAAAACCAAAACATGCCCATCTGACATTCCCAGGTGATAGTCCCCCACGGCCTTAGCATCCATGCTAGCTCCGTTTGCAACTTTGAGGGTCATGTCACCTGCCTTCAAAACCCTACGGTTTCTCAACGCCTGCAAAGAATTACAGATATGAGATCCTGATCCGGTATCGAATACCCAGGAAGTAGAGTTTATTGAAAGACAGTTTTCAATAACATACACACCTGACGCTGAAGCCGCAACCTGCTTCAATTCCTGTGTCTTGGCTTTCCAAGCCCTGCAATCATTTTTCCAGTGTCCCTTCTTATGACAATAGAAGCATTCTTCCTTATCCACAAGCTTTCCTACTTTCTTTGTTGCTTTTGCCTTTTCCTTCGTATCCACTTTACTAACACCGCCCCTTGGTTTGGCGGGGGCTTTCTTCTTCTTTCCCTTGGCTTTCGCCTTGGACCTAGAAGAGGAAGATCCTCCTACAAACAAAGTGGATGTTTCCCTACCTTTCTGTAGGGTGCCCTCTGCGCTCCTCAGCATGTTGAGGAGTTTTGAAAGTTCAACTTCTTTTTCTTGTAAGTTGAAGTTCAGGATAAACTGGGCGTAAGTGGAAGGAAGGGATTGGAGAATCAAGTCCGTATAGATCTCGTTCTCTAACGTGGTCCCAAGTTCCGCGAGCTCCTCAATGAAGCCAATCATCTTAAGCACGTGTTCCGCTACTGATGATCCGATGGCCAACCTTGCCGAAAATAACTTCTTCGACACTTCGTATCTTGCGATACGAGATTTCTCTCCATACAGTTCTTTTGTATGGAGAAATATGGATTCGAGGTCCATATTCTCGTGCCTCCTCTGATGTTCGTTGTCCATAGAGGCAAGTACGAGGCACTTGGCCTTCGCGCTATCAATCTCCCAAGTCTTACGGATTTCCTTATCCGCGACGCTGGAAGTGGGACCTGGGACAGGGGGAGCTTTGGTGGTAAGAAGATACCCCAGCTTGTCATAAGTGATTGCCATTTTTACATTCCTGAGCCAATCTTTGTAGTTTGGCCCTGTCAGTATGTTTTTATCTAGAAGTAACTTAAGTCCAGTCATGTCGATTGGTCGCTGCAATTAGGAGAGAGAAGAAACACTCAGCGTGATGCTCTTGCAAGTTTAGAATGGTTTTTAGTTTGTCTAAACAGGATGGCTCCCACTGTTTCTCGAATCCCTCCTCAAACCAAAAAGGAAGAATTAGTCAGGATCAATCTCACCGTACAATACTTGCTTAACCATTCAGCCAGGCCAGTGTTGGTACTTCGAGGGAGGTTTTCCAACGCTTTCGCGAAGTTCCTTAATTTAAGAACCTCTTTTCCCTGGGGGCGTAGCCCCGCTAACACTTTTCTAGACACCTACTAGGTTTATAGCATTGATCGTTAAGTGAGAAATTTCCCGAGGAGTAGCATATACTCACAGTAGGATCGGGATCCAAATATCATCGCGTGACGAAACTGAAGGAATCCTACCAGAATCATCACACTCCAAATGGTATGCAACACTAGCAAATTTCAGTTCTTTTGAAACTCCCGATGTGGATTTTTGCCCCATGCTCTTATGACCTTGACTTTGGCCAACAAATCATAAGTCACATGTCAAGTTCTACCCGTCGTTCTCCAGGTTAATTTGAATCCACCCGTACTTACCCTTGACTTTGGCCAACAAGGCAGTACGACTGTTCCAAACCAACGCATCTATCTATGCTGCACATGAATACCCAATAGCTACCAATCACTACGCCTTGACTTTGGCCAACAAACATAGCTTGAATACTATTGACCATCCATGTGAAACGACGGAGGGCTACGAATGGTTTTGGCGAAACCGTGAACGTAGTGAACTTGATATAGTCGATGGAACGCTCCGCATTTAAAAGTTAGTTTTGAAAAGAACCGAGTGGTTTTTCGAAAGTGTTCCAACGACTTTTACTTGGTTTATTTTCTTGCATTAGTTCTTTTAATGCGTGATATTCTTGCATTAGTTCTTTTAATGCGTCCCATCATTTAATCCTAACATTGCAGAAAACAACCAAAATATGACGTACGCTTATGCCATTCGCATTCGCCACGGGGCCCCGTCATTACCCGTTAGGTTACTTAACTAACAACAGAGCGGGGGCTGGGCTAGCGCGGTTGTAAAACATAAGCAACGCCTAAATAATATCATATATAGATATATTGCAATGATAGCCATTTCAGATCACAGATGAACACATTGGATATACTAGGAACCCGCAATTCGTACGAGCCTGTAACGAAAAGCAGATTACACGGTCGCGGTGAATAGCCAATACCCCACCCAAGACCCCTACGGGTGCGGCAAACTACCCGCCAAGTACCCGAAGCGAAGCAACCTCCCTCAACTCCGTGAGTAGGCCACTCGGCACTTCGGCATACCCGGTAGTTTGTGCACCCCCTCCATGGGTCTATCCTAGGAGCAAAAACAGTAAAAAGAAATTATACAATGACGGCTACAACCCTGACCCGGTTGTGCGGCCATACAAATAATTATTACATCAATTTACAAATTTACATGAATTGAAAGAAAAGAAAACTCTCGTCTCACAACCCCCGGCTATTCACCCGCGACAATCCAATGAATTCATATAAACATTCCAATAACATTACAGATCACAGATTTGTATAACCCCCACTAATCGACATATAGCGATTAGCAGACGTTCAATACAAATAACACATCACAGAAAAACCCGTCAGCTTATGTCTTTTAGAAGTTCGATCAAAAATACGGATTTTCAGGCCCCAAACACAAAATTTTCGTTCTGGAAAATCTGGGCTAAAAAGACATATTCCAAAAATCCCAAAATACCCCACTGAATAAACTGCAACCAAAATTTCCCACTGCCGAGTCAACTCGGCCGCGGAACCGCGGCGAGAGCACGCTCCCGCCGCGTTTCCGCGGCGCTTTGATCGGTTTAGTGGACGAAATTTTTGCAGTTTGTTATAAAAACCCTGAGCCGAATTTTAAGGTATGATTTATCATTTTTAGAACAGAGGAAAAATTCGACAGCAAGCATGATATCGGGGTTCATTTCGGGACTTTTTCTTTGATCGATCTTCTAGCTACTTTGCTAACATGTTAGATAGAGTTTAACTAGGCTCTGATACCACTGTAAGTCCATGCTACCTCTCCCGGTACTTTCGGGCATGCAGAAATTGACGAAAAACAATTTTCTAGAGGTGGTAACATGGACTCAAAACCGGATCTTTGTCAAACATCTAACTAACAACCTAACTAGGAGTTGTTAACTACTCGGTTAGGGGTTATACCTTTGTTTCTTGAACTCCTTCGTCTTCAAGCCTCGATGGTTGTCCGGATCGGCTTCACTCCATCGTCTCCTTGCGCCGAAGATAGATCCACCTCGAAAGCTTCTACCTTTGGCTTCTTCTTCGATCTTTGAAGAAACTAGTTCACTTGGTTTGCTAAACCTTGTGAACTAGAGTGAGTAGAAAAGAGTGTGTTAGGATTTTCTCTATGGTTCTTGGTTCTCAACACATGAGACAAGTGAACCATAGACTCAAGAGAGGGAGAGCAAGAGGAAGGAGATGAGAGCTCAAGAACAAGAGAGAGAATGAGAATGATAGAATGAGTGAAGACTTTTCTCTCTTGGCTCTCATAATCCAAAGCCATCATCACAATAATAGTAATCAAGTATTGTGTAAAATGGTTTAAGCTACAATAGCCATATCATTTCATGCACTCATTTCTCACAAGAGAAACAAGCAAGTAAAAAGTCTTTGCCATGAAATGATAGCCATTGTCATCATGATGGTCAACTAGTCAAACCTAGTCAACTGGTCAACAAAGTCAACAAGTCAACAAAGTCAACCCCTCAACAACCATGTCACCATAATACTTAATTAATATTATTGTTAATCATATATCATATTCTCATTAGGGTTGAGCAAAAAGTCAATAGTCAACAGTCAACGGTCAACAACCCTAATGAGAATCCTCTGCCTCTGTCTCTCCGTCAACTGTGCATACATACCCGTATCCGCGTTCCGAGGAACATGAATACAAACTGGATAAATCCAATCACAAAACATACACTAGGATCTGTCTTAAACCAAAGCCCGCTAGTGTTAACTGTCCCGACACTAAACGCGCACACGTGCACGGATGTGACTGAACCCTGTCGCAAAACCATGCGACCTGTCGCAAAACCATGCGACCTTTACTCTTTTGCCTAAAGGCGAATAGCTTTCTGTGTGGGACTCTAAAGACTCGACACTACGCTGGAAGTGGGTTTAACCACAGACCGCAAGCGGCACTAGCTGTGCGTAACGGTCCCCAGGTAGATGCCGACAAGAAGACTGACGAGGTGAAAACCATCTGAACTCCTACTGAGCCTGAATGTGACAATCTCCGTACAGTCCGGTCTGTTCGTCTGATACATCGCATGGCGGGCCTAGGGGGGCGGTAAACGTCAGTCCCCTAATAGCGGTACAGGTCGTGTCGGAGTGAAGCCCAAAACACCCTGAGATAACACTGGAAGCCTACCAGTATATCTCGATTGCCCTGGCCAGGGACTATTCGTGTAATGGCTCTCCTAGACACAGCGCGATGTCAACCCCCAAAACCGGGAGAGATGAATCCTGTCTAACCGTCACTGCCTCCAAGTGCTTCGGGACTGTACCCAACTACTACCTGTTTGCACGACTCCTTTGAGCCGTGGTAGGGTAGTAATCAAAGTACAGTGGGAACACACTCGAGGCGAAGTGACAGTGTCAAGTCAGCGGACTAAGCTGTACTCATGTCACCTGGGAACTGATAACTGACGATAGGTATAATACCAACCGGTCAGTTCCCGACGAGTCTTGTCCAGTGTACTCGTAACCCAACGAGCACCCGTATACTATCTCCAGTACGACGTACTGATGGCTGTGGGACAGACCACCTCCCACTCTGGGATGAGAAGTGCATACGCTAGTCTACTCCGGAGTATCGATGCCCTGTCTTGATAGTCCTGCGACTACGGACCTGCATAAGGATGTGCTTATAGATTACCCAGCCCCCACTAGTGTGACTGCCATCACAACGCTGGTAATCAAGAAAAGATCCTAAGGGCTCCACTAATGTGCATAGGTGATATACTAAAATAAACACATGTACACATTGAAGTAGAAACAAACCAAGTAGCATACTACTATTTTGAGCAAGATTGTATATACAAGGTGAATATCCCAAGCTTCCATTAAGTAATATACAAACTAGTATGATACAGTAATGGCCTCTAGGGCATATACACTAACACGATCATTATATATATGTAGGGTTTCCTAGCAAGACAACAAGGTTTCGGGAGGCATCGTCCATGCCATTTTCAAAAAATTTCCATGCTAAACAACCCTAACCCTAGAATCTTAACTAGAGAATTAGACAATACAACATATAAACAACTTTACATCTAATTGAACATGGAATACAACCTTTGTAGACCGGTCCTTCACTTCAATAGCTCTGTGTGGTAGTCCCTTCGCTCCAAGTAGTGATCTTCCGGACTCTAGAATGGCTCCACAAGATGAAAGGAACAAGCTTGCATGAAGTCTTCAAGGCCGAAGATGATCTACGTCGAGAAGACACCAACCCAAGCTACTTCTTCACTAATTAGGGATTAGTGAAGCTAACACCCTAAACTAAATGGCTAATCTAGTAGAGGATGATGAAGTAGGATTTTCGCTCACTTTAGCATTAATTTTCTCACTGATTTTCTTCACCTCTCATAAACCTAGAGAGATCTCTCTCTCTTGATGAAGAAGAAGATAAAGAGATAATGCTGTGAATGAATGAATCATAAGAGAGGCAACCATGGGTGAGATAATATCTCATGTAACTCATGTAGAGACTTAACCATGGAGTGTAACTCCAAGAGTGTAACATTTCACTTTAGAATGTAACTCCAAGAGTGTAACATTTCAGAAAAATAAGATATTATTTTTGAGAAGTTAAATAATTAAAATAATAAATATTATGAATATTTTAATGTATGGAAATTAGATGTAATGATATGGTATAATTATATACCGATAAATTGGAAAATATTGGAAAATTTCATTTGAATGTTGATTATGAAAGGAAATTATATGATTTAGACAATTTATAAATATTATTCGATTAATTATATTCAAGTTTACGGCTAAGTTTGATTAATATGTTGGAGATAGTGCCCTCAGAGTCAATTATTGGGTCACAGGCACGTGATTGCAATGATTGAGGGAGGACCTATCCCGGGAAGACAGTCTTACTCGAGATGATAGTACGCTATCTGGTTTACCTTTATCATCGTGTACTGCTTTAGGTGACCTGACAGGTCGCTATTGCACGTTGATAGAGCCCTAGGATTCATGCTTGACTGCCAGCAGTATGAGGGCGATCATATAAGTGAGAGCTGGAGTCTATAAGCACATCCTTAAAAGGTCCCTAGTCGTGGGAGTTTCGAGATAGGGCATCGATACTCCAGAGTAGACTAGTGTATACAGTTGAGACCCCGACGAGGGGCGGTGGCCGGTCTCACAAGCCACTGGTGTCAGTTGGTTCACCTAAGATGTATACAGGTGCTCATTGGGTTATGAGTACACCGGACAGGACTCGCCGGGAACATGCTAGTTGTTCTTATACCTGACGTCAGATAGCAGTTCCCTGGTGACATGTGTACAGGTTAGTTCATCGACCTGGGGATCGTCATTTTTCTCGTGTGAGTTCCCACTGTACTTTGATTACTACCCTACCACGGCTCAAAGGAGTCGTGCAAACAGGTTTTAGTTGGGTACAGTCCCGAGCCACATGGAGGCAGTGAGCGGATCTTCAGGGGTTCGTCTCTCCCGGTATTGGGGGTGAGGTCGCGCTGTGTCTAGGAGAGCCATTACACGAAGACCTTGGCCAAGGCAGGAGATTTACTGGTAGGTATTCCAGTAGTATCTCAGGGTGTTCTGGGCTACACTCCGACACGACTTGTACCGCTTTTGGGGGTCTGACTTTTACCAACCCCCTAGGCCCGACATGCGATGCTCATAGACGAACGGACCGGACTGTACGGATATTGTCACTGACAGGCTCAGTAGGGTGTCAGGATGAGTTCACTCATCGACGTCCCTTTTAGTCAATAGCTGGTGGCCCGTCACGTATTGGCTTATACCTCTGACGTGCTAGTGGTTAAATCCACTGCCATAGTATTGACGAGTCTTTAGAGTCCACCACACTTTCAGTTACTCAAGCTTTCGGGCGAAACGCTGTAGAGGCCGTATGGAGATATGGCAGGGTTCGATCAGATACGTGCGGTATTGCACGGATTGTGATCGGACGGTTTTTACTAGCCGGCTTTGGCTTAAGCCGGATCTTAGTATTTGACAGTGTAGTTTTGTCTCTTTGCATTTGTATCCGGACGGAATACAGATGCGGGTGTGTATGCACAGTATCGGGTTTTTCCTGTAATTTATTATGGGACCAGTTTTCTGGGGTTGCCAGTTTGCATTCCGTTCCGGCCGGTTTTCCTTTGTTCTTTCCCGGCCGGACTTTTCCGATGGAGGGTGTTATTTGCAAGTTTGCAGATAACACATTTGTGGAGGGGGTTTCTTGCAATTGCATAAGTTTTGATATGATTGCTTCTTTGCTCCTTCATGCATTAATTATGATAAGAGTGGGTGTGGGATTTTGATGTGATTTGGTATGGGCCGGCCACTGTGCTGGATTGATGGAGTATAGTGGATTAATTTCCTTTTGTAAGGAATGGAATTAATGGGTGTGTGCTGGAATTGCTTTGAGGGGTGCTGTGAAGGAATTGATTAATTCCTTTGGTATTAATTCATTCACACATTTCATTCACAACAGAGAGAGAGAGAGTGCTTGCTTCTTTTTTCCAGTGAGGAAAAGTTTTGGCCGAGCTCATTAGTGAGCTTGCTTCATTAATTTATATATGAGAGTGAGCAAAAGACTTGGCCGAGCTCATCATATTGCCTACTCCCTTTTCCAGCAAGTTCTATGGAAAATTCTTTTGCACCAATTCCTCCATCATCTTTATGGCAACATAACCCCAAAGTGACAACCATTCTACACTGTTCTACAGAAAATCTTGGACGCGTCGGCCAGCGAACTTCGCGTCCGAGTTGCCTCGGTATTGAGGTGGGAGCCCGTAAAAGAATCCGGCTACGTGGTGCCCTCCCGGCGAGGAGGCGACCACCGGAGTTTTCCGCAGGAGATCGGGACGACGACGAGAAGACCGGAGGACTCGGATCACTCGGTATATCTCTAACCCGTCCTCTTGTTAGCTAGATCTAGTTTAATGGCTCGATCCGGGGTTTTGTGCGCGGTGGTGCCGGTTTGCTAAGTCCGCAAAAATTAAAGTTTTTCACCGCTTCCGCATTTGGCCGTCGGGTTGTCGGCCGGGGCGCCGCCGTGCACTTACAGTGGTATCAGAGCCTCGCCATTAACATAGTCTAGCTTTGTGTAATGTGTTTTTCAGTTCCGATCGATCGAAATGTCCAAAAACCCGTATTTTGTCACGACAGTTTTCTGTTGAAATTTTTTGGTCTTTAAAAATTTTTCAGGTTGTATAAAAGTACTTTACTAGAAGAATTAAGGCCACTGGAAAAATACGATACACTGTTCCCTTCATCGAAGCGCGGAACCGCGGCATAACCCTACATAGACCCGTGGTTCCGCGGCTGGTTGAAAGGATCAGTGGGCTGGTTTTTTCCATTGGGCTTCTGTTGTGAAAATAGGGTTTTTGGGACATTAATATTGGGCTCATAATTTCTGGAACTGCTGCAGTATTGGTTTGAGGCCCACTAGTTTATTTTTGATCAATCGGAAAATTTTAAACACATTTTTCACAGTATTTACATTATATCTGCGACCGTGAATGTCACTCGATCGGTAAATCCGGTCTAACTGCTATAGCCCGGTTAGACGGATTTGCGAACGTGACTTTCACGTTGATGTTCTATGTTTATGCTGTGATGTTGCGGATCGGTCGTGGGGGATAGCCTGGATGCAATGCTAGTACAGTGCTGTTGTATTATGTACATTTGATATTGCGGGGCGAGCGTCCGACATGTGGACTGCCGTCACTACCTGATTGTATTATTCTTTTGGGGCACGACCTGGTTGCGGTCGATGTACCCGTTGTATGTATATTTTACTTTCTGTACTAGGATTACCCCGCGGAGGGGTGCACGGATAGCCGGGTTCTGGAGGGCAACAAGCCCGCATCTCATGGCATTGGGACGGAGGGGGCTTCACTCTAGGATTGGCGGGCTATTCGCCGTACTCGTAGGGGGTACAGGTTGACCCAGGAGGGGTGCCCAAGTTGCCGGATTCCGTGAAGTGCTGGGTGGTCCATTCACGGAGCTGAAGGGGGCTGCCTCGCTTCAGGTTTTGGCGGGTGACTTGCCGCGCCCGTAGGGGTCTAGGATTTCATTGCACAGGCTATCCACACGACCAGGGGAACGTCGGGTTTCAGTAGTGGCTCTGTGAAACCCGGGGATCCCAGATATCTGTATTGTTCTGTGATGCTATACATTTCTGTGATGTTGCATTTCTTTTCACGCCTTGAGCGAAATATAATATATTGGTATATATATTAGTAGATGTTGTATATGTTTTACATCCGTGCTAGTCCAGTCCCCGCTCTGCCGTTAGTTAGCTAACCTAACGGGTGATGACGGGACCCAGTGGCGAATGCGGATGGCATATACGTACGTCAGTATATTTTCGTTCTTTGTGGTGTGATCAATTGATGGGACTGCATTGATTCGGATCAATGCAAGCTAAACAAACCTAATCTGATGTTGTTGGAACACTTTTCAAAAAGTTGTTATTGTAAGGACGTTCACTTTTGTTTTGCATCGTGGTATTCATTTGGAATATCCTGCTCCTCAGTCGACGAGGCAAGGGCCGAGATCCCTTCACCGGGAGTGACCCCTTGGACAGAAGTTTGCGTCAGGGCATTAACTTCACTATAGCCGATTACTTTTGCTTTGCACCGTGGTATTCAGTTGGAATATCCTGCACCCCATTCTACGGGGAAAGAGCCAAGATCCCTTCACCGGGAGTGACCTCTTTAGTAAAGGTTTTCGTCACTATATTTTCTAAAAAGCTATCCGTTCCTTCAACGATATCAAGTTCATTACGTTAAAGGTTTTCGCCAGAAACCATTCGTAGCCCTCCGTCGTTTCATATGGGTAGTCAATAGTATTCAAGCTGTGTATGTTGGCCAAAGTCAAGGCACAGTGATTGGTAGCTATTGGGGTATTCATATGCAGCATAGATAGATGCGTTGGTTTGGGACAGTCGTACTGCCATTTTGGCCAAAGTCAAGGGTATGTACGGGTGGGTTCAAATTAACCTGGAGAATGACGGGTAGAACTTGACATGTGACTTATGATATGTTGGCCAAAGTCAAGGTCATAAGAGCATGGGGTAAAAATCACATCGGGAGTTTCAAAAGTACTGAAACTTGCCAGATATGCGCATACCTTCTGGAGTGTGATACCGTGAGCGGATTCCGTCATGTTATCATGCGATGAGAGTTGGATCCCGATTCCCACTGATGAGTTGGTTTACTCCTCGGGTGACCCTGACTAATTCTTCTTTGAGGTTTGGAGGAGAATTTGAGGTACAGTGGGAGGTTTCCTGATTAGAAAAAGTGATAACCATTCTGATCTAGGGTAGAGTGCACGCTGAGTGTTTCTTTTCTCTCTCTCTGGCAGCGACCATTGACCCGACCCTAAGACTATGACTCAGTGACCAAGTTGACCGAACCTTCTTAACACTGGCTTTTGGATTGTCAGAGTTGCAGACCTCATTGCCACTCCTACTTTTACCCTTTTCTCCAGGACACCCCGTATTTCTGCGAACGTCCACTTCCATTGGACAAAACCATCGTATGGTTAGATACGAACTCGAAGGAATTCGAGGATGGTTTCCGGTTCTGTAGAAAACGAATAGGATTATTCAGTTGTCTTTTCTTTTCACCCTCTCTCATGTTGCGAGTACTCCTTAGTTTAGGAGTAGTACACCTATTACGCAAATTGGATAGTCTTCTTCCAAACCATAGGCTGGTGCCGACCGGTAGGGAATGAAGAAAACCAGTTAGCCTAAACGGTGTACAGAAGGTATTAAGATTAAGACAAAGCAAGGGATTAGTAAGAGGGCAAAGTAAATTGCGACTGCTATTCACGACCAAACCAAGTATTTCTTCGCCAATCCTAAATCACCTTTGTATTTCTCCAGGACACTCCGTATCACTACGAAGATCCCATTTTATTGGATAATCCATCGTATGGTTATATACGAACTCGAAAGGAACTTGTTCCAATTCGGGGATGGATTCTGGTTCAGGAGAAATAGGAATAAGGTTTATTCGGTTGTCTTTTATCTTCACCTTCTCTCGCATTGCGAGTGCTCCTAGGATTAGGACAGTACACCCATTATGCTTATTGGATAGTCTTCTTCCAAACCATAGGCTGGTGCCGAACGGTAGGGAAGGAAGAAAACCAATTGGCCTAAAAGGGTGTGCAGAAGGTAATGACTAAAGACATATAAAGGGATTTGGAGATGTGGCAAAGAATTATACGGTTATAGTTGTGAATCTGGATAATGGTAGAGGCATTACAAGGAATACCAGGATACCCCATCGAAACATTTCAATGTTTCAGTTCAACTGTGTACTGTTAAATGAAAACTGATTTCCCGATTAGACACTTGCTCCAGGGTATGTATTTACCAGGTTTGATTCTCACATCTGTATGGTTTTACAGATGATGAGTGGGAGTAAGTTATTGGGAATTGGGTGATCATCCTCATTATATCGGGATTCGTTGTAATCGGTGATATTTGAGGAGATCACCTGGGCTGTTTGCCGGTCGGCAAATATTTGGTTTTGAATATCCGCTGTTGTGCACCAATTTCAAATTGATATATCTGTACGTCTGTTTTCATAGAGTGAGATATACCTTTTGATATTATGTCGATGACATTTACCTATATCAGTGGATGGTTAGGTAAGGAGCATTAAACAGCGGTGTAATTCTTCTTAACCATAAGTACAGTTTTCGACCTACGACGCACAGTGAAGGAGTTGTTAGACTCAGCGGACTCATACAGAGTATTGTATGTTGTCCAGTGTCCATTAGGACAGAGGGGTTGGTCCTCATACTATATTCAGTTTACTTATGACTTCTCTATTTTTTAGACAGGTGTTTCGTGGAAACACAGTGTCTGAATTTTGAGAAGTTATAGGTATTTGAATAAAGTAGAGAACCAGGTATTACAAGTATCGGGATTCTTCAAAGTGATCGAAGATGTAAATACTTGTGTATGGTATTCAGTTGATAGTAATGATTAAGAGAACTTGCTTCTCTTTCGGGTTACTCATAATTGGAAGCATTCCTAAGTTGAGTAACGCTGATCGGCCTCCTTCCATTTAGTTGACATGCACTGGTGACAGCTGCATGATTTGAATCTGGTTAAATTAAATCAGTGCCTCTAGTTCTATATTGGATATAGTACAGTTCATATCTTAACGATGTTAAGGTACGGGGAGTTGTCCGGCTTATGATTAAAACCAGACTCTGGATAACTCAAGGCACGTTTCTGTAATGGCTGTTTGTGTGTTGACCCAGGCTATGACGAGGGTTGATTTTCTACCATCTGGGAGATCAATAGAAATATTGTTCAAGACTCGCCACAGTTTTATTAAAAATGGATTTTTTCAAAAACAGCAGTGGGAGTATGGTAGAACTGGAAGTGATTCCAGAACCGCAAATGATTACTGAAGATTTGATAAGGAACCTAAAGATTCAATCTAATTTGACATTCCATTGGCCACTCCGCAGATATGGTGGGTAACTTCAGGCACCCGAGAGGTACTTCGGTAGCCTCAAGGACGGTGACAGGGAAGTTCTTGTTTACCCACACTTGCCATTGTTGTTGTTCCAGGCTGCGAGACCCGGCAGGAGGATGAGTATAGCGTCGTTCTAAACTTGCTTTAGAAGTGCACGTCTATATGACTCTGCCAGAGGGTTGTCGTAGTCAGTGGGAGCAGCGGAAGCATTGGTGGACATCAGGCTTATGTCTATTTATAGACTAAAGCAGATGTAGCGGAGATAGATCATCTATTTCTGATGTGACAGTCATAGGTTTGACGTCATCAGAATAGGGGATGGATCTATTGAGAAGGTAGTAGGAAGTGATTTTCCTATACTACGATCGGTTATACTTTGGTCGTCACACAGTGGTTTCTCCACAAAGGACTTAGACATTATATCAGACATACTGGTTACTAGATCTATGGTTTTAGATCTAGATTTGGGTGGTTTCCCAATCTGGGTACTTACACAGCATTCTAAGAGTATTTAGAATGGACGACTCCTGGCACGGTAGTATACCTGCAGGTGATGGAGTCACCCTCTCTAAAGGTGTCTTACAGACTAAAGGGGAGAGGGATGTGTATGATTGGCAGATCACTTGCTCAGGCAATTGAGTCAATCATGAGATGTCAAGTACCACACCAGATGTTGTTCTTGCACTAGATGCAATAAGTTGATATTGATCCATTCCTGGAGGAACAGTCGGATGCAGTTTTAGAACATAAGTGAATGTTCTAGGGATATGATAACGGCAGCTTCCTTTAGGAGACGGTTATCACTCCAGGCTTCCAAGGTGACATGGACGACAAGGAGGTTGTCAGAGTTATAGTTTTTCCCTCTGACGAGGGGCAGTATTTTGGACAGGTGGTCCAAGGCAATACTGAGGGTGGCATGGCACAGGATACTGATTAAGTTCAGTTGACGATACAGTCTAAGAAGTTTGGATTTGGAGTTCATTTATGAGCTCGGTCCCATCAGACATCCAGACATTCTAAGACATGTATTGCTCATTTCGGGAGATGGCTTTCTCCGCGAACTTGAGACATAGAGAGACATAGAAAGAAACATCAAGGCGGATCCACTCACTGAGGCTATTCCTCGAACGCAATAGTTTCACAAACGGTTTTTGTGAGACTGACTAGTAGAGGAGTTGGGTGTTCGGTATCACACGGGCTGTGAGTATGCGACATCGCAATAATTAGCCTTGAGTGCAAGTAGGAGATTGTTGGAGATAGTGCCCTCAGAGTCAATTATTGGGTCACAGGCACGTGATTTCAATGATTGAGGGAGGACCTATCCCGGGAAGACAGTCTTACTCGAGATGATAGTACGCTATCTGGTTTACCTTTATCATCGTGTACTGCTTTAGGTGACCTGACAGGTCGCTATTGCACGTTGATAGAGCCTTAGGATTCATGCTTGACTGCCAGCAGTATGAGGGCGATCATATAAGTGAGAGCTGGAGTCTATAAGCACATCCTTAAAAGGTCCCTAGTCGTGGGAGTTTCGAGATAGGGCATCGATACTCCAGAGTAGACTAGTGTATACAGTTGAGACCCCGACGAGGGGCGGTGGCCGGTCTCACAAGCCACTGGTGTCAGTTTGTTCACCTAAGATGTATACAGGTGCTCATTGGGTTATGAGTACACCGGACAGGACTCGCCGGGAACATGCTAGTTGGTCTTATACCTGACGTCAGATAGCAGTTCCCTGGTGACATGTGTACAGGTTAGTTCATCGACCTGGGGATCGTCATTTGTCTCGTGTGAGTTCCCACTGTACTTTGATTACTACCCTACTACGGCTCAAAGGAGTCGTGCAAACAGGTTTTAGTTGGGTACAGTCCCGAGCCACATGGAGGCAGTGAGCGGATCTTCAGGGGTTCGTCTCTCCCGGTATTGGGGGTGAGGTCGCGCTGTGTCTAGGAGAGCCATTACACGAAGACCTTGGCCAAGGCAGGAGATTTACTGGTAGGTATTCCAGTAGTATCTCAGGGTGTTCTGGGCTACACTCCGACACGACTTGTACCGCTTTTGGGGGTCTGACTTTTACCAACCCCCTAGGCCCGACATGCGATGCTCATAGACGAACGGACCGGACTGTACGGATATTGTCACTGACAGGCTCAGTAGGGTGTCAGGATGAGTTCACTCATCGACGTCCCTTTTAGTCAATAGCTGGTGGCCCGTCACGTATTGGCTTATACCTCTGACGTGCTAGTGGTTAAATCCACAGCCATAGTATTGACGAGTCCTTTGAGTCCACCACACTTTCAGTTACTCAAGCTTTCGGGCGAAACGCTGTAGAGGCCGTATGGAGATATTGCAGGGTTCGATCAGATACGTGCGGTATTGCACGGATTGTGATCGGACGGTTTTTACTAGCCGGCTTTGGCTTAAGCCGGATCTTAGTATTTGACAGTGTAGTTTTGTCTCTTTGCATTTGTATCCGGACGGAATACAGATGCGGGTGTGTATGCACAGTATCGGGTTTTTCCTGTAATTTATTATGGGACCAGTTTTCTGGGGTTGCCAGTTTGCATTCCGTTCCGGCCGGTTTTCCTTTGTTCTTTCCCGGCCGGACTTTTCCGATGGAGGGTGTTATTTGCAAGTTTGCAGATAACACATTTGTGGAGGGGGTTTCTTGCAATTGCATAAGTTTTGATATGATTGCTTCTTTGCTCCTTCATGCATTAATTATGATAAGAGTGGGTGTGGGATTTTGATGTGATTTGGTATGGGCCGGCCACTGTGCTGGATTGATGGAGTATAGTGGATTAATTTCCTTTTGTAAGGAATGGAATTAATGGGTGTGTGCTGGAATTGCTTTGAGGGGTGCTGTGAAGGAATTGATTAATTCCTTTGGTATTAATTCATTCACACATTTCATTCACAACAGAGAGAGAGAGAGTGCTTGCTTCTTTTTTCCAGTGAGGAAAAGTTTTGGCCGAGCTCATTAATGAGCTTGCTTCATTAATTTATATATGAGAGTGAGCAAAAGACTTGGCCGAGCTCATCATATTGCCTACTCCCTTTTCCAGCAAGTTCTATGGAAAATTCTTTTGCACCAATTCCTCCATCATCTTTATGGCAACATAACCCCAAAGTGACAACCATTCTACACTGTTCTACAGCAAATCTTGGACGCGTCGGCCAGCCAACTTCGCGTCCGAGTTGCCTCGGTATTGAGGTGGGAGCCCGTAAAAGAATCCGGCTACGTGGTGCCCTTCCGGCGAGGAGGCGACCACCGGAGTTTTCCGCAGGAGATCGGGACGACGACGAGAAGACCGGAGGACTCCGATCACTCGGTATATCTCTAACCCGTCCTCTTGTTAGCTAGATCTAGTTTAATGGCTCGATCCGGGGTTTTGTGCGCGGTGGTGCCGGTTTGCTAAGTCCGCAAAAATTAAAGTTTTCACCGCTTCCGCATTTGGCCGTCGGGTTGTCGGCCGGGGCGCCGCCGTGCACTTACATAATAATCACTAATCGTGCATTAAACCTAGTTAGGCATATGACATCACCGTGTCATGTTTCAAAACACATTTTTTTTCAATTTGTATGAACCATGGCATCTTGTGTTTCTTTTATATGTATATGGTTTTATTTATTTTTGGTTTTAAAAGAAAAGAAAAAGAAAAGAAAAGAAAATATTAAAGAATGGAGGTATGGGCAAGAGAGAGAGAGAGAGAGAGAGGGAGAGGGGTCAACCATGGACATGACTCATTGTTATTCATTCCATCTTCATCTTTTTCCTCTCCTCTCCCCTCACCATGGCTGCCCTCTTCCCTCCACCCCCTCTAACCCTTCACCACAACCTCAAATACACATTAAAACCATACATCCCCTTCACAAAACTCATTCACAAGCTCACTACAAGCATGGGGAACCAAGAAAGTTGAGATTTTGAAGACTTAGGGCAACTCAGCAACTCAAGAAAATTCACGAGTTGCCAAATGAGATAATTCTTTCACCATTAGAGTAATAATCCATTTCATTTGGCATCCATATTAGTTTAGAAGTGTGTAAGTGCGGTTTAGTGAGGTTTGAAAATTCCAAGATGAGGTTTTGAGTAATTCTTAAGTTGTGATGATGCATGTGAGTGTATTAGTGTATACAAACCTCCTTTGGTGTTAAAACTTAAGACCAAACAAGAGCTAGAACCCCAAACTTGAAACTTTAGATATCCAAATGTCGGTTTTTGTGTTTAATTGGTGGCCTACAAGGAATCTGGAGTGAACTGAGACCTTAACAAGAAAAACTAGCAACCCAAGAGACCTAGTTGGACCACTACGAGACCACCCTGCAAGTACGAACCCAACCCAAGCACATTTGGCCGAGCATGCCGGATTTATAGGGTGTGTGGCCAGCCAAAGTGTGGGTGTTGGTACTAGGATTTGTTCTGTAGCTCATATACCTCCTATACTACACCCTTGTATTGCTAGTTTTGCCTAATTTCTCCTGAACTAAAATCTGGAACCATTTTCTTGAGTTGCTGTTTTGAATCGTGACTTTTAAATGACTTGAAGTTTTGATAATTGTGTTTTGTATCGGTCACTTGATGTTTGTATGTCGATATCGGGTGTTGTTTGGTTGATTTGCATGAGTAGACCATAGGTTTATACCTATATGTGATACGTGTGCCGTTTTGGTTTTCGTGCGCGATTTCTGTTTACGATACTATGTGTTATATGTGTAGGCACTCTCACGTGGACATCGGATGATAAGGAGGAGAATGGCGACATCGACTTCGGCAAGCAAGGATCAAGGTGAGTAGATGTATATCTACGGGGGAAGTCGGGTGGATGGCGTATAGCACCCCCGCAGTTTCATAGTGTAGTATACGAATACGTTATATATATATATATTAATATGTGTATTGTGAGACTAAATGATTATCAAGATAGGCTTTAGGTGTTCACGGGTTTGTTTTAGTGTAATTGTAAGATAATGATTATAGTGTAATTTCTTAGTCGCGAAACCCTAGGGTAAAGGTTCACACACACACATGCCATACATGATATGGTTTTGGGTGTATACGTTTATATGTGTGTGTGTGTGTGTGTGTGTGTGTGTGTATGTGTGTGTGTGTGGATGCGTTGGTACATACACACACACATACACACACGTACATATACATATACACGGATGATGAGGATAGTATATGATACTTGGTGACGAGTCGATGTGATTGGGCATGATACCGTGAGATCGGTGATGTGAATTGGGTCGTGTTATGATATACGACATGATATATGAGTGGATCGTTGGGCGATGTGTTTTCATACACACGCAGATATATGTTGATGGTATCGGAATGTACTAGACCTTAGATCAATACCCCAGTTCATGATATTATGATAATCATACTATATGATTAATGAGATATAGGTGATAATTGACCCGCACCCCGATTTGGGATGCCGTACGATGGATTTTACCATACGAGATATAAATATGATGATTGATCTACACTCTTGATTGAGGTTGTCGTATTATGTATTTTATCGTACGTAACGCTACCGAGGCGGAATCACCGACTACTAGATATATCGACTCGGACTTAGGTTAATTTCCTTACCCCTTTCGATTAATCTCTTAGTTTAGTCTTGTAGTTATCAGGTAGATGTTAAACTGGGCTCGAGTCATACTTATTTTAAAACTAAAGAATCGTGAGTATTTTAAAGAAAGGCCGAGGGGTTCTACGGATATTTCAAAGGACGTTCCTTTTCTTAAAAACATCGTAGCCCCTATTTTCTAAAAACCACTATTCGTGCTATTTCAAATGCCAAAATTGTATGACTCATACTTATAGATGTATATTCTTATATGTTGCCTTTACTATTCATTTTTCGTATATTCTTGTTGTTCGCATCGCATCGCATGCTTAATTGTGTTTTCATTAGTTATTATAAACCCATGCTTTCAGGACACTGGCACCATTACCGATGATGCGTATGCTCCACGTACACCTGCTTGCCGGCTCACACACATCATCATCGGTAATTCTCATGTCACGTACACATTAGAAAACACTACTTCATTGGTATAAATTGCTAGCTGATAGTTTCGACATAGTACTAGTGTGCTTGCTTTCATATGCTAGCTTAGACATTGCATTTATTACTGTGATTTTTCATGCATGTGTATATTCATTGTCATGCAATATTATGGGGCTTATTGCCGGTATTCACTATTTATTGACTTTTAATTATAGGATTCAGATTTTCCATGAGATTTCTGGATTTAGAAAAACCACAAGAATTTTATAAACTCATTATCATTTCTAAAAATAGAAATTACGGTTTTCTCGTGATATGATGTGAGATATGTCCACCATGAGTTTTCTCAGCCCTTGAGCAGTATCATACACCCGATTCGAGGAGGAGGATGAGCCGTCTGCGGGTGCATGGTGGACCCGGTGCGATACCCCGGGACAAGATGGTCGCAGATGATGGTGTTGAGCCCGGCAGGGGAGCACTACCGACCGGTTATTTGTGACACGGAGGATATCCGGAGGATACCGACGTAGTCATGAGATTTGATTATTTGGGCTAGTCCGGATTGCCGGAGCCCGGGATATTGAGACATTGAGATATTGATATTTTATGATATAGGCCAGTCCGGATTGCCGGAGCCCGAGATATTGAGATATTGGGATATATATTTTGTGTCGATGCTTGACACGGATTCTCTGTTGATTTCATTGCTGATACTTCGATTTTTATACAGAAATCTCACTGAGATATGAAAACAGTTTTTCTCATTCAAAATGTATTCTTTTTTCATGCATGCATACCTCATATATGTAACATGTTACTACCTGAGGCACTGACACGAGCACTTGGTATTACACTTACGTATAGATGTTTACCCTTGCCATTATTGGATGCTTCAATTTTTATTATTTTGAGGATATTATTATCTTATGATCTAGGATAAAGTCATACATGCGATTTCTTCTCGGTGATGTTTTCTACTCACGAGTTAGAAACTCACCCCCGTTGTGCCACAGTTTCTTGCAGGTTTTGCCATACAGGTTTTGTTGCGGCTTGCTGGCACACTACTTCATTCCGGGTGATTGCTTTGGTAGGTGGGTTCACTTGTATCGTGACCACTATTGTATCTGTATTTATTTCAGTTGTATCTAATAACTCCATCAACCGGACTTGTATTAAATTATAGACTTAGAAGACCAGATGTATATTTTTTCGACCTTAGAGTCGCACGCTTGTATTATTATGGTTTTCTCTGGTTTTCATTCTGAGTTTTGATCCTTGCCCTTCGACGTTGTATATTTTATTGCTTGCGTGGTTGTTTCTGCCAATTGGCGAAGTGCTAGCTCCCGCTTGGGGATGCCTTATTCAGCATGTATATTATTCATGTTTATACCCGTTTGAGGCCAGTATTTACAAAGGAAACTCTGCCGAAATTTTTGGAAAAGACTTGATGTTTTAAAAATGCTTACTACTGCTTATTTTGTTAAAACACTTGCTATAAAACTAAGTTTTTCCTTCACTTCTTTAAAATGGTTTAGATTTCTGGGCTTTTGGCTTACTTGAGTTAGGTGGAGTCCTATACAATTCACATGATTCAAGTGCTAGTCACGTGCTATTTCGGGTCATGACAAAGTTGGTATCAGAGCGCTAGGTTTAACCTTGGGTCGAGTCTATGTTTGACTATGCGGAGTCTAGGGCGTATATTTATATATATTCGGAACCTAGGCTTGACCTTACGGAACTTAGACTTGGTCGAGTGGGTATTACACCCGAACTTTCGTCGCATAGGTTGACCTTGGTTGATGGAGTAGGTGACTTAAGTAGAGTGACGTACTGTGTGTATGTTCCGCGATATACTTACGATATGCTACTCCGCTTAAGAGGCCTTAAGAAGTACATTTCCTTGCACAGTATTCTATTCATTCCTATGATCTATCCTAATCGATATCAGTTTGTGGTTTCTTTTACCACGATTGCACGGGCAGAGAGAGCTGCGGCTAGAGTTGCGGTCAGCACGAGCTCGTCATGGACGAGGACAGACTAGGGCGTAATTCCGATGACACACGATTGCATAGATGTGTCATTTTATTATGTGTTTCGGTGACATGGGCGTTTCGATATGTCGTTTTACTATGTTTTCTTATGGACGCGAGCGTTTGATATCTACACCAGATGATCGGGCTACCGCCAGAGGCCAGCCAGAATGTGATGACCGTTAATGCACCGTTTATTCTTGATGATTGAGGCATTGTCTATCATGCGGACGGATGAGCTAGTTGTTGCTACAACTGACAAGATATCGGCCCAAAAGATTGAAGCTATTTCAACACGAGCTTGTACTTAGGGATATGATAGAAGATCGCTAGTCATCCATGTTTGAATGACTGGGACATGTGGTTCGTTTGCATACCCCGATGCGAGGGCATCAGATTGATTAATCTTAGCTAGAGAGGACTTCACGCAGGCACGTTGAGAGTCGATAGAAAACGAACGAATGTCAGAAACCTATTTTTCCAAGTTTAAGGTATTCGGAAAAACATGCAAGTAATTCTGTGAACCATCTAGAAGAATGAAACCCTAACTCGACATAATGACCATGGAACCGCTTTTGAACCTTAGGGTTTGCGGCAGTTCCGCGGTGTCATTAATGAGGCTTGGGTCTTCTCTTCTACGGTTGGTCCATAGGTACTGTGGCATGTACTGGGTATTATTAAACTGTGCTCAAGTGTTGAGCTCTCGGGGAATTATGGGACTTTGATGAATCGATCGAAAAGTTTAACGTCGTCCGGATATCATGTGATTGGATACATTACTTGGGAGAATCTAGATATGAATATAGCCGTTTGTAGAGCAGTCCATACAGCTAAGAAGAGACGAGTCCGAATCAGTCGACATTAGAGAAAAGTGGAGTAAGAGATTTGTACGAGATTTTGACAAGATGGCATTCCACTCCGTTGACATCAGAGATGTGATACGCATGCATAGGCATTGAGTATAGATATATATTTCAGAAGGAGTCGTGATGAGTATACAGCTGTTCCGGAACAAGAAAGGGATTTAGTAAAGGGTGATAACTTCTAGGAAGTTCGGCGGAAACGAGATTTGGGAGAGACCTCGACAGAATCTTTCTGGAATACTACACGAGGAGACTTAGACCCAGGATCGGTCGTATTACACACCCAGTAGGCCAGAGTTCGGCATCATCGACGAGGCATGTTATGAGTGACCATGATAGTTGGCCAGAAATCTTTTAGAGGATGTGCCAGAGCGGAACTGTTTCCGTCATCGTTTCCATATTGGGCCGTTGAGCCGAGGAGTTATGTAACTGGCAATCTGCAGTGAGAGACAAGAGCCTAAGGGCACAAGGCGCCAGACCATGAACAGGAGGCAAGTAGATATCTTGCTCTGCTAGCTTTGGATGCATCGACACCTTCTCGACTTTGAAGGAAGGACACATCGACGACAGTGTTTACGATTTGCGATTTGGTGATTTGAATATTACGTGTCCTTTATTTTGGATTTCGGTATTTGGGGCGATTTGTTTGCATGATTGAGATTTGGTGCACCACAGTTGCACTCGACTTCGATTTGATATCATTCGAAATGTTTGATTTTGATTTCATGCCCATGGTATGTATGTGATTTGACTTGTGCCTTCGGTGTAGTTTCATGCACTTTTATTACTTTGATTTGATTTTGTGCACGCTGATGCAGGTAGTTGTGAGATTTTTATACCACAGTATACCTGATTTGGATTGAGGTACGTTGTATACCGTCGATTTTGATTGTGATATTCGATATTTGTTTTCGTGCACCTTGTGCACTTGAGTTGGATTCTTACGCATACTTGGCGTGCTTGATGCGATTTTGGTGCACACCAGATGCACTAAAATGGGATTCTTCGTGCATATCAGATGCACCAGATATTGTTGTCAGGCACACTCGTTACCTTTGACAGGTGTTTTAGTACACAACCGGTGCACTTAGATTTTTTTTCTGCGCACATGTATGGCACATTCATTGATTTCGATTTCTGTGTGCACCAGACGCACGTGGCATTCTTATACACATTTTAGGATTTATTTCTTTTGGAGCAGGATGTTTTATGATATTTACTATTTGATATAGTGACTGAGCAGGACTAGTTAGAGGACAGTACCTGAATATGTTTTTGCATGCATTGATAGTTACCGAAGGGATTTCCAAAAAGGAGCTATAGTCTCAGTATTTTCCTATGTGTCCGAGATGACACGAAACATGTTACAAAGGAAACCATTCTAAATTATTTTCAAAACAGCGAGACTGGTATGTTAAACAAGGGATATATATATATATATATATATATATATATATATATATATATAAACTTATATAGTTATTTTTCTTACAACAAACGTCCGCTACTTGTGCCGTGATACGCGCATCGCACAGCGACTTGAAAAAGGTTTGGCATGCATTTCTTTCAGATGTTTTGACGAAATTACAACGATGCGTACTATGTATATATTATAGTTTTGAGTATATCATGTTAGTTTTCGTTTTGGACTTTGACATTGGTATCTTCACCGTGACTCCGATGATTGCGTGATGCTTGACGGAGTTTTGATTTTTGAGTTATATACTCGTTTTCATGCGCATGCATTACTCTACGATATGTTTTATGTGTTTATGATTTCGATGTCCCGACAACTTAAACATTTTACTGAAATGTTTTAGTATTTGAGGGGTTCAAATTTAATTTCGGGGACCGAATTTATTTAAGGGGGGAAGACTGTAACATTTCAGAAAAATAAGATATTATTTTTGAGAAGTTAAATAATTAAAATAATAAATATTATGAATATTTTAATGTGTGGAAATTAGTTGTAATGATATTGTATAATTATATACCGATAAATTGGAAAATATTGGAAAATTTCATCTGAATGTTGATTTTGAAAGGATATTATATGATTTAGACACTTTATAAATCTTATACAATTAATTATATTCAAGTTTACGGGTAAGCTTGATTAATAATCACTAATCGTGCATTAAGCCTAGTTAGGCATATGACATGCACCATGTCATGTTTCAAAACACCTTTTTTTTTCAATTTGTATGAACCATGGCATCTTGTGTGTCTTTTATATGTATATGGTTTTATTTGTTTTTGGTTTTAAAAGAAAAGGAAAGGAAAAGAAAATATTAAAGAATGGAGGTATGAGCAAGAGAGAGAGAGGGTGAGGGGTCAACCTTGGACATGGCTCATTGTTATTCATTCCATCTTTCTCTTTTTCCTCTCCTCTCCCCTCACCATGGCTGCCCTCTTACCTCCACCCCCTCTAACCCCTCACCACAACCTCAAATACACATTAAAACCATACATCCCCTTCACAAAACTCATGCACAAGCTCACTACAAGCATGGAGAACCAAGAAAGTTGGGATTTTGAAGACTTTGGGCAACTCAAGAAAATTCTTAAGTTGCGAAATGAGATAATTCTTTCATCATTAGAGTATTAATCCATTTCCTTTAGCATCCATATTAGTTTAGAAGTGTGTAAGTGCGGTTTGAAAATTCCAAGATGAGGTTTTGAGGAATTCTTGAGTTGTGATAATGCATGTGAGTGTATTAGTGACTAAAAACCCCCTTTGGTGTTAAAACTTAGACCAAACAAGAGCTAGAACCCCAAAATTGAAACTTTAGATATCCAAATGTCGGTTTTGTGTTTAATTGGTGGCCTACAGGGAATCTGGAATGAACCGAGACCTTAACAAGAAAAACTAGCTACCCCAGAGACCTAGTTGGACCACTACGAGACCACCCTGCAAGTACGAACCCAAACCAAGCACATTGGGCGGAGCAGGCCGGATTTATAGGGTGTGTGGCAGGCCAAAGTGTGGTTGTTGGTACTAGGATTTGTTCTGTAGCGCATATACCTCCTATACTACACCCATGTATTGCTAGTTTTTCCTAATTTCACCTGAACTAAAATCTGGAACCATTTTCTTGAGTTGCTATTTTGAAATGTGACTTTTAAATGACTTGAAGTTTTGATAATTGTGTTTTGTATCGGTCACTTGACGTTTGTACGTCGATGTTAGGTGTTGTTTGGTTGATTTGCATGAGTAGACCATAGGTTTTTACCTATGTGTGATACGTGTGCCGTTTTGGTTTTCATACGCGATTTCTGTTTACGATACTATGTGTTATATATGTAGGCACCCTCACGTGGACTTCGGATGACAAGGAGGAGAATGGCGACATTGACTTCGGCAAGAAAGGATCAAGGTGAGTAGATGTATATTTACGGGGAAGTCGGGTGGATGGCGTATAGCACCCCCTCAGTTTCATAGTGTACTATACGAATAAGTTATAAATATATTAATATGTGTATTGTTAGACTAAATGATTATCAAGATAGGTTTTAGGTGTTCACGGGTTAGTTTTAGTGTAATTCTAAGATAGTGCTTATAGTGTAATTTCTTAGTTGCGAAACCCTAGGGTAAAGGTTCACACACACACACATGCACACATGCGATATGGTTTTGGGTGTACACGTTTATATGTGTGTATATATATGTGTGTAGATGCATTGGTACATACACACACACAAACACACACATATACGTATACACGGATGATGATGATATTATATGATACCTGGAGATGAGTCGATGTGATTGGGCATGATGCCGTGAGATCGGTGATGTGAATTGGGTTATGTTATGATATACGACATGATATATGAGTGGATCATTGGGCGATGTGTTTTCATACACATGCGGATATATGTTGATGGTATAGGAATGTACTAGACCTTAGATCAGTACCCCAGTTCATGATATTATGATAATGATACCATATGATTAATGAGATATAGGTGATAATTGACCCGCACCCCGATTTGGGATGTCGTACGATGGATTTAGCATACGAGATATAAATATGACGATTGATCCGCACTCTTGATTGAGGATGTTGTATTATATATTTTATCGTACGTAACCCTACTGAGGCGGAATCACCGACTACTAGATATATCAACTCAGACTTAGGTGGATTTCCGTACCCCTTTCGGTTAGTCTCTTAGTTTAGTCCTGTAGTTATCAGGTAGATGTTAGACTGGGCTCGAGTCATACTTATTTTCAAACTAACGAATCGTGAGTATTTTAAAGACAGGCCGAGGGGTACTACGGATATTTCAAAGGACGTACCTTTTCTTATAAACATTGTAGCCCCTATTTTCTAAAAACCACGATTCGTGCTATTTCAAATGCCAAAATTGTATGACTCGTACTTATAAATGTATATTCTTATATGTTGCGTTTACTATTCATTTTCCGTATATTCTTGCTGTTCGCATCGCATTGCATACTTAATTGTGTTTTCATTAGTTATTATAAACCCATACCGTCAGGACACCAGCACCATTACCGATGATGCGTATGCTCCATATACACCTGCTTGCCGGCTGACACACATCATCATCGGTAATTCTCATGTCACGTACACGTTAGAAAACACTACTTCATTGGTATGATAGTTTCGACATAATGCTACTGCGCTTGCTTTCATATGCTATCTTAGACATTGCATTTATTACTGTGATTTTTCATGCATGTGTATATTCATTGTCATGCAATATTATGGGGCTTATTTCCGGTATTCACTGTTTATTGACTTTTGATTATGGGATTTGGATTTTCTATGAGATTTCTGGATTTGGAAAAACCGCAAGAATTTTATAAACTCATTATCATTTCTTAAAATAGAAATTGCGGTTTTCTCGTGATATGATGTGCGATATTTCCACCAAGAGTTTTCTTGGCCCTTGAGCAGTATCATACACCCGATTCGAGGAGGAGGATGAACTGTCTGCGGGTGCATGGTGGACCCGGTGCGGTACCCTGGGACAAGATGGTCGCAGATGATGGCGTTGAGCCCGGCAGGGGAGCAATACCGACCGGTTATTTGTGACACGGAGGATATCCGGAGGATACCGACATAGTCGTGAGATTTGATTATTTGGGCCAGTCCGGATTGCCGGAGCCCGGGATATTGAGACAATGAGATATTGATATTTTATGATATGGGCCAGTCCGGATTGCCGGAGCCCGAGATATTGAGATATTGGGATATATATTTTGTGTCGATGCTTGACACGGATTCTCTGTTGATTTCATTGATGATACTTCGTTTTTTATGCAGAAATCTCACCGAGATATGAAAAAAGTTTTTCTCATTCAAAATGTATTCTGTTTTCATGCATGCATACCTCATATATGTGACATGTTGCTACCTGAGGCACCGACACGAGCACTTGGTATTACACTTACGTATAGATGTTTACCCTTGCCATTATTGAATGCTTCAGGTTATATTATTTTGAGGATATTATTATCGTATGACCTAGGATAGAGTCATACATGCGATTTCTTCTCGGCGATGTTTTCTACTCACGAGTTGGCAACTCACCCTCGTTGTGCCACGGTTTCTTGCAGGTTTTGCCGTACAGGTTATGTTGCGGCTTGCTGGCACACTACTTCCTTCCGGGTGGTTGCTTTGGTAGGTGGGTTCACTTGTATCGTGACCACCATAGTATTTGTATTTATTTCAGTTGTATCTAATAACTCCATCAACCGGACTTGTATTAAATTATAGACTTAGAAGACCAGATGTATATTCTTTCGACCTTAGAGTCGCACGCTTGTATTATTATGGTTTGCTCTGGTTATCATTTTTAGTTTTGATCCTCGCCCTTCGGCGTTGTATATTTTATTGCTTGCGTGGTTGTTTCCGCCAATTGGCGAAGTGCTAGCTCCTGCTTGGGGATGCCTTATTCAGTATTTATATTATTCATGTTTGTACCCGTTTGGGGCCAGTATTTACAAAGGAAACTCTGCCGAAATTTTTGGAAAAGACTTGATGTTTTAAAAATGCTTACTCCGGCTTATTTTGTTAAAACACTTGCTTTAAAACTAAGTTTTTCCTTCCCTTCTTCTTTAAAATGGTTTAGATTTCTGGGCTTTTGGCTTACTTGAGTTAGGTGGAGTCCCAAAGGTTTTCGCCACTATATATTTGTAAAGCTATCTGGTTCCTTCAACGATATCAAGTTCATTACGTTAAAGGTTTTTCTCCAAAAACCATTCGTAGACCTCCGTCATTTCAGATGGGTAGCACTTAGTATTCATGCTATGTTTGTTGACCTTCGTCAAGGCATATTGTATGGTAGCTGTTTGTTACCTTTCTGTTGCATAGATAGATGCGTTGGTTTGGGACAGTCGTACAACCTTGTTGGCCTTCGTCAAGGGCGAGTACGGGTGGGTTCAAATTAACCTGGACAATGACGGGTAGAACTTGACATGTGACTTATAATTTCTTGACCTTTGCCAAGGTCATAAGAGCATGGGGTAAAAATCACATCGGGAGTTTCTAAAGAAACTGAAACTTTCCAGGCATGTGCATACCTTCTGGAGTGTGATAACTTGAGTGGATTCCATCAAGTTATTATGCGATGATAGTTAGATCCCGATTCCCACTGATGAGTTGGTTTACTCCTCGGGTGATTTTAGATGATCCCGACTAATTCTTTTTTCGGGTTTGGAGGAGAATTTGAGAATACAGTGGGAGATATCCTGATTAGATAAAGTGATTAACCATTCTAATCTAGGTTAGAGTGCACGCTGAGTGTTTCTTTTCTCTCTCTCCTTGGCAGTGACCATGTCCCGACCCTACACTAGAACTCATAAACCAAGTTAACCGAACCTTCTTAAAACACTGGCTTTTGGATTGTCAGAGTTGCATACTTCATTGCCACTCCTACTTTACCCTTTTCTTTTCTCAAGAGCATTCCGTATTACTACGAAGATCCCTTTTTATTGGATATGACCATTGTATAGTTACATACGAACTCGAAGAAACATGTTTCAGATTCGAGGATGGTTTCCGGTTCTGGAGAAATTGAATAGGACTATTCGGTTGTCTTTTCCTTTTACCTTCTCTCAGGTTGTGAGGGCTCCTAGGATCAGAAGAGGGTACACCTATTGTACTTATTGGATAGTCTTCTTCCAAACTATAGACAGGTGCCGAAAGGTTGGGAAGGAAGAAAATCGATTAGCCTAAAAATGGTGTACAGAAGGTATAATACGAAATAGAAGGTTCCCGACGAGTCCGTTAAGTGTACTCATATCCCAATGAGCACCTACATACTATCTTAAGTGAACAAACTAACACCAATGGCTTGTGAGACCGGCCACCGCCCCTCATCGGGGTCTCAATCAGTACACACTGCCCCTCATCGGGGTCTCAATCAGTACACACTAGTATACTCTGGAGTATCGATGCCCAGTCTCGATACTCCCACGACTAGGACCATTTAAGCATGTGCCTATAGACCACCCAGCTCCCACGTATATGATCGCCATCATAATGCTGGTAGTCAAGCAAGAATCCTATAGGCTCTATCAACATGTAATAGTTGTTGGAGTTTCTTAGCACATCTACTAGGGTTTCATGGTGTATCAAGTATACAATTTAAAAAAATATAGTGTGCTAATGAACTCAAACTTAGAATCGAACTAGAGAATTAGGGTTTTACTTCAAGTAAGCAAGCATAAACATAAGTGATTATGGAATACAACCTTTGTAGATCGGTCCATCACTTCAAATGCTTCGTGTAGAAATCCCTTCGCTCCAAGTAGTGGTGTTCCGGACTCTCCGTAGGCTCCACTAGTCGAAATGAACGAGCTTTCTTAATGATCTTCGAAGCCAAAGATGATCTACTTTGAGGAGACTCAACTCAAGCTACCTCTTCACTAATGTATGAATAAGTGAAGCAAACAACCTATACTTAATGGATAATATGGTATAGATTGATGAAGTAGGAATTTAGCTCACTTTAGAATATTTTTCCTTACTTTCTTTTTCACCTCAAGAAAACTCAAGTAAAGAAAAAAGATGAAGAAGATGAAGCATCTCATATGAACCATGGGTGAGAAAAATATCCAATATAAACTCTTGTAGAGACTTAACTAAGGCTAGGATAAAGTTAAGTTAAATAATATCTAAAGTAAACCAAATGTTAGTGGAGATTAGGTTAGGTTTCCACAAGCTTCTCCAAGCTTCAAAACCATGCTAATTTCCACTTATTTTTATTTTCTCTAAATAATAAAAAACCATACATTATCTTAACTTAAGTGTTACTCTCATACACCCAAGTTCCATGTATCATCAAGCATGATACAATATTCTAAATATATTTAAATATATATATCATATATATACATATGTGTTAAATGTAAATGTAGAAAAGAAAATTCTTAAGTGAGCTAATTTATATTAGCTAATATATATTAATATATCTAATATATATATATATATATATTAAATTATTGAATCAACACTTGATTTAACAATCCGGCTATATCACGTATACCCGACTAATATTAAATCATCGAATCAACACTTGATTCAACAATCCAGTTATATCACATATAACCTATATCGCGAAATCAGAATACGGTATCATATACACGTATCTATCTCGGTCCCGCACATATCACATATGTGCCCTACTTCATTTTGCTTGATCCAGGAAACCTTTGTGTAGGACTCTAAAGACTCGTCGATACGCCAGCAGTAGCTGATGATAATATCATTCACCCACAAGCCGCCAGCGGTCTGCTAAATGTAACGGCCACGCGGGTATTAAGCGATCAGAAGATCAATAAGTATGCCTGCTCATACTCCTGTGAATCCAATAAGTAACACTACCGTACAGTCCGGTCTCTTCGTCTGATATGTCGCATATCGAGTTTAGGGGTGGTAAACGCCAGGCCTCAGTAACTTGATAAGTCATGCCGATGTGAGGTCTATAACGGTTCGAGAAACTACTAATAACACTTACCAGTAAATCTCAGCAACCTTGGCCAGGGATTTCCTGTTATGGCCAATCGAGCACAGCGCAACATCAACCCCTAATACCGGGAGAGACGAAACCCCTCCTATCGCTCATTGCCTCCATATGATTCGGGACTCTACCCAAAAGCCACCGGTTTGCACGTTCTCTTGAACATGGTATGATAGAAATCAAAGCACAGCGGGAATCACACAAGACTCTATGACGATCTCGGGTCTACAGACTAACTTGTACCAGTGTCACCAGAGAACTTCTATCTGACGTTATGTATAATACCATCTAGGAGTTCTCGGCGAGTCCTGTTCGGTGTACCAATTCTTTAATGAGCACCTGTGCACACCCCTGATGTCAAACACCAATGGTTGTGGGATCAACCATCGCCCCATACAGGATTAAGAATCGTACACACTAGTCTACACCAGAATATCGATGCCCCGTCTCGATACTCCCTCGACTAGGAACAATTAAAGGATGTACTTGTAGACTACCCTGGCCCCACTAGTATGATCTACATCTTAGTCTTGGTAGTCAAGTCCACATCCTAAGGGCTTTATCAACATGTAACAGAGAGACATTATAAAGATACATAAGCGTACATGTTAAGATAAAGTGCAACCAGATAGCATACTATCATGTCGAGCAAGAAAGTCCTCTCTATATATGTCCAAGCATCCATTATAATATACAATCATGTATAACAATGGTCTCTAGGGCATACATATAACTAACAATCTCCCACTTTCACTAAGGCCAACTGTTGTAGTATCTCATACCCAACATCCTGAAGTGTCTCTCAAACTTTATCTATGGTATGGCCTTCATGAGTGGATCCGCTGTGTTATTCTTCGTGTCAACTCTCCTGACCTCGATCTCCCGGCGATCAACTATCTCCCGGATCAGGTGATACTGTCTAAGAATGTGTCTGGACTTCTGATGGGACCTGAGTTCCTTGGCCAAAGCCACTGCTCTATTGTTATCACAATACAAAGGTATTGGATGCTCGATGGACGGAACCACACCAAGTTCAGTTATGATCTTCTTTATCCAGACAACCTCCTTGGCAGCATCGTTGGCAGCGATGTATTTAGCCTCCATCGTCAAATCTGCCAGGGTATCTTGCTTGGAACTCTTCCAACATACCGCCCCTCCATTGAGGGTGAAGATAAAGCCCGAGACCGATTTACTGTCGTCCCTATCACTCTGGATGCTCGAATCGGTAAAGGACTCCACTTGGAGTTCACCGTTACCATACACCAAGAACATTTCTTTTGTCCTTCTCAAGTACTTTAGAATGTTCTTCACAGCTGTCCAGTGATTCTCTCCAGGATCCGATTGATACCTGCTCACTATACCTAGTGAATAAGATACATCTGGTCTGGTACATAGCATTGCATACATGATAGAGCCTACCGCCGAAGCATAGGGTATCCCTTGCATGCGAGCCCTCTCCAAATCAGTCTTGGGAGACATCACTTTGGAGTGAGTGATTCCAGAGATTGTGGGTAAACCACCACGCTTGGAATCTTCCAGGCTAAACCTCTTTAGTATAGTGTCAATGTACCTGGATTGGGACAATCCCAATATCCTTTTTAATCTATCTCTATAGATCTTAATCCCCAGAATGCAGGAGGCATCACCCAGATCTTTCATGGAGAATCTTTGTGATAAGAAGAGCTTGACCGAGTGCAGCATAGGAACATCATTTCCTATCAAGAGTATGTCATCCACGTACAATACGAGGAAGAAAATCTTACTCTCTGCAACCTTCTTGTATATACAAGGTTCATCTACGTTTTTGATGAAATCAAACTCTTTGACTGCAAAATCAAAACATATGTTCCAACTCCGCGATGTCTGCTTTAATCCATAGATTGATTTAAGCAGCTTGCACACCTTTCCGCTGCTCCCACTATCTACGAAGCCCTCTGGCTGAGTCATGAACACGTTCTCTTCTAAATCACCATTTATAAAAGAGGTCTTGACATCCATCTGCCAGATTTCATAATCATAGTATGCAGCGATGGATAGGAGGATCCGGATGGACTTAAGCATAGCCACTAGAGAAAAGGTTTCGTCATAATCCACACCTGGTCGTTGACGAAAACCCTTTGCTACAAGTCTAGCTTTGAAAGTCTTAAATTTTCCATCTACACCGAATTTATTCTTGAAGATCCACTTGCTCCCGATGGGTTTTACCCTTTCAGGAGCATCTTCGAAAGTCCATACTTTTTTGGTGTACATGGATTCCATCTCAGATCGCATAGCATCCAGCCATTTTACAGAGTCACCACTCGTGATGGCTTGCTCGAAGCTAGTAGGGTCCTCATCTTCCATGATGTAATTCTCGCTCCCACCGTCTATGAGAAAACCGTAGTATCTTTCAGGTGGATGAGAAACCCTACCAGATCGGCAGAGAGGCTGAGGTTCGTTGGGGACTATCGAATCCTCTGGTTCTACTAAATCATCAATCACAGCCTGCGTAGCTGGAACATCTTTCAGTTCTACCTCATGACCACTGTAAGTCCATATTGCGACCCCCGGTTCTTATGGGGAGGCGGAAACGGTAAAAAAAAACAAATTTTTATCGCAAGAGGCAACATGGACTAAACAAGGTCGGGATCGTGTCTAAACTAAACTAGCAAACTTGCTAAAGAGTCTTAGCTACTCGGATGAAGGTTATACCTAAACTTGAACTCCTTCTTCTTCAAACCTTGTAGAGGTTGATGGTTCTTGCCTTGTAGCCTTCTTACGTCGAAGATGGATCCACCTCGAGAGTTCAACCTTCGGGCTCTTCCTCGTGCTTTGAGTGAACTAGGGTTTCCGGCTTGCTAAACCTTGAACCTAGAATGAGTAGAGAGTGTTTAAGGGGTGCTTTTCTTTTAAAAGAGAAGGATTCTCAACACATGAGAAGGTTTCTCTTTTGCTAGAGGAAGAAGAAGATGAAGAGAGGAGAGAGAAGCTAAATGAGATAATGAGACCTCTTTCTCTTTCTTGCAACCATAATGCCAAAAGAAAAAGAATTATCTAAATAATAATAATTCAAAATAAGAATAGTTGATGGTAATTTGGAATGACCACTATCATGCTTCATTAAAAGAAATGTAAGCATGAATCAAGGAGGATCTTTACAAAGCATGATGGTGGTCAACATTCAACCATGGTCAACAAGTCAACCATGGTCAACAAGTCAACAAAATCAACCATAACATAATTCTCATTTAATTACTATTATTAATAGATAATCCATAAATCCATTAGGGTTTGGAAAAAGATAACTGTCAACTGTGCATACGCACCCGTTCCGAAACCCTAATGAAAATCATCTTCCTCCTCCTCAAAATAACTGTGCATACACACCTGCATTCTTGTTCCGAGGAACATGAATACTGAGAGATAAAAGCAACCCCAAAACATATACCGGTATCTGACTCAAACCAGAGCCAGCCAGTAATATCCGTCCGGACTCCAAACGTGCACAAGTGCGCGGATGAGAACGAACCCTGTCGCAAAACCATGCGACCTCTACTCTGTTTTGCCCAGAGGCGAATACCCTCTGTGTGGGACTCTAAAGACTCGACACTACGCTGGCAGTGGGTTTAACCACAGACCGCAAGCGGCACTAGCTGTGCGTAATGGCCCCCAGGTAGATGCCGACAAGAAGGCTGACGAGGTGAAACCCCATCTGTACTCCTACTGAGTCTGAATGTGACAGTCTCCGTACAGTCCGGTCTGTTCGTCTGATACATCGCATGTCGGGCCTAGGGGGCGGTAAAACGTCAGTCCCCCAATAGCGGTACAAGTCGTGTCGGAGTGAAGCCCAAAACACCCTGAGATAACACTGGAACCTACCAGTATATCTCGCTTGCCCTGGCCAGGGACTACTCGTGTAATGGCTCTCCTAGACACAGCGCGATGTCAACCCCCAATACCGGGAGAGACGAATCCTGTCTAACCGGCACTGCCTCCAAGTGCTTCGGGACTGCACCCAACCACCACCTGTTTGCACGACTCCTTTGAGCCGTGGTAGGGTAGTGATCAAAGTGCAGTGGGAACATACTCGAGGCGAAGTGCCAGTGTCAAGTCAGCGGACTAAGCTGTACTCATGTCACCTGGGAACTGATGACTGACGATAGGTATAATACCAACCTGTCAGTTCCCGACGAGTCCTGTCCAGAGTACTCGTAACCCAACGAGCACCCGCATACTATCTCCAGCACGACGTACTGATGGCTGTGGGACAGACCATCTCCCACACAGGGATGAGAAGCGCATACGCTAGTTTACTCCGGAGTATCGATGCCCTGTCTCGATAGTCCTGCGACTAGGGACCTGTATAAGGATGTGCTTATAGATTACCCAGCCCCCACTAGTGTGACTGCCATCACAACGCTGGTAATCAAGCAAAGATCCTAAGGGCTCCACTAATGCGTATAAGTGATATAGTAAAATAAACACAAGTACACATTGAAGTAGAAACAAACCAAGTAGCATACTACTATATTGAGCAAGATTGTTTATACAAGGTGAATATCCCAAGCTTCCATTAAGTAATATACAAACTAGTATGATACAGTAATGGCCTCTAGGGCATATACACTAACAATCTCCCACTTGCACTAAGGCCATGTACTGGCGTATCGAAGACCTATCATCTCGATCAGCCGCTCGAACTGAGTCTGGGGTAGGGCCTTGGTGAATGGATCTGCAGTGTTCTCTTCTGAAGCAACCCTCCGAACCTCGATCTCCTTGCGATCCACGATCTCCCTGATCAGGTGATACCGCCTCAAGATGTGCCTGGATCTCTGATGGGACCTGGGTTCCTTCGCTAAAGCTATAGCCCCGTTGTTGTCGCAATACAGAGGTATTGGGTCAACAATGGATGGAACCACCTGAAGTTCTTTTAAGAACTTCCTCATCCAGACAGCTTCTTTTGCGGCATCAGATGCAGCAATGTATTCCGCTTCCATAGTCGAGTCTGCAACGGTTTCCTGTTTGGAACTCTTCCAACACACCGCCCCTCCATTGAGGGTGAAGACAAAACCCGACATGGACTTGGAATCATCCTTGTCACTCTGGAAGCTGGAGTCAGCAAAGGCCTCGATCTGGAGGTCTTTTCCGCCATACACCAAGAACATCTCCTTACTCCTTCTCAGGTACTTGAGAATGTTCTTTACCGCTATCCAGTGTTTCTCCCCAGGGTTTGACTGATACCGGCTTACCACACTCAGTGCATAAGCTACATCCGGTCTGGTACACAACATCGCATACATTATAGAGCCTACCGCAGAAGCGTAGGGTATAATAGACATGCGATCCCTCTCCAAATCAGTCTTGGGAGACATCTCTTTAGAGAGGGTGATCCCGTGACAAGCCGGTAGGTTACCGCGCTTGGAATCTTCCATACTGAATCTCTTCACTATGGTGTCGATGTACCTGGACTGAGAAAGTCCTAATATCCTCTTGGATCTATCACGATGGATCCGGATCCCCAGGATGTATGAGGCATCACCCAGGTCTTTCATGGAGAACCTGTGTGACAAGAACCCCTTGACAGATTGTAGCATAGGAATATCATTTCCTATTAAGAGAATGTCATCCACGTACAAAACGAGGAATACTGCAGTTCTCGCTACAAATCTACTATAGATGCATGGTTCATCTGGATTTTTGATAAAGCCAAATTCCTTGACCGTCTCATCAAAACAGATGTTCCAACTCCGCGATGCCTGCTTTAGTCCATAGATGGACTTAAGCAACTTGCACACCTTTCCGCTGCTCCCACTCTGAATGAAACCCTCTGGCTGATCCATATAGACACACTCCTCTAATTTCCATTCAGAAAAGCGGTCTTTACGTCCATCTGCCAAATCTCATAATCGTGGAAGGCAGCAATGGCAAGAAGGATCCGAATGGATTTCAGCATAGCCACTGGAGAAAAGGTTTCGTCATAGTCCAAGCCAGGTCTTTGACGGAAACACTTTGCTACAAGTCTAGCTTTATAGGTCTCAACCTGTCCATCTACACCAATCTTCCTTTTGAAGATCCACTTGCATCCTACGGGTTTTACCCCGTCTGGAGCAATGTCCAACGTCCATACTTTGTTAGTGTACATGGACTCCATTTCGGTCCGCATTGCATCCAGCCATTTTACCGAGTCAACGCTCTGAACGGCCTGCTGGAAGCTAGTAGGCTCATCATAATCTATGATGCAATCCTCTCTATCCCCGTCTATGAGAAAACCGTAGTATCTCTCGGGCGGATGAGACTGCCTACTACTCCTGCGGAGCGGCGTAGGAATGTCCTGTTCATTTGAACCCTCTGGTTCCACTAAGCTTTCAGTAATAGTCTGTGGTTCTGGAATTTCTTCCAGTTCTACTGCGCTCCCACTAATCTCCTTTTCTAAGAACCGGTGTTCTAGAAAGTGGGCATTACGAGAAACAAGGACTTTTTGTTCTTCTGCGTAGTAGAAAAGATACCCCCTGGTGTTCTTTGGGTATCCCACAAACTTGCACAGTACTGAGCGTGCCTCGAGTTTGTCCGCATGCTGCTTTTTGACAAAAGCCGGACATCCCCAGATCTTCAGATATTGAAGATAGGGTTTCTTCCCACTCCATAACTCATATGGTGTGGTAGGCACAGTCTTAGTGGGAACTCGGTTCAAAAGGTACGCAGCTGATTCTTGTTGGAGATAGTGCCCTCATAGTCAAATTATTGGATCGCAGGTACGTGATTGCAATGATTGCGGAGGACCTATCCCGGTAGGACAGTCTTATTCGAAATGATAGTATGCTATCTGGTATGCCTTTATCAGTCGTGTACATGTTCAGGTGACTGATTGCATGTTACATTTTGATAGAGCCCTTAGGATCTTGCTTTACCACCAACAGTATGATGGAGATCATATAAGTGAGAGTTGGGTGGTTTATACGCATATCCTTAATTGTGGTCCCTAGTCGTGGGAGTTTCGAGACAGGGCATCGATACTCCGGAGTAGACTAGTGTATACAGTCGAGACCCCGACGAGGGGCGGTGGCCGGTCTCACAAGCCACTGGTGTCAGTTGGATCACCTAAGATGTATACATGTGCTCATTGGGTTATGAGTACACCGGACAGGACTCGCCGAGAATCTGCTAGTTAGTATTATATCTACCGTCAGATAGCAGTTCCCAGGTGACATGTGTACAGGTTAGTTCATCGACCTGAGGTCGTCATTTGTCTCGTGTGAGTTCCCACTGTGCTTTGATTTCTACCCTACCACGGCTCAAAGGAGTCGTGCAAACAGGTAGTTTTTGGGTACAGTCCCGAGCCATATGGAGGCACGTGAGCGGATCGGCAGGGGATTCGTCTCTCCCGGTATTGGGGGCGAGATCGTGCTGTGTCTAGGAGAGCCATTACACAAATCCATGGCCATGGTAGGAGATTTACTGGTAGGTACTCCAGTAGTATCTCAGGGTGTTATTGGGCTTCACTCCGACACGACTTATACTGCTATTGGGGGTCTGACGTTACTAGCCCCCTAGGCGGATATGCGATACTCATTGACGAACGGACCGGACTGTATATACATTGTCACTGTTAGGCTCAGTAGGGTTTTTCCGAATGAGTGCGCTCATCGGCATCCCTTGAGGTCAGTCCATGGGCAGCCGTTACGCATTGCTAGTGCCGCTGACGGTTTGTGGTTAAACCCACTGCCAGGGTACTGACGAGTCATTAGAGTTCCCCACAGACAATTTCCCAAGTTCGGGCGAAACGTTGTAGAGGCCGTATGGTTTTATGGCAGGGTTCGGAAAATGCACGTGCGTTTACGCACGTGTTATTTTTCGGTCAGATAATACTGGTCGGCTTTGGTTTAAGCCGGATCCGAGTATTATATTGAGTAGGTATAATATCTTTGTCTCAGTTGCATTTGTATTTGGTCGTAATACAAATGCGGGTATATTTATACAGTTTCGGGGTTATCCTGAAAGTCGTTTCAGGATCACTTTTGGAAGTTGCCAGTTTCCAGTTTTCTATTAGCCGTCTTTTTACATTCTGTTAAAGACGGATTTATCTTTTCGCAGATGAGGTGAGTCATCATTCTAGAAGCTTCTAGAAGTGATGACGAGGCTTGGTGAGTCATTCTTGATAAGGTGACTAGGTTTAATGTGATTGGTTCAATCTTTTGAGTCATCATTTTCATTATGCTATTTTGTTTTCCTTAGGATATTTCCATATGATATTTGTGCTATGGTCACCTCCCTCCTCATATGGTCACCTCCCTTCATCAATAAATATGGCCGGCCACCCTTGTGAGAAGTATGGAATTGATTCATTCATTTTTGGCCAAAGACTATGGTTTTGTGTGCATGGAAATTTCATTGCTTCATTTTCTTTCCATCACCAATTCCCTCGGCAACTTCATTTACCGATCGTCCACGGACTTGGACGAAGTGAGACAAAGTCATCTACTCAATCTCTACATCATTCTTGGTCGTCTCTTTTGGCAAACTTGACGATCGAGTTGCCTCGAGTCAGAGGCGGGAGCCCGTTTAAAGAATCGTCGACGTGGTGCGCGGGCGCCGGCGGGTGCGGATGCGGAGATTGGCCCCCCGTGCCTCGCGGCGCTGCGGGCCGAAGTGCGGGCCCGGCCTCCTCGACGGAAGGGATCGGAGATCGACGAGATCGGAGTAGCCGCAACGGAGCGTGGGATGATGGTTGAAGAACGAAGGACTCGGATCGTTCGGTACAATCTTTCTACACTCTTTACAGTTTGTTAGTTTAGCAATAATGGCAGATCCGGGTTAAAGTATACGATAGCGCCAGTTAAAAAGTTTTTGTTCCGCATTTGGCGTCTGTAGACGGCCGGGGCGCTAGCGTAGACTTACAGTGGTATCAGAGCCTAACCATTTTGCTATACTAACTTGTGCTAACACGTTTAAAACATCGATCCGACCGAAAATCGAAAACTGCAAAAATCCAAGCCGACAGTTTCTGTTAATTTTAAACAGTGTCAAAATTGATTTCTGTATATCTTAAAAATCCGTGCAGGCTTTTCTAAGAACCACGAAGAAATTTGGGGTCGTGACTCCTCCAAGATGCCGCGGAAGGGCGGCCAAACCCATGGTTTGGCCGCGCTTCCGCGGCCACGTGGGGAGCACGTGCTCCCAAATTTTTCCAGTGGGTTCTGTTTGGGATTTTGGGGTTTTTGATATATACAGTTTGGGCCCAGGTTTTATTACTGCTCTACAGATTTGCGTGGGGCCCACTTCTTGATATTTGGTCGATCGAAATTTAAACATGTTAGTTTACAGTGCTTACATTATATCTCCGACCGGGAATGTCATTTGATCGGTAAACCGCGTCTGATTGCTATAGTTCTTTTAGACGGGTTTGCGAACGTGACATTCGCGTTGATGTTCTGTGTTGTGCTGTAATGTTGCGGATTTGTCGTGGTGGATAGCAGTGTGCAATGGTAGTACAGTTTGTGTTTATTTGTACATTTGATATTGCGGGGCGAGCGTCCAACTTGTGGACTGCCGTCACTGCCTGTTGTATAATATTATTTTGGGGCACGACCAGGTTGCGGTCGATGTACCTATTGTACTATTTTTCATTACTGTACTAGGTTTTGCCCCGAGACGGAGTGCACGGATAGTCGGGTTCGGGAGGGCAACGGGTCCGCATCTCATGGCTTTGAGAGGCAGAGGGGTCCCACTTCAGAATTGGCACACTATTCGCCGCACTCGTAGGGGGTACAGGTTGACCCAAGGAGGGGTGCCTAAGATTACCGGATTTCGTGAAGTGCCGGGTGTTCCATTCACTATGCTGTGGGGACTGCCTCGCTTCAGGTTTTGGCGGGTAACTTGCCGCACCCGTAGGGGTCTAGGTTTCATTGCACAGGCTATCCACACGACAGGGGAACGTCGGGTTTCAGCAGCGGCTCTGTGAAACTCGGGGATCCCAGATTATCTGTATTGTTCTGTGATGCTTATTACTTTTCTGTAATGTTGCATATTATCACGCCTGGAGCGATTATGTATATTGGTTTATATACTATTAGATGTTGTATATGTTTTACATCCGCGCTAGTCCAGTCCCCGCTCTGTCGTTAGTTAAGTAACCTAACGGGTGATGACGGGACCCAGTGACGAATGCGGATGGCATATACGTACATTTTATTTTCGTTCTTTTCTGGTGTGATAATTGATGGGACTGCGTTGATTCTGATCAACGCAAAGTAAAAACAAACCTGTATACAGTTGTTGGAACAATTTAAAAATTGTTATTGCAAAGACGTTTTCTTTTGTTATGCATAGCGGTATTCAGTGGAATATCCAGCACCTCATTCGACGGGGCAAGGGTTGATATCCCTTCACCGGGACTGACCCCTTGGACAGAAGTTTACGTCAGGGTAATAACTTCACTATAGTCGATTACATGTTGCTTTGCATAGCGGTATTCAGTGGAATATCCTGCACCTCATTCCACGAGGAAAGAGCCGAGATCCCTTTACCGGGAGTGACCTCTTTAGCAAAAGGTTTTTCGCCACTATATTTTAAAAAGCTATCAGGTTCCTTCAGCGATATCAAGTTCACTACGCTAAAGGTTTTTCGCCAAAAACCAGTCGTAGCCCTTCGTCGTTTCTTATGGATGGTCAGTAGTATTCAAGCTATGTTTGTTGGCTTTCGTCAAGGCATAGTGTTTGGTAGCTGCTGGGTATTCATTTGTTGCATAGATAGATGAGTTGGTTTGGGACAGTCGTATTACCTTGTTGGCTTTCGTCAAGGGTATGTACGGGTGGATTCAAATTAACAAGATAATGACGGGCAGAACTTGACATGTGACTTATGATTTGTTGACTTTCGCCAAGGTCATAAGAGCATGGGGCAAGAAAATGATATCGGGAGTTTCTAAAGAAACTGAAACTTGCCAAGTATGCGCATACCTTCTGGAGTATGAATAATGTGGATGCATTCCATCACGTTAACATGCGATGAGAGTTGGATCCCGATTCCCACTGATGAGTTGGTTTACTCTTCGGGTGATCCCGATTGATTCTTCTTTAGGTTTGGAGGAGAGTTTGACAGGACAGTGGGAGGTTTCCGGATTAGATAAAATGATGACCATTCTGATCTAGGTTAGAGTGCACGCAGAGTGTTTCTTTTCTCTCTCTCTCTTTGGCAGCGACCTTTGACCGACCTTAGACTATGACTCAGTGACCAGGTTGACCGAACCTTCTTAAAATACTGGCTTTTGGATTGTCTAAGTTGCATAAGTCATTGCCACTCCTTCTTTTACCCTTGCATTTCTCAGAACACCCGTATTACTACGGATATCCACTTCCATTGGATAGATCCATCGTATGGTTATATACGAACTCGAAGGGACTTCTTCGGGGATGGATCCAGGTTCAGGAGAAATAGAATTAGTTTATTCAGTTGTCTTTTATTATCACCTTCTCTCAGGTTGCGAGAGCTCCTTGGTTTAGGAGAGTACACCTATTACGCCTATTGGATAGTCTTATTCCAAACCATAGGCTGGTGCCGAAAGGTAGGGAATGAAGAAAACCAATTAGCCTAAGTAGGGTGTGCAGAAGGTAATATGTAAAGACAAAATAAAGGGATTAGAAAGAGGGCAAAGTAAATTGCGACTGATATCATTCACGACCAAAACCGCGTACTTCATCGCCACTCCTATTTCACCTTTAAAAGAATAAGGTATTATTCAGTTGTTTTTTATCATCACCTTCTCTCGAGATGCGAGTACTCCTTGGTTTAGGAGGGTACACCTATTATGCTTACTGGATAGTCTTCTTCCAAACCATAGGCTGGTGCCGAACGGTAGGGAAGGAAGAAAACCAGTTAGCCTAACGATGGTGTACAGAAGGTAACGACTAAAGACAAATAAAGGGATTTGGAGAGACGGCAATAAAATATACGGTTGAAGTCATGAATTGGATTATGGAAGAGGCATTGCTATGAATACCAGGATACCCCTACGAAACATTTTCATGTTTCAGTGCATTGTTAAAGGAAAAACTGTTTTCCCGATTAGACACTTACTCCAAGGGTATGTATTTACCAGGTTTCATTCTCATATCTGTATGGTCTTACAGATGATGAGTGGGAGTAAGATATTGGGAATTAGGTGATCATCCTCATTATATCGGAATTCGTTGTAATTGGTGATAGTTGAGGAAATCGCCTGGGTACAGTTTTCCACCTACAACGCACAGGTTTTGAGTTGTTTAACTCAGCGGACTTATACAGAGTATTGTATGTTGTCCAGTGTCCATCAGGACAAAGGGGTAGGTCCTCGTACTATGTTCTGTTTACTTATAACTTCTCTAGTATTTAGACGAGTGTTTCGTAGAAATACAAGGTCTAAGTTTTGAGAAGTTGTGGGTATAAGAATAAAGTAGAGAACCAGGTATCACAAGTATCGGGATTCTTCAAAGAGATCGAAGATGTAGATTCTTGTGATTGGTATTCAGATGATAGTGATGGTTTTGAGAAACGTGTTTCTCTTTCAGGTTACTCATAATTGGATGGATTCCTAAGTTAAGTAATGCTGATTAGCCTCTTTCCATTAAGTTGATATGCACTGGAGACAGATGCATGGATTGAATATGGTTCCAATTAAATAAGTGCCAAAGTTTCTATATTGGATATAGAATAGTTCGTACCTTAAAAGAAATTAAGGTACGGGGAGTTGTCCAGCTTATGCTTAAAACCAGACACTGGATAACTCAGGGCACGTTTCTGTAGTGGCTGTTTGTGGGTTGACCCTGGCTATGACGAGGGTTGATATTCTACCATTTGGAAGATCAATAATGATATTGCTCTTGACTCGCCACAGTATTAGTAAAAATGGATCTTTTTCAGAAAACAGTAGTGGGAGTATGGTAGAACTGGAAGTGATTCCAGAACCGCGAACGATTACGGAAAATTTAATAGGACCTATACATTCAATCAGGTTTGACATTCCAATAGCCACTCCGCAGGTATGGTAGGTAACCTCAGACATCCGAGAGGTACTTCGGTAGGCTCAAGGACGGTGACAGGGAGGTTCTTATCTACCCAGACTTGACACTACTGTTGTTCCAGGATATGAGACCCGGTAGGAGGGTTGTCGTAGTCAGTGGGAGCAGCGGAAGCATGGTGGGCAAGTAGCTTATGTCTATTTATAGACTAGAGCAGTTATAGCGGAGATAGATCATCTAATTTTGATGTGACAGTCATGGGTTTGACTTCAATCAGAATAGGGGATGGATCAGTTAAGAAGGCAGTAGGGTGTGATGTCATGGGATCTGGATGACATACACAAAGTAAGAAGTAAAATTCCTATACTACGATCGGTTGTACTGTGGTCGTCACACAGTTGTTTCTCCAGACAGGATATGGATATAATATTTGACATTCTGGTTTCTAGATCTATGGTTTTAGATCTGGATTTGGGTAGTTTCCCAATGTGGGTACTTTGACAGATATTCTAATAGTTTTTGGAATAGTTGACTCCTAGCATGGTAGTGTACCTGCAGGTGATGGAGTCACCCTCTCTAAAGGTGTCGTATAGACTAAAGGGGAGAGGGATGTGCATGATTGGCAGATCACTTGCTTAGGCAATTGAGTCAATCATGAGATGTCAAGTACCACACCGATGTTGTTTTTGCACTAGATGCAATAAGTTTGTATTAATCCAATCCTGGAGAAACATAAGGAAGCAGTTTTAGAACATTAGTACATGTTCTACGGATTTGATAACGGCAGCCTATTTCGGGAGACGGTTATCATTCCAGGCTTCGAAGGTGACATGGATGACAGAGTGATTGTCAGAGTTTTTAGTTTTTCCCTCTGACGAGGGACAGTATTATGGACAGGTGGTCCAAGAGGATACTGTGGGAAGCAAGGTGCCCGATACTGATTAGGTTCAGTGATCCATACAGTCTAAGAAGTTTGGATTTGGAGTTCATTTATGAACTAGGTCCCATCAGATATCCAGACATATTCTAAGACAGGTATTACTCAATTCGGGAGATGGCTTTCTCCGCGAACTTGAGATTAAGAGAGATACAGAAAGAAACTTCTAGGCAGATCCACTCACCGAGGCTATTTCTCGAACACAATAGTTTTACAAACGGGCTTTGTAAAACTGATTAGTAGAGGAGTTGGATGTTCGGTTTCACACGGGCTGTGAGTAGTCGACATCGCAATATTAGCCTTGAGTGCAAGTGGGAGATTGTTGGAGATAGTGCCCTCATAGTCAAATTATTGGATCGCAGGTACGTGATTGCAATGATTGCGGAGGACCTATCCCGGTAGGACAGTCTTACTCGAAATGATAGTATGCTATCTGGTATGCCTTTATCAGTCGTGTACATGTTCAGGTGACTGATTGCATGTTACATTTTGATAGAGCCCTTAGGATCTTGCTTTACCACCAACAGTATGATGGCGATCATATAAGTGAGAGTTGGGTGGTTTATACGCATATCCTTAATTGTGGTCCCTAGTCGTGGGAGTTTCGAGACAGGGCATCGATACTCCGGAGTAGACTAGTGTATACAGTCGAGACCCCGACGAGGGGCGGTGGCCGGTCTCACAAGCCACTGGTGTCAGTTGGATCACCTAAGATGTATACAGGTGCTCATTGGGTTATGAGTACACCGGACAGGACTCGCCGGGAATCTGCTAGTTAGTATTATATCTACCGTCAGATAGCAGTTCCCAGGTGACATGTGTACAGGTTAGTTCATCGACCTGAGGTCGTCATTTGTCTCGTGTGAGTTCCCACTGTGCTTTGATTTCTACCCTACCACGGCTCAAAGGTGTCGTGCAAACAGGTAGTTTTTGGGTACAGTCCCGAGCCATATGGAGGCACGTGAGCGGATCGGCAGGGGATTCGTCTCTCCCGGTATTGGGGGCGAGATCGTGCTGTGTCTAGGAGAGCCATTACACAAATCCATGGCCATGGTAGGAGATTTACTGGTAGGTACTCCAGTAGTATCTCAGGGTGTTATTGGGCTTCACTCCGACACGACTTATACTGCTATTGGGGGTCTGACGTTACTAGCCCCCTAGGCGGATATGCGATACTCATTGACGAACGGACCGGACTGTATATACATTGTCACTGTTAGGCTCAGTAGGGTTTTTCCGAATGAGTGCGCTCATCGGCATCCCTTGAGGTCAGTCCATGGGCAGCCGTTACGCATTGCTAGTGCCGCTGACGGTTTGTGGTTAAACCCACTGCCAGGGTACTGACGAGTCATTAGAGTTCCCCACAGACAATTTCCCAAGTTCGGGCGAAACGTTGTAGAGGCCGTATGGTTTTATGGCAGGGTTCGGAAAATGCACGTGCGTTTACGCACGTGTTATTTTTCGGGCAGATAATACTGGTCGGCTTTGGTTTAAGCCGGATCCGAGTATTATATTGAGTAGGTATAATATTTTTGTCTCAGTTGCATTTGTATTCGGTCGTAATACAAATGCGGGTATATTTATACAGTTTTGGGGTTATCCTGAAAGTCGTTTCAGGATCACTTTTGGAAGTTGCCAGTTTCCAGTTTTCTATTAGCCGTCTTTTTACATTCTGTTAAAGACGGATTTATCTTTTCGCAGATGAGGTGAGTCATCATTCTAGAAGCTTCTAGAAGTGATGACGAGGCTTGGTGAGTCATTCTTGATAAGGTGACTAGGTTTAATGTGATTGGTTCAATCTTTTGAGTCATCATTTTCATTATGCTATTTTGTTTTCCTTAGGATATTTCCATATGATATTTGTGCTATGGTCACCTCCCTCCTCATATGGTCACCTCCCTTCATCAATAAATATGGCCGGCCACCCTTGTGAGAAGTATGGAATTGATTCATTCATTTTTGGCCAAAGACTATGGTTTTGTGTGCATGGAAATTTCATTGCTTCATTTTCTTTCCATCACCAATTCCCTCGGCAACTTCATTTACCGATCGTCCACGGACTTGGACGAAGTGAGACAAAGTCATCTACTCAATCTCTACATCATTCTTGGTCGTCTTTTTTTGCAATCTTGACGATCGAGTTGCCTCGAGTCAGAGGCGGGAGCCCGTTTAAAGAATCGTTGACGTGGTGCGCGGGTGCCGGCGAGTGCGGATGCGGAGATTGGCCCCCCGTGCCTCGCGGCGCGGCGGGCCGAAGTGCGGGCCCGGCCTCCTCGACGGAAGGGATCGGAGATCGACGAGATCGGAGTAGCCGCAACGGAGCGTGGGATGATGGTTGAAGAACGAAGGACTCGGATCGTTCGGTACAATCTTTCTACACTCTTTACAGTTTGTTAGTTTAGCAATAATGGCAGATCCGGGTTAAAGTATACGATAGCGCCAGTTAAAAAGTTTTTGTTCCGCATTTGGCGTCTGTAGACGGCCGGGGCGCTAGCGTAGACTTACAATTCTAGTGCATACCCCCAGAATGATCGCGGTAACTCAGCGTTACTCATCATGGACCGTACCATATCCAATAGGGTGCGGTTCCGTCTCTCCGATACACCGTTATGTTGCGAAGTGTATGGAGGAGTAAGCTGAGAGAGAATTCCATTCTCTTTTAAGTAGTTCTGGAACTCGGCACTTAAGTATTCTCCACCTCGATCCGATCTTAGAATCTTGATACTTTTGCCGGTTTGTTTTTCTACCTCATTCTTATATTCCTGGAATTTTCCAAAAGCTTCAGATTTATGTTTCATCAAGAAGTCATGTCCGAACCTTGAAAAATCATCCGTAAAAGTAATGAAGTAAGAAAAACCGCTTCGCGCAAGTGTAGACATTGGACCGCACACGTCGCTGTGTACGAGTCCCAAGAGCTCGCTCGCTCTTACTCCGTGTCCAGTGAACGGAGTCTTTGTCATCTTTCCTTTGAGACAGGATTGACAAGTGGCATACGATTGATATTCGAACGGATTCAAATACCCTTCTGTATGTAACTTAGTCAACCTTCTCTCATTGATGTGACCCAGTCTACAATGCCATAAGAAAGCCTGATTGATATCTGGAGACTTTCTTTTGTGTGTATTCTGGACATTAAAAATCTGTGGTTGGTTTAACACGTATATACCATTGCTCAGTGTATCTGACCCAATCAGAACTTGATTAAGGTGAATGTTTACAACATTACTTACAAACGCAAATTCATAACCTTCTTTAGAAACTAAAGATACAGAAATGATATTACAAGTTGCGTTGGGTACAAAAAAGCAATTACGCAAAACCAAAACATGCCCATCTGACATTCCCAGGTGATAGTCCCCCACGGCTTTAGCATCCATGCTAGCTCCGTTCGCAACTCTGAGGGTCATGTCACCTGCCTTCAAAACCCTACGGTTTCTCAACGCCTGCAATGAATTACAGATATGAGATCCTGATCCGGTATCCAATATCCAGGAAGTAGAATTTATAGAAAGACAGTTTTCAATAACATACACACCTGAAGCTGAAGCCGCAACCTTCTTCAGTTCCTGTGTCCTGGCCATCCAGGCCTTGCAATCTTTCTTCCAGTGTCCACTCTTATGACAATAGAAGCATTCCTCTTTACCCACAAGCTTCCCCGCAATCTTTGTTGCCTTTTCCTTTCCCTTCGTACCCACTTTACTAACACCGCCTCTTGGTTTGGCGGGGGCTTTCTTCCTCTTTCCCTTGGCTTTCGCCTTGGACCTAGAGGAAGAAGATCCTCCTACAAACAAAGCGGGTGTATCCCTACCCTTCTGTAGGGTGCCCTCTGCGCTCCTCAGCATGTTGAGGAGTTCTGAAAGTTCAACTTCCTTTTCTTGCAAGTTGAAATTCAGTATGAACTGGGCGTAAGTGGATGGAATGGACTGGAGAATTATATCCGTATAGAGTTCACTGTCCAACGTGGTCCCAAGTTCCGCGAGCTCCTCAGTGTAGCCAATCATCTTAAGCACGTGGTCCGCTACCGATGATCCGACGGCCAACTTTGTCGAAAACAACTTCTTCGACACTTCGTATCTTGCGATACGAGACTGCTCTCCATACAGTTCTTTTGTATGGAGAAATATGGATTCCAAATCCATATTCTCGTGCCTCCTCTGATGATCGTTGTCCATCGAGGCAAGTACGAGGCACCTGGCCTTCGCGCTGTCAATCTCCCAAGTCTTACGGATTTCCTTATCCGCGACGCTGGAGGTGGGACCTGGGACGGGGGGAGCTTTGGTGGTAAGAAGATACCCCAGCTTGTCGTAAGTGATTGCCAACTTGACATTCCTGAGCCAATCTTTGTAGTTTGGCCCTGTCAATATGTTTTTATCTAGAAGTAACTTAAGTCCAGTCATTTCGATTTGGTCGCTGCAGGGGGGAGAGAAGAAACACTTTAGCACGATGCTCTTGCAAGTTTAGAATGGTTTTTAATTTGTCTAAACAGGATGGCTCCCACTGTCTCTCGAATCCCTCCTCAAACCATAAAGGAAGAATTAGTCAGGATCAATCCCACCGCACAATACTTGCTTAACCGTTCAGCCAGGCCAGTGTCGGTACTTCGAGGGAGGTTTTCCAACGCTTTCGCGAAGTTCCTTAATTAAATAACCTCTTTTCCCTGGGAGGGTAACCCCGCTAACACCTTTCTAGGCACCTACTAGGTTTATAGCATTGATCGTTTAGTGAAAAATTTCCCGAGGAGTAGCATATACTCACAGTAGGATCGGGATCTAAATATCATCACGTGATGAAACTGAAGGAATCCTACCTGAATCACCACACTCCAAATGGTATGCAAATCTAGCAAGTTTCAGTACTTATGAAACTCCCGATGTGGATTTTTGCCCCATGCTCTTATGACCTTGGCGTGAGGTCAAAATGTCATAAGTCACATGTCAAGTTCTTCCCATCATTATCCTGGTTAATTTGAACCCACCCGTACCTACCCTTGACGTAGGCCAAAATGGCAGTATGACTGTCTCAAACCAACGCATTCTATCTATGCAACAGATAAATATCCGGCAGCTACCAATCACTATGCCTTGGCGTGAGGTCAAAATACATAGCTTGAATACTACCGTATATTTAACTGAAATGATGGAGGGCTACGAATGGTTTTGGCGAAACCGTGAACGTAGTGAACTTGATATAATCGATGGAACGAGATAGCTTTTAGAAGGAGTGGCTCGAGCTCCGCATTTAAAAGTTAGTTTTGAAAAGAACCGAGTGGTTTTTCGAAAGTGTTCCAACGACTTTAGCTTGGTTTATTATCTTGCATTAGTTCTTTTAATGCGTGATATTCTTGCATTAGTTCTTTTAATGCGTCCCATCATTTAATCCTACCATTGCAGAAAACAATCAAAATATGACGTACGCTTATGCCATATGCATTCGCCACGGGGCCCCGTCATCACCCGTTAGGTTACTTAACTAACGACAGAGCGGGGGCTGGGCTAGCGCGGCTGTAAAACATAAGCAACGCCTAAATAGAAAGCAATGATAGACATTACAGATCACAGATGAATACATTGGATATACTAGCAATCCGCAATCCTTTCGAGCCTGGAACGAAAAGCGGATAACACGGTCGCGGTGAATAGCCAAATACCCCACCCAAGACCCCTACGGGTGCGGCAAACTACCCGCCAAGTACTCGGCAGTTTGTGCACCCCCTCCATGGGTCTATCCTAGGAGCAAAAACAGTAAAAATAATTATACAATGACGGCTACAACCCCGACCCGGTTGTGCGGCCAAACAAATAATAATTATTACATCAATTTACATTTACAATGAATGAAAGAAAAACAAAAGCTCATCTCACATCCACCCCGGCTATTCACCCGCGACAGTCCAACACATTCATATACACATTCCAAAGCCAAACACAGATCATGTATAACCCCGACTAATCGTCTTATAGCGATTAGCCGACGTTCAATACATGCAAGCATCATAGATATAACCATCATAGTCAAAGTGCAGTGAAGTTCGGAAAAATACGGAATTATAGGACCCCAAAAGCAAATTTCTGTTCTGGAAAATCTGGGCACATATAATATATTTTTAAAATCCCAAAACCAACACACAAACACACTGCACGAAAAACGATGCACAGAAGACGACAAACCGCGGCGCTTCCGCGGCAGATACCTACCTCGTGCGGCGGAAGGGCGGCGGTTTGAATGAATCACTGTGTCGTTTTTCTTGGGTGTTCATACAAAACCCTGAGCCGAATTTACAAGTATAAAGTTTTTCATTTAGAGCAGAAAAAATTTTAACAGAAACTTAGGGTTTTGTTTTTCCGGTTTTGTGACTTTTTCGGTTCCGAACTTCGTTACACTTCACTACCAAGCTAGTTTAAGTTTAGTTAGGCTCTGATACCACTGTAAGTCCATATTGCGACCCCCGGTTCTTATGGGGAGGCAGAAACGGTAAAAAAAACAAATTTTTATCGCAAGAGGCAACATGGACTAAACAAGGTCGGGATCGTGTCTAAACTATACTAGCAAACTTGCTAAAGAGTCTTAGCTACTCGGATGAAGGTTATACCTAAACTTGAACTCCTTCTTCTTCAAACCTTGTAGAGGTTGATGGTTCTTGCCTTGTAGCCTTCTTACGTCGAAGATGGATCCACCTCGAGAGTTCAACCTTCGGGCTCTTCCTCGTGCTTTGAGTGAACTAGGGTTTCCGGCTTGCTAAACCTTGAACCTAGAATGAGTAGAGAGTGTTTAAGGGGTGCTTTTCTTTTAAAAGAGAAGGATTCTCAACACATGAGAAGGTTTCTCTTTTGCTAGAGGAAGAAGAAGATGAAGAGAGGAGAGAGAAGCTAAATGAGATAATGAGACCTCTTTCTCTTTCTTGCAACCATAATGCCAAAAGAAAAAGAATTATCTAAATAATAATAATTCAAAATAAGAATAGTTGATGGTAATTTGGAATGACCACTATCATGCTTCATTAAATGAAATGTAAGCATGAATCAAGGAGGATCTTTACAAAGCATGATGGTGGTCAACATTCAACCATGGTCAACAAGTCAACCATGGTCAACAAGTCAACAAAATCAACCATAACATAATTCTCATTTAATTACTATTATTAATAGATAATCCATAAATCCATTAGGGTTTGGAAAAAGATAACTGTCAACTGTGCATACGCACCCGTTCCGAAACCCTAATGAAAATCATCTTCCTCCTCCTCAAAATAACTGTGCATACACACCTGCATTCTTGTTCCGAGGAACATGAATACTGAGAGATAAAAGCAACCCCAAAACATATACCGGTATCTGACTCAAACCAGAGCCAGCCAGTAATATCCGTCCGGACTCCAAACGTGCACAAGTGCGCGGATGAGAACGAACCCTGTCGCAAAACCATACGACCTCTACTCTGTTTTGCCCAGAGGCGAATACCCTCTGTGTGGGACTCTAAAGACTCGACACTACGCTGGCTGTGGGTTTAACCACAGACCGCAAGCGGCACTAGCTGTGCGTAACGGCCCCCAGGTAGATGCCGACAAGAAGGCTGACGAGGTGAAACCCCATCTGTACTCCTACTGAGTCTGAATGTGACAGTCTCCGTACAGTCCGGTCTGTTCGTCTGATACATCGCATGTCGGGCCTAGGGGGCGGTAAAACGTCATTCCCCCAATAGCGGTACAAGTCGTGTCGGAGTGAAGCCCAAAACACCCTGAGATAACACTGGAACCTACCAGTATATCTCGCTTGCCCTGGCCAGGGACTACTCGTGTAATGGCTCTCCTAGACACAGCGCGATGTCAACCCCCAATACCGGGAGAGACGAATCCTGTCTAACCGGCACTGCCTCCAAGTGCTTCGGGACTGCACCCAACCACCACCTGTTTGCACGACTCCTTTGAGCCGTGGTAGGGTAGTGATCAAAGTGCAGTGGGAACATACTCGAGGCGAAGTGCCAGTGTCAAGTCAGCGGACTAAGCTGTACTCATGTCACCTGGGAACTGATGACTGACGATAGGTATAATACCAACCTGTCAGTTCCCGACGAGTCCTGTCCAGTGTACTCGTAACCCAACGAGCACCCGCATACTATCTCCAGCACGACGTACTGATGGCTGTGGGACAGACCATCTCCCACACTGGGATGAGAAGCGCATACGCTAGTCTACTCCGGAGTATCGATGCCCTGTCTCGATAGTCCTGCGACTAGGGACCTGTATAAGGATGTGCTTATAGATTACCCAGCCCCCACTAGTGTGACTGCCATCACAACGTTGGTAATCAAGCAAAGATCCTAAGGGCTCCACTAATGCGTATAAGTGATATAGTAAAATAAACACAAGTACACATTGAAATAGAAACAAACCAAGTAGCATACTACTATATTGAGCAAGATTGTTTATACAAGGTGAATATCCCAAGCTTCCATTAAGTAATATACAAACTAGTATGATACAGTAATGGCCTCTAGGGCATATACACTAACAACCACTAATTTCTTTTTCAAGAAATTCCTTTTCTAAAAAGGTGGCATTACGAGAAACAAACACCTTTTGCTCCTCGGTGTGGTAGAAGATATACCCTCGCGAATGTTTAGGATATCCAACAAACTTGCATAGAACTGACCTTGCCTCGAGTTTATCCGGATTTTGCTTTTTAACATAGGCCAGACAACCCCATATCTTAACATAATTAAGACATGGTCTCTTCTCTTTCCATATCTCATATGGAGTGGTAGGCACGGATTTGGTAGGAACCATATTCAATAAGTCTGCAGTTGTCCCCAGTGCATAACCCCAAAAGGAGATAGGTAACTCAGCAGTACTCATTAGAGAGCGCATCATATCTAATAGGGTGCGATTACTCCGCTCCAATACACCGTTGTGCTATGTTGTATACGGAGGAGTAAGCTGAGAGAGAATCCCATTCTCTTTTAAATACTCCAGGAACTCCGTGCTTATGTATTCTCCTCCCCGATCAGATCGAAGGATTTTAATACTTTTTCACGTTTGGTTCTCTACTTCGCATTTATATTCCTTGAATTTCTCAAAAGCTTCAGACTTGTGTTTCAACAGGAACACATGTCCGAATCTTGAGAGATCGTCGGTGAAAGTAATGAAGTACGAGAAACCATTCCTGGCATGTGTAGACGTAGGACCGCATACATCTCTATATATCAGTCCCAAGAGTTCAGTAGCTCTTTCTCCATGTCCAGTAAACGGAGTTTTGGTCATTTTTCCTTTGAGACTTGACTGGCAAGATTCATAAGATGAAAGTTCAAAAGGATTTAAATATCCATCTTTATGTAACTTAGCTAGCCGTGTCGCATTGATATGACCTAGTCTACAATGCCACAAGAAGGATTCGTTCATTTCTGAACTTTTCCTCTTGTGTATGTTCTGTACATTAAGATTTGTATTATGATTTAGAACGTATAATCTGTTACATAGCGCACCAAACCCAATCAACACTTGATTTAGGAAAATGTTCATAACATTTTTCTTTACTACAAAGTTATATCCTTCTTTATCTAATAAAGAAATTGATATTAAATTGCACATCATAGATGGTACGTAGTAACAGTCATTCAAGATCAGCATATTACCGTTTGGTAATACAAGGTGATATTCGCAAACTGCTTTGGCTGCAACAGTTGCACCATTCCCAACTTTTAGGGAATGTTCACCTTTTCCCAGTTTTCTACCTCTTCTAAGCCCTTGTAATATATTACATATATGGGATCCTGATCCGGTATCTAATACCCAGGACGTAGAGTGTACTGAGAAACAGTTCTCGGTAACGAACATACCCGAAGAAGACACATCAATATGCTCATTCCTCGTTTGGGTGGCATGGGAATCTTGATATTCCCCTATTTCCTGCTAAGTCTTATAACAGTTATAAGAAAGAGCGGAACCAACGTCCCCCAGCTCAGTATAATAAGCAGGTTCGGTCAATACATCCATATTATTATCTTGATTAAGGCATGTCATGTTCGCTACCTGGAGAGAGAGAAGAAAAACACTTTAGCGTATGCTCTTGCAAGATTAGATTTGGTTATTATCTTATCTAATCAGGATGGCTCCCACTGCTTTGTATCAAATCTTTCTTCAAACCCTAGAAGGTAAGACTAGCCAGGATTAAGTACACGCTACAAGTTCGCTAACCGGTCAGCCAGGCCAATGTCGGTACTTTGAGGGAGCTTCCCTGTGCTTTCGCATGGACTTTATTAAAGTAAACCTCGTTTTCCCAGAGGCATAACCCCATTGACACCTTTCTAGACACCTAATAGGTTAGCTAATTGTATAGTGCAAAAATCTCCCATGAGTAACTCTTACTTGCAGCGGGTATCGGGATCCAACTATCTCATAGAAGGTATGCAATCTCATTGCAAATTTCAACACTTGAAATTCCCGATAATATTTTACCCTTAGCGTTCTATGACCTTGACGCATGCCAACAAACCATAGGACACTAGTCAAGTTCAATCTGTACATTTCTTGATTGAATTAAACCCACCCGCACGACCCTTGACATAGGCCAACATAGTCGAACGACTACCCTAATCCAATCATATCACATGCTAGCAGATAAGTACCAATCAGCTACCGCACACTACGCCTTGACGCAGGCCAACAAACGCAGCATGAATACTAAATAACACCTAAATGAAATGACGGAGGGCTACGACATGTTTTTAAGAAAACCTTTTGCGTAATGAACTTGATATTGTTGCAGAATTTAGTGATTTTGAAAAGGAGTGTTTTTGAGGCCTTTACTAGTTTCACTAAAGACGTCACTCCCGGTGAAGGGATCTCGGCTCTTTCCTTATCGAATAAGGTGCTGGATATTCTACAAGGAATACCACTATGCAAAGAAAAAACTAAAAAATCAATAAAAAAACAAAACCGTGTTGGTTGTAGCATCTTCTAGCTTCTGCTAAAGGGGTCACTCCCGGTGAAGGGATCTCGGCTCATTCCTTATCGAATAAGGTGCTGGATATTCTACAAGGAATACCATTATGCAAAGCAAGAACAAGAGCTACCCTTTTTAAAAAAAATTGATTCTACAACATCTTTAGGTTTATTTTGTTTTCATTAATCTCATTAATGAAGTCCTATCATTTATGCTTCCTATGCATCATAGATAAAGAAACGAAAATACAACGTACGCTTATGCTATCCGCATTCGCCACTTTGTCCCGTTATGCACCGTTAGGTTACTTAACTAACGGCATAGCGGGGCGGGACTAGCGCGGATGCAAAACATAAGTAACGCCTATTATCTATCATATATATAATAATAAAATATTCGTCTCAGGCAGTAATATGATCTCATCAAAGAACATTGCAGCAGAAGTCAATATATGAAATATTGGATATACTAGGATTTCCTTGTTTTAAATCAAGCCAGTAAAAAACACGGATTCCACGTTCGTGATGAATAGCCAAACCCACATTCTTAGACCCCTACAAGAGCGGCAAGTAACCCTGCCAATTCTAGGGTTAAGAGACCCGGTCTCGACTCCTCGAGATGGTCTCCCACTGGACGCTAGAACCCAGTTACTTGTGCTCCCCACCTTGGGTCTATCCTAATACGGAAAAGTAAATAACATACATCAATAGTGACATCATCTTCAACCCGGAAGTGCCCCAATAAAAGAATATTACATATAATGAATTTTACATGAATGAAAAGAAAAAATCTCATTTCACATAAAAAAAAACCCGGCCATTTAATCACGACGATCCAATATATCATATCGCAGCAACACATAACACCACATGTCATCAACGTAAGTAAATATGCGTATCCCAATTGTCATTGACGCATAGCAACGAAACCGGCGATACACCACATATTACACCCACGGTCGCAGAATAGAAATGTGAACTACAATAATTAGAATCCGCAATCATCTTTAGACATCATAAACCCGAAATATCACACACTTCGGATTTCATGCCTGACACTTCAAATCCCTTAGACATCATAAACCCGGAATATCACATATTCCGAATTTCATGCCTAACTTTATAAACCCCGCATTTTAATCTCGATTTGAAAACACTTTTCAATAATTAGTCGGGTAATTCAACAGGATTCCCGACAACAAAGATCGAATGCGCGTCGGAAATATTAGTAGACTGTCGCACCCCCGATGCCGTCGACGAAGTGCACTTAGGCGGAACACCGTGGCCGCGAGCACCCGAGCGGATGATTTTGGCAATGGGGTTCACCTACAGTCACTTGGTCGGGGCTATGGGGCGTGGCTATCTAGTAATGTTACCTGGCAAGTATTCGCGTACACTACGCGATTGCGATGAAGTTTTGATCCAAATCAAAACTTCGCGGCAACCGATGATTCGAGACTAAATTGCTAGATTTATAAGATATAATCCAGTTTTCACAAAACTTATAATTGTGGATTCCAAATATTGTATCACAAATCACATATAGCTAGGCGACGTTAAACATTTTTATCGAATCAAAAAATTCCCATAATTCCCAGAAAACTCAACACTTGAGCACAGTTAAAAAATACCCAGAACATACCTATGGACCAACCATTGAAGTGCCAGCCCAAGCCTCATGCTTGGCGCCGCGGAACCGCCGCAAATACCACTATTTGGCCGTGGTTCCGCGGTCAAGTTATCGAGTTAGGGTTTCGTTCTTCAAGAGGGTCCATAGAATTACCTGCATGATTTTTTGAATATTTTTAATCTCAAAATTTCCAACGTTTGCAAAAATTTCCAGAGAGCAAGGGAAAATGGGCTTTTCGGTGTTCGTCCGGACTTCTAACTTCACCTAGATGACACCTAATGGTCTAGCTTGGCTCTGATACCATGTTGGAGTTTCTTAGCACATCTACTAGGGTTTCATGGTGTATCAAGTATACAATTTAAAAAATATAGTGTGCTAATGAACTCAAACTTAGAATCGAACTAGAGAATTAGGGTTTTACTTCAAGTAAGCAAGCATAAACATAAGTGATTATAATATAACCTTTGTAGACCGGTCCATCACTTCAAATGCTCCATGTAAAAGTCCCTTCGCTCTAAGTAGTTGTGTTCCGGACTCTTCGTAGGCACCACTAGTCGATATGAACGAGCTTGCTTAATGATCTTCGAAGCCAAAGATGATCTACTTTGAGGAGACTCAACTCAAGCTACCTCTTCACTAATGTATGAATAAGTGAAGCAAACAACCTATACTTAATGGATAATATGGTATAGATTGATGAAGTAGGAATTTAGCTCACTTTAGAATATTTTTCCTCACTTTCTTTTCACCTCAAGAAAACTCAAGTAAAGAAAAAAGATGAAGAAGATGAAGCATCTCATGTGAACCATGGGTGAGAAAAATATCTAATATAAACTCTTGTTGAGACTTAACTAAGGCTAGGATAAGGTTAGGTTAAATAATATCTAGAGTAAAACAAAAGTTAGTGGAGATTAGGTTAGGTTTCCACAAGCTTCTCCAAGCTTCACAACCATGCTAATTTCCACTTATTTTTATTTTCTCTAAATAATAAAAAACCATACATTATCTTAACTTAAGTGTTACTCTCATACACCCAAGTTCCATGTATCATCAAGCATGATACAATATTCTAAATATATTTAAATATATATATCATATATATACATATGTGTTAAATGTAAATGTAGAAAAGAAAATTCTTAAGTGAGCTAATTTATATTAGCTAATATATATTAATATATCTAATATATATATATATATATATATATTAAATTATTGAATCAACACTTGATTTAACAATCCGGCTATATCACGTATACCCGACTAATATTAAATCATCGAATCAGCACTTGATTCAACAATCCAGTTATATGACATATAACCTATATCGCGAAATCAGAATACGGTATCATATACACGTATCTATCTCGGTCCCGCACATATCACATATGTGCCCTACTTCATTTTGCTTGATCCAGGAAACCTCTGTATAGGACTCTCAAGACTCGTCGATACGCCAGCAGTAGGTGATGATAATATCATTCACCCACAAGCCGCCAGCGGTCTGCTAAATGTAACGGCCACGCGGGTATTAAGCGATCAGAAGATTAATAAGCATGCCTGCTCATACTCCTGTGAATCCAATAAGTAACACTACCGTACAGTCCGGTCTCTTCGTCTGATATGTCGCATATCGAGTTTATGGGTGGTAAACGCCAGGCCTCAGTAACTTGATAAGTCATGCCGATGTGAGGTCTATAACGGTTCGAGAAACTACTAATAACACTTACCAGTAAATCTCAGCAACCATGGCCAGGGATTTCCTGTTATGGCCAATCGAGTACAGCGCAACATCAACCCCCAATACCGGGAGAGACGAAACCCCTCCTATCGCTCATTTCCTTCATATGATTCGGGACTGTACCCAAAAGCCACCGGTTTGCACATTCTCTTGAATGTGGTATGATGGAAATCAAAGCACAGTGCGAATCACACAAGACTCTATGACGATCTCGGGTCTACAGACTAACCTGTACCAGTGTCACCAGAGAACTGCTATCTGACGATAGGTATAATACCATCTAGGAGTTCTCGGCGAGTCCTGTTCGGTGTACCCATTCTTTAATGAGCACCTGTGCACATCCCCTGATGTCAAACACCAATGGTTGTGGGATCAACCATCGCCCCATACAGGGTCAAGAATCGTACACACTAGTATACACTGGAATATCATTGCCCCGCCTCGATACTCCCTCGACTAGGAACAATTAAAGGATGTACTTGTGGACTACCCTGGCCCCACTAGTATGATCTACATCATAGTCCTGGTAGTCAAGTCCACATCCTAGGGGATTTATCAACATGTGACAAGAGATAGTATAAAGATACATAAGCGTACATGTTTAGATAAAGTACAACTAGATAGCATACTATTATGTCGAGCAAGAAAGTACTCTTTATATATGTCCAAGCATCCACTATAATATACAATCATGTACAACAATGGCTTCTAGGGCATACATATAACTAACAATAGTGAACTGTAACGCCACATAAAACATGTACATGATGATAAAGATAAACCAGATAGCATACTATCATCTTGAGTAAGACTGTTCTACCGGTATAGGCTCTCCCTCAATCATCGCAATCGCGTTCCTGAGATTCAATAATTAACTTGAGGGCACTATTGCCAACAATCTCCCACTTGCACTTAAGGCTAATTATTGTAGTGTCGCATACTCATAGCCCGTGTTATACCGAACACCCAACTTCTCTATTAATCAGTTTCACAAAACCTGTTTGTGAAACTATTGTGTTCGAGAAATAGCTTCAGTGAGTGGATCCACTCCAATGTTTCTTTCTATATCTCAACTTTGCGAAGAACCACTCTCTCCCGAAATGAGCAATACCTGTCTTAGAATTTGTATGGATATCTGATGGGACCCAGTTCATAAGTGAACTACAAATCCAACAAACTTCTTAGACTGTATTATCCACTGAATTTAATCAGTATTCTGCACCAAGCCTTCTTCAGTATCCGCTTGGACCACCTGTCCAACATACTACCCCTCAAAAGAGAGAAAACTATAACTCAGATAGTCTCTCTGTCATCCAGGTCACCTTGGAAGCCTGATCTGATAACCGCTTCCCGAAGGAGGCTGCCGTTACCATATTCAAAGAACATCCACTTATGTTCAAAATTGCTTCTTACCGTTTCTCCAGGATTGGATTAATATATATACTTATTGCAACTAGTGCAAAAGCAATATCTGGTGTGGTACTTGACATCATATGGTTGACTCAATTCCCTAAGCAAGTGATATACCAGTCATGCAAATCCCTCTCCCCTTTAGTCTGTAAGACATCCTTTAGAAAGGGTGACTCAATCACCTGCAGATACACCACCATGCCAGGAGTCAACCATTCTAAAATACCTTTAGAATAATGTCAAAGTACCCAGATTGGGACATTTCCCAAATCTAGATCTAAAACAAAAGATCTAGTTACCAGAATCCTGCTATTTTATCCAGATCATATGTGGAGAAATACATTGTGACAATGTAGCGTTTTGAAAATCGTTTCGGTGAAATTTCGAAAAAACGGTAAAATAAGGGGGTTTTCGGTAAAAAGTCAAAATACAAATATCTTTATTATAAAATTAAATATACATATTCTAGCTATGTAATTGCTAGTATTTGGTGTTTATTGACCCACTGGTGAAATTTCAAATTTTCTGAAAAATTTTCCGAAATTAATTATTTTAATATTATTTTAAGCCGTCACTAATATATTTAATTAGGGAAAATTACAAATTGGAATGAGTTGAAACAAATTTTGTGCATCATAAAACATTAAATAAAATTTTATCACATGGTTTTTGAAACGAAATCGTTTGCCAAAACGGTTTAGAAATTATTGAAGAAAAAAGGCTTTTTTCTTAGTGTAAATGGATGTTTGGGGTATTGTATTTATCATTTTTCATCACCCCACACCCATACCCACACTCACACACCCTCATTTATTCCCTCCCTTGGCTGAATTCAGCAGTCCCATCAATTGTCCCCACTTCTTTTGATAAAAGAAAAGAAAACAAAGGAAATAAGAAAATAGTAAAAAGAGTATGGTCTTTTGTTGACTTGGTCTTCTTTTCTCTCCTTGACTTCACCCACCCCCACACCACACCTCACCCCTCTCCTCTCCTGGCCGAAACTGATCTCTTGGCAGCCCCCCCCCCCCCCATTTTCTTCAAGTCTTCATCTTCCTTCACCTCCAAATTCATTCAAAAATCCACCAAAATCAACACAAATCAAAGCAAACTCAAAATCTAATCCCTACCCATTATTCCTTTGCCATTCAAGGTTGGATCTTGGTGAAAAGAGAGCATTTTGGGAGGCTAGATTTCTTGTGAGGTCAATAAAATTATGGAGGTATAATCTTAACCTTTTGTTTAAATTGTTGGTTATTGCTTTAATCTAACTTATTTAGGAAATGAATTATGGTTCTAATTGAAAGATTGCGTTTTCAAGAGAAGGATTAAATTATAGTTAGGGTTTTTGTTGTGTGATTATGGTTGCAAGGTGGAAATTCATCATTTTGTGAAATGTGAAACATAACCAAGATTGTTAGTTGCAAATTGTTATGTTGGAATTGTAATAATTATGCTAATTTGCTAACTAGTTTTTTTAAAATTGGTTTAATAATTGAGATTAAAAATGTAATTAGGTTTTTTATGACTTCTTTAACATTATAAAGTGTAGTTTAACACATTAGTTCATGGAAATCCAACATAAATTGTTGTATGTGCATTTTTGCTATAAAATGGTTGAAATTGGTTAAAATTGCAAACTAGGTTTTTGAAATTGAATTAAATTGTGGGTTTAAAATTTACGTAGTGGTTTCTATGGCATGATTAAGATATTAAGTTATCATCTTGGTCACTAGAATTATTAAAACGTCATGTTTTGTACAAAAACGGTAATTTGTGCTTGCTATATTTTCGGAAAAATGACTTTTTAAGTGAAATTGGGGTTTTTGGGAAATGTAAGCTGTTTTATATTATAATTAGTGCTTGTAATTGTACAAATGAGTGTGTTGGGAGTTTTCTCGATTGTTAGGCGTTTGTACGCCGACGTCGAGGGTTTTTGGGTTCATTTGTGAAAGCAACCATTGGTTTTAACTTATGTGGGATTCGTGTGTCGTTTTGGTCATGAGTCGGATTTTAATGCGATACGGTGCGTTATGATATGTAGGTACCCCATGTTGACTTCTAGACGATAAGCGAGCGCGTGGCGACGTCGGCACCGGCAAGTGAGGACCGGGTGAGTAGATTTATATCTACGGGGAGAAGTCGGGTGGATGGCGTATAGCACCCCCGCAGTCCGAGGTGATGTATACGGATGCGTATACACACCTATAAATATTATATGTTGTTGGGTTTATTATTGATGTTTAAATGGATATTGGTATATCGGATTGATGAGAGGTTACGAAACCTTAGGGTATTGGGTGCACTACACATACGTACACACGCATACATACTTGCATGCATCCTTATGTCATATGTGGTTATAGGATCCTATGTGGATATGTGTTCACATGGATTTTGGGAATGATGATGCCATAGCAATAGTGATATATATATTTTAGATGATCGACATTTGATTATGTTATGAGATATGATATGATATGACAGGATACTTGTGATAGGCCGCCTTTGGCGATGTATACTCTTGTGATGATATATGATGAAAATACCGATTTATACTGGACTGTCGATCAGTAGTCAGATCTTGATTTTTGTGATGATGTTGGCATTGTGCTAGACGTAGGTCAGTACCCAGATGATGATCTTGATAAAGAGAATACTTGATGAATAATATGGCAAATGTGATATTGACCCGTACCCAGATTTGGGGATGCCGTACGACGGATTTACGTACGAGCTATATTTTGATGATTGATCCGCATTCTTGACTTGGGATGTCTGGTTATGGATATGATATTATTGAGGCGGGATCACCGACTATACATATACAGGTATGTATATGTATCGACTCAGATGATAGGCGGTTTCCTTACCTGTAGTCCAGCTTGTTAGCTTAGCCCTTTAGTTTAGTTTAGTTGTTAGATTAGATTCGATTCTTACCTATTTCAAAACTAACGAATCGTGGGTATTTTAAAAGACAGCCCAAGGGATCCTACGGATATTTCAAAAGACGTATCTTTTCATAAAAACACCGTGGCCCCTATTTTCAAAACCTCATGATTCGTGTTATTTCAAAAGGCACCATTTGTTGGACTTATATTAGATTAATGCAGATTGGTTATAGTTGCGTCTAGTTTTCAGCTCCCGCTCATTTTTGTGGTCCGCTTCGCATTGCATGCTTATTTTATGTTCATACTCCATTATTGATATCATGCTGTTAGGACACCAGCACCATTACCGATGATGCGTATGTACCACGTACACTTAATTGCCGGCTCACACACATCTTCATCGGTAATTGCCATGTCACGTACACCTTAGAAAATATTATTACTTGACATAGTCTGTTAGCTAATAGTTTAGACATGATATTAGCGTACTTGCCTTATATGTTACTTAGACATTGTAGTTATTACCTGCTGCTTCATGCATACTGTTATTCATTGTTATGCCGCATTCATGGATTCTCATGCATATATTCACTATTTTACGTGTTATGGAGGTTTTGGATTCGGATTTCCATGAGATTTGTTTCTGGATTTGGAGGAAAACCGCAAAAACATAAATAAACCTTTTTTCTCTTTTAAAAATAAAAAGTGCGGTTTTCCCATGATGTATGAGTCGTCCACCATGAGTTTGCTGATAGATTTCGAGACCCGATTCGAGGAGACGGATGAACCATTTCGGGTACATGGTGGACCCGGTAAGGTACCCCGGGGCAAGAAGCGCGTGATGATGATGATGTGAGCCTGGCAGGGGAGCACTACCTACCGGTGATATTACCCGACGCGTCGGATATCCGGAGGATACCGTCGTGGTCTTGAGATGGATGGTAGGGGCCGGTCTGGACTGACGGCGCCCTAGATATTGTGATTGAGACATTGAGATTGAGACTTGAGGTACATAGATTGTGACACAGAGATATCGAGGTATTTGGACACTTGTTTTGTGTCGATGCTGGGGCACTGTTTTATGCTGATTTCATATATGGTACCTCATTTCTTTTAAAATACAGAAATCTCATTGATTTATGAAACCAGTTTTATTCAGTACATGCATTCTGTTTCTTGCATTCATACATCATCCATATGATATATTGCTACCTGAGGCACTGACACGGGCATATGAGATCACACTCGGTTAGATATTACCCTAGCCATTGTTATAGGCTGCATGTTATACATATATTTGAGGTTATATTATGATCATTGACCCAGGTTGCGTTATTTATGCGATTTCTTTCCGTAGATGTTTTTCTATTCACGAGTTGGCAACTCACCCCCGTTGTGCCCCAGTTTCTTGCAGGTTTGCCGTACATGCTTCTTTACGGATTTGCGGGCACTGTACCTTTCGGGTGACTTGCTAGTAGGTGGGTTTATTGTATCATACCCATCATTATACATTGTACATTATATTTCAGTTGTATCTAGAATTTCCATCAACCAAACATGTATTTATTTTTTTGAGATAGTGACCAGTAATGTTATTCTTTCGACCTTAGAGTCGCGTGTTATATTTCCTTGGGTTCTTGATGGTTGAGTTTCATTTCTGTTGTGATCCTTGCCTTTAGGCGTTGTATATTATGTTGCATACAGGTTGTTTTGATATGGTTCTTCCTACTCTCTACTAATTTTCTTGGTTTGGATTTCTGGGTTCGGCTTACTTAGAGTACGTACGCCTCGAGACGTTCGTAGTCTAAGTGCCGGTCATGTTCCGTACTTTCGGGTCATGACAGACAACCACAATATATAACCGATCGTAGTATAGGAATTTCACTTCCTATTAAGTGCATGTCATCCAAATACCAGGACATCACACCCTACTACCTTCTTACCAGATCCATCTCTTATTCTGATGAAGTCAAACTCTATGACTATCACATCAAAAATAGATGATCTATCTCCGCTATTCCTGCTTTATTCTATAAATAGACATAAGCTACTTGTCCACTATACTTCCGCTACTCCCACTGTCTACAACAACCCTCTGGCAGAGTCATATATGCACTTATAAAGACAATTTAGAATGACGCTATACTCATCCTCATGCCGTATCTCATAATCTAGAACAACAGTAGTGGCAAGCCTAGGTAAACAAGAACCTCCCTGTCACCGTCCTTGTGGAGACCGAAGTACCTCTCGGGTGTCTGAGGTTACCCACCAAATCTGCTGAGTGGCTAATAGAATGTCGAATCCAATTGAAACTTTAGGTCTTACTAAATTTTCAGTAATCGTTTGTGGTTCTGGAATCACTTCCAGTTCTACCATACTCCCACTAATGTTTTCTGAAAAAGAATCCATTTTACTAAAACCGGTGGCGAGTCAAGAACAATATCTATTGATTTTCCAGATGGTAGAAAGTTAACCCTCGTCAAAGCCTGGGATAATCCACAAACTGCCATTACCGAAACGTGCCTTGAGTTTGTCCAGATTCTGGTTTTAAACATCATCCAGACAACTCCATATACCTTAACATCGTTAAGATATGATCCATTCTATATCCATAAAGAAACAAGAGGCACTAATTTAATTGGAACCAGATTTAAAATCATGCAGCTGTCTCTAGTACATATCAACCAAATAGAAGGAGGCTAATCAGCATTACTCATCTAGGAGTGCATCCACATATGAGTAACCTAAAAGATAAGAAAGTTCTCAAAACCATTACTATCAACGGAATACCTAGCACAAGTATCTACATCTTCAATCACCTTGAAGAATCCTGATACTTTGCAACAAATGGTTCTCTATTTTATTCTTGTACCTATAATTTCTCTAAACTTGGACTCTGTATTTATACGAAATACTTGTCTAAAATTAGAGAAGTCATAAGTAAATAGAATATAGTAGAAGTACCAACCTTTTTGCCCTAACGGATACTGGACAACATACAATACTTTGTATAAGTCCCATGAGTTTAATAACTCAAACCCTTAGCGTCGTATTATGAAAACTGTACTATGGTTAATAAGAATTACACCCCTGTTGAATGCTCCTTACCCAATCATCAAATGATATAGGTAAATGTCATAGATATAATTTCAAAAAGTTATATCTCACTTTATAAAATACACGTACAGATATATCAGTTTGAAATTGGTGCATAACATCAGATATTCAAAACCAAATATTTGCCGTCAGGCAAAACCCAGGTGATTTCCTCAAATATCACCAATTACAACGAATTCCGATATAATGAGGATATAATAACCTAATTCCCAATATTCTACTCCCACTAATCATCTGTAATACTATACAGATATGAGAATCGAATCTGGTAAATACATACCTTGGAGTAAGAATCTAAATGGGAAATCAATTTTCAATTTACATTGCACAGTGAAACTGAAACATGAAATGTTTCGAAGGGGTATCCGGGTATTCCTAGTAATGTCTCTTCCACTATCCTGATTCATGACTATAACCGTATATATCTTTGCCATCTCTCCAATCCCTTTATATGTCTTTACTTATTACCTTCAGTATACTGCGCTTAAGCTAAATGGTTTTCTTCCTTCCATACCTTTTGGCACCAGCCTATGGTTTAGAAGAAGACTATCCAATAAGCGTAATAGGTGTATTCTCCTAATCCCAGGAGCTCACTCAACCTGAGAGAAGGCAAAGGGGAAAAGACAACCTGAATAATCCTATTCGATTTCTCTTGAACCGGAAACCATCCTCGAACTGGAACAAGTTCCTTTGAGTTCTTATGTAACTATACGATGGCGTATCCAATAAATATGGATCTTCGTAGTGATACGGAGTGTTTCAGAGAAATGCAAAGGTGAAGTAGGAGTGGTTATGATATACGCGGTTTCGTCGTGAATGATAGCAGTCACAATATCCTTTTGCCCTCTTTCTAATCCCTTTATATGTCTTTACTTATTATCTTCTGTACACCACACTTAGGCTAATTGGTTTTCTTCCTTCCCTACCTTTCGGCACCTGCCTATGGTTTGGAAGAATACTATCCAATAAGCGTAATATGTGTACATTCCTAAATACCAGGAGCCCTCGCAACCTGAGAGAATGTAAAGAGAAAAGGCAACTGAATAGTCCTATTCTTTTTCTCCAGAACCAGAAACCATCTTCGACCTAAAACAAGTTTCATCGAGTTTGTATCTAATTATACGATGGTCATATCCAATAAATGTGGATCTTCGTAGTGATATGGAATGTTCTGGAGAAAAGCAAAGGGTAAAAGTAGGAGCGACAAAGATATATGCGACCCTGACAATTCAAAAGCCAATGTGTTTTAAGAAGGTTCGGTTAACTTGGTTAATGAGTTTTAATTTAGGTCGGGTCAAGGTAGCTGCCAAAGAGAGAGAGAGAGAAAAGAAACACTCAGCGTGCACTCAAACCTAGATTAGATTGGTTATTTATTTATCTAATCAGGATGTCTCCTATTGTTTCCTCAAATTCTCCTCCAAACCCAAAAGGAAGAATTAGTCGGGATCATCTAAAATCACCCGAGGAGTAACATCTACTCATCAGTGAGAATCAGGATCCAACTATCATCGCATGATAACTTGATGGAATCTACTCAAGTCACCACACTCCAGAAGGTATGCACATGCATGGCGAGTTTCATGTATGTTTGAAACCCCCGATCTGATTTTTACCCATAGGACCCAAGTGACCTTGACGAATAATCAACAAATCAAAAGGTCCTAGTCAAGTTCGACCCGTCATTATCTTGATTGCGTTAAACCTATCCGCACGACCCTTGACGAATAATCAACAAAGTCGTAGGACTGTCCTAACCAATCCATATGACTGTCCTGACCAATCCATATGACCATGCGACAGAAATGCATTACAGAGCTACCGTACACTACGTCTCGGCGAATAGCAATAACAAACGTAGCATGAATACTAAGCAAAACTATTCTGAAATGACGGAGGGCTACGAATGGTTTTTGGCGAAAAACCTTTAACGTAATGAACTTGATATCGTTGAAGGAACCCAACTGGTTTTACAAATATATAGTGGCGAAAACTTTTGCCAAAGAGGTCACTCCCTATGAAGGGATCTCGGCTCTTTCCTCATCGAATGAGGTGCAGGATATTCCAAACTGAATACCGCGATGAAAAGAAAAGGAATCGGCTATAGTAAAGTTATTACTTTGACGCAAACTTCTGCCTAAGGGGTCACTCCTGATGAAGGGATCTCGGCCCTTGCCTCGTGGAATGAGGTGCTGGATATTCCAAACTGAATACCATTGTGCAAAACAAAAGCAAATGTCTGTAATGTCTGTTTTTAAAAATTTGGTTCCAACAACATCAAATAGGTTTGTTTTATCTTTGCATTGATCAGAATCAACGCAGTCCCATCAATCAAACATATCATACCAGATAATGGAACAAAAATATAATGTACGCATATGCCACCCGCATTCACCATTGGGCCCCGTCATCACCCGTTAGGTTACTTAACTAACGGCAGAGTGGGGGTTGGACTAGCATGGGTGTAAAACATATACAACATCTACTTGTATATATATAAATATATATAACAATCGTCCCAGGCATGATATAAAGAAACAACACAGAAGCAACACAGAATCGCAGGCAAGCAACACAGAGTGGTGGATAATCCTGGAGCCTCGAGTTTCACTTGAGCCTCAAATGAGACCCAACATTCCCTGTCATATGGATAGCCTGTGCAATGAAAACCTAGACCCCTACGAGTGCGGCAAGTTACCCGTCAATCCCAGAAGCGAGGCAACCCCAATCAACAACGTGAATGGGCCACCCAGCACTTCATAGAATCCGGTAACCTGTGCACCCATCCGTGGGTCAACCTATACCCCCTACGAGTGCGGCGAATGAAAGGTTTGCCTAGCACCCTATGTATAGTTTTGAAGCATCACATGTCACAAAGTTTAAATTTTTATGGTGCTAAGCAAGCATACAAAGGAATCGATCCTAGAAAATTAGGGTTTCGAAAGTTAAAGCCAATAAAAACTAGGGTTTCGAGACTACAACCTTTGTAGCTCCCTTTCGCTAGACTCTTTGGCCTTTTGGGTGTTGGAAGAAGGTCCTCTTGAAGTCTTCTCGCGTCCACGACGATCCACCCGGAGTTCCTCGTCCAAGCTCGCAACTTCGATTATCAAGATGAGAAACGAAGAGAACACTCTAAACAAGTTGGCTAAACTTGTGTAGAATGATGTTGTGGTTATGATTCTCACTTCAAAAACCTTTCTTGATGTGTGTTTTACTCACTAGAAAAAACTAGAGAGCAAAAGGAAGAAGGAGGAGGAAGATGATGGCTTTTTGTTTTTAACAAGAGTAGAAAATAATAACTCTCATGAAGGAAAAAAGAAAATATATGTATATATATTTTTTAATCCTCATCTCAAACCATGGTTAGATGATGGAGACATTATTTAACTTGAGTTTAAAACACAAAGAGAAGGATAACTCATGGTTAGAAGTAGGTGAACATGGTTAGGTTTAAAGAAGAATGTAGAAGCAAGCAAGAATTATCCTTTTCTTTTCTATTTTGTTTTAAACATAAAATCAAATAATAATCCATCCATTTATCCATGGTGTGAGTCTTATATTGCCACCATTTCCATGTGTAAACAACCATTATAGATGGTGTATGTATGTATGTATGTATGTATGCACATCCATATGTGCATGAAACTAGTAAGATAGAAAGAAAAACATACATGCATGCATACACCCATCACATACAAGAAAATGGTTTTAAGTGAGAAAACTAATGGTTAAATGATAAATCAACACTTGATTTATCAATCCGGCCATATCACATATGACCCTACCAAAAGCAAGCCGCCCGATCAATGTACGGTATCATATACGCGCATTTTAATCGGGTCCATACGCATATCGCATACGCGCACCACAACGTTTCGCCTGGACTAGGTAACTCCTGTGTGGGACTCTAAGACTCGTCAATACGCCGGCAGTGGGTGATGATCATATCAAGCACCCCCAAGCCGCAAGCGGTCAGCTAAACGTAACGGCCACCCGGGTATTGAGCGATCAGAAGAAAACAAGCGAACCTGCTACAACTCCCGTCGAGTCAACCGGCAACACTACCGTACAGTCCGGTCTCTTCGTCAGATATGCTGCATATCTGACCTAGGGATGGTCACGTCGACCCCAATAACTCAATAAGTCGTGCCGGTGAATGGTCTATAACAGATCGAGAAACTACTGATAACACTTATCAGCAAATCTCAGCAGCCCTGGCCAGGGACTTACTGATATAACCAGTCGGGCACAGCACAGCATCAACTCCCAATACCGGGAGAGACGAAACCCCTCCTATCGCTCATTTCCTTCGTGTGTCTCGGGACTGTACCCAACGGCCACCTGTTAGCACGACTCATTAGAGCCGTGGTAGGGTGGCAATCAAAGTACAGTGGGAGAACACACAAGACTCTATAACGATCTCGGGTCTACAGACTAACCTGTACCAGTGTCACCTGAGAACTGCTATCCAACGATAGATATAATTCCATATAGGAGTTCTCGGTGAGTCCGTTCAGTGTACCCAGTCACCACTGAGCACCTGTATATGATCTTGATGTCAAACATCGATGAATGTGGGAACATTCATCGCCCATCGTATGGGTCTAGTATCATATACGCGAGTCTACTCTGGTATATCAATGCCACGTCTCGATATACCTACGATTAGGGACTTTCCAGGATATGCTTATAGACTACAGATGTCCCACTAGTATGATCTCTATCACAATCAAAGCAGTCAAGCCGATATCCTCAGGGCTTTATCAGCATGTATGAATGAATAAAAGCATGATCAAATCAACATGTCAGATAAAGAAGAAGCAGATAGCATACTATCATGTCGAGCAAGAATGCACACTGAATATATATATATATACATGTATAGATACATCCACTATCATATAATGGCCTCTAGGGCATACATATATCCAACAGCGAATAGCCCGCCAATTTTAGAGTAAGATCCCCTCCATCCCAAAGCCATGAGATGCGGACCCGTTTCCCTTTAGAACCCGGCTTTTCTTGTACTGCACCGCGGGGTAATCCTAGTACATTAAAGAAAATAAGTACAAGGGTGACATCGACCTCAACCCGGTCATGCCCCAAACAAATAATATACAAACTGGTAGTGACGGTAGTCCATAAGTTGGACGCTCGCCCCGAAATTGTAAGTGCACGGCGGCGCCCCGGCCGTCAATCCGAGGCCAAAATGCGGAAACAAAACTTTTTACGAAACTTGTAAACCGGCACCACCGCGCATTTTAAACCCGGATCGGGCCATTAATCTAATCCTAGCTAACTAGAGAAGGGGTAGAGAGATATACCGAGCGATCCGCGTCCTTCGGCCTTCTCGTCGTCGTCCCGATCTCCCCGCGGAATCTCCGGTCTTCAACTCCTCGTCAGAAGGGGAACCACATCGCCGGGTTCTTTTACGGGCTCCCACCTCTGGTCTGAGGCAACTCGGGCACGAAGTTGGCGAGTCGACGTGTCCAAGAATTGCTGTAGAATAAGTGTAGTGCTCTTTGTCTTTCTTGGGGTTGAAGTTGCCATTTGGTGGAGGAAAATGAACTATGAACTTTTGTGGTGGCTTTTGGGAATTTTGTAGTAAGCAAATGAGAACCAAATCCCTCACAAAATAAATCCCTCACCCCCCAAGAAGTGGCCTTGCGTTGCCATGTGAAGAATGAGGGAGAGAAAAACTTAAGGAGAATGAGAAGCAATAATACTAGAGGGAGAGAAAAAGTTATCATGATAAATCATGATCACAAACCAAGTCTCACTCCAAATCAACCATCTCATCAAGCAAAGTCAAGCAATGATGTCCCAAAGGATCAAGGTCAAACTAGAGCCATCATGAAGCAACTATTAACAAAGACCACCCTCCACAATGCTAATTTGCACAATTGCAAATAAGCCTTCCTCCACCAAATTTCAGCCAAGGAAAGAAACAAAGGAAAATGGCCGAAATGGAAAATAAACTGGCAACATCAGAAAACTGATCCCGTAATAAATTATAGGAAAACCCCGCGACTGTATATACATACCCGCATTTGTATTCCGACCGAATACAAATGCAATGAGACAAAATCTACACTGTATAATACTAGGATCCGGCTTAAACCAAAGACCGCTAGTATTATCCGTCCGATCATGATCCGTACAATACCGCACGTATAAGATCGAACCCTGCCATATCTCAATACGGCCTCTACAGCGTTTCGCCCGAAACTTGAGAAACGGTCTGTGGGGGTCTCTAAAGACTCGTCAATCCCTTGGCTGTGGATTTAACCACTAGCACGCCAGAGGTATTAGCCATACGTGAATGGCTACCAGGTATTGACCAAAAGGGACGTCGATGAGCGAACTCATCCTGACACCCTACTGATCCTGTCAGTGACAATATCCATACAGTTCGGTCCGTTCGTCTATGAGCATCGCATGGCGGGCCTAGGGGGTTGGTAAAACTCAGACCCCCAAAAGCGGTACAAGTCGTGTCAGAGTGTAGCCCAGAACACCCTGAGATACTACTGGAATTCCTACCAGTAAATCTCATGCCTTAGCCAAGGACTTCGTGTAATGGCTCTCCTAGACACAGCGCGACCTCACCCCCAATACCGGGAGAGACGAACCCCTGCAGATCCGCTCACTGCCTCCATGTGGCTCGGGACTGTACCCAACTAAAACCTGTTTGCACGTCTCCTTTGAGCGTGGTAGGGTAGTAATCAAAGTACAGTGGGAACTCACACGAGACAAATGACGATCTCAGGTCGATGAACTAACCTGTACACATGTCACCAGGGAACTGCTATCTGACGTCAGGTATAAGACCAACTAGCATGTTCCCGGCGAGTCCTGTCCGGTATACTCATAACCCAATGAGCACCTGTATACATCTTAGGTGAACCAATTGACACCGGTGGCTTGTGAGACCAGCCACCGCCCCTAGTCCGGGTCTCTACTGTATACACTAGTCTACTCTAGAGTATCGATGCCCTGTCTCGAAACTTCCACGACTAGGGACTTTTTAAGGATGTGCTTATAGACTACCAGCTCCCACGTATATGATCGCCCTCATACTGCTGGCAGTCAAGCAAGAATCCTAGGGGCTCTATCAACGCGCAATAATGACCTGTATGGTCACCTAAAGCAGTACACGATGATAAAGATAAACCAGATAGTATACTATCATCTTGAGTAAGACTGTCCTATCGGGATAGGTCTTCCATTAATCATTGCAATCACGTGCCTGTGATCTAATAATTGACTCTGAGGGCACTATCTCCAACAGAAATATCAAATGTACAAACTGAATCTAAATTGTACTATCATTGCACAACATGGCTATCCACTACGATGATCCAACCACAAATACAGCACAACACAAAACATCAATGTGAATGCCATATTCGCAAACCCATCTAAAAGACATATAGCAATTAGACGAGTTGTACCGCTCTAATGACATTCACGGTCGCAGATAGTAATGCATGTACTGTAAACATTTAAACAGTGTTAAAATATCGACTTCGAAAACACCCCGAAATGCCTCCAAACAAAAAGATAACGCTATATCCAAAACTGGGAAAAACAAAAAATACGTGAGACCTTATTTTCTAGAGACCAGAACAACCCCAAAATTTCAAGATCAAACACCAAAAACAGACCGGCCAGGCCGGACTTTTCACTGATCTCGCCGGGTCAATTTTTACAATTTAGGCTCGTGTTTTAGGGTGTTCTAGTTGTCACAATAATAGTCTTTTGCAATTGTTTAAATAATTTTTGAAGACTAGTTTACATTCGACAGAAACTGGAAAGTATAAGGTATTGTTTCGGAGTTGTTTCGATTTCGATACTTTAAACGTTGTCTAAACTACTAGATTAAAGTTTATAACCTGGCACTGATACCATGTTGGGTTACGGCAGCACCCTGGCCATCGAACCATGGCCGGATGCGGAACAAAAATTTATAAAACTGGCGCTACCACGACCCCGAATACGGATTGTGGTACTCTACTGCAAAAACAACATCTGGTGTGGTACTCATGATCGACTCAATTGCCTAAGCAAGTGATCTACCAATCATGCACATCCCTCTCCCTTTTAGTCTGTAAGACACCTTTAGAGTGGGTGACTCCATCACCTGCAGGTACACCACCATGCTAGGAGTCGTCCATTCTAAATACCTTTAGAATGTTGTCTAAGTACCCAGATTGGGAAACTACCTAAATCTAGATCTAAAACCATAGATCCAGAAACCAGAATGTCTGATATAATATCCAAGTCCCATGTGGAGAAACCACTGTGTGACAACCAAAGTATAACCGATCGTAGTATAGGAATATCACTTCCTACTCTGTGTATGTCATCCAAATACCAGGACATCACACCCTACTACCTTCTTAACAGATCCATCCCCTATTCTGATGAAGTCAAACCTATGACTGTCATATCATAAATAGATGATCTATCTCTACTACAACTGCTCTAGTCTATAAATAGACATAAGCTACTTGTCCACCAATGCTTCCGCTGCTCCCACTGACTACGACAACCCTCTGGCAGAGTCATATACACGTGCATTTCTAAAGCTAGTTTAGAACGACGCTATACTCATCCTCCAGCCGGGTCTCGCAGCCTGGAACAACAGCAATGGCAAGTCTGGGTAAACAAGAACCTCCCTGTCACCATCCTTAAGGCTACCAGAGTACCTCTCGGGTGCCTGAGGTTACCCACCGTATCTGCGGAGTGGCCAATGGAATGTCAAACCAAATTGAATCTTTATGTTCCTATCAAACTTTCAGTAATCGTTTGCGGTTCTGGAATCACTTCCAGTTCTACCATACTCCTAATACTGTTTTCTGAAAAAATCCATTTTTGTTAAAACTGTGGCGAGTCAGGAACAATATCACTATTGATCTTCCAGATGGTAGAAAGTCAACCCTTGTCATAGTCTGGGTCAACCCACAAACAGCCATTATAGAAACATGCCTTGAGTTATCCAGAGTCTGGTTTTAAGCATAAGCCGGACAACTCCCCGTACCTTAACATCGTTAAGATATGAACTGTTCTATATCCAATATAGAACCAGAGGCACTGATTTAATTGAACCAGATTCAAATCATGCAGATGTCTCCAGTGCATGTCAACTAAATGGAGAGAGGCCGATCAGCATTACTCAACTTAGGAGTGCTTCTAATTATGAGTAATCTGAAAGAGAAGCAAGTTCTCTTAAACATTACTATCAAATGAATACCCTACACAAGTATCTGCATCTTCGATCACCTTGAAGAATCCCGATACTTGCAACACCTGGTTCTCTACTTTATTCATATACCTATGACTTCTCAAAACTCAGACCTTGTGTTTCTACGAAACACTTGTCTAAGAACTAGAGAAGTCATAAGTAAACAGAATGCAGTACGAGTACCAACCCCTCTATCCTAATGGACACTGGAAAACATACAATACTCTGTATAAGTCCCTTGAGTCTGATAACTCAATCCCTGTGTGTCGTAGGTTGAAAACTGTACTATGGTTATGAAGTATTACACCGCTGTTTAATGCTCCTTACCTAACCATCCACTGATATAGGTAAATGTCATAGACATAATTTCAAAAAGGTATATCTCACTCTATGAAAATAGACGTACAGATATATCAATTTGAAATTGGTGCATAGCAACGGATATTCAAAACCAAATATTTGCCGACCGGCAAACAGCCCAGGCGATTTCCTCAAATATCACCAATTACAACGAATTCTGATATAATGAGGATGATCACCTAATTCCCAATAACTTACTCCCACTCATCATCTGTAAAACCATACAGATGTGAGAATCATACCTGGTAAATACATACCCTGGAGCAAGGACTAATTGGGAAATCATTTTTCTTTTAACAGTACACAGTGAAACTGAAACATTGAAATGTTTCGATGGGGTATCCTGGTATTCTTAGTAATGCCTCTTCCATTATCAGATTCACAACTATAACCGTATATTTCTATACCATCTCTTCACATCCCTTCATATGTCTTTAGTCATTACCTTCTGTATACCCCTTTAGGCCAAATGGTTTTCTTCCTTCCCTACCGCTCGGCACCAGCCTATGGTTTGGAAGAAGACTATCCAATAAGCATAATGGATGTACTGTCCTAATCCTAGGAGCACTCGCAATGTGAGAGAAGGTGAAGATAAAAGACACCTGAATAAACCTTATTCCTATTTCTCCTGAACCAGAATCCATCCCCGAACTGGAACAAGTTCCTTTCGAGTTCGTATATAATCATACGATGGAGTATCCAATAAACTGTGGATCTTCGTAGCGATACGGAGTGTCCTGGAGAAATACAAAAGTGAAGTGGGAGTGGTAATGAAATACTTGGTTTGGTCGTGAATAGCAGCCGCAATTTACTTTGCCCTCTTACTAATCTTTTGATATGTCTTTACTTAATACCTTCTGTACACCATCGTTATGCTAATTGGTTTTCTTCATTCCCCACTGTTCGGCACCAGCCTAAGGTTTGGAAGAAGACTATCCAATTTGCGTAATAGGTGTACTATCTCCTAAACCAAGGAGTACTCGCAACCTGAGAGAAGGTAAAAGGAAAAGACAACTGAATAGTCCTATCCGTTTTCTCCAGAACCGGAAACCATCATCGAATAAATTTCTTCGAGTTCGTATGTAACCATACGATGGTTCTGTCCAATGGAAGTGGACGTTCGTAGTAATACGGGGTGCCCTGGAGAAAAGGGTAAAAGTAGGAGTGGCAATGAGTTTTGCAACTCTGACAATCCAAAAGCCAGTGTTAAGAAGGTTCAGTTAATTTTGGTCACTGAGTCATAGTCAAGGGTCGGGTCATTGTCACTGCCAAAGAGTGAGAGAGAGAGAGAAAAGAAACACTCAGCGTGCACTCTAACCTAGATCAGAATGGTTGTCACTTTATCTAATCAGGAAACCTCCCACTATACCGTCAAATTCTCCTCCAAACCTGAAAGAAGAATTAGTCGGGATCACCCGAGGAGTTAACCAACTCATCAGTGGGAATCGGGATCCAACTATCATCTCATGATAACGTGACGGAATCCGCTCACGTTATCAAACTCCAGAAGGTATGCGCATATCTGGCAAGTTTTAGTTTCTTTAGAAACTCCCGATGTGATTTTTACCTCATGCTTTTATGACCTTGACTTTGGCCAACAAATCATAAGTCACATGTCAAGTTCTACCCGTCATTCTCCAGGTTAATTTGAACCCACCCGTACCTACCCTTGACTTTGGCCAACAAGGAAGTACGACTGTCCCAAACCAACGCATCTATCTATGCTGCATATGAATACCCAATAGCTACCAAACATTGTGCCTTGACTTTGGCCAACAAACACAGCTTGAATACTATTGACTATCCATATGAAACGACGGAGGGCTACGAATGGTTTCTGGCGAAAACCTTTAACGTAATGAACTTGATATCGTTGAAGGAACCGGATACCTTTTATAAAAATATAGTGGTGAAAACCTTTGCTAAAGAGGTCTCTCCCGGTGAAGGGATCTCGGCTCTTTCCCCATAGAATGAGGTGCAGGATATTCCAACTGAATACCACGATGCAAAGCAAAAGTAAACGACTATAGTGAAGTTATTGCCCTGACGCAAACTTCTGTCCAAGGGGTCACTCCCGGTGAAGGGATCTCGGCCCTTGCCTCGTCGACTGAGGTGCAGGATATTCCAACTGAATACCACTGTGCAAAACAAAAGTGAACGTCCTTGCAATAATAGCTTTTTGAAAAGTGTTCCAACAACATCAGAATAGGTTTGTTTAGCTAGCATTGATCCGAATCAACGCAGTCCCATCAATTGATCACACCAATAAAGAACGAAAATAATGATGTACGTATATGCCATCCGCATTTGCCACTGGGTCCCGTCATTACCCGTTAGGTTACTTAACTAACGACAGAGCGGGGACTGGACTAGCGCGGATGCAAACATATACAACATCTACTAGTATATATATCAATATATAATACTCGCTCAAGGCGTGATAAAATGCAACATCACAGAAATGTAATAAGCATCACAGAACAATACAGATATCTGGGATCCCCGGGTTTCATAGAGCCGCTACTGAAACCCGACGTTCCCCTGGTCATGTAGATAGCCTGTGCAATGAAATCCTAGACCCCTATGGGCGTGGCAAGTTACCCGCCAAAACCTGAAGTGAGGCAGCCCCCTTCAGCAACGTGAATGGACCACCCAGCACTTCACGGAATCCGGTAACTTGGGCACCCCTCCTGGGTCAACCTGTACCCCCTACGAGTGCGGCGAATAGCCCGCCAATTCTAGAGTGAAGCCCCCTCCGTCTCAATGCCATGAGATGTGGGCCCGTTGCCCTCTAGAACCCGGCTATCCGTGCACCCCACCTTGGGGTAATCCTAGTACAGAAAGTAAAATATACATACAACGGGTACATCGACCTCACCCCGGTCGTGCCCCAAAAGAATAATATACAAACAGGCAGTGACGGCAGTCCACATGTCGGACGCTCGCCCCGCAATATCAAATGTACATAATAAACCAAACTGTACTAACATTGCATCCAGGCTATCCCCCACGACCAATCCGCAAAATCACAGCACAACACAGAACATCAACGTGAATGTCACGTTCGCAAATTCGTCTAAAAGGGCTATAGCAGTTAGACAGGATTTACCGATCAAGTGACATTCACGGTCGCAAATATAATGTAAATACTGTGAACTAACTTGTTTAAAATTTTCGATCGACTAAATTTTCCCAAGTGGGCCCCAAGCACAACTGTAGCACTCAAAGAAAATCTGGGCCCAAAAAGAATATTCCAGAAACCCCATTTTCAAACCAGAAGCCCACTGTAAACATTTGATTCCATGAACAGTCAAGATAGCCGCGGAACCGCGGCCAATGCGTGGGTTTGGCCGCGGTTCCGCGGTGGAACAATGACGTCACGCGACAAAATTTTCACAGAATGCTTAGAATTCCCAGCATGAATTTCTGCAATGTACTGAAAAAATTTTCGAGCCAAAAAAAATTCGACAGAAAACTGATGCATGAAAAATGCGGTTTTTGGAAAATCCGTTCGATCGAACTTGTAAACACGTTAGAGCAAGCAAGACTAGGTTAATGGCGTGGCTCTGATACCATTGTAAGTGCACGGTGGCGCCCCGGCCATCAATTCGAGGCCGGAATGCGGAAATGAAACTTTTTACGAAACTTGTAAACCGGTACCACCGCACACTTTAAACCCGGATCGGGCCATTAATCTAATCCTAGCTAACTAGAGAAGGGGTAGAGAGATATACCGAGCGATCCGTGTCCTTCGGTCTTCTCGTCGTCGTCCCGATCTCCCCGCGGAATCTCCGGTCTTCAACTCCTCGTCGGAAGGGCACCACATCGCCGGGTTCTTTTACGGGCTCCCACCTCTGGTCCGAGGCAACTCGGGCACGAAGTTGGCGAGTCGACGTGTCCACGAATTGCTGTAGAATAAGTGTAGTGCTCTTTGTCTCTCTTAGGGTTGAAGTTTCCATTTGGTGGAGGAAAATGAACTATGAACTTTTGTGGTGGCTTTTGGGAATTTTGTAGTAAGCAAATGAGGACCAAATCCCTCACAAAATAAATCCTTCACCCCCCCCCAAGAAGTGGTCGGCCTTGCCTTGTGAAGAATGAGGGAGAGAAAAACTCAAGGAGGGTGAGAAGCAATAATACTAGAGAGAGAGAAAAAGTTATCATGATAAATCATGATCACAAACCAAGTCTCACTCCAAATCAACCATCTCATCAAGCAAAGTCAAGCAAAGATGATCCAAAGGATCAAGGTCAAACTAGAGCCATCATGAAGCAACTATTAACAAAGACCACCCTCCACAATACTAATTTGCACAATTGCAAATAAGCCCTCCTCCACCAAATTTCAGCCAAGGAAAGAAACTGTAACACTTTGAATTTCCGTTAGAATGTTTTTCGTGATAATTAGTAATTGTGCGTGTTATTATATATGTGTACATAGGATTATTAGTTATATTTAGTCGTGTTAGCAAATTGGAAAATTTTCCTTTGTAGTGTACACTTGCACACTTGGCCATTTTTGTGACTTAGGGTTTTTTGTATAACATGTTAACCATTCTTTTGTTGCATGGTTCATTTTAATTCCCCACCATTTTAATCAAAACAAAATCCCTTTTAAAATTCTAAAATTTCAATTAAACAATTGAGAGCATGGTGTTAGGTAAAGAGGATTGACTTTTGACCCCATTTTCCTCTCTTCTCTCTCTCTTCTCCTCATTTCAGAATTCTGCAGAATTCCAGCAACAAAACTTTGCTTTTATCCATCTTTTCTTCTCCTTTTTCATTTTCCTTTGATCCCTACACAAAAACATACACAAATCAACACATTTTCATCACAAAACCATGGAAAAGTGAGCTTTTTGGGGTGTTTGAAGGCAAATCTGCACACTTGAGGGAAGAGCTGGGACTTTTGGTGTTTTATAAGGTTTTTAGAAGGTATTAACTCATGTTAGCACTCCTTTTTCTTAAACTTGTAGTATTATTTAGCAAAAATCTCATTTTTGTGCATTTTTAGTGATATTAAAGGATATTTGTGATTCACATGTTAGATTAGGGTTTTGTTAGTTGAGTTAGCTCGATTATGTGTTATTAGAGCTATTTTAGGCCAGATTTTGTTTCAGTTTGCACAGAAATACAATAAAAATCCATTTTAGTGCAAAAGTGTGGATTTTAACTTGATTTAAGGCTCTGTAGGATCTGCTACTACCCGAGATGTTCCAGAGCAAAACTAGATGTTAATGTAGCATGTTTGGGGGTTTAGAGTGCACACACCAAACCTGGGAGCCCACCCCCCACCCAGGCCGCCGGAATATTCATTCTGGCCGTAATTTGCGGCCAGATGGGTGAGTTGGGATTTGGGGTTTGGGCCACTGGAGTCTGCTGCTATGTGGGTTATTTTGGTATATATAGTTTTACAATATCATTTCTGTATCAAAATCTTGAGGTGAATACCTATTTTCCCGTATTTTAATCTTCGCGACACGCGTGATACGTGTGTATGGGTTTTGGGTTTCTGCGTATCGCGACGCGTCGGAGTGGCTTCAGGCGCGTAATCACACGTTTTAGCGTATCGCGCACACGCGCGCTTGGTTCACGACACGAGTTACTAGTTCGGCTTTAATGCCGTGTTTATGTGACTTTGAGCCTATGTATGATATATTGTGTAATTCTAGGTTCGCAGGCGAGTACGGCGGACGCCGTGCAGAAGGGGAAACAAGTTGTTGGCTATACCTAGCGAGAGACTACGGTGAGTAGATTTAACATCTACGGGGATATCGCCCGCATGGCGTTCTACGTCAGGGCTGATAGGACCTTATAGCTACATTTACATACATTGACTGTTCATGGCGACTATTTAATGCATACTGCATTTCCTGCTATATGGATATAAACTAGAATTGATAGAACACCGCACCATTACTAACGGTCCATGTTGCAAGAGCACTATCCTGCATGTTACATACACACCGTTAGTAATTGCCATGACACTCACACTGTAGAATTTCCATGATCATTATGTTGTAGCTCATCTTTATGTGACTTGACATGATATTCATACTTGATGCATATATCACATCGGATCATTATGTTGTAGCTCATCTTTATGTGACTTGACATGATATTCATACTTGATGCATATATCACATCGGATCATTATGTTGTAGCTCATCTTTATGTGACTTGACATGATATTCGATGCACATATCACATCGGATCATTGACTTGCATATTGGTTTGGATTACATGTGATTTCTGGATTTGGGAACCGTGGCTATTTCAAATATGTAATCATTTAAAAACCCGATTCCCTTGATATGATATTTCGGTGCGTCCACCATGTGTTTCCTCGGTGCTAGAGTGATATATATGAACCCGAATCGAGGAGCTGGTTGAGGCCGATTACGGGTACATGGTGGACCCGGTATGGTACCCCGGGGCGAGAACGGTTTCGCTGTGTAGTAGACGGTGAGCCTGGCAGAGGGACTACTACCTACCGGTGATTGGTTGGACCTGACAGTTATCCGGAGGATACTGATCAGAGTCGATAGATGGATGCGGGGTGATCCGTACTGCCGGGGCCGAGGGCCGATACCGCAGACGGAGCCCGTGGGCTGATCCGGACTGACGGGGCCCGATGGATGAGGATTTGCGTGTCGATGTTGGACACGAGTATTAATGATATTTGGGTGCCGATGTTAGGCATTCGTGATTCTCAGAGATTTACAGGATTAGAGGGCCGATGAGAGTGCCGGCGCCTGAGCTATTTGGGGGATCTGGGTGCATTGATGGACACCGATTATATATTCCACGTTGACATTCCGTGTAGATGTTATATTGCCCATGCTCAGCGTTTATTATTGTACCTCATCCTGTAGTTATATTACCTGATAGAGCACTTGCATGATTATTGCACATATTGCTTATCACATATTGATATCATATGTTGGCATATGATAGAGTAGCGCAGTACGTGCATGCTCGCGATTACCTTTATATGTTATCTCTATTCACGAGTTGGCAACTCACCCCCGTTGTGCCACAGTGTTTGCAGGTTGCCCTTCGGAGTAGTCGCGGCAGGCTGCGTTTTGCATCTTTTGACACAGATACCCCCATAGTTGGTGTTCTAGCTCTTTTGCTGATAGGTGGGTTTTGTACGGTATCTGTTTATCTTTCAGTTATGTATATTGCTGTATCTAGTATTCTCCATCTACCATGTATGTATTTGACTTAGAGACAGTGTGAGGACGGTGATGTATATTATTTGTATTCTGGTGTCGAGCTCGTTGAGAGCCGACTGTACTTGCAGTTTATTCTATCTGTAATGTTCCCACTTTTGGATCTTGATCTTCGCTACGGCGTCGTATATTGCTATCTTGGTGATTGTTTACTTAGATTTCTTAACATGTGAGTAAGTGCTTTCATTTAAAACTTATAACACTCTATACCTTTACTGGTTTGATTTCTGGGTTTTCGGTTCACTTAGGCGCGTTACGCTTGTAGACGTTACGTGGTTAAGTGCCGGTCATGGGCCAAACTTTAGGTTGTGGCAAAGTTGGTATCAGAGCGTAGGTTTTACCTTTCGGAATGTAGGATGGCCCTGGTATGATGGAGTAGGTAGCTGCAGCAGGGTAGCGTATCGTGTGTTTGTTCCGCGGCATACTCACGACACGGTACTCCGCCAACGCGACCTTAGGACTTGTTGATTTAAATTCCTTCTTGAGTATATACATTCTTGCGATTCGATTTCCGTATCCTTATCGAATCCTATTGTTCCTTTTAGCCATTATGCCGCTAAAGAGTACGAGGGCGCAGAGAGCGGCCGCGAGGGCCGAGATTCTAGTTGACTCGTCCGAGACGAGGACTGATCCGGGTAGTACACCGGTTGTGCCCGAGCAGGCTGTTCCTGCCGTGACAGATCAGATTGCTATGTTAGGGGCTGGTGTGCAGGAGATGCGCCAGATGATGGGATCCAGTATGCAGGAGATGCGCCAGATGATGGGATCTCTAGTTGAGACACTTCGAGCGCAGCGCCCAGAGGTAGTTCCAACCGTTGCAGAGACCGCGGTGGTACCCACAGTGTAGGCAGTTGCACCTATGACTACAGAGGTTATTACAGTATCGCTGTCAGAGTTTATGAGGCTGAAGCCTCCGGTCTTCACAGGCACCGATGTGGCTGAGGACCCACAGTCTTTCATTGATTGGATGGCACGGATATGTCGTTCACTTAGATGCGCAGATGCGAGATGGGTTGAGTTCGCGAGCTTTCGCCTGGAAGGTCTTGCGCAGAAGTGGTGCGAATCAGTCGAGAAGGGTAGAGCAGCAGGTCTTCCTCCTATGACCTGGACAGAGTTTGTGGCGCTATTCCTTGCCCGTTTTCTTCCGATGAGCGTCAGAGATGCTAGAGCACGCAGGTTCGAGTCCTTACGTCAGACTCCGGAGATGTCAGTGGCAGAGTATGATGTCCTGTTCACCGAGCTATCAGTTTATGCTCCGTACTTAGTGGCTACCGAGGAGATGCGAGTTAAGAGATTTGTTCGAGGCTTGCTCACACCACTATTCCTTACGATCAGCGCGCAGCATTACGAGACCTACACAGCGGCAGTAGATGCAGCATTATTGGTTGAGGAGCTCCTTGCTGAGACTTCGGCAGTCCCAGAGCCGAAGAGAGTTTGTGCAGATACGTCAGTGCAGAGACGGCCTTTCCGGCGTCGTGACAGGCACCTTGCAGGTGGCAGAGATTCGAGATGAGGCCGATTGTTTAGCTCCTATCCCCAGGAGGGTCAGCGACCATCATCGGGATGTTACAGTTGCGAGAGTTCTTATCATCGTGTGCGAGATTGTCCTGAGGTACCCCGGAGTGAGGCGGCAGCACCGCATGTCACATTACCACCTTCACCACCCCAGACGGCATTGCCGATAGTACCTACTGTTACTCCGCGTCAGACGCATGCACAGAGAGGTCATGGTCGTAGAGGATTTGTTCATAGAGGACGAGGTGACCGAGGCAGAGGGCAGCCGGCGGCCGGCAGGGGACAGTTAGTTGCAGGTGGAGGACAGGCGCGAGTTTTTTCTTTGACGCATCAGGACGCGCAGGCGTCCAATGCGGTGGTCTCAGGTATCCTTCCTGTATATTCGGTTGATGCACACGTGTTATTCGATCCCGGATCCACGCACTCATACGTATCCACACACTTTGTGCCGAGTTTGGGTAGAGAATCCGGTTTGCTTGACCAGCCGCTTGTTGTGACTACTCCCGTGGGAGAGTCGTTTGTTGCTAGGCACGTGTTCCGATCCTGTACCGTCCGTATTGGCGAGAGAGAGTTGCCTGTCGATTTGATCCTTCTTGAGATGTTGGACTTCGACATTCTTCTGGGTATGGATTGGTTAGTGATTGATAGGATACGTGCGTGTCAAGTTTAGTTATAAATACCGCAATCAAGACGGTTTCGCTTGTAGCTAGCCTGTTGAGTACGGGTCGTCCGCAGGGAGATGGGAGTCTTTTTCAATGTGCTTTAACGAGTTAAGTCCGGTTTTTCAGATTTTGTTGTGGCTATCTAAGTGTTGAGTTGATATTTAAAGAGAGCTTGTTAGGGTTAGGATTAGGTTAGTTTGAGTTAGGAGTCTCCACATCTTTCGTTGCCCCTCTTAATATCGGTGTTATGTAATCGGCAACAACGGGGATTAGCACGACTAGGAAGGAACTTGCGAGTATAAGCTAGGCTTTCTAATGCATAAGTCCTTCCTTTTGGTGCTTGTCCGTCCGTTCTTGGCTCTTAGCCATAACCTCCGGTTAATTCAACCACAACCGGTCTCACTACGGAATCACCGCTATCATGTAGGATAGGGTGCCGTGAGGAGCGGATTGTGGTTCAATTAACGGGAGTCGATTTAAGCTGTTGGGCAAGGAAAGAGTGAGAGAGATTTCCTTCTCTCAAACTTCCCTTATCCTACCCTAACAAGTATGAACTACTCACACATCATAATACGGAAAAATAAAACAAAACAAAAGAGGAAGATAGAAAGAAGGAGATTAGAAGAATACGACTAGCTATTTGCGACCTCACCTTAGCGAGGATCGAGCGTAAGCATCATTGTCGTATGAAAGATAAAGAAAAAGAGAGAAGAAAGAAACAACAAGAAAATAACAACAACTACTTAACGAATTAAAATTACAACAAGCATAAAGATAAAGAGACAAACATGATAATAAACGGTTCTTCTTTATTCATCACTCTTCACTCATAAGCTCACTACAAGTTTCAATGGAGAAGAGGTGAGAAGAGGAAGAAGAAAAACACTAAAACTAGGCAAAATGAAAATACAAGAATGGACCCTTTCCTTCACAAAGTTCTGGGCTATTTATAGGCCAAAAAATGAAACCTAGGGCAACCACCAAAACCCACATGCAAAGACAAAAATACCCCTGGAAAAGTTTTTCCTGCCGTCACTATACGGCCGCGGATCCGCGGCCTAGACCCCCTATTGGCCGCGGATCCGCGGCCCTTTAGATGAGTTGGGTCCTCTTCTTTTTTGTGCTTCCCTGTTCTTCAGTGTACATAATTCTGGTACATGTATTTTATCAATTTGGCTCCACGATTTTTGCAGAATTTCTGTTGAGGAAAAGGTGGACTTTTTGTCAAGATTTGGCATGATTGCCTCGAGCTCCGCGTAGATTTCTTGGATCTTGAGCTGCCATTGAGCCTTGTGCCTGAAAACGACATTGATTTGACATTTTGTTTTCCTAAACTGGTATCTGGCAACATACGGATGAAGAGCGGAGACCGTGTTTTATCTATGGTTGGCAGGAACCCGGATTTTGTCGTGTTTTCCATGAATTTCACCGTTTTAGAACCGAGAACCTGTATCCTGCAATTGACTAGCAAACACGGCTCAAGAGTATCTACGGATATGCAATGTGATAAAAATTGGGCGGTATGAAAATGCAAAAATCTGATATGAACAAATACCCCCAAACTTATCATTTGCTCGTCCCGAGCAAAGCCAATTTATTCACAAAAAATTTCCTAACCTCACTTTCGCAGGGAACGCGATTGCACTGAGCATGTGCAACAAGCCGTTAAACCTCTAGGTGTCCCTAGTAGGAGGAGTGTTGTCTCCTGAGGGTTTTCAGCGGATACTACCCACAAAATCCGGTCAAGCTGGTTTGTAAAATGACTAAGATTCAAACCCTAAAGTTTTGTTTTAGAAAATAACAATTCTATAATCCTAAGTCTAGACTATCGAACCTTTATTTTTCACACCTCGCTTCTTATTTAACTACAGATTTTATATGTCTTTACGTGTAGTGCAAATAGTGTCGTTAAGTTCCAGAAGGATCGATTAAAGTCATCATGTCGCACAATAAATCCCAGATAACAATTTTAAAAGGATCACATAAGTTTTATAACGAGTTAAGCATTTTTCAAGTTTCGTTTTCCAGTAAGGTTTCAACTTCAGAATTTCTATCTTCCTTAACAGGAAACTAAGTCGTATTTTTCACTCCACCTTTTTCTTGTTTTCATTTCATACACACCTCTGTGAACGTGCAATAGTCTTTATCATAGAATAAAACCTTCATATCTCTGCTAAAATTTTTATAAAAGCCTGTCTTTTATCAAGATTATTCTCACACAAAGAACCGTTAGGAATTTTAACTCGGAGAGAACACTTGCTTGACTTTGTTTTAAAACTGGACTTTCTAGGTTTCTTAGCGAGCTTTGGGCCAATGCACCCAAACCAGTTGGTTTTAGGGCATTAGGTGTAGAAACACCCCAGCGGACTTAATTACTCAAGTTACCTAGGTCCAAAAACAAAAGACAGTTTGGCGTGAAAATCAGATGATTTAATACGAACGGAGATATAACCGGCAGTTCAATTATTTTTTTGGATAAAAGACGTGTTTAGTGGGTTTGGTGTGTAATCATTCCAATCAAGTTTCAGATGGGTTATTTTTCAGACTTAGCTCCAATTACGGCATCAATAACATTCCTTCATATTCGCTTTACTTCATAAACTATTCTTGACATTACTTATTTCAGAACAAACCTATTTGATCCTCAGAAAATCATTTATCTGTTTAAAAGTTTAAACATGAAAGACTTGTCATCTAATTCCCAAAATCTTACGACACGTGTAGTGTGATGTAAAGACGTATATCAGCTATAGTTAACTTCAAAGGAGAGTTATCTTTTAGGTTTTCAAAATCCAAACATAAGATTTAGTTATTCCTATTTTTTTCAAACAAAAACCGTCGAATGTTGAATCAGAGTTCTTCCACAAGCTAACTTGACAAAAAAGTTTTTATATTTTTTAGAAAATTTTCAAATTTTTATGGATTTTATGGATATTAATATGCAGATGCAAAATATACATATGAATGCGAAGGTAAGAAATGCGTACCGAGCGTACCCCCAAACTTAAACTGGACAGTGTTCTCACTGTCTTAGCATGAAGAGAGCAGTTGGAAGGTTCAAAATTGTCGGTTAGTGATACACAATTTTTATTTGTTTTTGTTTTTAAAGAAAAGAATATACACAAATATATACAAAATGGTTTGTACATACCCCCAAACTTATTTGGAACAGTGTCCGCTGTTCTTGGCTGGATAACCGAAGTTTTGAGGTAGGCAGAGGAAGATCATGCAGGGTAAACCGGCTCCTGTAAGAACAGGAGCTCCTCTGTTGGTTCGGCGCTAAGGTACGGTTTGCATCGGTGTCCATTTACCTTGAAGAGTGAACCGTCCTTTGGATTTTCCAAATCCACAGCGCCCTGCAGATACACATTCCGCACAAAATACGGCCCTTTCCAGCGAGATCTGAGCTTTCCAGGATGGAAGTGAAGTCGGGTGTCGTAAAGCAGTACCTGCTGACCAGGTACGAAGGTTTTGCGCAAAAGGTGTTTATCGTGAAACACCTTCGTTCGATTCTTAACGACAACCGCGTTATCGTAAGCCTCATCCCTAAGCTCGTTCAGTTCGTTCAACTGCAGCTTCCGATGGCTGCCCGCGTCCTCGATAGACAGATTCAGCTCCTTTATCGCCCAAAATGCGCGATGCTCGATTTCGACAGGTAGGTGGCTGGCTTTTCCGTTCACAAGCCGATAGGGAGACATGCCAAGGTCGGTCTTATAAGCGGTTCTAAATGCCCAAAGGGCATCAGTGAGTTTCAGCGACCAATCCTTACGGTTCTTGGAAACCGTCTTCTCCAGTATCTGCTTGATTTGCCGATTTGAAACTTCGGCCTGCCCGCAGGTTTGGGGGTGGTAGGGCGTAGAGAGCTTATGATTGATGGAATACTTCCGCATCAAGGCCTCGAAAGTCCTATTGCAGAAATGACTTCAATTGTCGCTAATGATCGCTCGGGGGTGCCCAAACCGGGAGAAAATGTTTTCTTTAAGGAACCTAACGACAACCTTGTTGTCGTTAGTCCGGCTGGGCACAGCCTCGACCCATTTAGAGATGTAATCAACAGCTAGAAGGATGTACAAGTTTCCGAAAGAGCTGGGAAACGGCCCCATGAAATCTATCCCCCAAACATCGAAAATCTCCACAACCAAGATCGGTTGGAGTGGCATCTCGTTCCTCCGGGATATCCGGCCCATGTGTTGGCACCGGGAGCAAGTCTTGCAATAGTCGTGAGCGTCTTTGAAAAGTTGTGGCCAGTAGAAACCACATTGCAAGATCTTCTCAGTTGTCTTTCTGGGCCCAAAATGCCCGCCACACGCTTGATCGTGGCAAAATGACAGCACACTCTTGAATTCCTCATCAGGGACACACCGACGAATAATCTGGTCGGGACAGTACTTGAACAAGTAGGGTTCGTCCCAGTAAAAGTGTTTTACTTGGGATAAGAAGCGAAGTCTGTCCTGACTTGACCATTCGGTCGGTAGTAATCCTGTGGCCAAATAGTTCACAATATCTGCGAACCAGGGTTCGCAAGATACTGTCAAGAGCTGTTCATCCGGGAAAACGTCGTTAATTGGAATTGGAAGCGAAGGCGAAGAAGGAAGTCGTGAGAGATGGTCGGCAACTACGTTTTCACATCCTCTTTTGTCCTTAATGACAAGGTCAAACTCTTGAAGCAAGAGGATCCAACGTATTAACCTAGATTTTGCATCTTTCTTCGCAAAAAGATGGCGCAGAGCTGAATGGTCTGTGTAGACAATGACTGGAGAGCCGATGAGGTAGGGCCTGAACTTTTCTAAACCAAATACAACAGCTAAGAATTCCTTCTCAGTTGTTGTATAGTTAAGTTGGGCGTCGTTCAGGGTCCGGCTCACGTAATAGATTACGTGCGGCATCTTGTTTATGTGCTGTCCAAGGACAGCACCAATGGCAAAGTCGGATGCATCGCACATAATCTCGAATGGGTGCGTCCAGTCAGGTGAAGAAAGAACGGGAGCAGAAGTGAATGAGCGTTTCAATGATTCGAATGCAGTGACACAGCTCGAGTTGAAGTCGAATGGTGTGTCCTTGGCCAGCAAAAGAGTCAAGGGCCTAGCAATCTTGCTAAAGTCCTTGATAAACCATCTATAGAAACCGGCATGGCCAAGGAAGGCTCGGATATCTCTGACGCATCGGGGAGGACGCAGATTGGAAATGACCTCAATCTTTGGTTTGTCAACCTCTATGCCATTTTGCGAGATGATATGTCCTAAGACAATACCTTCGCGCACCATGAAGTGGCATTTCTCCCAATTCGAAGTGAGATTCTTGTCCTTACATCGGGTAAGGACAGCGTCAAGATGCAGCAAACACTCGTTGAAGGAGTCGCCGAAGATGGAGAAGTCATCCATGAAAATCTCCAGAAATTTTTCCACCATGTCCGAGAAAATTCCCATCATACACCGCTGGAAGGTAGCGGGCGCATTGCATAACCCAAAGGGCATGCGTCGATATGCAAACGTGCCGAAAGGACAAGTGAAAGTGGTCTTGTCCTGGTCTTTTTCGGCGATGGTAATTTGATTATAGCCAGAGTAGCCATCAAGAAAACAATAGTACTCATATCCGGCCAATCGTTCCAGCATCTGGTCAATGAAAGGTAGCGGAAAGTGGTCTTTCCACGTTGCGGCGTTGAGTTTTCTGTAATCAATGCAAACTCGCCACCCAGTTTGGGTGCGAGTAGGGATTAACTCGTTCGCCTCGTTAGTGATGACCGTGATGCCCGACTTCTTGGGGACAACATGAATGGGGCTAACCCACTGGCTATCAGAGATAGGGTAAATGATACCACTATCTAGACATTTGACGATCTCCTTCTTCACAGCCTCCTTCATGACTGGATTAAGACGTCTTTGTGGATCCCGGGCTGGTTTTGCATCATCCATTAAATGAATGTGATGCTCAACGATTAGGGGACTAATCCCCTTGATGTCCGCCATGGACCAGCCAAAAGCTTTCCTGTTGCTGTGCAAGACCGCGAGAAGGGCTTTCTCTTGCTCGGGAGCTAGAGAAGCCGAGATGATGACAGGGAGGGTCTCGTTCTCACCTAAGTAAGCATACTTAAGGTGAGACGGCAACGGCTTGAGTTCGAGCGTTGGAGGTGAAACGATGGAAGGCAAGACTGGTGCAAAGGTCTCGAACTCAAAGGACTCCAGCAAAGGTTCAAAGCGAGTGTAGGCAACCGAGTTGGATGGTTCAGGTAACTCATCCGGAAAGTCGAAGGATTCAAACTCGGGTTGTGCGCGGCTAAGATCGTTCGAAAACGTGAAACACTCGTATTCGTTGTCGGGCGCAGAAACAGCAGCAGGTTCGAAGAGAAACGCACTAGTGGCGTCAAGATTATCGTGTTCAAACAGAAACTCCTCGAATTCACACTCTTCTGAGGTGATCTCCTGGATCGAGCAGACGTCCAGTATATGAGCATTAGGTTCGGCGGGCTGATTCCCCAACCTAAAAATGTTGAGTTCAATCGTCATATTTCCAAAAGAGAGGTTCATCGAACCGTTGCGACAATTGATCACAGCATTTGAGGTTGCGAGAAATGGGCGACCGAGTATCACCGGAATTAGATTCCGGGGGTTAGCTACAGGCTTTGTATCTAATACAATGAAGTCAACGGGGAATATGAAGTCCCCGACTTTAATCAACACATCCTCTAGCTCACCCCTAGGATGGGTGATTGATCGGTCGGCTATTTGGAGAGTGCAGTGCGTGGGTTTCAGCTCTCCGACGCCTAATTGCTCGTATACTGAATACGGAAGCAAGTTAACACTGGCACCAAGATCTAATAGTGCGCGGTTGATGTTCTTATCCCCAATGGTAATTGAAATCGTAGGACAGCCAGGGTCCTTCCGTTTTTGTGGTAAAGACTGGGTAAGAGCATCACTCACAGCACTAGCCAAGAAAACTTTCTTTGGTACCTGAGACTTCCTCTTTTTCGTGCACAAGTCCTTTAAGATTTTCGCGTAAGACGGGACTTGTTGGACAGCATCTATAAGAGGAATGTTAATGTTAACTTGCTTAAATAACTCCAGAATCTTCTCCATTTGTGGATTTTGTTTGTTAGACCTCAACCGGTTTGGAAATGGAACATTTTGAAAATTGGTTGAGTCTAATGCTGGAGGAGGAGATTGTGGAGTTGGAACGGATTCCAGAATAGGTGTCTTCGTGGAGTGAGAAGTGGGTCCGTTCAGAGCAGAAGAAGAGGAAGGAGAGCCTTGTGAAGAACGGAGAATAGGCTCAGAAGACGAGGAAGAAGAAGAAGAAGAAGCGGCGGCCGGGGTGTCATCGTTGATCCGTTTGCCAATGTAGTTTTGCAGCATCCTCCCCGATCTCAGTGTAGTCACGGCACTCACATTATGGTTTTGTTGTTCAAGAGCAACATATGCATTATGTGGGTGACCGGGATTTGGAAGTGGCTGGGACGGGAGCTTCCCCTTCTCTCGCTCGCTCAAGGCCGCGTTCAGCTGTGCAATCTGGGCCTTGATGGTCTTGATGCTTTTGCCCGTGTGCGGCAGTGTGTTGCACTAAAGATTGAATCAAAGACTGGATGTTGGCGGTGGATTGAGTCGATTGTTTAACAAACGCCTCCAGACTTCGCTCGAGCGAGGAAACCTTATCGTTGTTTGACGGAACAAAGTTGTTTGGTGGAAAAGAGTTGTTGGGTGCAAAGTTGTTCGTCTGGTTTTGGAAAGGCTGGGGTTGGAAGGGCTGCTGATATTGATGTTGAGTTTGTTGTGGCGCTTGTTGTTGCGGTGGAAGGGCCCTTTGGAAATTGTTGCCTTGGAATTGATTCTGATTCTGATTCCAGGCGAAATTGGGGTGGTTCCTCCAACCGGGATTGTAGGTGGAAGAGTATGGATCATTCCTTGGTCTCTGCTGGAATGCATTAACCTGATCCTGTCCTTGCGATGGTGGATTGTAAGGACACTCTTCGGTCAAGTGAGAAGGATCGGAACAACAAGCGCAGATGGTACGAAGGGGGAGAACAGGGGCAGGAGCAGGAGAAGAAAATTTGCTCTCTATAGCTTCAAGCTTTTTTGTTATTGCAGCCATTTCAGCTCTCATCGCAATAGAGACATCAAGCTGGTGAATTCCTACCCTAGACTGACCGGTAGAAGTGGAGGTAGAAGAAGAAGAAGTCGGTCTGGTGCTCTCCCACTATAGCGTTTGCTCCGCAAGGTCGTCAAAGAACTGCCACGCTTCCTCGTCAGATTTTGATAGGAAGTGGCCCTGACAGATGGTTTCCAACAACTGCTTCGTTGCTGGGTTCAGTCCCTCGTATAAGGTTTGGCAGAGCTGCCATTTCTCTATACCGTGGTGAGGACACTGAACAAGAAGGTCTTTGTACCGGTCAAAGCACTTCCAGAAGGGTTCAGAAGGAAGCTGGGAGAATTGGTTGATTTCATTTCGAATTCTTGCGGTCTTATGATTTGGATAGAATTTTTTCAGAAACGCTTTAACAAACTCGTCCCAGCTGGTGATTGAGTGGGAAGCGGTGCTATACAGCCATTTTTCAGCGAGATCGCATAAAGTGAACGGAATGACCCATAGACGTATAGCATCGTCCGACAGCTAGGTGGTTTTCATCATGGCACAGACGTTTTGAAATTTATTGATGAAGATATAGGCATCTTTAGATTCAAGCCCATGAAAACGTGGAAGCATGTTGATGAAGTGGGGCTTAATTTCAAAGTTTTCCCCATTGGCCGGAGGAAGAGAAAGGCAGGTGGGAAGTACAGAACTGGTGGGGTAGAAACGATCCTGGAGCGCAATTCGCTGCGGCGCTACAACAGGCGGAGATGGTGGGATATTGGTCTCCGTAGGAGGTGGAGCCAATCCAGCGGTGGTCAAAGAGATGTTCGGATTAAATCCTGACATCGCGGAAGAAGAGGTTGGTGAAGGTGAAGGTGAAGGTGAAGATGTATGAACAGAATTCCGGTCAACGTCGGAGTTGGCCGGTAAAGGAAGGGGTGAAAGAGGAGTGGACGGAGTATCGACTTCGGAGTCGATCGCGTAGTCGGTCGCGACTAACGTAACGCGGACTAGACGGGCGCTAGTGTCCCGAGTCCAAGCGGACATACACTAAACGAGTTTAGTATAGTCAAAGCGGAGAAGGTGAGGGTAAGAAAACGTCAATGGAGAAAGGCGATGGGTGGTGGGTGAAAATGGATTTGGCGACAAAAGGGCAAGTTTTTATAAAAGTTTTTGATTTTTTCTTTTTTTTTTTGTTTTTAGAAAGAGATTTACAGAAATATGTACGGAAATACGGCTTAAGCAATCACAAACAAGACATGCACAATCACACCTAGATCTAGGGTAACCTAGGTCTACTAGACCTGCTCCTGAACTTGATTGTCGAAGTTAAACAGTGTCGAGAAACGGGCTTAAAAATACACTGATCACGAGGCCAGGTAAGTGCAGAGATAAGGGGAGGTTGTCCAACGCTTTCGCGAAGTTCCTTAATTAAATAACCCTTTCTCTTTCGGCGGTTGCGCCTTTAACACTTTCCTAGACACCCCGTAAACAATATACGGTTAAGCGAGGTTCTAAACACGGTTTATCTTCTCCTAATGAGCGCGAAGTCCTTAGGGCTGAAGTCTAGTATTTTTTAATTTATAATGGACAATGCATATGCTTTAGTGATTTTTGGGGTCCTGGGAAGGGTGATGAAATCCCCACCCAATCTGGAATGGTTTCAAGCCCCTTAGGTCCGTATTAAAGAAATGCAAAGCAGTAACAAATCAACTGCAAACAATTTTTATTTTGCGGCGCAAAGAATCCTGCACAAGAACAGTTTATTGGAAGGGGGAGAAGAATTTGCACAAAGAAGGCTGCAGAAAACATAATTCAGTGGAGTCCAGAGGAGTGGAGAGGAGCAGAGAGACTTACAGAGAAAAGATGGCACACTGACCCCACCAAGTGGCCGCGGTTCCGCGGCAATAAGGCCCTAATGCCGCGGTTCCGCGGCGGCAATGAGGAGTTGATGCTTCATTTTTCTGGTGTGGGCTCTGTTTGGTGTCCTCTGCTTGTCTGGATGTGTGGAATTCTGATATGCTCACTGTATCTGCTCCAGATTTTTACAGTAGACCGGATGCTTCGTTTTTTTCCATCGCGGTGTAGCCGCGAACTGTGGGTCTATCTTCCCACGTCTTTGGCACTATACTTGAACTCCGTATTTTCAATGTCTTGGCCACTGAACTCGAACCTTGTATTTTCCTACACACTTGCACAAAAGCTAATCAAAAAACAACAAGATGGTTTTTTACAAAGTATGTATTTTTTCGTTTTTTGGTTATATTTATACTTACAAATTAACCCGAAATTACACAAGGAAATAAACTACCGTCTCCCCGGCAACGGCGCCATTTGATTGATAGGATACGTGCATGTCAAGTTTAGTTATAAATACCGCAATCAAGACGGTTTCGCTTGAAGCTAGCCGGTTGAGTACGGGTCGTCCGCAGGGAGATGGGAGTCTTTTTCAATGTGCTTTAACGAGTTAAGTCCGGTTTTTCAGATTTTGTTGTGGTTATCTAAGTGTTGAGTTGATATTTAAAGAGAGCTTGTTAGGGTTAGGATTAGGTTAGTTTGAGTTAGGAGTCTCCACATCTTTCGTTGCCCCTCTTAATATCGGTGTTACGGTAATCGGCAACAACGGGGATTAGCATGACTAGGAAGGAACTTGCGAGTATAAGCTAGGCTTTCCAACGCATAAGTCCTTCCTTTTGGTGCTTGTCCGTCCGTTCTTGGCTCTTAGCCATAACCTCCGGTTAATTCAACCACAACCGGTCTCACTACGGAATCACCGCTATCATGTAGGATAGGGTGCCGTGAGGAGCGGATTGTGGTTTAATTAACGGGAGTCGATTTAAGCTGTTGGGCAAGGAAAGAGTGAGAGAGATTTCCTTCTCTCAAACTTCCCTTATCCTACCCTAACAAGTATGAACTACTCACACATCATAATACGGAAAAATAAAACAAAACAAAAGAGGAAGATAGAAAGAAGGAGATTAGAAGAATACGACTAGCTATTTGCGACCTCACCTTGGCGAGGATCGAGCGTAAGCATCATTGTCGTATGAAAGATAAAGAAAAAGAGAGAAGAAAGAAACAACAAGAAAATAACAACAACTACTTAACGAATTAAAATTACAACAAGCATAAAGATAAAGAGACAAGCATGATAATAAACGGTTCTTCTTTATTCATCACTCTTCACTCATAAGCTCACTACTAGTTTCAATGGAGAAGAGGTGAGAAGAGGAAGAAGAAAAACACTAAAACTAGGCAAAATGAAAATACAAGAATGGACCCTTTCCTTCACAAAGTTCTGGGCTATTTATAGGCCAAAAAATGAAAACCTAGGGCAACCACCAGAACCCACATGCAAAGACAAAAATACCCCTGGAAAAGTTTTTCCTGCCGTCACTATACGGCCGCGGATCTGCGGCCTAGACCCCCTATTGGCCGCGGATCCGTGGCCCTTTAGATGAGTTGGGTCCTCTTCTTTTTTGTGCTTCCCTGTTCTTCAGTGTACATAATTCTGGTACATGTATTTTATCAATTTGGCTCCACGATTTTTCCAGAAGTTCTGTTGAGGGAAAGGTGGACTTTTTGTCAAGATTTGGCATGATTGCCTCGAGCTCCGCGTAGATTTCTTGGATCTTGAGCTGCCATTGAGCCTTGTGCCTGAAAACGACATTGATTTGACATTTTGTTTTCCTAAACTGGTATCTGGCAACATACGGATGAAGAGCGGAGACCGTGTTTTATCTGTGGTTGGCAGGAACCCGGATTTTGTCGTGTTTTCCATGAATTTCACCGTTTTAGAACCGAGAACCTGTATCCTGCAATTGACTAGCAAACACGGCTCAAGAGTATCTACGGATATGCAATGTGATAAAAATTGGGCGGTATGAAAATGCAAAAGTCTGATATGAACAGTTAGCCATGTGCTATGCTTCTGTTGACTGCCGCGAGAAGACAGTTCGATTTTGTTTTCCCGGCGAGTCGGTTATTGTTGTGTTGGGGGACCGTGGTGTTACCCTTCACAGTGTGATTTCTTCTTTTCGCGCAGGACAGCTTTTGAGGAAGGGATGTCTGGGATTTCTCGCCTATGTTTGCGATACTAGAGCTACAGAGGTTCCGATGGATCAGGTTCCGGTTGTTAGCGAGTTCCCTGATGTGTTCCCTGACGAGCTTCCTGGGCTACCGCCCGAGTGTGATATTTCTTTCTGTATTGATTTGGTTCCTGGCGCGGGGCCTATTTCTGTACCACCTTATCGGATGGCCCCGGCGAAACTTAGAGAATTGAAGGGTCAGTTGCAAGATTTGCTGGATAAGGGACTTATTCGACCCTGTGTTTCTCCTTAGGGTGCTCCAGTCCTGTTTGTCAAGAAGAAGGACGGCAGTTTACGTCTGTGTATTGACTACCGCCAGCTGAACAGGGTGACAGTGCGGAATAGGTATCCTTTGCCACGCATCGACGATTTGTTCGACCAGCTTCAAGGGGAAGGATACTTTTCGAGGATCGATTTGCGATCAAGCTACCATCAGTTGCGGGTTCGACAGGAGGACATTTCTAGGATAGCTTTCCGCACGCGCTACGGCCATTATGAGTTTTTGGTGATGTCGTTCGGACTCACCAACGTGCCAGCGGCATTTATGGACTTGATGAACCGTATTTTCCGGCCGTATCTTGATCTGTTCATCATAGTGTTCATTGACGATATCTTGGTGTATTCTCGGAGTAGAGAGGAGCACGAGCAGCACCTGCTGATTACACTGCAGACCTTGAGGGAGCATCAGCTTTTCGCCAAATTCTCCAAGTGTGCTTTCTGGCTTGACAGCGTAGACTTCTTGGGGCACGTGATTACACGAGATGGTATATGTGTAGACCCTAGGAAGATCGAGGCAGTTCGGAGTTGGCCTAGACCCACGTCAGTGACGGAGGTTCGCAGCTTTCTAGAGCCGGCAGGCTATTACAGGCGATTCGTGCAGGACTTCTCTCGCATTGCTACACCTTTGACCGGGTTGACCCGGAAGGGAGTTCTCTTCGAATTGACGGAGGATTGTGAGCACAGTTTCCAGCAGCTATAGGCTCTACTGACTACGACACCAGTGCTATCATTGCCTTCAGGATCAGGTGGATTTATGGTCTACTGTGATGCTTCACGAGTGGGGCTAGGGTGCGTTTTAATGCAGCATGACAGGGTGATCGCGTATGCTTCGTGGCAATTAAAGAAACATGAACAGAATTACCCCACTCATGATCTGGAGATGGCTGCAGTGGTGTTTGCACTTAAGATCTGGCGACATTATCTGTATGGAGAGTTGTGCCAGATATTCACTGACCACAAGAGCTTAAAATATATATTCCAGCAGCGAGACCTGAACCTTAGACAACGCCGATGGATGGAGTTAGTGAAGGACTAGGATTGTGAGATCTTGTATCACCCGGGCAGGGCGAATGTAGTGGCGGATGCTTTGAGCAGGAGGCCCGGGGGTAGTCTATCTTGTTTGAGCACAGTGCAGAGGCAGTCGTCGGCGGATTGGTAGATCTTATGCGACAGCCGGGTACAGTTCGAGTTTACGTCGATCGGAGGACAGATTGCGCATGTTCGTGCACGCCCACAGTTGCTTGACCATATACATGAGGCACAGCACAGTGATGACCGCTGTTCAAAGATTAGGACACAGATGGGATACGGCAGATTTTCCGAGTTCGTGATCGATGATCACGGGGTACTACGATTTGGGGCTAGACTATGCGTACCAGATGCTGAGGGATTGCGGCGCAAGATTCTTGAGGAGGCACATCGATCGGTATATAGTGTTCATCCCGGTTCCACCAAGATGTACCATGACTTGAGAGGTGTTTACTGGTGGGACAGAATGAAGAGAGACATCGCAGATTTTGTGTCGAGATGCCTGACTTGTCAGCAAGTCAAAGCTGAGCACCAGAGGCCCGCGGGAGAGCTACAGCCGTTACCCATTCCGGAGTGGAAATGGGAACAGATCTTTATGGACTTCATTGTGGGTCTACCCAGGACTAGTCGAGGGTATGACTCCATCTGGGTGATTGTGGATCGTTTGACGAAAGCGGCTCACTTCCTACCGGTGAAGACGACTTTCAGATTTGCTCAGTATGCCCAGATTTACATTGACGAGATTGTACGACTGCACGGAGTTCCGACATGTATCGTGTCCGATAGAGGCATCCAGTTTAGCAGCCGGCTATGGCAGAGGCTTCAGGAGGCTTTGGGCACTCGCTTGAGTTTCAGCACAGCATTCCATCCACAGACTGACGGACAGTCAGAGCGGACTATTCAGACTCTTGAGGATATGCTCAGAGCATGCGTATTAGACTTCGGAGGTAGCTGGGATCAACATTTGCCTTTAGTAGAGTTCTCCTACAACAACAGCTACCAGGAGACCATACAGATGGCACCGTTTGAGGCTCTTTATGGGAGAAGATGCAGATCGCCCACCTGTTGGACGGAGCTCAGTGAGAGCAGTATCTTAGGGCCGCAGATTGTGGACGAGACGACCGCGAAGATCCAGTTGATTCGCGATAGGATGAGAGCAGCCCAGAGTAGGCAGAGATCTTATGCGGACCGTCGTCGGCGCAGACTTGAGTTTTCTGTTGGTGATCATGTTTTCTTGAGGGTCTCCCTAATGAAAGGCGTGATGAGGTTTGGGAAGAAGGGGAAGCTTAGTCCCAGATATGTGGGCCCCTTCGAGATCCTCGAGCGTGTTGGTGCGGTTGCGTATCGATTAGCCCTTCCGCCCAGTTTTCCAGACGTGCACCCCGTATTTCACGTTTCGATGCTCCGCAGATATCTTCATGATCCTTCGCATGCGATTCAGCACCCGACGATCCATCTTGAGCGCGACCTTTCCTACGCAGAGCATCCGGTGATGATCTTGGATCGACAAGTGAAGAAATTGAGGTCGAAAGAGATACCGTCCGTCAAGGTACTTTGGCGTGGCCAGAGCGGAGAGGAGGTCACTTGGGAGACCGAGAGCGAGATGAGGAAGAGGTATCCCCATCTTTTTGAAGGTGCGTATAGTTAGATTTTTAAATTCGGGGACCGAATTTCTTTAAGGGGGTTAGATTGTAACACTTTGAATTTCCGTTAGAATATTTTTCATGATAATTAGTAATTGTGCGTGTTATAATATATGTGTACATAGGATTATTAGTTATATTTAGTCGTGTTAGCAAATTGGAAAATTTTCCTTTGCAGTGTACACTTACACACTTAGCCATTTTTGTGACTTAGGGTTTTTGGTATAACATGTTAACCATTCTTTTGTTGCATGGTTCATTTTAATTCCCCTCCATTTTAATCAAAACAAAATCCGTTTTAAAATTCCAAAATTTCAATTAAACAATTGAGAGCATGGTGTTAGGTAAAGAGGATTGACTTTTGACCCCATTTCCCTCTCTTTTCTCTCTCTTCTCCTCACTTCAGAATTCTGCAGAATTCCTGCAACAAAACATTGCTTTTCTCCATCTTTTCTTCTCCTTTTTCATTTTCCTTTGATCCCTACACAAAAACATACACAAATCAACACATTTTCGTCACAAAACCATGGAAAAGTGAGCTTTTTGGGGTGTTTGAAGGCAAATCTGCACACTTGAGGGAAGAGCTGGGACTTTTGGTGTTTTATAAGGTTTTTAGAAGGTATTAACTCATGTTATCACTCCTTTTTCTTAAACTTGTAGTATTATTTAGCAAAAATCTCATTTTTGTGCCATTTTAGTGATATTAAAGGATATTTGTGATTCACATGTTAGATTAGGATTTTGTTAGTTGAGTTAGCTCTATTATGTGTTATTAGAGCTATTTTAGGCCAGGTTTTGTTTCAGTTTGCACAGAAATACCATAAAGTTCAATTTTAGTGCAAAAGTGTAGATTTTAACTTGATTTAAGGCTCTGTAGGATCTGCTACTACCCGAGATGTTCCAGAGCAAAACTAGATGTTAATGTAGCATGTTTGGGGGGTTTAGAGTGCACACACCAAACCTGGGAGCCCACCCCCCTACCCAGGCCGCCGGAATATTTATTCTGGCCGCAATTTGCGGCCAGATGGGTGAGTTGGGATTTGGGGTTTGGGCCACTAGAGTCTGCTGTTATGTGGGTTATTTTGGTATATATAGTTTTACAATATCATTTCTGTATCAAAATCTGGAGGTGAATACCTATTTTCCCGTATTTTAATCTTCGCGACACGCGTGATACGTGTGTATGGGTTTTGGGTTTTTGCGTATCACGACGCGTCGGAGTGGCTTCAGGCGTGTAATCACACGTTTTAGCGTATCGCGCACACGCGCGCTTGGTTCATGACACGAGTTACTAGTTCGGCTTTAATGCCGTGTTTATATGACTTTGAGCTTATGTATGATATATTGTGTAATTCTAGGTTCGCAGGCGAGTACTGCGGACGCCGTGCAGAAGGGGAAACAAGTTGTTGGCTATACCTAGCGAGAGACTACGGTGAGTAGATTTAACATCTACGGGGATATCGCCCGCATGGCGTTCTTCGTCAGGGCCGATAGGACCTTATAGCTACATTTACATACATTGACTGTTCATGGCGACTATTTAATGCATACTGCATTCTCTGCTATATGGATATAAACTAGAATTGATAAAACACCGCACCATTACTAACGGTCCATGTTGCACGAGCACTATCCTGCATGTTACACACACACCGTTAGTAATTGCCATGACACTCACACTGTAGAATTTCCATGATCATTATGTTGTAGCTCATCTTTATGTGACTTGACATGATATTCATACTTGATGCATATATCACATCGGATCATTATGTTGTAGCTCATCTTTATGTGACTTGACATGATATTCATACTTGATGCATATATCACATCGGATCATTATGTTGTAGCTCATCTTTATGTGACTTGACATGATATTCATACTTGATGCACATATCACATCGGATCATTGACTTGCATATTGGTTTGGATTACATGTGATTTCTGGATTTGTGAACCGTGGCTATTTCAAATATGTAATCATTTAAAAACCCGGTTCCCTTGATATGATATTTCGGTGCGTCCACCATGTGTTTCCTCGGTGCTAGAGTGATATATGTGAACCCAAATCGAGGAGCTGGTTGAGGCCGATTACGGGTACATGGTGGACCCGGTATGGTACCCCGGGGCGAGAACGGTTTCGCTGTGTAGTAGACGGCGAGCCTGGCAGAGGGACTACTACCTACCGGTGATTGGTTGGACCTGACAGTTATCCGGAGGATACTGATCAGAGTCGATAGATGGATGCGGGGTGATCCGTACTGCCAGGGTTGAGGGCCGATACCGTAGATGGAGCCCGTGGGCTGACCCGGACTAACGGGGCCCAATGGATGAGGATTTGTGTGTCGATGCTGGACACGAGTATTTATGATATTTTGGTGCCGATGTTGGGCACTCATGATTCTCAGAGATTTACAGGATTAGAAGGCCGATGAGAGTGCCGGCGCCTGAGCTATTTGGGGGATCTGGGTGCATTGATGGACACCGATTATATATTCCACGTTGACATTCCGTGTAGATGTTATATTGCCCATGCTCAGCATTTATTATTGTACTTCATCCTATAGTTATATTACCTGATAGAGCACTTGCATGATTATTGCACATATTGCTTATCACATATTGATATCATCTGTTGGCATATGATAGAGTAACGCAGTACGTGCATACTCGCGATTACCTTTATATGTTATCTCTATTCACGAGTTGGTAACTCACCCCCGTTGTGCCACAGTGTTTGCAGGTTGCCCTTCGGATTAGTCGCGGCAGGCTGCGTTTTGCATCTTTTGACACAGATACCCCCATAGTTGGTGTACTAGCTCTTTTGCTTATTGGTGGGTTTTGTGCGGTATCTGTTTATCTTTCAGTTATGTACATTGCTGTATTTAGTATTCTCCATCTACCATGCATGTATTTGACTTAGAGACAGTGTGAGGACGGTGATGTATATTATTTGTATTCTGGTGTCGAGCTCGTTGTGAGCCGACTGTACTTGCAGTTTATTCTATCTGTGATGTTCCCACTTTTGGATCTTGATCTTCGCTGCGGCGTCGTATATTGCTATCTTGGTGATTGTTTACTTAAATTTCTTAACATGTTAGTAAGTGCTTTCATTTAAAACTTATAACACTCTATACCTTTACTGGTTTAATTTCTGGGTTTTCGGTTCACTTAGTTGCGTTACGCCTGTAGACGTTACGTGGTTAAGTGCCGGTCACGGGCCAAACTTTGGGCCGTGACAGAAACAAAGGAAAATGGCCGAAACGGAAAACAAACTGGCAACATCAAAAAACTGATCGCGTAATAAATTACAGGAAAACCCCGCGACTGTATATACATACCCGCATTTGTATTCCGACCGAATAGAAATGCAATAAGACAAAATCTACACTGTATAATACTAGGATCCGGCTTAAACCAAAGCCCGCTAGTATTATCCGTCCGATCATGATCCGTGCAATACCTCACGTATAAGATCGAACCCTGCCATATCTCCATACGGCCTCTACAGCGTTTCGCCCGAAACTTAAGAAACGGTCTGTGGGGGACTCTAAAGGCTCGTCAATCCCTTGGCTATGGATTTAACCCCTAGCCATACGTGACGGGCTACCAGGTATTGACCAAAAGGGACGTCGATGAGCGAACGCATCCTGACACCCTACTGAGCCTGTCAGTGACAATATCCGTACAGTTCGGTCCGTTCGTCTATGAGCATCGCATGGCGGGCCTAGGGGGTTGGTAAAAGTCAGACCCCCAAAAGCGGTACAAGTCGTGTCGGAGTGTAGCCCAGAACACCCTGAGATACTACTGGAATACCTACCAGTAAATCTCCTGCCTTGGCCAAGGACTTCGTGTAATGGCTCTCCTAGACACAGCGTGACCTCACCCCCAATACCGGGAGAGACGAACCCCTGCAGATCCGCTCACTGCCTCCATGTGGCTCGGGACTGTACCCAACTAAAACCTGTTTGCACGTCTCCTTTGAGCGTGGTAGGGTAGTAATCAAAGTACAGTGGGAACTCACACGAGATAAATGACGATCTCAGGTCGATGAACTAACCTGTACACATGTCACCAGGGAACTGCTATCTGACGTCAGGTATAAGACCAACTAGCATGTTCCCGGCGAGTCCTGTCCGGTGTACTCATAACCCAATGAGCACCTGTATACATCTTTGGTGAACCAACTGACACCAGTGGCTTGTGAGACCGGCCACCGCCCCTCTTCGGGGTCTCGACTGTATACACTAGTCTACTCTGGAGTATCGATGCCCTGTCTCGAAACTCCCACGACTAGGGACCTTTTAAGGATATGCTTATAGACTAACAGCTCCCACGTATATGATCGCCCTCATACTGCTGGCAGTCAAGCAAGAATCCTAGGGGCTCTATCAACGCGCAATAGTGACCTGTAAGGTCAGCTAAAGTAGTACACGATGATAAAGATAAACCAGATAGCATACTATCATCTTGAGTAAGACTGTCCTATCGGGATAGGTCCTCCATCAATCATTGCAATCACGTACCTGTGATCCAATAATTGACTCTGAGGGCACTATCTACAACAGAAATATCAAATGTACAAACTGAATCTAAATTGTACTATCATTGCACAACATGGCTATCCACTACGATGATCCAACCACAAATACAGCACAACACAGAACATCAACGTGAATGCCATGTTCGCAAACCCGTCCAAAAGACATATAGCAATTAGACGAGTTGTACCGCTCTAATGACATTCACGGTCGCAGATAGTAATGCATGTACTGTAAACATTTAAACAGTGTTAAAATATCGACTTCGAAAACACCCCGAAATGCCCCCAAACAAAAAGATAACGCTATATCCAAAACTGGGCAAAACAAACAATACGTGAGACCTTATTTTCTAGAGAGCAGAACAACCCCAAAATTTCAAGATCAAATACCAAAAACAGACCTGCCAGGCCGGACTTTTCACTGATCTCGCCGGGTCAATTTTTAGAATTTAGGCTCGTGTTTTTAGGGTGTTCTAGTTGTCACAATAATAGTCTTTTGCAATTGTTTAAATAATTTTTGAAGACTTGTTTAAATTCGACAGAAATTGGAAAGTATAGGGTATTGTTTCGGAGTTGTTTCGATTTCGATACTTTAAATGTTGTCTAAACTACTAGATTAGAGTTTATTACCTGGCACTGATACCATGTTGGGTTGCGGCAGCACCCTGGCCATCGAACCGTGGCCGGATGCGGAACAAAAATTTATAAAACTGGCGCTACCACGACCTCGAATACGGATCGACTATAAACCCTAAACCTAGCAAGCTAATAAAGGAGTTAAGGAATGTTATACCGAATGATATGTGTCCTTCGGTCTTTAACAAGCTTCCCAAGCTCCTAGTGGCCACCATGATCAATTTTGGTCGCCTGTCTCCCTCCATCGAAGATGATCCACCGGAGAGTCTATGAATCGAGCTTCTACTTCAAAACTAAAGTAACTAGAGTATCTAGTTTGCTAGACTTGATAGCCTAGGAGATGTAGAGTCTAATGGGGGATTAATTTGTCTCTAAACACCCTAGGTTTCTCAACACATGAGATGGTTAGGGTGGAGAAAGAAGAAGAAGCCATTGGAGAGAAGAGTGTGAAGCTTGAAGCAACTCAAGAAAAATGAAGCTTTGAGCAAAGCAACAAAAGAAGTGGATGCCTTTTGTGTGTGTGTGTGTGTGTTGTGAGAGTGTGAGTGAGAAAAAGAATAAAAGCAACTCAAGAATAATATCTCAAGTCCACCACAAATATCTTACAACACTCGCAACAAAAATCAAGCATGAGTCATGTCTTGAACCATGCTTCAATCGATACATATCACACTCATCCCTCAACATCATTAAGCCTTTTAACAAAAAGATTAAAATAATAATGAGGTTGCAACTTCTAGAAAATTTCTTGTAATCAATTACAAGAATGCCCCTCATCTGTATGTACATACCCGCATCCGTATTACGAAAAATAAGAATACATAGAGACGAAAATAATCCAAAAAATATAATACTAGGATCCGGCTTAAACCAAAGCCCACTAGTATTATCCGTCTGAATCATGATACGTGCACAAGTGCACGTATATGATCGAACCCTGCCATAAAACCATATGGCCTCTATATCATTTCGCCCGAAGTAGGAAAACCCTCGGGACTCTAAAGACTCGTCAATATGCTGGCTGTGGGTTTAACCACAAGCACGTCAGTGGCACTAGCTGTACGTAACGGCAACCCAGGTATTGAGCGAAAAGAAGGCCGACGAGCAAACTCATCCTGACCCCTATAGAGCCTGTCCTGTGACAAAATCTGTACAATACGGTATCTTCATCTAAGAGTATCGCATATCGAGTCTAGGGGGTGGATAAAGTCAGACCCCTAATAACGCGACATTTAGTGTCGGTATGAAGCCCATCACAAACTGAGAAACTACTGATTCTAGATCAGTAATTCTCGACTACCTTGATCAAGGGTTTCTGGTGATGGCCACCCGTGCACAACGCGACATCAACCCCGAATACCGGGAGAGACGAATCCCCGATGATCTGCTCACTGCCTCCATGTGGCTCGGAATTGTACCCAAATAAAACCTTCTTTCACGACACATTTGAGCCGTGGTAGGGTAGTAATCAAAGCACAGTGGGAACTCACACGTGATAAATGACGATCTCAGGTCAACAGACTAATTTGTACACATGTCACCTGGGAACTGCTATCTGACAATAGCTATAATACCAACTAGCAGGTTCCCGGCGAGTTCGTCCAGTGTACTCATATCCCAATGAGCACCTGCATACTATCTTAGGTGAACAAACTAATACCAATGGCTTGTGAGACCGGCCACCGGCCCTCGTCAAGGTCTCGATCGGTAACATTTCAGAAAAATAAAATATTATTTTTGGGAATTTATATAATTAATACAATAAATATTATGAATATTTTAATGATGTGGTATAATTATATACCGATAGTTTGGAAAATATTGGAAAATTAAATTAAATGGTGATTTTTGGAGGAATTTATGTGATTTAGGAAAATTATAAATTTTTATAATTTATTATATACAAGATTATGCCTAAGCTTGATTAATGTTCACTAATCACATTGGTGGTGTTATGTGCATGTGACATGCACCATATCATATTTGCTAACACTGTTACATTTTTGAACCATGACATCCTTATTTTTCTTTTATATGTACATGGATTTCTTTTTTTGGTTTTAAAAAGGAAAAGGAAAACAAAAAGAAAAGAAAAGAAAAAGAAAAGGATAAACAATGAGGTATAGGCAAGAGAGAGAAGAGAGGGTGAGGGGTCTTGTGTTGACCATGGCATCCCCCCCCCCACTTCATTTCTCTTCATCATTTTTCCTTCTCCTCACCTATGGCTGCCCTCCTCTCTCCACCACCTCCACCACCTCACATCACCCCCCAAAACACCTCATTTCTTTCATTAAAAACATGCACAAGCTCACTACAAGCATGGGGAAACAAGAAAGTTTGGATTTTGAGCACTTGGGGCAACTCAAGAAAATTCATGAGTTGCCAAATGAGGTAATTCTTTTATCATTAGTGTAGTAATTCATCCCACTAGCTTCTATATTTAGTTTAGAATCGATATATTGAGGTTTAGTAGTCTTTGAAAATTCCAAGTTGAGCCTTATGTGTTTTATTGAATTGAAAAGGTGCAATTGAGGGTTAATAATGACCTTAAACCACTGTAGTGTTGGTTTTGTGGAATGAAACCAAAGTCTTAAACCCAAGACTTGAACGTAGAAACCCCGATATCGGAAGATTGTGGAAATTGTGATGGGAAATTGAAATCTGCTAGGACCCGGGAATCCTAAAAGTTATTTAGCAAAGACTGAGAGATGTGCAGGCAACCTAGAAGCTAACCACAAGACCCGAGACCTCAACCAGCACCTTTGGCCGCAAATAAATTCTTTCTGGTCACAAATTGCGGCCAGGGTAGGGGTGATTAAGTTCGTGTTTGGTCCATGGCTCAATTTTCTGTAAATTAGACCTTCCCATATGCAAAATTGGCTAATTCAACCAAGTGTAAAATCTAGAGGTGTTTTCTTGAGTTGCTGCTTCGTTTTGCGACTTCGTTTTAACTTGAGTTTTGGTATGTGGGTTTTGACTCGGTAGATTGACGTTCGTACATCGATATCGGGAGTTATTTGATTATTCTTACATGCGTAGACAATAGGTTTAACCTATGTGCGTTTCGTGTGCCGTTTTGGTTTTTATCCACGATTTCGGTTTATGATATTATATGTTTATATGTAGGCACCTTCACGTGGACTTCGTGCGAAGAGGAAAAGGATGGAGACATCGACTTCGGCAAGCGAGGATCAATGTGAGTAGATATATATCTACGGGGGAAGTCGGGTGGATGGCGTATATCACCCCCGCAGTTTCGTAGTGTAGCATATGAATGAGTTATATCTATATACTTATGTGTTAGTATGAGATGTGTATACTTAGCAAGAAATGATTTATGTGACTTTGGGTTAGTGTTAGCGTATTTGGAAGTTAATGCTTTAGTTTAGTGTTAGTCGCGAAACCCTAGAGTATAGTTGTTACACACACACACACATGCACACACGCGATATGAGTTATGAGTGTATATGTTCATATGTATATATATGTGGATGCGTTGGTGCATATATATATATATATATATATATATATACGTATACATGAATGTTGAAGATGGTATATGATACTTGGAGATGAGTTAATGTGATTGGGCATGATGCCATGAGATCGGTGATGTGACTTGGGTCGTATTATGAGATACGACATGATATTATAGCGGATCGTTGAGCGATGTGTTTTCACACACACACGGATATATAGATATGTTTGATGGTATCGGAATGTACTAGACTTAGATCAGTAACCCTAATTCAGGATATGCTGATAATGATACCAGATGAATAATGAGATATATGTGATAGTTGACCCGTACCCCGATTTTGGGATGCCGTACGATGGATTTACCGTACGAGATATAATTATGATGATAGATCCTCACTCTTGACTCGAGGATGTCGTATTATATATTTTATCGTACGTGACGCTATTGAGGCGGGATCACCAACCACTAGATATATCGACAAGGACTTAGGTGGTTTTCCTTACCCTTTTGATTAGTCTCTTAGCTTGTCCTGTAGTTTACTTAGTAGATGTTAGAGTTGGGCGCGAGTCATACTTATTTTCAAAACTAACGAATCGTGAGTATTTTAAAGACAGGCCAAGGGATACTACGGATATTTCAAAGGACATACCATTTCTTAAAAACACCGTTGCCCCCATTTTCTAAACACCACGATTCATGCGATTTCAGACACCAAAATCTGTATGACTCGTATATAGAAATGTATATTCTTTTTTGTTGCGTTTACTATTCATTCTCCATTTATTTATGTTGTTATCATCGCATTGCATGCTTAATGTGTACTTTAGTGATTTTAAAACCCTCTGTGAGGACACCAGCACCATTACCGATGATGCGTATGCTCCACGTACATTTGCTTGCCGGCTCACTCACATCATCATCGGTAATTTTCATGTCACGTACACATTAGAAAATACTACTTCATTAGTATAAATTGCTAGCTAATAGTTTCGACATAGTACTAGTGCGCTTGCGTTTATATGCTAGCTTAGACATTGCATTTATTACTGTGATATCTCTTGCATGTGTATTTATCCATTGTTATAAAATATTATGGGGCTTTATGCCGGTAATTCACTATTTATGTACTCTTGAGAATTGGATTTCATATTTTCGATGAGATTTCTGGATTTGGAGAAACCGCAAGGATTTTATAAACTCATTTTCATTTCAAAAGATAAATTACGGTTTTCTCGTGATACAATGTGAGATATGTCCACCATGAGTTTTCTCGGCTCTTGAGCTGTATCATACACCCAATTCGAGGAGGAGGAGGAACCGTCTGCGGGTGCATGGTGGATCCGGTGCGGTACCCCAGGGCAAGATGGTCGCAGATGATGGCGTTGAGCCCGGCAGGGGAGCTCTACCGACCGGTTATTTGTGACGTGGCGGATATCCGGAGGATACCGACGTAGTCGTGAGATATTTATGATTTGGGCCAGTCTGGATTGTCTGAGCCTGGGGCCAGTCCGGATTGCCGGAGCCCGAGATATTGAGACATTGAGATATTGTGATTATATGATAGGGTCCAGTCCGGATTGCCGGAGCCCGAGATATTGGATATTGGGATATATGTTTTGTGTCGATGCTTGACACAGATTCTATGTTGATTTCATTGATGATATCTCGATTTTTATATATAGAAATCTCACTAAATTATGAAAACAGTTTTTCTCTTGCAAGATGTATTCTGTTTTCATTCATAATGCATTTGTACATCATAGTTGTGATATGTCGCTACCTGAGGCACTGACACATGCACTTGATATTACACTTATGTGTAGATGTTTCAGGGTTATATTTTATATGGATAATATTGCGTGACCTAGGATAGAGTCATACATGCGATTTCTGCTCGGTGATGTTTTCTACTCACGAGTTGGCAACTCACCCCCGTTGTGCCACAGTTTCTTACAGGTTTTGCCGTATGATTGAATGATTCTCCGTGTGTAGGTTTAGAAAATGTAAAATAGATCAAAACCAAAGAAATTTGTAAACCGCAATCAATAACGGTGTCGATTGTAGCGTGTTAGTGAATACGGATCGTCCACAGGGAAAGTGTGATTCGATCGTAATTGAATTAGATGAATTGAAAATTAAAGAGAAAAGAAAAGACAATTCAATTCAAGATTATAAAAGTGAATTTCAAGAATTATCTAGATCTAAATCTAATATCAAGAAAACTCAAAATAAAGAATCAAGAATTGATGATATCCAAATCGAATTAGTAATCAAGATTTGTAATGAGGCTCGTAGGAATCGATTGAATCGATAGAAGTGATGAAAACTTATGATTGCGTTTTCTTATCCATTAATGATTTGTTGCTAGATCGATAACGATCAACGCGATTTAAGGATCTATTGAAGGAACTAAGGTTGCTTTATCCCATCTTTTGTCCTTTCATTGATTATCATTCAAGTGCTAGCTTCTAGTAAATTGGATTACCGATCGTTGATCTCTAATTAAGAGCGAAAACATTCAAGAAAGTATTTCGCTCGAAACTAGATTGTCGATGATTCAATTTAAAAGAGTTTACAAAACTTATAAGAATTAAGAATCGTTTCAAGATTGTAATCATCATCTATCTATCTATTCTCTCGACTTCTCCACGAGCGGAGTTTTTACTCAAGCATTATATCAAAGAACACAATCAAGAATCGAGATCTAATCATAATGCTCAAATATAAAGATAAGCATGATAAAGAAAATTTCACCTTTTATTATTCAACAATTTTGTTACAATTCTCTCAAGATCTACAAGATTCTAGAAAAGAACTCGATCGTCGAATTTGGCTTCGTAATGTCTCCGTGAGTCGCGGATCGGCTTGGATCACTTGCTCGGTTGAAGATCGGCTTCACTTCTAAAAGGTTGATGGCTTCTTGCTTGATTTTTACTCAGGGATCTTGAATTTGGCTTTGGTGATTGGATTAGGGTTTGGGTGCACAAGTTGTGTCACTCAACTTGTGGGGTGAATTGATGAACAACCAAAAACAACCTTTGAGTATAAGCCTTTGGGACCTTTTTATAGCCTTGATTAGGATTAGCTTTCTTTAGAAGCTAGGTTTAGTTTAGCTTCACTTGCAAGCTTGGTAGTTAGGTAGAAGCTTCTAGAGTTAGTTAGTTAGCTAGCTAGCTTCCTTTAGAAGCTTGGAGGTTAGTAAGAAGCTTCTAGGTTTAAGTAGTTATGTGGCTTGCTTGAGAAGCTTGGAAGTGTTTAGCTTGAACAAAAAGCTTTGCTGTTCGGACAGAAGGTTCTGGAGATCTCTGGAATTTTCAGTGGATTGAATGAGTCTGCCAAGTTAAAGGAGGAGCCTGAAATATCAAACTGCCGACTACTTGATCACCTGACCGCGGATCCGCCGCACAAAGGCCCCTACGGCCGCGGATCCGCAGCGCTTTAATGACCTTGGTGCTTGAAACTTCCTGATTTGCTTGATGTTGGCTTTAGTGTTGTTTCCTGATGTCTGGAATCTTATAATTTTCTCTAGTTCACTGCCATATCTTAAGTCTTGGACTTGGCGTATTTTTATCAGTACTTTTTACAGTTTCGGCCCTTTTCGTGGAATTTCGTGCACAGATTCTCGAGACAAGTGTTGCGATATATAAAAGATCATGCGTGCAATAATAAACACTCAATTTCCCTCAAAATGCCGGTTATAATGTATAATACAAGTTATTTGGTATTTTACAGACAATTTGCTAATATGTGGTATATTTATACTGAACACCTTTAGATGATTGCAAATAGCAGGGAAATTGATGTGTTAAAAATGCAATATTTTCGACTGATCAAATTCCCCCAAACTTAATTTTGGTCGTCTGGAGCAAACTTGTTTTATTAGAAAGAGAAGGAGAAAATATAAGAAAAAGAAAAACTAACTAGCACACTTTCGAAAGCAACACGATTTCACTGAGCACATGCAATAAGCCTTTAAACCTTTAGGTGTCCCTAGTAGGAGGAGTGTTGTCTCCTGAGGGTTTTCAGCGGATTGCACCCACAAAATCCAATAATAAAAGGAAGACCGTGAAAGTTACATATAAAGATAAGAATTGTAAAAGAAAGACTTTGAAAATTAGAGTTTCCAACTACACTAGCTTTTCGGTTGTTATGAGCCCTATCTTAATAGTCATGAAAAGATATTAGAAATCACATCATCCCTCAATAAAACATCGTCTTTATTCTTCATTCCTATCTTTCTTCCAAACATTGATCATATAACCCTACGTGTGTGTAAAGAACATCCCTACACCCGGAGAATTCAATTCAAGCTATCATACTCTTGTCCATCTGCCTCAGTACTTTTTAATTGATATTTAGATGGAATTTGCTCACACATTTTTCTTGCGACCGTTAATACTTCTTGAGGTACTAACCGACCGATTACTCATGTGCTTGCTTATACGGTGTATTCAGTATTTTCCTCGTCTTGCACCACCTAAGGCTTAGTAATGACTCCCAAACCAGTTGGTCTAAGGCACTAGGTGATGAAGCACCCTTGCTATATTTTTTTATTGCTGTCTTGGAGATAACAAAACCAGTGTTCGTTTTTTTCTTAACACCATTTTTTTCTGTTTATTTTCCATTTATTATTTCCTTCATACTTTGGCTTTTAGTCAAGAGCATTTCAAGGTATCCTCTACTATCCCGAATTTCAAGACGTGTGTAAGTGCGTATAGTAGGGTATCAACATTCAAATGTTTGGCGTCGAGAATAGGAACTATTTTTTAGACTTATTTTTATCCTTAGATTAGTGACTTCTTTCATCTTACTAACCCTTGGGACAACGGCTCATAACTACTTATTACTAGTTCGTTTAAGAAAACTTCTAATTTTCTAGGTTTTCTTAAATTTTTCTAATCTTTTGGATGTAATTTTTTTCACTATCTAATCTTTTATTATCTTATTTATGTACGAAATTAAATATTAAATATTTTTATCTTTTGAAAAAAATTTAAAATTTTTTATAGGTTTTCAAATGTTTTGTGCTTATGCAAAGTGTGATGCAAATGATGCGAAAATAAGCACAAACCTCCCCCAAACTTGTTTTCAACAGTGTCCTCACCGTTGTCTTCCGCTAAATCTCAAAAACCTGTAAGCCTGGGAGGAAATTTATTAATGGGGGCAATAAATATGATCGTGAAAAATCCTCCCCCAAACTTATTCTTTTCACTCACCTCCATTCAAAAGATGATACAGTAATTTACAGGATATGGAGGTGAGATGAGAGGAATTTCAATCAAGATAAATTGGCTCCTGTAAAATCAGGAGCTCCTACGTGGGGTCAGTGGAAAAATACGGCTTTAATCTAAGTCCATTTACTTTGAAAAATGTACCGTTTTTAACATTTTCAACCTCAACTGCCCCGTGCGGGTATACAGACCGCACAACAAAAGGTCCTTTCCACTGAGATTTTAGCTTACCCGCATGAAGATGGAGTCGTGAATCATAAAGAAGGACTTGTTGACCAGGTGTAAATTTTTTTCTCAAAATGTTTTTATCATGAAATACCTTAGTCCGGTTCTTTACAATTACAGCGTTATCATAAGCTTCATCGTGGAGTACGCTTAGCTCGTTTAATTGCAGCTTCCTTAAGTTGCAGGCTTGATTTAATTCAAAGTTGATTTCTCTAATGGCCCATATTGCTTTATGCTCAATCTCGACTGGAAGGTGACAAGCCTTCCCAAACACTAACCTGTAAAGAGACATCCCTAGATCGGTTTTATATGCAGTTCGGAATGCCCAAAGAGCATCGGTCAGTTTGGTCGACCAATCTTTTCGATTTTTAGAAACAGTTTTCTCCAGAATTTGTTTGATTTGTCTATTGGAAACCTCAGCCTGCCCGCTCGTTTGGGGATGATAGGGTGTGGAAAGTTTGTGGTTGATTGCATATTTCCGCATCAAGGTCTCGAAAGACCGATTGCAGAAATGCGTCCCGTTATCGCTAATGATAGCGCGTGGGTGTCCAAATCGCGAAAAGATGTTTTCTTTTAGGAACCTAATGACAACCTTTTTGTCATTAGTGCGACAAGGAATAGCTTCAACCCAGTTTGAGACGTAATCAACCGCAAGAAGTATGTACAGATTCCCAAAGGAGTTGGGAAAATGACCCATAAAGTCAATACCCCAAACGTCGAAAATTTCAACCACTAAGATGGGTTGCTGTGGCATCTCATTTCTTCGGGAAATCCTACCCGTGTGTTGACACTGTGCACAGGTTTTGCAATGATCAAATGCATTTTTGAACAAAGTCGGCCAATAAAAACCGCATTGCAAAACCTTCTCCACCGTCTTTCTAGGACCAAAGTGACCCCTACATGCCTGATCATGACTAAAAGATAGAACACTCTTGAACTCCTCGTTAGGGACACACCTGCGAATGATCTGGTCAGGACAATACTTAAATAGATAAGGTTCATCCCAGTAAAAGTGTTTTACTAGGGATAGAAATTGATGTTTGTCCTGTTTTGACCATTCGCTGGGGATAAGTCCCGTGGCAAGATAATTCACAATATCCCTGAACCAAGGTTCATCGGATACATTGAAGAGTTGTTCGTCTGGAAAAGAATCATTGATCGGCAGGGTCACAGGTGAAGAAGAGATGCGCGAAAGATGGTCGGCTACAACGTTTTCACATCCTTTCTTATCTTTAATAACAAGATCAAATTCTTGTAATAGAAGGATCCAACGTATTAGCCTACCTTTAGCATCCTTCTTCGCCAAAAGATGTTTCAAGGCGAAGTGGTCAGTGTACACAACAATTGGTGAGCCAATCAAGTAAGGCCTGAATTTTTCTAATGAAAATACAACCGCCAAAAGTTCTTTTTCGGTAGTTGTATAATTAATTTGAGCATCGTTCAGGGTCTTACTTGCATAATAGATCATGTGTGGCATCTTTTCAATGTGCTGTCCTAAGACTGCACCAACTGCAAAATCTGATGCATCACACATAAGCTCAAAAGGGTGGTTCCAATCTGGAGACGATAGAACGGGGGCTGTACTGAGAAACTGTTTGAGTGAGTCGAATGCTGCCTCACAATCCGAGTCAAAGTGAAAGGTTGTGTCCTTGGCCAAGAGAAGAGTTAAAGGTCTAGCAATTTTGCTAAAATCCTTAATGAATCTCCGATAAAATCCTGCATGGCCAAGAAAAGATCGGATATCCTTGACGCATTTGGGATGAGGTAGGTTTTGAATGACATCTATTTTAGCTCTGTCAACCTCAATGACTTTTCGTGAAATAACTTGTCCAAGCACAATCCCCTATTGGACTATGAAATGGCATTTTTCCCAATTCAAAGTTAAGTTCTTCTCTTTACAACGAGTAAGAACAGCGTCAAGATTAGATAGGCAGTTAGAAAAAGAATCTTCGAAAATCAAGAAATCGCCCATGAAAATCTCCAAAAAATTCTCGACCATGTCCGAGAATATCCCCATCATATACCGCTGAAATGTAGCGGGAGTATTGCATAACCCAAAGGGCATGCGTCTATAAGCAAAGGTACCATAAGGATAAGTAAACGTGGGTTTATCTTGATCCTTTTTGGCAATAGGGACCTGATTATAGCCAGAGTATCCGTCTATAAAGCAGTAATATTCTCGTCCAGCTAAGTGTTCTAGTATCTGGTCAATGAAAGGTAGAGGAAAGTGGTCTTTCCTCATTGCGGCATTGAGTTTTCTGTAATCAATACATACACGCCACCCAGTTTGAGCGCGTGTCTGGATTAACTCATTAGCCTCATTGGTAATGACTGTGATGACAGATTTCTTAGGGACGACATGAATTGGACTTACCCATTGGCTATCGGAGAATAGGTAAATGATACCATTGTCAAGGCATTTGACGATTTCTTTCTTCACCGCATCCTTCATGACAGGGTTTAACCATCTCTGTGGTTCTCGGGTTGGCTTGGCTTCATCCATCAGATGTATATGATGTTCAACAATCAAGGGACTAATCCCTTTGATGTCAGCCATAGTCCAACCAAACGCCTGCCTATTAGATCTGAATACCGTCAAAAGCGTATTCTCTTGCTCTGATGCTAGAGAAGCGGATATGATCACCGGTAAAGACTCATTCTCACCTAAATATGCTTATTTAAGATGGGAAGGTAAAAGTTTGAGATCTAATGCCGGCGGAGAAATTATAGAAGGTGGGATCATCGAATGATTTTCAGAGTCACAAAGAAGCTCATAGCCTGTAAAAGATACAGACTGGGAAGGTGATGAGTCAAGAGTGTCGGCCTCAAGCGTGGAAAATGTGTACTCACCAAGATGTGCAAGATCAAACATTGATGTGGTAGTGTCATCGAGATTTTCAAAGCAAAGTTCATCAACTTCGCAACTTTCGGGAGCAATCTCGTGGACAGAACTAACATCAAATATATGAGCAGAGGGTTCAGATGGCTGACTTCCAATTTTGTAGATGTTCAGTTCAATTGTCATTTTTCTAAAAGATAGGTTCATTGAACCGTTTTGACAGTTAATGACATCATTGGAAGTGGCAAGGAGTGGTCGACCCAAAATCACCGGAATTTGGTTCTGTGGGTTTGCTACAGGTTGTGTATCGAGAACAATAAAGTCCACAGGGAATATGAATTCCCCGACTTTTATCAACACATCCTCCAGTTCACCCCTTGGTTTGGTGATTGAATGGTCTGCCATTTGGAGAGTGCAATGAGCTGGTTTCAACTCTCCAATCCCTAACTGCTCGTAAACCGAGTATGGAAGCAGGTTAACACTTGCGCCAAGGTCAAGAAGAGCACGGTTGATGTTTTTACCCCCAATAGAAATCGATATCCTAGGACATCTTGGGTCCTTACGTTTCTTTGGTAGCTACGGGGTAAAAGCAGTGCCAACATTATTAGTCATGAAGACCTTTTTGGGCACTTGAGTCTTCCTCTTCCTAGTGCACAAGTCTTTGAGAATTTTCACATAAGCGGGGACTTGTTGAATAGCATCTAGAAGAGGGATGTTGATGTTAACCTGTTTAAACATTTCCATAATCTTCTCCATATATGGACTCGATTTGTTTCCCTTTAATCGATTAGGATAAGGAGCTTTAGCAATAAGAGCTGGGTCCAACATTGGAGAAGGTGGTGTGTGTGGACGTGATCCCAGAATAGGAGTGGGGATCGTCTTTTGTGAACTAGAAGAGGTTTGCTGAGGTAACGAGCCTTGTGGGAAACGAAGAATAGGCTCGTAAGAAAATGGTGTGGTAGACGAACTGGGGTCAGAATTAGAAGCGTGTGTGGATGGAAAGATCTCAGCCGGGGTATTATTGATAGATTTTTCAGTATCATCAATTTCTTCACCAAGATGATTATTCAACACTCTTCCAGATCTCAACGTTGTGATGGCATTCACATTGTAATGTCCAGGATTCGGTAGGGGTTGAGACGGAAGTTTTCCTTTTTCTCTAGCACTCATTTCGTCTTTTAATTGAGCAATTTGAGCTTCCATCGATTTTATACTCTCAGCTTGGGAAGCAGAGTTTTTCCTTATATCATCGACAGAAGACTTAACCTCAGCCGACACTTGCATGAAATTTTTCAGAATCAAATTCATGGTTTATGCCAGTGAAGAGGATTCATCAGTACCGGTCAATTGCAATGGTGCAGAAGTGTTGACCGGATTTTGAAAGTTTGGTGATTTATAGGGGTGCTGAGTCAGTTGAAGTGGTTGCTGTTGTGGTGGAGGATCCCTTTGAAAATTGTTTTGGTTTGGAACCGTGTTTTGATTTTGATGTTGGTTCCAAGCAAAGTTAGGGTGATTCCTCCAACCCTGATTATATGTGGAAGAATATGGGTCGTTTCTAGGTCTTTGTTGGAAAGCAGCATGGGTATGCTCTTGAACTTGAAACGGAGAATTCAATGGACAATCTTCCGTAAGATGAGATGGATCAGAACAGCATCCACAGATAGTTTTGGGGAGCGACATCGGATTTAGGGAGGCTGCTAAAAATTTATGTTCCATAGCTTCGAGTTTCTTTTGCATTACTGCCATTTCAGCTCTAACTCCTATGGAAATATCAATTTGGTGAATGCCACCTGTAGAAGATGACTGGTTTACACTCTCCCACTGTAAATATTTTTTAGCGAAATCTTCTAAAAATCTCCAAGCTTCACCATCATCTTTAGTCATGAAAGTGCCTTGACACATGGATTCAAGGCTCTGTTTAGTTGTAGGATTAATGCCCTCATACATGATTCTGCACAGATCCCATCTAGGGATTCCTTGATGTGGACATTGAACTAACAGATCCTTGAAGCTGGGTGAATTTATTTATTTCGTTACGGACTCGAGCTGTTTTATGATTGGGGTAAAATTTCTTAAGGAATGCTGCGACGAATTTTTCCCAATTTGAAATGGAATGTGCGGTTGTGTTATACAACCACTTCTCGGCTATATCGCACAAGGTAAATGGGAGAAGATGGAGACACATAGCATCCACAGAAAGCTGTGAGGTACCCATCATCGCGCATACATTTTCAAATTTGGTAATAAAGACATATGCGTCTTCAGACTCAAGACCGTGATATTTTGGTAGAAGATTGATGTATTGGGGTTTTATTTCAAAATTGTCCCCGTTGGCTGGTGGAATGGTGAGACAGGTCGAAAGAGGACTTCGCATAGGGTAACATCTCTCTTGTAGAGAGATGCGGGGTGGATTCTGCGCACATGCGGACGGTGGCAGAGTAGTGGTAAAGAAGTTCGATGGAGAACCGTCCATCGAAGTGGGTGTGGTGGGGGGTAAAGAAGAAGTAGACGTAGAAATACCGATTTCGGAGTCGATAGGAGGAACGCGGACAAGACGGGCACTAGAATCCCGTGTCCAGCCGAGCATGCACTAAAGGGTTTAGCACAAGTGGCAGCGTTAAGATAATTAAGGAAAATGATAAGTTGGTGTTTGTTTTGAAAAAGATACGGATTTTTGAAAAAATGAAAATCACAAATAATGCACAAGCAACCCTAAAATCTAGTGGTCACCTAGGTCAAGTCTCTGACCGCTCCTAACTGCCAGAAGACAAGTCGCAAGATCAATCCTTTATTGCCTTTTTGTCCCTCCTGTGGCCAGGTAAGTGTCAGGTAAGTGGGAGGTTCTCCACTACGTAAGTAGTGGGCCTAATTAAGTAATCACGTGCCTTAGACACACTTGCCTTAGACACCACAAAAGAAACGCGGATAAGCAATAGATTACCCACGACCTCCTTCTGTCCTAAGTGAGAGCGACGGTCATTAGAGTCATGTCTAGATATTTTTTAGTTAATGAGGGTAATGCGGATGCAGTTTTGTGATTTTTGGGGCTTAGGACGGGTAATGAACTCCCCACCTAATCTGAATTTGGTCTTTGCCCCTTAATTTCCGTATTAAAAATGCAAACAACCAAGATCAAACACGCACAATTTTTATTTTTGCGGCGCTGCGAATTTTTGCAAAGAATCCTGCAGAAATTTGTTAATGGAGCAGATAGAGGTAGAGATAAGAAAGTCAGAAATTCACCGAGCAAATTTGGTACAGCAACTCCCTTGACACGCCGCGGAACTGCCGCAATGTGCTGGTATTGGCCGCGGAAACTCGGAGAAGTAATGAGATACCTGCACGAAAATTGGTACAAAGGCTTCTGTTCACTCACTGAACTCTCTGGAATATTCAGAAAATTTTTCCTCTCGCTCCACTGATTCCAGATTTTCTTGCAACAAATCACAACGAATCGTTTAGTATTTGCGCAAATTTTGATCTAAAAATTCTGATGGAATAAAATTTTTAACTCAAATTTCAAAAAAGAACAAATTACCACACTATCCCCGGCAACGGCTCCATTTGATTGAATGATTCTCGGTGTGTAGGTTTAGAAAATGTAAAATAGATCACAACCAAAGAAATTTCTAAACCGCAATCAATAATGGTGTCGATTGTAGCGCGTTAGTGAATACGGATCGTCCACAGCGAAAGTGTGATTCGATCGTAATTGAATTAGATGAATTGAAAATTAAAGAGAAAAGAAAAGACAATTCAATTCAAGATTATAAAAGTGAATTTCAAGAATTATCTAGATCTAAATCTAATAACAAGAAAACTAAAAATCAAGAATCAAGAATTGATGATATCCAAATCAAATTAGTAATCAAGATTTGTAATGAGGCTCGTAGGAATCGATTGAATCGATAGAAGTGATGAAAACTTGTGATTGCGTTTTCTTATCCATTAATGATTTGTTGCTAGATCGATGACGATCAACGCGGTTTAAGGATCTATTGAAGGAACTAAGGTTTCTTCATCTCATCCTTTGTCCTTTCGTTGATTATCATTCAAGTGCTAGCCTCTAGTAAATTGGATTACCGATCGTTGATCTCTAATTAAGAGCGAAAACATTCAAGAAAGCATTTCGCTCGAAACTAGATTGTCGATGATTCAATTTACAAGAGTTTACAAAACTTATAGGAATTAAGAATCGTTTCAAGATTGTAATCATCATCTATCTATCTATTCTCTCGACTCCTCCACGAGCGGAGTTTTTACTCAAGCATCATATCAAAGAACACAATCAAGAATCGAGATCTAATCATAATGCTCAAATATAAAGATAAGCAAGAGAAAGAAAATTTCATCTTTTATTATTCAACAATTTTGTTACAATTCTCTCAGGATCTACAAGATTCTAGGAAAGAACTCGATCGTCGAATTTGGCTTCACAACGTCTTCGTGAGTCGCGGATCGGCTTGGATCACTTGCTCGGTTGAAGATCGGCTTCGCTTCTAAAAGGTTGATGGCTTCTTGCTTGATTTGTACTCAGAGATCTTGAGTTTGGCTTTGGTGATTGGATTAGGGTTTGGGTGCACAAGTTGTGTCACTCAACTTGTGGGGTGAATTGATGAACAACCAAAAACAACCTTTGAGTATAAGCCTTTGGGTCCTTTTTATAGCCTTGATTAGGATTAGCTTTCTTTAGAAGCTAGGTTTAGTTTAGCTTCACTTGCAAGCTTGGTAGTTAGGTAGAAGCTTCTAGAGTTAGTTAGTTAGCTAGCTTTCTTTAGAAGCTTGGAGGTTAGGAAGAAGCTTCTAGGTTTAAGTAGTTATGTGGCTTGGTTGAGAAGCTTGGAAGTGTTTAGCTTGAACAAAAAGCTTTGTTGTTCGGACAGAAGGTTCTGGAGATCTCTGGAATTTTCAGTGGATTGAATGAGTCTGCCAAGTGAAAGGAGGAGCCTGAAATATCAAACCGCCGACGACTTGATCACCTGACCGCGGATCCGCCGCACAAAGGCCCCTACGGCCGCGGATCCGCGGCGATTTAACGGTCTTGGTGCTTGAAACTTCCTGATTTGCTTGATGTTGGCTTTAGTGCTATTTCCTGATGTCTGGAATCTTATAATTCTCTCTAGTTCACTGCCAGATCTCAAGTCTTGGACTTTGCGTATTTTTATCAGCACTTTTTTCAGTTTCGGCTCTTTTCCTGGAATTTCCTGCACAGATTCTCGAGAAAAGTGTTGCGATATACAAAAGATCATGCGTGCAGTAATAAACACTCAATTTCCCTCAAAATGCCGGTTATAATGTATAACACAAGTTATTTGGTATTTACAGACAATTTGCTAATATGTGCTATATTTATACCGAACACCTTTAGATGATTGCAAATAGCAGGGAAATTGATGTGTTAAAAATGCAATATTTTCGACTGATCACCATACAGGTTTCCTTGGCGGCTTTTCTGGCACACTGATTCCTTCCGGGTGATTGCTTTGGTAGGTGGGTTCACTTGCATCGTGACCACCATTGTACCTTATTTATATTCTGTTGTATCTAGTAATCTCCATCAACCAGACTTGTATATTTATAGGCATAGAAGACCAGTTTATATTCTTTCGACCTTATAGTCGCGCTTGTATTATTATGGTTTTCTGGTCGATATTGGTTTTCTTCTGAGTTTTGATCCTCGCCCTTCGGCGTTGTATATTATATTGCTTGCGTGGTTGTGACCATCAATTGGAGAAGAGCTAGCTCCCGCTTGGGGATTCCTTTATTCATCTTTTATATATATTTCATGTATTGTACCCGTTTGGGGCCAGTATTTACAAAGGAGACTCTGCCGAAATTTTCGGGAAAAATATGACGTTGCTTTTAAATGTTAAATGCCACTTATTTATTAAAACCACTTGCTTTAAAACAAGTTTTACTTCACTTCTTCTTTTAAACGGTTTAGATTTCTGGGCTTTTGGCTTACTTGAATTAGGTGGGGTCCTATAGACTTCACATGATTCAAGTGCCAGTCACTTGCTATTTCGGGTCGTGATAAAGTTGGTATCAGAGCGCTTGGTTTAACCTTGGTTCGAGTCTATGTTTGCCTATGCGGAGTCTAGCGCGTATATTTATATTCGGAACCTAGGCTTGACCTTACGGAACTTAGACTTGGTCGAGGGGGTATTAGACCCAAACTTTCGTCGCATAGGTTGACCTTGGTTAATGGAGTAGGTGACTTAAGTAGAGTGACGTACCGTGTGTATGTTCCGCACCATACTTACGATACGCTAATCCTCTTAAGAAGCCTTAGGATGTACATTTCTTTGCACAATATTTATTCATTCCTATGATCTATCCTCATCGGTATCAGTTGGTGGTTTTCTTACCACGATTGCATAGGCAGAGAGAGCTGCGGCTAGAGTTACGGTCAGCATGAGCTCGTCTTGGACGAGAACTAACCAGGGCGTCATTCCGGTGACACACGATTGCATAGATGTGTCGTTTTATTGTGTTTTTTGCGCCATGAGCGTTTGATGGATTGCTTTTACTAAAATTTCTCGAACGTGCAGATCAGCACCAGAGGATTGGGCTACTGATAGGGGTCGGCTAGAATGTGATGACCGTCAATGCACCGTTATTCTTGATGATTGAGGCACTGTGTACCGTGCGGACGAATGAGCCAAATGTTGCTGCGACTGACAAGATACTGCCCCAGATGTTTGAAGTTATTGCAGCACGAGTTTATACTTAGAGATATGATAGAAGATCGCTTGTCACCCATGGATGAATGACTAGGACATGTGGTTTGTTTGCATACCCCGATGCGAGGTCATCAGATTGATTGATTCCAGCAAGAGAAGACTCCACGCAGGTACGTTGAGAGTCGATAGAAACGATCGAATGTCAGAAACCCATTTTTCCAAATTTAAGGTATTCGGAAAAACATGCAAGTAATTCTGTGGACCCTCTAGAAGAATGAAACCATAACTCGACATAATGACCATGGAAATGCTTTTGAACCTTAGGGTTTGCGGCAGTTCCACGGTGCCATTAATAAGGCTTAGGTTTGCCCTTCTACGGTTGGTCCATAGGTATTGTGGCATGTAATGGATATTATTAAACTGTACTCAAGAGTTGAGCTCTCGGGGAATTATGGGACTTTGATGAATCGATCGAAAAGTTCGAAGTCGTCCAGATATCATGTGATGGGATACATTACTTAGGAGACTCTAGGTATGAGTGTAGTCGTTGTAGCGTAGTCCATACAGCTACAAAGAGACGAGTCCGAATCAGTCGACATTAGAGAAAAGTGGACTAAGAGGTTCGTACGAGATTTTGACGAGATGACGTTCCACTCCGTTGACATCGGAGATGTGATACGCATGCAAAGGCGTTAAATGTGGATATATCTTCCAGAAGGAGTCGTGATGAGTATGCAGCCGTTCCAGAACAAGAAATAGATTTAGTAAAGGGTGATAACATCCGGGCAGTTCAGCCGACACAAGATTGGGAGAGACCCCGACAAGATCTTTTTGGAAATACTAAACGATGAGACTTGGACCCAGAATCGGTCGTATTACGCACACCCAGTAGGCCAGAGTTCGGCATCGTCGACGAAACATGTTATGAGTGACCATGATAATTGTCCAGAGATTTTTTTGAGGATGTGCCAGAGCGGAACTGTTCCGTCATCTTTTCCATATTAGGCCGTTGAGCCGAGGAGCTATGTAACTAGAAAATCTGTAGTGAGAGAAAAAAGCCTAAGGGCACCAGGCGCCAGACCATGAACAGGAGGTAATGAGATACCTTGCTCTACTAGCTTTGGATGCACCGACACCTTCTCGACTTTGAAGGACCGACACATCGACGACAGTGTTTATGATTTGCGATTTGGTGATTCGAATATCACGTGTCCGTTATTTTGGATTTGGTATTTTGGGCGATTTATTTGCATGATTGAGATTTTGTGCACCGCAGTTGCACTCAACTTCGATTTGATGTCCTTAGAGATGTGTGATTTGGATTTCATGCCTATGGTATGGATGTGATTTGATTTGTTCCTTCGGTGTAGTTTTCATGTACTTTGATTCGATTTTGTGCACGCTGATGCATGTGGTTGTGAGATTATATACCACGGTATACCTGATTTGGATTGATTTTTGTTGTATACCGTCGATTTCGATTGTGATATTTGATATTTGTTTTCATGCACCTTGTGCACGTGATTTGGATTCTTACGCATACTCGGTGCGCTTGATGCAATTTTGGTGCACACCAGATGCACTAAATCGGGATTCTTCATGCATATCAGATGCACCTAATATTGTTGTCAGGCACACTCGTTTCCTTTGACAGGTGTTTTCGTGCACACCCGTTGCACATAGATTTTTGTTTCTGTGCATATGTATGGCACATACATTGATTTTTATTTTTTTGCGCACCAGACGCACGTGGCATCGTTACATGTACTGTTGAGTTTGATTTCTCTTGAGCAGTACATTTTTATGACATTTGCTATTTGGTATAGTAGCTGAGCAGGGCTAGTCCGAGGACAGTACCTGAATATGTTTTTGTATCCATCGATAGTTACCGAAGGGATTTCCAAAAAGGAGTTATAGTCTCAGTATTTACCTATGTGTCCGAGATGACACGAAAACATTTTACAAAGGAAATCCCTTCTAAATTATTTTCAAAACGGCGGGACGTGTATGTTAAACAAAGGATATATCTATATATATATATAATTATTTTCTTACAATAAACGTCCGCTACTTGTGCTGTGATACGCGCATTGCACAGCGACTTGAAAAAGGTTTGGCATGCATTTCCTTCAGATGTTTTGACGAGTTTACAACGATGCGTACTATGTACATATTATAGTCTTAAGTATATCATGTTGGTTTTCATATTGGATTTTGACATCGGTATCTTCCTCATAACTCCGATGATTTCGGGATGCTTGAAGGAGTTTTGATTTTAAGTTATATACCCGTTTCCATGCGCATGCATTGCGCTACGATGTGTTTTATGTATTTATGATTTCGGAGCCCCGACGACTTGATCATTTTACTGAAATGTTTTAGTATTTGAGGGGTTTAAATTTAAATTCGGGGACCAGATTTATTTAAGGGGGGAAAACTGTAACATTTCAAAAAAATAAAATATTATTTTTGGGAATTTATATAATTAATATTACGAATATTTTAATGATGTGGTATAATTATATACCGATAGTTTGGAAAATGTTGGAGAATTGAATTAAATGGTGATTTTTGGAGGGATTTATGTGGTTTAGGCAAATTATAAATTTTTATAATTTATTATATACAAGGTTATGCCTAAGCTTGATTAATGTTCACTAATCACATTAGTGGTGTTTTGTGCATGTGACATGCACAATATCATATTTGCGAACACAGTTACATTTTTGAACCATGACATCCGTATTTTTCTTTTATATGTACATGGATTTCTTTTTTTGGTTTTAAAAATGGAAAGGAAAACAAAAAGAAAAGAAAAGAAAAAGAAATGGATAAACAATGAGGTATGGGCAAGAGAGAGAAAAGAGGGTGAGGGGTCTTGTGTTGACCATGGTATTTCCCCCCACTTCATTTCTCTTCATCATTTTTCCTTCTCCTCACCCATGGCTGCCCTCCTCTCTCCACCACCTCCACCACCTCACTTCACCCCAAAAAACACCTCATTCCTTTCATTAAAAACATACACAAGCTCACTACAAGCATGGGAAAACAAGAAAGTTTGGATTTTGAGCACTTGGGGCAACTCAAGAAAATCCTTGAGTTGCCAAATGAGGTAATTATTTCATCATTAGTGTAGTAATTCATTCCATTAGCTTCTATTTTTAGTTTAGAATCGATATATTGAGGTTTAGTGGTCTTTGAAAATTCCAAGTTGAGCCTTATGTGTTTTATTGAATTGAAAAGGTGCAATTGAGGGTTAATAATGACCTTAAACCCATGTAGTGTTGGTTTTATGGAATGAAACCAAAGACTTAAACCCAAGACTTGAACTTAGAAACCCCGATATCGGAAGATTGTGTAAATTGTGATGGGAAATTGAAATCTGCTATGACCCGGGAACCCTAAAAGTTATTTAGCAAAGACCGAGAGATGCGCAAGCAACCTTGAAGCTAACCCCAAGACCCGAGACCCCAACCACCACCTATGGCCGCAAATAAATTCTTTCTGGTTGCAAATTGCGGCCAGGGTAGGGGTGATTAGGTTCGTGTTTGGTCCATGGCTCCATTTTCTGTAAATTAGACCTTCCCATATGCAAAATTGGCAAATTGAACCTATGGTAAAATCTGGAGGTGTTTTCTTGAGTTGCTGCTTCGTTTTGCGACTTCGTTTTAACTTGAGTTTTGGTATGTGGGTTTTGACTCGGTAGGTTGACGTTCGTACGTCGATATCGGGAGTTGTTTGATTATTCTTGCATGCGTAGACCATAGGTTTTAATCTATGTGCGTTTCGTGTGCCGTTTTGATTTTTATCCGCGATTTCGGTTTACGATGTTATATGTTTATATGTAGGAACCTTCACGTGGACTTCTTGCGACGAGGAAGAGGATGGAGAGATCGAATTCGGAAAGAGAGGATCAATGTTTGTAGATATATATCTACGGGGGAAGTCGGGTGGATGGTGTATAGCACCCCCGCAGTTTCGTAGTGTAGCATACAAATGAGTTATATCTATATACTTATGTGTTAGTAAGAGATGTGTATACTTAGAAAGAAATGATTTAGGTGACTTTGGGTTAGTGTTAGCGTATTTGGAAGTTAATGCTTTAGTTTAGTGTTAGTCGCGAAACCTTAGAGTATAGTTGTTACACACACACACACATGCACACACGTGATATGAGTTATGGGTGTATATGTTCATATGTATATATATATATATATGTGTGTGTGTGTGGATGCGTTGGTGCATATATATATATATATATATATATATATATATATATATATATACATACATATATGTATACACGGATGATGAGGATGGTATATGATACTTGGAGATGAGTCGATGTGATTGGACATGATGCCGTAAGATCGGTGATGTGACTTGGGTCGTATTATGAGATAAGGCACGATATTATAGCGGTTCGTTGAGCGATGTGTTTTTACACACACGCGGACATATAGATATGTTTGATGGTATCAGAATGTATTATACTTAGATCAGTACCCCTAATTCAGGATATGATGATAATGATACCAGATGAATAATGAGATATATGTGATAGTTGACCCGTACCCCGATTTTGGGATGCCGTACGATGGATTTACCGTACGAGATATAATTATGATGATAGATCCGCACTCTTGACTCGAGGATGTCGTATTATATATTTTATCGTACGTGACGCTATTAAGGCGGGATCACCGACTACTAGATATATCGACTCGAACTTAGATGGTTTTCCTTACCCTTTTGATTAGTCTCTTATCTTGCCCTGTAGTTTACTTAGTAGATGTTAGAGTTGGGCGCGAGTCATACTTATTTCCAAAACTAACGAATCGTGAGTATTTTAAAAACAGGCCAAGGGATACTATGGATATTTCAAAGGATGTACCTTTTCTTAAATACACCGTAGCCCCCATTTTCTAAACACTACGATTCGTGCGATTTTAGACACCAAAAACTGTATGACTCGTATATAGAAATGTATATTATTTTTTGTTGCGTTTACTATTCATTCTCCGTTTATTTATGTTGTTATCATCGCATTGCATGCTTAATGTGTACTTTAGTGATTATGAAACCCTGCTGTCAGGACACCAGCACCATTACCGATGATGTGCATGCTCCATTTACACTTGCTTGCCGGCTCACTCACATCATCATCAGTAATTTTCATGTCACGTACACATTAGAAAATACTACTTCATTAGTATAAATTGCTAGCTGATAGTTTCGACATAATACTAGTGCGCTTGCGTTTATACGCTAGCTTAGACATTGCATTTATTACTATGATATCTCCTGCATGTGTATTTATCCATTATTATGCAATATTATGGGGCTTTATGCCGGTAATTCACTATTTATGTACTCTTGAGAATTGGATTTCGGATTTTCCATGAGATTTATGGATTTGGAGAAACAGCAAGGATTTTATAAACTCATTTTCATTTCAAAAGATAAATTGCGGTTTTCTCGTGATATGATGTGATATATGTCCACCATGAGTTTTCTCGGCTCTTGAGCGGTATCATACACCCGATTCGGGGAGGAGAAGGAACCGTCTGTGGGTGCATGGTGGACCCGGTGCGGTACCCCGGGGCAAGATGGTCGCAGATGATAGCATTGAGCCCGGCAGGGGAGCACTACCGACCGGTTATTTGTGACGCGGCGGATATCCGGAGGATACCGACGTAGTCGTGAGATATTTATGATTTGGGCCAGTCCGGATTGCCGGAGCCCGGGGCCAGTCCGGATTGCCGGAGCCCGAGATATTTAGACATTGAGATATTGAGATTATATGATAGGGGCCAGTCTGGATTGCCGGAGCCCGAGATATTGGATATTGGGATATACGTTTTGTGTCGATGCTTGACACTGATTCTATGTTGATTTCATTAATGATATCTCGATTTTTATATACAGAAATCTCACTAAATTATGAAAACAGTTTTTCTAATGCAAGATGTATTGTGTTTTCATTCATAACGCATTTGTACATCATAGCTGTGATATGTCATTACCTAAGGCACTGACACGAGCACTTGATATTACACTTATGTGTAGATGTTTCAGGGTTATAGTTTATATGGATAATATTGTGTGACCTAGGATTGAGTCATACATGCGATTTCTGCTCGGTGATGTTTTTTACTCACGAGTTGGCAACTCACCCCTTTTGTGCCACAGTTTCTTGTAGGTTTTGTTGTACATATTTCCTTGGCGTCTTTGCTGGCACACTGCTTCCTTCTGGGTGATTGCTTTGGTAGGTGGTTCACTAGTATCGTGACCACCATTGTACCTTATTTATATTCCGTTGTATCTAGTAATCTCTATCAACCAGACTTATATATTGATGGGCTTAGAAGACCAGTGTATATTCTTTCGACCTTAGAGTTGCGCTTGTATTATTATGGTTTTCTTATGGATATTGGGTTTTTTCTGAGTTTTGATCCTTTCCCTTCGGCGTTGTATATTATATTGCTTGTGTGGCTGTGACCACCAATTGGCGAAAAGCTAGCTCCCGCTTGGGGATGCCTTTATTCATCATTTATATATATTTCTTGTGTTGTACCCGTTTGGGGCCAGTATTTACAAAGGAGACTCTGCCGAAATTTTCGGGAAAAATATGGCGTTGCTTTTAAATGTTTAATGCCACTTATTTTTTAAAACCACTTTCTTTAAAACAAGTTTTACTTCACTTCTTCTTTTAAACGGTTTAGATTTCTGGGCTTTTGTCTTACTTGAATTAAGTGGGGTCCTATAGACTTCATATTATTCAAGTGCCAGTCACGTGCTATTTCGGGTCGTGACACGATCAGTACACACTAGTCTACTCTGGAGTATCGATGCCCAGTCTCGATACTCCCACGACTAGGGACATTTAAGTATGTGCTTATAGACCACCCAGCTCCCACGTATATGATCGCCATCATAATGCTGGTAGTCAAGCAAGAATCATATGGGCTCTATCAACATGTAATAGTGAACTGTAACGCCACATAAATCATGTACATGATGATAAAGATAAAACAGATATCATAATATCATCTTGAGTAAGACTGTTCTACCGGTATAGGCCCTCCCTCAGTCATCGCAATCGCGTGCCTGCGATTCAATAATTAACTTGAGGGCACTATTGCCAACACAAATTCATAAAACATCGCTAGAAATCTTTTAAAACGACTTTAGATTTTTATTAATGTAAAATTATACTTTTTTTGCAAACAGAGTAGGTCTAGTTATCTAAAAGTGAGCTACAGACCAAATTTCAGACTCTAACTCCAAAATTGGGCCGCAAATTGCGGCCAAATCGAATAAAACGGCGGCCAAAAGATGAAGGCTTGAGCTCGAGTTTTTAGGATAGATTTCTAATGGTCTGCATATCTCACTGTATCTGGTATAAAATTTTCAGAGTTCTAGATTCATCCCATATTTCATTTGAGCATCAAAATTCAATGAAAAACAGATATCGAAAATTTCTATGTTCGTCTTTGAACATTCTAAAGTCATTTTAATCAAGGCTACCACCACCACCAGGCTAGTAAACACTTACCAAACCCCCACCAACCTCTACTACAAGTTTTATCAACTAATTCTCATCCTAGAATTTTCCAAGTTCACTAAACATTAACTTTTAAACTCTAAACTAATGTAGGAGGATAGGAAACTTAAACACTTAATTAAAAGTGAGAGGATTACCTTAAAAGAGCAACTCAAGAAAATTCTAAGATGGCCAAATGAACTCAAGACTAGAAATTGATCCCACCATGATGCTTGTAGTGATGTGAGGAACATTATTTATGAAGGGAACATGGAATTTTGATGAAGTTTTGGAAGGGTTGTGATTGATCAAAGAAAAGTAGTAAAGTAGACGCAATCAATAACGGTGTTGCATGTAGCTAGACCTTTAGTGAGTACGGGTTGCCCTCTGCGATTCATGGAATTTTTTCATTTTTTCTTTAGATCGATAGAAAGAAATAGTAAAGAAAATCAAGAAATTGTTTAAGATTTAGTTGAAGTAATAGTTTCAAGAAAATCAAGAAATTGTTTTCAAGAAAGGAAATCAAGAAAATGTTCAAGATCTAATTATCAAGAAAATATGAAGAAGGCTTATAGGATTCGATCGGATTTAGTAGCCATGGATGACTAATAAAGGTAACTCATCTTTTCTATTAACAGTTTAACACCAGATTGATGGCGATGAATGCGGATTAAGGTTTTTTGGAAGAAACTAGGATTTCTTCACTATAATCCCTTGTCCTTTCATTTATCCCATTCATTTTCTAGCCCTTCATAAAATGATCGTCAATCTTATCTCAAATCTTGGTCAATATAATCAAGAATTTGATATCGTACCTGATGAGGATGTTAACGATTTTTTTGCGAAGGTTTGTAAACTTCATAAGACTAAAGAAAAGTATAGAATTCTATCATCCATGATCTACCATAATCCTACGAATCCTATCAAGCGGAGATTTACTCGCGCATCATGAAAATCGAAGAAAGATTAGAAAAAGAATTGCTCTCAATCACTCCGTTGAAGAGGTAATTTTTTCGTCGATCTTCACGTTGCTCGATCACCGTGAGTTTTGGACCTGTCGTGGATCGCTTGCTCGTTGATGATGATCAGCTTCGTGTAAATGATCTTTTATTGAATTGCTTGATGAACTTCTCGATGATTCTTGATTTTGGATCATGGATTTTATGTTTGTTCTTGGATTTGTGTTGAATTGGATGAATATTCCGGACTAAAAGTTGGGACAAAATTGGGAACCTTTCTCTTAAGCCCTTGGTCCTTTTTATAGCCCCCATTTCAAGCTTCCCCAACAAGCTAGGTTGTTATAGAGAAGTTTCCAGAACAAGGTTGTTACAACGAGGCTTCTCCAACAAGCTAGGACGTTGAGAAGAAGTTTCCAGAGAGTTCCCGACCCCGAAGCCCACAAATCGGCCACGGATCCGCGGCGAGTCGGCCTGACTCGGCCGCGGTTCCGCAGCTAATTGGTGGCTTCATTGGTTGAAACTTCAGGTGTTTTCTTATGTTGGTCTTTGGGTCTTCTTGTGATATCTAGAATCTTCTAATCTTTTCTGAGTCTCTGCCAGAATTTAATTCTTCGACTTTCTTGTATTTTATCGGCAGATTCCTGATTCCCGATATCTGACCTGAGCTAATCTTGTACAAGATCTCAATGAAGAATGTGAGATACAAAATATTATGCGTAAAAATATTAAACATACGATTTTCTTCATAATGTTGATTATAATGTAAAACACATGGTAAATGATATTGTGTAGATGAACTTCTAATATGTGTTATATTTATAGCAAATATCTTTAGACGATTAAGAAAAGTAAGGAAATTGTTATGTTAAAAGTGCACTATTTTCGACTGAACAAATACCCCCAAACTTGACTTTGATCATCCCGAGCAAACATTATTTATTCAATAGAAGGAGAAAAATAGAAAGAAAAAGAAAAACTAACTAGCACACTTTCGTAGGCAGCACGATTGCACTGAGCACGTGCAACAAGCCTTTAAACCTCTAGGTGTCCCTAGTAGAAGGAGTGTTGTCTCCTGAATGTTTTTAGAGGATTACACCCACAAAATCCTATAATAAAAAAAAGACTATGAAAATTACATATAAAAATAAGAATTATAAAAGAAAGAACTTGAAAATCAGAGTTTTCTACTACACTAGCTTTTCGGTTGTCATGAGCCCTATCTTAATAGTAATGAAAAAATGTTAGAAATCACATCATCCCTCAATAAAACATTGCCTTTATTCTTCATCCCTACTTTTCCTCCAAACACCGATCATATACCCTTACGTGTGTGTAAAAGACATCCCTACACTCGGAGAATTCAATTCACGCTATCATACTCTTGTCCATCCAGCTTAGTACTTTTTAGTCGGTGAATATTTTAGATAGAATTGCTCACACATTCTTCAAGCGCGCGTTAATACTTATTGAAATACTAACCGACCGATTACTAAACGTGCTCACTTATTAGGCATAATTAGCAATTTTCTCGTCTTGCAACACCTAAGGCTTAGCAGTAACTCCCAAACCAGTTGGTCTAAGGAACTAGGTGATGAAGCACCCTCGATATATTTTTTTTATGCTGCCTTGATGATTACAAAACCAGTGTTCAGTTTTCTTCACCATTTTAACTTTTATGTTTTATTTTTAGTTTCTTCGTACTTTGACTTTTAGACAAGAGCATTTCAAGGTATCCACTACTATCCCGAGTTTCAAGACGTGTGTAAGTGCGTATAGTAAGGTATCAACGTTCAAATGTTTGGCTTCCAGAATAGAAACTATTTTTCAGACTTATTTTTATCCTCAGATTAGTGACTTCCTTCATCTTACTAACCCTTGGGACAATGGCTCATAACTACTTATTACTATTTTCGTTTAAGAAAACATCTAACTTTCATGGTTTTCTTAAACTCTTCCAATATTTCAAATGTAATTTTTAACTTTCTAATCTTTCATTATAAAAGAAAAAAAATTTTAAATTTTTTTTGCTTATGCAAAGTGTAATGCAAAGTAATGCATAAATAAGCACAAACCTCCGCCAAATCTGTTTACAGCAGTGTCCTCACTGTTGTCATTTTTTAAATCTAAAAAACCTGTAGACTTGGGAGGAAAAGTTATTAACGGGGACAAGAATAAATGAACATGAAAATCTCCCTCGAACATATTTTTGGCTCACAATTTTGTGTAAATTTTTTATTTTCAAGTGCTAAAAATATACTCCCCAAACTTGATTTAAACAATATTAAGCTTTTAAAATTATAAGATGGGGGGGGGGGTTAAAGTTATTGGTCAATATAAGGATTTACAAAGACCAAAAGTTAATACCAACCATTCAAAGATTTTATCAATATAATGCACTGTTTGGTAGAAGAACACGTCACCTATAGACGTGAAGAAGTGGGGAAGAGATAAGTGATGATATGGAAAGGGTTTGCGTCTCTGTTTGTAGAGACGACTTAATGATGATGGATAAAAACGAGAATGTGAATGATTAGGAATATTTGCATTCTCGTATTTTATAAGAAGAAATGGTGGTGGTTCAACTTCTATAGGTGGAGGTTGATTAATCACAAAATCCGTGTTGTTTAGGAATGTAAGTTCGTCAGCAAAAATTTCTTCAAAGCTTTCATCGATATCCTGAAGAATAACTTCAAAACTTTCATCGATGGTTTGATTGAATGTTTCACTGTCAATAAGTGTTGTGCTAGAATTTATCATACTTGATTTGTAAAAAATTATGGAGGTAGGAGACTCAAAAAACTCATCTACCTCATTCTCAAAAGTATCTAAATCAAGTTGGCTTTCTAGAATTATCGAACTCATATTATCAGATTGTATTTCATCAACACTAGCTAAACTTAAAGGAAGAATAGAAAAACCAGAGAAAGTGGAAAATGAAATGGGTAAACAAATTGGTGTGTCGAGTATCACTGAACTAGATGTGGGAAATGAAGGCTGAATTTCGTTTTACTTTTCGGTTATACAATTATCATCAACTTCAAGACGCATATGGGGTTCAGGAAGAATAGTTAAAGGTTCGAGATGATGACCGCACGGGAATGAACGGACCTGATGAATTGGTGGGGCAAATTCATCCAAAATTTCAGGTTCATCATCCAATATCCCCAACGTCAATCTCATTCAAGTGAAGGTTAGAAGTCTCTGACATCTCATCTAAAGTATGGTTTTCAATCAATTTCGGCTCTAGAGTAGAGGTGTGGAGATCATAAGGATTGGGTGTGGTTTCACTTGGAATGGACCCTTCACAAACGGGTAAATCAAACACTACAAAGTCACACAACTTATAAGGCATTCTATGGTGAACTCGATAGATCAGTGAAACTAGAGTTGTGGATTTCAATTTGGGATGGGGAGGTTTGATTAGGAAGGGTGTATCGTTCTCTCTCACGACCCGAATTATCAATTTGTCCGATGGCCGTATCATACATTGAAAGATTTTGAGATGGTTCGAAACTAATTGCTTGTTCTTTTTGTTTATTGAAGACGGCCATGGTGTCACGACCCGAAATATTAGTTCGCGACTGTTCATATCAGATTTTTGCATTTTCATACCGCCCAATTTTTATCACATTGCATATCGGTAGATACTCTTGAGCCGTGTTTGCTAGTCAATTGCAGGATACAGGTTCTCGGTTCTAAAACGGTGAAATTCATGAAAAACACGACAAAATCCGGGTTCCTGCCAACCACAGATAAAACACGGTCTCCGCTCTTCATCTGTATGTTGCCAGATACCAGTTTAGGAAGACAAAATGTCAAATCAATGCCACCTTCATGCACAAGGCTCAATGGCAACAACAAATTCCAAGAAATCTACGCGGAGCTCGAGGCAATCATGCCAAATCTTGACAAAAAGTCCACCTTTCCCTCAACAGAAATTCTGGAAGAAATATGGAGGTATTTTCAGAAAACACATGTACCAGTTTGAAGAGTACATCAAACCAGGGTGCCACCAAAAAGCCCAAGATCCAATTCATCAGAAAGGCCGCGGATCCGCGGCCAATATGGGGTCTAGGCCGCGGATCCGCGGCCGTATAGTGGCGGCAGGCAAAACTTTTCCAGGGGTATTTTTGTCTTTTCAGATGTGTTCTGGTGGTTGCCCTAGGTTTCCATTCTCCAGCCTATAAATAGCCCAGAACTTTGAGAAGGAAAGGGTCCATTCTTGTATTTTCTTTTTGCTAGGTTTTAGATTACATGTTCTTCTTCTTCTCATCTCTTCTCCATTAAACTTGTAGTGAGCTTTGTGAGTGAAGAATGGTGAATAAAGAAGATCATTTTATTATCATGCTTGTCTTGCTTTTTCTATAATTGTTGTAATTTTAATTCGTTAAGTAGTTGTTGTTATTTTCTTGTTGTTTCTTTCTTCTCTCTTTTTCTTTATCCTTCATACGACAATGATGCTTACGCTCGATCCTCGCCAAGGTGAGGTCGCAAATAGCTAGTCGTATTCTTCTAATCTCTTTCTTTCTATCTTCCTCTTTTGTTTTGTTTTATTTTTCCGTATCATGATGTGTGAGTAGTTAATACTTGTTAGGGTAGGATAAGGAAAGTTTGAGAGAAGGAAATCTCTCTCACTCTTTCCTTGCCCAACAGCTTAAATCGACTCCCGTTAATTGAACCACAATCCGCTCCTTACGGCACCCTATCCTACATGATAGCGGTGATTCCGTAGTGAGAGCGGTTGTGGTTGAATTAACCGGAGGTTATGGCTAAGAGCCAAGAACGGACGGACAAGCACCAAAAGGAAGGACTTGCGTTGGAAAGCCTAGCTTATACTCGCAAGTTCCTTCCTAGTCGTGCTAATCCCCGTTGTTGCCGATTACCGTAACACCGATATTAAGAGGGGCAACGAAAGATGTGGAGACTCCTAACTCAAACTAACCTAATCCTAACCCTAACAAGCTCGCTTTAAATATCAACTCAACACTTAGATAATCACAAACAAAATCTGAACAACCGGACTTAACTCGTTAAAACACATTGAAAAAGACTCCCATCTCCCTACGGACGACCCGTACTCAACCGGCTAGCTACAAGCGAAACCGTCTTGATTGCGGTATTTAAAACTAAACTTGAACACGCACGTACTCTAACAATCAAATGGCGCCGTTGCCGGGGAGACGGTAGTTTATTTCCTTGTGTAATTTCGGGTTAATTTGTAAGTATAAATATAACCAAAAAACGAAAAAAATACATACTTTGTAAAAAACCATCTTGTTGTTTTTGATTAGCCTTTGTGCAAGTGTGCAGTAAAATACAAGGTTCGAGTTCAGTGGCCAAGACGTTGAAAATACGGAGTTCAAGTACAGTGCCAAAGACGTGGGAAGATAGACCCACATTTCGCGGCTACACCGCGATGGACAAAACAAAGTTAACGGTCTACTGAACAAATCTGGAGCAGATACAGTAAGCAAATCAGAATTCCAAACATCCAGAAGAAAAGAAAACACCCAACAGAACCCACTGAACAAAGCTGAAGCCCCAACTCCACCACATTGCCGCGGTTCCGCGGCATAAGAAAGCTTAGGCCGCGGATCCGCGGCCGTTTGGTGGCCTTGGACTGCCATCTTCTCTCTGTAAGTCTCTCTGCTCCTCTCCACTCCTCTGGACTCCACTGAATTGTGATTTCTGCAGCCTTCTTTGCGCAAATTCTTCTCCCCCTTCCAATAAACTGTTCTTGTGCAGGATTCTTTACGCCGCAAAATAAAAATTGTTTGCAGTTGATTTGTTACTGCTTTGCATTTCTTTAATACGGACTTAAGGGGCTTGAAACCAATCCAGATTGGGTGGGGATTTCATCACCCTTCCCAGGACCCCAAAAATCACTAAAGCATATGCATTGTCCATTGTAAATTAAAAAATACTAGACTTCAGCCCTAAGGACTTCGCGCTCATTAGGAGAAGATAAACTGTGTTTAGAACCTCGCTTAACCGTATATGGTTTACGGGGTGTTTAGGAAAGTGTTAAAGGCGCAACCGCCGAAAGAGAAAGGGTTATTTAATTAAGGAACTTCGCGAAAGCGTTAGACAACCTCCCCTTATCTCTGCACTTACCTGGCCTCGTGATCAGTGTATTTTTAAGCCCGTTTCTCGACACTGTTTAACTTCGACAATCAAGTTCAGGAGCAGGTCTATTAGACCTAGGTTACCCTAGATCTAGGTGTGATTGTGCATATCTTGGTTGTGATTGCTTAAGCCGTATTTCCGTACATATTTCTGTAAAAATCTTTCTAAAAAAAAAATCAAAAACTTTTATAAAAACTAGCCTTTTGTCGCCAAATCCATTTTCACCCACCACCCATCGCCTTTCTCCATTGACGTTTTCTTACCATCACCTTCTCCGCTTTGACTATACTAAACTCGTTTAGTGTATGTCCGCTTGGACTCGGGACACTAGCGCCCGTCTAGTCCGCGTTACGTTAGTCGCGACCGACTACGCGATCGACTCCGAAGTCGATACTCCGTCCACTCCTCTTTCACCCCTTCCTTTGCCGGCCAACTCCGACGTTGACCGGAATTCTGTTCATACATCTTCACCTTCACCTTCACCTTCACCAACCTCTTCTTCCGCGATGTCGGGATTTAATCCGAACATCTCTTTGACCACCGCTGGATTGGCTCCACCTCCTACGGAGACCAATATCCCACCACCTCCGCCTGTTGTAGCGCCGCAGCGAATCGCGCTCCAGGATCGTTTCTACCCCACCCGTTCTGCACTTCCCACCTGCCTTTCTCTTCCTCTGGCCAATGGGGACAACTTTGAAATTAAGCCCCATTTCATCAACATGCTTCCACGTTTTCATGGGCTCGAATCTGAAGATGCCTATATCTTCATCAATAAATTTCAAAATGTCTGTGCCATGATGAAAACCACCCAGCTGTCGAACGATGCTATACGTCTACGGGTCATTCCGTTCACTTTATGCGATCTCGCTGAAAAATGGCTGTATAGCACCGCTTCCCACTCAATCACCAGCTGGGACGAGTTTGTTAAAGCGTTTCTAAAGAAATTTTATCCGAATCATAAGACCGCAAGGATTCAGAATGAAATCAACCAATTCTCCCAGCTTCCTTCTGAACCCTTCTGGAAGTGCTTTGACCGGTACAAAGACCTTCTTGTTTAGTTTCCTCACCACGGTATAGAGAAATGGCAGCTCTGCCAAACCTTATACGAGGGCCTGAACCCAGCAACAAAGCAGTTGTTGGAAACCATCTGTCAGGGCCACTTCCTATCGAAATCTGACGAGGAAGCGTGGCAGTTCTTTGACGACCTTGCAGAGCAAACGCTACAGTGGGAGAGCACCAGACTGACTTCTTCTTCTTCTACACCCACTTCTACCGGTCAGTCTAGGGTAGGAATTCACCAGCTTGATGTCTCTATTGCGATGAGAGCTAAAATGGCTGCAATAACAAAAAAGCTTGAAGCAATAAAGAGCAAATTTTCTTCTCCTGCTCCTGCCCCTGTTCTCCCCCTTCGTACCATCTGCGCTTGTTGTTCCGATCCTTCCCACTTGACCGAAGAGTGTCCTTACAATCCACCCTCGCAAGGACAGGATCAGGTTAATGCTGCATTCCATCAAAGACCGAGGAATGATCCATACTCTTCCACCTACAATCCCGGTTGGAGGAACCACCCAAATTTCGCCTGGAATCAGAATCAGAATCAATTCCAGGGCAACAATTTCCAAAGGGCCCCTCCGCCGCAACAACAAGCGCAACAACAAACTCAGTATCAGCAGCCCTTCCAACCCCAACCTTTTCAAAATCAGACGAACAACTTTGCACCGAACAATTCTTTTCCACCAAACAACTTTGTTCCGTCGAACAACGATAAGGTTTCCTCGCTCGAACGAAGTCTGGAGGCGTTCGTTAAACAATCGACTCAGTCCACCGCCAACATCCAGTCTTCCATTCAGTCCTTAGTGCAACACACTGCCGCTCACGGGCAAAGCATCAAGACCATCGAGGCCCAGATTGCACAACTGAATGCGGCCTTAAGCGAGCGAGAGAAGGGGAAGCTCCCATCCCAGCCACTTCCAAATCCCGGTCACCCACATAATGCATATGTTGCTCTTGAACAACAAAACTATAATGTGAGTGCCGTGACTACACTGAGATCGGGGAGGATGCTGCAAAACAACATTGGCAAACGGATCAACGATGACACCCCGGCCGCTTCTTCTTCTTCTTCTTCTTCTTCTTCTTCGTCTTCTGAGCCTATTCTCCGTTCTTCACAAGGCTCTCCTTCCTCTTCTTCTTCTCTGAACGGACCCACTTCTCACTCCACGAAAACACCTATTCTGGGATCCGTTCCAACTCCACAATCTCCTCCTCTAGCATTAGACTCAACCAATTTTCAAAATGTTCCATTTCCAAACCGGTTGAGGTCTAACAAACAAAATCCACAAATGGAGAAGATTTTGGAGTTATTCAAGCAAGTTAACATTAACATTCCTCTTTTAGATGCTGTCCAACAAGTCCCGTCTTACACGAAAATCTTAAAGGACTTGTGCACGAAAAAGAGGAAGTCTCAGGTACCCAAGAAAGTTTTCTTGGCTAGTGCTGTGAGTGATGCCCTTACCCAATCTTTACCACAAAAACGGAAGGACCCTGGCTGTCCTACGATTTCAATTACCATTAGGGATAAGAACATCAACCGCGCACTATTAGATCTTGGTGCCAGTGTTAACTTGCTTCCGAATTCAGTATACGAGCAATTAGGCGTCGGAGAGTTGAAACCCACACATTGCACTCTCCAAATGGCCGACCGATCGATCACCCACCCTAGGGGTGAGCTATAGGATGTGTTGATAAAAGTCGGGGACTTCATATTCCCCGTTGACTTCATTGTATTAGATACACAGCCTGTAGCTAACCCCTGGAATCAAATTCCGGTGATACTCGGTCGTCCATTTCTCGCAACCTCAAATGCTGTGATCAATTGTCGCAATGGTTCAATGAACCTCTCTTTTGGAAATATGACGATTGAACTCAACATTTTTAGGTTAGGGAATCAGCCCGCCCAACCTAATGCTCATATACTGGACGTCTGCTCGATCCAGGAGATCACCCCAGAAGAGTGTGAATTCGAGGAGTTTCTGTTTGACCACGATAATCTTGACGCCACTAGTGCGTTTCTCTTCGAACCTGCTGCTGTTTCTGTGCCCGACAACGACTACGAGTGTTTCACGTTCTCGAACGATCTTAGCCGCGCACAACCCGAGTTTGAATCTTTCGACTTTTCGGATGAGTTACCTGAACCATCCAACTCGGTTGCTTACACTCGCTTTGAACCTTTGCTGGAGTCCTTTGAGTTCGAGACCTTTGCACCAGTCTTGCCTTCCATCATTTCACCTCCAACGCTCGAACTCAATCCGTTGCCGTCTCACCTTAAGTATGCTTACTTAGGTGAGAACGAGACCCTCCCTGTCATCATCTCGGCTTCTCTAGCTCCCGAGCAAGAGAAAGCCCTTCTCACGGTCTTGCACAGCAACAGGCAAGCTTTTGGCTGGTCCATGGCGGACATCAAGGGGATTAGTCCCCTGATCGTTGAGCATCACATTCATATGATGGATGATGCCAAACCAGCCCGGGATCCACAGAGACGTCTCAATCCAGTCATGAAAGAGGCTGTGAAGAAGGAGATCGTCAAATGTCTAGATAGTGGTATCATTTACCCTATCTCTGATAGCCAGTGGGTTAGCCCCATTCACGTTGTCCCCAAGAAGTCGGGCATCACGGTCATAACCAACGAGGTGAATGAGTTAATCCCTACTCGCACCCAAACTGGGTGGCGAGTTTGCATTGATTACAGAAAACTCAACGCCGCAACGCGGAAAGACCACTTTCCGCTACCTTTCATTGACCAAATGCTTGAACGATTGGCCGGACACGAGTACTACTGCTTTCTTGATGGCTACTCCGGCTATAATCAGATTCCCATCGCCGAAAAAGACCAGGACAAGACCACTTTCACTTGTCCTTTCGGCACGTTTGCATATCGACGCATGACCTTTGGGTTTTGCAATGCGTCTGCTACCTTCCAGCGGTGTATGATGGGTATCTTCTCAGACATGGTGGAAAAATTTCTGGAGATTTTCATGGATGACTTCTCCATCTTCGGCGACTCCTTTGACGAGTGTTTGCTGCATCTTGACGCTGTCCTTACCCGATGTAAGGACAAGAATCTCACTTTGAACTGGGAGAAATGCCACTTCATGGTGCGCGAAGGTATTGTCTTAGGACATATCATCTCGCAAAATGGCATAGAGGTTGACAAAGCAAAGATTGAGGTCATTTCCAATCTGCCTCCTCCCCGATGCGTCAGAGATATCCGAGCCTTCCTTGGCCATGCCGGTTTTTATAGACGGTTTATCAAGGACTTTAGCAAGATTGCTAGGCCCTTGACTCTTTTGCTGGCCAAGGATACACCATTCGACTTCAACTCGAGCTGTGTGACTGCCTTCGAGTCACTAAAACGCTCACTCACTTCTGCTCCCGTTCTTTCTTCACCTGACTGGACGCACCCATTCGAGATTATGTGCGATGCATCCGACTTTGCCATCGGTGCTGTCCTTGGACAGCACATCAACAAGATGCCGCACGTAATCTATTACGTGAGCCAAACCCTGAACGACGCCCAACTCAATTATACAACAACTGAGAAGGAATTCTTAGCTGTTGTATTTGCTTTAGAAAAGTTCAGGCCCTACCTCATCGGCTCTCCAGTCATTGTCTACACGGACCATTCAGCTCTGCGCCATCTTTTTGCGAAGAAAGATGCAAAATCTCGGTTAATCCGTTGGATCCTCTTGCTTCAAGAGTTTGACCTTGTCATTAAGGACAAAAGAGGATGTGAAAACGTAGTTGCCGACCATCTCTCACGACTTCCTTCTTCGCCTTCGCTTCCCATTCCAATTAACGACGTTTTCCCGGATGAACAGCTCTTGACAGTATCGTGCGAACCCTGGTTCGCAGATATTGTGAACTATTTGGCCACGGGATTACTACCGACCGAATGGTCAAGTCAGGACAGACTTCGCTTCTTATCCCAAGTAAAACACTTTTACTGGGACGAACCCTACTTGTTCAAGTACTGTCCCGACCAGATTATTCGTCTGTGTGTCCCTGATGAGGAATTCAAGAGTGTGCTGTCATTTTACCACGATCAAGCGTGTGGCGGGCATTTTGGGCCCAGAAAGACAGCTGAGAAGATCTTGCAATGTGGTTTCTACTGGCCACAACTTTTCAAAGACGCTCACGACTATTGCAAGACTTGCTCCCGGTGCCAACACATGGGCCGGATATCCCGGAGGAACGAGATGCCGCTCCAACCGATCTTGGTTGTGGAGATTTTCGATCTTTGGGGGATAGATTTCATGGGGCCGTTTCCCAGCTCTTTCGGGAACTTGTACATCCTTCTAGCTGTTGATTACGTCTCTAAATGGGTCGAGGCTGTGCCCAGCCGGACTAACGACAACAAGGTTGTCGTTAGGTTCCTTAAAGAAAACATTTTCTCCCGGTTTGGGCACCCCCGAGCGATCATTAGCGACAATGGAAGTCATTTCTGCAATAGGACTTTCAAGGCCTTGATGCGGAAATACTCCATTAATCATAAGCTCTCTACGCCCTACCACCCCCAAACCTGCGGGCAGGCCGAAGTTTCAAATCGGCAAATCAAGCAGATACTGGAGAAGACGGTTTCCAAGAACTGTAAGGATTGGTCGCTGAAACTCACTGATGCCCTTTGGGCATTTAGAACCGCTTATAAGACCGACCTTGGCATGTCTCCCTATCGGCTTGTGTACGGAAAAGCCTGCCACCTTCATGTCGAAATAGAGCATCGCGCATTTTGGGCGATAAAGGAGCTGAATATGTCTATCGAGAATGCGGGCAGCCATCGGAAGCTGCAGTTGAACGAACTAAGCGAGCTTAGGGATGAGGCTTACGACAACGCGGTTGTCGTTAAGAATCGAACGAAGGTGTTTCACGATAAACACCTTTTGCGCAAAACCTTCGTACCTGGTCAGCAGGTACTGCTTTACGACACCCGACTTCACTTCCATCCTGGAAAGCTCAGATCTCGCTGGAAAGGGCCGTATTTTGTGCGGAATGTGTATCCGCAGGGTGCTGTGGATTTGGAAAATCCAAAGGACGGTTCACTCTTCAAGGTAAATGGACACCGATGCAAACCGTACCTTAGCACCGAACCAACAGAGGAGCTCCTGTTCTTACAGGAGCCGGTTTACCCAGAATGATCTTCCTCTGCCTACCTCCAAACTTCGGTTATCCAGCCAAGAACAGCGGACACTGTTCCAAATAAGTTTGGGGGTATGTACAAACCATTTTGTATATATTTGTGTATATTCTTTTTCTTTTCTTTAAAAACAAAAACAAATAAAAATTTGTGTATCGCTAACCGACAATTTTGAACCTTCCAACTGCTCTCTTCATGCAACGACAGTGAGGACACTGTCCAGTTTAAGTTTGGGGGTACACTCGGTACGCATTTCTTACCTTCGCATTCATATGTATATTTTGCATCTGCATATTAATATCCATAAAATCCATAAAAATTTGAAAATTTTCTAAAAAATATAAAAAACTTTTTTGTCAAGTTAGCTTGTGGAAGAACTCTGATTCAACATTCGACGGTTTTGGTTTGAAAAAATAGGAATAACTAAATCTTATGTTTGGATTTTGAAAACCTGAAAGATAACTCTCCTTTGAAGTTAACTATAGCTGATATACGTCTTTACATCACACTACACGTGTCGTAAGATTTTAGGAATTAGACGACAAGTCTTTCATGTTTAAACTTTTAAACAGATAAATGATTTTCTGAGGATCAAATAGGTTTGTTCTGAAATAAGTAATGTTAAGAATAGTTTATGAAGTAAAGCGAATATGAAGGAATGTTATTGATGCCGTAATTAGAGCTAAGTCTGAAAAATAACCCATCGGAAACTTGATTGGAATGATTACACACCAAACCCACTAAACACGTCTTTTATCCAAAAAAATAATTGAACTGCCGGTTATATCTCCGTTCGTATTAAATCATTTGATTTTCACGCCAAACTGTCTTTTGGACCTAGGTAACTTGAGTAATTAAGTCCGCTGGGGTGTTTCTACACCTAATGCCCTAAAACCAACTGGTTTGGGTGCATTGGCCCAAAGCTCGCTAAGAAGCCTAGAAAGTCCAGTTTTAAAACAAAGTCAAGAAAGTGTTCTCTCCGAGTTAAAATTCCTAACGGTTCTTTGTGTGAGAATAATCTTGATAAAAGACAGGCTTTTATAAAAATTTTAGCGGAGATATGAAGGTTTTATTCTATGATAAAGACTATTGCACGTTCACAGAGGTGTGTATGAAATGAAAACAAGAAAAAGGTGGAGTGAAAAATACGACTTAGTTTCCTGTTATGGAAGATAGAAATTCTGAAGTTGAAACCTTACTGGAAAACGAAACTTGAAAAATGCTTAACCCTTTATAAAACTTATGTGATCCTTTTTAAATTGTTATCTGGGCTTTATTCTGCGACATGATGACTTTATTCGACCTTTCGGGAACTTAACGACACTATTTGCACTGCACGTAAAGACATATAAAATCTGTAGTTAAATAAGAAGCGAGGTGTGAAAAATAAAGGTTCAATGGTCTAGACTTAGGATTATAGAATTGTTATTTTCTGAAACAAAACCGTAAGGTTTGAATCTTAGTTATTTTACGAAACCAACTTAACCGGATTTTGTGGGTAGTATCCGCTGAAAACCCTCAGGAGACAACACTCCTCCTACTAGGGACACCTAGAGGTTTAACGGCTTGTTGCACATGCTCAGTGCAATCGCGTTCCCTGCGAAAGTGAGGTTAGGAAATTTTTTGTGAATAAATGGGCTTTGCTCGGGACGAGCAAATGATAAGTTTGGGGGTATTTGTTCATATCAGATTTTTGCATTTTCATACCGCCCAATTTTTATCACATTGCATATCGGTAGATACTCTTGAGCCGTGTTTGCTAGTCAATTGCAGGATACAGGTTCTCGGTTCTAAAACGGTGAAATTCATGAAAAACACGACAAAATCCGGGTTCCTGCCAACCACAGATAAAACACGGTCTCCGCTCTTCATCCGTATGTTGCCAGATACCAGTTTAGGAAGACAAAATGTCAAATCAATGCCACCTTCATGCACAAGGCTCAATGGCAACAACAAATTCCAAGAAATCTACGCGGAGCTCGAGGCAATCATGCCAAATCTTGACAAAAAGTCCACCTTTCCCTCAACAGAAATTCTGGAAGAAATATGGAGGTATTTTCAGAAAACACATGTACCAGATTGAAGAGTACATCAAACCAGGGTGCCACCAAAAAGCCCAAGATCCAATTCATCAGAAAGGCCACGGATCCGCGGCCAATATGGGGTCTAGGCCGCGGATCCGCGGCCGTATAGTGGCGGCAGGCAAAACTTTTCTAGGTGTATTTTTGTCTTTTCAGATGTGTTCTGGTGGTTGCCCTAGGTTTCCATTCTCCAGCCTATAAATAGCCCAGAACTTTGAGAAGGAAAGGGTCCATTGTTGTATTTTCTTTTTGCTAGGTTTTAGATTACATGTTCTTCTTCTTCTCATCTCTTCTCCATTAAACTTGTAGTGAGCTTTGTGAGTGAAGAATGGTGAATAAAGAAGATCATTTTATTATCATGCTTGTCTTGCTTTTTCTATAATTGTTGTAATTTTAATTCGTTAAGTAGTTGTTGTTATTTTCTTGTTGTTTCTTTCTTCTCTCTTTTTCTTTATCCTTTATACGACAATGATGCTTACGCTCGATCCTCGCCAAGGTGAGGTCACAAATAGCTAGTCGTATTCTTCTAACCTCTTTCTTTCTATCTTCCTCTTTTGTTTTGTTTTATTTTTCCGTATCATGATGTGTGAGTAGTTAATACTTGTTAGGGTAGGATAAGGGAAGTTTGAGAGAAGGAAATCTCTCTAACTCTTTCCTTGCCCAACAGCTTAAATCGACTCCCGTTAATTGAACCACAATCCGCTCCTTACGGCACCCTATCCTACATGATAGCGGTGATTCCGTAGTGAGACCGGTTGTGGTTGAATTAACCGGAGGTTATGGCTAAGAGCCAAGAATGGACGGACAAGCACCAAAAGGAAGGACTTGCGTTGGAAAGCCTAGCTTATACTCGCAAGTTCCTTCCTAGTCGTGCTAATCTCCGTTGTTGCCGATTACCGTAACACCGATATTAAGAGGGGCAACGAAAGATGTGGAGACTCCTAACTCAAACTAACCTAATCCTAACCCTAACAAGCTCGCTTTAAATATCAACTCAACACTTAGATAATCACAAACAAAATCTGAAAAACCGGACTTAACTCGTTAAAACACATTGAAAAAGACTCCCATCTCCCTGCGGACGACCCGTACTCAACCGGCTAGCTACAAGCGAAACCGTCTTGATTGCTGTATTTAAAACTAAACTTGAACACGCACGTACTCTAACAATCAGCGACCAGCACTTAAATCACGCAACATCTAAAGGCGTAACGTAATTCAAGTAAGCTGAAACCCAGAAATCTAAACCTTTTAAAGAAAATAAAGGAGGTGAGGTTTTGAAATAAAGGTATAAGGAAATCAAGTTTTCATAATGCATAGAAAAGGAACATGAATAATGCAAGTGAAATTTACTAGTTTGAAAACAGGTTTCGTCCTTTAAAAATCTGGGCCGCACCTCCTTTGTATTTTTTGATCCAAAACCACAATACATGAAAATATAAAGGCATCCCCAAGTGAGAGCTAGCTCTTCGCCAATGTAACACCTTAGAATGTGTTTTGTAGCTAATTATATTTTAAAATGTGGTTTTTAATAAAAAGTTTACCAAATTAGTTTTTAAATATTTTATCCTAATTATTGAGTATTTTATTATATTTTTGTTAGGCACATACACACTTGTGCATGTTAACTAGGAGGTATTTAGTGGTTTAACCATTGCTTAATTTAGTGTTAAGGTTGTATTAGGTGTTTTGGGTTTAATAGTGTTATGGTTGCTATTAAGAAATAAAAATGATTTTAAAAGGGTTTTTATTTTGTGTGGGTTGACTTTGTGTGTGAGAGAGAGAGGGGAGCATGGGGTGAACCTTACCTCATTAATGAGGAAAGAGTGAGAAGAGGGGGGGTGTTTGCATTCTCTCATTTCTCTTTTGTCTTCTCTCTCATTTCATTTCCCTCACTCACACACACACACACACACACTGCTGAGTGAGAGAGAGAGCAGCAGCAGCAGCAGAGCAACAGAGAGAGAGAGGGAGAAGCAGCAGCACCAGGCAGTAGCAGCAGCAGCTGCAGGGATCACCATCATCATCATCATCTTCACAACAACAATAACAACAATAGCAGCAGCAGCTTCAGAGGCAACAACAGCAGGAGCTCTCATCACTTGCAGGAGCTCAACAACAACAGCCACAGCAACATCAACTACAACATCATCACCACCATCATCATCATCTCCAATAGCAGCAGCAGCAGAAGTAGAAGCAGTAGCAGAAGAAGAAGCAGAAGCAATAACAGAAGCAACAGCAAGCAGTAGAAGCAGCAGAGGCAAGCAACAACAGCTCCTTTCCCTTCTTCACCTGCTTCTTGGAGGTCTTTTGGGTATACTTCCTGAACCCAATCCCTAGTTGCTTATTGGTGTGTGGTTTTGTGTCGATTAGTGCTAATTAGCTAGATTAGTGCTAGTTTATGGTGTTTAAGTGGAATTGTGGTAAATTGTTGATTTGGTTAGCTACCCTAGGTTAATTAAGTGTTAGTTAGACCACTTCAACTGAGAAATCCCCAGATTACACTAAAATACCATAAGTTTTCTTAATTGTGCAAATTGGTGTTTTTAAAGTGATTTTTGTGATATCTGTGATCTGCTTTAGACCCGATGCCTTCAGGTAAAAATTGGGAAAACTGGGACATGATACCTAGGTCTAGGATACACCACCAGAAGACGACCCCCAAAATCCTAACTCTGGCCGCCAATTTCCTGGTTTTGGCCACAATTTGCGGCCCAGTGGGGAGCATGGGTGTTGGGGTTTTGGGTAGGGTACTCTGCAGTGTTTTCTAGATCATTGGTATGTCTAGTTTTGTAATATTGTACCTGTAGAAAAATCTGGGACTATATGTCTCTTTTGTGTTTAGTTGTGTTCGTGCGATACGCGCGATACGTGAGTAGGTTCTGTGATCCAGCGTATCGCGGCGTGTCGCGATGGTTTTAGACGCGTACGCACACGATTCAGCGTATCGTGCCACGCGCGTTTAGTTCGCGACGCGAGTTTCTCGTTTCGTTTCGATATCGCGTTTCGCGAGATATCTTGGCTTATATGTGATTTTCATGTTATGTTACAGGTTTGCAGGCAGGAGCTACGGACACGGCTATAGGGGAGCAGGTGATAGGATTCACCCAGCGTGGAGTTTAGGTGAGTAGATATAACATCTACAGGGGAATCGCCCGCATGGCGTTATGCGTCTGGGCTAGGATTCAATTTCCTGTCGCACATTCTACGTCATTGTAGAATTGCGCCTTACTGCATTTCCTAGATATAGCTATATACTGTGACTAGCAGCCGTAGGACACTGCACACATTATTGACGGTTCATGTCGCACGAGCACGGATTGCATGCTACACACACACCGTCAATAATTGCCATGTCACACACTACCCCTTATAGCTACCATTGCTTGACCCACTTGACATCTAGTTTATCGGTATACCTATAGTGTATCATACCTTTAGTGATAGGTATATTTTCACTTTGCGATACAGCTACAGGTATACCTCTTACATATTTTACTTATACCGGGAGGGATTCCTACATATGTTATTTATACCCAGGGGGGTATACGACATCAGTTCCTGTAGGTAGATACCTATACTTTGCTACACCTGTATGATAGATAAATATTCAGTTGTTGTCGCATATTCACATTTACTGATGTTACTTAGTTGTACCTTATCATGATTTCGCATACATCTGGTTCAGCTATATACTTGCGTTTACCTGCTCGCATTCAGATATATCGCATACATCTATTCCTGTATTTATGCATTGTTTATCTGGTTTTCATATGATGTTTTCGGGATTTGGGAACCGCGGGAGTTCATGAAATTATGCATACATGAGCAACCCGGTTTCCTTGATATGATATTTCGAGCGTCCCCCATGAGTTTTATCGGTGCTGATTACCTACTCCATACGAGGTGTGGTTGCCGTATGAGAGTACATGGCGGGGCCCGGTATGGTTCCCCTCGGCAAGAAGATCGATGGGTTTGCCGATTGAGCCTGGAGGCGGGCGAGTACCTACCGGTGATTGTTGGACCTGGCAGTTGTCTGGAGGCTACTGGCCAGAGTAGAGAGATGGATACGGGATGACCTGTACTGTCGAGGCCGAGGGCCGACACTGCAGACGGACCCCGTGGGCTGTCCGGACTGACGGAGCCCCATATACGAGGATTTCTGTGTCGATGCTTGGCACACGGTTTCATGATATTTCTTTAACCCCTTTTTGTATATATAACAGGGGACTTAGCCGTTGTTATATATACCCTTACACCAATATTAGTGGAATGGGACGCTAATATATGTGTATTGCCCCCATCATATTTATTTCTGTACATATATATATATATATCTTTAGGATGTTAGTTTCATATTGAGATTGGGCTGGGATACTAGGTGATTCATTGGGATTTGGACACTGGATATACCTATGTGATTGGTGACTTGTACATTCGGATATAGGAGATTACCTGATATTGTACATACGAGATATGTGAGATCCACTTGATGTTGTACATGTGATATATGTGAGATACACGGATATTGTACACACTAGATATGTGGGATATACTCGACATTGTACATTGAGGAGATGCGAGACTTTTTTGATGTGAGTGCCCAATGTGGGGCCTGGTTTGAGGATTTGGGATTGGAGTATCTTAGTGGATTGTGATCCTGCCACGACGTCAGGTTTCCGTGGAAAGTGACATATTCCACCCTACACCTCACCATTACCTATCTTATGCACAGATTCATATATTGGTAGTACTTGTGGTGTACCCTTATGATAGTTGCATATTTGCTTTCTCATATCTCTATTGCACTGACATTGCATACCACTATCATGCCATCATTGCTTCACTTATTGATCGTACCTGCTAGTGTACTCTCTTTATCTCAGCATTTCATGACATATTGTTACTACTGTAATCGCATATCTTAGATTCATGCTGTACGTGCATTCCTGCGATTACCTGCATATGTTTTATACTATTCACGAGTTGGCAACTCACCCCCGTTGTGCCACAGGTGTTTCAGGTCTTTCCCCAGAGTAGTCGAGGCAGGCTATTCCCCTATCCAGCTATCCAGCTACCATCTTTTGCTACAGATACCGCATCAGCTCACAGTACCATTTTGCATAGGTGGGTTAGACGGTTATCTGTATTATATTTTGTACCTTCGTTGTATTGTACTCTCCATCTACTGTTGTATTATTGACATAGAGACTTGGTGAGGACGTAGTGTGTATATTGGTGGATTTGGTGTCTTTATATATATATGCAGCCTTTTCTCTACTTTCCTTATTCTTCTGTTGTATTCATATTGACTAGTCTTTAAAAAAAAATGGGGTGTTGCTAAAATTTTAAAGAAAGAAAGTGAGACTTTTAAAGAATTTGGGTTGCGATTTCAATTGTTTCTAAACTTGTATTATCTTTTCCGTATTTTTTTCTTGGTTTAGATTTCTGGGTTTTGGCTTTCTTTTACCACGTTGCGTCTTTAGGCGTTGCGTAGTATTAGGGCCGTCACGGGCCATTCTTGGGTCGTGACAGCCAACCGGTGGATCACAACAACGCAAGACAGTATATATATCAATATGACGTCCAACAGTGCAGATCACCACAAAAGATAAATAATAAAGCGAGAAATCAACCCTAATAGCGAACATAAACCCATCGCTCAAGTCTCGCACTACAAGTCTTGCTAAGTCTCATTTCTTATACAAATACTAGTTTCGATTTGATGGAGTTGACTAAATACAATATGAAATGTAGATACAAGAGTGGGTACGATACAAATGTCCCAACTACCAATGCAAAACACCCGAATGCAACTGTGTGCCAGCGAAGCCGCCATTGATCCATGCGGTCAACCTGCAAGAACTGTGGCACAACGGGGGTGAGTTGCCAACTCGTGAGTAGAAAAACATCTACAAGTAGAAAACGAATAAAAAACGACTCCTAGGTCAACTATATCATAAAGGTAATACTATGATATCTAGGGTGACCGGGTCGTATATATGCCAACAATGTAATCAATACCTATATGCATGCGGATATCATCCAATCATATAATCAATGTAGGTATGCATATGGATCTCGTCCTGCCATATAATCAATGTATGTATATCATAAAAGCATATGTATGAAAGTATGAGGATATAAATCAACGGATGTCCCTCGCGACCCCTCAAAATCATGGAACCTAAGTGTCTAACATCGACACTCGAAAACATCATGAAACCTGTGTCCAGCATCGACACGTAAATCCCCATATATCTCAGGCGCCGCATTCTCAGATCGGCCCTCAGGCGCCGCACACCCTGGTCGGCCCTTATATCCATCTCGATACTCCGGTCGGTATCCTCTGGATAACCGCCGAGTCCAAATACTATCACCGGTAGGTAGTGCTCCCCTGTCAGGCTCATCGTCATCCACACAAAATCTCTCTCACCCCGGGGTACCATACCGGGTCCACCATGTACCCGCAAACAGAATCATCCGCCTCATCGAATCGGGTTTCACATGCCATACGTCTCAGAACCGAGAAAACGCATGGTGGACGCACTGAAATATCATATCAAGAGAAACCAGATTTTTAAGACAGTACTTACTTTCTTTTGAAATAGCCACGGTTCTCAAATCCAGAAATCTCATGAAAACAGCATATCTCAATGCGTAAAATCATAAAGCATGATATATTTGACATATGATAAAAATGTAAGCATATCTGAATATCATGCAACATGGGGCAGTGATATGACATATTAAGGGAAAACCGCTCTTTTAAATGATTCCAGATTTTAAAATATATCCTGTGGTTCCCAACTTCTCCAAAGTCAAATACAACATCGTATAAAGGTGCATATGCAACAATAGTAAGTAAATTATGCAAGGAGTCATATCATAATGCAGCAATCCTACTGTGTAGTGACATGGCAATTATCGATGATGTTGTGTGTGAGCCGAAAAATCTGTGTATGTGTAACATACGCATCATCGATAATGGTGTAAGTGTACTAGAACAGGTATAAGCAATGCAATGCGAATAACATGAATGCAGCATAAGATATATCACATGTAAATGCTGACAGGTATATGTATCTAACATGTCCGAGTCGGTGAATCTATCAATCGACATCCAGCCTCACACATCACGTACGGTATAATCCATCGTACGACATCCTCTAGTCAAGGGTATGGATCAAACCTCAAGTCAAACTCATCACGTACGGAAAAGATCATCGTACGGCGGCATTAAACCAATAGGGATCCTATCAACCTATAAGACAAAGAGGGCACAGCCTAATATCACATACGACCTATCATCCATGATTCACAACATTTTATATATATATATATATATATATACCTATATCCCAGGTCACATCCATAACGATCTCATATAAGGGGACCCACAAGGTATCAATCATCTCAATCGACTCGCATCCGTATACCAACATATCATCAGATCATCATATTCGTCTTATATTCTTTTCATCGCATTTATCTCACATCAAGTCGAGTTTACATAAACAGTCTAACTCTACTATAAGTATAAGTATCTAATCTAACATACACACCTGAACCATACAATCAGATTTTAAAGAAGCGAATCGTAGTTTTGAAAATAGGGGTTACTGTGCTTTTTTAAGGAAAATATATCATTTGAAATTCCGTAACGTCCCTCAAGGTATCTGTTTAAAATATGCATACGATTCTTAAGTTTAGAAATATGTATTGTTAGGATGACACATCTACGTCGACTCTCTAGTCCTATAGTATCCTAAACGGCAATATCATCAAACATCATCCTCAAATCCCATCATCACATATTAACCGTATTATATCACTTCTAACTATACTTAGTTTCTAGTATGGTTTCATTAACTATCATTTAACTTTAACCCTAGTTTCCAAATCTAGGTTTCTTTAACCATATTCTATAAATCAGTTTCCATCAAAACTTTGCGGGGGTGCTATACGCTATCCATCCGACTTCCCCGGTAGATATAGATCTACTCACCGTAGTCTTCGCTTGCCGAAGTCGTTGACGCCACGCTCCGTCGCCTCGGAATCCACGTGAAGGTACCTACAATAACAACACATATCACAACGCTATTAAAATCAAGTTCTGAAATCCAAAACGGCACGCGGATCGCCTATAGGTTAGAACCTATAGCCCACGTATGCAAAATCAACAAATTACCCCTCGTCGTTGATGTACAAACATCCAACAACCAAATACAAATCCAATTATCAAGAAGTATCAATTCAAAATACGGAAAACATTGCTAAAATCACACCAAAATGCTCCAAGATTTTGACTCAGGTCAAATAAAGCCAAGCAAACAAGTCTAGGGTGATGTATATTGTGTATTTGAGCTAATGGACCAACCCCGACACCCCACCCCACCAAGTGGCCGGACACCTACCCATAAAATCCGGCCTCCTCGACCCCCTGGCTTTGTTGGGCTTCGTTTGGTCATGCTGGTCTCCTATGGTCTAAAATGGGTCTCTGGTATCATTTGCTAAACTCAGAAAGTCCTCGGGTTACTCCAGATTTCCCTGCACACCCAAAACCCCACAAAACCGACATGAAATCAAATCCCAAATCCGTATTTTGGTTTCCCATACTCATTCTCAGGTCTTAAACAGCCCCTCAACAGCCACTCAAATATCACCAATCCACAACTTCACTCAAACCCTCGCTAGGGTTTTCCAATTTCCACAAATCACCACCAAACCATCTCTAAACTAAACTAGAATAGAAAGAAGCTTAAAAATAGCTAAATGGAAGAAGCTATACCTCATTCAAGCCACTCTAGATAGCCCTAGCTCCCCAATGTCATCAAAATTCCACTTTGCTTGGTTCAATGTGTAGAGGAAGAGATGGGGATTAACTTTTGTGAAGGGAGTATAAGGTTTTGGGGAGTATTTTGAGATGGATCTAGGGTTGAGGGTGGAGGGAAGTGAGTTGATGATGATGAAGAAGGAAAAATAATGGGGCAAATGAAATAACATGGCTGCTCTCTCTCTCTCTCTCTCCTCCTCTTATTCTCACCCACTCTCTCATCTAATTACCGTTTTACCTTTTTCCCTTTTCTTTTACAACCAAACCATAAAATACCCAAAACAACATGTAACCAAAATTCAACATGATATGGTGCACTAGCCATGGAAAACTGTAAAAACACGGATTTGGCTTAATCGCGATTAGCAGTACACTAATCGGGTTTTTATCAAAACTGCGTATAATAAATTTTTAAAATTCCAAATCCTTTAAATATATTTTTAAATGAGTAAATTATTTTAATTTCTATTTATTTCACACTTATTGGTATATATTTATACCCTGTTTCGAAAACCCCAATTTCGCAAATCGGGCAGTTTTCGGGAAATATATTATTTTAATATTAAATTCCAAAAATAATATTTTATATTTTTCTGAAATGTTACACGTGGACTCCTTCAATTCCTTTCTGATGTGGCTCGTAACTACCACATATTCTTCTAATGTCCGCTCAAGACTAGACATGGGTCGAGAAGGGATTTCAGCATAAGATTGAAATTCTTGTGGATAGGTAAAACTCCCAAATGACTAATTATAAGGATTGTCTCGAGAAGGTGTAAAAGTCGGGTAGGATTGATAGGAATTGAATGGTTGTGAAAATTGGGTAGGAGTAGGATCAACATTGAAATAAGAAGAATATTGTATTCGTTGGTTGGTTGGCGATTTTCAAAAGGCATCATTTACGCCACAAACCGAGTATGAAAATCTTGTGGTGTTTGTTGTCCTAATGGTTTTACTGGATTGAAACTTTAGCCATTAGCCCTCTCTATATGCTCAGCGATGGACATGCGTTTAGGAGTTTCCTCACTCGGAGTATCAACATAAAAAGATGTAGAATTAGGATGCGGTTGATAGGACCTGGACTGAGGTGGCCAACTGTTTCTATCCGCTTATTCTATCTGATCACTTATGGACATGGGAGAGTCGAATGGTATACCGAAGCGATTACGAAAACAAGAAATATCTGGTTCTGGATAGCAAAGCTCGGCAAGAGTTCGTCGATTTGGGTTACCCATTATAAGAAGAAAAGAGGAGGGAGGGTAAAAAGGGAAAAGAAAAATTTTAATATCTAATTGGTTTGTTTTCCTTTGAAAGTGGGACTTGAAGGTTGACTCATAAATTCACAAAAGTGCACAAACAACCCTAGAACTAGGTTACCTAGGTCAAGTCACTAGACCGCTCCTAGACTTCCAGGGGACAAATCGCAGGATCAATCCTCTACTACCTCTTTATCCCTCTTGTGGCCAGGTAAGTGCTAGGCAAGTGGGAGGCATCCTCTATACGAATCACCGAAATATCAGGCTTAATTAAGTAACCACTTGCCTTAGACACACTTGCCTAGACACCACAAAAAAATACGGATAAGCAGTAGATTACCCATGACCTTCCTCTGTCTTAAATGAGTGCGACGGTCCTTAGGGTCTTGGTCTAGATATTTTTTAATTAATGAAGGGTGATGCGGATGCTAGTTTTGTGATTTGTGGGGCTTAGGAAGGGTGATAAAATCCCCACCTAATCTGAATTTGGTCTTTGCCCCTTAATTTTCCGTATTACAATATGCACAAACAACCAATATCAAAACACGCAACAAGAATTTTTTTAAGCGGCAAATTTTTGCAAAGAATCCTGCAGAAAAATTGTTATTGGACTTTTCAGAGGAGAGAAGAGAAGATAGGAAATATACAAGAGAAACCTGAAGCTACAATTCGCCAAGAACACCGCGCTTCCGCGGCTAATTCTAGCTTCTTGCCGCGGTTCCGCGGTCAATTGGACTGTTCTTTGAACAATTGTTGGTTCTGATGCTCCCCTTACTCCTATGATCTTGATGAAATGCTCTGAATCTTTATCTCCCTGCTACAGTGATTCCAGATTCCCTCGCAAAAGATTCACACACTAATTGTTAGGCACACGATGCGTTCTTGATTTATATTTCGATAGAATAATAATACTTCAACCAAAAAAGCAAGAAAGAACAAATTACGCACGTATCCCCGGCAACGACGCCATTTGATTGATCAAAGAAAAGTAGTAAAGTAACCGCAATCAATAACGGTGTCGCATGTAGTTTAGACCTTTAGTGAGTACGGGTCATCCTTTAGGATTCGTAGAATTTTATCGTTTTTGCTTTAGATCGGTTGAAAGAAATAGTAAAGAAAATCATGAAATTGTTTAAGATTTAGTTGAAGTAATAGTTTCAAGAAAATCAAGAAATTGTTTTCAAGAAAGGAAAATCAAGAAAATGTTCAAGATCTAATTATCAAGAAAATATGAAGAAGGTTTGTAGGATTCGATCGGATTTAGTAGCCATGGATGACTGATAAAAATAACTCATCTTTTCTATTGACAGTTTAACACCAGATTGATGGAGATGAATGCGGATTAGGGTTTTTTGGAAGAAACTAGGGTTTCTTCGCTATAGTCCCTTGTCCTTTCATTGATCCCATTCATTTTCTAGCCCTTCATAAAAAGAACGTCAATCTTATCTCAAATCATGGTCAAGATAATCAAGAATTTTATATCGTACCTGATGAGGATGTTAACGATTCTTTTGCGAAGGTTTGTAAGCTTTATAAGACTAAAGAAAAATATAGAATTCTATCATCCATCGATCTACCCTAATCTTATGAATCCTATCAAGCGGAGATTTACTCGCGCATCATGAAAATCGAAGAAAGATTAGAAAAAGAACTCATAATGCGGAATTTAAAAGAAAGCGAAATTGAAACTAATTATCACCTTTATTATTCAACTTCAAATTACAACTTCTTCAATCCGATATTACAAGAAGAATTGCTCTCGATCACTCCGTTGAAGAGGTAATTTTTCGGTCGATCTTCACGTTGCTCGATCACCGTGAGCCTTGGACCTGTCGTGGATCGCTTGCTCGTTGATGATGATCGGCTTCATGTAAAGGATCTTTTGTTGAATCATTTGATGAAATTCTCGATGATTCTTGATTTTAGATCTTGGATTTGAAGTTTGTTCTTGGATTTGTGTTGAATTGGATTAAAATTCCGGACTAAAAGTTGGGAAAAAATTGGGAACCTTTCTCTTAAGCCCTTGGTCCTTTTTATAGCCCCCTTTTCAAGCTTCCCCAACAAGCTAGATTGTTATAGAAAAGTTTCCAGAACAAGGTTGTTGCAACGAGGCTTCCCCAACAAGCTAGAAAGTTGAGAAGAAGTTTCCAGAGAGTTCCTGATCCCGAAGCCCATGAATCGGCCGTGGATCCACGGCGACTCGGCCGCGGTTCCGCGGCCAATTGGAGGCTTCATTGGTTGAAACTTCAGGTGTTTTCTTATGTTGTTCTTTGGGTCTTCTTGTGATATCTGGAATCTTCTAATATTTTCTGAGTCTCTGCCAGAATTTAATTCTTTGACTTTCTTGTATTTTGTCGGCAGATTCCTGATTCCCGATATCTGACCAGAGCTAATCTTGCACAAGATCTCAATGAAGAATGTGAGATACAAAATATTATGCGTAAAAATATTAAACATACAATTTCCTTCATAATGTTGATTATAATGTATAACACATTGTAAATGATATTTTGTAGATGAACTTCTAATATGTGTTATATTTATAGAAAATGCCTTTAGATGATTAAGAAAAGTAAATTGTTATGTTAAAAGTGCACTATTTTCAACTGAACAGGTTGTATGGTGGTAGAAAGGGTGGTGGAGGAGTTAATGAAAATGGAGGAAGATATGAAGAAGAGAAAGAAAATGAAAAAATGAAAAAGAGGGAAGATGGTTGTAGAATCTTCCTCTCTTTCACACAGCCATGCTCTCTTGTCCCCCTCATCATTATTATATCTTTTCATTTTCCTTTTCACATTTTTCCTTTCTAAAACAATTTTAAAACAAAAGTAAAAATGCAACCATATATGAAACACAATAAAATGTGTCATGGCACATTAAACATGGTTAACAAAAACAAGCTTGGTTTAAACGCATAATTAGTAAAATACTAATAAAGTTTAACATAACTTGTATATAAATAATTGTATACTAATTTATAAAATGCCCAAATCCAATAAATGCCTTCATAATTAATAATTCGTATTAATATTCCAATTATTTTCCAAATTATATGTATATAATTATACCATTTCATTAAAACTAATTTCCATACTTTTATAATATTCATAAAATTTATTATTTTATTATTTAAATTCCAAAAATAATATTTTATATTTATGAAATATTACAGTGTACTTACCGATCGCATATATATGCTACAGATAAATATTACCCAGCTACCATACACTGTATCTTGATGGAGGTCAACAAACACCACGAATACTAAACACTATCTGAAATGACGGAGGGCTACGGCTAGTTTTGACGAAAATATTTAACGGAATGAACTTGATATTGTTATAGAACCTAGTGATTTGAAAAGGAGTGGTTTAAGCTCCGTTTTAAAATCAAGTAGTTTTCAAAACAAATCGAGTGGGTTGTAGCATATGCTAGTTTTTGCTAAATAGGTCATTCCCTGTGAAGAGATCTAGGCTCTTTCCTTATTAAATATGGTGCTAGATATTCGTGAATGAATATCACTATGCAAAGAAATAATTAGAGCTACCTTTTTTAAAAACGTGGTTCTACAAAATCTTTTTGGTTTCTTTTCTTTTCATTAATCTTATTAATGAAGTTTCATCATTTAAGCTCTAAACATCACAGAAGAAACGAAAATAAAACATACATATATGCCATCCGCATTCGCCACAGGGAACCGGGTCTTCACTGTAAGGTTACTTAACTTACGGCAGGGCGATGTCAGGACTAGAGCGGATGCAAAATATATATATCGTCTACTAATAAATCATATATATAAGTAGTATTCGTCTCACACATTTATATGATCACATAACATCAGAAGCATATATATGAAATATAGGATATACTAGGAGTGCTGTATTTTAGATTAAGCCATTAACGAAAACACGGATTCTATAGTCGTGATGAATAGCCAAGCCCACATCCCTAGACCCCTATGAGTGCGGTAAGTAACCCTGCCAATTCTAGAGTTAGGCGACCGGTCTCGACTTCTCGAGATGGCCACCCACTGGACTCTAGGACCCGGTCACTTGAGCACCCCTCCTTGGGTCTATCCTAGTGCAAAAAAGTAAATAATACACATTATAGGTGACACAACCTCACTCCCGATTGTGCCCCAAATAAAAGAATATTACAAACAAGAATTTACATGAATGAAAACGAAAACTTTCATCTCACATAAACCCTCTTCTATTCAATCATGACGGTCTAATATATCATGTAGTCCTTACCTAGTAGTTAAACTATTGTAGTTTAGTTTAATTTAGTGTTTGGAAAAGAATTCTAAGGTCAAAGTATATAGTGCTCAAGAAATTTTAAAGTTTTTCATTCCGCAAAGCTGTGGTTGTCACGGCAAGGAGCACTGTACACTTGCACCGGTATTAGAGCCTAACCAAACACTAAAACTAAAAGTATACGAAGTTTAGAGTTTCGAAACTTCGTATTTATAAACCGCAAATCCTATTTTCTGTCGATTTTTTTGGAGCCTCTAAATTTTTTTTAAACAATTGCAGAGTGCTATTTATGATGATAGATGAACACCAGAGAAGAACGCGACCATAATTCCAAAAAAAAACTGCCAGTTTTCCCTGAAACCTCGCTATGGGCGGTTTTCTAGTGGAGCTTGTCACGCCCCGCTTCCCGGTGTACGGGGGCGGAGACGTGACGGGAACGCGACGTATTTACTCAGAAATAAATACGTTAAGCGTAAATAAGCAATATATAAAATGCACCAGAAATGAAAAGAGATATAATATAAACAATACTTACTTTTATTCACAATACAACTGCTTTGAAAAGGAAAGTACAATGATATAAGTAATGCCTAAACAGTGGCATATGAAATGAAAAGTAAGTACAAGGAAAGCTAAAGATCCTGCTGCTCGGTGAACTGGTCCACGTCCTCCTGGCTAGACTCGATCTCGAGAGAGCCCGGACCTCCTGACAAACATTCACAGAAAGAAATGACAGGAATGCCGTCAGCGAACTAGCGCTCGGTAAGTCGTAAAAGAATGGCAGGAATATAGCAAGTATAGAGAGCTGAACTGTTAAGGTGTACAGATATAAAATTGCTATTCTAACGTAGTTGTTTATAGCTTGTTACAGAAGGTATCAGTGTATACGAGAGAAGTCCATCTTACCCTGTGGACTATGGTAAAATGTAGTACAAGGCCCCGTCAAAACCCACGGGACAATGGCACGAGAGTTCATGTAGGTGTCTTTTAGTGATCATTTCGTGCCACTATTAACACATTCCGTACCAATTTACCCTTTTAACCCCGTAATGTATTGTATAGATTATAAGGCTTTTCGAGACCATGGATACAAGTTGTTCAAGTAGTCAGGTTCAAGATATAAGCTTGTAGTCATGTCAAGTTATATCCATAGTTTGGTCAAGTCAAGTCTTGTATTCAGGTTTGATATTCAGGTTCAGGTTCAAGTATACATGTTAGAGTTTGGATTCATGTTTGAATTGGATTCTGATTTGAGTTTGAATTCAAGCTTGATTTAGACTCAGAATTGAGTCAGACACTTATAACTGATTTGGATCCTGAATTAGATTCTGGAGTTTTCGGTAACTGCTGCACATGGATGACAGGAATTGTGAATTTTTCTAAGACAATTACCATTGATAACACCGTTAAGTTTTTCTACCTTAAATAGTCAAGCACTCACTTTCTCCGGCTCCCTGAGGCTCAAGAGAATTGAACCCGCTTAAACCTATATTTACTAAGTCCTTAAATGTAATTTTATAAACCTCGAGGGGGTTTTATGAATTTGTTTAAATATAGTTTCAAAATAACCTTAAGAAATTATTTATATTATTTAGGGTTTCCATGGATGTGAATTTTAGGGATTTGAGGTATTGTAGTGATGATTACCTTAACTTGAATAGTTCATGGTATTTTACTGTAATCTTGTCTTGTATTGATATCTTGATGGTATTTTGATGAAACTTGTAATTCTTTTATATGAAAAATATAAAGTTATTATATTTTTAAAATATATGGATTTGTAATATTTATATAATTATTAAAAATTAATTTTATTATTATGTAGAAAATTTCGTTTTTTCTTAAAAATCGTATTAAAAACCTTTCGAGACTGAATGCTCCGTGAGGAGGTCTGCATCTCGCTCTACTAGCCCAATGATGTGCGATAATATGCACCATCCAATAGCGGGTCCCGTAAAAAGAGTTGTAGAGGCTTATTTGCAAAGGAATTTTAAAAGATACAATTCCAAAGAAAACTGTTTATATAGGAGATGGTATTTTAATGAAATATAGTGTTCGTAACTAAAAATACGTTTGAAGAGTATCGTCCTATGAAAACCATGTGTGTATGTGAGGGGTAGGTCGTTGCCCCGTGAGGTTTTCTAAAGGTATGATTAAGCAAAACAATTGAATATGCTATATACAAAGTTCATGGTATTTTAATGTAAAAATTGATTTAAAGTTATGTTTCATGATAGTTTTGAGTGAAAGTTTGTTCTAACCATTAGTTATATGATTACAAACATGGTGTAAGAATATTGATGAAAAATATGTAAGAAAAAGTGAACTTTTTATGGTTTAGAATAAAATGTCGGTATTAAATCCACTTACCGACATGTTTTGAAAAAGAGATCTTTTCAAGAAGAAGGAGAGGGATTGGTAGGGACTTACTAGCTATAAAGATGAAGATAAGATAGGAGTAGGAAGGGTTGTCGTCGGGGCGCCGTAGGGTCGCCGGAACTTGCTTTGATCCTTGCCGGAACTTGATTTCTTGCTAACTCCACTTGTACTCTTCTTGTACTTAGAAAACTTTAAGAATTTTAGCTATAATTTTCAAAATGAAGAAGGGCTAGGGTATGAGGTAGTATTTACAGTGTGGAATTAGGGTTTTGGAATTAAAAAGATGAATTAAAATGCATTAAAAAGATGATAAATGGGGAATTGAGGGGTCTCTTTTTGATTGCAGAGTAATCAAACAGTGCAGGGGAGTCAGGGGTAGGCCAAGAGACTTGTATGCAATGCCCGGGGATTATTGCCGATGGTAGGACCGTCGGTATCATCCCCAGGGGCATTTTCACCGGCCCATTGGTGAAGGGGAGCTGTCGGATTTTGGACACGTGTACTCTCTTGTATTTACACCCTTTTGCACATGTTTATTTCTTTAGACTTTTCATTTTTATGTGCATTGCACGTGTAAACCTTTGGGCTTCCAAAAAGTTTAAAAGAAAAATAAGAAAAAATATAATGTATCTGATGGGGTTCGAACACAGGGGCTACATCACAGCAGTGCAAGACTTTACCAGTGAGCTACAAGTGGTTTCTTGCTGTTCTTAAACAAAAATTAAATTTTAAATTGTACTAAGGCTTGTAAACTCCTTTCTGTACATTAAATTGAAAAATTTCATACAGTAAATTCAGAGTCGTTACAGAGCTAGATCCCGTGGTTCTCGTGGTGTTTTGCACACTTAGATTTAGGATTTTTGGTTTTGTTTGATTGTATCCAGATTTCATATTGTGTTATCCTTGTGCTTGGGTAATACGGAGTATTTCTAAATCAAAATTTTAACATCGTTGCTTGTTTTTCGTTCGTATATGTGTTTCTAAACGTCGACTGATTGCTATACGTCGATTAGTTGGAGTTGCACATATCTTGTATCTGTTGGGTTACGGCAGCGCCCCGACCATCAAACCGTGGCCAAATGCGGAACAAAAATTTACTAAACTGGCGCTACCATTACCCGATGCCCGGATCTACCTTAAACCCTAAACTAGCAAGCTTTATAAAAAAGTTAGAATGGTTATACCGAGTTGATCCGTGTCCATCGGTCTTCATTCCAAGCTCCTAGTGGTTTCTTGATCGAATTTGGTTGCCGATCTTCCTCCATCTCCGATGATCCACCTGAGGGAAACGGCGCAAGCTTCAGCCTCGAAAAACGAGACAGCCGACACTCCAAGGTTGCTAGCAATGGAGAGTGGAGGTGTAGTAATGTGTCACTATATTTTTCTCTCATCACCATTGCTCAAGGGAGCAACCATAGAAGATGAAGGAGGTGAGGAAACAATGGCATGAGCAACTCAAGAATGGCTAAGTGTTGAAGTGAGAATGAGAGTGTAAGCAATGAAGCAAGTGAAGAAAAATGACCAAGTCCACACCAAAACAAGTGGTTGCCCTCTCTCTCTCTCATGCACAAAAAATCTATACAAAAGTATCTCTTTTCTTTTTCCAATAAATAAATAAGACCCATGGCTCTCTACATGTCGAAGACCCATGCTCATGCCACCTCACCCCTCCACCTCATTTCATTATATGATTTTCTAAAAAAATCCAATAATGAGGTGGCCACCTTCTAGAAGCTATTCCGTATAAATTCGGAATACTTCTCGGTACATGTATCGAAATACAGATACGCGTATTCGTACAAAAAATACGAATAGCCAAGAGAGAAAATGAATAGTGAACAATAATACTAGAATACATATATATATATAAATACATACATATAAATTATTAAATCAAAACCTGGTTTAATAATCCGGCTTAATCCTAAGTCTCTAGTATTATCAACCGTTCGATTAAAGTCTGTGCAGCCTGTACACGTATTTAATCGAATACATGTATGTACCAACATACGTCATCTACACCATATCGCCTGAATCGTGAAAACCCTCTGTGTGAGACTCTAAAGACTCGTCAATACGCTGGCAGTGGGTTTAACCACAAGCACGTCAGCGGCACTAGCTGTACCTAACGGCTACCTAGGTATTGAGCGAAAGGGAGGCCGACGAGCAAACTCATCCTGAACCCCTACTGAGCCTGACAATGACAATATCCGTACAGTCCGGTCTGTTCGTCTAAGAGTATCGCATATCGAGTCTAAGGGGTGGATAAAGTCAGACCCCTAACAACGCGACATCAATCCCTAATACAGGGAGAGAAAAATCCCCGACGATCCGATCACTGCCTCCATGTGTCTCGGGACTGTACCCAACTAAAACCTGTTTGCACGACTCCTTTGAGCCATGGTAGGGTAGTAATCAAAGCACAGTGGGAACTCACACGAGACAAATGACGATCTCAGGTTGACAGACTAACCTGTACACATGTCACCTGGGAACTACTCTCTGACAATAGGTATAATACCAACTAGCAGGTTCCCGGCGAGTCCGTCCAGTGTACTCATAGCCCAATGAGCACCTGTATACTATCTTAGGTGAACAAAGTAACACCAATGGCTTGTGAGACCTGGCCACCGCCCCTCGTCAGGGTCTCGATCAGTATACACTAGTCTACACTAGAGTATCAATGCCTAGTCTCGATACTCCTATAAGTAAGGAAATTTAAGGATGTGCTTATAGACCCCCAGCTCCCACGTATATGATCGCCATCATAATACTGGTAGTCAAGTAAGAATCCTATGGACTCTATCAATATATACATGATGATAAAGAAAAAGCAGATAGCATATTATCATCTCGAGTAAGACTGTTCTACCGGTATAGGTCCTCCCTCAATCATCATAATCACCTGCCCGCGACTATGATAATTGCATTGAAGGCACTATAGTCAACAGTATCTGCTGTGGCTTTGATATGAAAATAGTTGTGATCGTCGTGATTAAATAGCCGAGGGTTTTATATGTGAGAAGAGTGTTTTCTTTTTCATTAATGTTTTTATTCAAATGTTGTAATATTTTTTGCGGGGTACTTCCGGGTTGAGGTTTTAGCCACTGTTGTATTATTTACATTTCAATACATAAGATAGACCTAAGGCAAGGTGCTTAAGTAACCGGGTTCTAGAGTCCAAAGGATGACCATCTTGGCCCGTGAGAACGGGTTGCCTAACTCTAGGATTGGTAGGGTTGCTTGCCACACTTATAGGGATCTAGGGTATAGGTTTTTTCTATTCATCATGATCATGGAATCTGCATTTTCGTAATTGGCTCAAACGAAAACACGGAAATCCTAATATATCCTCTATTTTCATTTATGTTGGTTCTGCTGTGATCTGTGATGTTTATCATTGCGTGAGACGAATGACTATATATATTATATATAATAAACATTGCTTATGTTTTGCATCCGCGCTAGTCCTCACCCGCCCTGCCGTAAGTTAAGTAACTTTACGGTGAAGACCCGGGACCCTGTGGTGAATGCAGATGCTATAAGAGTATATTCTATTTTCGTTTCTTCTGTAATTATAGGATTAATTGATGGAACCACATTAATTTTAATTAGTTCAAAGAAACAAACCAAAAGTTTAAAGTCATCGGAATAATTTAAAATCCACTCAGTTTTCTTTAAAAACAACTTTTAAATGCAGAGCCTAAACCACTCCTTTTAAAAGCTATTTGGTTCCTTTGACTATATCATGTTCATTATGTTCACGATTTTCGTCAAAATCAGCTGTAGCCCTCTTTCATTTAAGATAGGTATCCATTAGTATTCAAGTTTGTTGGTGTTCGGCGCTCGCGCCGCGGAAGCCGCGGCCGAGGCAGAAGCGATAACAAAAATTTTACGCAAGCACCAAACACACATACCCTAGGATTCTATCCGAAACCCTAAACTAGAAAACTAGAAACTTGCAAGGGTATGAAATACAACCTTCGACGCGTGTCCTCCTAATTGTGGAAGACCCCTCCAAGCTCATAGACGCCGGGATCACGCTTGAAATTCGGCCACCCTCTCCGATGAAGATCTTCTCGAGGGAAACCAGAAAAGGATCCGACCGACGATCCAAACTTGCTAAGGATGGATGGTGGGTGATGTAGAAATTTTCCACTAATTATTTTTCTCTCATAACCCTTGCTCAAATGAGAGCAAGAAGAAGAAGGAGAAGAGGTGAGGAGAATGGATAAGTCTTGAAGCATGAAGCATCTAAGAAAAATTGGAATGAATCCATCTAAAAAAGTGTAGAAAGAATATGTTCATAAATACAACCATGGTTCAATGGTGAACCAATAAATGACCATTAAAACCATAGCCATACCTTTTTACATGCTCACACATGCTTCATGCCACCTCACCTTCACCTCATTTTCCATTTGATTTTCCTAAATAGAAAAACAAATATGAGGTGTCCATCTTCTAGAAGCATTCCCGTATAAATACGGAATACTTCACCTGGTATATGTATCGCTACACATATGCATATCCGTATAAAAATACGGATTGCACCAAAGAGAGAAAATGAATAGTGAACAATAATACTAAAATATATATATCAAAATATATATATAAATTATTAAATCAAAATCCGATTTAATAATCTGGCTTAATCCTAAGCCAACCAGTATTATCAACCGTCCGATTAAAGTCCGTGTAGCCCGTACACGTATTTAATCGGACCTCTGCATATACCAATGAACGACTCCTACATCTATCGCCTAAACAGGGGAAAACCCTCTGTGTGGGACTCTAAATACTCGACAATACGCTGGCAGTGGGTTTAACCACAAGCACATCAGCGGCACTAGCTGTACATAACGGCTACCTAGGTATTTGCCGAAAGGGGGGGGTCGACAATCAAGTACGTCCTTACCCTACTGATCCTGAATGTAACAATCTCCGTACATTTCGGTCTCTTCATCTAAGAGTATCGTATATCAGGTCTAGGGGATGGATATCGTCAGACCCCAACTAACCCGATAAGTCATGTCTGAGTCAAGCTCATCACCAACAGAGATACTACTGATCAACTATCAGTAAATCTCATCCACCGGCGCTACGAATATAGGGTGATAGCCAACTGAACACAATGCGATATCGACTCCTAATACCAGGAGAGACGAATCCCCGACAATCAACTACGGCCTCCATGTTGCTCGGGACTGTACCTAACTAAAACCTGTTTGCACGACTCCTTTGAGCCATGGTAGGGTAGTAATCAAAGTACAATAGGAACTCACACAAGACAAATGACGATCTCAGGTCAAAGTACTAACCTGTACTCATGCCACCTGAGAAATTCCATCTGACGATAGATATAATACCATATAGAAGTTCTCGGCGAGTCTGTCGAGCACATGTATACTATCTTAGGTGACACAACACCTGTGGCTTGTGAGACCGGCCACCACCCCTCTTCGGGGTCTAGAAACATATACACTTGTCTACTCCGGAATATCGATGCCCAGTCTCAATACTCCTATGACTAGGGACTTTTAAGGATGTGCTTATGGACAACCTAGCACCCACGTATATGATTGCCATCATAATGCTGGTCGTCAACGAGAATTCTATAGGCTTCATCATGTTGGAGATAGTGCCCTCAGAGTCAATTATTGGATCACAGGCACGTGATTGCAATGATTGAGGGAGGACCTATCCCGGTAGGACAGTCTTACTCGAGATGATAGTATGCTATCTGGTTTACCTTTATCATCGTGTACTGCTTTAGGTGACCTGACATGTCGCTATTGCACGTTGATAGAGCCCCTAGGATTCTTGCTTGACTGCCAGCAGTATGAGGGCGATCATATAAGTGAGAGCTGGAGTCTATAAGCACATCCTTAAAAGGTCCCTAGTCGTAGGAGTTTCGAGACAGGGCATCGATACTCCAGAGTAGACTAGTGTATACAGTCGAGACCCCGACGAGGGGCGGTGGCCGGTCTCACAAGCCACTGGTGTCAGTTGGTTCACCTAAGATGTATACAGGTGCTCATTGGGTTATGAGTACACCGGACAGGACTCGCCGGGAACATGCTAGTTGGTCTTATACCTGACGTCAGATAGCAGTTCCCAGGTGACATGTGTACAGGTTAGTTCATCGACCTGGGGATCGTCATTTGTCTCGTGTGAGTTCCCACTGTACTTTGATTACTACCCTACCACGGCTCAAAGGAGTCGTGCAAACAGGTTTTAGTTGGGTACAGTCCCGAGCCACATGGAGGCAGTGAGCGGATCTTCGGGGGTTTCGTCTCTCCCGGTATTGGGGGTGAGGTCGCGCTGTGTCTAGGAGAGCCATTACACAAAGACCTTGGCCAAGGCAGGAGATTTACTGGTAGGTATTCCAGTAGTATCTCAGGGTGTTCTGGGCTACACTCCGACACGACTTGTACCGCTTTTGGGGGTCTGACTTTTACCAACCCCCTAGGCCCGCCATGCGATGCTCATAGACGAACGGACCGGACTGCACGGATATTGTCACTGACAGGCTCAGTTGGGTGTCGGGGTGAGCTTCCTCATCGACGTCCCTTTTAGTCAATAGCTGGTGGCCCGTCACGTATTGGCTTATACCTCTGACGTGCTAGTGGTTAAATCCACAGCCATAGTATTGACGAGTCTTTAGAGTCCACCACACTTTCAGTTACTCAAGCTTTCGGGCGAAACGCTGTAGAGGCCGTATGGAGATATGGCAGGGTCCGATCAGATACGTGCGGTATTGCACGGATCAGGATCGGACAGTTTTGTACTAGTGGCCGTATGGATATATGGCAGCGTTCGATCAGATACGTGCGGTATTGCACGGATCAGGATCGGACGGATATTGCTAGCCGGCTTTGGTTTAAGCCGGTCCTAGTATAGTACAGTGTAGATTTTGTCTCATTGCATTTGTATCCGGACGGAATACAAATGCGGGTGTGTATGCACAGTGTGGGGTTTTCCTGTGATTTATTACGGGACCAGTTTTCTAGAGTTGCCATTTTGCCTTCCGTTCCGGCCGGTTTTTCTTTGTTCTTTCCCGGCCGGACTTTTCTGATGGAGGGGGTTATTTGCAGTTTCGCAAATAACTCTTTGTGGAGGTCTTATTTGCATAAGGTGTGATATGATAAGCATCTTTGCTTTTCATGCTTTATTGTGATAAGAAAGGATTAGGATTGATGTGTAGTTTAGTGATGATTATGTTTGGATGTGGTCACCCTCCTCCTTTTACTACACTCACCTCCCTTCTTGCTTCATATTAGTTTTTCCTCCACCATTTTCAAAGTGAGAGAGATTATTATGATCATGGTTGAAGAAAGAAAAGAGAGAAGAGGAAAAAGAAAAGAGAGAAAGAAAATGAGAGGTTCATCTTGAGAGTTCATTCTTGATCTCATTTTCTTGCAAGAAAAGTGCAAGCACCATTTTTCTATTGTTTGATTCCTCCATCATCCTCAAATGGCAACCAAACCCCAAAAGAGAGACTTTGATTCTACACTACATTCCTACAGCAATTCTTGAGCATGTCGAGTAGCCGGCTTCATGCGCGAGTTGCCTCGGTATTGAGGTGGGAGCCCGTAAAAGTACCCGGCTTCGTGGTGCCCTTTCCGACGAGGAGGAGACGGACGGAGATCCCGTGAGGAGATCGGAGTGGAGATGAAGACCGGAGGACTTGGATCGTCGGTATATCTCTAACCTATCTTGTTAGTTAGCTAGACTAGTTTAATGGTCACGATCCGGAGTTTAGTGCGCGGTGGTGCCGTTTTGCCAAGTCCGCAAAAATTTAAGTTTACCACCGTTTCCGCGTTTGGCCGTCGGATTGACGGCCGGGGCGCCGCCGTGCACTTACAGTGGTATCAGAGCCTCCCCATTAACTTCGTCTAGCTTTTGTGTAATGTGTTTTACGTTTCCGATCGAACAAAGTCCCGAAAACACGTATTTCATGCACATCAGTTTCTGTCGAATTTTTTTTGAGTCTAAAAATTTTTCTGGTTGTCTCAGAATGATGTGCAGGGAAATCTAAGCACACTGTAAAAATTTGGTACCACGATCCCACCATACCGCCGCGGAAGCGCGGCCTATCCCCTGCTTAGGCCGCGCTTCCGCCGCGGAAATAACTGTTCACCCCTCCAAATTTGTGCAGTGTGTTCCTGAATGAGAAATGTGGTTTCTGGAATATTAAAATTGGGCCCAGGTTTTCTGTGGTTGCTACAGTTTTGTTTGGGGGCCCACTTGTTAAGTTTGATCAATCGGAAAATTTTAAACACATTATTTCACAGTATTTACATTATATCTGCGACCGTGAATGTCACTCGATCGGTAAATCCGGTCTAACTGCTATAGCCCGGTTAGACGGATTTGCGAACGTGACTTTCACGTTGATGTTTTATGTTTATGCTGTGATATTGCGGATCGGTCGTGGGGGATAGCCTGGATGCAATTCTAGTACTGTGGTTGTATTATGTACATTTGATATTGCGGGGCGAGCGTCCGACATGTGGACTGCCGTCACTGCCTGATTGTATTATTCTTTTGGGGCACGACCTGGTTGCGGTCGATGTACCCGTTGTACGTATATTTTACTTTCTGTACTAGGATTACCCCGCGGTGGGGTGCACGGATAGCCGGGTTCTAGAGGGCAACAAGCCCGCATCTCATGGCATTGAGACGGAGGGGGCTTCACTCTAGGATTGGCGGGCTATTCGCCGCACTCGTAGGGGGTACAGGTTGACCCAGGAGGGGTGCCCAAGTTACCGGATTCCGTGAAGTGCTGGGTGGTCCATTCACGGCGCTGAAGGGGGCTGCCTCGCTTCAGGTTTTGGCGGGTGACTTGCCGCGCCCGTAGGGGTCTAGGATTTCATTGCACAGGCTATCCACACGACCAGGGGAACGTCGGGTTTCAGTAGTGGCTCTGTGAAACCCGAGGATCCCAGATATCTGTATTGTTCTGTGATGCTGTACATTTCTGTGATGTTGCATTTCTTTCACGCCTTGAGCGAAATATAATATATTGGTGTATATATATTAGTAGATGTTGTATATGTTTTTCATCCGCGCTAGTCCAGTCCCCGCTCTGTCGTTAGTTAGCTAACCTAACGGGTAATGACGGGACCCAGTGGCGAATGCGGATGGCATATACGTACGTCAGTATATTTTCGTTCTTTTTGGTGTGATCAAATGATGGGACTGCATTGATTCGGATCAATGCAAGTTAAAAAAAAAAAAAAAAAAACAAACCTAATCTGATGTTGTTGGAACACTTTTCAAAAAGCTGTTATTGCAAGGACGTTCACTTTTGTTTTGCATCGTGGTATTCATTTGGAATATCCTGCTCCTCAGTCGACGAGGCAAGGGCCGAGATCCCTTCACCGGGAGTGACCCCTTGGACAGAAGTTTGCATCAGGGCATTAACTTCACTATAGCCGATTACTTTTGCTTTGCACCGTGGTATTCATTTGGAATATCCTGCACCCCATTCTACGGGGAAAGAGCCGAGATCCCTTCACCGGGAGTGACCTCTTTAGTAAAGGTTTTCGTCACTATATTTTTAAAAGCTATCCGTTCCTTCGACGATATCAAGTTCTTTACGTTAAAGGTTTTCGCCAGAAACCATTCGTAGCCCTCCGTCGTTTCATATGGGTGGTCAATAGTATTCAAGCTGTGTATGTTGGCCAAAGTCAAGGCACAGTGATTGGTAGCTATTGGGGTATTCATATGCAGCATAGATAGATGCGTTGGTTTGGGACAGTCGTACTGCCATTTTGGCCAAAGTCAAGGGTATGTACGGGTGGATTCAAATTAACCTGGAGAATGACGGGTAGAACTTGACATGTGACTTATGATATGTTGGCCAAAGTCAAGGTCATAAGAGCATGGGGCAGAAATCACATCGGGAGTTTCAAAAGTACTGAAACTTGCCAGATATGCGCATACCTTCTGGAGTGTGATACCGTGAGCGGATTCCGTCACGTTATCATGCGATGAGAGTTGGATCCCGATTCCCACTGATGAGTTGGTTTACTCCTCGGGTGACCCCGACTAATTCTTCTTTCAGGTTTGGAGGAGAATTTGAGGTAAAGTGGGAGGTTTCCTGATTAGAAAAAGTGACAACCATTCTGATCTAGGTTAGAGTGCACGCTGAGTGTTTCTTTCTCTCTCTCTCTGGTAGCGACCATTGACCCGACCCTAGACTATGACTCAGTGACCAAGTTGACCGAACCTACTTAACACTGGCTTTTGGATTGTCAGAGTTGCAGACCTCATTGCCACTCCTACTTTTACCCTTTTCTCCAGGACACCCCGTATTGCTACGAACGTCCACTTCCATTGGACAAAACCATCGTATGGTTAGATACGAACTCGAAGGACTTCGAGGATGGTTTCCGGTTCTGGAGAAAACGGATAGGATTATTCAGTTGTCTTTTCTTTTCACCCTCTCTCAGGTTGCGAGTACTCCTTGGTTTAGGAGTAGTACACCTATTATGCAAATTGGATAGTCTTCTTCCAAACCATAGGCTGGTGCCGAACGGTAGGGAATGAAGAAAACCAGTTAGCCTAAACGGTGTACAGATGGTATTGAGTTCAGACAAAGCAAGGGATTAGTAAGAGGGCAAAGTAAATTGCGACTGGTATTTCACGACCAAACCAAGTATTCCTTCGCCAATCCTAAAATCACCTTTGTATTTCTCCAGGACACTCCGTGTCACTACGAAGATCCACAGTTTATTGGATAATCCATCGTATGGTTATATACGAACTCGAAAGGAACTTGTTCCAGTTCGGGGATGGATCCTGGTTCAGGAGAAATAGGAGTAAAGTACATTCAGGTGTCTTTTATCTTCACCTTCTCTCGCGATGCGAGTGCTCCTAGGATTAGGACGGTACACCCTTTATGCTTATTGGATAGTCTTCTTCCAAACCATAGGCAAGTGCCGAACGGTAGGGAAGGAAGAAAACCATTTGGCCTAAAGGGGTGTACAGAAGGTAATGACTAAAGACATATAAAGGGATTTGGAGAGGTGGCAAAGAATTATACGGTTATAGTTGTGAATCTGGATAATGGATGAGGCATTACTAGGAATACCATGATACCCCAACGAAACATTTCAATGTTTCAGTTTCACTGTGTACTGTTAAAAGAAAACTGATTTTCCGATTAGACACTTACTCCAGGGTATGTATTTACCAGGTTTGATTCTCACATCTGTATGGTTTTACAGATGTTGAGTGGGAGTGAGTTATTGGGAATTGGGTGATCATCCTCATTATATCGGGATTCGTTGTAATTGGTGATATTTGAGGATGCCACCTGGGTTGTTTGCCGGTCGGCAAATATTTGGTTTTGAATATCCGCTGTTGTGCACCAATTTCAAATTGATATATCTGTACGTCTATTTTCATAGAGTGAGATATACCTTTTGATATTATGTCGATGACATTTACCTATATCAGTGGATGGTTAGGTAAGGAGCATTAAACAGCGGTGTAATTCTTCTTAACCATAAGTACAGTTTTCAACCTACAACACACAGTGAAAGAGTTGTTAGACTCAGCGGACTTATACAGAGTATTGTATGTTGTCCAGTGTCCATTAGGACAGAGGGGTTGGTCCTCATACTATATTCTTTTTACTTTTGACTTCTCTAGTTCTTAGACATGTGTTTCGTAGAAACACAGGGTCTAAGTTTTGAGGAGTTATAGGTATTTGAATAGAGTAGAGAACCAGGTGTAGCAAGTATCGGGATTCTTCAAAGTGATCGAAGATGTAGATATTTGTGTATGGTATTCAGTTGATAGTAATGATAAAGAGAAATTACTTCTCTTTCAGGTTACTCATAATTGGAAGCATTCCTAAGTTGAGTAACGCTGATCGGCCTCTCTCCATTTAGTTGACATGCACTGGAGACAGCTGCATGATTTGAATCTGGTTCAATTAAATCAGTGCCTCTGGTTCTATATTGGATATAGAACAGTTCATACCTTAACGTTGTTAAGGTACGGGGAGTTGTCTGGCTTATGATTAAAACCAGACTCTGGATAACTCAAGGCACGTTTCTGTAATGGCTGTTTGTGGGTTGACCCAGGCTATGACGCGGGTTGATTTTCTACCATCTGGATGAACAATAGCAATATTGTTCTAGACTCGCCACAGTTTTATTAAAAAAAATGGATTTTTTCAAAAACAGCAGTGGGAGTATGGTAGAACTGGAAGTGATTCCAGAACCGCAAACGATTACTGAAGATTTGATAAGGAACCTAAAGATTCAATCTGATTTGACATTTCATTGGCCACTCCGCAGATAAGGTGGGTAACTTCAGGCGCCCGAGAGGTACTTCGGTAGCCTCAAGGACGGTGACAGGGAAGTTCTTGTTTACCCACACTTGCCATTGTTGTTGTTCCAGGCTGCGAGACCCGGCAGGAGGATGAGTATAGCGTCGTTCTGAACTAGCTTCAGAAGTGTACGTGTATATGACTCTGCCAGAGGGTTGTCGTAGTCAGTGGGAGCAGCGGAAGCATTGGTGGACATCAGGCTTATGTCTATTTATAGACTAAAGCAGATGTAGCGGAGATAGATCATCTGTTTCTGATGTGACAGTCATAGGTTTGACGTCATCAGAATAGGGGATGGATCTGTTGAGAAGGTAGTAGGAAGTGATATTCCTTTACTACGATCGGTTATACTTTGGTCGTCACACAGTGGTTTCTCCACAAAGGACTTGGACATTATATCAGACATACTGGTTACTAGATCTATGGTTTTAGATCTAGATTTGGGTGGTTTCCTAATCTGGGTACCTTGACAGCATTCTATGAGTATTTAGAATGGACGACTCCTGGCACGGTAGTGTACCTGCAAGTAATGGAGTCACCCTCTCTGAAGGTGTCTTATAGACTAAAATAGAGAGGGATGTGCATAATTGGCAGATCACTTGCTTAGGCAATTGAGTCAATCATGAGATGTCAAGTACCACACCAGATGTTGTTCTTGCACTAGATGCAATAAGTTGACATTAATCCAATCCTGGAGAAACAGTCGGAAGCAGTTTTAGAACATAAGTGGATGTTCTAGGGATATGATAACGACAGCCTCATTCAGGAGACAGTTATCATTCCAGGCTTCCAAGGTGACATGGACGACAAGGAGGTTGTCAGAGTTATAGTTTTTCCCTCTGACGAGGGGCAGTATTTTGGACGGGTGGTCCAAGGCAATACTGAGGGTGGCATGGCGCAGGATACTGATTAAGTTCAGTTGACGATACAGTCTAAGAAGTTTGGATTTGGAGTTCATTTATGAGCTAAGTCCCATCAGACATCCAGACACTCTAAGACAGGTATTGCTCATTTCGGGAGATGGCTTTCTCCGCGAACTTGAGATATAGAGAGACATAGAAAGGGACATCAAGGCGGATCCACTCACTGAGGCTATTCCTCGAACGCAATAGTTTCACAAACGAGTTTTGTGAGACTGACAAGTAGAGGAGTTGGATGTTCGGTATCACACGGGCTGTGAGTATGCGACATCGCAATAATTAGCCTTGAGTGCAAGTGGGAGATTGTTGGAGATAGTGCCCTCAGAGTCAATTATTGGATCACAGGCACGTGATTGCAATGATTGAGGGAGGACCTATCCCGGTAGGACAGTCTTACTCGAGATGATAGTATGCTATCTGGTTTACCTTTATCATCGTGTACTGCTTTAGGTGACCTGACATGTCGCTATTGCACGTTGATAGAGCCCCTAGGATTCTTGCTTGACTGCCAGCAGTATGAGGGCGATCATATAAGTGAGAGCTGGAGTCTATAAGCACATCCTTAAAAGGTCCCTAGTCGTAGGAGTTTCGAGACAGGGCATCGATACTCCAGAGTAGACTAGTGTATACAGTCGAGACCCCGACGAGGGGCGGTGGCCGGTCTCACAAGCCACTGGTGTCAGTTGGTTCACCTAAGATGTATACAGGTGCTCATTGGGTTATGAGTACACCGGACAGGACTCGCCGGGAACATGCTAGTTGGTCTTATACCTGACGTCAGATAGCAGTTCCCAGGTGACATGTGTACAGGTTAGTTCATCGACCTGGGGATCGTCATTTGTCTCGTGTGAGTTCCCACTGTACTTTGATTACTACCCTACCACGGCTCAAAGGAGTCGTGCAAACAGGTTTTAGTTGGGTACAGTCCCGAGCCACATGGAGGCAGTGAGCGGATCTTCGGGGGTTTCGTCTCTCCCGGTATTGGGGGTGAGGTCGCGCTGTGTCTAGGAGAGCCATTACACAAAGACCTTGGCCAAGGCAGGAGATTTACTGGTAGGTATTCCAGTAGTATCTCAGGGTGTTCTGGGCTACACTCCGACACGACTTGTACCGCTTTTGGGGGTCTGACTTTTACCAACCCCCTAGGCCCGCCATGCGATGCTCATAGACGAACGGACCGGACTGCACGGATATTGTCACTGACAGGCTCAGTTGGGTGTCGGGGTGAGCTTCCTCATCGACGTCCCTTTTAGTCAATAGCTGGTGGCCCGTCACGTATTGGCTTATACCTCTGACGTGCTAGTGGTTAAATCCACAGCCATAGTATTGACGAGTCTTTAGAGTCCACCACACTTTCAGTTACTCAAGCTTTCGGGCGAAACGCTGTAGAGGCCGTATGGAGATATGGCAGGGTCCGATCAGATACGTGCGGTATTGCACGGATCAGGATCGGACAGTTTTGTACTAGTGGCCGTATGGATATATGGCAGCGTTCGATCAGATACGTGCGGTATTGCACGGATCAGGATCGGACGGATATTGCTAGCCGGCTTTGGTTTAAGCCGGTCCTAGTATAGTACAGTGTAGATTTTGTCTCATTGCATTTGTATCCGGACGGAATACAAATGCGGGTGTGTATGCACAGTGTGGGGTTTTCCTGTGATTTATTACGGGACCAGTTTTCTAGAGTTGCCATTTTGCCTTCCGTTCCGGCCGGTTTTTCTTTGTTCTTTCCCGGCCGGACTTTTCTGATGGAGGGGGTTATTTGCAGTTTCGCAAATAACTCTTTGTGGAGGTCTTATTTGCATAAGGTGTGATATGATAAGCATCTTTGCTTTTCATGCTTTATTGTGATTAGAAAGGATTAGGATTGATGTGTAGTTTAGTGATGATTATGTTTGGATGTGGTCACCCTCCTCCTTTTACTACACTCACCTCCCTTCTTGCTTCATATTAGTTTTTCCTCCACCATTTTCAAAGTGAGAGAGATTATTATGATCATGGTTGAAGAAAGAAAAGAGAGAAGAGGAAAAAGAAAAGAGAGAAAGAAAATGAGAGGTTCATCTTGAGAGTTCATTCTTGATCTCATTTTCTTGCAAGAAAAGTGCAAGCACCATTTTTCTATTGTTTGATTCCTCCATCATCCTCAAATGGCAACCAAACCCCAAAAGAGAGACTTTGATTCTACACTACATTCCTACAGCAATTCTTGAGCATGTCGAGTAGCCGGCTTCATGCGCGAGTTGCCTCGGTATTGAGGTGGGAGCCCGTAAAAGTACCCGGCTTCGTGGTGCCCTTTCCGACGAGGAGGAGACGGACGGAGATCCCGTGAGGAGATCGGAGTGGAGATGAAGACCGGAGGACTTGGATCGTCGGTATATCTCTAACCTATCTTGTTAGTTAGCTAGACTAGTTTAATGGTCACGATCCGGAGTTTAGTGCGCGGTGGTGCCGTTTTGCCAAGTCCGCAAAAATTTAAGTTTACCACCGTTTCCGCGTTTGGCCGTCGGATTGACGGCCGGGGCGCCGCCGTGCACTTACACATCAATGATGAAGACAAACCAGATAGCATACTATCATTTCGAGTAAGACCATTCTACCTGTATAGGTCCTCACTCAGTTATCATAATTTCCTACTTGCAATCACAATAATTGCCTTGAGGGCACTATATCCAACAATCTTCTACTTGCACTTAAGGCCAAATATTGCGGTATCGCGTATCCACAGCTCGTGTGCTACCGAATACCTAACTTCTCTACTAATAAGTTTCACAAACTATGTTTGTGAACCTCATTGTGTTCGAGAAATAACCTCATTGAGTGGATCCGCTACAATGTTCCAACTTCTTCTCTTTATATCTCAACTTTGCGGAGATCAATAATCTCCCAAACTGAGCGATACCCCGCCTCAAGAATTTGTCTGGATACTTGATAGGACCAGATTCATCAATGAACAACTCTATCCAACAAACTTCTTAAGCTGTATCCTCTGTTCAGTCATGACCAGCATCCTGCACCATGATTATGTCAGTATCCTTATTGGAACACCATCCAATATACTGATCCTCAGAAGAGGCTAAACTCAAAACTCTGACAGCATCTCTGTCATCCAGGTCACTTTGGAAGCCTGAACCGATAACCGCCTCCCAGAGGAGGCTGCCGTTATCTTATACCAAGAACATCCACTTATGTTCATAATTGCTTCCCTTTGTTTCTCCAGGATTGGATTAATATATGCTTATTGCAACTAGTGCAAAAACAATATTTGGTGTTGTACAAGACATTGCATCATTGACTCAATTGCCTAAGCAAATGATATTTCATTCATGCCAGTCCCTCTCCTTATCAGTCTAGAGGACATCTCTTTTAGAGAAGGTGAATCTATCACCTGTGGGTACACCAGAATGCCAGGAGTCGTCCATTTTAAAATAATTTTCGAATGCTGTCTAAGTACCCGATTGGGAAACTTCCAAAATCTAGATCTAAAACCAGAATCCCTGATACATTATCTATCTGGTTTTGTACAAGATATTGCATGATTGACTCAATTGCCTAAGCAAATGATATGTCATTCATGCCAGTCCTTCTTCTTATCAGTCTAGAAGACATCTCTTTAGAGAGGGTGACTCTATCACCTGCGGGTACACCACCATGCCAGAAGTCGTCCATTCTAAAATACTTTTAGAATGTTGTCTATGTGAACTTTCCAAATCTAGATCTAAAACCATAGATCTAGTCTCCAGAATTCCTGATATATTATCCATATCCAACGTGGAGAAAACACTATATGATAACCAAAGTTTGATCAATTGTAATATAGAAACATCTCTTCCTATTTGGAGTATGTCATCCAAATGCCCGGACAGTACTCCCTACATCATTCTTACTAGGTTCATTTATTGTTTTGATGAAGTCATTCACTTTGACTGTTACATCAAAACAGATGATTCGTCTCCACTATCCATGCTTTAGTCTATGAATAGACATAAGCAATTTGCACACCTTCGGCTGCTCCCACTGACTACGACAACTCTCTGGCAGAGTCATATACATGTATACTTCCAAATTCCCATTTGGAATGATGTTATAGTCATCCATCTACCAGATATCATAGCCAAGAATACCATCAGCGCCAAGTCATATCCATATGGATTTCGGTGTAGACACTGAAGTAGAAGTCACATCACAATCCACAATGGCTATTTGATGAAAACTGTTTACAACAAGTCTAGCCTTATTAGGTTAGTACCTTTCCATCTGCATAGATCTTGAAAGATCTACTTGCTCCTAACAGGTTTTACCCATTCAGGAGCACCCAGCAAAGTCCAAATTCTATGATTTGCTGAAGTGTGTGGAGTCCGTCTTGGATATGAAACATCTGGTCACCTGGAAGTTACCACTTCCTATGACCTGCTGATAACAAGTAGGGGGAACAGCAGTGCCAAGTTATATCCGTATGGACTTCAGCACACACACTGAAGTAAAAGTCTCATCACAATCCATAACGGGTATTTGATGAAAACTCTTTACAAAAAATCTAGCCTTATTAGGTTAATACCTTTCCACTTGCATGGATCTCGAAAGATCTACTTTCTCCTAATGGGTTTTACCCCTTCAAGAGCACCCAGCAAAGTCTAAAATCCATAATTTGCTGAAGTGCGTGGATTCCATCTTGGATATGAAGTATCTGGTCACCTGGAAGTTACCACTTCCTGTGACTTGTTGACAACTAGTAGGGAATCATCTCCATGATGCTGACCTCCCTATCACCGTCTATGAGAGAACCGAAGTACCTCTCAGGTGGATGAGGTCACCTACTTAATCTGTGGAGTGGCTACTGGTTTGTCAAGTTCAATTGAATCCTTAGGTTCTATTAAATTTTTGGTAACCGTTTGTGGTTCTGGAATCACTTTCAATTCTACCATACTCCCACTAGTTTCTTTTGCAAAAATATTACTTTATAAAAAGGTGGCGAGCCAAGAACAATGCAGCTGTTTCTAGTGATATGTAATCATTCTATGTTCAAATAGAATCATGGCACTAATTTAGATGAAACCAGATTCAAAAGTCATGCAGCTGTTTCCAATGCATACGCCAAATGGAAAAAGGCCAATACAACATTACTCATCAAGGGGCACACCGATGGATGAGCAACCTTTGAGAGAATCAAGTTCTCAGCATTATTATGACAGAATACCTTGCATAAGTATCTACATCTTCGATCACCTCGAAGAATCCTGATACTTTCAACGTATGGTTTTCTACTTTATTCTTATACCTATAAACTTCTGAAAATCTTTGGACCTTGCATTACAACGAATGCGTGTCTAAAACTAGAGAACTCATAGGTAAACCGGAATGAAGTAAGAGTACCAATCCCTTGTCCTGAAAGACACTGGACAACATACATTTTCATGTATAAGTCCAAAAAGTATACTAACTCAAATTCTGTGTTTTATAAATTGAAAACTGTATTATGGTCGAGAATGTCTTGCACCGTTATTCAATACACCTTACCTTATCCTCAACTAATAAAGGTAAGTGTTTATAACACAATTTTCAAAATGCATATCTCATTTTATAAAATAAAGGTACAGATATTTCATTTTAAAATTTGGTGCATAACAACGGTTATTCGAAACCAAATATTTGCCGTTAGGTAAAGCCATGTGATTTAGTCTAATATAACCAATTGTAATGAATTCCGATATTGAGGATCAAATCGCCCATTCCCAATATTCTACTCCTACTTAGCATCTGTAACACCGTATAGATATGAGATCCAAAATCGGTAAATATATACCCTGGATTCAGAATTGATTGGGAAAACAGTTCCTTTTTACAAGTACACAGAAATACTGAAACATGAAAATGTTTCAAGGGGGTAGCCGGGTATTCCTAGTAATGCCTATTCCATTATCCAAATTCATAACAGTTGTCGCAATTTCCATTGCCCTCACTTCAATCCTTTTATATGTCTCTACATCTTACCTTCTGTACACCGCACATAGGTTAAAATGGGATTTTTTTTAAGTTTAGAAAGTTTTTAGTGTTGGGGTAGTGAGAGTTCAGTTTGGGAGTTGAGAGAATGATTAATAATTGAGAGTTAGAGAAAATGAGAGAGTGAGGGGAAATAATGGTGAGGGGTGAGTGTAGGGTGAAACAAAACCTTATTATTACTCTCTCCATCACCTCCATTAATGCCCTCATTAATACCCTCATGACTCACTAGCCACCTCTCTCTCTCTCTCAATCCAAACAAAACAAATATCTCTCACAAAATATCTAGTCAAGGTTAAGCCAAGGTTAATTTGGACATGGATTAATTAAGGTGTCATGGTCACTTAACAAGATTAACACTAACTAACCCTTACATTAACATGCACGTGTGTGTGCAAGCCATATAAAAATAATAATAAAATAATAGTTAATTGATATAAAATGCGAGGAACCCGATTTGGTAAACTTTTTACGAAAAACCCGCCATAACGCTTAATTAATACTAACCGCATTTCTAAGGTGTTACAAATAATCCGGCTATATTACATATAAGCGACTAATATAATATGTATCATTTTATCGAATCAACACTTGATCCGATAACACGGCTATATTATATATAACTGGACGATATCACATATCGCGAGAATAGAATACGGTATCACATACACGTATTAATCTCGGTCCCGCACATATCACATATGTACTCCTATTCCATTTCTCCTGAGCCAGGAAACCTCTGTGTAGAACTCTGAAGATTCGTCAATACGCCGGCAGTAGGTGATGATCATATCAAACACCCACAAGCCGCAAGCGGTCAGCTAAACGTAACGGCCACCCGGGTATTGAGCGATCAGAAGATCAGCAAGAAAGCTTGTACATACTCCTGTGAATCCAATCAGTAACACTACCATACAGTCTGGTCTCTTCGTCTGATATGTCGCATATCCAGTCTAGGGGTGGTAAACATCATACCCAAGTAACCGATAAGTCGTGTCGATGTGAGGTTCATAACGGGTCAAGAAACTACTGATAACACTTACCAGTAGATCTCCATATCAGCCCTATCCAGGGACTTCCTGTTATAACCATTCGAGCACAGCGCAACATCAACCCTCAATACCGGGAGTGAAGAAACCCCTCCTATCGCTCATTGCCTCCATGTGATTCGGGACTGTACCCAAAAGCCACCATTTTGCACGTTCTCATGAATGTGGTAAGGTAGAAATCAAAGCACAGTGGGAATCACACAAGACTCTATGACGATCTCGGGTCTACAGACTAACCTGTACCAGTGTCACCAGAGAACTGCTATCTGATGATAGGTATAATACCATCTAGGAGTTCTCGGCGAGTTCGTTCAGTGTACCCAGTCTCCACTGAGCAGCCGTATACCATCTTTGATGTCAAACACCAATGGATATGGGATCATTTATCGCCCATCATATGGATCAAGAAGCGTATACGCTAGTCTACTCTGGAGTATCGATGCCCTGTCTCGATACACCCTCGACTAGGAAAAATTATAGGATGTACTTGTGGACTACCATGGCCCCACTAATATGATCTACATAATAGTCCTAGTAGTCAAGTACACATCCTAAGGGCTTTATCAACATGTGAGAGCAAGACAGTAACACAATACAAGTCAACATGTTAAGACAAAGAGCAACCAGATAGCATACTATCATATTGAGCAAAAGAAAGTCCTCTCTATATATATCCAAGCATCCACTATAATATACATCATATGTACAATAATGGCCTTTAGGGCATATACATAACTAACAATCTCCCACTTGCACTAAGTCCAACTGTTGCAGTATTTCATACCCAACATCCCAAAGAGTCTCTCAAATTTTATCTGGGGTATGGCCTTCGTGAGTGGATCCGCAGTGTTGTCCTTCGTGTCAACTCTAATGAGCTCGATCTCCCGGCGATCAACTATCTCTCAGATCAGGTGATACCACCTCAGAATATGTCTGGATCGTTGATGGGACTTGGGTTTCTTGGCCAAAGCCACAGCTCCATTGTTATCGCAATATAAAGGTATTGGATGCTCAATGGTCGGAACCACACCAAGTTCAGTTATGAACTTCTTCATCCAGACAACTTCTTTGGCAGCATCGTTGGCAGCGATGTATTAAGCCTCCATCGTCGAGTCTGCCACAGTATCCTGTTTAGAACTCTTCCAACAAACTGCCCCTCCATTGAGGGTAAAGACAAATCCCAAGTGCGACTTAGAGTCGTCCTTATCACTCTGGAAGCTTGAATCGGTAAAGGACTCCACTTGGAGTTCTTCATTACCATACACCAAGAACATCTCTTTATTCCTTCTCAAGTACTTGAAAATGTTCTTCACAGCTGTCCAGTGACTCTCTCCTGGATCTGCTCGATACCTACTCACTACACTTAGTGAGTATTCTACATCAGGTCTGGTATATAGTATCGCGTACATGATAGAGCCTACTGCCGAAGCATAGGGTATCCCTTGCATGCGAGCTCTCTCCAAATCAGTCTTAGGAGATATCTTTTTGGAGAGAGTGAGTCCAGAGATTGTGGGTAAATTCCCACGCTTGGATTCTTCCATACTAAACCTCTTTAGTATGGTGTGATTATACCTGGATTGAGACAATCCCAGTATCCGTTTAGATCTATCTCTATAGATCTTAATCCCCAAGATGCAGGAGGCATCGCCTAGATCTTTCATTGAGAATCTTTGTGATAAGAAGAACTTGACCGAGTGCAGCACAGGAACATCATTTCCTATCAAGAGTATGTCATCCACGTACAATACGAGGAAGAAAACCTTACTCTCTGCCACATTCTTATGTATACAAGGTTCATCTACGTTTTTGATGAAGTCAAACTCTTTGACTACCACATAAAAACAGATGTTCCAACTCCGTGATGCATGCTTTAACCCGTAGATGGATTTAAGCAACTCGCACACCTTCCTGCTGCTCCTACTGTCTACGAAGCCCTCTGGATGCGTCATGTACACGCACTCCTCTAAATCACCATTTAGAAAGGCGGTCTTAACATCCATTTGCCAGATTTCGTAGTCAAGGTATGCAGCAATGGCAAGTAGGATCCGGATGGAGATAAGCATACCCACTGGAGAAAATGTTTCATCATAATCCAAACCTGGTCGTTGACGAAAACCTTTTACAACAAGTCTAGCTTTGAAAGTCTCAACTTTTCCATCTACACCAAGTTTCTTCTTAAAGATCCATTTGCTCCCAATGGGTTTTACCCCTCAGGAGCAACTGTTAAAGTCCATACTTTGTTGGTGTACATGGATTCCATCTCAGATCGCATTGCATCCAGACACTTTATAGAGTCCCCACTCGTGATGGCCTGCTCGAAGCTAGTTGGGTCATCATCTTCCATGATGCAATCCTCGCTCCCACCATCAATGAGAAAACCGTAGTATCTCTCAGGTGGATGAGGAACCCTACTAGATCGGCGGAGAGGCTGAGGTGTTGGCAACTATCGAATCCTCTGGTTCTACCAAATCATCTGTCGTGGTTTGTATTGCTGGAACTTCTTCCAGTTCTACCTCCTCACCACTAATTTCCTTTGAAATAAATTCCTTTTCTAAAATGGTAGCATGCTGAGCAACAAACACTTTTTGTTCCTCAGGGTGGTATAAGATATGTCCTCGCGAATGCTTGGGATATCCTACAAACTTACACAGAACTGAACTTGCCTCGATCTTGTCCGGATTTAGGTTTTTAACATAGGTCGGGAAACCACATATCTTAACAAAATTAAGACACGGTCTCTTCACCTCCCATATCTCATATGGAGTGGTAGGCACTGATTTGGTTGGAACTCTATTCAATAGGTATATGGCTGTCTCAAGCACATACCCCCAAAGGGAAATAGGCAACTCAGCAGTGTTCATCATAGAGTGCACCATATCTAATAGGGTTCGATTCCTCCGTTCCGATACACCGTTGTGCTGTGGTGTATACGGAGGATTAAGCTGAGAGAGAATCCCATTCTCTTTTAGATAGTCCAAGAACTCATTGCTCAAGTATTCTCCTCCTCGATCAGATCGAAGGATCTTAATACTTTCACCCGTTTGGTTCTCGACTTCTTGCTTGTATTCTTTGAATTTCTCAAAAGCTTCAGACTTGTGTTTCAACAGGAACACATGTCCATATCTTGAGAGATCGTCGGTGAATGTAATGAAGTACGAGGAACCATTTCTGGCATGTGTAGACATGGGACCGCATAAATCACTATGTATCAGTCCCAAGAGTTCCGTAACTCTTTCTCCGTTTCCACTTAACGGAGTTTTGGTCATCTTTCCTTTGAGACATGAATAGCATATTTTATAAGATGATAATTCGAACGAATTCAAATATCCATCTCTATGTAACTTAGCTATTCATGTCGCATTGATATGACCCAGTCTACAATGCCATAAGAAGGATTCGTTCATTTCTGAATTCTTCCTCTTGTGTGTGTTTTGTACATTAAGAACCGTGGTTTGATTTAAAACGTATATGCCATTATTTAACGAGCCTGATCCAATCAACATTTGATTCAGGAAGATGTTCATAACATTATCCTGTACTACAAAATTGTATCCTTCTTTATTTAATAAAGAAACTGATATAAGATTGCATATCAGGGTCAGAATATAATAGCATTCGTTCAGAACCAATGTATTACCATTTGGTAATACAAGGTGATATTCTCCAACTGCTTTGGCTGCAATATTTGCACCATTCCCTACTCTTACGGAATGATCACCTATTCCCAGTTCTTTACCTTTCCGTAGCCCATGTAACATATTACATATGTGGGATCCCGATCCGGTATCTAATACCCAGGACGTAGAGTGGACTGAGAAACAATTCTCGATAACTAACACACCTGAAGAAGATGCATCAACATGCTTATTCTTCATTTGGGCGGCGTGGGAATCCGGATATTCCCCTATTTCCTGCTCAGTCTTATAACAATTATAATAAAGAACGGAACCAACGTTCCCCTGCTCAGTATAACAAGTGGGTTAGGTCAATACATCCATATTATTATCTTGATTATGGCCTGACATGGTCGCTACCTGGAGAGAGAGAGAGAAGAAAATACTTTAGCGTATGCTCTTGTAAGGTTAGATTGGTTATCATCTTATCTAATCAGGATGGCTCCCACTGTTTTTATCAAATCTTCCTTCAAACCCAAAAAGGTAAGACTAGCCGGGATTAATTACACCTTACAAGTTCGCTAATTTTTCAGCCAGGCCAGTGTCGGTACTTTGAAGGAGGTTCCCCGTACTTTCGCACGGACCTAATTAAAATAAACATCGTTTTCCCAGGGGCGTAACCCCGTTATCACCTTTCTAGACACCAACTTGATCGGCTAATTGTCGTGTGTAAAACTATCCCAGGAGTAACTTTTACTCGCAGTGGGTATCGGGATCCAACTATCTCATAGAAGGTATGCAATCTCATTGCAAATTTCAACACTTGAAATTCCCGATAATATTCAGCCCCTAGTGTCCTATGACCTTGAACGAGGTCAAAAAACCATAGGCTGCTAGTCAAGTTCAACCCGTCATTTCCTGATTGAATTAAACTCACCCGCACGACCCCTGACGGAGGTCAACAAGGTTGTACGACTACCCTAAAACAATCACATCATATCCAACAGAAAAATACTAGTCAGCTACCGCACACTACGCCTTGACCGAGGTCAACAAATGCAACACGAATACTAAGTAGGACTTATCTGAAATGACGGAGGGCTACGACAGGTTTTTATGAAAACCTTTTGCGTAATGAACATGATATCGTTGTAGAAACAAGTGATTTTTTGAAAATGAGTGTTTTTGAGACTTTTACCAGTTTCGCTAAAGAGGTCACTCCCGGTGAAGAGTTCTCAGCTATTTCCTTATCAAATAAGGTGCAGGATATTTCACAAATACCACTATGCAAAGCAAGAACTATAGAAGCAATCAAAAACAAAACCGAGTGAGTTGTAGCATCTTCTAGTTTCGCTAAAGAAGTCACTCCCGGTGAAGGGATCTCGGCTCTTTCCTTATCGAATAAGGTGCTGGATATTCTACAAGGAATACCGATATACGAAGCAAAAACTAGAGCTACCCTTTTTGAAAATTTGATTCTACAACTTCTTTAGGTTTCTTTTCTTTCATTAATCTCATTAATGACATCCCATTATTTATGCTTCCTAAGCATCATAGAAAAAACGAAAATACAACGTACGCTTATGCCATCCGCATTCGCCACAGTGTCCCGTTATGCACCGTTAGGTTACTTAACTAACGGCATAGCGGGGCGGGACTAGCGCGGGTGCAAAACATAAGCAATGTTTATTATATATCATATATATAAAATTAAACATTCGTCTCACGCATATAAAATGATCACATCACAGAATATTAGCACCAGAAGATAACATATGAAATATTGGATATACTAGGAGGTCCGTGTTTTATTTTGAGCCTGTATAAAACAAAGATTCCAGCCACAATGTGCTCCAATGTTCTCCCGTTATGCACCGTGTTTTATTTTGAGCCTGTATAAAACACGGATTCCATCCCCAATGTGCTCCAATGTGCCCCAAATACTAAAACCAAGTATTCAAAATATGGAAAACATATCCAAAATTCACACCAATGTGCTCCCAGATTTTCAATAAGGTGAAAAGAGCCTAAACAAACAATTCTATGGGGTAATATATGGAGTGAGTGAGCTACCGTACCAATTCTAGCCCGAAAAACCACCATGGGGCCAGCCACATCACCTAAAATTCAGGAGAGCTCGGCCCAAATTTCTCAGATGGGGTTCGTCTGGTCAGGGTGGTCTCCTAGTGCCCTAATTTGGTCTCTGGTATTGTTTGGTTTTCTCAAAAACTCCCCGGGTAGCTCCAGATTCCCTGTAGGCTCACAATTCAATAAAAAACCGACATGAATGAATTCCTAAATCCGTATTTTGGTTTCTATACTCAATCCCAAGTCTTGTAATAGCCACTAGAGTTCACCAAATCCACACTTATCCAAACCCTTTTTTAGAATTTTCCATACATCACAAACCCTAACCAATTCACACTTTAAACTAAACTAGAATACAAGAAAACTCAAACTAAACTAAATGAAAGGAATATACCTCATGGGTGCAACTCAAGAAAAACCCTAGCTCTCTAAAGTCATCAAAATCCTACTTTTCTTGGTCCCAACTGTAGAGGATATGGAGGGGATCAACTTTTGTGAAGGGGGTATAGGGTTTCGACAAGGTTTTTGAGGTGGATCTTGGGATAGAGGTGGAAGGAGATGAGGAAATAATGGAGAAAACAAATGGGGGTGATGATATGTGGCTGCCCCATCTCTCTCTCTCCCCTCCTCTTATTCTCACCCTCACTCTCACAATAAATCACTCTTTTGTCTTTATCTACCCTTTTCTCTTTTCTTTTAAAACTAAACCATAAAATACCCCAAAACAACACAATAAAACAACATGTAACCAAAATGTAACACGACATGGTCCACTAGCCATGGAAAACTATAGAAACACGGATTTGGCCTAATCACGATTAGCAGTGCACTAATCGGGTTTTCATTTAAACTGCATATAATTGATTTTAAAAATGCTAAATCCTTTAAATATATTTTTAAATGAATAAATAATTTTAATTTCCAATTATTTCATAATTATTGGTATATATTTATACCCTTTTTCGAAAACCCCAATTTCGCAAATCGGGCAGTTTTCGGGAAATATATTATTTTAATATTAAATTCCAAAAATAATATTTTATATTTTTTGAAATGTTACAATCTTCCCCCCTTAAATAAATTCGGTCCCCGAATTTAAATTTAAACCCCCAAATTCTAAAACATTTCAATAATCAACTTAAATCGACGGGGCTCCGAAATCACGGAAGATACAGAAATATTACAGTGCATCGCGTGAGCCTGAAAACGAGTACAAAACTCAAAATCGAACTCCGTCAAGCGTCACGCAAATCGTCAGATTTGCACGCATATCATCGGAGTTACAATAGAGATACAGATCTCGAAATCCACTACTGAAATCCAATATGCTCTAGTCAAATACTATAATACACATATAGTACGCATCCTTGAAAAATCTCCAAAAACTAAATAAAATACATGCTAAATATTTTCTGAATCGCCGTGTGATACGTAACTCACGGCACAGTGACAGACGCTCATTTGTAAAGTAATAAATATACATTCATATATATTTTGATAAAATATACGTTCCGCCGTTTTGAAATATCGCAAAAGGTTTTCCTTTGTAAACGTTCGTGTCGCTCACGGACATGTAGGAAATAGTGAGACTATAGCTCCTTTTTGAAAACCTCTTGTTAAACTTTTAATGCATGCAAAATACTCAGGTACCGTCCTCAGATCAGTCATGTTCGGCTACTACACAATATAGTGCCCATCATGAAAACAAGGTGCTCAAGAGAAAAATCAGCCCCAAACGCGTATCTAACAATCTCGTGCATCTGGTGCGCACGGAAACCAAATCCAAATGCAAGTGCTAGGAATGTGCACAAAATGTAAATACCCAGTAGTTGCAGCCATGGTGCACGAAATCAATATCATGAAACTCAATCATCAAAACTCAAATCCAAGCGATATAAGCGTGATACTCGGGTCACAAACGCAAATCGCAACAAATGACATTCAGGAACACCTCCTACAATGTCGAAAAATATTGGTGTGCCCAAAACTGGTAGAGAAAGAACATTCGCCTGCCACCTGCTCACGGTCTGGCGTCCTCTATCTCTGGGTCTTCATTTCTCTATGGATTACCAATCTCGTAATCCGTCGGCTCGTAGGCCCGGTCAGATGTACTAACGGAAACCATTCCGCTCTGTCACTCCTCTGGTCATCTCTTGGCCAATTAGTATGACCACTCATAAAGCAGCACGTCACTGGCGTCGGCCTCTGGCCCTCTAAATACATATCAGATCTCTAATCTCGACGGGGAGTAACAATGGCTCGTCACCATCTCGCACGAACCCATGGTTCCACTCGTCGTGTATCATCGTCCACTTCAACGTCACGTCATGCTATCTGCATACTGCAAATGTTCTCTGCTACAGTCAATCCAAAGTCTCTCACACGGACTCGAAGTCACGAACTCGGTATCTTCATCACTCTGTAGAAGATATCTAGCCAAACACGTCCTCCGGAACTCGTCCCAACCATCGGAGGAATACTCAATACTCGTCCGTTCTTGATCAACTCACAACGCATCTGGGTGAGGTCCTCTATCCGAAGCTGGTCAGCTTACTGATCTCTTATCACATGATATTCGGATGACGTCAAACTTTTCGATCGATCCGTTAAAGTCCCATAATTCCCCGAAAGCTCAACACCTGAGCACAGTTTAATAATATCCAGTACACGCCACACTACCTATGGACCAACCGTAGAAAGGCAAACCCAAGCCTCGCTGATGGCACCGCTGAACTGCTGCAAACCCTAAGGTTCAGAAGCGGTTCCATGGTCATTATGTCGAGTTACGGTTTCATTTTTCTAGAGGGTCCATAGAATTACTTGCATGTTCCTTCGATTACTTAAACTTGGAAAAATAGGTTTCTGACACTCGTTCGAACTTTTTAACTTCGCTTGGACGACATGTGAATACCCTTCGTCCGCATGCTAAACAATGCCTTAATCCTCCAGGAAAGACGATACATCAACGGTCATCTCTGGATCGATCTACTCTAGATCTGAGTAAGACTCTCCACACTGGAAATCTTCAAGTCAAATGGGCCAGCGTCGGCACATCAATATGACGAATCACCTTCGTCTCTCAACTAGGGATAGACTAGCTATCATCTGTCGCATCTCTGCCTGGAAGCTCCAGCGATCTTAGCTCGTAAGCTCTGGAAGCGACATCACATCAATCTCAGCAACAGCTGGGTCATCTGTCCATACTGTAGACGACATCACAATCTCTGAGGTAGGTTGTACATCAACAGTCCTCTCACAACTGGCAGCTCTAACAATGGCCCGATCATCCGGTGTAAAACCAAACACTCACCTCAACAAGTGGTCACAACACAAACACTACATCGAGACGTTCCCATGTCACCAGAAAACACAATGGTCAGTCTTCGTCCATGACGAGCTCGCCCTGACCGCAACACTAGCAGCAGCTCAATTTGCGCTCAAACCATGGTGACAGGAACCTCAAGCGTGTATCGATGAAAATGTTAGTTGTATGTATGCCCTAGAGGCCAGTATTGTACAGATGATGTATATTATATTGGATGCTTGGACATATATAGAGAGGTCTTTCTTGCTCGATATGATAGTATGCTATCTGGTTGCTCTTTACTTTAACATGTATACTTGTCTCATTATATTGTCTTATAGTTACTTGTTGGTAAAGCCCTTAGGATGTGTGCTTGACTACCTTGACTATGATGCGGATCATACTAGTGGGGACATGGTAGTCCATAAGTACATCCTTCAAGGTCCCTAGTCATGGGTGTATCGAAACGGGGCATCGATATACCAGTGTAGACTAGCTTATACGCTTCTCGACCCATGAGATGGGCGATGGATGATCCCATATCCATTGGTGTTTGACATCAGAGATGGTATACGGGTGCTCAGTGGAGACTGGGTACACTGGACGGACTCGCTGATAACTCCCAGATGGTATTATACCTCACGTCAGATGGCAGTTCTTTGGTGAAACTTGTGCATGTTAGTCTGTAGACCCGAGATCGTCATAGAGTCTTGTGTGATTCCCACTGTGCTTTGATTTCCACCTTACTACGTCCATGAGGGCGTGAAAAATGGTGGTTTTTGGGCACAGTCCCGAGTCACATGGAGGCAATGAGCGATAGGTGGGGTTTCGTCTCTCCCGGTATTGGGGGTTGATGTTACACTATGCTTGATTGGCCGTAACAAGGAAGTCCCTGGCCAGGGCTGATTCAGAGATTTACTGGTAAGTGTTAACAGTAGTTTCTCGACCCGTTATGAGCCTCACATCGGCACGACTTACCGGTTATTGGGGTCTGACGTTTACCACCCCTAGACTTGATATGCGACATATCATACGAGGAGACCGGACTGTACGACAAGTGTTACCGGCAGGCTTTTACAGGAGTTGGAGCGGGCTTGCTTGCTGATCTTCTGATCGCTCAATACCCGGGTAGCCGTTACGTCCATCTAGTACCGCTGACGGCTTGTGGGTGCTTGATGTGATCATCACCTACTCTCGGCGTATTGACGAGTCTTTAGAGTCATACATAGAGGTTTTACTGGCTCAGGAAAAACGAAATAGGAGCGCATATATGATATGTGCAGGACCGAGAATAATGCATGTATGTGATACCGTAATATATTCTTGCGACTTTATGTATCAATCGGTTATATATGATATAGCCGGGTTATCGAATCAAGTGTTGATTCGATAAGGCGATACATTGGATGTTAGTCGGTTATATGTGATATGACCGGATTATTAAGTCAAGTGTTGATTTAATAATTTATTGTATAATTGTATATTTGATATACTAGTTTACATTAACTAACACATGTTCACTTAGGGTTTTTTCTCACATGTACACACTTTACTATATATAAATTTGATATATATTAAAATGTGTTATATTTTTGTATCATGGTTGATGATACATCATCCTTGGGTGTGTAAGACATACACCATTCTATGTATGATGGTGGGTTATGATTATTTAAGATAATTACAAAATTAGTGGAGTTTTGGAATGAGCATGAAGCTTGTAGAAGCTTACTTTTCTTTGACAAAGTCTACTAGCTTTGTCTTTACCTTAGATTCCTTTTAACCTAACCATCACACTTAGTTATGGTAATGTCTCTAGATGAGTTAGTATATGATACTCACTCACCATGGTTATCACACTCACTTGATCATTATCCTCATTCTTTTCTTTTGTTCATCTTCTTCTTCATTGCGCAAGAGAAAAAGCTTGCTAGGGTTTTGAAAAAGAGTGAAACTTTGTGAGAAATAAAAATCCAAAGAGAACCCACTTCCTATTTCTCCATCCTATACTAGATTAGCACTTTATTTTAGGTGTTTGCTTCACTAATTCTCTAGTTAGTGAAGTAGTAGCTTGAGTCGGAATTCCCTCGACGTAGATCATCTTCGGCCTCGGAGACTTCAAGAAAGGTCGCATCTTTCGCCTCGTGAAGCCATGCAAGAGCCCGGGAGAACTCTGATCGCAACGAAGAGACTACGACAAGGAGCTCTAGAAGTGAAGGACCGATCTACAAAGGTTGTATTTTGCATACCCTTAGTCGTAAAGTTGTTTACTTGCTTTTATCTTCGCCTAATCTCTAGTATACGATCTAACTTAGGGTTGTTTGGCACATAAAAATTTAATTTTGGCATGGTCGATGCCTTGTAGAGCCTTGTTAGTGTGCCTAGTAAACCTACAGTGGTATCAGAGCCTAGCTAGAACATTAGGCGATGTGTTAACGACGTTAAAACTCCGAACGAACACGATACGTCAAAGTTAACCCTCTATCTGTACATTTTTTCAAAACTGTGTATTTTCAGAATTAAAAATACCTAAAAAAATCAGCAGGAAAATCTAAGGGTTACCACAAAATACGAGCCCCTAAATCCATACAGGGGCCGCGGAACCGTGGTCCCAACCCACTTCAGGCGGCGGTTCCGCGGCCGTATAGGTGAATAGTGAGCAGTGTTTTGTGTAGTAACCCCCGTAGCTATTCTTATATATTTCTGGGTAATTTTAAATCTGACTCAAGTGTTGAGTATTTTGGGGTTTATTTTGAAATCGTCGATTTGATCGGAGAATTTAATTTTGTTTTGTTATTCCGGATAATTTAGAAAGTATTAAAATGTTCGAACGGATATCATTAACTCAATTTTTCCCGGCACGAAAAACATTCAAGTGTTGAATTTTTCTCGGGTTTAAATCTTTCGGAAAAATGTGCATGTGACGCGATGGACCCTCTAGAAGACAACAAACCTTAACTCGATTATGTGACCGTCTTGAACTGCCCTTTGAACCTTAGGGTTTGGGGCAGTACGGCGTGCCACATGTAAGGCGTTGGCTTGACCCATCTACGGCTGGACCGTTGCTACTGTGACGTTTTCTGAAATTTTTGAACTCCGCTCAAGTGTTGAGCTATTAAGGAAATCTTGGGTATTTGATTATTCGATCGGAAAGTTTAATACTGTCTATTTATCTGGGATGTGATACAATATGTGGAATTCACACAGGTTAGGCATGAAATGCGAAATATGTGATATTTTGGATTTACGATGTTTAAAGAGATTGTGGATTCCAAATGTTGTAGTTTTACACTTTCTTTTCTGTGACCGTAAGTGTAATATGTGATATCGCCGGTTTCGTTGCTATATGTCAACGACAATTGGGATGCGTATATTTATTTACGTTGATAACATGTGATGTTCTGTGTTGCTGGATATGTTATATTGGATCGTCGCGTATTGAATAGCCGGGGGTTTTTATGTGAGATGGGAGTTTTTATTTTCATTCATGTAAAATAAAATGTATGTAATATTCTTTTATTGGGGCACTTCCGGGATGAGGTTGATGTCACCTTTTGTATATTATTTACTTTTCCGCACTAGGATAGACCCAAGGAGGAGAGCACAAGTAACCGGGTTCTGGAGTCCAGTGGGAGACCAACTCGAGGAGTCGAGTCCGGGTCTCCTAACTCTAGAATTGGTAGGGTTGCTTGCCGCTCTCGTAGGGGTCTAGGGGTGTGGGTTTGGCTATTCATCGCGACCGTGGAATCCGTATTTTATAGAGGCTCAAAATAAAACACGGACATCCTAGTATATCCAATGTTTCATATATTTCTTCTGCTGCGATATCTGTGATGTGATCATGTGATGAGATGTGATAAATACTGTATATAGTATATATGATATATTATATAGGCGTTACTTATGTTTTACACCCGCGCTAACCCTGCCCTGCTCTGCCGTTGGTTACCTAACCTAACGGTGCACGAGGGGACATCGAGGCGAATGCGGATGGGAAAAGTGTACGTCGTATTTATCTGTGATGTTTAGGTGACTTAAATGATGGGACTTCATTAATGTGATTAATGAAAGAAAAGAAACCTAAAAGATGTTGTAGAATCAAATTTTTCAAAAAGGGTAGCTACAGTTTTGCTTTGCATAGCGATATATATGATATATCCCGCACCTTATTCGATGAGGAAAGAGCCGAGATCCCTTCACCGGGAGTGACCTCTTTAGCAAAACTGGCAGATGCTAAAACACTCGGTTTGCTTTTGATTGCTTTTGGAGTTTTGCTTTGCATAGTGATGTATATGATATATCATGCACCTTATTCCATAAGGAAAGAGCCGAGATCCCTTCACCGGGAGTGACCTCTTTAGCAAAACTAATAAAAGCCTCAAAATCACTCCATTTCAAAATTCACATGATTCTACGACGATACCAAGTTCATTACGCAATAGGTTTTCAGAAAAACCTGTCGTAGCCCTCCGTCATTTCAGATAAGTACAGTTTAGTATTCGTGCTACGTTTATTGGCCTTTGTCAAGGCGTAGTGTGCGGTAGCTGAATGGTGCTTATCTGCTTATGCATATGATGCAGATTGTTTTGGGGTAGTCGTACGACCTTGTTGGTCTTTGTCAAGGGTCGTGCGGGTGGGTTTGATTCAATCAAGAAATGACGGGTTGAACTTGACTAACATTCTATGATTTGTTGGCCTTTGTCAAGGTCATAGGGGTTAGGGGCAAAATATTATCGGGAATTTCAAGTGTTGAAATTTGCAATGAGATTGCATACCTTCTATGAGATAGTTGGATCCCGATACCCACTGCGAGTAATTGTTACTCCCGGGAGAGTTTTACACAGGACAATTAGCCGATCAAGTAGGTGTCTAGAAAGGTGTCAACGGGGTTACGCCTCTCGGAAAATGAGGTTTACTTTAATTAGGTCCATGCGAAAGCATGGGGAACCTCCCTCAAAGTACCGACACTGGCCTGGCTGAAAGATTGGCGAAGTTGTAGGGCGTAATTAATCCCGGCTAGTCTTTCCTTTTAGGGTTTGAAGGAAGATTTGATAAAAACAGTGGGAGCCATCCTGATTAGATAAAATAATAACCAATCTGATCTTGCAAGAGCATACGCTAAAGTGTTTTCTTCTCTCTCTCTCCAGGTGGCGACCATATCATGCCTTAATCAAGATAATAATATGGATGTATTGACCGAACCCGCATGTTATACTGTGCTGGGGAACGTTGGTTCCGTTCTTTCTTATAAGAGTTATAGGACTGAACAGGATATAGGGGAATACCAGGATTCTCATGCCACCCGAATGAGGAAAGTACATGTTGATGCATTTTCTTCGGGTGTGTTCCTAACAGAGAACTGTTTCTCCATTTGCTCTACGTCCTGGGTATTAGATACCGGGTCAGGATCCCATATATGTAATCAGTTACATGGGCTTAGGAAAGGTAGAGAACTTGGAGAAGGTGATAAAGATATAAGGGTTGGAAATGGTGCAATTGTTGCAGCTAAAACCATCGGGGAATATCACCTTGTATTGCCAACTGGTAATACATTGATTCTGAACGAATGCCATTTCATGCTGAACCTGATATGCAACATTATATCGGTTTCTTCGTTGAGTAAAGAGGGATATAATTTTGTATTACAGGATAATGTTATGAACATTTTCCTTAACCAAAAGTTGGTTGGATCAGGCACGATGTGCAATGGCATTTATATTCTAAATCAATCAACAGTTCTGAGCATAACAAACACACACAAGAGGAAGAGTTCAGAAATGAACGAATCCTTCTTGTGGCATTGTAGACTGGATCACATCAATGCGACACGACTAGCTAAGTTGCATAAGGATGGATATTTAAATCCGTTTGAATTTTCATCTTATGACACTTGCCAGTCATGTCTCAAAGGAAAGATGACCAAAACTCCGTTTACGGGACACGGAGAGAGAGTTACAGAACTCTTGGGACTGGTACATAGTGATGTATGCGGCCCCATGTCTACACATGCCAGGAATGGTTCTGTGTACTTCATTACATTCACTGACGATCTCTCTAGATTCGGACATGTGTTCCTGATGAAACACAAATCAGAAGCTTTTGAGAAATTTAGAGAATATAAACAAGAAGTCGAGAACCAAACCGGGAAAAGTATTAAAATCCTACGATCTGATCGAGGAGGTGAATACTTGAGCAATGAATTCCTGGACTTCCTAAAAGAGAATGAGATTCTCTCTCAGCTGACTCCTCCATATACACCACAGCACAACGGTGTATCTGAATGGAGGAACCGCACCCTATTAGATATGGTGCGCTCTATGATGAGCACAACTGAGTTATCTATTTCCTTCTGAGGGTATGCACTGGAGATAGCAGCATACTTATTGAACCAAGTTCCATCTAAATCTGTACCTACCACACCATATGAGATATGGAGTGGGAAGAGACCATGTCTTAAACGAGTTAAGATATGGGGTTGTCCGGCCTATGTCAAAACGCAAAATCCGGACAAACTCGAGGCATGGTCAGTTCTATGCAAGTTTGTGGGATATCCCAAACATTCACTTGGATATCTTTTCTACTATACTGAGGAACAAAAAGTGTTTGTTTCTCGACATGCCACCTTTTTAGAAAAGGAATTTCTTACAAAAGAAATTAGTGGTGACGAGGTAGAACTGGAAGAAATTTCGTCTACACAAACTCAAACTGAAGATTTAGTGGAACCGGAGGATTCGGTAGTTCCCAATGAACCTCAGCCTCTCCGCCGATCTAGTAGGGTTCCTCACCCACCTGAGGATACTACGGTTTTCTCATGGACGGTGGGAGCGAGGATTGCATCAAGGTTGATGATGACCCAACTAGCTTCGAGCAGGCCATCACGAGTGGGAACTCAGTGAAATGGCTGGATGCAATGCGGTCCGAGATGGAATCCATGTACACCAACAAAGTGTGGACTTTGGAAGTTGCTCCTGAAGGGGTAAAACCCATTGGGAGCAAGTGGATCTTCAAGAAAAAACTTGGTGTAGATGGGAAAGTGGAGACTTTCAAAGCTAGACTTGTTGCAAAGGGTTTTCGTCAAAGACCAGGTGTGGACTATGACGAAACCTTTTCTCTAGTGGCTATGCTTAAATCCATCCGGATCATGCTTTCCATCACTGCATATCATGACTACGAAATCTGGCAAATGGATGTTAAGACCGCCTTTCTAAACGGTGATTTAGAAGAGTGCGTGTACATGACTCAGCCAGATGGCTTCGTAGATAGTGGGAGCAGCAGGAAGGTGTGCAAGATGCTTAAATCCATTTATGGATTAAAGCAAGCATCGCGGAGTTGGAACATCTACTTTGACGTCGTTATCAAAGAGTTTGATTTCGTCAAAAACGTAGATGAACCTTGTATCTACAAGAAGGTAGCAGAGAGTAAGGTTGTCTTCCTCGTATTGTACGTGGACGACATACTCTTGATAAGAAATGACATTCCTATGCTGCAATCGGTGAAGCTCTTCTTATCACAAAGATTCTCAATGAAGGATCTTGGTGATGCCTCCTGCATATTGGGAATTATGATCTATAGAGATAGATCTAAACGGATATTGGGATTGTCCCAATCCAGTTACATTGACACCATACTAAAGAGGTTTAGTATGGAAGAGTCCAAACGTGGGTTTTTACCCACGATCTCAGGGCTCACTCTCTCCAAAGAGATGTCTCCCAAGACTGATTTGGAGAGAGCTCGCATGCAAGGGATACCCTATGCTTCGGCTGTAGGCTCTATCATGTACGCGATGCTATGTACCAGACCCGATGTTGCATACTCACTAAGTGTAGTGAGTAGGTATCAAGCTGATCCTGGAGAGAGTCACTGGACAGCTGTGAAGAGCATTCTCAAGTACTTGCGAAGGACTAAAGAAATGCTCTTGGTGTATGGTAACGGAGAACTCCAAGTGGAGTCCTTTACCGATTCGAGCTTCCAGAGTTATAAGGACGACTCTAAGTCGCAGTCGAGATTTTTCTTTACCCTTTACGGAAGGGCGGTTAGCTGGAAGAGTTCCAAGCAGGAAACTGTGGCAGACTCGACGATGGAGGCTGAATACATCGCTGCCAACGATGTTGCCAAAGAGGCTGTCTGGATCAAGAAGTTCATTACTGAACTTGGAGTGGTTCCATCCATTGAGCATCCAATACCTTTGTATTGTGATAACAATGGAGCGGTGGCTTTGGCCAAGGAACCCAGGTCCCATCAGCGATCCAGGCATATTCTGAGGCGGTATCACCTAATCCGGGAGATAGTTGATCGCTGGGAGATCGAGGTCAGGAGTGTTGACACGAAGAACAACACTGTGGATCCACTCATGAAGGCCATTCCCCAGATACAGTTTGAGAGACTGTTCGGGATGCTCGGTATGCGATACTACAGCAGCTGGCCCTAGTGCAAGTGGGAGATTGTTAGTTATATGTATGCCCTAGAGGCCAGTATTGTACAGATGATGTATATTATATTGGATGCTTGGACATATATAGAGAGGTCTTTCTTGCTCGATATGATAGTATGCTATCTGGTTGCTCTTTACTTTAACATGTATACTTGTCTCTTTATACTGTCTTATAGTTACATGTTGGTAAAACCCTTAGGATGTGTACTTGACTACCTGGACAATGATGCGGATCATACTAGTGGGGACATGGTAGTCCATAAGTACATCCTTCAAGGTCCCTAGTCGTGGGTGTATCGAGATGGGGCATCGATATACCAGTGTAGACTAGCGTATACGCTTCTCGACCCATGAGATGGGCGATGGATGATCCCATATCCATTGGTGTTTGACATCAGAGATGGTATACGGGTGCTCAGTGGAGACTTGGTACACTGGATGGACTCACCGAGGACTCCCAGATGGTATTATACCTCACGTCAGATGGCAGTTCTCTGGTGACACTTGTGCAGGTTAGTCTGTAGACCCGAGATCGTCATAGAGTCTTGTGTGATTCCCACTGTGCTTTGATTTCCACCTTACCACGTCCATGAGAGCATGCAAAACGGTGGTTTTTGGGCACAGTCCCGAGTCACATGGAGGCAATGAGCGATAGGAGGGGTTTCGTCTCTCCCGGTATTGGGGGTTGATGTTGCGCTGTGCTCGATTGGCCGTAACAGGGAAGTCCCTGGCCAGGGCTGATTCAGAGATTTACTGGTAAGTGTTACCAGTAGTTTCTCGACCCGTTATGAGCCTCACATCGGCATGACTTATCGGTTATTGGGGTCTGACGTTTACCACCCCTAGACTTGATATGCGACATATCAAACGAAAAGACCGGACTGTACGGCAAGTGTTACCGGCAGGCTTTTACAGGAGTTGGAGCGGGCTTGCTTGCTGATCTTCTGATCGCTCAATACCCGGGTAGCCGTTACGTCCAGCTAGTACCGCTGACGGCTTGTGGGTGCTTGATGTGATCATCACCTACTGCCGGCGTATTGACGAGTCTTTAGAGTCCTACATAGAGGTTTTACTGGCTCAGGCAAAACGAAATAGGAGCGCATATGTGATATGTGCAGGACCGAGAATAATGCGTGTATGTGATACCGTATTATATTCTCACGACTTTATGTATCAATCAGTTGTATACGATATAGCCGGGTTATCGAATCAAGTGTTGATTCGATAAGGCGATACATTGGATGTTAGTCGGTTATATGTGATATGACCGGTTTATTAAGTCAAGTGTTGATTTAATAATTTATTGCATAATTGTATATTTGATATACTAGTTTACATTAACTAACACATGTTCACTTAGGGTTTTTTCTCACATGTACACACTTTACTATATATATATTTGATATATATTAAAATGTGTTATATTTTTTGTATCATGGTTGATGATACATCATCCTTGGGTGTGTAAGACATACACCATTCTATGTATTATGGTGGGTTATGATTATTTAAGATAATTACAAAATTAGTGGAGTTTTGGAATGAGCATGAAGCTTGTAGAAGCTTACTTTGCTTTGACAAAGTCTACTAGCTTTGTCTTTACCTTAGATTCCTTTTAACCTAACCATCACAGTTAGCTATGGTAATGTCTCTACATGAGTTAGTATATGATACTCACTCACCATGGTTAGCACACTCACTTGATCATTATCCTCATTCTTTTCTTTTTTTCATCTTCTTCATTGAGCAAGAGAAAAAGCTTGCTAGGGTTTTGAAAAAGAGTGAAACTTTGTGAGAAATAAAAATCCAAAGAGAACCCACTTCCTATTTCTCCATCCTCTACTAGATTAGCACTTTAGTTTAGGTTGTTTGCTTCACTAATTCTCTAGTTAGTGAAGTAGTAGCTTGAGTCGGAATTCCCTCGACGTATATCATCTTCGGCCTCGGAGACTTCAAGCAAGGTCGCATCTTTCGCCTCGTGAATCCATGCAAGAGCCCGGGAGAACTTTGATCGCAGTGAAGGGACTATGACAAGGAGCTCTAGAAATGAAGGACCGATCTACAAAGGTTGTATTTCGCATACCCTTAGTCGTAAAGTTGTTTACTTGCTTTTATCTTCGCCTAATCTCTAGTATACGATCTAGCTTAGGGTTGCTTGGCACATAAAAATTTAATTTTGGCATGGTCGATGCCTTGTAGAGCCTTGTTGGTGTGCTTAGTAACCCTACAGAAAACAGATCAAGGGCATGAAAGGAAGCGACAGATCCAGAATGGATACATGATCATAAGAAGAAACAACATCAATGAAGGTATGATGGAAATGAACAGAATCAAGGATCTCAAATGAATTTATAATCATGGGTACGAAGAGAATCACAGATCCTAAAATATTTACATCCTAAGGTTTCTTAAGTGGAGTATCGTATTGTAAATATACCGCGGAACATACGTACGATACGTCACTCTACTCAAGATACCTACTCCATCAATCAGGGTCAACCTATGAAACGAAAGTTCGGGTCTAATACCCCCCTGTTCAAGTCTAAGTTCCGTAAGGTCAAGCCTAGGTTCCGAAATAAATCACGCCCTAGACTCAACATAGTCAATCCTAATCTCAAACCAAGGTTAAACCTAGCACTCTGATACCAACTTTGCCATGACCCGAAATATTAGCTCGTGACCGGCACTTAAATCACATCACGTCGAAAGGCGTAACGTAATTCAAGTAAGACGAAACCCAGAAATCTAAACCTTTTTAAGAAAATAAAAGATGTGAAGTTTTGAAAATAAGGTATGATAAAATCAAAGGTTTTCCTAAATATGTAACCAATGGAACATAAAAATGCAAGTGGATTTACTAATTGAAATACATGTTTCTTCTTTTAAAAATTTGGGCAGCACCTCCTTTGTATATTTTTGATCCAAAACCACAATACATAATAATGATAAAGGCATCCCCAAATAGGAGGTAGCTCTTCGCCAATCGGCAGATCCACAACCACGCAAAGCATAAATATAAGTATACGATGCCCAACGGCGAAGATCACCACAAAAGATGAAGAATAAAGCAAGACATCAACCCAAAAGCGAACATAAAACCCATCGCTCAAGTCTCGCAACTACAAGTCTTGCTAAGTCTCATTACTTATACAAAAACTAGTTTAATTGATGGAGTTGACTAGATACAATATGAATAATAAATACAAGAGGGTTATGATCCAATATGTACCACCTACGAAAGCAATCACCCGAATCCAACTGTATGCCAGCGATACCGCTACTGATCCATGCGGTCAACCTGCAAGAACTGCGGTACAACGGGGGTGAGTTTGCCAACTCGTGAGTTGAAAAACATCAATAAGTAGAAATCAAATAAACAACGACTCTTAGGTCAACTGTATCATAAAGGTAATACTATGATATATAGGGTGACCGTAACGGCATATATGCCAACAATACTCAATGTCTATATGCGTGCGGATATCATCCAACCATATAATCAATGCCAGAATGCATGTGGATCTCGTCCATGTGTCAACCAATGACACAACAACAACATGCATGTAAATATTATAAAAGCATCTGCATGAGGGTATGAGGATATAAATCAACGTGTCCCTCGCGACACATCAAAATCATGGAACCTGAGTGTCCATCATCGACACTCGAAACATCATGAAACCCGTGTCCAGCATCGACACGTAAATCCTTATATACCTCGGGCTCCGTCAGTCCGGATCAGCCCACGAGCTCCGTCTGCGGGATCGGCCCTCGGGCTCCGGCAGAACGGGTCAGCCCCTATCCATCTCTCAACTCTGGTCGGTATCGTCCGGATAACCGCCAGGTCCAACCAATCACCGGTAGGTAGTAGTTCCTCTGCCAGGCTCACCGTCTACTGTACAACAAATCTGTTCTCGCCCCGGGTTACCATACCGAGTCCACCATGTACCCGTAAACGGCCTCATCCAGCTTCTCGAATCGAGTATCACTGTTACACGTCTCAACATCGAGAAAACACATGGTGGACGCACCAAAATATTACACAAGAGAAACCAGGTTTTTAAAACAATACATACTTTCCTTTTTTTAAATGACCACGGTTCTCAAATCCAGAAATCTCTTGAAAACAGCATATCTCAATGCGTATAATCGTAAAGCATAATGTATGCGACATATAACAGAAATGTAAGCATATACGTATATCATGCAACATGGAACAGTAATATACACATATCGAGGGAAAACCGCTCTTTTAAATGAATCCATTTTTAAAATATATCATTCGGTTCCCAAATTCTCCAAAGTCCAATGCAACATCGTATAAAGGTGCATATGCAACTATAGCAAGTAAATTATGCAAGGAATCATATCATGATGCAGCAATCCTACTGTGTAGTGACATGGCAATTATCGATGATGAAGTGTGTGAGCCGGCAAATCTGTGTAAGTGTAACATACGCATCATCGATAACGGTGTAGGTGTACTAGCACATGTATATGTAATGCAATCAGAATGACATGAATATAGCGTGAAGTAAATCGTCAGCTAAAAGCTATTAGGTATACGTATCTAACACGATCGAGTTGGTGAATCTATCAGTCGGCATCCAGCCTCACAACATCACGTACGGTATAATCCATCGTACGGCCTCCTCTAGTCAAGGGTATGGATCAAACATCATAAAACTCGTCACGTACGGTAAACCATCGTACGGCGGCATTAAACCATTAGGGATCCTATCATCCTATATGACAATGAGGGGTACAGACCTAACGTCTCGTACGGCATATCACTCACGATTCACCACATTACATATATCTATATACCTATATCCCAGGTCACATCCATATCAATCTCATATCAGGGGACCGGAAAGGTATCAATCATCTCAATCGAATCGCATCCGTATACCAACATATCATCAAGTCATCATATCACATCGTATATTCTTTTCATCGCATTAAGTCATCTTACATCATGTCATTTTATATATATACATCTAATGTGACACTACCCTAAAACTCGTACTTATTCTAGTGCAACTACATATCTATAAGTCGTGATTCACATTCATTTTTCATATCCTTATATATGTATCAATCCGAGATATCACTTCTTTCATATCATGTCACACTAAACCTTTAATCACATTCATAGGTTCCTAGAATAGGTTTCTCTAACGCCATCCATCCGACTTCCCCCGTAGATATAGATCTAGTCACCTTGATCCTTGCTTCCGAAGTCGAAGACACCATGCTTCATCGCCTCGGAATCCATATGAAGGTACCTACAATAATACACAATCGCATTCGCTATTAAAATCGAATCCGGAAAACCGATACGGCACACGGATCGCCTATAGGTTAGAACCTATAACCTACGCATGCAAAAACAATCAAACAACCCTTGTTGTTGACGTACAAATGCCCAACAACCAAATACAATACCAAATACTAAAACCAAGTATTCAAAATACGGAAAACATATCCAAAAATCACACCAATGTGCTCCCAGATTTTCATTAAGGTAAAAAGAGCCTAAACAAACAATTCTATGGGGTAGTATATGGAGTGAGTGAGCTACTGTACCAATTCCAGCCCTCAAAACGACCATGGGGCCGACCACATCACCCAAAATTCAGGCTAGCTCGACCCAAATTTCTCAGATGGGGTTCGTATGGTCAGGGTGGTCTCCTAGTGCCCTAATTTGGTCCCTGGTATTGTTTGGTTTTCTCAAAAACTCCCCGGGTAGCTCCAGATTCCCTGTAGGCTCACAATTCAACACAAAACCGACATGAATGAATTTCTAAATCCGTATTTTGGTTTCTATACTCAATCACAGGTCTTGTAACAACCACTAGAGTTCACCAAATCCACACTTATCCAAACCCTTCTCTAGAATTTTCCATACATCACAAACCCTAACCAATTAACACTCTAAACTAAACTAGGATACAAGAAAACTCAAACTAAACTAAATGAAAGGAATATACCTCATGGGTGCAACTCAAGAAAAACCCTAGCTCTCCAAAGTCATCAAAATCCTACTTTGCTTGGTCCCAAGTGTAGAGGATGTGGAGGGGATCAACTTTTGTGAAGGGGGTATAGGGTTTTGACAAGGTTTTTGAGGTGGATCTTGGGATAGAGGTGGAGGGAGATGAGGTTGAAGGAGATGAAGAAATAATGCAGAAAACAAATGGGGGTGATGATATGTGGCTGCTCTCTCTCTCCTCCTCCTCCTATTCTCACCCTCACTCTCACAATAATTCACTCTTTTGTCTTTATCTACCCTTTTCTCTTTTCTTTTAAAACCAAACCATAAAATACCCCAAAACAACACAATAAAACAACATGTAACCAAAATGCAACACGACATGGTGCACTAGCCATGGAAAACTGTAGAAACACGGATTTGGCCTAATCACGATTAGCAGTGCACTAATTGGTTTTTCATTTAAACTGCATATAATTTATTTTAAAAATGCCAAATCCTTTAAATATATTTTTAAATGAATAAATCATTTTAATTTCCAATTATTTCACAATTATTGGTATATATTTATACCCTTTTTCGAAAACCCCAATTTCGCAAATCGGGCAGTTTTCGGGAAATATATTATTTTAATATTAAATTCCAAAAATAATATTTTATATTTTCTGAAATGTTACAGTACAATACGTGGAAGACAACCTTACTCTATACAATCTTCTTGTATATACAAGGTTCATCTATCTTTTTGATGAAGTCAAACTCTTTGACTACCACATCATAGCAGATGTTCCAACTCCGCGATGCGTGCTTTAATCCTGATGGACTTAGGCATAGCCACTGGAGAAATGGTTTCATCATAAACCACACTTGGTTACATGATGAGAACCTTTTACTACAAGTCTAGCTTTAAAAGTCTCAACTTTTCCATTTACACCAAGAATCTTCTCAAGATCCATTTGCTCTTAATGAGTTTTACCCCAGGTGCAACATGCAAAGTCATACTTTGTTGGTGTACATGGATTCCATCTTTGATCGCATAATATCCAGCCTTTTCATAGTCCCCACTCATGATGGCCTGCCTGAACCTAGTTGGGTCATCATCTACCATGATGCAATCCTTGCTCCCACCGTCACCGAGGAAACCGTAGTATCTCTCAGGTGGATGAGGAACCCTACCAGATTCGCGGAGAGGCTGAGGTTCGTTGGAGACTATTGAATCCTTTGTAACTACAGAATCATCAGCTGTTAGTTTTTCCAGCTAGAACTCCTTCCAGTTCTACCTCATGACCATTAATTTCTTCATAAAAAATTCCTTTTCTAAAAAGGTGGCATGCTGAGAAACAAAACTCCATTTTCTCCTCGGTGTGGTAGAAGATATAACCTCACGAATGTTCGGGATATCTAACAAACTTATACAGAACTGACATTGCCTCGAGCTTGTCCAAATTTTTCTTTTCAACATAGGCCGGACAACTCCATATCTTAACTCGTTTAAGACATGGCCTTTTACCATTCTATATCTCATATAGAGTGGTAGGCACTGATTTGGATGGAACCCCATTCAATAGGTATGCAGCTTCTCAAGTGCATAACTTCAAAAGGAAACAGGCAACTCAGCAGTACTCATCATAGAGCGCACCATATCTCATAGGGCACGATACCTCCGCCCCGACACACCATTGTGCTGTGGTGTGTACGAAGGAGTAAGCTAAGAGAGAATCCCATTCTCCTTTTAGAAAATCCAAGAACTCCATGCCCAAGTATTCGCCTCCTTGATCACATCGACGGACTTTAATACTTCTACACGTTTGGTTCTCAACTTCAAGCTTATATTCCTTGAATTTATCAAAATTTTCAGACTTGTGCTTCAACAGGAACACATGTCCGAATCTTGAGAGATCGTCGATGAATGTAATGAAGTACAAAGAACCAACCCTCGCATTTGCAGACATAGTACCATATACATCACCATGTATCAGTCCCTAGAGTTCAGCAACTCTTTCTCTGTTTCCAGTAAACGGTGTTTTGATCATTGTACCTTTGAGACAAGACTGGCAAGTATCATAAGATGAAAATTTGAACGGATTCAAATATTCATCCTTATGTAACTTATCTAGTTGTGTCGCATTGGTATGACCTAGTCTATAACGCCACAAGAAGGATTTGTTTATTTCTGAACTATTCCTCTTGTGTGTGTTCTACATACTTTGAACTGTGGTTTGATTTAAAACGTATATGCCATTTCCTAACGTGCCTGATCCAATCAACTCTTGATTCAGGAAAATGTTCACAACATTATCCCCAATACAGAATTATATCCTTCTTTAACTAAATAAAGAAACTGATGTAATGTTGTATATCAGGTTTGGCATGTAATAACATTTGTTCGGAATAAATGTATTTACCACTTAGTAATACAAGATGATATTTGCCAATTGACTTGGCTGCAACAATTGCACCATTCTCTAACACTTAGAGAAATATCACCCATTTTCAGTTCTCTACCTTTCTGTAACCCACGTAACAGATTACATATATGGGATCCTGATCCGGTATCTCATACCTAGGACGTAGAGAATACTGAGAAATAGTTCTCGGTGTAGGGTTCCTAGGCACACTAAGGAGGTCTCACAAGGCATCAACCATGCCAATTTCAAATTTTACAAGTGCCGAGAAACCCTAATACGGATCGTTAACTAGATTTTAGGCGAAACATGCAACTAGTTAACAACTTAACTAAGTGAACGGAAATACAACCTTTGTAGATCCGGTCCTCTACCTCCATAGCTCCGTGATGAAGTCCTCTCCGCTGTACAAATCGGATCTTGGACTCTAGTGTCGGCTTCATTGGAGAAATGGGCGGGCTAGGTCATCGACTACGATGCCGAAGATGATCTACGTCGAGGCATCACAAGATCAAGCTCCCGCTTCACCAAGTCATGAAACTTGTGAAGAAAACACCCTATACTACTTGGCAAGCGGTAGAGGATGAAGAAATAGGAAGTGGGTTCACTTTAGAATTGGATTTCTCACTCTTTTTCTCAAGTTGCCATTGATGGAGGCAAGCTTTTCTTCTTGATGAAGATGAAGAAGAAGATGATAGAATATATTAAGTATTATCCAAAAAGAATAATAAAATGAATACTTATCATATCCTAACCTTGGTTAGGTGTAGAGAATAGACTATGGTTAGTGGGAATGGTTAGGTTAAAGGAAAGAAACAAAATGGTCAACCTTTCAAACCTTCATGAACTTTCAATATAAAACAAAAGTAGCAACCATTTTATTTCTTGCCAAAAAGAAAATAAATAAATGAATAAATAAGTAAAATGAAAACCCTAACCATTACACAACCATGGTTTAATCTTTACACATACTCAAGTTAGCATGTATCATCAAACATGATACAAACTAGTGTACAAAAGTATATCACATATACAATGTGCACCTCAAGTGAGAAAATCCATTTAAAGTGAACCAATACTAGTTAATGTAAATTAATATATCATATATATAATTATACATTAAATCATTAAATCAACACTTGATTTAACGATCCGGTCATATCGCATATAACCGACTAATATCAATAGTAACAACTTATCCAATCAACACTTGATCCGATAACCCGGCTATATCGCATATAACCGATCAATGTTACAAATCGCGAGAATCAAATACAGTATCACATACTCGCATTATTCTCGGTCCCGCACATATCTCATATGCGCTCCTATTTCGTTTCGCTTGAGCCAGGAAATCTCTGTGTAGGACTCTAAAGACTCGTCAATACGCCGACAGCAGGTGATGATCATATCAAACACCCACAAGCCGCAAGCGGTCTTCTAAACGTAATGGCCACCCGGATATTGAGCGATCAGAAGATCGACAAGCAAGCCCGCTCACACTCCTGTGAATCCAACTAGTAACACTTACCGTACAGTCCGGTCTGATCGTCTGATATGTCGCATATCTTGCCTAGGGGTGGTAAACGTCAGACCCCAATAGCTCGATAAGTCGTGTCGATATGAGGTCTATAACAGTTCGAGAAACTACAGGTAACACTTACCAGTAAATCTCAACAACCCTGGCCAGGGATTTCCGGTTATAGCCAATCGAACACAGTGCAACATCAACTCCCTATACCGGGAGAGACGAATCCCCTCCTATCGCTCATTGCCTCCATGTGATTCGGGACTGTACCCAAAAACCACCGTTTTGCACGCCCTCTTGGACGTGGTAAGGTGGAAATCAAAGCACAGTTGGAACCACACAAGACTCTATGACGATCTCGGGTTAACAGACTATTCTGTACCAGTGTCACCAGAGAACTGCCATCTGACATGAGGTATAATACCATCTGGGAGTTCTCGGCGAGTCCGTCCAGTGTACCCAGTCTCTACTAAGCACCCGTATATCATCTCTGATGTCAAACACCAATGGATATGGGATCATCCATCGCCCATCTGTATGGGTCGAGAAGGTATACGCTAGTCTACTCTGGTATATCGATGCCCCATCTCGATACACCCATGACTAGGGACCTTGAAAGATGTACTTATGGACTACCATGTCCCCACTAGTATGATCCGCATCATAGTCCAGGTAGTCAAGTACACATCCTAAGGGCTTTACCAACATGTAACAGAGAGACAATCAGTATACACGTTAAGGTAAAGAGTAACCAGATAGCATACTATCATGTCGAGCAAGAAAGTCCTCCCTATATATGTCCAAGCATCCACTACTATATACATCCTATGTATAGTAATGGCCTCTAGGGCATACATATAACTAACAATCTCCCACTTGCACTAGGGCCATCTGTAGCAGTGGTTGTAGTATCTCATACTCAACCATCCCATAAAAGTCTCTCTCTGGGAATAGGCCTTCGTGAGTGGATCCGCCGTGTTATCCTCTTAGTCTGCTCTCCTTACCTCTATCACCCTGGAGATCAACTATCTCCATGATCAGGTGATACTGCCTCAAAATACGTTTAGGTCACTGATGGGACCGGGGTTCCTTGGCTAAAGCCACACTTCCATTGTCACACAATGGCAGGAACCAAGTTCATCTCATGAACCAATATACACCCAGACTTCCTCTTTGGTAGCATCTTAAGTAGCGATGTATCCAGCCTTTATCGTCTAGTAAGCCACGGTATTTAGCTTGGAACTCTTCCAACATACCGTCCCTTTACTGAGGGTAAAGACAATGCCTGCGACTGACATTCAGTCGTCCTTATCACCCTGGAACACTTCCAGTGATTCTCCCCAGGACCAATTGATACCATCTTACTATAACTAGTGAGAATCCTAACATCTATTTAGATCTATCTCATAGATCCAAAACTCAGGATTTAATAGGTGTCAATTTGATCCTATATGGAGAGTCATAGTGATAAGCGGAGATTGATCGAGCGTAGCATAGGAAACTTCTTTCTTATCAAGAGTATGTCATCCACGTACTTTACGAGGATCACCACCATACTCCCTACTACCTTTTTGTATATACAAGGTTCATCTACTATTTTGATGATGTCAAACTCTTTGACTACTTCATCAAAACAGATGTTCCAACTCCGCGATGCCTGCTTTATTACATAAAACATCTTGCACACGTTTCCGCTGCTCCCACTGTCTACGAGGCCCTCTGGCTGTGTACTTATAGACGCTCTCTTCTAAAACATCATTTAGAAAAGCTGTCATGACACCCAACCACCAGATATCGTAGTCATGGTATGTAGCCGTGGCAAGTAGGATCTGGATGGACTTAAGCACAGGCCCCAGAAAAGGTTTCATCATTAGCCACGCCTGGTCGATGACGAAAACCTTTACCAAGTCTAGCTGTGAAAATCTCAACTTTTCCATCTACACCAATTAATCTTCTCAAGATATACTTGCTCCTGATGGGAATTTAACCCTTCAGATATAGCAACCAAAGTCCATACCTTGTTGGTGTATAAGGATTCCATCTCAGATCGATAAACATCCAGCCATTCTTATAGAGTCTTACTCCTAATGGCCAGCTCGAAACTAGTTGGGTTATCATCTCATGATTCAATCCTCGCTCCCACTGTCATAGAGAAACCGAAGTAACTCTCAGGTGGGTGAGGAACCCTGCTAGATCGGCGGAGAGGCAGAGGTTCGTTGGTTTCTACTGAATCCTTTGGTTGTACCAAATCATCTGCTGTAGTTTGCATAGCTGGAACCTTTCTAGTTTTACATAACCAACCTTGCCTCGAGCTTGTCCGGATTTTTCTTTTAGACATAGGCCGGACAACCCCAAATCTTAACTAGCTTGAGATATGGGCTCTTCCCATACCATATCTTATATGGAGTGGTAGGCTGTGATCTGATTCGAACCCTATTCAATAGGTATGCAGCTTCTCAAGTGCATAACTCCCAAAAGGAAAATAGGAAACTCAGTAGTACTCATCATAGAGCACACCTTATTACATAGGGTGTGTCTGCTCTGTCCCGATATACCATCGTGCTATGGTGTATATGGAGGAGTAATGCTGAGAGAGAATCTCATTCTCCATTAGAATAGTCCAGGAATTCCATGCACAAGTATTCTCCTCCTCGATCACATCAAAGGACATAATACTTATACCCGTATTTTGGTTCTCTACTTCTAACTTATATTCTGTGAATATCTCAAAAGGTTCGGACTTGTGTTTCAACAGGAACATATGTCTGAATCTCGAGAGATTATCAGAGAATGTAATGAAGTATAAAGAACCGGTCTTGGCATGCGTAGACACGGGACCTTACATATATCAACATGTATCAATCCCAAGAGTTCACTAACTCTTTCTCTGTTTCCATTAAACAGAGCTGTGGTCATCTTATCTTTGTGACATGACTGGCAAGTTTCACAAGATGTAAATTCAAACTAATTTAAATATGCATCTAAAATGTAACTTAGCTAGTCGGGTCGCATTGATATGACCTAGTCTACAATACCTCAAGAAGTATTCGTTCATTTCTGAACTCTTACTCTTGTGTGTGTTCTATATACTAAGAACCGTAGTTTGATTTAGAACATCAATGCTTTTAGATAACGTGCCTGAACCGATCAACTTTTGATATAGGAAATGTTCAAAACATTATCCAACAATACAAAATTTTATCGTTTCTTTACTAATAAAGAGACTAATGTGATTTTGTATATCAGGTTCGGTATCTAATAACATTCGTTCAGAATCAATGTATTGGTAATACAGGGCGACAGTGACCGACAGACTTGGCTGCAACTCTTGCCCCGTTTTCTGCCTCATGAATCTTATCACCCGTTCTCAGTTCTTTACCAATCTGTAGCCCATGTAACAGATTACATATGCGGGATCCTGATCCGGTATCATATACCCAGGACGTAAAGGACATTTGAGAAACAGTTCTCAGAAATGAACACACCCGAAGAAGATACATCATCATGAACTTTCTTCGTTTGGGCGGCATGGGAAATCTGGTATTCCCTAATTTCCTGCTCTGTCTTATAACAATTATAAGTTGGAACGGGACCAACGTTCTCCAGCTCAGTATAACAAGCGGGTTCGGTCAATAATCCGTATTATTATCTAGATTAAGGCGTGATATGGTCGCTACCAAGAGAGAGAGAGAAGAAAACACTCAGCGTGCGCTCATTCCAAGAATAGATTGGTTATTATTTTATCTAATCAGGATGGCTCCCACTGTTTTTATCAAATCTTCCTTCAAACCCTAAAAGGAAAGACTAGCCGGGATTAATTACACGCTACAAGTTCGCCAATCTTTCAGCCAGGCCAGTGTCGGTACTTTGAGGGAGGTCCCCCGTGCTTTCTCATGAGCCTAATTAATGTAAACCTCGTTTTCCCAGAGGCGTAACCCCGTTGACACCTTTCTAGACACCTACTTGATCGGCTAATTGTAATGTGTAAAACTCTCCCAGGAGTAACAATTACTCGCAGTGGGTATCGGGATCCAACTATCTCATAGAAGGTATGCAATCTCATTGCAAATTTCAACACTTGAAATTCCCAATAATATTTTTCCCCTAGCAACTATATGACCTTAACATAGTCAACAAATCATAAGTGCTAGTCAAGTTCAACCCGTCATTTCCCGATTGAATTAAACCCATCCGCACGACCCTTAACATAGTCAACAAAGTCGCACGACTATCCTAATCCAATCACATCATATGCTTATGCAGATAAGCACTAATTAGCTACCGCACACTACGCCTTAACATAGTCAACAAACGTAGCACGAATACTAACTAGTACTTATCTGAAATGACGGAGTGCTACGACAGGTTTTTCTGAAAACCTATTGCGTAATGAACTTGAATCGTTGTAGAATCAAATGATTTTAAAATGGAGTGCTTTTGAGGCTTTTCTAGTTTTGCTAAAGGAGTCACTCCCGGTGAAGGGATCATCGGTCCTTTCCTCGTCGAATGAGGTGCGGGATATATCACATATATCACTGTGCAAAGCAGAAACTATAGAAGAAATCAAAAGACAAACCGAGTGTGTAGCATCTGCCAGTTATTGCTAAAGGAGTCACTCCCAGTGAAGGGATATCGGTCCTTTCCTCATCGAATAAGGTGCAGGATATATCATATTGTAGCGTTTTGAAAATCGTTTCGGTGAAATTTCGAAAAAAATCGGTAAAATAAGGGGGTTTTCTGTAAAAAGTAAAAATACAAATATCTTATTATAAAAATTAAATATACATATTCTAGCTATGTAATTGCTATTATTTGGTGTTTATTGAGCCGCTGGTGAAATTTCAAATTTTCTGAAAAAAATATTATTTTATTATTATTTAAGCCGTCACTAATACATTTAATTAGGGAAAATTACAAATTGGAATGAGTTGAAACAATTTTTTTGCATCATAAAACATTAAATAAAATTTTATCATGTGGTTTTTGGAACGAAATCATTTGCCAAAACGGTTTGGAAATTATTGAAGAAAAAAGGCTTTTTTTTAGCGTAAATGGATGTTCGGGGTATTGTATTTATCATTTTTCATCACCCCACACCCGTACCCACACCCACACACCCCCACTTACTCCCCCCCATGGCTGAATTCAGCAGCCCCCTCTCTTGTCCCCACTTGGTTTTCAAAGGAAAAGAAATAAAAGAAAAGAATAGAAAATGGATAAAGTAGTTAGACTTTTGACTTTGCTTGACCTTGACTTTGTCCCCCCCCCCATTTTCTCTACCTCCCTCTCTCTCCTCACACCTATTTCTGGCCGAAATTCCCTGCATCCCACAGCAGCAGCCCCCCCTCCAATTTCCCCTCTCTTTTCTCTTCAAAACTTCATGAAAAATTGCTTCTAAATCCATCAAAAAAATCCCAAAACCCAAATCGGACTCCTACCCATTTTAGCTTAGCCCGTATAGCATGGATCCTTGTGAAAAGAGAGCATTTTGGGAGGCCATGGATGCTTGTGGACCTTCATATATTTTTGGGTATAATTCTAAAACTTTTTGCTTAAATTGTTACTTGTTTCTTAAAGCTAATTTAAATTAAGTGTTAACTTGGATATGTGAGTTTAATTGCAAGTTTTGGGATTTCAAGTTAGGGTTTGTTGTGGAAATGAGTTGTGTTTGATTGTGCATGGTTTAGTGAAGTGGTTTAACATAATTAGTTTTGTAGAAAACTAATCTAGTTGTTAATTACAAGTTGTTACTTGAAAAATTGTGTTAATTTGCTAATTGCTTACTAGGTTTTTGAAATTTGTTAAGTTCTTGGGATTAAAAATGTGATTAGGGTTTTCTTGGCTTCATTAACTTTATTAAGTGTGGTTTAATGCTTTGGATCATGCAAATCTAAGCTAGATTGTAGTTTGTGCATTTTTGCTTTGAAATTGTTAAAAAAGGGTATTTTTGTAAACTAGAATATTAGGATTTTTGGAATTTAATGAGATTAAATTCCGGAAATTGTTTATACGACTTATTTAAGATATTTAATAAGTATATTGGCCGCTACTTTCATTTAAACATCATGTTTTGTACAAAAACGGCGAATTGTGCTTGCTAGATTTTCGGAAAAATGACTTTTTAAGTGAAAATGGGGTTTTTGTGAGTTTTAACCTAGTTTATATTAAAATTAGTGTTCGTGAATGTGCAAATGAGTGTGATTGGATTTTTCTCGATGGTTTGACGTTTGTACATCGACATCGAGGGTTGGTTTTACTATTCTTGCATGCGTAGGCGATAGGTTTGGACCTATGCGTGATACGCGTGCCGATTTGGTTTTCGTATACCATTTCGATCTCGAATTTAGTTTTAATGCGATATGGTGCGTTATGATATGTAGGTACCCCCACGTGGACTTCGAGACGACAAGCAAGCGCGTGGCGAAGTCGGCACCGGCGAGCGAAGACCAGGTGAGTAGATTTATATCTACGGGGAGAAGTCGGGTGGATGGCGTACAGCACCCCCGCAGTTCGTGGTGATGTATACGAATACGTATACACACATATATATATATTTTGACTATAATTTGTTTGATATTATCGATGATATAGATATTTGGTGTTCTTGGATGATTTAGTGTCGCGAAACCCTAGAGTAGTGGTCGCACCACACATGCACACACACACCCATACTCGCATACTTTCTTCTTTCATTTGCGCTTATACGGGATTATATAGTTATGTGTTCACATGGGTATGGGACTATGTGTTCACATACGGATTGAGGGTGATAGTACTTGGGATTTATGATGAGTCGATGAGATTCGAATTGAGGCCGTGAGATCGGTGATATAGCAGGGTTCGTATCTTAGATACGACATGACGTTGTAGCGGGTCCTTGACGTAGTGTTTCACACACGTCCATGCATACGTAGGCGGTATCAGTATGGTACTAGACGTAGATCAGTACCCCGATCATGATATTTGATAAAGAGGATACCAGGTGAATAGTATGATGAATGTGATATTGACCCGTACCCAGATTGGGATGCCGTACGACGGATTTACGTACGAGCTATATTGATGATTGATCCGCACTCTTGACTTGGGATGCCTGATTATAGATATGGTATCGGATATGATATTATTGAGGCGAGATCTCCGACTATACATATACAGGTATGTATATGTATCGACTCAGATGATAGGCGGTTTCCTTACCTGTAGTTCAGCTTGTAGTTCAGCCGTATAGTTTAGTGTAGTTGTTAGATTAGATTAGACTTCTTACCTATTTCAAAAACTAACGAATCGTGGGCATTTTTAAAGACAGCTCAAGGGAATCTACGGATATTTCAAAAACGACGTATCTTTTCATAAAAACACCGTAGCCCCTATTTTCAAAACCCCATGATTCGTGTTATTTCAAAAGGCACCATTCGTAGGACTTATATTAGATTATTGCAGATTAGTTATCGTTGTGTCTAGTATTCAGCTCCCACACATTATTGCTGTTCGCTCTGCCTCGCATATTTATTTTACTGCATATTCCATTATTGATATCATGCTGTTAGGACACCAGCACCATTACCGATGATGCGTATGTACCACGTACACCTACTTGCCGGCTCACACACAACTTCATCGGAAATTGCCATGTCACGTACACTTTAGAGAATATAATTGCTTGACTTTGATTGTTAGCTAGTAGTTTTGACATGATATTAGTGTACTTCCCTTATATGCCATATTAGACATTGTAGTTATTACCTACCACTTCATGCATACGGTTATTCAGTTGTTCATGCCTAGTTCATTATCATTAACATATGCACTTGTGATGATTTCTTGAGATTTATGATATTTCTGGATTTCGGGGAAAGCCGCAAAACTTTCAACTTATGATCTTTTAAAATATAAAATGTTGTGGTTTTCTTGTGATGTAAAGTGTCGTCCACCATGAGTTTGCTGTGGTTTTGGAGATCCGTGTCGAGGAGTGGAGGAACCGTCACGGGTACATGGTGGGCCCGGTATGGTACCCCGGGGCAAGAGGAATGTGGTGTTGACGTTGAGCCTGGCTGGGGAGCACTACCTACCGGTGATATTACCCGACGCGTCGGATATCCGGAGGATACCGTCGTGGTCTTGAGATGGATGGTAGGGGCCGGTCCGGACTGACGGCGCCCTAGATATTGAGCTTGAGACATTGATATTTCGAGACAGTGAGATTTATGTTTTGTGTCGATGCTAGACACTGTTGATACTGATTTCATTATGATACCTCAGTTTAAAAATACGAAGGAATTCTCACTAATTTATGAAAACAGTTTCTTCATTTACATGTATTCTGTTTCATGCATTCATACCTCATTCATATGATATATTGCTACCTGAGGCACTGACACGGGCACATGAAATTATACTCGGGTTAGATATTACCCTAGTCATTGTTATAGGCTGCCTGTTATACTTATATTTGAGGATATATTATGATCATTGACCTAGGTTGCGTTATTTATGCGATTTCTGTGCGTAGATGTTTTTCTATTCACGAGTTGGCAACTCACCCCCGTTGTGCCCCAGTTTCTTGCAGATTTGCCGTACAGGTTTCATTACGGCTTGCGGGCTCAGTTTCATTCGGGTGATTTGCTAGTAGGTGGGTTTAGTTGTATCATACCCCCATTATATATCTTGTATATCATTATTCTGTTGTATCTAGAAGTTCCATCAACCAAACATGTATCTATTGAGATAGAGACCAGTGTTGTTTATTCTTTCGACCTTAGAGTCGCTCGTTATATTTCTGGTGGTTTTGAGTTCCCTTTTGAGTTTTTGATCCTCGCCGTTGGCGTTGTATATTATATTGCTTGTGTGGTTGTGACCGTCGATTGACGAAGAGCTAGCTCCCGCTTGGGGATGCCTTTTTTCTTGATTTCGTATACTATTCATGTTGTATCCCGTTTGGGGGCCAGTATTTACAAAGGAGACTTTGCCGAAATTTTCAGTAAATTTTTGATGTTTTAAAAAAACCGCATAATTCGGCTTATGCTATTGAATTACTTGTTTTAAGTTGGTTTTTCCTGCACTCTATTACTTTTCTTGGTTTGGATTTCTGGGTTTTCGGTTTACTTAGATTACGTACGCCTCGAGACGTTCGTAGTTTAAGTGCCGGTCATGTTCCGTACTTTCGGGTCGTGACAAAGTTGGTATCAGAGCGTTAGGTTTTAACCTTCGGAGCGTAGGATGACCCTTGGTTGATGGAATAGGTGACTAAAGTAGAGTGACGTACCGTTGGTATGTTCCGCGGCATATTTACGACACGCCACTCCACTTATGAAGCCTTAGGATGTACATTTCCTTGTTCAGTATTATATTCCTTCCTGATCCAGCCTCATCAGTACCAGTTATGGTTTTTCTGCCACGATTATGGGCAGGGAGAGCTACGGCTAGAGTTGCGGTCAGCACAAGCTCGTCACGAACGAGGACTGACCAGGGCGAAATTCCGGCGACACACGATTGCAGAGATGTGTCTTTTTACTGTGTTTCCGCGCCGCGAGCGTTTGGCGGATCGCCTTTATGAGGTTACTCGGATGTGCCGATCGACACTAGAGGATTGAGCCACCGACAGAGGCCAGCCAGATTTTGATGACCGTTGTTGTGTTGCTTACTCCTGATGATTGAGGCACTGTTCAGCGTGCAGACGAGCGAGCCAGTTGTTGCTGCGAGCGACGAGATATCGCCCCATATGTTGGAACTATGGCGGGGCGAGTTATACGAATAGATGATAGAAAGTCGCTAGTCACCCGATGATGAATGACTAGGACAGGTGGTTCGTTCGCTTACCCCGATGCGAGGTCATCAGATAGATTGATTCCAGCTGGAGACGATTTCACGCGGAGACGTTGAGAGTCGACAGAGACGATTGAATGTCAGAAACCTATTATTCCAAGTTTAAAGTAGTCGGAAAGACATGCAGGCAATTCTATGGTCCCTCTAGAAGAATGAAACCCTAACTCGACTTAATGACCGTGTGAAAGCCTTTGAACCTTCGGGTTTGCGGCAGTTCTACGGCGCCATTAGTGAGGCTTGGGTTTGCCCTTCTACGGCTAGACCACCGATGCTGTGGTATGTACTCGATACTATTAAACTGTGCCCAAGAGGTTGAGCTCTTGGGGGATTATGAGGTTTGACGACTCGGTCGGATGGCTCGACTTAATTCGGATGCTAGGTGGTGAGATGCATTTCTTGGGAGACTCCAGATACGAGGATAGCCGTTGGAGCTCAGTCCATATAGCCATGATGAGACGATTCCGAAGCAGTCGACATTAGAGAAAGTGGAGTAAAGAGGTCCGTACAAGATCTGGATAAGACGACGTTCCACTCCGCCGACATCAGAGATGCGATACGCATGCCGAGGCAGAGTACTGGATATACCTTCCAGAAGGAGTCGCGATGGGTATGCAGCCGTTCCGGAGCAAGATGCAGATATAGGAAAGGACAATGACTTCCGGACAGTTGGCAGAGACGAGACATGGAAGAGACCGTGAGCAGGATTCCTTCCAGGACACTGCTGCAATGATACTTGCACCGAGGATCAGATGTGTCACGTACATTCAGAGAGCCAGAGGCCGACGCCAGTGATATGCTGTCTTACGAGTGGTCGCGATGATTGACCAAGAGATGACCAGAGGAGTGCCAGAATGGGATCATCCCCATTAGCACACCTGACAGGGCCGATGAGCCGATGGACCGAGAGATTGGTAATTCACAGTGGAGATCTTGACCCAGGAGTGGTCATTGTTACGCACACCAGCAGGCCAGAGTCCATGATCATCGACGAGACGTCCCACTAGTGACCGCGACAGTTGGCCCGGGATTCTTAGAGGATGCACTTGAGCGGTACTATTCCGCCATCATTGATTACGATGTTTTGGGTGATTTATTCGTATGATTTGATTTTGATGATTGAGGATTTACAATCTTTGCACAGTGTTGCACTTGATATCGTTTTCGTTCTTTAGTTTCACATGTTTGTGATTTTACAGTTTTAAACAGTTGAGTTGGTTTTGTGTGTATGCATGCACACGATTTCGTTCCTGCACTCGGTATAGTTTATATATGCTTGCAGTGCAGTGATACGCCTTTTGTGCACTTAGATGCACTGGACTTCGATTTTGATTGTGATACTCGATATTTGTTTTGTGCACCTTGTGCACCTGATTGCTTTTGCGCACGTTCGGCGCTTGATATTGGATTTCATGATTTCATGCACGATAGATGCACCTGATTTTGCTGTCAGGCACACATGTTGCCTACGACAGATGTTTCGTGCACACCTGATGCACTTAGATGTTGTTTCTGTGCGCATGTATGGCACATTCATGGATTTTGATTTCCGTGCGCACCAGACGCACGTAGCATTCATGTGCATATTTTGGGGATTGATTTCGTATAGAGCAGTACGTTTTTATGATATTGCTATGTGTTTTCGTACTGAGCAGGATTAGTCAGAGGACAGTACCTGAATATATTTTTCATGCATTGATAGTTATTGAAGGGATTTCCAAAAAAAAAAAGCGAGCTATAGCCTCAGTATTTACCTACGTGTCTGATATGACACGAAATGTTTAAAACAAGGAGACCCTTCTAAATTGTTTCCAAAACGGCGGAACGTACATTTCAAACAAAGGTATATATGTATATAGTTATTTGCTTATGTTAGACGTCCGCCACTGTGCAGTGTTATACGCGTGCACAGCGACATAAAGAGATTTGGCATGCATTTCCTTCAGATACTTACATTTATAGATTCGATATTTACATGTATAGTTTCGAGTTATGTCATATTGGTTTTGATTTGGATTTGGCATTGATGTCTTCTCCACGACTCCGATGATCGCGGGATGCTTGACGGAGTTTTGATTTGAGTTATATACTCATTTTTCAAGCGCATGCGATGCGCTACGATTTGTTTTATATATTTACAATTTCGTAGCCCCGACGACTTGATGGTTTTTCTTAGATGTTTTAGTAATTGGGGGAGTTTGAATTTAAATTCGGGGACCGAATTTCTTTAAGGGGGGAAGATTGTAGCATTTTGAAAATCGTTTCGGTGAAATTTCGAAAAAAATCGGTAAAATAAGGGGGTTTTCTGTAAAAAGTCAAAATACAAATATCTTATTATAAAAATTAAATATACATATTCTAGCTATGTAATTGCTATTATTTGGTGTTTATTGAGCCGCTGGTGAAATTTCAAATTTTCTGAAAAAAAATATTATTTTATTATTATTTAAGCCGTCACTAATACATTTAATTAGGGAAAATTACAAATTGGAATTAGTTGAAACAAATTTTGTGCATCATAAAACATTAAATAAAATTTTATCATGTAGTTTTTGGAACGAAATCATTTGCCAAAACGGTTTGGAAATTATTGAAGAAAAAAGGCTTTTTTTTAGCGTAAATGGATGTTTGGAGTATTGTATTTATCATTTTTCATCATCCCACACCCGTACCCACACCCACACACCCCCACTTACTCCCCCCCATAGCTGAATTCCGCAGCCCCCTCTCTTGTCCCCACTTGGTTTTCAAAGGAAAAGAAATAAAAGAAAAGAATAGAAAATGGATAAAGTAGTTAGACTTTTGACTTTGCTTGACCTTGACTTTGTCCCCCCCCCCCCATTTTCTCTACCTCCCTCTCTCTCCTCACACCTATTTCTGGCCGAAATTCCCTGCATCCCACAGCAGCAGCCCCCCCTCCAATTTCCCCTCTCTTTTCTCTTCAAAACTTCATGAAAAATTGCTTCTAAATCCATCAAAAAAATCCCAAAACCCAAATCGGACTCCTACCCATTTTAGCTTAGCCCGTATAGCATGGATCCTTGTGAAAAGAGAGCATTTTGGGAGGCCATGGATGCTTGTGGACCTTCATATATTTTTGGGTATAATTCTAAAACTTTTTGCTTAAATTGTTACTTGTTTCTTAAAGCTAATTTAAATTAAGTGTTAACTTGGATATGTGAGTTTAATTGCAAGTTTTGGGATTTCAAGTTAGGGTTTGTTGTGGAAATGAGTTGTGTTTGATTGTGCATGGTTTAGTGAAGTGGTTTAACATAATTAGTTTTGTAGAAAACTAATCTAGTTGTTAATTACAAGTTGTTACTTGAAAAATTGTGTTAATTTGCGAATTGCTTACTAGGTTTTTGAAATTTGTTAAATTCTTGGGATTAAAAATGTGATTAGGGTTTTCTTGGCTTCATTAACTTTATTAAGTGTGGTTTAATGCTTTGGATCATGCAAATCTAAGCTAGATTGTAGTTTGTGCATTTTTGCTTTGAAATTGTTAAAAAAGGGTATTTTTGTAAACTAGAATATTAGGATTTTTGGAATTTAATGAGATTAAATTCCGGAAATTGTTTATACGACTTATTTAAGATATTTAATAAGTATATTGGCCGCTACTTTCATTTAAACATCATGTTTTGTACAAAAACGGCGAATTGTGCTTGCTAGATTTTCGGAAAAATGACTTTTTAAGTGAAAATGGGGTTTTTGTGAGTTTTAACCTAGTTTATATTAAAATTAGTGTTCGTGAATGTGCAAATGAGTGTGATTGGATTTTTCTCGATGGTTTGACGTTTGAACATCGACATCGAGGGTTGGTTTTACTATTCTTGCATGCGTAGGAGATAGGTTTGGACCTATGCGTGATACGCGTGCCGATTTGGTTTTCGTAAATTTAGTTTTAATGCGATATGGTGTGTTATGATATGTAGGTACCCCCACGTGGACTTCGAGACGACAAGCAAGCGCGTGGCGACGTCGGCACCGGCGAGCGAGGACCAGGTGAGTAGATTTATATCTACGGGGAGAAGTCGGGTGGATGGCGTAGAGCACCCCCGCAGTTCGTGGTGATGTATACGAATACGTATACACACACATATATATATTTTGACTATAATTTTTTTGATATTATCGATGATATAGATATTTGGTGTTCTTGGATGATTTAGTGTCGCGAAACCCTAGAGTAGTGGTCGCACCACACATGCACACACACACCCATACTCGCATACTTTCTTCTTTCATTTGCGCTTATACGGGATTATATAGTTATGTGTTCACATGGGTATGGGACTATGTGTTCACATACGGATTGAGGGTGATAGTACTTGGGATTTATGATGAGTCGATGAGATTCGAATTGAGGCCGTGAGATCGGTGATATAGCAGGGTTCGTATCTTAGATACGACATGACGTTGTAGCGGGTCCTTGACGTAGTGTTTCACACACGTCCATGCATACGTAGGCGGTATCAGTATGGTACTAGACGTAGATCAGTACCCCGATCATGATATTTGATAAAGAGGATACCAGGTGAATAGTATGATGAATGTGATATTGACCCGTACCCAGATTGGGATGCCGTACGACGGATTTACGTACGAGCTATATTGATGATTGATCCGCACTCTTGACTTGGGATGCCTGATTATAGATATGGTATCGGATATGATATTATTGAGGTGAGATCACCGACTATACATATACAGGTATGTATATGTATCGACTCAGATGATAGGCGGTTTCCTTACCTGTAGTTCAGCTTGTAGTTCAGCCGTATAGTTTAGTGTAGTTGTTAGATTAGATTAGACTTCTTACCTATTTCAAAAACTAACGAATCGTGGGCATTTTTAAAGACAGCTCAAGGGAATCTACGGATATTTCAAAAACGACGTATCTTTTCATAAAAACACCGTAGCCCCTATTTTCAAAACCCCATGATTCGTGTTATTTCAAAAGGCACCATTCGTAGGACTTATATTAGATTATTGCAGATTAGTTATCGTTGTGTCTAGTATTCAGCTCTCGCACATTATTGCTGTTCGCTCTGCCTCGCATATTTATTTTGCTGCATATTCCATTATTGATATATTAGGACACCAGCACCATTACCGATGATGCGTATGTACCACGTACACCTACTTGCCGGCTCACACACATCTTCATCGGAAATTGCCATGTCACGTACACTTTAGAGAATATAATTGCTTGACTTAGATTGTTAGCTAGTAGTTTTGACATGATATTAGTGTACTTCCCTTATATGCTATATTAGACATTGTAGTTATTACCTACCACTTCATGCATACGGTTATTCAGTTGTTCATGCCTAGTTCATTATCATTGACATATGCACTTGTGATGATTTCTTGAGATTTATGATATTTCTGGATTTCGGGGAAAGCCGCAAAACTTTCAACTTATGATCTTTTAAAATATAAAATGTTGCGGTTTTCTAGTGATGTAAAGTGTCGTCCACCATGAGTTTGCTGTGGTTTTGGAGATCCGTGTCGAGGAGTGGAGGAACCGTCACGGGTACATGGTGGGCCCGGTATGGTACCCCGGGGCAAGAGGAATGTGGTGTTGACGTTGAGCCTGGCTGGGGAGCACTACCTACCGGTGATATTACCCGACGCGTCGGATATCCGGAGGATACCGTCGTGATCTTGAGATGGATGGTAGGGGCCGGTCCGGACTGACGGCGCCCTAGATATTGAGCTTGAGACATTGATATTTCGAGACAGTGAGATTTATGTTTTGTGTCGATACTAGACACTGTTGATACTGATTTCATTATGATACCTCAGTTTAAAAATACGAAGGAAATCTCACTAATTTATGAAAACAGTTTCTTCATTTACATGTATTCTGTTTCATGCATTCATACCTCATTCATATGATATATTGCTACCTGAGGCACTGACACGGGCACATGAAATTATACTCGGGTTAGATATTACCCTAGTCATTGTTATAGGCTGCCTGTTATACTTATATTTGAGGATATATTATGATCATTGACCTAGGTTGCGTTATTTATGCGATTTCTGTGCGTAGATGTTTTTCTATTCATGAGTTGGCAACTCACCCCCGTTGTGCCCCTGTTTCTTACAGATTTGCCGTACAGGTTTCATTACGGCTTGCGGGCTCAGTTTCATTCGGGTGATTTGCTAGTAGGTGGGTTTACTTGTTCATACCCCCATTATATATCTTGTATATCATTATTCTGTTGTATCTAGAAGTTCCATCAACCAAACATGTATTTATTGAGATAGAGACCAGTGTTGTTTATTCTAGAATCGCTCGTTATATTTCTGGTGGTTTTGAGTTCCCTTTTGAGTTTTTGATCCTCGCCGTTGGCGTTGTATATTATATTGCTTGTGTGGTTGTGACCGTCGATAGACGAAGAGCTAGCTCCCGCTTGGGGATGCCTTTTTTCTTGATTTTGTATACTATTCATGTTGTATCCCGTTTGGGGGCCAGTATTTACAAAGGAGACTCTGCCGAAATTTTCAGTAAATTTTTGATGTTTTAAAAAAACCGCATAATTCGGCTTATGCTATTGAATTACTTGTTTTAAGTTGGTTTTTCCTGCACTCTACTACTTTTCTTGGTTTGGATTTCTGGGTTTTCGGTTTACTTAGATTACGTACGCCTCGAGACGTTCGTAGTTTAAGTGCCGGTCATGTTCCGTACTTTCGGGTCGTGACACATATATACCGCTGTGCAAAGCAAGAACTGTTGCTACCTGTTTTATTTTGAAATTCGATTCTACAACATCTTTAGGTTTCTTTTATTTCATTAATCTCATTAATGAAGTCCCATCATTTAAATCACCTAAACAACACAGATAAATACGACGTACACTTATGCCATCCGCATTCCCCTCAATGTCCCCTCGTGCACCGTTAGGTTAAGTAACTAGCGGCAGAGCGGGGCAGGGCTAGCGCGGGTGTAAAATATAAGTAATGCCTATATAATATATCATATACACTATATATTGTATCTATCACAGAACTTCAAATGATCACATCACAGATATCGCAGCAGAAGAAACATATGAAATATTGGATATACTAGGACGTCCGTGTTTTCAATACGAGCCAGTATAAAACACGGATTCCACGGTCGTGATGAATAGCCAAACCCACACCCCAAGACCCCTACGAGAGCGGCAAGCAACCCTACCAATTCTAGAGTTAGGAGACCCGGACTCGACTCCTCGAGTTGGTTTCCCTCTGGACCCCAGAACCCGGTTACTTGTGCTCCCCTCCTTGGGTCTATCCTAGTGCGGAAAAGTAAATAATATACAAAAGGTGACAACTTCCGCAACCTGGAAGTGCCCCAATAAAAGAATATTACATACAAGTTTTTACATGAATGAAAATGAAAAATACTCATCTCACATAAAAACCCCCCGGCTATTCGAACACGACGATCCAATATAACATATCCAGCAACACATAACATCACATGTCATCAACGTAAGTAAATATGCGCATCCCAATTGTCGTTGACATATAGCAACGAAACCGGCGATATCACATATTACACTTACGGTCACAGAAAAGAAAGTGTAAAACTACAACAGTTGGAATCCGCAATCTCTTTAGACATCGCATGCCTAATCAAATGAATTCCTTAGACATCACATGCCTAACAATTATAAACCCCGCAATTTAGTCTCATTATTGAAAACACTTTTCAATATCAAGTCGGGCAATTCAACAAGATTCCCGACATCCTGATCGAATGCTCGTCGCAAACTTTAGTAGGCGGCCGCACCCCCGATACCGTCGACGAAGTGCACCAAGGCGGAACACCGCTGTCGCGAGCACTCGAACGGATGCTTTCGGTGACGGGGTTCTCCTACAGTCACTTGGTCGGGGCTATGGGGCGTGGCTGTCTATTAAGTTTACCCGGCGAGTATCCTCGTACGCTACGTGATTGCGACGGACTTTTGATCACATCAAAATTCCGTGGCAACCGATCAAGTGAGACTAAACTGCTATGTTTATAACATCCATTCAGGTATCTCATAACAACTTGTGAATTCCAATTATTGTAGCACATTCCAGATAAATAGAAAATGTTAAACTTTCCTATCGAACATTCAAACACCCAAGTTTTCCCGAAACAGCTCAACACATGAAATAGGTTTAAAAACATTCACTTCGTGCCTCAGTACCAACGGTCCAGCCGTAGAAGGGTCAAGCCAACGCCTCACATGTGGCACGCCGTACTGCCCCAAACCTTAAGGTTCAAAGGGCAGTTCAAGACGGTCACATAATCGAGTTAAGGTTTGTTGTCTTCTAGAGGGTCCATTGCGTTACTTGCACTACTTAGAATGTCTTTAAACCACGGAAAAATCCAACACATGGAAATTTTCCGACAGGGGAAAAAGTGGGTATTTATATCCGGTCGAACTTTTTAACATATTCAAAAATTATCCGGAAAACAAATAGACAAAATTAGACAATCCGATCGAATAATCGAATCCCCAAAACAACCCCAGAAAACTCAACAGTTGTGTAAGATTTAAAAATTCCCAGGAAAACCAGCACTGCAAAATAGGAATTACTGTGCAATTTTTAAAACCTGATGTGACTACTTGGCCGCGGAACCGCCGCAGAAGCCAGGCTTCTGCCGCGGTTCCGCCGCGACTTAGTCGAATTGGCAACTCGAAATTCACAGTAACTCTTAGATAGTCCTGCTGATTTTTCTGCATATTTTTAATTCTCAAAAATCCCCGTTTTTGAAAAAAGTCCAGAGAGCATTTTGGATTTAGGGTTTCGGGTTCGTACGGACTTCAAACTTCGTCTACACATTGCCTAAGGCTCTAGCTAGGCTCTGATACCACTGTAGGGTTCCTAGGCACACAAAGGAGGTCTCATAAGGCATTAACCATACCAATTTCAAATTTTACATGTGCCGAGAAACCCTAATACGGATCGTTAACTAGATTTTAGGCGAAACATGCAACTAGTTAACAACTTAACTAAGTGAACGGAAATACAACCTTTGTAGATCCGGTCCTCCACCTCCATAGCTCCGTGATGAAGTCCTCTCCGCTGTACAAATCGGATCTTGGACTCTAGTGTCGGCTTCATCGGAGAAATGGGCGGGCTAGGTCATCGACTACGATGCCGAAGATGATCTACGTCGAGGCATCACAAGATCAAGCTCCCGCTTCACCAAGTCATGAAACTTGTGAAGAAAACACCCTATACTACTTGGCAAGAGGTAGAGGATGAAGAAATAGGAAGTGGGTTCACTTTAGAATTGGATTTCTCACTCTTTTTCTCAAGTTGCCATTGATGGAGGCAAGCTTTTCTTCTTGATGAAGATGAAGAAGAAGATGATAGAATATATTAAGTATTATCCAAAAAGAATAATAAAATGAATACTTATCATATCCTAACCTTGGTTAGGTGTAGAGAATAGACTATGGTTAGTGGGAATGGTTAGGTTAAAGGAAAGAAACAAAATGGTCAACCTTTCAAACCTTCATGAACTTTCAATATAAAACAAAAGTAGCAACCATTTTATTTCTTGCCAAAAAGAAAATAAATAAATGAATAAATAAGTAAAATGAAAACCCTAACCATTACACAACCATGGTTTAATCTTTATACATACTCAAGTTAGCATGTATCATCAAACATGATATAAACTAGTGTACAAAAGTATATCACATATACAATGTGCACATCAAGTGAGAAAATCCATTTAAAGTGAACCGATACTAGTTAATGTAAATTAATATATCATATATATAATTATACATTAAATCATTAAATCAACACTTGATTTAACGATCCGGTCATATCGCATATAACCGACTAATATCAATAGTAACAACTTATCCAATCAACACTTGATCCGATAACCCGGCAATATCGTATATAACCGATCAATGTTACAAATCGCGAGAATCAAATACAGTATCACATACTCGCATTATTCTCGGTCCTGCACATATCTCATATGCGCTCCTATTTCGTTTCGCTTGAGCCAGGAAACCTCTGTGTAGGACTCTAAAGACTCGTCAATACACCGGCAGCAGGTGATGATCATATCAAACACCCACAAGCCGCAAGCGGTCTGCTAAACGTAACGGCCACCCGGGTATTGAGCGATCAGAAGATCGACAAGCAAGCCCGCTCACACTCCTGTGAATCCAACCAGTAACACTTACCGTACAGTCCGGTCTGATCGTCTGATATGTCGCATATCTCGCCTAGGGGTGGTAAACGTCAGACCCCAATAGCTCGATAAGTCGTGTCGATATGAGGTCTATAATAGTTCGAGAAACTACAGGTAACACTTACCAGTAAATCTCAGCAACCCTGGCCAGGGATTTCCTATTATAGCCAATCGAACACAGTTCAACATCAACTCTCTATACCGGGAGAGACGAATCCCCTCCTATCGCTCATTGCCTCTATGTGATTCGGGACTGTACCCAAAAACCACCGTTTTGCACGCCCTCTTGGACGTGGTAAGGTGGAAATCAAAGCACAGTGGGATCCACACAAGACTCTATGACGATCTCGGGTCAACAGACTACTCTGTACCAGTGTCACCAGAGAACTGCCATCTGACGTGAGGTATAATACCATCTGGGAGTTCTCGGCGAGTCCGTCCAGTGTACCCAGTCTCTACTGAGCACCCGTATATCATCTCTGATGTCAAACACCAATGGATATGGGATCATCCATCGCCCATCTGTATGGGTCGAGAAGGTATACGCTAGTCTACTCTGGTATATCGATGCCCCGTCTCGATACACCCACGACTAGGGACCTTGAAGGATGTACTTATGGACTGCCATGTCCCCACTAGTATGATCCGCATCATAGTCCAAGTAGTCAAGTACACATCCTAAGGGCTTTACCAACATGTAACAGAGAGACAATCAGTATACACGTTAAGGTAAAGAGTAACCAGATAGCATATTATCATGTCGAGCAAGAAAGTCCTCTTTATATATGTCCAAGCATCCACTACTATATACATCCTATGTATAGTAATGGCCTCTAGGGCATACATATAACTAACACTCGGCAACGAACACACCCGAAGAATATGCATCAGCATGCTCATTCCTCGATTGGGTCGCGTGGAAATCCGGATATTCCCCTATTTCCTGCTCGGACTTATAACAATTATAAGATAGAGCGGAACCAATGTTCCCCACCTCAGCATAATAAGCAGGTTCGGTCAATACATCCATATTATTATCTTGATTTAAGGCATATTACGGTCGCTACCAGGAGAGAGAGAGAAGAAAACACTCAGCATATTCTCTTGCAAGATCAGATTGGTTATTATTTTATCTAATCAGGATGGCTCTCACTGTTTTTATCAAATCTTCCTTCAAACCCTAAAAGGTAAGACTAGCCGGCATTAATTACACCCTACAAGTTCGCCAATCTTTTGGCTAGGCCAGTGTCGGTACTTTGAGGGAGGTTCCCCGTGCTTTCGCATGGACCTAATTAAAATAAACCTCATTTTCCCAGGGGCGTAATCCCGTTAACACCTTTCTAGACACCTACTTGATCGGCTAATTGTAATGTGTAAAACTCTCCCAGGAGTAACTCTTACTCGCAGTGGGTATCAGGATCCAACTATCTCATAGAAGGTATGCAATCTCATTGCAAATTTCAACACTTGAAATTCCCGATAATATTTTACCCCTAGCCTCCTATGACCTTGACGGAGGCCAACAAACCATAGGCTGCTAGTCAAGTTCAACCCGTACATTTCATGATTGAATTAAACTCACCCGTACGACCCTTGACGGGGGCCAACAAAGTCGCACGACTACCCTAATCCAATCTCATCTTATGTTGCAGATAAGCACTAATTAGCTACCGCACACTACGCCTTTACGGAGGCCAACAAACGTAGCACGAATACTATGTAGTACTTATCTGAAATGACGGAGGGCTACGACAGTTTTTTAAGAAAACCTTTTGCGTAATGAACTTGATATCGTTGTAGAATCAAGTGATTTTGAAAAGGAGTATTTTTTAGGCTTTTACTAGTTTTGCTAAAGAGGTCAATCCCGGTGAAGGGATCTCGGCTCTTTCCTCATCGAATGAGGTGCAGGATATTTCACAAATACCACTATGCTAAGTATGAACTAAAAAGAAATCAAAAGACAAACCGAGTGGGTTGTAGTATCTGCTAGTTTCGCTAAAGAGGTCACACCCGGTGAAGGGATCTCGGCTCTTTTCTTATAGAATAAGGTGCTGGATATCCTACAAGGAATACCGCTATGGAAAGCAAGAACTAGAGCTACCAATTTTTAAAACAAGATTCTTCAACATCTTTAGGTTTCTTTTATTACATTGATTTCATTAATGAAGTCCTATCAATTATGCTTCCTAAGTATCACAGAAAAAACGAAAGCAACAATATTTATTATATATCATATATATAATATAAGCATTCGTCTCAGAATATAAAGTGATCACTTCACAGAATATCAGCAGCAGAAGAACACATATGAAATATTGGATATAGTAGGAATTCCGTGTTTTAATTAAGCCAATAAAAAACGCGGATTCCACGGTCGCGATGAATAGCAAAACCCACATCCTTAGACCCCTACGAGAACGGCAAGAAACCCGACCAATTCTAGAGTTAGGAGACCCGGTCTCGACTCCTCGAGATGGTCTCCCACTGGACCCTCAAAACCGGTTACTTGTGCTCTCCTCCTTGGGTCTATCCTAATGCGGAAAAGTAAATAATATACATCAATGGTGACGTCATCCTCAACCCGGAAGTGCCCCAATAAAAGAATATTACATACAAGCTTTTACATGAATGAAAAAGAAAAACTCCCATCTCACATAAAATACCCCGGCTATTCAGAACACGACGATCCAATATAACATATCACAGCAACACATAACATCACATGTCATCAACGTAAGTAAATATGCGTATACCAATTGTCGTTGACATAAAGCAACGAAACCGGCGATACACCACATATTACACTTACGGTCGCAGAAAAGAAAGTGAAAAACTACAACAATTGGAATCCGCAACCACCTTAGACATCATAAACCCAATGTATCTCATACTTTGGATTTCATGCCTAACAAATGAATTCCTTTGACATCGCATGCCTAACAATTATAAACCCCGCATTTTAGTCTCGAAATTCAAAACACTTTTCGATAACCAGTCGAGTAACTCAACAAGATTCCCGAAAACCTGATCGGATGCTCGTCGGAAACTTTAGTAGACGGCCGCACCCCCCGATGCCGTCGACGAAGTGCACTTAGGCGGAACATCGCGGCCGCGAGCACCCGAACGGAAGCTTTTGACGACGGGGTTCTCCTACAGTCACTTGGTCGGGGCAATGGGGTGTGGCTATCTAGTAAGGTTACCCGGCGAGTATTGGCGTACACTACGTAATTGCGACGGATTTTTGATCCACATTAAAATTCCGTGACAACCGATCACTTGAGACTAAACTACTAAATTTATAAAATTCAAATTAGTTTTCACAAAACAAAATTTGTGGATTCCAAATAGTGCATCACAATCACAGATAACTAGACGATGTTATACTTTTCGATCGAATCAACAAACACCAAAATTTTTCCAAAGAGCTCAACACTTGAGCGTAGCTTAAAAAATACCCGGAACATGCCACAGCACCTATGGTCCAACCGTAGAAGGGCCAACCCTTTCCTCACCTGTGGTGCCGCGGAACTACTACAAACCCTAGGGTTTGATGGCGGATCCAACGGTCACATAATCGAGTTAGGGTTTCGTCCTTCTAGAGGGTCCATAGAAAACACCTGCATGTTTTTCTGAAGATTTCAAACATGGAAAAATCCAACTCTTGGAAAATTTCCAGCAAGGGAAAAAATGGGTTATTGATGTTCGTTCGAACTTTTTAACGTCGTCTAAATAACCCGAAACGATGTTAGAATTACGACTACGAAACACTCTGAATTGCCTTTACAGAAATATAACATCACATGCAATATCAGTAAAAACAAGCAACACCTGAAACACCAAACCCAGAGACTGGAACACCATAAAAATTTGAAGCCAAGATTCCACCAAAAATACGGCGAGCTCGGATTTTACATATATGTCGCCGTCCAAATTCCAGCGAGGAGGGTTTAAATTTCTACTGTGTTCATGTTATATCTCATATAACATTCTGCAACTGCTTAAAAAAAATTTAGACACTCTGAAAATTTCGACAGAAACTAGGTTTTTATTTCGTGTGTTTCGGAGTAGTTTCGGTTTCGTAATTCTACAAACATCGTCTAATTATCTAGCATGGCTTTGATACCACTGCTGGGTTCCCTAGACGGCCGCTGGGTTTCTGGAGGCATCTACCATGCCGTTTTCAAAAAAAATGGCGCGCTAAAGAACCCTAACGCTAGAATCTAAACTAGAGAATTAGATGAACAACCATGTAAACATCTTTACATATAAGTGAACGAGAAATACAACCTTTGTAGACTGGTCCTGCACTTCAATAGCTCCGTGTAGTGGCCTCTTCGCTCCAATTAGTGATCTCCCGGACTCTAGTGAGGCTCCACAAGGTGAAATGAACAAGCTTTCTTGAAGTCTTCGAGGCCGATGATGATCTACGTCGAGGAGACACTAACTCAAGCTACCTCTTCACTGAGTGATGAACTAGTGAAGAAACAACCTAATCTAAATGGCTAGTAGAGAAGAGGTTGATGAAGTAGGAATTTTGCTCACTTTAGAAATAATTTTCTCACTATATTTCTTCACCTCTCATGAAGCAAGAAAGCTTTTTGGAGATGATGAAGAAGATGAAGTGTGAATGGAATAATGAGTGAGAATAGCGACCATGGATGAGTTAGTGTCATACACTAACTCATGTAGAGAATAAACCATGGCTAACAATAATGGTTAGGTTAATAAATATCTAGAGTGAGACAAAATTAGTGGACTAAGTCAATGGGTTCTAAAAGCTTCAACTATGTGACAAATTTCCAACCAATTTTGATTTACTTTAAATAAATAAAACCTTTATTATTATTTGCATGGTGTGAGTCTCATACACCCATTTAGCATGTGGCATCAAGCTGTTGGATGTATGTATGCCGTAGAGGCCATTATATGATAGTGGTTGTATCTATACATGTATATATATATATATATATTCAGTATGCATTCTTACTCGACATGATAGTATGCTATCTGGTTCTTCTTTATCTGACATGTTGATTTGATCATGCTTTTATTCATTCATACATGCTGATAAAGCCCTGAGGATATCGGCTTGACTGCTCTGATTATGATAGAGATCATACTAGTGGGACATCTGTAGTCTATAAGCATATCCTGGAAAGTCCCTAGTCGTAGGTATATCAAGACGGGGCATTGATATACCAGAGTAGACTAGCGTTTATGATACTAGACCCATACGATGGGCGATGAATGTTCCCACATTCATCGATGTTTGACATCAAGATCATATACGGGTGCTCAGTGGTGACTGGGTACACTGGACGGACTCACCGAGAACTCCTATATGGAATTATATCTATCATCGGATAGCAGTTCTCAGGTGACACTGGTACAGGTTAGTCTATAGACCCGAGATCGTCATAGGGTCTTGTGTGTTCTTCTACTGTACTTTGATTGCCACCCTACCACGGCTCTACTGAGTCGTGCAAACAGGTGGCCGTTGGGTACAGACCCGAGACACACGAAGGCAATGAGCGATAGGAGGGGTTTCGTCTCTCCCGGTATTGGGAGTTGATGCTGTGCTGTGCCCGACTGGTTATATCAATAAGTCCTTGTCCAGGGCTGCTGAGATTTGCTGATAAGTGTTATCAGTAGTTTCTCGATCTGTTATAGACCATTCACCGGCACGACTTATTGAGTTATTAGGGTCGATGTGACCATCCCTAGGCTTGATATGCAGCATATCTGACGAAGAGACCGGACTGTACGGTAGTGTTGCCGGTTGGCTCGACGGGAGTTGTAGCAGGTTCGCTTGTTTTCTTCTGATCGCTTAATACCCGGGTGGCCGTTACGTTTAGCTGACCGCTTGCGGCTTGGGGGTACTTGATATGATCATCACCCTCTGCCGGCGTATTGACGAGTCTTAGAGTCCCACACAGGAGTTACCTAGTCCAGGCGAAACGTTGTGGTGTGCGTATACGATATGCGCATGGACCCGATTAAAATGCGCGTATATGATACCGTACATTGATCGGGCGGCTTGATTTTGGTAGGGTCATATGTGATATGGCCGGATTGATAAATCAAGTGTTGATTTATCATTTAACCATTAGTTTTCTCACTTAAAACCTTTTCTTGGATGATGGATGTGTGCATGCATGTATGTTTTTCTTTCTTTCTTTCTTACTAGTTTCATGCACATATGGATGTGCATACATACATACATACACCCATCTATCATGGTTGTTTACACATGGAAATGGTGGCAATATAAGACTCACACCATGGATAAATATATGGATTATTATTTAATGTTTAAAACAAAATAGAAAAGGAAAGGATAATTCTTGAGTTGTTTCTACACTCTTCTTTAACCTAACCATTCTCACCTACCTCTAACCTTGAGTTGTCCTTCTCTTTGTGTTCTAAAACTCAAGTTAAATAATGTCTCCATCATTTAACCATGGTTTGTAGTGAGAAGAAATAAAATATATAAAGATATATTTCATTTCTTTTCATGGTTATCATTTTACACTTATTAAAAAGAAAGCCTCCATCTTCTTCCTCCTTCACCATTTGATCTCTAGTTTTTTCTAGTGAGTAAAACACACATAAAGAAAGGTTTTTGAAGTGGGAATCTAAACCACAACATCATTCTACACAAGTTTAGCCAACTTGTTTAGAGTGTTCTCTTCGATTCTCATCTTGATAATCGAAGTTGCGAGCTTGGACGAGGAACTCCGGGTGGATCGTCGTGGACGTGAGAGGACTTCAAGAGGACCTTCTTCCAACACCCAAGAGACCAAAGAGTCCAGCGAAAGGGAGATACAAAGGTTGTAGTCTCGAAACTCTAGTTTTCATTCGCTTTAACTTTCGAAACCCCAATTTTCTAGGATCGATTCCTTTGTATGCTTGTTTAGCACCATAAAAATTTAAACTTTGGGTCATGTGATGCTTCAAAACTCTACATAGGGTGCTAGACAAACCTTTCATTGGTATCAGAGCCGACCTAGAACATTAGGCGATGCTTTTACGAAGTAAAAACTCCGATCGGACAAAAATACGATATTTTAAGACCCTCTCTGGACAAATTTTAAAATCTGACGTTTTTCAGAATTAAAAATACTTAAAAAATAGAGCAAGAAATTATAAGAATAACAATGAAATTCGATGACCTGAAGAGCATAAACCGCCGTGGAACCGCCGCATTTCATGGCTTAGGCCGCGGTTCCGCGGCCGTACAGAGGCATCATTGGATAATTTTTCCACTGTAATTCTTATATCTTCTTGTACAGTGTTTTAGGTATGTTTAATCTGAAAATAGCACGGTATTTTCTGGAGATGGTTTTGGACGCGTAGATTTGATCGGAATTTTCATTTCGTTGCTTTTCCGAGTAAATTAGAAATTATTGAAGTGTTTGAACGAGTATCATTTGCTCACTATTCACGGGGTTTAAATACTTTGGAGATACGTGCAAGTCTTTTTGTGGTGGTCACTTTAGAAGACAACAAACCTTAACTCGATTATGTGACCGTCTTGAACTGCCCTTTGAACCTTAGGGTTTGGGGCAGTACGGCGTGGGCGTTGGCTTGACCCTTCTACGGCTGGACTGCTACTACTATGTCACACTCCGGATTTTTTGAACCCTGCTCAAGTGTTGAGCTTTAGTGAATCTTGGATACTTGATCGTTCGTTCGAAAACTTTAATACTGTCTGTTTATCTGAAATGTGATACAATATGTGGAATTCATATAGTTTAGGCATGAAATACGAAATATGTGATATTTCGCATTTATGATGTCTAAAGAGAATGTGGATTCCAAATATTGTAGTTTTACACTTTCTTTTCTGTGACCATAAGTGTAGTATGTTCGATATCGCCGGTTTCGTTGCTATATATCAACAACAATTGGGGTATGCATACTTACTTACGTTGATGATATGAGATATTATGTGTTGCTAAGATATGATGTGCAGGATTGTCGCGATTGAATAGCCGGGGAGTTTTATGTGAGATGAGAGTTTTGTATTTTCATTCATGTAAATTCAAATGTAATATAATATTCTTTTATTTGGGGCACTTCCGGGTTGAGGTTGTGTCACCAGTGTTGTATATTATTTACTTTTCCGCATTAGGATGGACCCAAGGAAGGGAGCACAGGTGACCGGGTTCTGGGGTTCAGTGGGAGGCCATCTCGAGGAGTCGAGACCGGGTCTCCTAAACTCCAGAATTGGTAGGGTCACTTGCCGCTCTCGTAGGGGTCCAGGGTGTGGGCTTGGCTATTCATCGCGACTGTGGAATCCGTATTTTCTATTCTGGCTAAATACTAAATACGGACGTCCTAGTATATCCCACGTTATATCTATGTTTCTGCTGCCTGTGTTCTGTGATATCTGAGACGAATGACATATTATTTATATGATATATAGTAGACGTTGATTATGTTTTACACCCGCGCTAGTCCCGTCCCGGTGTGCCGTTAGTTAAGTAACCTAACGGTGCATAACGGAACATTGCGGCGAATGCGGATGGCATAAGAGTACGTGTTATTTTCGTTTCTTTTCTGTGATTGGCTTAAGTACTTAAATGATGGGATTACATTAATGTGATTAATGTAAAGAAAATAAACCTAAAAAGATGTTGTAGAATCGGATTTCAAAACCACTCGGCTATTTATGAAAAAGCTATATTTCAAAACTGCGGATCTTAAGCCACTCCTTTTGAAAACCATTTGAATCTACAACGATATCAAGCTCAAAGCGTTAAAAATTTTCTTAAAAATCATCCGCAACCCTCCGTCATTTTAGGAAGTAGATTACTTAGTATTCGTGCTATGTTTGTTGACTATAGTTAAGGCGTAGTGTACGGTAGCTAAGTGATGTCTTCCTACATTGCATATGATGCAGATTAATTAGGACATTCTTATGACTTTGATGACCTTAGTTAATGGTTATATGAGTGGGTCTAACTAATCAAGAAATGACGGATAGAACTTGACTGGTACTTATGATTTTTTGACCATAGTTAAGGTCATAAGTGCTAGAGGTAAAAACCACATCGGGAATTTCAATAGTTGAAATTTGCAATGAGATTGCATACCTTCCATGTGATGGTTGGATCCCGATCCCACTGTGGGCAATAGTTGCACCTAGGAGAGTTTTACAGTTTACAATTAGCTAACTCATTAGGTGTCTAGAAAGGTGTTAACGGGGCTCCGCCTCTGGGAAAATGAGGTTTACTCTAATTAGGTCCGTGCGAAAGCACGGGGAACCTCCCTCAAGTACCGACACTGGCCTGGCTGAACGGTTAGCGAAGTTGTAGACTGTAATTAATCCTGGCTAGTTTTTATTTTTAAGGTTTGAAATAAAAACTCGATAAAAGCAGTGGGAAACATCGATTAGACAAGACAATAACCAATCTGATCTATGCAAGAACTTTCGCTGAGTGTATTCTTTTCTCTCTCTTAATGGCAGATACCCATGACTGGACTTAAGCTTCTACTAGATAAAAACAAACTGAATGGGACCAACTATAAAGACTGGCTGAGGAATCTGAAAATCGCCTTGACTTATGATAAAGTACCATATGTCCTCACGGCTTCAGCCCCGCCCGTCCCAGGTCCAAAATCTTCAGTTGCGAACATTGAAGTCCGCAAGACATGGGACGCTCACTGTGCCACGGCCAAATGCCTCGCGCTTGCATTGATGGACAACACACATCAAAAGCAGCACGAGGACATGGACATTCACGGTATATTGCTTCATACAAAGGAGTTGTATGGAGAGCAATCCCGCGTATTACGATACGAAGCATCAAAAAAATTGTTTCAGATGCGAATGGCCCCTGGCACACCAGTAGGAGACCACGTTCTGAAGATGATAGCTCTTATAGAAGAGCTTGAGGACCTTGGATGGACGATGGACAATGAACAATATATAGATATTATTCTGCAGTCCCTTCCCTCCACCTTTGCTCAGTTCATAGTGAACTTCAACATGCATGGCATGGAGAAAGAACTCCCTGAACTCCTTAATATGTTAAGGAGTGCAGAGAGCACTATGAAGTTAGCAAGAACTCCCGTTATAACTATTGGACAATCTTCTTCTTCTCGCCCGAAAGCTAAGGCCAAGGGAATGAAAAAGAAGAAGCCCACCAATCCTAAAGGTGGAGTTAAAAAGGTGAAGGGAAAGGAAAAGTCCAAAGCTGGAGACTCGGGGAAGGGCGAATATTTTCATTGCCACAAGACAGGACATTGGAAGCGCAACTGCACGGAGTACTTAAGTCTCAAGAAGAAGCATGGGGATGCTTCTGCTTCAGGTGCGTTTGTGACAGAAAACTGTTTTTCAATAAACTCTGCTTCCTGGGTATTGGATACCGGTTCAGGTTCTCACATTTGCAATTCTATGCAGGGGCTGAGAAATAGCAAGGTTTTGAAGACAGCTGACCATACTCTCCGCGTTGGAAATGGTTCCAATGTACATACAGTCGCAGTGGGAGAGTATCACTTGGGGTTGCCATCTGGATGTATTTTGGTTTTGAATCCATGTTATTTTGTACCAAGTATGCTATGTAATATAATATCCGTTTCTTTGTTGGACAATGAAGGATATAATTTTGTATTGCAGAACAATGTTTTGAACATTCACCTGAATCAAATGTTGGTTGGGTATGGTACGCTTAATAACGGAATACATGTCCTAAATCAACACACAGTTTTCAGTATACAACACACTAACAAAAGAAAACTTTCAGAATTAAATGAAGCTTTTCTTTGGCACTGTAGACTTGGTCATATTAACGAAACAAGACTAAACAAGTTACACAAAGATGGCTATTTAAACTCTTTTGAATATAAATCTTATGCGACTTGCTAGTCATGTATCAAGGGTAAAATGACCAAAACTCCGTTTACAGGACACGGAGAAAGAGCTACTCAGCTCCTAGGCCTCATACATAGTGATTTATGTGGGCCGATGTCTACACAGGCTAGAGGCTGTTTTTCATACTTCATTACATTCACTGACGATTTCTCAAGATTCGGTCATGTATTTTTATTAAAGCACAAGTCCGACGCTTTCTAGAAATTCATTGAATATAAACAAGAAGTAGAAAAACAAACCGGCTTGACTATTAAGATGCTTCGATCAGATCGAGGTGGTGAGTATCTCAGTACAGAATTTGCAAACTTCCTAAAAGAGAATGGGATTCTCTCTCAGCTCACTCCTCCTTACACACCACAGCACAACGGTGTGTCAGAACGACGGAATAGGACACTATTAGATATGGTCCGGTCCATGATGAGTGATGCTGAGTTACCAGTCTCGTTTTGGGGGCATGCATTGGAGACTGCAGCGTTTTTGCTAAACAGGGTTCCAACCAAAGCCGTGTCTACCACGCCATATGAGATATGGCAAGGGAAGAGACCATCTCTTAAGAGAATTAAGATTTGGGGTTGCCCGGCCTATGTTAAAAAGCAGAATCCGGACAAACTCGAGACATGGTCAGTCATGTGTAACTTTGTGGGATATCCAAAGAATTCTTATGGATATCTGTTCTACCACAAAGAGGAACAAAAAGTGTTTGTTTCTCAGTATGCCACATTCTTGGAAAAAGTGTTTTTCACAGATAAAGATAATGGCAAGGTGGTGGATCTAGAAGAGATTCTGGAGACACAAACTACAAATGACGATTTGGTTGAACCGGCTGTTACAACAGAAACTGAAGAACCTCGGCCACTCCATAGGTCTGGTAGGACTTCTCGCCCACCGGAGAGTTACTACGGTTTCCTCATTGATGGTGACAGAGAAGACTGTATCATGGATGATGATGATCCTACCAGTTTTCAGCAAGCTATCACGAGCAGAGACTCTGTGAAGTGGCTGGATGCCATGAGATCCGAAATGGAGTCTATGTACACCAACAAAGTATGGACTTTGGACGTTGTACCCCCTGGGGTAAAACCTGTGGGGTGTAAATGGATCTTTAAAAGAAAGATTGGTGTAGATGGGCAGGTGGAGACCTATAAGGCAAGACTTGTGGCGAAGGGTTTTCGTCAAAGACCAGGTTTGGACTATGACGAGACTTTTTCTCCCGTAGCCATGCTTAAATCCATTCGGATCCTACTTGCTATTGCTGCTCACTACGACTATGAAATCTGGCAGATGGATGTTAAAACTGCATTTCTAAATGGAAATTTAGAAGAATGCGTTTATATGGATCAGCCAAAGGGCTTCATTGACAGTGGGAGCAGCGGGAAAGCATGTAAATTGCTTAAATCCATATATGGGTTAAAGCAGGCATCACGGAGTTGGAACATCTGTTTCGATGATGTCATCAAAGGGTTTGATTTCATCAAAAATCTAGATGAACCTTGTGTTTATAAGAAGGCTGTAGGGAGAGCTGTCACATTTCTCGTATTGTACGTGGACGACATTCTTCTGATAGGAAATGATATTCCTATGCTACAGTCGGTCAAATCTTTCTTATCACTGAGGTTCTCCATGAAGGACCTGGGTGATGCTACATACATTCTGGGCATAAGGATCTATAGGGATGGATCCAGAAGGTTATTGGGATTGTCCCAAACCAGGTACATTGACACCATCCTAAAAAGGTTTAGTATGGAAGACTCCAAGTGGGGTGCCTTACCCGCTTGCCATGGAGTCACTCTCTCCAAGGATTCTTGTCTAAAGACAGATGAAGAGAGAGCTCGCATGAGTGTTATACCCTATGCTTCGGCAGTAGGATCTATAATGTATGTGATGTTATGTACACGCCCAGATGTAGCTTATGCACTTAGTGTTGTAAGCAGGTATCAATCCAACCCAGGGGAGAATCACTGGACAGCTGTGAAGAACATTCTTAAGTGCTTACGAAGGACTAAAGAATTTTTCTTGGTGTATGGTAATGGAGGCCTTTACCGATTCGTGCTTCCATAGCGATAAGGACGACAACAAATCTATCTCTGGGTTTGTATTTACCCTCAATGGAGGGGCGGTGAGTTGGAAGAGTTCCAAACAAGATACCGTTGCAGACTCTACGATGGAAGCTGAGTACATTGCTGCAAATGATGCTGCCAAGGAAGCCGTCCGGATGAAGAAGTTCGTCTCGGAGCTAGGAGTACTTCCAACCATTATTGATCCAATACCATTGTATTGTGATAATAATGGGGCTATGGTGTTAGCCAAGGAGTCCAGATCCCATCAGCGGTCCAGACACATCCTGAGGCGTTTTCATTTGATCCGGGAGATTGTAGATCGCCGCGAGATCGAGATTAGGAGAGTAGACACAAAGAATAACGCTGCGTATCCATTCATCAAGGCCCTCCCTTAGCCGCAGCATGAGCGACTTTTTGAGATGTTGGGTATGAGATACGCCAATAACTGGCCTTAGTGCAAGTGGGAGATTGTTGGATATATGTATGCCCTAGAGGCCATTATATGATAGTGGTTGTATCTATACATGTATTTATATATTCAGTATGCATTCTTGCTCGACATGATAGCATGCTATCTGGTTCTTCTTTATCTGACATGTTGATTTGATCATGCTATTATTCATTCATACATGCTGATAAAGCCCTGAGGATATCGGCTTGACTGCTCTGATTATGATAGAGATCATACTAGTGGGACATCTGTAGTCTATAAGCATATCCTGGAAAGTCCCTAGTCGTAGGTATATCGAGACGGGGCATTGATATACCAGAGTAGACTAGCGTATATGATACTAGACCCATACGATGGGCGATGAATGTTCCCACATTCATCGATGTTTGACATCAAGATCATATACGGGTGCTCAGTGGTGACTGGGTACACTGGACGGACTCACCGAGAAGTCCTATATGGAATTATATCTATCGTCGGATAGCAGTTCTCAGGTGACACTGGTACAGGTTAGTCTGTAGACCCGAGATCGTCATAGGGTCTTGTGTGTTCTCCTACTATACTTTGATTGCCACCCTACCACGGCTCTACTGGGTCGTGCAAACAGGTGGCCGTTGGGTACAGTCCCGAGACACACGAAGGCAATGAGCGATAGGAGGGGTTTCGTCTCTCCCGGTATTGGGAGTTGATGCTGTGCTGTGCCCGACTGGTTATATCAGTAAGTCCCTGGCCAGGGCTGCTGAGATTTGCTGATAAGTGTTATCAGTAGTTTCTCGATCTGTTATAGACCATTCACCGGCACGACTTATTGAGTTATTAGGGTCGACGTGACCATCCCTAGGCTCGATATGCAGCATATCTGACGAAGAGACCGGACTGTACAGTAGTGTTGCCGGTTGGCTCGACGGGAGTTGTAGCAGGTTCGCTTATTTTCTTCTGATCGCTTAATACCCGGGTGGCCGTTACGTTTAGCTGACCGCTTGCGGCTTGGGGGTACTTGATATGATCATCACCCTCTGCCGGTGTATTGACGAGTCTTAGAGTCCCACACAGGAGTTACCTAGTCCAGGCGAAACGTTGTGGTGCGCGTATGCGATATGCGTATGGACCCGATTAAAATGCGCGTATATGATACCGTACATTGATCGGGAGGCTTGCTTTTGGTAGGGTCATATGTGATATGGCCGGATTGATAAATCAAGTGTTGATTTATCATTTAACCATTAGTTTTCTCACTTAAAACCTTTTCTTGGATGATGGATGTGTGCATGAATGTATGTTTTTCTTTCTTTCTTTCTTACTAGTTTCATGCACATATGGATGTGCATACATACATACATACACCCATCTATCATGGTTGTTTACATATGGAAATGGTGGCAATATAAGACTCACACCATGGATAAATATATGGATTATTATTTAATGTTTAAAACAAAATAGAAAACGAAAGGATAATTCTTATGTTGTTTCTACACTCTTCTTTAACCTAACCATTCTCACCTACCTCTAACCTTGAGTTATCCTTCTCTTTGTGTTCTAAAACTCAAGTTAAATAATGTCTCCATCATTTAACCATGGTTTGTAGTGAGAAGAAATAAAATATATAAAGATATATTTCATTTCTTTTCATGGTTATCATTTTACTCTTGTTAAAAAGAAAGCCTCCATCTTCTTCCTCCTTCACCATTTGCTCTCTAGTTTTTTCTAGTGAGTAAAACATACATAAAGAAAGATTTTTGAAGTGAGAATCTAAATCACAACATCATTCTACACAAGTTTAGCCAACTTGTTTAGAGTGTTCTCTTCGATTCTCATCTTGATAATCGAATTTGCGAGCTTGGACGAGGAACTCCGGGTGGATCGTCGTGGACGTGAGAGGACTTCAAGAGGACCTTCTTCCAACACCCAAGAGACCAAAGAGTCCAGCGAAAGGTAGCTACAAAGGTTGCAGTCTCGAAACCCTAGTTTTCATTCGCTTTAACTTTTGAAACCCTAATTTTCTAGGATCGATTCCTTTGCATGCTTGTTTAGCACCATAAAAATTTAAACTTTGGGACATGTGATGCTTCAAAACTCTACATAGGGTGCTAGACAAACCTTTCACAAGCATGACACAAAAGATGTACATTAGTATATATCACATATATACTAAGTGTACACAAGTGAGAAAAAGAAATTCTTAAGTGAGCTAATATTAGTTAATATATTAAATATATAATTATACATTAAATTATTAAATCAACACTTGATCTAATAATCCGTCTATATCACATACAACAGACTAATATCTTATGTATCAACTTATCGAATCAACACTTGATTCGATAACCCGGCTATATCATATATAACCGACCGATATCACATATCGCGAGAATAGAATACAGTATCACATAGTCGTATTAACCTCGGTGCCGCACATATCACATATGTTCTCCTACTTCGTTTCGCTTGAGCCAGGAAACCTCTTTGTAGGACTCTAAAGACTCATCAATACACCGGCAGTAGGTAGTGATCATATCAGTCATCCACAAGCCGCAAGCGGTCTGCTAAACGTTACGGCCACCCGGGTATTGAGTGATCAGAAGATCAACAAGCAAGCCTGCTTATACTCCTACGAGTCCAATCAGTAACACTACCGTACAGTCCGGTCTCTTCGTCAGATATGTCAATATCACAGCTTAGGGGTGGTATAACGTCAGAGCCCAATAGCCTGATAAGTCTTGCCGATGTGAGGTCTATAACGGTTCCAGAAACTACTGATAACACTTACCAGTAGATCTCAGCAACCCTGGCCAGGGATTTCCTGTTATGGCCAATCAAGCATAGCGCAACATCAACCCCCAATACCGGGAGAGACGAATCCCCCCTATCGCTCATTGCCTCCATGTGACTCGGGACTGTACCCAAAAACCACCGTTTTGCACGATCTCTTGAACGTGGTAAGGTGGAAATCAAAGCACAGTTGGAATCACACAAGACTCTATGACGATCTCCGGTCGACAGACTAACCTATACCAGTGTCACCAGAGAACTGCTATCTGACGATAGGTATAATACCATCTAGGAGATCTCGGCGAGTCCGTTCAGTATACTCAGTCTCCACTGAGCACCCGTATACCTTCTCTGATGTCAAACACCAATGGATGTGGGATAATCCATCGCCCATCATTGTTGGGTATATGCCCTAGAGGCCATTATATGATAGTGGATGTATTTATACATGTATATATATACAGAGGTCTTTCTTGCTCGACATGATAGTATACTATCTGGTTACTCTTTATCTGACAAGTTCACTTGATCATGCTTTTATTCATTTGTACATGTTGATAAAGCCATGAGGATATTTGCTTGACTACTGTGATTATGATGCAGATCATACTGGTGGGACATGTGTAGTTTATAAGCATATCCTAGAATGTCCCTAGTCGTGGGTGTATCGAGACGGGGCATCGATATTCCAGAGTAGACTAGCGTATATGATACTAGACCCATATGATGGGCGATGAATGTTCCCATATCCATTGATGTTAGACATCAAGATCGTATGCGGGTGCTCAGTGGAGACTGGGTACACTGGACGAACTCGCCGAGAACTCCTATATGGTATTATATCTATCGTCGGATAGCAGTTCTCAGGTGACACTGGTACAAGTTAGTCTGTAGACCCGAGATCGTCATAGAGACTCATATGTTCTCCACTGTGCTTTGATTTCCACCCTACCACGGCTCTGCTGAGTCGTGTAAACAGGTGGCTTTTGGGTACAGTCCCGAGACATGTGGAGGCAATGAGCGATAGGAGGGGTTTCGTCTCTCCCGGTATTGGGGGTTGATGTTGCGCTGTGCTCGATTGGCTATATCAGTAAGTCCCTGGCCAGGGCTGTTGAGATTTACTGATAAGTGTTATCAATAGTTTCTCGGTCTGATTATAGGCCATACATCGGCATGACCTATTCAGTTATTGGGGTCGACGATGCCATCCCTAGACTTGATATCCAGCATATCTGACGAAGAGACCGGACTGTACAGTAGTGTTACCAGTTGGCTCGATATGAGTTTTGATAGGTTCGCTTGTTTTCTTCTGATCGCTCAATACCCGGGTGGCCGTTACGTTTAGCTGATCTCTTGCGGCTTGGGGTGCTTGATATGATCATCACCCACTGCCGCCGTATTGACGAGTCTAAGAGTCCCACAGAAGAGTTTCCTAGCTCAGGCGAAACGATGTGGTGTGCATATGAGATATGCGCGGGCACCCGATTAAATGCGCGTATGTGATACTGTATATTAATCGGGCGTTTACTATTGGTCGGGTCGTATGTGATATGACCGGTTTGTTAAATCAAGTGTTGATTTAACATTGACTTTTAGCTCACTTCTTTTAAACCCTTTTTCTTTATTGTATGCATGCATGTATGTATATGTTTATGTTGATGCACATGTTGATGTGCATGCACACATACATGCATACACTTGTGTGTATCATGGTTGTTGATACACTAGTGGTGGAAATGCAAGACTCATATGGAAGTATTTATCTTTATATTTATTTTTGAGTTAAAGGAAAATAGAATTAATTCATGGTTGATATTTATCCTTCATCCTTCACTTAACCTTGAATTAACCATGAGTTAATTTTCTATGGCTCTCTTTTCTCCAAAGTAAATATCTAGATATTTATTAACCCATGGTTTGGGATAAGAGTGGAAATTATATATAATTTCTATTCTCATTTTTATTCTTTTATCATCATTTATCTTAACTTGAGCTCTTGAGTTGCCATCATCTTCTTCCTCCTCTCTCTTGCTCTCTTGATTTTTCTAGTGTGTGAGATAGTGATAAAGTTAGGGTTTTGAGGAGAGAAAACAAACCACATCAGCATTCTACACTAGTCTAGCCAATTAGTTTAGAAAGTTAGCTTCATCTTCATCTTTTGATCAAGTGGAGCTTGGAGCTTGGACAAAGAGGACTCCGGATGGATCATAGTGGACTCGGAAGATCACAAGCAAGCCCGTTCCAACTCTCAAGTAGCCAAGGAGTCAAGCAAAGAGAACTACAAAGGTTGTATTCTCTTTACTTAGTGTTATATTACTTGTAGTATGTGATACTACTTTATATGTTACTTTAAATTTCTAGTTTGATCCTAGGTTAGTTTGCTTAGCACCCTAAAAATTTTAATTGTAGCATGTTGGATGCATTACAAACCTTTGTGAGGTGCTAGGTAAACCCAACAGTGGTATCAGAGCCAAGCTAGAGCATTAGAGTAACCTAGACGATGTTAAAACACTTCGAACGAACATCGATTGCCCGAAAAAACCACTCTGGTAATTTTTCAAAATGTTGGAATTTTTCACATTAAAAATATTCAGAAAATCATGCAGGTAATTCTATGGACCCTCTAGAAGAACGATACCCTAACTCGACTAAACGACCGCGGAACCGCGGCAGAAACCTGCTTTTGGCGGCGGTTCCGCGGCGCCGTTTGTGAGGCTTGGGTCGGCCCTTCTACGGTTGGTCCATAGGTACTATGGCATGCTTCTGGGTAATTTTAACACTACTCAGCTGTTGAGCTTCTCTGTGGATTTTTGGGTCATTGATCGACCGATCAAATGGTTTAACATCGCCTAGTTTATTTGCACATATTGACATGAGATGTTATAAGTTGCTATGTAATGATGTATAGGATCGTTGTGATGAATGGCCGGGGGTTTTATGTGAGATGAGAGTTTTCTTTTCATTCATGTAAAATTCATTTGTATGAAATATTCTTTTATTGGGGAACATCCGGGTTGAGGATGATGTTTCCTTCGATATATATTATTTACTTTTCCGCATTAGGATAGACCTAAGATGGGGAGCATAAGTGACCGGGTTCTAGAGTCCAGTGGGAGGCCTTCTCGAGGAGTCGAGACCGGGTCTCCTAACTCTAGAATTGGTAGGGTCGCTTGCCTCTCTCGTAGGGGTCTAGGGTATGGGATTGGCTATTCATCACGACCGTGGAACCCGTATTTTCTATCGTTGGCTAAATATAAAATACGGAATTTCTAGTATATCCTATATTTTCTTATATGTGCTTCTGCTGTTTATATTATATGATGTGATCGCTTAATATATCTGAGACGAATGCAATATTATATATGAGATATATAGTAGGCGTTGTTTATGTTTTTCACCCGCGCTAGTCCCATCCCGGTATGCCGTTAGTTAAGTAATCTAACGGTGCATAACGAAACATTGTGGCGAATGCGGATGGCATAAGCGTACGTTGTATTTTCGTTTCTTTTCTGTGTTTGGCTTAAGGACTTAAATGATAGGACTACATTAATACGATTAATGTAAAGAAAAATAAACCTAAAAGTTTATTGTAGAATCGAATTTAAAAACCACTCGGCTTTTTATGAAAAAGCTACATTTCAAAATTGCGGAGAATAAGCCACTCCTTTTGAAAACCGTTTTGATTCTACAACGATATAAAGTTCAAAGCGTTAAAGGTTTTTTTAAAAACCATCCGCAACCCTCCGTCAGTTTAGGAAGTAAAGTACTTAGTATTCGTGCTACGTTTGTTGACCTTAGCCAAGGCGTAGTGTACGGTAGCTAAGTGATGTCTTCCTATACAGCATATGATGTGATTAATTAGGACAGGCATGCGACTTTGTTGACCTTAGCCAAGGGTCATATGAATGGGTCTAATTAATCAAGAAATGATGGGTTGAACTTGACTAGTGCTTGTGATTTGTTGACCATAGCCAAGGTCTTGAGTGCTAGGGGTAAAAACCATATCGGGAATTTCAAGTTTTGAAATTTGCAATGAGATTGCATACTTTCTATATGATGGTTGGATCCCGATCCCACTGTGAGCAAGAGTTTCTCCCAGGAGAGTTTTGCACTTTACAATTAGCTAACTCATTAGGTGTCTAGAAAGGTGTTTACGAGGCTACGCCACTGGAAAAATGAGGTTTACTTTAATTAGGTCCGTATGAAAGCACGGGGAACCTCCCTTAAATACCGATATTGGCCTGGCTGAACGGTTAGCGAAGTTGTAGAATGTAATTAATCCTGGCAAGTTTTCCTTTTAAGGTTTGAAGGAAAATTTGATGAAAGCAGTGGGAGATATCGATTAGATAAGTTAATAACCAATCTAATCTTTGCAAGAGCTTTCGCTAAGTGTATTCTGTTCTCTCTCTTAATGGCAGATACCAATGACAGGACATAAGCTTCTACTAGAGAAAAATAAACTGAATAGGACCAATTATAAAGACTGGCTGAGGAACATTAACATAACCTTGACTTATGATAAGGTATCATATGTCCTCACGGCTCTAGCCCCGCCTGTCCCAGGTCCTAAATCTTCGGTTGCGGATAGGGAAGTCCGCAAGACATATGACGCTGATTGTGCTATGACCAAATGCCACGCGCTTGCATCGATGGATAACACACATCAAAAGCAGCACGAGCAGATGGATGTCCAATCCATTTTTCTTCATACAAAAGAGTTGTATGGGGAGCAATCTCGTATCCTACGATACGAAGCATCTAGAAAGCTGTTTCAGATGCGGATGGCTCCTGGCACACCAGTAGGTGCCATGTTCTGAAGATGATAGCTCTAATAGAAGAGCTTGAGGACCTCGGATGGTCAATGGACAATGAACAATATACTGATATCATTCTGCAGTCTTCCCCCCACACTTGCTCAGTTTGTAGTTAACTTCAACATTCACAACATGGAGAAGTCACTACCTGAACTCCTCAATATGTTGAGGAGTGCAGAGAGCACGCTGAAATCAGTGAAGACTCCCGCTTTGATTGCCGGGCCATCTTCCTCCTCTCACCCGAAGGCCAAGGCCAAGGGAATGATGAAGAAGAAACCCGCCAAACCTAGAGGAAGAGTTAAAAAGGTTAAGTGGAAAGACAAGTACACGGCTGGGGAATTGGGGAAAGGGGAATGTTATCACTACCACAAATCGGGACACTGGAAGCGCAACTGCACTGAGTACTTGGATCTCAAAAAGAAGAAGCATGGTGATACTTCCGCTTCGGGTGTGTTTGTGACAGAAAACTGTTTTTCTATAAACTCTGCTTCCTGGGTATTAGATACCAGTTCAGGTTCTCACATTTGCAATTCAATGCAGGGGCTGAGAAATAGCAAAGTTTTGAAGACAGGTGACCATACTCTCCGGGTTGGAAATGGTTCCAATGTACATGCGGTTTCAGTGGGAGAGTATCACCTGAGGTTGCCGTCAGGGTCTATATTGGTTTTGAACCCATGTTATTATGTACCTAGTATGCTTTGTAATATAATATCCGTTTCTTTGTTAGACAATGAAGGATATAATTTTGTATTGCAGAATAATGTTATGAAAATTAACCTGAATCAAATGTTGGTTGGGTATGGTACACTTAATAACGGGATATACGTCCTAAATCAACACACACTTTTCAGCATACAATACACTAATAAAGGAAAACTTTCAGAAATAAATGAAGCTTTTCTTTGGAACTGTAGACTTGGTCATATTAACGAAACAAGACTAAACAAGCTACATAAAGATGGATATTTAAACCCATTTGAATATAAATCTTATGCGACTTGCCAGTCTTGTATCAAAGGTAAAATGACCAAATCTCCATTTACAGGACACGGAGAAAGAGCTACTCAGCTCTTAGCCCTAATACATAGTGATGTATACGGGCCAATGTCTACACAGGCTAGAGGCGGTTTTTCTTACTTCATAACTTTTACTGATGATTTCTCAAGGTTCGGTCATGTGTTTTTACTAAAACATAAGTCTGAAGCTTTCGAGAAATTCACAGAGTACAAACTTGAAGTAGAAAAACAAACCGAATTGATTAACAGGATGCTTCGATCAGATCGAGGTGGAGAGTATCTCAGTATAGAGTTTGCATACTTTATAAAAGAGAATGTGATTCTCTCTCAGCTCACTCCTTCTTACACACCTCAACACAACGGTGTGTTAGAGCGGAGGAATCGGACCCTATTGGATATGGTTCGTTCCATGATGAGTGATGCTGAGTTATCTGTCTCATTTTGGGGGCATGCATTGGAGACTGCAGCGTTTCTATTGAACAGGGTTCCAACCAAAAACGTATATACCACGCCATATGAGATATGGCATGTGAAAAGACCATCTTTTAAACGAGTTATGATTTGGGGTTGTCCAGCCTATGTCAAAAAGCAAAATCCGGATAAACTCGAGACACGGTCAGTCATGTGTAATTTTGTGGGGTATCCAAAGAATTCCTATGGATATCTATTCTACCACAAGGAGGAACAAAAGGTATTTGTTTCTCAGCATGCCACAGTTTTAGAAAATTAATTTTTTTACAAATGATACAGATGGCAATATGGTAGACCTAGAAGAAGTTCTAGAAACACATGTTACAAATGACGACTTGGTTGAACCGGCTGTTGCAACATAAAAAAATGAACCTTAACCACTCCGTACATCTGGTAGGACTTCTCGCCCACCAGAGAGGTACTACGGTTTCCTCATTGATGGTGATAGAGAAGATTGCATCATGGAGGATGATGATCCTACCAGTTTTCAGCAAGCTATCATGAGTGGAGACTCTGTGAAGTGGCTGGATGCCATGAGATCTGAAATGGAGTCTATGTACACCAACAAAGTATGGACTTTGGACATTGTACCCACTGGGGTAAAACCCGTGGAGTGCAAATGGATCTTTAAAAGAAAGATTGGTATAGAGGGCAGGTGGAGACCTATAAGGCAAGACTTGTGGCGAAAATATTTCGTCAAAGACCGGGTCTGGACTATGACGAAACTTTTTCTCCCGTAGCCATGCTTAAATCCATTCGGATCCTACTTGTTGCTGCTGCTCACTACGACTATGAAATCTGGCAGATGGACGTTAAAACTGCATTTCTAAATGTTGATTTAGAAGAATGTGTTTATATGGATCAGCCAGAGGGCTTCATTGACAATGGGAGCAGCGGGAAAGCATGTAGATTGCTTAAATCCATTTATGGATTAAAACAGACATCACAGAGTTGGAACATTTGTTTTGATGATGTTATCAAAGAGTTTGATTTCATCAAAAATCCAGATGAACCTTGTGTTTATAAGAAGGCTGTAGGGAGAGCTGTCACATTCCTCGTATTGTACGTCGATGACATTCTTCTGATAAGAAATGACATTCCTATGCTGCAGTCAGTCAAATCATTCTTATCATAAATGTTCTCCATGAAGGACCTGGGTGATGCCACGTACATATTGGGCATTCGGATCTATAGGGATAGATCTAAAAGGTTGTTGAGATTGTCCCAAACCAGGTACATCAATACCATCCTAAAGTGGTTTAGTATGGAAGACTCCAAGCGGGGTACCTTACCCGCTTGCCATGGAGTCACTCTCTCCAAGGACTTTTGCCCAAAGACTGATGAAGAGAGAGCTCACATGAGCATTATACCCTATGCTTCAACCGTAGGATCTATAATGTATGCGATGTTATGTACACGCCCTGATGTAGCTTATGCACTAGGTGTAGAAAGCAGGTTTCAGTCCAACCCAGGGGAGAATCACTGGATAGCTGTGAAGTGTTGGATATAGTGCCCTCTAAGTCAATTATTGGAACCCAGGTACGTGATTGCAATGATTGAGGGAGGACCTATACCGATAGAACAGTCTTACTCGAGATGATAGTATGCTATCTGGTTTGTCTTTATCATCATGTAGATATTGATAGAGCCCATAGGATTTTTGCATAACTACCAGCAGTATGATGGCGATCGTATATGTGGGGGCTGGGGTCTATAAGCACATCCATAAAGTGTCCCTAGTCGTGGGAGTTTCGAGACAGGGCATCGATACTCCGGAGTAGACTAGTGTATACATTCAAGACCCCGACGAGGGGCGGTGGCTGGTCTCACAATCCATTGGTGTTAGTTGGTTCACCTAAGATGTATACAGGTGCTCATTAGGTTATGAGTACACCGGACAGGACTCGCCGGGAACTTGCTGGTTGGTATTATACCTAGCGTTAGATAGCAGTTCCCTGGTGACATGTGTACAGGTTAGTTCATCGACCTGAGGTGGTCATTTGTCTCGTGTGAGTTCCCACTGTACTTTGATTTATACCCTACCACGGGTCAAAGGAGTCGTGCAAACAAGTATATTTTTGGTACAGTCCCGAGCCACATGGAGGCAGTGAGCAGATCGTCGGGGATTCGTCTCTCCCGGTATTGGGGGTGAGATCGCGCAGTGTTTAGGAGAGCCATTACACGAAATCCCTGGCCAGGGTAATCGAGATTTACTGGAAGGTATTCTAGTAGTATCTCAGGGTGTTATGGGCTGCTCTCTGACACGACTTATACAGCTATTGGGGGTCTGACGTTTACCGGCCCTCTAGGCATTATATACAATACTCATAGATGAATGGACCGGACTGTACGGATATTGTCACTGTCAGGCTCAGTAGGGTTTTCTGGATGAGTTCGCTCGTCAGCTTCCCTTCCGATCAATACATAAGCAACCGTTACGTACAGCTTGTACCTCTGACATGCTAGTGGTTATACCCAGTGCCAGTGTATTGATGAGTCATTAGAGTCCCCCACAGACACTTTCCCAAGTTCGGACGAAACGTTGTAGAGGCCGTATGGTATTATGGCAGGGTTCGGAAAATGCACGTGCGTTTTCGCACGTGTCGTTTTTCATGCAGATAAGACTGGTAGGCTTTGGTTTAAGCCGGATCCCAGTATTATACTGTGTAGATATAATATCATTGTCTCAGTTGCATTTGTATTCGGTCGTAATATAAATGCGGGTATGTTTATACTGTTACGTGGTTATCCTGAAATTTATTTCAGGATCACTTTTGGAAGTTGCCAGTTTCCAGTTTTCTATTGGCCGTATTTAACATTCGGTTAAATGCGGATTTATCTTTTCTTCTTGGGTGAGTCATGAGGGTGAGTCATGCTTCTAGAAGGTTCTAGAAGTGGTGATAAGGCTTATGACTCATTAGCTTGCATTTAATGTTTTGGTGAGGTGTTTTGATGATTCATTAGTGCATTAATGATAATGCAAGGTGGATAATGACTCATTCTCACTCATTCATTGTTGTGATCACCTCCCCTTCTCCTACACTTACCTCCCTCCCCTCTATTGTCACGTCCCGAAAGTACGGAACAAGACCGGCACTTAAACTACGAAACGTCTCGAGGCGTACGTAATCTAAGTAAACCGAAAACCCAGAAATCCAAACCAAGAAAAGAAGTAGAGTGAAGGAAAACCAATTTAAAACAAGTAGTTTTAATAGCATAAGCCGAATTATGCGGTTTTTAAGAACATCAAAATTTACTGAAAATTTCGGCAGAGTCTCCTTTGTAAATACTGGCTCCCAAACGGGATACAACATGAATAGTATACGAAATCAATAAAAAGGCATCCCCAAGCGGGAGCTAGCTCTTCGTCAATCGACGGTCACAACCACACTAGCAATAACATATACAACGCCAACGGCGAGAATCAAAACTCAAAAGGAAACTCAAAACCACCAGAAATATAACGAGCAACTCTAAGGTCGTAAGAATAAACAACACTGGTCTCAATCTCAATAAATACATGTTTGGTTGATGGAATTTACTAGGTACAACGGAATAATATTATACAAGGTAATATGATGGGTACGATACAAGAAAAACCCACCTACTAGCAAATCATCCGAATGAAACTATGCCCGCAAAGCCGTAAGGAAACCGGTACGGCAAACCTGCAAGAAACTGGGGCACAACGGGGGTGAGTTGCCAACTCGTGAATAGAAAATATCTATGCACAGAAATCGCATAAATAACGCAATCCTAGGTCAATGATCATAATATATCCGCAAATATATGTATAACAGGCAGCCTATGACAATGTCTAGGGTAATATCTAACCCGAGTGTAATCTCATGTGCCTGTGTCAGTGCCTCAGGTAGCAATATATCATATGAATGAGGTATGAATGCATGAAACAGAATACATGTAAATGAAGAAACTGTTTTCATAAATTAGTGAGATTTCCTTCGTATTTTTAAAACTGAGGTATCATAATGAAATCAGTATCAACAGTGTCTAGCATCGACACAAAACATAAATCTCACTGTCTCGAAATATCAATGTCTCAATCTCAATATCTAGGGCGCCGTCAGTCCAGACCGGCCCCTACCATCCATCTCAAGACCACGACGGTATCCTCCGGATATCCGACGCGTCGGGTAATATCACCGGTAGGTAGTGCTCCCCAGCCAGGCTCAACGTCAACACCACATTCCTCTTGCCCCGGGGTACCATACCGGGCCCACCATGTACCCGTGACGGTTCCTCCACTCCTCGACACGGATCTCCAAAACCACAGCAAACTCATGGTAGACGACACTTTACATCACTAGAAAACCGCAACATTTTATATTTTAAAAGATCATAAGTTGTAAATTTTGCGGCTTTCCCCGAAATCCAGAAATATCATAAATCTCAAGAAATCATCACAAGTGCATATGTCAATGATAATGAACTAGGCATGAACAACTGAATAACAGTATGCATGAAGTGGTAGGTAATAACTACAATGTCTAATATGGCATATAAGGGAAATACACTAATATCATGTCAAAACTACCAGCTAACAATCTAAGTCAAGCAATTATATTCTCTAAAGTGTACGTGACATGGCAATTACCGATGAAGATGTGAGTGAGCCGGCAAGTAGGTGTACGTGGTACATACGCATCATCGGTAATGGTGCTGGTGTCCTAACAGCATGATATCAATAATGGAATATGCAGCAAAATAAATATGCGAGGCAGAGCGAACAGCAATAATGTGCGGGAGATGAATACTAGACACAACGATAACTAATCTACAATAATCTAATATAAGTCCTACAAATGGTGCCTTTTGGAATAACACGAATCATGGGGTTTTGAAAATAGGGGCTACGGTGTTTTTATGAAAAGATACGTCGTTTTTGAAATATCCGTAGATTCCCTTGAGCTGTCTTTAAAAATGCCCACGATTCGTTAATTTTTGAAATAGGTAAGAAGTCTAATCTAATCGAACAACTACAGTAAACTATACGGCTGAACTAACAAGCTGAACTACAGGTAAGGAAACCGCCTATCATCTGAGTCGATACATATACATACCTGTATATGTATAGTCGGTGATCCCGCCTCAATAATATCATATCCGATACCATATCTATAATCAGGCGTCCCAAGTCAAGAGTGCAGATCAATCATCAATATAGCTCGTACGTAAATCTGTCGTACGGCATCCCAAATCTTGGTACGGGTCAATATCACATTCATCATACTATTCACCTGGTATCCTCTTTATCAAATATCATGATCGGGGTACTGATCTACGTCTAGTACCATACTAATACCGCCTACGTATGCATGGACGTGTGTGAAACACTACATCAAGGACCCGCTACAACGTCATGTCGTATCTAAGATACGAACCCTGCTATATCACCGATCTCATGTCCTCAAATCGAATCTCATCGACTCAGCTCAATCCCAAGTATCATCCTCAATCCGTATGTGAACACATAGTCCCATACCCATATGAACACATAACTATAAAGAATCCTATTAGTGCATATCAATAGGAATGTATGCAAGTATGTATGTGTGTATGTGTAGTGCAACACTACCCTAGGGTTCGCAAGACTAAAAATAGTCCAACACACCAATATCCATCCTAAGCATCGTTATTAATCCTAAACAACATATAATAAATGTTGGTGTGTATACGCATCCGTATACACCACCACGGACTGCGGGGGTGCTATACGCTATCCACCCGACTTCTCCCCGTAGATATAAATCTACTCACCTGGTCCTCGCTCGCCGGTGCCGACGTCGCCACGCGCTTGCTTGTCGTCTCGAAGTCCGCATGGGGTACCTACATATCATAACGCACCGTATCGCATTAAAACTAAATTCGAAATCGAAACGGCATACGAAAATCAAATCGGCACGCGTATCACGCATAGGTCCAAACCTATCGCCTATGCATGCAAGAATAGTTAAACCAACCCTCCATGTCGATGTACAAACGTCAAACCATCGAGAAAAATCCAATCACACTCATTTGCACATTCACGAACACTAATTTTAATATAAACTAAGTTAAAACTCACAAAACCCCCAACTTTACTTAAAAAATCACTTTTCCGAAAATCTAGCAAGCACAATTCGCCGTTTTTGTACAAAACAGGATGTTTAAATGAATGTAGCGGCCAATATATTTATTAAATATGTTAAATAAGTCATAAAAATAATTTCCGGAATTTAATCTCATTAAATTCCAAAAACCCTAATATTCTAGTTTACAAAATACCCTTTTTTTTTACAATTTCATAGCAAAAATGCACAAACTACAATTTAGATTGGATTTCCATGAACTAAAGTGTTAAACTACACTTAATAAAGTTAATAATATGATAAAAACCCTAACCATATTTTAATTCTCGATTTAACACAATATTTACAAAAACTAGTTTGCAATTTTAACCAATTTCGACCATTTTATGGCAAAATGCACATACAACAAACTAGTTTGGATTTGCATGATTTAAAGCATTAAACTACATTTTATAATGTTAATAAAGTCATCAAAACCTTAATTAGATTTTAAATCACTCATTTGGAACCAAAAGCTAAAAACTAGTTTGCTTAAATAAAGCTAAATTGGATATTTTAATGTTACAATTAGCACTAAGCAACAAGATTACATTTTGCATATCCTAAGATACAAAATACATCACATAACCATGCACAATTGATCACCATTCAACTCCAATACAAAACCCTAACTAGAATTCCTTAATCATACAATTGAACCCACATAAAACCAAATTAACACTTAATTAAGCTAACTACAAGCAATTAACAACAATTTAAGCAAAAGGGTTAGAATTTACCCAACAAATTGAAGATCCCACAAGCACACTTAGCCTCCCAAATAGCAATCTTGTTTCCTAGATCCATACTAGAATGGTCAAGTAAAAATGGGTAGGGATTAGATTTTGATTTTGTGGGATTTTTGAAGCATTTTGGATGATATTTTGATGGAATTTTGTGATGAAATGAGAGGGGATTTTTTGTGAGGGGCTGCTGTTGGAGGGAGAGGGGAGGCTCGGCTGGAAATGGGGAGGGGAAGAGAGAGAGAGAGTGGTGTGGGTATAAGGAATGGTCAAAGTCAACAAAGTCAAGCTTCTTTCTTTATTAAACCCCTTTTTCTTTACTCTTCTCTTGATTTTTCTTTTAACAACTCAAGTGGGGAAAATGAGGGGGCACTTGGGCTGCTGATTTGGAGAGGGGAGAGAGGGTGTGGGTGAGTGTGGATGAGGGAAAAATGATAAATGAAAAATATAATACCCCAAAATCCATTTACGCTAAAAAAAAGCATTTTTTCTTCAATAATTTCTAAACCGTTTTGGCAAATGATTTCGTTCCAAAAACCACATGATAAAATTTTATTTAATGTTTTATGATGCACAAAATTTGTTTCAACTCATTCCAATTTGTAATTTTCCCTAATTAAATGTATTAGTGACGGCTTAAAATAATAATAAAATAATATTTTTTTCAGAAAATTTGAAATTTCACCCGCGGCTCAATAAACACCAAATAATAGCAATTTCATATCTAGAATATGTATATTTAATTTTTATAATAAGATATTTGTATTTTGACTTTTTACAGAAAACCCCCCTTATTTTACCGTTTTTTCGAAATTTCACCGAAACGATTTTCAAAACGTTACAATCTTCCCCACTTAAAGAAATTCGGTCCCCGAATTTAAATTAAAACTCTCCCCAAATACTAAAACATCTAAACCAAAACCATCAAGTCGTCGGGGCTCCGAAATTGTAAATACATAAAACAATTCGTAGCGCAGCGCATGCGCATGAAAAATGAGCATATAACTCAAATCACAACTCCGTCAAGCATCCCGCAATCATCGGAGTCATGGGGAAGTCATCAATGCCAAATCCAAGGCAAAACCAATATGATATAACTCGAAACTATACATGTAAATATCGAATCTATATATGTAAGTATCTGAAGGAAATGCATGCCAAATCTCTTTAAGTCGCTGTGCAACGCGTATAACACTGCACAGTGGCGGACATCTATCATAAGAAAATAACTATATACATATATACCTTTGTTTGAAATGTACGTTCCGCCGTTTTGGAAACAATTTAGAAGGGTCTCCTTGTTTTAAACATTTCGTGTCATATCAGACACGTAGGTAAATACTGAGGCTATAGCTCGCTTTTTGGAAATCCCTTCAATAACTATCAATGCATGCAAAATATATTTAGGTACTGTCCTCTGACTAGTCCTGCTCAGTACGAAAACACATAGCAATATCATAAAAACGTACTGCTCTATACGAAATCAATCACAAAAATATGCACATGAATGCTACGTGCGTCTGGTGCGCACGGAAATCAAAATCCATGAATGTGCCATACATGCGCACAGAAACAACATCTAAGTGCATCGGGTGTGTACGAAACATCTGTCGTAGGCAACGTGTGTGTCTGACAGCAAGGACAGGTGCGTCTGACACGTACGAAGAATCTCGATTTAGTGCCTCTGGTGTGCACCAAAATCACCCTTCAAAACATGCGCCCAACATGCGCGAAAATCCAAATCAGGTGCATCCATCGTGCACGAAATCATGAAATCCCATATCATGCGCCGAACGTGCGCAAAATCAATCAGGTGCACAAGGTGCACAAAACAAATATCGAGTATCACAATCAAAATCGAAGTCCAGTGCATCTAAGTGCACAAAAGGCGTATCACTGCACTGCAAGCATATAATAACTATACAGAGTGCAGGAACCAAATCGCGTGCGTGCATACGCACAAAATCAACTCAACTGTTTAAAACCGTAAAATCACAAACATGTGAAACTAAAGCACGAAAACGATATCAAGTGCAACTCCGTGCAAAGATCGTAAATCCTCAATCATCAAAATCAAATCATACGAATAAATCACCCCAAAACATCAAAATCAATAATGGCGGAACAGTACCGCTCAAGTGCATTCTCTAAGAATCTCGGCCAACTGTCGCGGTCACTAGTGGGGCGTCTCGTCGATGATCATGAACTCTGTCCTGCTGGCGTGCGTAACCATGACCACTCCTGGGTCAAGGTCTTCACTGTGAATTACCAATCTTTCGGTCCATCGGCTCATCGGCCCTGTCAGGTGTGCTAACGGGGACGATTCCATTCTGGCACTTCTCTGGTTATCTCTTGGTCAATCATTGCGACCACTCGTAAGACAGCATATTACTGGCGTCGGCCTCTGGCTCTCTGAATGTACGTGACACCTCTGATCCTGGGTGCAAGTATCATTGCAGCAGTGTCCTGGAAGGAATCCTGCTCACGGTCTATTCCATGTCTCGTCTCTGCCAACTGTCCGGAAGTCATTGTCCTTTCCTATATCTGCATCTTGCTCTGGAACGTCTGCATACTCATCGCAACTCCTTCTGGAAGTTAAGTCCAAGTACCATGCCTCGGCATGCGCATCACGTCTCTGATGTCGGCGGAGTGGAACGTCATCTCATCTAGATCTGGTGCGAACGTCTTACTCCACTTTTCTCTAATGTCTTCTGCTTTGTACTCGTCTCGTCGCGGCTGCATGGACTGAGCTCCAATGACTATCCTCGTATCTGGAGTCTCCTAAGAAATGCATCTCACCACCTAGGATCTGAATTAAGTCGAGCCATCCGATCGAGTCGTCAAAACCTCATAATCCCCCAAGGGCTCAACATCTTGGGTACAGTTTAATAGTATCGAGTACCTACCACAGCATCGGTGGTCCAGCCGTAGAAGGGCAAACCCAAGCCTCACTAATGGCACCGTAGAACTGCCGCAAACCCGAAGGTTCAAAGGCTTTCACACGGTCATTAAGTCGAGTTAGGGTTTCATTCTTCTAGAGGGACCATAGAATTGCCTGCATGTCTTTCCGACTACTTTAAACTTGGAATAATAGGTTTCCGACATTCGATCGTCTCTGTCGACCCTCACGTCTCTGCGTGAAGTCGTCTCTAGCTGGAATCAATCTATCTGATGACCTCGCATCGGGGTAAGCGAACGAACCACCTGTCCTAGTCATTCATCATCGGGTGACTAGCGACCTTCTATCATCCCTTAGTACAAATTATACTGCAATAGCTCCAACATCTGGGGCGATATCTCGTCGTTCGCAGCAATAATTGGCTTTCTCGTCTGCATGTTGAACCGTGCCTCAATCATCAGGAGTAAGCAACACACCAACGGTCATCAAAATCTGGCTGGCCTCCATCATTGGCTCAATTCTCTAGTGTCGATCAGCACCTCCGAGTAACCTCATACAGCGATCCATCCAACGCTCGTGGTGCAAAAACACAATCCAAAAGACACATCTCTACAATCGTGTGTCGCCCGAATCACGCCATGGTCAGTCCTCGTTCGTAACGAGCTCATGCTGACCACAACTCTAGCCGTAGCTCTCCCTGCCGTAACCGTAGCAGCAAAACCAAACCGGTACCGATGAGGCTAGATCAGGAAGGAATATAATACTGAACAAGGAAATGTACATCCTTAGGCTTCATAAGTGGAGTGGCGTGTCGTAAATATGCCGCGGAACATATCAACGGTACGTCACTCTACTTTAGTCACCTGTTCTATCAACCAAGGGTCATCCTACGCTCCGAAGGTTAAAACCTAACGCTCTGATACCAACTTTGTCACGTCCCGAAAGTACGGAACATGACCGGCACATAAACTACGAAACGTCTCAAGGCGTACGTAATCTAAGTAAACCGAAAACCCAGAAATCCAAACCAAGAAAAGAAGTAGAGTGAAGGAAAACCAATTTAAAACAAGTAGTTTTAATAGCATAAGCCGAATTATGCGGTTTTTAAGAACATCAAAATTTACTGAAAATTTCGGCAGAGTCTCCTTTGTAAATACTGGCTCCCAAACGGGATACAACATGAATAGTATACGAAATCAATAAAAAGGCATCCCCAAGCGGGAGCTAGCTCTTCGTCAATCGACGGTCACAACCACACTAGCAATAACATATACAACGCCAACGGCGAGGATCAAAACTCAAAAGGAAACTCAAAACCACCAGAAATATAACGAGCAACTCTAAGGTCGTAAGAATAAACAACACTGGTCTCAATCTCAATAAATACATGTTTGGTTGATGGAATTTACTAGATACAACGGAATAATATTATACAAGGTAATATGATGGGTACGATACAAGAAAAACCCACCTACTAGCAAATCACCCGAATGAAACTATGCCCGCAAAGCCGTAAGGAAACCGGTACGGCAAACCTGCAAGAAACTGGGGCACAACGGGGGTGAGTTGCCAACTCGTGAATAGAAAATATCTACGCACAGAAATCGCATAAATAACGCAATCCTAGGTCAATGATCATAATATATCCTCAAATATATGTATAACAGGCAGCCTATGACAATGTCTAGGGTAATATCTAACCCGAGTGTAATCTCATGTGCCCGTGTTAGTGCCTCAGGTAGCAATATATCATATGAATGAGGTATGAATGCATAAAACAGAATACATGTAAATGAAGAAACTGTTTTCATAAATTAGTGAGATTTCCTTCGTATTTTTAAAACTGAGGTATCATAATGAAATCAGTATCAACAGTGTCTAGCATCGACACAAAACATAAATCTCACTGTCTCGAAATATCAATGTCTCAATCTCAATATCTAGGGTGCCGTCAGTCCAGACCGGCCCCTACCATCCATCTCAAGACCACGACGGTATCCTCCGGATATCCGACGTGTCGGGTAATATCACCGGTAGGTAGTGCTCCCCAGCCAGGCTCAACGTCAACACCACATTCCTCTTACCCCGGGGTACCATACCGGGCCCACCATGTACCCGTGACGGTTCCTCCACTCCTCGACACGGATCTCCAAAACCACAGCAAACTCATGGTGGACGACAATTTACATCACTAGAAAACCGCAACATTTTATATTTTAAAAGATCATAAGTTGTAAATTTTGCGGCTTTCCCCGAAATCCAGAAATATCATAAATCTCAAGAAATCATCACAAGTGCATATGTCAATGATAATGAACTAGGCATGAACAACTGAATAACAGTATGCATGAAGTGGTAGGTAATAACTACAATGTCTAATATGGCATATAAGGGAAATACACTAATATCATGTCAAAACTACCAGCTAACAATCTAAGTCAAGCAATTATATTCTCTAAAGTGTACGTGACATGGCAATTACCGATGAAGATGTGAGTGAGCCGGCAAGTAGGTGTACGTGGTACATACGCATCATCGGTAATGGTGCTGGTGTCCTAACAGCATGATATCAATAATGGAATATGCAGCAAAATAAATATGCGAGGCAGAGCGAACAGAAATAATGTGCGGGAGCTGAATAATAGACATAACGATAACTAATCTACAATAATCTAATATAAGTCCTACAAATGGTGCCTTTTGAAATAACACGAATCATGGGGTTTTGAAAATAGGGGCTACGGTGTTTTTATGAAAAGATACGTCGTTTTTGAAATATCCGTAGATTCCCTTGAGCTGTCTTTAAAAATGCCCACGATTCGTTCGTTTTTGAAATAGGTAAGAAGTCTAATCTAATCTAACAACTACACTAAACTATACGGCTGAACTAACAAGCTGAACTACAGGTAAGGAAACCGCCTATCATCTGAGTCGATACATATACATACCTGTATATGTATAGTCGGTGATCCCGCCTCAATAATATCATATCCGATACCATATCTATAATCAGGCGTCCCAAGTCAAGAGTGCAGATCAATCATCAATATAGCTCGTACGTAAATCTGTCGTACGGCATCCCAAATCGGGGTACGGGTCAATATCACATTCATCATATTATTCACCCGGTATCCTCTTTATCAAATATCATGATCGGGGTACTGATCTATGTCTAGTACCATACTAATACCGCCTACGTATGCATGGACGTGTGTGAAATACTACGTCAAGGACCCGCTACAACGTCATGTCGTATCTAAGATACGAACCCTGCTATATCACCGATCTCACGGCCTCAAATCGAATCTCATCGACTCAGCTCAATCCCAAGTATCATCCTCAATCCGTATGTGAACACATAGTCCCATACCCATGTGAACACATAACAATAAAGAATCCCATGAGTACATATCAATAGGAATGTATGCAAGTATGTATATGTGTATGTGTATGTGTAGTGCAACACTACCCTAGGGTTCGCAAGACTAAAAATAGTCCAACACACCAATATCCATCCTAAGCATCGTTATTAATCCTAAATGACATATAATAAATGTTGGTGTGTATACGCATCCGTATACACCACCACGGACTGCGGGGGTGCTATACGCCATCCACCCGACTTCTCCCCGTAGATATAAATCTACTCACCTGGTCATCGCTCGCTGGTGCCGACGTCGCCACGCGCTTGCTTGTCGTCTCGAAGTCCGCATGGGGTACCTACATATCATAACGCACCGTATCGCATTAAAACTAAATTCGAAATCGAAACGGCATACGAAAATCAAATCGGCACGCGTATCACGCATAGGTCCAAACCTATCGCCTACGCATGCAAGAATAGTTAAACCAACCCTCGATGTCGATGTACAAACGTCAAACCATCGAGAAAAATCCAATCACACTCATTTGCACATTCACGAACACTAATTTTAATATAAACTAAGTTAAAACTCACAAAAACCCCAACTTTACTTAAAAAATCACTTTTCCGAAAATCTAGCAAGCACAATTCGCCGTTTTTGTACAAAACAGGATGTTTAAATGAATGTAGCGGCCAATATATTTATTAAATATCTTAAATAAGTCATAAAAACAATTTCCGGAATTTAATCTCATTAAATTCCAAAAACCCTAATATTCTAGTTTACAAAATACCCTTTTTTTTACAATTTCATAGCAAAAATGCACAAACTACAATTTAGATTGGATTTCCATGAACTAAAGTGTTAAACTACACTTAATAAAGTTAATAATATGATAAAAATCCTAACCATATTTTAATTCTCGATTTAACACAATATTTACAAAAACTAGTTTGCAATTTTAACCAATTTCGACCATTTTATGGCAAAATGCACATACAACAAACTAGTTTGGATTTGCATGATTTAAAGCATTAAACTACATTTTATAATGTTAATAAAGTCATCAAAACCTTAATTAGATTTTAAATCACCCATTTGGAACCAAAAGCTAAAAACTAGTTTGCTTAAATAAAGCTAAATTGGATATTTTAATGTTACAATTAGCACTAAGCAACAAGATTACATTTTGCATGCCCTAAGATACAAAATACATCACATAACCATGCACAATTGATCACCATTCAACTCCAACACAAAACCCTAACTAGAATTCCTTAATCATACAATTGAACCCACATAAAACCAAATTAACACTTAATTAAGCTAACTACAAGCAATTAACAACAATTTAAGCAAAAGGGTTAGAATTTACCCAACAAATTGAAGATCCCACAAGCACATTAGCCTCCCAAATAGCAATCTTGTTCCCTAGATCCATACTAGAATGGTCAAGTAAAAATGGGTAGGGATTAGATTTTGATTTTGTGGGATTTTTGAAGCATTTTGGATGATATTTTGATGGAATTTTGTGATGAAATGAGAGGGGATTTTTTGTGAGGGGCTGCTGTTGGAGGGAGAGGGGAGGCTCGGCTGGAAATGGGGAGGGGAAGAGAGAGAGAGAGTGGTGTGGGTATAAGGAATGGTCAAAGTCATCAAAATCAAGCTTCTTTCTTTATTAAACCCCTTTTTCTTTACTCTTCTCTTGATTTTTCTTTTAACAACTCAAGTGGGGAAAATGAGGGGGCACTTGGGCTGCTGATTTGGAGAGGGGAGAGAGGGTGTGGGTGAGTGTGGATGAGGGAAAAATGATAAATGATAAATATAATACCCCAAACATCCATTTACGCTAAAAAAAGCATTTTTTCTTCAATAATTTCTAAACCATTTTGGCAAATGTTTTCGTTCCAAAAACCACATGATAAAATTTTATTTAATGTTTTATGTTGCACAAAATTTGTTTCAACTCATTCCAATTTGTAATTTTCCCTAATTAAATGTATTAGTGACGGCTTAAAATAATAATAAAATAATATTTTTTTCAGAAAATTTGAAATTTCACCCGCGGCTCAATAAACACCAAATAATAGCAATTTCATATCTAGAATATGTATATTAAATTTTTATAATAAGATATTTGTATTTTGACTTTTTACAGAAAACCCCCCTTATTTTACCGTTTTTTCGAAATTTCACCGAAACGATTTTCAAAACGTTACATCTATATAGTGGCCGGCCTCCCCCTCTTATGGGATCATGGTTGTTATTCACTAGGGAAAAGATTATGATAGATATGTATATGGAAATTTCATATAGCTCAAATTCTTATCACCCGATTCTAAAAGGCAACTTCATTAACCGTTCGTATATAGCTTTGGACGTAACGAGACAAAGTGTTCTACTCTTTCTCTACATCATCTTGTTCGTCTCTTCTAGCAAACTTGATGATCAAGTTGCCCCGGTTCAGAGGCGGGAGCCCGTTTAAAGATCCGTCGACGTAGTGCCACCTGGACGAGAAGACTGGAGATTCAGGAGATCGGAGCAGCCGCAACAAAGCGTGGGATGATGGTTGAAGACCGAAGGACTCGGATCGTTCGGTATAACTTTTCTACCCACTTTGTAGTTTGTTAGTTTAGCTTTAATGGCAGATCCGGTTTAAAGTACGCGATAGCGCCAGTTTATAAAAGTTTTTGTTCCGCATTTGGCGTCTGTTAGACGGCCAAGGCGCTACCGTGGATTTACAGTGGTATCAGAGCCTTACCATTAAGCTATACTAACTTGTGCTAACACGTTTAAAATATCGATCGAACCGAATTTAAAAAACTGCAATTTCCATGTTCAAAGTTTCTGTTGATTTTAAATCAGGTTTAAAAATTATTTTGACCATACCAGAAAATCTAGCAGGCTTTTTAATGGAAACAGCAGAAAAACGATCCACCAATTCGACCGTACGGCCGTGAATCCGCGGTCAAAGCCTGGCTTTGACCGCGGAAGCGCGGCCATCTTGGTGAGTTGGTGGGCCATTTTTCTTCTGGGCTTTCATCTTGGGAAATTGTGGTTTCTGGTACTGTTCTTTTGGGCCCAGTTTTTATTACTGTACAGCAGATGTACATGGGGCCCACTTCGGGAAATTTTGTTGATCGAAATTGAAACGTGTTAGTTTGCAGTGCTTACTTTATATCTCCAACCGGGAATGTCATTCGATCGGTAAACCGCATCTAATTGCTATAGTACTTTTAGACGGGTTTGCGAACGTGACATTCGTGTTGATGTTCTGTGTTATGCTGTGATGTTGCGGATTTGTCGTGGTGGATAGCAGGGTGCAATGATAGTGCAGTTTGGATTTATTTATACATTTGGTATTGTGGGGCGAGCGTCCAACATGTGGACTGCCGTCACTGCCTGTTTGTATATTATTCTTTTGGGGCACGACCGGGTTGAGGTCGATGTACCCGTTGTACATATTTTTATTTCTGTACTAGGTTTATCCCACGAAGGAGTGGACGGATAGCCGAGTTTTGGAGGACAATGGGTCCGTATCTCATGGCGTTGAGAGGCAGAGGGGCCTCACTATAGAATTAGCAGACTATTTGCCGCACTCATAGGGGGTACAGGTTGACCTAAGGAGGGGTGCTCAAGTTACCGGATTCCGTGAAGTGCCGGGTGTTCCATTCACTATGTTGTGGGGACTACCTCGCTTCAGGTTTTGGCGGGTAACTTGCCGCACCTGTAGGGGTCTAGGTTTCATTGCACAGGCTATCCACACGACTAGGAGAACGTCGGGTTTTCGGCAGCGGCTCTGTGAAACCCGGGGATCCCAGATTATCTGTATTGTTCTATGATGCTTATTACTTTTCTGTAATGTTGCATATTATCACGCCTGGAGCGATTATTGTATATTGGTATATATACTATTAGATGTTGTATATATTTTACATCCGCACTAGTCCAGCCCCCGCTCTGTCGTTAGTTAAGTAACCTAACGGGTGATGACGGGACCCAGTGACGAATGCGGATGGCATATACGTACATTTTATTTTCGTTCTTTTCTGGTATGATTGATTGATGGGACTACATTGATTCTTATCAATGCAACGATAAAACAAACCTATTTTTTATGTTGTTGGAACAAATTTTAAAAAGGAGTTATTACAAAGACGTTTCCTTTTGTTTTGCATAGCGGTATTCGGTTAGAATATCCTGCACCTCATTCGACGAGGCAAGGGCCGAGATCCCTTCACCGGGAATGACCTCTTGGCAAGAAGTTTGCGTCCGGGTAATAACTTCAATATAGTTGATTACAAGTTTCTTTGCATCGTGGTATTCAGTTGGAATATCCTGCACCTTATTCCACGAGGAAAGAACCGAGATCCCTTCACCGGGAATGACTTCTTTAGCAAAACGTTTTCGCCACTTTATTTTTATATAAAAAGTTATCAGGTTCCTTCAACGAGATCAAGTTCATTACGTTAAAGGTTTTTCGCCAAAAAAAAGTCATAATCCTCCGTCATTTCTTATGGATGGTCAGTAGTATTCAAGCTATGTTTGTTGGCCTATGTCAAGGCATAGTGTTTGGTAGCTGCTGAGTATTCATTTGTTGCATAGATAGATGCATTAGTTTAGGACAGACGTACAGCCTTGTTTGCCTACGTCAAGGGCATGCACGATGACCTAAATTAATCAGGACAACGACGGGTAGAACTTGACATGAGGCTTATGATTTGTTGGCCTACGTCATGGTCATAAAAGCATGGGATAAAAATTATATCGGGAGTTACAAACATACAGGAAACTTGCAAAACTTGAGCATACCTTCTGGAGTATGATAACATGAGTGGATTTTCACGTTATCATGCGATGAGAGTTGGATACCGATTCCCACTGATGAGTTGGTTTACTCTTCGGATGATCCCGATTGATTCTTCTTTCTGGTTTGGAGGAGAATTTGAGATTACAGTGGGAGGTTTCCTAATTAGATAAAGTGATAACCATTCTGATCTAGGTTAGAGTGCATGCAGAGTGTTTCTTTTCTCTCTCTCTTTGGCAGCGACCTTTGACCGACCCTAGACTATAACTCAGTGACCAAGTTGACTGAACCTTCTTAATATACTGGCTTTTGGATTGTCTATAGTTGCATAAGTCATTGCAGCTCCTTCTTTTACCCTTTGTATTTCTCAGAACACCCCGTATTACTACGGACATCCACTTCCATTGGATAGATCGATCGTATGGTTATATACGAACTCGAAGGGACTTCTTCGAGGATGGATCCAGGTTCAGGAGAAATAGAATTGGTTTATTCAGTTGTCTTTTATTATCACCTTCTCTCAGGTTGCGAGTACTCCTAGGATTAGGAGAGTACACCCATTACACTTATTGGATAGTCTTATTCCAAACCATAGGCAGGTGCCGAAAGGTAGGGAATGAAGAAAACCAATTAGCCTAAGTAGGGTGTGCAGAAGGTAATATGTAAAGACAAGATAAAGGAATTAGAAAGAGGGCAAAGTAAATTACGACTATTCACATTCACGACCAAACCACGTATTTCATTGCCACTCCTACTTCACCTTTAATTTCTCCAGAACAACCCGTATCACTACGAACATCCAATTCCATTGGATAAATCCATCGTATGGTTATATACGAACTCGAAGGATATTTTTTCGAGGATGGATTCTGGTTCAGGAGAAAAAGGAATAAGGTTTATTCACTTATAATCACCTTCTCTCAAGTTGCGAGTACTCCTAGGATTAGGAGAGTACACCTATTATGCTTACTGGATAATCTTCTTCCAAACCATAGGCTGGTGCCGAACGGTAGGGAAGGAAGAAAACCATTTAGCCTAATGATGGTGTACAGAAGGTAATGACTAAAGACAAATAAAGATAATTGGAAAGATGGCAGGGAAATATACGATTAAAGTCATGATTTGGATTATGGAAGTGGCATTACTAAAGAATACCAGGATACCCCTACGAAACATTTTATTGTTTCAGTGCATTGTTAATGGAAAAACTGATTTCCCGATTAGATACTTACTCCACGGTATGTATTTACCAGGTATGATTCTCACATCTGTATGGTTTTACAGATGTTGAGTGGGAGTAAGTTATTGGAAATTAGGTGATCATCCTCATTATATCGGAATTCGTTGTAATTGGTGATATTTGAGGAAATCGCCTGGGTACAGTTTTCAACCTACGACGCACAATGTTTTGAGTTATTCAACTCAGCGGACTTATACAAAGTATTGTATGTTGTCCAGTGTCCGTCAGGACAAAGGGGTAGGTCCTCGTACTATGTTCTGTTTACTTATGATTTCTATAGTGTTTAGACAAGTGTTTCGTAGAAATACAATGTCTAAGTTTTTAGAAGTTGTGGGTATAAGAATAAAGTAGAGTACCAGGTATCACAAGTATCGGGATTTTTCAAAGAGATTGAAGATGTTGATTCTTGTGATTGGTATTCAGTTGATAGTAATGGTTTTGAGAAACTTGTTTCTCTTTCAGGTTACTCATAATTGGATGGATTCCTAAGTTGAGTAATGCTGATTAGCCTCTCTCCATTAAGTTGATATGCACTGGAGACAGATGCATGATTTGAATCTGGTTCCAATTAAATAAGTGCCAATGTTTCTATATTGGATATAGAATGCTTCATATCTTAACGATGTTAAGGTAAGGGGAGTTGTCCAGCTTATGCTTAAAACCAGACACTGGATAACTCAAGGCACGTTTCTGTAATGGAAGTTTGTGGGTTGACCCTAGCTTTGACGAGGGTTGATTTTCTACCATTTGAAAGATCCATAGTGATATTGTTCTTGGCTCGCCACAGTTTTATTAAAATGGACTTTTTCAGAAAACAGTAGTGGGAGTATGGTAGAACTGGAAGTGATTCCAGAACCGCAAACGATTACGGAAAATTTAATAGGACCTATATATTCAATCAGGTTTGACATTCCATTAGCCACTCCGCAGATATGGTGGGTAACCTCAGACACCCGAGAGGTACTCCGGTAGCCTCAAGGACGGTGACAGGGAGGTTCTTGTTTACACAGACTTGACACTACTGTTGTTCCAGACTATAAGACCCGGCAGGAGGATATGTATAGCGTCGTTCTAAACTAGTTTTAGAAGTACACGTATATATTATTCTGCCAGAGGGTTGTCGTAGTCAGTGGGAGCAGCGGAAGCATAGTGGGCAAGTAGCTTATGTCTATTTATAGACTTGAGCAGTTATAGCGGAGATAGATCATCTAATTTTGATATGACAATCATGGCTTTGACTTCATCAGAATAGGGGATGGATCTGTTAAGAAGGTAGTAGGGTGTGATGTCCTGGTATTTGGATGACATACACAGAGCAGGAAGTGAAATTCCTATACTACAATCGGTTGTACTTTGGTCGTCACACAATTGTTTCTTCACAAGGGACATGGATATAATATTTGACATTCTGGTTTCTAGATCTATTGTTTTAGATATAGATTTGGGTAGTTTCCCAATGTGGGTACTTTGGCAGTATTCTAATAGTATTTTGGAATAGATGACTCCTGGCAAGGTAGTGTACCTGCAGGTGATGGAGTCACCCTCTCTAAAGGTGTCTTACAGACTAAAGGGGAGAGGGATGTGCATGATTGGCAGATCACATGCTTTGGCAATTGAGCCAATCGTGAGATGTCAAGTACCACACCAGATGTTGTTTTTGCAACAGATGCGATAAGTTTATATTAATCCAATCCTGAAGAAACATACAGAAGCAGTTTTGGAACATAAGTGAATGTTCTACGGATTTGATTACGGCAGCCTCCTTTGGGGAGACGGTTATCATTCCAGGCTTCCAAGGTAACCCGGATGACAGAGTGACTGTCAGAGTTATAGTTTTCCCTCAAACGAGGGACAGTGTTATGGACAGGCGGTCCAAGAGGATACTGTGGGAGGCATGGTGCTGGATACTGATTAGGTTCAGTTATCAATACAGTCTAAGAAGTTTTGGATTTAGAGTTCATTTATGAAATAGGTCCCATCAGATATCCAGACATACTCTAAGATAGGTATTACTCAATTCGGGAGATGGCTTTCTCCGCGAACATGAGATTTAGAGAGATATAGAAAGAAACATCAGGGCGGATCCACTCATTGAGGCTATTTTTCAACACAATAGTTTTACAAACGGGTTTTGTGAAACTGATAAGTAGAGGAGTTGGATGTTCGGTATCACACGGGCTGTGGGTATGCGACATCGCAATAATTAGCCTTAAGTGCAAGTGGGAGATTGTTGGATATAGTGCCCTCTAAGTCAATTATTGGATCGCAGGTACGTGATTGCAATGATTGAGGGGGGACCTATACCGATAGAACAGTCTTACTCGAGATGATAGTATGCTATCTGGTTTTTCATTATTATCATGTAGATGCTGATAGTGCCCATAGGATTCTTGCTTAACTACCAGCAGTATGATGGCGATCATATATGTGGGAGCTGTGGTCTATAAGTGCATCCTTAAAGTGTCCCTAGTCGTGGGAGTTTCGAGACAGGGCATCGATACTCTGGAGTAGACTAGTGTATACATTCGAGACCCCGACGAGGGGCGGTGGCCGGTCTCACAAGCCATTGGTGTTAGTTGGTTCACTTAAGATGTATACAGGTGTTCATTGGGTTATGAGTACACCGGACAGGACTCGCCGGGAACTTGCTGGTTGGTATCATACCTAGCGTCAGATAGCAGTTCCCTGGTGACATGTGTACAGGTTAGTTCATCGACGTGAGGTCGTCATTTGTCTTATATGAGTTCCTACTGTACTTTGATTTATACCCTACCACGGGTCAAAGGAGTCGTGCAAACAGGTATATTTTGGGTACAGTCCCGAGCCACATTGAGGCAGTGAGCAAATCGTCGGGGATTCGTCTCTCCCGGTATTGGGGGTGAGATCATGCAGTGTTTAGGTGAGCCATTACACGAAATCCCTGGCCAGGGTAATCGAGATTTACTGGATGGTATTCCAGTAGTATCTCAGGGTGTTATGGGCTGCTCTCTGACACGACTTATACAGATGTTGGGGGTCTGACATTTATCGGCCCCATAGGCATTATATACGATACTCATAGACGAATGGACCGGACTGTACCAGTATGGTTACTGTCAGGCTCAGTAGGGTTTTCTGGATGAGTTCGCTCGTCAGCTTCCCTTCCTATCAATACATAGGCAACCGTTACGTACAGCTTGTACCTCTGACGTGCTAGTGGTTATACCCAGTGCCAGTGTATTGATGAGTCATTAGAGTCCACCACAGACACTTTTCCAAGTTCGGGCGAAACGTTGTAGAGGCCGTATGGTATTATGGCAGGGTTCGGAAAATGCACGTGCGTTTTCGCACGTGTCGTTTTTCAGGCAGATAATACTGGTAGGCTTTGGTTTAAGCCGGATCCCAGTATTATACTGTGTAGATATAATATCTTTGTCTCAGTTGCATTTGTATTCGGTCGTAGTACAAATGCGGGTATGTTTATACTGTTACGGGGTTATCCTGAAATTCATTTCAGGATCACTTTTAGAAGTTTCCAGTTTCCAGTTTTCTATCGGCCGTATTTAACATTCGGTTAAATATGGATTTATCTTTTCTTCTTGGGTGAGTCATGCTTCTAGAAGGTTCTAGAAGTGGTGATAAGGATTATGACTCATTAGCTTGCATTTAATGTTTTGGTGAGGTGTTTTGATGATTCATTAGTGCATTAATGATAATGCAAGGTGGATAATGTCTCATTCTCACTCATTCATTGTTGTAATCACCTCCCCCTCTCCTACACTCACCTCCCTCCCCTCTATATAGTGGCCGGCCTCCCCCCTCTTGTGGGATCATGGTTGTTATTCACTTGGGAAAAGATTATGATAGATTTGTATATGGAAATTTCATATAGCTCAAATTCTTATCACCCGATTCTAAAAGGCAACTTCATTAACCGTTCGTCCATAGCTTCAGATGTAACGAGACAAAGTGTTCTACTCTTTCTCTACATCATCTTGGTCGTCTCTTCTAGCAAACTTGACGATCGAGTTGCCTCGGTTCAGAGGCGGGAGCCCGTTTCCGTCGACGTGGCGCCACCTGGACGAGAAGACTGGAGATTCAGGAGATCGGAGCAGCCGCAACAAAGCGTGGGATGATGGTTGAAGACCGAAGGACTCGGATCGTTCGGTATAACTCTTCTACCCACTTTGTAGTTAGTTAGTTTAGCTTTAATGGAAGATCCGGGTTATAGTACGCGATAGCGCCAGTTTATAAAAGTTTTTGTTCCGCATTTGGCGTCTGTTAGACGGCCGGGGCGCTACCGTGGACTTACATGAAGAACATTCTTAATGTTAGGTCCACGTTACCCACCCCGGTTTTTTCGGGAAGGCGGAATAGGTAAAAATCAAATTTTTTCTCACAAGGTGACATGGATCATTCATGATGGATCTTTGCTAAACAAAAACTAACACATAAACTACAAGTTCTGCTACTATGTAGAATGGTTATACCTATATCTTGAACTCCTTCTCTTCTTGTTATGGTTTTCCTTCTTGCTTTCTCCTTGTAGTGGCGTAGACAGCTCCTCCTCATCGTCTTCTCTTTGCCGAAGATAGATCCACCCGAGGGCCTCGAACATGAGCTCCTAACTCAACCAAGAGGTAACTAGAGTGCTTTGGTTTGCTAGACAAAGAACCCTAGAAAGAGTAGAGATGAGTCTTGATGGTTTTGTCTCAAGAGCTTATGATTTCCATCACATGGAACACTTAAGCTTTGAGAGGAAGAGGGAGAGCTCCAAACATGAGAGAGAAAGAGCGAGAGAGAATGAGAGTAGAAATCTACAACCATGCTCAAATATTAGTGAATTATGAAATAATAATAATGATTAAAGAAATTGTGATGGTTCATTTGGAATGACCATTATTATGTCACATTAAATGAATTTTGCAAGAATCAAGAAGCATCTTTCATGTGAGATGATGATGGTCAAATTGTCAACATAAGTCAACCGGTCAACCAAAGTCAAAAAGTCAACATAAGTCAAATGGTCAACCTAACCATGGCACAATTATCTTTAATTAATATCATTAATCATATTTCTCATTTTCATTAGGGTTTGGGAAAAGTCAACGGTCAACAACCCTAATGATAATTCACTGCCTCTGTCAACTGTGCATACACACCTGCATCCGAGTTCCGAGGAACACGAATATAATGAGACAAAAACCAATCCCAAAACAAATACTAGGATCCTGATTAAACCAAAGCCCGCTAGTAATAACTGCCCGGATACCAAATGTGCACAAGTGCGCGAATGTGAACGAACCCCGTCGCAAAACCATGCGACCTCTACTCTGTTTTGCCCAAAGGCGAATAAACCTCTGTGTGGGACTCTAAAGGCTCGACACTACGCTGGCAGTGGGTTTAACCACAGCCCGCAAGCGGTACTAGCTGAACGTAACGGTCCCCAGGTAGATGCCGATAAGAAGACCAATGAGGTGAACTCATCTGAACTCCTACTAAGCCTGAATGTGACAATCTCCATACAGTCCGGTCTGTTCGTCTGAGAGTATCGCATGGCGGGCCTAGGGGGAGGTAAACGTCAGTCCCCTAATAGCGGTACAAGTCGTGTCGGAGTGTAGCCCAGAACACCCTGAGAAACTACTAGAAACACCACCAGTAAATCTCGCTTGCCCTGGCCAGGGATGACTATATGTAATGGCTCTCCTAGACACAGGGCAATATCAACTCCCAATACCGGGAGAGACGAATCCTGTCTAACCGTCACTGCCTCCAAGTGCTTCGGGACTGCACCCAATTACTACCTGTTTGCACGACTCAATAGAGCTGTGGTAGGGTAATAATCTAAGAATAGTGGGAACACACTTGAGGCGAAGTGACAGTGTCAAGTCAACGGACTAAGCTATACTCATGTCATCTGGGAACTGTTAACTGAAGATAGGTATAATACCAACCAACAGTTCCCGACGAGTCCTGTCCAATGTACTCGTAACCTAATGAGCACCTGCATACTATCTCCAGTACGACGTACTGATGGCTGTGGGACAGACCATCTCCCCTGCTGGGACGAGAAGCGTATGCACCAGTCTACTCTGGAGTATCGATGCCCTGTCTCGATAATCCTACGACTAGGGACCAAAATAAATATGTCCTTATAGACTACCCATCCCCACTAGTGTGATCGCCATCACAACGCCGGTAGTCAAGCAAAGATCCTAAGGGCTCCATCAATATATATTAGCGATATGTTAAAAGAAACATACACACATATTAAGATAGAAACAAACCAAGTAGCATACTACTATATCGAGCAAGACTGTCGTAAACCCATATATATATATCCCAAGCCTCCAAAATGTATTATACAAACTAGTACTATACAATAATGGCCTCTAGGGCATACATATCCAACAATCTCCCACTTGCACTAAATGCCAGTAATTGGTGTACCGCATACCCAACGTCTGCACTAAGGCCAGCTGCTGGCATACCGCATACCCAATAGCTCAAAAAGTCGCTCGAACTGTGTTTGAGGGAGGGCCTTTGTGAATGGATCCGCCATGTTGTCTTTTGTGTCCACTCTCCGTATCTCGATCTCCTGGCGATCAATGATCTCCCTGATCAGGTGATACCGCCTTAAGATATATCTAGATTTCTGATGGGACCTTGGTTCCTTCACTAAAGCTACAGCCCCATTGTTATCGCAATACAAAGGTATTGGGTCAACAATGGACGGAACCACCTGAAGTTCACTAATGAACTTCTTCATCCAGACCGCCTCTTTTGCGGCATCGCTTGCAGCAATGTATTCAGCCTCCATCGTCGAGTCTGCGACGGTATCCTGTTTGGAACTCCTCCAACACACCGCCCCTCCGTTGAGGGTAAACACAAAACCCGAGGCAGACTTGCTGTCATCTTTGTCACTCTGGAAGCTTGAATCGGTAAATGACTCGACCCTGAGGTCTCCATTACCGTAAACCAGGAACATCTCCTTAGTCCTTCTCAGGTACTTGAGAATGTTCTTCACTGCCGTCTAGTGGTTCTCACCTGGGTCTGACTGATACCGGCTCACCACGATCAGTGTGTAAGCTACACCTGGTCTTCTACATAGCATCGCATAGATTATAGATCCTACCGCCGAAGCGTAGGGTATAGTGCTCATGCGAACCCTCTCCTCGTCAGTCTTAGGAGACATCTTCTTGGAGAGGGTGATTCCGTGGAATGCGGGTATATTACCGCGCTTGGAATCTTCCATACTAAATCTCTTTAGTACGGTCTCTATGTACCTGGACTGCGAAAGTCCCAGTAATCTCTTGGATCTATCTCTGTAGATCTTGATCCCCAGAATGTACGAGGCATCACCCAGGTCCTTCATGGAGAACCGTTGTGATAAGAATAGCTTGACCGATTGTAGCATAGGAATTTCATTTCTTATCAAAAGAATGTCGTCCATGTACAAAACTAGGAACACGACAGTTCGTCCTACAATCTTCTTATAGACACAAGGTTCATCTTCGTTCTTGATGAAATCAAATTCCTTAATTGCCTCATCAAAACAGATGTTCTAGCTCCGCGATGCCTGCTTTAATCCATAAATGGATTTAAGCAACTTGCACACCTTCCCGCTGCTCCCACTGTCTACGAAACCTTCTGGCTGATCCATGTAAACACACTCTTCCAAACAGCCGTTTAGAAAAGCCGTTTTACGTCCATCTGCCAGATTTCATAGTCATGGATGGAAGCAATGGCAAATAGGATCCGAATGGATTTGAACATAGCCACTGGAGAAAATGTTTCGTCATAGTCCACACCAGGTCTTTGACGAAAACCTTTTGCAACGAGTCTAGCCTTATAGGTTTCCACCTCCCCATCTACACCATGTTTCCTTTTGTAGATCCATTTGCATCCAACGGGTTTTATCCCAGGTGGAGCAATATCCAAGGTCTACATTTTATTGGTATACATGGACTCCATTTCGGATTGCATAGCATCCAGCCACTTATTAGAGTCCCTACTGATAATGGCCTGCCTGAAACTGGTAGGGTCATCTTCTTCCAAGATGCAATCCTCTCGATCCCCGTCTATGAGAAAACCGTAGTATCTCTCGGGCGGATGAGAAATCCTACCAGATCTGCGGAGTGGCTGAGGTTCGTCTGGGACTATTGAATTTTCTGGTTCTACTAAATCCTCAGTTTGAGTTTGTGGATCAGATATTTCATCCAATTCTACAGTGCTCCCACTTATTTCTTTTGCAAGAAATTGCCACTCTAAGAAGGTGGCGCGACGAGCAACGAACACCTTCTGTTCCTCAGTATGGTAGAACACATATCCTAGAGAATTTCTAGGATATCCCACAAACTTGCACAAAACTGATCGTGCTTTAAGCTTGTCCGGATTTTGTACCTCTACATAGGACGGACAACCCCATATCTTAATGCGTTCAAGATACGGTCTTTTACCACTCCATATTTCATATGGAGTCTTAGGCATAGATTTAGACGGAACCTGATTCAGTAAGTATGCTGCTGTTTCTAGCGCAAGTCCCCAGAATGAAAGAGGTACCTCAGCATTACTCATCATGGAGCGAACCATATCCAATAGGGTACGATTCCTCCTCTCCGATACACCGTTGTGTTGTGGTGTATAAGGAGGAGTAAGCTGAGAGAGAATACCATTCTCTTTTAAGTAATCTAGGAATTCCGTGCTTAAGTACTCCCCTCCTCTATCAGACCGGAGGATCTTGATACTTTTGCCTGTTTGGTTCTCCACTTCGTTTCTGAATTCCTTGAATTTCTCAAAAGTTTCAGATTTGGGTTTCATCTGATACACATATCCGAACCTAGAGAGATCGTCAGTGAATGTGATGAAGTACGAGAACCCACCCCTTGCATGTATAGACATTGGACCACATACATCACTGTGTATGAGTCCCAAGAGCTCTGCTGCCTTTTCTCCATGTCCAGTGAACAGAGATTTGGTCATCTTTTCTTTGACACATGACTGACAAGTTTCATAAGATGAAAACTCGAACGTATTCAAGAGTCCATCTTTATGCAACTTACTTAGTCTTTGCTCTCCGATATGACCAAGTCTACAATGCCATAAGTAGGATTCGTTCGTATCTGAACTCTTCCTCTTGCGTGTGTTTTGTACATTGAAAATTGTATTCTGATTTAGAACGTAGATACCATTACACGGTGTACCTTCTGCAACCAGTACCTTATGAAGGTAGATGTTCATGATATTTCTATCAAGAACAAAGTTATATCCATCTTTATTGAGTAAAGAAACTGATATGATGTTGCAAACTATGGAAGGTACATAGTAGCAATCGTTCAAAATCATAGTATTTCCATTTGGCAACACTAGGTGATATTCACCGACGGCTGTAGCATTAACTTGTGCTCCGTTCGTAACCCTGAGCGACATATCACCAGGTGCAACTTTCTTACTTTTTCTCAGTCCCTGCAATAAATTACAGATGTGAGATCCTGATTCGATATCAAGTACTCAGAAGGTAGGGCTGACCGTAAAGCAGTTCTCAATTACAAGAACACCTGAAGTAGATGCAAAACTATGCTTCTTCTTCAACTGGTATCCTTGGAATCCATACAATCCTCTTTCCTTTGCTCATACTTATGACTGTTGTCGTAAGTTAGAGCCAAACCAACGTTCCCCAGCCCCGAATAAGAATTCGGATCGGTCAAGCGATACATTTTATTATCTTGATTAGGACGTGAAATGGTTGCTACCTGGAGAGAGAGAAAAGAAACACTCAGCGTGCGCTTTTGCAAGATTAGATTGGTTTATTAATTTATCTAACCAGGATGGCTCCCACTGTTTCCTTAAATTCTTCTTCAAACCCTGAAAGAAGAACTAGTCAGGATTAATTGCACGTCACAATACTTGCTTAACCTTTCAGCCAGGCTAGTGTTGGTACTTCGAGGGAGGTTTTCCAACGCTTTCGCGAAGTTCCTTAATTAAATAACCTCTTTTCCCTGGAGGTGTAGCCCCGCTAACACCTTTCTAGACACCTACTTGGTTTATAGCATTGATTGTTAAGTGAAATAATCTCCCGAGAGTAATCCAACTCATTAGTGGGATCGGGATCCAACTATCATTGTGCGATGACCTAGATGGAATCCACTCTAGTCACCACACTTCAGAAGGTATGCTAAATCTGCAAGTTTCAGTTTCTTTAGAAACTCCCGATGTGGATTATTGCTCCTAACGGTTTATGACCTTGACAATGCCAACATATCATAAACCGCTAGTCAAGTTCGGCCCATCATTATCTTGATTAACTTAGACCCACTAGCATATCTCTTGACAATGCCAATATAGCTATACGACTGTCCTAAATAATCTGAAAATAAAGCTGCAAATAAGCAATACTTAGCTACCGATCACTACGCCTTGACAATGCCAAAAAAAGTAGCTTGAATACTAAGTAGAACTTGTAGGAAATGACGGAGGGCTATGGCTGGGTTTTTGGCGAAAAACCCGTTAACGTAATGAACTTGATATCGTTGAAAGAACCTGATAACTTTTTTTAAAAAATATAGTGGCGAAAACTTTTGCTAAAGAGGTCACTCCCTGTGAAGGGATCTCGGCTCTTTCCTCGTCGAATGAGGTGCAGGATATTCCAAACTGAATACCTCGATGCAAAGCAAGAATAATCGACTATAGTGAAGTTATTACCCTGACGCAAACTTTTGTCCAAGGGTTCACTCCCGATGAAGGGGTCTCGGCCCTTGCCTCGTCGAATGAGGTGTTGGGCATTCATAACCGAATACCTCTATGCAAAACAAAAGAGAACGTCCTTGCAATAACAGCTTTTTGAAAATTGTTCCAACAATGTCTATTAGGTTTGTTTTTCTTTGCAATAATATAATGCGTCCCATCAATTTATCATACCATTGCAGAAAACAACGAAAATATGACGTACGCTTATGCCATTCGCATTCGCCATGGGGCCCCGTCATCACCCGTTAGGTTACTTAACTAACGACAGAGCGGGGGCTGGACTAGCGTGGATGCAAAACATAAGCAACGCCTACTAGATATCATATATAGATATATACATTCGTCAGATGCAATGATAGCCATTCCAGATCATAGATGAACACATTGGATATACTAGGAATCCACGTTTTGTTCGAGCCTGCAACGAAAGACGGATTACACGTTCGCGATGAATAGCCAAACCCCACCCTAGACCCCTACGGGTGCGGCAAACTACCCGCCAAGTACCCGAAGTGAAGAAACCTCCCTCAACAGCGTAAGTAGGCCACTCGGCACTTCAAAGTACCCGGTAGTTTGTGCACCCCACATTGGGTCTATCCTAGGAGCAAAAACAGTAAAAGAAATAATATACAATGGCGGGTACAACCACATCCCGGATGTGCGGCCATAAAAATAATATTACATCAATTTACATATTACACCAATTGAAAGATAAAGAAAACTCACTTGTCACAAAACCCCGGCTATTCATCCGCGACAATCCAACAAGTTCATATACACAATCCAACAACATTACAGATTACAGATATGCACAACCCCCACTAATCGACATATAGCGATTAGTCGACGTTCAGTGCATTTATCACATTACATTACAGATATAACCATTTAGCAAAAGTTTGTAGAACTTCGATCAAAATACCAATTTGTAACTACTCCAAACACAACATTGTTCTCTGGAAAATCTGGGCAGAAACAAAATATCTTAAAAATCACAGAACACCAAACTGAACAAACTGCAGCAAATCCGAGTCGCGGCCGAGTCAACTCGGCCGCGGATCTGCGGCGAAACACGTGGTTTCGCCGCGGTTCCGCGGCGCGTTGACCGAGTCGTGGGCTCGTTTTTGCTGCCTGTTCCTAAAAAACCCTGCACCGATTTTTAAGGTATGTGGAATTATTTTTAGAGCAGTTTTAAAAATCGGTAGAAAGTGCATGATTTTAGATGAATTTTGCGATTTTTTCCGGATCGAAGTTCTAAACACTTTGCTAACAGTTAGTTTCTGTTTAGCTAGGCTCTGATACCACTGTTACGTCCACGTTACCCACGTCGGTTCTTTCGGGAATGTGGGATAGGTAAAAATCAAATTTTTTCCCACAAGGTGACACGGACCATTCATGATAGATCTTTGCTAAACAAAAACCAACACATAAACTACAAGTTCTATCTACTATGTAGAATGGTTATACCTAGATCTTGAACTCCTTCTCTTCTTGTTATGGTTCTCCTTCTTGCTTGCTCCTTGTAGTGGCGTAGACAGCTCCTCGTCGTTGTCTTCTCTTTGCCGAAGATAGATCCACCCGAGGGCCTCGAACTTGAGCTCCTGCCTCAACCAAGAGGTAACTAGAGTGCTTTGGTTTGCTAGACAAAGAACCCTAGAAAGAGTAGAGATGAGTCTTGATGGTTTTGTCTTAAGAGCTTATGATTTCCAACACATGGAACACTTAAGCTTTGAGAGGAAGAGGGAAAGCTCCAAACTTGAGTGAGAAAGAGCAAGAGAGAATGAGAGTAGAAATCTACAACCATGCTCAAATATTAGCGAATTATGAAATAATAATAATGATTAAATAAATTGTGATGGTTCATTTGGAATGACCATTATCATTTCACATTAAATGAATTTTGCAAGAATCAAGAAGCATCTTTCATGTGAGATGATGATGGTCAAATTGTCAACATAAGTCAACCGGTCAACCAAAGTCAAAAAGTCAACATAAGTCAAATGGTCAACCTAACCATGGCACAATTATCTTTAATTAATATCATTAATCATATTTCTCATTTTCATTAGGGTTTGGAAAAAGTCAACGGTCAACAACCCTAATGATAATCCTCTGTCGACTGTGCATATACACCCGCATCCGAGTTCCGAGGAACATGAATACAATGAGACAAAAACCAATCCCAAAACAAATACTAGGATCTGGTTTAAACCAAAGCCCGCTAGTAATAACTGCCCGGACACCAAATGTGCACAAGTTCGCGAATGTGAACGAACCCCGTCGCAAAACCATGCGACCTCTACTCTGTTTTGCCCAAAGGAGAATAACCTTCTGTGTGGGACTCTAAAGGCTCAACACTACGCTGGCAGTGGGTTTAACCACAGGCCGCAAGCGGTACTAGCTGTACGTAACGGTCCCCAGGTAGATGCAGATAAGAAGACTGATGAGGTGAACCCATCTGAACTCCTACTCAGCCTGAATGTGACAATCTCCGTACAGTCCGGTCTGTTCGTCTGAGAGTATCGCATGGCGGGCCTAAGGGGTGGTAAATGTCAGTCCCCTAATAGCGGTATAAGTCGTGTTGGAGTGTAGCCCAAAACACACTAAGAAACTACTGGAAACACTACCAGTAAATCTCGCTTGCCCTGGTCAGGGACGACTATGTGTAATGGCTCTCCTAGACACAGCGCGATATCAACTCCCAATACCGGGAGAGACGAATCCTGTCTAACCATCACTGCCTCCAAGTGCTTCGGGACTGCACCCAACTACTACCTATTTGCACGACTCAATAGAGCCGTGGTAGGGTAGTAATCTAAGAATAGTGGGAACACACTTGAGGCGATGTGACAGTGTCAAGTCAACGGACTAAGCTGTACTCATGTCACCTGGGAACTGTTAACTGATGATAGGTATAATACCAACCAATAGTTCCCGACGAGTCCTGTCCAGTGTACTCGTAACCTAACGAGCACCTGCATACTATCTCCAGTACGACGTACTGATGGCTGTGGGACAGACCATCTCCCCTGCTGGGACGAGAAGCGTATGCACCAGTCTACTCTGGAGTATCGATGCCCTGTCTTGATAATCCTACGACTAGGGACCAAAATAAGGATGTGCTTATAGACTACCCAGCCCCCACTAATGTGATCGCCATCACAACGCCGGTAGTCAAGCAAAGATCCTAAGGGATCCATCAATATGTATTTGCGATATGTTAAAAGAAACATACATACATATTAAGATAGAAACAAACCAAGTAGCATACTACAATATTGAGCAAGACTGTCGTAAACCCGTATATATATACCAAGCCTCCAAAATGTATTATACAAACTAGTACTATACAATAATGGCCTCTAGGGCATACAATACCAACACTTAAGTACTTGCGAAGGACTAAAGAATTGTTCTTGGTGTATGGTAACGGAGATCTCCAAATAGAGGCCTATACCGATTCGAGCTTCCAGAGTGATAAGGATGACAACAAATCTATCTCTGGGTTTGTTGTTGGAGATAGTGCCCTCAGAGTCAATTATTGGATCACAGGCACGTGATTGTAATGATTGAGGGAGGACCTATCCCGGTAGGACAGTCTTACTCGAGATGATAGTATGCTATCTGGTTTACCTTTATCATCGTGTACTGTTTTAGGTGACCTGACAAGTTGCTATTACACGTTGATAGAGCCCCTAGGATTTGTGCTTGACCACCAGCAGTATGAGGGCGATCATATAAGTAGGAGCTGGGGTCTATAAGCATATCCTTAGATGGTCCCTAGTCGTGTGAGTTTCGAGACAGGGCATCGATACTCCATAGTAGACTAGTGTATACAGTCGAGACCCCAACGAGGGGCGGTGGCCGGTCTCACAAGCCATTGGTGTCAGTTGGATCACCTAAGATGTATACAGGTGCTCATTAGGTTATGAGTACACCGGACATGACTCGCCGGGAACATGCCAGTTGGTCATATACCAGACGTCAGATGGCAGTTCCCTGGTGACATGTGTGCAGGTTAGTTCATCGACCTGGGGATCGTCATTTGTCTTGTGTGAGTTCCCACTGTACTTTGATTACTACCCTACCACGGCTCAAAGGAGTCGTGCAAACAGGTTTTAGTTGGGTACAGTCCCGAGCCACATGGAGGCAGTGAGCGTATCTTCAGGGGTTCGTCTCTCCCGGTATTGGGGGTGAGGTCGTGCTGTGTCTAGGAGAGCCATTACACGAAGTCCTTGGCCAAGGCAAGGAGATTTACTGGTAGGTATTCCAGTAGTATCTCAAGGTGTTCTGGGCTACACTCCGACACGACTTGTACCGCTTTTGGGGGTCTGACTTTTACCAACCCCCTAGGCCCGCCATGCGATGCTCATAGACGAACGGACCGGACTGCACGGATATTGTCACTGACAGGCTCAGTAGGGTTGTCAGGCTGAGTTCGCTCACAGACGTCCCTTTTTAGTCAATACCTGGTAGCCCTTTACGTATTGGCTTATACCTCGGACGTGCTAGTGGTTAAATCCACAACCAAGGTGTTGACGAGTCTTTAGAGTCCCCCACATTCAGTTACTCAGCTTTCGGGCGAAAGGTTGTAGAGGCCGTATGGAGATATGGCAAGGTACGATCAGATACGTGCGGTATTGCACGCATCAGGATCGGACAGTTTGTACTATAGGCCGTATGGTAATATGGCAGGGTTCGATCAGATACGTGCGGTATTGCACGGATCAGGATCGAACAGATATTACTAGCTGGTTTTGGTATAAGCCGGATCCTAGTATAGTACAGTGTAGATTTTGTCTCATTGCATTTGTATTTCGGTCGAAATACAGATGCGGGTGTGTATGCACAATATTGGGGTTTTCCTGTAATTTATTACGGGACCAGTTTTCTGGAGTTGCCAGTTTGCTTTTAGTTTCGGCCGATTTCCTTTGTATCGTTCATTGGCCGAAGATTGGTGGAGGAGGGCTTATTTGCACTGTTGCAAATAAGCATTTGTGGAGGAGGTCTTTGCATATTATCATGTCATGATACTTGTCCCATCATTTGACTTCATATCTTGATGATGGCTTGACTTTTTGTAACAATCATGGTTGTTGATTACTTGTTTTGGAGTGTGGGTTATGGTTGTGATCATTGGATTCTTTCATCATCACTTGCTTGCATCATTGCATTCCACCCACCCCCTTGACCTTTCTTTTTCTCTCTCCAATCACACTTGAGAAAGGGGGGGCCGGCCATTCCTATGGAGGGGAATGGAATGGGATTCATTTGAGGTGTGGTATTTTGGCTTCTCATGTTTTGCTAGAAAAGTCCTCTAGCTCATTTCCAAAAGTTGCTCTCTTTTCCTCCACCAATGGCAATTCCACAATCCCCAAAGTGAGACATGGTTCTATACATATTCTACAGCATATCTTGGGCACGTCGAGTAGCCGGCTTCGTGCCCGAGTTGCCTCGGCATTGAGGTGGGAGCCCGTAAAAGAAGTAGGCGATGTGGTGCACTTCCGGCGACGAGGAGGAGACGGCACATTCCGCAGGAGATCGGGACGATGACGAGAAGACCGGAGGACTCGGATCTGTCGGTATATCTCTCTTCCCTATCTTGTTATTAGCTTAGACTTGTTAATGGTTACGATCCGGATGTTTAGTGCGCGGTGGTGCCGGTTTGCTAAGTCCGCAAAATTAAAGTTTTTCACCGCTTCCGCATTCCGGCATCGGATTGACGGCCGGGGCACCGCCGTGCACTTACATTTGTATTTACCCTCAATGAAGGGGCGGTGAGTTGGAAGAGTTCCAAACAGGATACCGTTGCAGACTCCATGATGGAAGCTGAGTACAATACTGCAAATGATGCCGCAAAGGAAGCAGTCTGGATGAGGAAGTTCGTCTTGGAGCTAGGAGTAGTTCCAACCATTATTGATCCAATACCATTATACTATGATAATAATAGGGCTATGGCGTTAGCCAAGGAGCCCAGGTCCCATCAGCGGTCCAGACACATCCTGAAGCGATATCATTTGATCCGGGAGATAGTTGATCGCCGTGAGATCGAGATTCAGAGAGTAGATACAAAGAATAACACTGTGGATCCACTCATAAAGGCCCTCCCTCAGCCACAGCATGGGCGACTTTTTGAGATGTTGGGTATGAAATACTCCAATAACTGGCCTTAGTGCAAGTGGGAGATTGTTGGGTATATGTATGCCCTAGAGGCCATTATATGATAGTGGATGTATTTATACATGTATATATATATATATATACAGAGGACTTTCTTGCTCGACATGATAGTATGCTATCTGGTTACTCTTTATCTGACATGTTCACTTGATCATGCTTTTATTCATTTGTACATGTTGATAAAGCCCTGAGGATATTTGCTTGACTACTGTGATTATGATGCAGATCATACTAGTGGGACATGTGTAGTTTATAAGCATATCCTTGAAATGTTCCTAGTCGTGGGTGTATCGAGATGGGGCATCGATATTCCAGAGTAGACTAGCGTATATGATACTAGACCCATATGATGGGCGATGGATGTCCCCATATCCATTGATGTTAGACATCAAGATCGTATGCAGGTGCTCAGTGGAGACTGGGTACACTGGACGGACTCGCCGAGAACTCCTATATGGTATTATATCTATCATCGGATAGTAGTTCTCAGGTGACACTGGTACAGGTTAGTCTGTAGACCCGAGATCGTCATAGAGTCTCATGTGTTCTCCTACTGTGCTTTGATTTGCACCCTACCACGGCTCTGCTGAGTCATGCAAACAGGTGGCTTTTGGGTACAGTCCCGATGTTAGTTGTATGTATGCCCTAGAGGACATTATTGTACATATGATATATATTATATTGGATGCTTGGACATATATAGAGAGGACTTTCTTGCTCTACATGATAGTATGCTATCTGGTTGCTCTTTATCTTAACATGTATACTTGTCTCTTGATACTGTCTTATGGTTACATGTTGGTAAAGCCCTTAGGATGTGTACTTGACTACCAGGATTATGATGCAGATCATACTAGTGGGGCTATGGTAGTCCATAAGTTTATCCTTTAAGTTCCTAGTTGTGGGTGTGTCGAGATGGGCATCGATATACCAGAGTAGACTAGTTTATACACTTCTCGACCCATGTGATGTGCGATGGATGATCCCATATCCATTGGTGTTTGACATCAGAGATGGAATACGGGTACTAAGTGGAGACTGGTTACACTGGACGGACTCGCCGAGAACTCCTAGATGGTATTATACCTGACGTCAGATAGCAGTTCTTAGGTGACACTGGTACAAGATAGTCTGTAGACCCGAGATCGTCATAGAGTCTTGTGTGATTCCCACTGTGCTTTGATTTCCACCTTACCACGTTCAAGAGGATGTGCAATGGTGGTTTTTGGGTACATTCCCAAGTCACATGGAGGCAATGAGCGATAGGAGGGGTTTCGTCTCTCTCAGTATTGGGGGTTGATGTTGCGCTGTGCTCGATTGGCCATAACAAGGAAGTCCCTGGCCAGGGCTAATTTAGAGATTTACTGGTAAGTGTTATCAGTAGTTTCTCGATCCGTTATGAGCTTCATATCGGCATGACTTATCGGTTATTGGGGTCTGGCATTTACCACCCCTAGACTGGATATGCGACATATCATACGAGGAGATCGGACTGTACGGTAGTGTTACTTACAGGCTTTACAGGAGCTAGAGCGGGCTTGCTTATTGATCTTCTGATCACTCAATACCAGGGTAGCCATTACGTCCATCTAGTACCGCTGACGGTTTGTGGGTGCTTGATGTGATCATCACCTACTGCCGGCGTATTGACGAGTCTTTAGAGTCTTACATAGAGATTTTACTGGCTCAAGCAAAATGAAGTAGGAGCACATATGTGATATGTGCGGGACCGAGAATAATGCGAGTATGTGATACCGTATTCTATTCTCGCGATATTTGTATCGGACGATTATATGTGATATAGCCGGGTTATCAAATCAAGTGTTGATTCGATAAGTTGGCACATTTAATATTAGTCGGTTATATGTGATATAGCCGGATTATTAAATCAAGTGTTGATTTGATAATTTAGTGTATAATTGTATATTTGATATATTAATTTACATTAACTAATATTAGCTCACTTAAGCATTTATTATTCTCACATGTGCACACTTAATATATATGTGATATATATTAATTGTGTTTTATTTTGTATCATGGTTGTTGATACACACTACATGGGTGTATGAGACTTACACCATACTAATTATAATATTGGGTTTTAGTTAAAATAATTCCAAATTAGTGGATAATAGCTCACATGCATGAAGCTTTATGATGCTTGTGGATGCATTGACTTAGTCCACTAATTTTGTTTTGCTTAAGATATTTATTAACCTAACCATTATAATTTAGCCATGGTTATGTCTCTACATGAGTTAGTATATGATACAAACTCACCCATGGTTCATTCTCTCACCTCATTAGTTCATTCTCATCTCTTTTGCTCGTCTTCTTCTTCCTTGAGCAAAAAGCTTGCTAGGGTTTTCTAAAGAGAGAAAATATTGTGAGAAAAATAAAATTAAAGTGAGCCCACTTCCTACTTCATCATCCTATACTAGATTAGCACTTTAGTATAGGGTGTTAGCTTCACTAATCTCTCATTGGTGAAGTAGTAGCTTGAGTTAGTGTCTCCTCGACGTAGATCATCTTTGGCCTCGAAGACTTTAAGCAAGATCGTTCATTTCACCTTGAGAAGCCATGCTAGAGTCCGGGAGTTCCGTGATCGTAGCGAAGGGACCACTACAAGGAGCTATTGAACTGAAGGACCGGTCTACAAAGGTTGTATTCCTAGTTCACTTATATGTAAAGTAGTTTTCATGTTGTTTCGTATGATTCTCTAGTTATCGATTCTAGTTTAGGGTTCTTTAAAACGACAAAATTTTGAAAATGGCATGGACGATACCTCCCGAAACCTTGCTGTCATTCATAGAAACCCAACAGTGGTATCAGAGCCTAGCTAGAGAATTAGACGGATTGTTAGATTACGAAACCGAAACAAACTCCGAAACTTAAAACCCTAAAATCCAGGTTCTGTCGATTTTTATATGAGCTCTAAATTTTTTTTAAATAGGTGCAGAATCATATATGTGTGATAACATGAACACTGGTGAAATTTGGAGCCATTTGGACATTTTTTGGCCGGCCCCATACCCCCCATCTCAGCCAAATCCGAGCCTCCCTCCTAATTTTTCCAGTATTCCATTGCATGGGTTTTGGTATTTCAGGTGTTATTTATATTTGCTAAATTTTCATGTGATGTTGATTTTCTATAAAGGCAACTCGGAGTGTTTCATAGTCGTAATTCTAACTGTTTCCGGGTTACTTTAGAAGGTGTTAAAAAATTCGATCGGATATCAAATACCCGCTTTAACCCTTGCCGGAAAATTTTCCAAGTGTTGGATTTTTCCCGTAGTTAAAAAGCATTCAAACATCATGCAAGTTATTCGATAGACCCTCTAGAAGAACAAAACCTTAACTCGATTATGTGACCGTCAGAACCGCCACTAAACCCTCGGGTTTGTGGTGGTTCAGCGGTGCCACATGTGAAGCATTGGTTGACCCTTCTACGGCCGGTCCATTGGTACTGTGGCATGTGCTGAATAATTTTAAACTACGCTCAAGTGTTGAGCTTTTTAGGTAATTGTGGGTGTTTGTTGATTCGATCGGAATGTTTGACATCGTCTAGTTTTTTCTGTGACCGTATGTGTAATATGTGGTGTATCGCCGGTTTCGTTTCTATACGTCAACGACAATTGGGATACGCATATTTACTTACGTTGATGACATGTGATGTTATGTGTTGCTGGATATGCTATATTGGATCGTCGCGTTTTGAATAGCCTGGGGTTTTATGTGAGATGAGAGTTTTTATTTTCATTCATGTATAATTAAATGTATGTAATATTCACTTCCGGGTTGAGGATGATGTCACCATTGTTGTATATTATTTACTTTTCCGCATTAGGATAGACCCAAGGAGGGGAGCACAAGTAACTGGGTTCTAGAGTACAGTGGGAGACCAACTCGAGGAGTCGAGTCCGGGTCTCCTAACTCTAGAATTGGTAGGGTTGCTTGCCGCTCCGGTAGGGGTCTAGGGATGTGGGTTTGGCTATTCATCGCGACCGTGGAATCCGTGTTTTATACAGGCTATAAATAAAACACGGACCTCTTAGTATATCCAATATTTCATATGTTTCTTCTGCTGCTTTGTGATGTGATCACTGTGGATTCTGAGACGAATGGATATACATTATATATGAGATATATAGTAGACGTTGCTTATGTTTTGCACCCGCGCTAGTCCCATCCCGGTATGCCGTTAGTTAAGTAACCTAACGGTGCATAACGGGACACTGTGACGAATGCGGATGACATAAGCGTACGTTGTATTTTCGTTTCTTCTGTGATGCTTTGGAAGCATAAATGATGGGACTTCATTAATATGATTAATGAAAAGAAAAGAAACCTAAAAGATGTTGTAGAATCAAGTTTTCAAAAAGGGTGGCTCGAGTTTTTGCTTTGCATAGCGGTATTCCATGTAGAATATCCAGTATCTTATTCGATAAGGAAAGAGCCGAGATCCCATCACCGGGAGCGACCTCTTTAGCAAAACTAGCAGATGCTAAAAACACTCGATTTTGTTTTTGATTTCTTCTATGGTTTTTTCTTTGCATAGTGGTATTTATGAAATATCCTGCACCTTATTCGATAATGAAAGAGCCGAGATCCCTTCACCGGGAGTGACCTCTTTAGCGAAACTAGTAAAAGCTTAAAAAACACTCCTATTCAAAATTCACTCGATTCTACAACGATATCAAGTTCATTACGAAAAAGGTTCTCTGAAGAACCTGTCGTAGCCCTCCGTCATTTTAGATAAGTCCTACTTAGTATTCGTGCTACGTTTGTTGACCTCCGTCAAGGCGTAGTGTGCGGTAGCTGACTAGTATTTATCTGCTTATGCATATGATGCAGATTGGATTAGGATAGTCATACGACCTTGTTGACCTCCGTCAAGGATCGTGCAGGTGGGTTTAATTCAATCGAGAAATGACGGGTTGAACTTGACTAGCAGCCTATAATTTGTTGACCTCCATCAAGGTCATAGGACGTTAGGGGCAAAATATTATCGGGAATTTCAAGTGTTGAAATTTGCAATGAGATTGCATACCTTCTATGAAATAGTTGGATCCCGATACCCACTGCGAGTAAGAGTTAGTCCTAGGAGAGTTTTACACAGGACAATTAGCCGATCAAGTAGGTGTCTAGAACGGTATAAATGGGGTTATGCCTCTGGGAAAATGAGTTTTATTTTAATTAGGTCCGTGCGAAAGCACGGGGAACCTCCCTCAGAGTACAGGCACTGGCCTGCCTGAAAGATCGGTGAAATTGTAGGGTGTAATTAATCTTGGCTAGTCTTTCCTTTTAGGGTTTGAACGAAGATTTGATAAAAACAGTGGGAGCCATCCTGATTAGATAAAATAATAACCAATCTGATCTTGCAAGAGCATACGCTAAAGTATTTTCTTCTCTCTCTCTCTCCAGGTAGAGACCATGTCACGTCTTAATCAAGATAATAATATGGATGTATTGACTGAACCCACATGTTATACTATGCTGGGGAACGTTGGTTCCGTTCTTTCTTATAATTGTTATAAGACTAAACAGGGAATAGGGACATATCCGGATTCCCACGCCGCCAAAACAAAGAATAAGTATGATGATGCATCTTCTTCGGGTGTGTTAGTTATTGAGAACTGTTTCTCAGTTCACTCTACATCCTGGGTATTAGATACCGGATCAGGATCCCATATATGTAATATGTTACATGGGCTGAGGAAAGGTAGGGAACTGGGAATGGGTGATTATTTCGTAAGAGTAGGGAATGGGGTAAATGTAGCAGCCAAAGCAGTTGGCGAATATCACCTTGTATTACCAAATGGTAATATATTGATTCTGAACAAATGCTATTACATTCCTAACCTGATATGCAATTTTATATCGATTTCTTTACTAAGTAAAGAAGGATATAATTTTGTAGTATAGGATAATTTTATGCACATCTTCCTGAATCAAAAGTTGACTGGATCAGGCTCGATAAATAATGGCATATACATTCTAGATCAAACCACAGTTCTTAATGTACAAAACACACACAAGAGGAAGAGTTCGGAAATGAAAGAATCCTTCTTGTGGCATTGTAGACTGGGTCATATCAATTCGACACGGCTAGCTAAGTTGCATAAGGATGGATATTTGAATCTGTTCGAATTTTCATCTTATGCCACTTGCCAGTCATGTCTCAAAGGCAAGATGACCAAAACTCCGTTTACAGGACACGGAGAAAGAGTTACGGAACTCTTGGGACTGATACATAGTTATGTATGTGGTCCCATGTCTACACATGCTAGGAATGGTTCTTCATACTTCATTACATTCACTGATGATCTCTCAAGATTCGGACATATGTTCCTGTTGAAACACAAGTCTGAAGCTTTTGAGAAATTCAAGGAATATAAATCCGAAGTCGAGAACCAAACGGGTAAAAGTATTAAAATCCTTCGATCTGATTGAGGTGATGAATACTTGAGCACGGAGTTCCTGGACTATCTAAAAGAGAATGGGATTCTCTCTCAGCTTACTCCTCCGTATACACCACAGCACAACGGTGTATCGGAGCGGAGTAATCGCACCCTTTTAGATATGGTGCGCTCTATGATGAGCACCGCCGAGTTACCTATTTCCTTTTGGGGTTATGCGCTTGAGAAAGCAGCATACCTGTTGAATCAAGTTCCATCTAAATCTGTACCTACCACACCATATGAGATATGGAGTGGAAAGAGACCATGTCTTAAACGAGTTAAGATATGGGGTTATCTGGCCTATGTCAAAAGGAAAAATCCGGACAAACTCGAGGCACGGTCAGTTCTATGCAAGTTTGTGGGATATCCCAAACATTCACATGGATATCTTTTCTATCATGGCGAGGAACAAAAGGTGTTTGTTTCTCGACATGCCACCTTTTTAGAAAAGGAATTTCTTGCAAAGGAAATTAGTGGCAACGAGGTAGAACTGGAAGAAATTCCGGCTACACAAACTGAAACTGAAAATTTAGTGGAACCCGAGGATTCAATAGTTCCCAACGAACCCCAGCCTCTCCCCCGATCTAGTAGGGTTCCTCATCCACCTGAAAGATACTATGGTTTTCTCATTGATAGTGGAAGCGAGGATTGCATCATGAAGGATGATGACCCAACTAGCTTCGAGCAAGCCATCATGAGTGGGGACTCAGTGAAGTGGTTGGATGCAATGCGATCTGAGATGGAATCCATGTACACCAACAAAGTATGGACTTTGGAAGTTGCTCCTGAAGGGGTAAAACACATTAGGAGCAAATGGATCTTTAAGAAGAAACTTGGTGTAGATGGAAAAGTTGAGACTTTCAAAGCTAGACTTGTTGCAAAGGGTTTTCATCAACGACCAGGTGTGGATTATGACGAAACCTTTTCTCCAGTGGCTATGCTTAAGTCCATCCAGATCCTACTTGCCATCGATGCATACCATGACTACGAAATCTGGCAAATGGATGTTAAGACCGCCTTTCAAAATGTTGGATATAGTGCCCTCAGAGTCAATTATTAGATCACAGGAACGTGATTGCAATGATTGAGGGAGGACCTATGCCGGTAGGACAGTCTTACTCGAGATGATAGTATGCTATCTGGTTTATCTTTATCATTGTGTACATGCTTTAGGTGACATTACAGGTCATTATTGCACGTTGATAGAGCCCATAGGATTCTTTCTTGACGGCCAGCAGTATGATGGCGATCATATACGTGGGAGCTGGGGTCTATAAGCACATCCTTAAAGTGGTCCCTAGTCGTGGGAGTTTCGAGACTGGGCATCGATACTCCATTAGTAGACTAGTATATACAGTCGAGACCCCGACGAGGAGCGGTGGCCGGTCTCACAAGCCATTGGTGTCAGTTGGTTCACCTAAGATGTATCCAGGTGCTCATTGGGTTAGGAGTACACCGGACAAGACTTGCCGGGAACATCCTAGTTGGTATTATACCTGACGTCAGATAGCAGTTCCCTGGTGACATGTATACAGGTTAGTTCATCGACCTGAGATCGTCATTTGTCTCGTGTGAGTTCCCAATGTGCTTTGATTACTACCCTACCACGGCTCAAAGGAGTCGTGCAAACAGGTTTTGTTAGTGTATATGCCCTAGAGGCCATTACTGTATCATAATAGTTTGTATATTACTTAATGTAAGCTTGGGATATTCACAGTTGTATAGACAATCTTGCTCAAAATAGTAGTATGCTACTTGGTTTGTTTCTAATTTAATGTGTGCATGTGTTTCTTTTAGCATATCGCCTATACACATTAGTGGAGCCCTTAGGATATTTGCTTGGTTACTAGCGTTGTGATGGCAGTCACACTAGTGGGGGTGGGGTAATCTACAAGCACATCCTTATACAGGTCCCTAGTCGTAGGATTATCGAGACGGGGCATCGATTCTCTGGAGTAGACTAGCGTATGCGCTTCTCATCCCAGCAGGGGAGATGGTCTGTCCCACAGCCATTAGTACGTTGTACTTGAGATAGTATGCGGGTGCTCGTTAGGTTACGAGTACACTGGACAGGACTCGTCGGGAAATGTTGGTTGGTACTATACCTATCGTCAGTTATCAGTTCCCAGGTGACATGAGTACAGCTTAGTCCGTTGACTTGACACTGTCACTTCGCCTCGAGTGTGTCCCCACTGTTCTTAGATTGCTACCCTACCACGGCTCAAATGAGTCGTGCAAACAGGTAGCAGTTGGGTGCAGTCCCGAAGCACTTGGAGGCAGTGACGGCTAGAAAGGATTCGTCTCTCCTGGTATTGGGGGTTGATATCGCGCTGTGTCTAGGAGAGCCATTACACAAAGTCCCTGGTCAGGGCAAGCGAGATATACTGGTAGCGTTTCCAATGTTATCTCAGGGTGTTCTGTGCCACACTCCGACACGACTTGTACCGCTATTAGGGGACTGACGTTTACCGCCCCCTAGGCCCGCCATACGATACTTTTAGACGAATAGACCGGACTGTACGAAGATTTTCACATTCAGGCTCAGTAGTAGTTCGGATGGGTTCACCTCATCAGTCTTCTTATCGGCATCTACCAGGGGACCGTTCGTATAGCTAGTACCGCTTGCGGCCTGTGGTTAAACCCACTGCCAGCATAGTGTCGAGTTTTTAGAGTCCTATACAGAGGGTTATTCGCCTTTGGGCAAAACAGAGTAGACGTCGCATGGTTTTGCGACGGGGTTCGTTCACATCCGTGCACTTGTGCACATTTGGTGTCCGGGCAGTTATTACTAGCGGGCTTTGGTTTAAGACAGATCCTAGTATTTGTTTTGGGATTGGTTTTATCTCATTGTATTCGTGTTCCTTGGAACATGGATGCGGGTGTGTATGCACAGTTGACAGAGGCAGAGACAGAGGCAGAGGATTCTCATTAGGGTTGTTGACCGTTGTCTTTTTCCAAACCCTAATGAAAATGGGAATTATGATTAATGATATTAATTAAAGATAGTTGTGCCATGGTTAGGGATGTTGACCATTTGACTATGGTTGACCTGTTGACCTATGTTGACATATTGACCATCATCATTTCACATGAAAGATGCTCTTTGATTCTTGCAAAATTCATTTAATGTGAAATGATAATGGTCATTTGAAATGAACCATCTCAATTTCTTTGATTAATATTATTTTTCCATAATTCACTTATATGAGAGTATGGTTGATAATTATCCTCATTCTCTCTTGTTCTTTCTCTCTCGTAGGTTAAGCTCATCCTCTTCCTCTCTCTCAAAGCTCTCATCTCTCATGTGTTGAGAACCATTTGCTTTTGAGATAAAACCAGCAAAACTCCTCTCTACTCATTCTAGGGTTCTAGGTTTAGCAAGCCAAGCACTTTAGTTACCTCTAGGTTGAGGTAGGAGCTCAAGGTAGAGGCCTTCGGGTGGATCTTTCTTCGGTAAGAGAAGGCGACGAGAAGGAGCCGTTCAAACCACTTCAAGGAGCAAGAAGAGAAGGAGTTCAAGACCTAGGTATAACCTTCTAACCGAGTAGCTAAATCTTTTAGCTTGCTTGTTAGTTTTTGTTTAGCAAATATCCTCCATTTCTAGTCCATGTTACCTTGTGTTAGAAAACCGTTTTTTACCTATTCCGCCTCCCCGTAAGCACCAGGGTGGGTAACGTGGACTTACAGTGGTATTAGAGCCTAGCTAAAAAACAAATAACATGTTAGCAAAGAATTTAGAATTTCGATCCGAGAAAAAATCGCAAAACACGTCAAAATCCTCAAGTTTCTGCCGATTTTTAAAACCGCTCTAAAAAGAATTCCACACATCTTAAAAATCCGTGCAGTGTTTTCTGGGAACACACAAGAAAAACGAGTCCACGATTCGACCAGACCGCCGCGGAAGCACGGCGAAACCATGGGTTTCGCCGCGGCTCCGCGGCCAAGTCAACTCGGTCGTGACTCGGGTTTGTTGAAGTGTTCTTATTTTGACGTTTTGTGATTTTTAAAGTATTTTGTTTCTGCCCAGAATTTCCAGAGAACAAAGTTGTGTTTGGGGTAGTTACAAATCCGTATATTTGATCGAAGTTCTGTAGACTTTAGCTAATTGGTTATATCTGTGATGTGATATATGCACTGAACGTCAACTAATCGCTATACGTCGATTAGTGGGGGTTGTGCATATCTTTGATCTGTAATGTTGTTGGATTGTGTATATGAACTCGTTGGATTGTCGCGAAAGAATAGCCGGGGTTTTGTGAGATGAGAGTTTTCTCTATCTTTCATTTGATGTAATATGTAAAATTGATGTAATATTATTTTATGGCCGCACATCCGGGATGAGGTTGTAGCCGCCATTGTATATTATTTCTTTTACTGTTTTTGCTCCTAGGATATACCCAAGGTGGGGTGCACAAACTACCGGGTACTTTGAAGTGCCGAGTGGCCTACTCACATTGTTGAGGGAGGTTGCTTCACTTCGGGTACTTGGCGGGTAGTTTACCCCACCCGTAGGGGTCTAGGGTAGGGTTTGGTTATTGATCGCGACCGTGTAATCCGTCTTTCGTTGCAGGCTCGAACGAAACGTGGATTCCTAGTATACCCAATGTGTTCATCTATGATCTGGAATGGCTATCATTGCATCTGACGAATGTATATATCTATATATGATATTTAGTAGGCGTTGCTTATGTTTTACATCCGCGCTAATCCAGCTCCCGCTCTGTCGTTAGTTAAGTAACCTAACGGGTGATGTCGGGGCCCCGTGGCAAATGCGGATGGCATAAGCGTACGTCACATTTTCATTGTTTTCTGCAATGGTAGGATTAATTGATAGGGCACATTAAATTAATGCAATAAAATAAACCAAACTTAAAGTCGTTGGAACAATTTCAAAACCACTCGGTTTCTTTTCAAAACAACTTTTAAACGCGGAGCTTAAACCACTCCTTTTAAAAGCTATCAGGTTCCTTCGATTATATCAAGTTCACTACGTTCACGGTTTCACTTAAACCATTCGTAGCCCTCCATCATTTGAGTTAAATATTCGGTAGTATTCAAGCTATGTATTTTGACCTACGCCAAGGCATAGTGATTGGTAGCTGCCGGATATTTATCTGTTGCATAGATAGATGCGTTGGTTTGAGACAGTCGTACTGCCATTTTGGCCTACATCAAGGGTTTGTACGGATGGGTTCAAATTAACCTGGTAAATGATGGGTAGAACTTGACATGCGTCTTAAGATATTTTGGCCTACGTCATGGTCATAAGAGCATGGGGCAAAAATCCACATCGGGAGTTTCTAAAGAAACTGAAACTTGCTAGTGCTGCATACCATTTGGAGTGTGATGAATCTGGTAGGATTCCTTCAGTTTTATCACACGATGATATTTGGATCCCGATCCTACTGTGAGTATATGCTACTCCTCGGGAACTTTCTCACTTAACGATCAATGCTATAAACCAAGTAGGTGTCTAGAAAGGTGTTAGCGGGGCTACGCCCACAGGGAAAAGAGGTTATTTAATTAAGAAACTTCGCGAAAGCGTTGGAAAACCTCCCTCGAAGTACCAATACTGGCCTGGCTGAACGGTTAAGCAAGTATTGTACGGAGAGATTGATCCCGACTAATTCTTCCTTTTTTGTTTGAGGAAGGATTCGAGAAACAGTGGGAGCCATCCTGTTTAGACAAACTAAAAACCACTCTAAACTTGCAAGAGCATCATGCTAAAGTGTTTTTTCTCTCTCTCCTAATTGCAGCGACCAAGCATCATGACCGGCCTTAAGTTACTATTAGATAAAAATATACTGACAGGGCCAAACTATAAAGATTGGCTCAGGAATGTCAAAATGGCAATCACTTATGACAAGTTGGGGTATCTCCTTACCACAAAAGCTCCCCCTTTCCCAGGTCCTAAATCCAGCGTCGCAGATAAGGAAATCCGTAAGACCTAGGAGATTGACTGCGCAAAGGCCAAGTGCCTCGTGCTTGCCTTTATGGACAATGAACATCAGAGGGGCCACGAGAATATGGACCTTGAATCCATATTTCTCCATACTAAGGAACTATATGGAGAGCAATCCCGTATCGCCAGATACGAAGTATCGAAAAATTTGTTTTTGGCGAGATTGGCTGTCGGATCATCGGTAGCGGAACGCGTGCATAAGATGATTGGCTACATTGAAGAGCTCGCGGACCTCGGGACCACGTTAGAGAACGAGCTCTACACTGACTTGATTCTCCAGTCCCTTCCTTCCACTTACGCCCAGTTTATCCTGAACTTCAACATGCAAGGAAAAGAAGTTGAACTTCCGGAACTCCTCAACATGTTGAGGAGTGCAGAGGGCACCTTACAGAAAGGTAGGGAAATATCCACTTTGTTTGTTGCAGGAGCTTCCTCTTCCAGGTCCAAGGCGAGAGCCAAAGGAAGGAAGAAGAAGGCCCCCACCAAGCCAAGGGGCGGTGTTAGTACAGTGGAAGCCAAGGGAAAGGCAAAAGTAGCAAAGGTAGCGGGAAAGCTTATGGGAAAGGAAGAGTGCTTTTTCTTTCATAAGAATGGATACTGGAAGAAAGATTGCAGGGCTTGGAAGGCCAGAAACCAGCACCCGAAGCAAGTTGTGGCTTCGGCTTCAGGTGTGTATGTTATTGAAAACTGTCTATCAATAAACTCTACTTCCTGGGTATTGGATACCGGATCAGGATCTCATATCTGTAATTCTTTACAGGCACTGAGAAGGCGTAGGGTTCTGAAGGCAGGTGATATGACCCTCAGAGTTGCAAACGGAGCTAGCATGGATGCTGAGTCTGTGGGGGACTATCACTTGGGATTGTCAGATGGACATGTTTTGGTTTTGCGTGATTGTTTTTTGGTACCCAGTTCGACTTGTAATATCATATCTGTATCTTTAATGTCTAAAGAAGGTTATGATTTTGCATTTGTAAGCAATGTTGTAAACATTCACCATAATCATGTTCTGATTAGGTCGGGTACATTAAACAACGGTATATACGTATTGAACCAACCACAGATTTTCAATGTCCAGAATACACACAAAAGAAAGTCTCCAGAAATAAATCATGCTTTCTTATGGCATTATAGACTGGGTCACATAAATGAGACAAGGTTAACTAAGTTGCATAAAGAAGGATATTTGGATCCGTTCGAATATCAATCATATTCAACTTGTCAATCATGTCTCAACGGAAAGATGACAAAGACTCCGTTCACTGGACACGGAGTAAGAGCGAGCGAGCTCTTAGGACTCGTACACAGCGATGTATGCGGTCCAATGTCTACACATGCGCGAAGTGGTTATTCTTACTTCATTACTTTTACGGATGATTTTTCAAGGTACAGATATGTCTTCTTAATGAAGCATAAATCAGAAGAATTTGAAAAATTCTAGGAATACAAGAATGAAGTAGAAAAACAAACAGGCAAAAGTATCAAGACACTGAGATCTGATCGAGGTGGTGAATACTTGAGTGCCGAGTTCCTGGGTTACCTAAAAGAGAATAGAATTCTCTCTCAACTTACTCCTCCATACACCCAACAACATAATGGTGTATCGGAGAGAAGGAACCGAACCCTATTGGATATGGTATGTTCCATGATGAGTAATGCTGAGTTGCCGCGATCATTCTAGGGATATGCACTAGAATCAGCTGCATATCTTTTGAACCGAGTTCCAACTAAGACTGTGCCTACCACACCATATCAAATGTGGAGTGGGAAGAAACCCTATCTTCAATATCTGAAGATTTGGGGATGTCCAGCTTTTGTCAAAAAGCAGCATGCGGACAAACTCGAGACATGCTCAGTACAGTGCAAGTTTGTGGGATACCCAAAGAACTCAAGGGGGTATCTTTTCTATTACGCAGAAGAACAAAAGGTTTTTGTCTCTCGTCATGCCCACTTTCTGGAACATCAGTTCTTAGAAAAAGAAATAAGTGGGAGCACAATAGAACTGGAAGAAATTCCAGAACCAAAAGCTATTACTGAAAGCTTAGTAGAACCAGAGGGTTCGAAAGAACAGGACATTCCTGCGCCGCTCCGCAGGAGTAGTAAGCAGTCTCATCCGCCCGAGAGATACTACGGTTTTCTAATAGACGGGGATAGAGAGGATTGCATCATTGATAATGATGAGCCGACTAACTTCCAGCAGGCCATTCAGAGCACTGACTCGGTAAAATGGCTGGATGCAATGCGGACTGAAATAGAGTCCATGTACACCAACAAAGTATGAACTTTGGACATTGCTCCATAAGGGGTAAAACCCGTAGGATGCAAATGGATCTTCAAAAGGAAGATTGCTGTAGATGGACAGGTTGAGACCTATAAGGCTAGACTTGTTGCAAAGGGTTTCGTCAAAGACCTGGTTTGGACTATGACGAAACCTTTTATCCTGTGGCTATGCTCAAATCCATTCGGATCCTTCTTGCCATTGTTGCCTTCCACGATTATGAGATTTGGCAGATGGACCTAAAGACCGCTTTTCTAAATGGAAATTTAGAGGAGTGTGTCTATATGGACCAGCCAGAGGGTTTCATTCAGAGTGGGAGCAGCGGGAAAGTGTGCAAGTTGCTGAAGTCCATTTATGGACTGAAGCAGGCATTGCGGAGTTGGAACATCTGTTTTGATGAGACGGTCAAAGAATTTGGCTTTATCAAAAATCCAGATGAACCATGCATCTATAGTAAAATTGTAGCACGAACTGTCGTATTCCTCGTTTTATACGTGAATGACATTCTCTTGATAGGAAACGACAATCCTATGCTACAATCTGTCAAAGGGTTCTTGTAACACAAGTTCTACATGAAAGACCTGGGTGATGCCTCATACATTCTGGGGATCCGGATCTATCGTGATAGGTCCAAGAGGATATTAGGACTTTCACAGTCCAGCTACATCGACATCATACTGAAAAGATTCGGTATGGAAGATTCCAAGCGCGATACTTTACCGAATTGTCATGGGATCACCCTCTCCAAAGAGATGTCTCCCAAGACTGATTTGGAAAGGGATCGCATGTCTATTATACCCTACGCCTCTGCGGTAGGCTCTATAATGTATGCGATATTGTGTACCAGACCAGATGTAGCTTATGCACTGAGTGTGGTAAGCCGGTATCAGTCAAACCCTGGGGAGAAGCACTGGATAGCGGTAAAGAACATTCTCAAGTACCTGAGAAGGACTAAGGAGATGTTCTTGGTGTATGACGGAAAAGACCTTCAGATCGAGGCCTTTGCTGACTCCAGCTTCCAGAGTGACAAGGATGACTCCAAATCCATGTAGGGTTATGTCTTTACCCTCAATGGAGGGGCGGTGTGTTGGAAGAGTTCTAAGCAGGAAACCGTTGCTGACTCGACGATGGAAGCAGAATATATCGCTGCATCTGATGCCGCAAAAGAAGCCGTCTGGATGAGGATGTTCTTGACAGAACTTCTGGTGATACCATCCATTGTTGATCTAACACCTCTGTATTATGACAACAACGGGGCTATAGCTTTAGCGAAGGAACCCAGGTCCCATCAGAAGTCCAGACACATCTTGAGGCAGTATCACCTGATCAGGGAGATCGTGGATCGCCGGGAGATCGAGGTTCGGAGGGTTTCTACAGAAGATAACACTGCAGATCCATTCACGCAGGCCATACCCCAGACTCAGTTCGAGCGGCTGGTCGAGATGATAGGTCTTCGATACGCCGGTGCATGGCCTTAGTGCAAGTGGGAGATTGTTAGTGTATATGCCCTACAGGCCATTACTGTATCATACTAGTTTGTATATTACTTAATGGAAGCTTGGGATATTCACAGTTGTATAGACAATCTTGCTCAAAATAGTAGTATGCTACTTGGTTTATTTCTACTTTAATGTGTGCAAGTGTTTCTTTTAGCATATCGCTTATACACATTAGTGGAGCCCTTAGGATCTTTGCTTGGTTACCGGCGTTGTGATGGCAGTCACACTAGTGGGGGCTGGGTAATCTACAAGCACATCCTTATACAGGTCCCTAGTCGTAGGATTATCGAGACGGGGCATCGATACTCCGTAGTAGACTAGCGTATGCGCTTCTCATCCCAGCAAGGGAGATGGTCTGTCCCACAGCCATTAGTACGTCATACTTGAGATAGTATGCGGGTGCTCGTTAGGATACGAGTACACTAGATAGGACTCGTCGGGAACTGTTGGTTGGTACTATACCTATCGTCAGTTATCAGTTCCCAGGTGACATGAGTACAGCTTAGTCCGTTGACTTGACACTGTCACTTCGCCTCGAGTGTGTTCCCACTGTTCTTAGATTGCTACCCTACCATGCCTCAAATGAGTTGTACAAACAGGTAGCGGTTGGGTGCAGTCCCGAAGCACTTGGAGGCAGTGACGGTTAGACATGATTCGTCTCTCCTGGTATTGGGGGTTGATATCGCGCTGTGTCTAGGAGAGCCATTACACAAAGTCCCTGGCCAGGGCAAGCGAGATATACTGGTAGCGTTTCCAGTGTTATCTCAGGGTGTTATGGGCTACACTCCGACATGACTTGTACCGCTATTAGGGGACTGACGTTTACCGCCCCCTAGGCCCGCCAAGCGATACTCTTAGACGAACATACCGGACTGTACGTAGATTGTCACATTCAGGCTCAGTAGGAGTTCAGATGGGTTCACCTCATCAGTCTTCTTATCGGCATCTACCTGGGGACTGTTACGTACAGCTAGTACCGCTTGCAGCCTGTGGTTAAATCCACTGCCAGCATAGTGTTGAGTCTTTAGAGTCCCACACAGAGGGTTATTCTCCTTTGGGCAAAACAGAGTAGACATCGCATGGTTTTGCGACGGGGTTCGTTCACATCCGTGCACTTATGCACGTTTGCTGTCCGGGCAGTTATTACTAGCGGGCTTTGGTTTAAGCCAGATCCTAGTATTTGTTTTGGAATTGGTTGTATCTCATTGTATTCGTGTTCCTTGGAACATGGATGTGGGTGTGTATGCACAGTTGACAGAGGCAGAGGCAGAGGATTCTCATTAGAGTTGTTGACCGTTGTCTTTTTCCAAACCCTAATGAAAATGGGAATTATGATTAATGATATTAATTAAAGATAATTGTGCTATGGTTAGGGATGTTGGCCATTTGACTATGGTTTACTTGCTGACCTATGTTGACATATTCACCATCATCATTTCACATGAAAGATGCTCTTTGATTCTTGCAAAATTCATTTAATGTGAAATGATAATGGTCATTTGAAATGAACCATCACAATTTCTTTGATTAATATTATTTTTCCATAATTCACTTATATGAGAGTATGGTTGATAATTATCCTCATTCTCTCTTGTTCTTTCTCTCTCATAGGTTAAGCTCATGCTCTTCCTCTCTCTCAAAGCTCTCATCTCTCATGTGTTGAGAACCATTTGCTTTTGAGATAAAACCACCAAAACTCCTCTCTACTCATTCTAGGGTTCTAGGTTTAGCAAGCCAAGCACTTTAGTTACCTCTAGGTTGAGGTAGGAGCTCAAGATAGAGGCCTTCGGGTGGATCTTTCTTTGGCAAGAGAAGGCGACGAGGAGGAGCCATTCAAACCACTTCAAGGAGCAAGAAGAGAAGGAGTTCATGACCTAGGTATAACCTTCTAATCGAGTAGCTAAATCTTTTAGCTTGGTTGTTAGTTTTTGTTTAGCAAAGATCCTCCATTTCTAGTCCATGTTACCTTGTGTTAAAACCCCGTTTTTTACCTATTCCGCCTCCCCGTAAGCACCGGGGTGGGTAACGTGGACTTACAGTGGTATCAGAGCCTAGATAAACAACAACTAGCATGTTAGCAAAGTATTTAGAATTTCGATCCGAGAAAAAAATCGCAAAAACACATCAAAATCCTCAAGTTTCTGCCGATTTTTAAAACTGCTCTAAAAATAATTCCCCACATCTTAAAAATACGTGCAGGGTTTTCTGGGAACACACAAGAAAAACGAGTCCACGATTCGACCAGACCTCCACGGAAGCGCGGCTCAACCATGGGTTTCGCCGTGGCTCCGCGGCCGGGTCAACTCGGTCGTGACTCAGGTTTGTTGCAGTGTTCTTATTTTGACGTTTTGTGATTTTTAAAGTATTTTGTTTCTGCCCAGAATTTCTAGAGAACAAAGTTGTGTTTGGGGTAGTTACAAATCCGTATACTTGATCGAAGTTCTGTAGACTTTAGCTAATTGGTTATATCTGTGATGTGATATATGCACTGAACGTCAACTAATCGCTATACGTCGATTAGTAGAGGTTGTGCATATCTGTGATCTGTAATGTTGTTGGATTGTGTATATGAACTCGTTGTATTGTCGTGAATGAATAGCCGGGGTTTTGTGAGATGAGAGTTTTCTTTATCTTTCATTTGATGTAATATGTAAAATTGATGTAATATTATTTTATGGCCGCACATCCGGGATGAGGTTGTAGACGCCATTGTATATTATTTCTTTTACTGTTTTTGCTCCTGGGATAGACCCAAGGTGGAGTACACCGGACAGGACTCGCCGGGAACATGCTAGTTGTATTATAGCTGACGTCAGATAGCAGTTCCCTGATGACATGTGTACAGATTAGTTCACTGACCTGAGATCGTCATTTGTCTTGTGTGAGTTCCTACCATGCTTTGATTACTACCCTACCACGGCTCAAAGGAGTCGTGTAAACAGGTTTTAGTTGGGTACAGTCCCGAGCCACATGGAGGCAGTGAGCGGATCGGCAGGGGTTTCGTCTCTCCCGTTATTGGGGGTGAGATCGCGCAGTGTCTAGGAGAGGCTATACACGAAGTCCTTGGCCAAGGCAGGAGATTTACTGGTAGGTATTCCAGTAGTATCTATGGGTGTTCTGGGCTACACTCTGACACGACTTGTACCGCTTTTGGGGGTCTAACTTTTACCAACCCCCTAGGCTCGACTTGCGATACTCATAGACGAACGGACCGGACTGTACGGATATTGTCACTGACAGGCTCAGTAGGGTGTCAGGATGAGTTCGCTCATCGACCTCCCTTTTGGTCAATACCTGGTAGCCCGTTACGTACGGCTAGTACCTCTGACGTGCTAGTGGTTAAATCCACAGCCAAAGTATTGACTAGTCTTTGGAGTCCCCCACAGACAGTTTCTCAAGTTTCGGGCGAAACGTTGTAGATGTCGTATGATATATGGCAGGGTTCGATCATATACGTGCAGTAGTGCACGGATCATGATCGGGCGGATCATACTAGTGTGCTTTGGTTTAAGCCGGATCCTGGTATTAGATTTGTTGGATTACTTTAGTCTCATCGCATTTGAATTCAGTCGAAATGCGGATGCAGGTATGTATATACAGGTGAGGGGTATCCTTGTGATCCGTCACGGGTTTACTTTAGATGTTGTCGTATCCTTTTATTGTTGTAAACATTTGGGTTAATATTTACAAATGGAAATAATGAGCTCAAAGTCATGATTAGGAGCATTAATTATGACACATGCACAAGTGATGACTCATGGTCTCTTTCTTTGTGCATGTGTCACATTATTTGATTGATTTGTGAGTTGAAATGATAAGGAGAGAGAGAAGGGCAGCCATATGAGAGCTAGCTCTTGTATTATTTTTGCTCTCACTCTCTCATTTTATCATTGCAACATAAGAAAGAAAAGGCTCCTCTTCTTCTTCTTTCTCTAGCTCACCATTTCCATTAATGGCATCATCTTCAAGCTCCATCCATACACTCTCATGTGTTGAGAATTAATGGATGCTTGAGACAAAGTGAGCATACACATTCTCGACATCGCTTCGGACACGTTGGCTAGGAAACTTCGTGTCCAAGTTGTAGGGTTGCTAGGCATGCATACAAGGGTCTACGAGGCATCAACCATGCCCGATTAAAATTTTAGCCGTGCCGAACAACCCAAAGCCGGATCTTTATACTAGAGTTTAGGCGAAAACTAGCAAGTTAAACACTTTAACACTAAGTGAAAGGGATTACAACCTTTGTAGATCCGGTCCTTCACTTCTAAAGCACCGTGTTGATGTCCCTTTGCTGCGATCAACGAAATCCCGGACTCGAGTGATGGTTTCCTCGGAGAAATGAGCGGGCTAGGTCGTTGACTTCGAGACCGAAGATGATCTACGTCGAGGAGACTCAAACTCAAGCTCCATCTTCACTAGGTCAAGAATTTTGTGAAGAGAACACCCTAAACTAAATGGCAAGTAGTAGAGGATGATGAAATAGGAAGTGGGTTCACTTTGGATTTGGATTTCTCACTCTATTTCTTCACTTGAAACTTTCTAGTAGCTTGATAAGTCATGCCGATGTAAGGTCCATAACAAGCATGAAACTACTGATAACACTTTAGCAGTAAATCACTACAACCGTGGCCAGGGATTTCCAGTTATGGCCAGTCGAGCATAGCGCAACATCAACCCCCAATACCGGGAGAGACGAATCCCCTCCTATCGCTCATTGCCTCCATGTGAATCGGGACTGTACCCAAAAACCACCTGTTTGTAAGTGCACTGCGGCGCCCCGGCCGTCAATCCGACGGCCAAACGCGGAAACGGTGGTAAACTTTAAAATTTGCGGACTTAGCAAACCGGCACCACCGCGCACTAAATCCCGGATCGTAACCATTAAACTAGTCTAGCTAACTAACAAGATAGGTTAGAGATGTACCGACGATCCAAGTCCTCCGGTCTTCATCTCCACTCCGATCTCCTCGCGGGATCTCCGTCCGTCTCCTCCTCGTCGGAAAGGGCACCACGAAGCCGGGTACTTTTACGGGCTCCCACCTCGATACTGAGGCAACTCGAGCATGAAGCCGGCAACTCGACATGCTCAAGATTTGCTGTAGGAATATAGTGTAGAATCAAAGTCTCTCTTTTGGGGTTGGTTGCCATTTGAAGGTGGAGGAATGAAGGTATGAAAAATGGTGCTTTCATTTTTCCTTGTATCAAAATGAGATGAATGAATGAAGCTCTCTCAAAGATGAAGATGAAGCTCTCTCTCTTTTCTTTTTCTTCTCTCCTTCTTTTCTCAACCATGAACATCATCTCTTTTCTAAAATGAAAAACCTCTCTTCAAATGAGAATGGTGGATGAGGTAATATGAAGCATGAAGGAAGGTGAGTGTAGGGTAAAGCAAGTGGTGACCACAACCATAAACATAATCATCACAAAACTTTCCATCAACCTCAAATCCATCCTAATCCTTTCTTATCTCATAAATACATGAAAAGCAAAGATGCTTATCATATCAAACCTTATGCAATAAAACCCTCCACAAAGTGTTATTTGCAAACTTGCAAATAACACCCTCCATCGGAAAAGTCCGGCCGGGAAAGAACAAAGGAAAACCGGCCGGAACGGAAAGAAAAATGGCAACCCTAGAAAACAGGTCCCGTAATAAATTACAGGAAAACCCCACACTGTGCATACACACCTGCATTTGTATTCCGTCCGGATACAAATGCAATGAGACAGAATCTACACTGTACTATACTAGGATCCGGCTTAAACCAAAGCCGGCTAGTAAAATCCGTTCGATCCTGATCCGTGCAATACCGCACGTATCTGATCGAACCCTGCCATATAACCATACGGCCACTTAGTACAAACTGTCCGATCCTGATCCGTGCAATACCGCACGTATCTGATCGGACCCTGCCATATCTCCATACGACCTCTACAGCGTTTCGCCCGAAAGCTTGAGTAACTGTAAGTGTGGTGGACTCTAAAGACTCGTCAATACTATGGCTTTGGATTTAACCACTAGCACGTCAGAGGTATAAGCCAATACGTGACGGGCCACCAGCTATTGACTAAAAGGGACGTCGATGAGGAAGCTCACCCCGACACCCAACTGAGCCTGTCAGTGACAATATCCGTACAGTCCGGTCCGTTCGTCTATGAGCATCGCATGGCGGGCCTAGGGAGTTGGTAAAAGTCAGACCCCCAAAAGCGGTACAAGTCGTGTCGGAGTGTAGCCCAGAACACCCTGAGATACTACTGGAATACCTACCAGTAAATCTCCTGCCTTGGCCAAGGTCTTTGTGTAATGGCTCTCCTAGACACAGCGCGACCTCACCCCCAATACCGGGAGAGACGAAACCCCCGAAGATCCGCTCACTGCCTCCATGTGGCTCGGGACTGTACCCAACTAAAACCTGTTTGCACGACTCCTTTGAGCCGTGGTAGGATAGTAATCAAAGTACAGTGGGAACTCACACGAGACAAATGACGATCCCCAGGTCGATGAACTAACCTGTACACATGTCACCTGGGAACTGCTATCTGACGTCAGGTATAAGACCAACTAGCATGTTCCCGGCGAGTCCTGTCCGGTGTACTCATAACCCAATGAGCACCTGTATACATCTTAGGTGAACCAACTGACACCAGTGGCTTGTGAGACCGGCCACCGCCCCTCGTCGGGGTCTCGACTGTATACACTAGTCTACTCTGGAGAATCGATGCCCTGTCTCGAAACTCCCACGACTAGGGACCTTTTAAGGATGTGCTTATAGACTCCAGCTCTCACTTATATGATCGCCCTCATACTGCTGGCAGTCAAGCAAGAATCCAAGGGGCTCTATCAACGTGCAATAGCGACATGTCAGGTCACCTAAAGCAGTACACGATGATAAAGGTAAACCAGATAGCATACTATCATCTCGAGCAAGACTGTCCTACCGGGATAGGTCCTCCCTCAATCATTGCAATCACGTGCCTGTGATCCAATAATTGACTCTGAGGGCACTATCTCCAACACTGTTTGCATGACTCGGTAGAGCCGTGGTAGGGTGGAAATCAAAGCACAGTGGGAGACACACAAGACTCTATGACGATCTCGGGTCAACAGACTAAGCTGTACCAGTGTCACCAGAGAACTGCCATCTGACGTGAGGTATAATACCATCTGGGAGTTCTCGGCGAGTCCATTCAATGTACCCAGTCTCCACTGAGCACCCGCATACCATCTCTGATGTCAAACACCAATGTATATGGGATCATTCATCGCCCATCACATGGTTCGAGAAGATATACGCTAGTCTACTCTGGAATATCAATGCCCCGTCTCGATATTCCCACGACTAGGAATATTGAAGGATGTACTCTTGGACTACCCAGGCCCCACTAGTATGATCTGCATCATAGTCCTGGAAGTCGAGCACACATCCTAAGGGCTTTATCAACATGTAATAGAGAGACAGTAAGTATACATGTTAAGATAAAGAGCAACCAGATAGCGTACTATCATGTCGAGGATGAAAGTCCTACCTATATATGTCCCAGCATCCACTACAATATACATCTCATGTACAGTAATGGCCTTTAGGGCATACTTATAACTAACAATCTCCCACTTGCACTAGGGCCATCTATAGCAGTAGTTGCAGTATCTCATACTCAACCATCCCATATAAGTCTCTTTCTGGGAAAAGGCCTTTGTGAGTGGATCCGCCGTGTTGTCCTCTGAGTCTACTCTCCTAACCTCGATCACGCTGGAGATCAACTATCTCCATGATCAGGTGATACTGCCTTAGAATATGTCTGGGTCACTGATGGGACCGTGGTTCCTGGGTCAAAACCACACTTCCATTGTCATACAATGGTTGGAACCTAGTTCATCTCATGAACTAATATATACCCAAATTTCCTCTTTGGTAGTATCGTTGATAGCGATGTCACCAGCCTTTATCGTCTAGTTTGCCACGATATATGGCTTGGAACTCTTCCAACACACCGCCCCTCCACTGAGGGTAAAGACAATGCCTGTGACTGACATTCAGTCTTCCTTAACACCCTGGAAGCTATCCAGTGATTCTCCCCAGGATCGATTGATACCAACTTACTACACCTAGTGAGAATCCTACCAACCATTTAGATCTATCTCATAGATCCAAAACACAGGATTTAGGAGGTATCACCTTTTTCCAATTTGGAGAATCCTTGTGATAAGAGGAGATTGACCGTGCATATCATAGGAAACTCTTTTCCAATCAAGAGTATGTTGTCCACGTACAATACGAGGATGACCACCTTACTCTCTACTACCCTTTTGTATATACAAGGTTCATCTACCATTTTGATGAAGTCAAACACTTTGACTACCACATCAAAACAGACGTTCCAACTCCGCGATGCCTGCTTTATCCTGTAAAGCACCTTGCACACGTTTTCGCTGCTCCCACTGTCTACGAAGCCCTCTGGCTGTGTACTTATAGACGCTCTCTTCTAAATCAATATTTAGAAAAGCAGTCATGACACCCAACCACCAGATATCGTAGTCATGGTATGCAGCAATGGCAAGTAGGATCCGCATGGATTTAAGCATAGCCACTGGAAAAGGTTTCATCATTATCCACGCCCGGTCGATGATGAAAACCTTTAACAAGTCTAGCTTTGAAAGTCTCAACTTTTCCATCTACACCAAGTAATCTTCTCAAGATATACTTGCTCCTGATGGGGATTTAACCCTTCAGATATAGCAACCAAAGTCAATATTTTGTTGGTGTACATGGATTCCATCTCAGATTGCTAAGCATCCAGCCATTCTTACAGAGTCCCTACTCTCGATGGCCTGCTCGAAACTAGTTGGGTCATCATCTCATGATGCATTCCTCGCTCCCACCGTCATCGAGAAACCGAAGTATCTCTCAGACGGATGAGGAACCCTACCAGATCGGTGGAGAGGCTGAGGTTTATCGAGGACTATTGAATCCTTTGGTTCTGTCAAATCATCAGTTGTAGTTTGTATAGCTGGAACTCCTTCCAGTTCTACAGAACTGACCTTGCCTCGAGCTTGTCCGTATTTTGCTTTGACATAGGCCAGACAACCCCAAATCTTAACAAACTTAAGATATGGGCTCTTCCCTTTCCATATCACATATGAAGTGGTAGGCATCTGATTTGATTTGAACCCTATTCAATAGGTATGCAGCTTCTCAAGTGCATAACTCCCAAAAGGAAATAGGAAAATCAGTAGTACTCATCATAGAGCACACCATATCATATAGGGTGCTATTGCTCCGCCCCGATATACTATCGTGCTATGGTGTATACGGAGGATTAATCCTGAGAGGGAATCTCATTCTCCATTTGAACAGTCCAGAAATTCCGTGCTCAAGTATTCTCCTCCTTGATCTCATCAAAGGACATAATACTTATACCCGTTTTTGGTTCTCTACTTCTAACTTTTATTCTGTGAATATCTCAAAAGGTTCGGACTTGTGTTTTAACAGGAACATATGTCTGAATCTTGAGAGATCATCAGAGATTGTAATGAAGTACAAAGAACCGGTCTTGGCATGTGTAGACAGGGGACCTTCATACATCAGCATGTATCAATCCCAAAAGTTCACTAACTCTTTCTCTGTTTCCAATAAACAGAGCTATGGTCATCTTATCTTTGTGACATGACTGGCAAGTTTTACAAGAAGTAAATTCAAACAAATTTAAATATGCATCTAAATGTAACTTAGCTAGTCGGGTGGCATTGATATGACCTAGTCTACAATGCCTCAAGAAGGATCTGTTCATTTCTGAACTCTTCCTCTTGTGTGTGTTCTTTATACTAAGAACTGTAATTTGATTTAGAATGTCTATGCTTTTAGATAACGTATCTAAACCGATTAACTCTTGATATAGGAAATGTTCAATACATTATCCAACAATACAAAATTATATCCTTCTTTACTAATAAAAAGTCTGATATGATGTTGTATATCAGGTTCGGTATCTAATAGCATTCGTTCAGAATCAATGTATTCTGGTAATACAGGGTGATAGTGACCAACAGACTTGGCTGCAACACTTGCACCGTTTCTATCTCATGAAACTTATCACCCGTTCTCAGTTCTCTACCTATCTGTAGCCCATGTAATAGATTACATATGCGGGATCCTGATCCGGTATCTCATACCGAGGACGTAAAGGATACTAAGAAACAGTTCTATATAACGAACACACCCGAAGATGATGCAACAGCATCACTTTCTTCGTTTGGGTGGCACTGGAAATCTGGTATTCCCCAATTTCCTGCTCTGTCTTATAACAATTATAAGTTGGAGCGGGACCAACATTTCCCAGCTCAGTATAACAAGCGGGTTCGGTCAATACATCCATATTATTATCTTGATTAAGGCGTGACATGGTCGCTACCTGGAGAGAGAGAGAAGAAAACACTCTGCGTGCGCTCTTGCAAGATTAGATTGGTTATATATTTGTCTAATCAGGATGGCTCCCACTGTTTTTATCAAATCTTCCTTCAAACCCTAAAAGGAAAGACTAGCCGGGATTAATTACACTCTACAAGTTCTCCAATCTTTCAGCCAGGCCAGTGCCGGTACTTTGAGGGAGGTTTCCCGTGCTTTCGCACGGACCTAATTAAAATAAACCTCGTTTACCCAGGGGCGTAACCCCGTTAACACCTTTCTAGACACCTACTTGATCGGCTAATTGTAAAGTGCAAAACTCTCCCAGGAGTAATAATTACTCGCAGTGGGTATCAAGATCCAACTATCATATAGAAGGTATGCAATCTCATTGCAAATTTAAACACTTGAAACTCCCGATAAAGGTTTTTACCCCTAGCACCTATGACCTTGGCTATTGTCAACAAATCATAAGCACTAGTCAAGTTATACCCGTTATTTCGTGATTAATTAGACCCACCCACATGACCCTTGGCTAAGGTCAACAAAGTCATACAACTGTCCTAACTAATCGCATCATATGCTGTATAGGAAGTCATCACTTAGCTACCGTACACTACGCCTCGGCTATGGTCGACAAACGCAGCACTGTCACGTCCCGAAAGTACGGAACATGACCAGCACTTAAACTACGAAACGTCTCGAGGCGTACGTAATCTAAGTAAACCGAAAACCCAGAAATCCAAACCAAGAAAAGAAGTAGAGTGAAGGAAAACCAATTTAAAACAAGTAGTTTTAATAGCATAAGCCGAATTATGCGGTTTTTAAGAACATCAAAATTTACTGAAAATTTCGGCAGAGTCTCCTTTGTAAATACTGGCTCCCAAACGGGATACAACATGAATAGTATACGAAATCAATAAAAAGGCATCCCCAAGCGGGAGCTAGCTCTTCGTCAATCGACGGTCACAACCACACAAGCAATATAATATACAACGCCAACGGCGAGGATCAAAACTCAAAAGGAAACTCAAAACCACCAGAAATATAAAGAGCGACTCTAAGGTCGAAAGAATAAACAACACTGGTCTCTATCTCAGTAAATACATATTTGGTTGATGGAATTTACTAGATACAACGGAATAATATTATACAAGTTAATATGATGGGTACGATACAAGAAAAACCCACCTACTAGCAAGTCACCCGAATGAAACTGAGCCCGCAAAGCCGTAATGAAACCTGTACGGCAAATCTGCAAGAAACTAGGGTACAACGGGGGTGAGTTGCCAACTCGTGAATAGAAAAATATCTACGCACAGAAATCGCATAAATAACGCAACCTAGGTCAATGATCATAATATGTCCTCAAATATATGAATAACACATAGCCTATAACAAGGCTAGGGTAAATATCTAACCCGAGTGTAATCTCATGTGACCGTGTCAGTGCCTCAGGTAGCAATATATCATATGAATGAGGTATGAATGCATGAAAACAGAATACATGTAAATGAAGAACTGTTTTCATAAATTAGTGAGATTTCCTTTGTATTTTTAAACTGAGGTATCATAAATGAAATCAGTATCAACAGTGTCTAGCATCGACACAAAACATAAATCTCAATGTCTCGAAATATCAATGTCTCAATCTCAATATCTAGGGCGCCGTCAGTCCAGACCGGCCCCTACCATCCATCTCAAGACCACGACGGTATCCTCTGGATATCCGACGTGTCGGGTAATATCACCGGTAGGTAGTGCTCCCCAGCCAGGCTCAACGTCAACAACACATTCCTCTTGCCTCGGGGTACCATACCGAGCCCACCATGTACCCGAAACGGTTCCTCCACTCCTCGAATCGGGTCTCGAAATCCATCAGCAAACTCATGGTGGACGACTCATACCTCATAGGAAAACCGCACTTTTTATTTTAAAAGAGAGAAAAGGGTTTATTTATGTTTTTGCGGTTTTCCTCCAAATCCAGAAAATCTCATGGAAATCAGAATCCAAAACCTCAATAACACGTAAAATAGTGAATATATGCATGAGAATCCATGAATGCGGCATAACGATGAATAACAGTATGCATGAAGTGACAAGTAATAACTACAATATCTTAGCTGGCATATAAGGTAAGTACTATAATATTATGTCAAACTACTAGCTATCTAGCTAAGTTAAGCAATAATATTTTCTAAGGTGTACGTGACATGGCAATTACCGATGAAGATGTGTGTGAGCCGGCAATTAAGTGTATGTGGTACCTACGCATCATCGGTAATGGTGCTGGTGTCCTAACAGCATGATATCACTAATGGAGTATGAAACATAAAATAAGCATGCGATGCGAAGCGGACCACAAAAATGAGCGGGAGCTGAAAACTAGACGCAACTATAACAATCTGCATTAATCTAATATAAGTCCTACAAATGGTGCCTTTTGAAATAACATGAATCATGGGTTTTGAAAATAGGGGCTACGGTGTTTTTTTGAAAAGATACGTCTTTTGAAATATCCGTAGGATCCCTTGGGCTGTCTTTAAGAATGCCCACGATTCGTTGGTTTTTGAAATAGGTAAGAAGTCTAATCTAATCTAACAACTACACTAAACTATACGGCTGAACTAACAAGCTGAACTACAGGTAAGGGAACCGCCTATCATCTGAGTCGATACATATACATACCTGTATATGTATAGTCGGTGATCCCGCCTCAGTAATATCATATCCGATACCATATCTATAATCAGGCATCCCAAGTCAAGAGTGCGGATCAATCATCAATATAGCTCGTACGTAAATCCGTCGTACGGCATCCCAATCTGGGTACGGGTCAATATCACATTCATCATACTATTCACCTGGTATCCTCTTTATCAAATATCATGATTGGGGTACTGATCTACGTCTAGTACCATACTGATACCGCCTACGTATGCATGGACGTGTGTGAAACACTACGTCAAGGACCCGCTACAACGTCATGTCGTATCTCAAATACGAACCCTGCTATATCACCGATCTCACGGCCTCAAATCAAATCTCATCGACTCAGCTCAATCCCAAGTATCATCCTCAAATCCGTATGTGAACACATAATCCCATACCCATGTGAACCCATAACTAAAAAGAATCCCATGAGCACATATCAATAGGAATGTATGCAAGTATGTATGTGTGTATGTGTAGTGCAACACTACCCTAGGGTTCGCAACACTAAGGTAATCCAACACACCAATATCCATCCTAAGCAACGTTATTAATCCCAAATAACATATAATAAATGTTGGTGTATATACACATCCATATACACCACCACGGACTGCGGGGGTGCTATACGCCATCTACTCGACTTCTCCCCGTAGATATAAATCTACTCACCTGGTCCTCGCTCGCCGGTGCCGACGTCGCCATGCGCTTGCTTGTCGTCTCGAAGTCCACATGGGGTACCTACATATCATAACGCACCGTATCGCATTAAAACTAAATTCGACGTCGAAACGGCATACGAAAATCAAATCGGCACGCGTATCACGCATAGTTCCAAACCTATCGCCTACGTATGCAAGAATAGTCAAACCAACCATCGATATCGATGTACAAACGTCAAACCATCGAGAAAAATCCAATCACACTCATTTGCACATTCACGAACACTAATTTTAATATAAACTAGGTTAAAACTCACAAAAACCCCAATTTCACTTAAAAAGTCATTTTTCCGAAAATCTAGCAAGCACAAATCACCGTTTTTGTACAAAACTCGATGTATAGACGAATCTAGAGGCCACAATATTCACTAAATATCTTAAATAAGTCAAAAAAATGATTCCCATAATTTAATCTCATTAAATTCCATAAACCCCAAAAACCTAGTTTAGAAATTATCCAATTTTAACAATTTTCAAGAAAAAATTCTCGATTTAAGAATTAAGCTTAGATTTGCATAACCTAAGATATTAAACCACTCATTATAATATTAATAATGCCATGAAACCATAATTTGAATTTTATCTCATAAGAATATAATTATTTTAAAAACCTAGTTTACAATTTATATAATTATCACAATTTAAATCAACAAATATACAAACTAGCAACCTAAATTGGATTTAGCATAACCTAATATGTCAAATACATCACACAACCCTAATCTCACAACACAAAACCCCAATTTGAATTCAAACCCCACTCTTGAATTTCAAACCATGCACTTAGAACTAAAATAAAAATCTATTTAATTATATAATTAAACTAACCTAAAGCAATTAACAACAACTTAAGAAAAAGGTTAAAATTATACCTCATGATCAAGGGATCAAACATGAATCTAGCACCAAAATCTTGGCCTCCAAAATGAAAACTTTTCACTAAGAATCATGCTATTGTAGCCAAGAAATAATGGGTAAGGCTTGGATTTTGAATTAACTTTGATTTTGCAAGGATTTTGAGGCAAAATTATGGATTTTTGAGGCAATTTTGTGGGGGATTTTGGGGTAGGGGCTGCTGCTGGAAAGGGGTCAGCCATGTTGTGGGGGAGTGAGGAGAGAGAGGGAGGTGAAGAAAGTGGGGAGAAAAGACAAGTCCACACCCCTTTTGACTTTTCTTTCATTTTCTTTTCTTTTCTTTTCTTTTCTATTCAAAAAGGAGGTGATTGGAGAGAGAGAGAGGGGGAGGGGCTGTCAAAGTGGGCCGGCCACAAGGGGAAGGGGTGATGGTGAAGTGTGTGGGTGTGGGGAAAAGATAAATGTATTACCCCAATTTCCATTTACATTAAATTTCACCGAAAAAGCCTTTTTTTCTTCAATAATTTCTAAACCGTTTTGGCAAATGATTTCGTTCCAAAAACCATATGATAAAATTTTATTTAATGTTTTATGATGCACAAAATTCTTTTCAACTCATTCCAATTTGTAATTTTCTCTAATTAAATGTATTAGTGAAGGCTTAAAATAATAATAAAATAATATTTTTTTCAGAAGATTTGAAATTTCACCAGCGGCTCAATAAACACCAAATAATAGCAATTACATAGCTAGAATATGTATATATAATTTTTATAATAAGATATTTGTATTTTGAATTTTTACAGAAAACCCCCTTATTTTACCGATTTTTCGAAATTTCACCAAAACGATTTTCAAAACGTTACAATCTTCCCCCCTTAATGAAATTCGGTCCCCGAATTTAAATTAAAACTCCCCCCAAATACTAAAACATCTAAGAAAAACCATCAAGTCGTCGGGGCTCCGAAATCATAAATACATAAAACAAATCGTAGCGCAGCGCATGCGCGTGAAAAATAAGCATATAACTCAAATCAAAACTCCATCCAGCATCCCGCAATCATAGGAGTCATGGTGAAGACACAATGTCCAAATCCAAAATGAAAATCAGTATGATATAACTCGAAACTATACATGTAAATATCGAATATATATATGTAAGTATCTGAAGGAAATGCATGCCAAATCTCTTTAAGTCGCTGTGCAACGCGTATAACACTGCACAGTGGCGGACGTCTTGTTGCGCCACGGCAGCGCCCCGGCCGTCTATCCGAGGCCAAATTGCGGAATCAAAAATTTTCCTTACTCGGAAACTAGCGCTACCGCGGACAATATACCCGGATCGTAACCATCAACCTAATGCTAGCTAACAAGAGATGGGAAGAGAAGTATACCGAGTGATCCGAGTCCTCCGGTCTTCTCGTCATCGTCCCGATCTCCCGCAGAAAGTCTTGTCTCCACATCGTCGCCTCCTCGCCGGAAGGGCACCACATCGCCTGCGTCTTTTACGGGCTCCCACCTCGATATCGAGGCAACTCGGGCATGAAGCCGGCAACTCGACATGCTCAAGATATGCTGTAGAATGTGTAGTAGATCATGCTAGTCTTATTTGGGGTTTGTAGTTGCCTTGATAGAGGAATGGGGTTAGGAAAAATGGTGCTTTCATTTTTCCAAAACAAGAAGAAGAAGGAGATGAAGAATTCCTCACATAACAAGGATGAACTCTCTCATTCTTTTCTTTCTCTCAAGTGAAGCTTTCTTTCATCTAGTGAGAAGAATATGGTGGAGGAATGAGAATACCAACCATAACAAGAAGGGAGGTGAGTGTAGGATAAAGAGAATGGTGACCATATCCTAAACCTCATCATCACAACCTCACATCAACTCTCATCTCATTTCTAATCACCTTTATGCAAGAAATGATGATAGAAAAGAAAAGAATAAAAAGATGCTTTCATAATCAAACCATTTGCATGAAAACCCTCCACAATGTGTTATTTGCAAAATTGCAAATAACACCCTCCATCGGAAAAGTCCGGCCGGGAAAAAACAAAGAAAAACCGGCCGGAACGGAATGCAAACTGGCAACTCCAGAAAACTGGTCCCGTAACAAATTACAGTAAAACTCCGATACTGTGCATACACACCCGCATCTGTATTCCGACCGGATACAAATGCAAAGAGACAAAATCTACACTGTACTAAACTAGGATCCGGCTTAAACCAAAGCCGGCTAGTAATATCCGTCCGATCCTGATCCGTGCAATACCGCACGTATCAGATCGAACCCTGCCCTATCTCCATACGGCCTCTACAGCGTTTCGCCCGAAAGCTTGAGTAACTGAAAGTTTGGTGGACTCTAAAGACTCGTCAATACTATGGTTGAGGATTTAACCACTAGCACGTCAGAGGTATAAGCCAATACGTGACGGGCCACCAGCTATTGACCAAAAGGGACGTCGATGAGCAAACTCATCCTGACACCCTACTGAGCCTGTCAGTGACAATATCCGTACAGTCCGGTCCATTCGTCTATGAGCATCGCATGTCGGGCCTAGGGGGTTGGTAAAAGTCAGACCCCCAAAAGCGGTACAAGTCGTGTCGGAGTGTAGCCCAGAACGCCCTGAGATACTACTGGAATACCTACCAGTAAATCTCCTGCCTCAGCCGAGGGCTTTGCATAATGGCTCTCCTAGACACAGCGCGACCTCACCCCCAATACCGGGAGAGACGAACCCCTGAAGATCCGCTCACTGCCTCCATGTGGCTCGGGACTGTACCCAACTAAAACCTGTTTGCACGACTCCTTTGAGCCGTGGTAGGGTAGTAATCAAAGCACAGTGGGAACTCACACGAGACAAATGACGATCTCAGGTCGATGAACTAACCTGTACACATGTCACCAGGGAACTGCTATCTGACATCTGGTATAAGACCAACTAGCAGGTTCCCGGCGAGTCCTGTCCGGTGTACTCATAACCCAATGAGCACCTGCATACATCTTAGGTGAACAAACTGACACCAGTGGCTTGTGAGACCGGCCACCGCCCCTCGTCGGGGTCTCGACTGTATACACCAGTCTACTAATGGAGTATCGATGCCCTGTCTCGAAACTCTTACGACTAGGGACCTTTTAAGGATGTGCTTATAGACTATCATCTCCCACGTATATGATCGCCATCATACTGCTGGTAGTCAAGCAAGAATCCTAGGGGGTCTATCAACGTGTAATAGTGACATGTCAGGTCACCTAAAGCAGTACACGATGATAAAGATAGACCAGATAGCATACTATCATCTCGAGTAAGATTGTCCTACTGGGACAGGTCCTCCCTCAATCATTGCAATCACGTGCCTGTGATCCAATAATTGACTCTGAGGGCACTATCTCCAACAATCTCCTACTTGCACTCAAGGCTAATTATTGCGATGTCGCATACTCACAGCCCGTGTGATACCGAACACCCAACTCCTCTACTAGTCAGTCTCACAAAACTCGTTTGCGAAACTATTGCGTTCGAGGAATAGCCTCAGTGAGTGGATCCGCTGTGATGTTTCTATCTATGTCTCTCTATATCTCAAGTTCGCAGAGAAAGCCATCTCCCGAAATAAGCAATACCTGTCTTAGAGTATGTCTGGATATTTGATGGGACCTAGCTCATAAATGAACTCCAAATCCAAACTTCTTAGACTGTATCGGTAACTGAACTTAATCAGTACCCAGCGTCATGCCTCCCTCAGTATTGCCTTGGACCTCCTGTCCAAAATACTGCCCCTCGTCAGAAGGAGAAACTATAACTCTGACAGCCACTCTGCCATCCATGTCACCTTGGAAGCCTGGAATGATAACCGTCTCCTAAAAGAGGCTGTCGTTATCACATCCCTAGAACATCAACTTATGTTCTACAACTGCTTCCGACTGTTTCTCCAGGAATTGGATTAATATCAACTTATTGCACCTACTGCAAGAACAACATCTGGTGTGGTACTTGACATCTCATGATTGACTCAATTGCCTAAACAAGTGATCTGTCAATCATGCGCATCCTCTCCCCTTTAGTCTGTAAGACACCTTTAGAGAGGGTGACTCCATTACCTGCAGGTACACTACCGTGCCAGGAGTCGTCCATTCTAAATACTCATAGAATGCTGTCAAGGTACCCAGATTGGGAAACTACCCAAATCTAGATCTAAAACCATAGATCTAGTAACCAGAATGTCTGACATAATATCCAAGTCCTGTGTGGAGAAAACACTGTATGACAACCAAAGTATAACCGATCGTAGTATAGGAGTATCACTTCCTACTACCTTCTCAACAGATCCATCCCCTATTCTGATGACGTCAAACCCATGACTGTCACATCAGAAATAGATGATCTATCTCAGCTGTATCTTCTTTAGTCTATAAATAGACATAAGCCACCTGTCCACCAATGCTTCCGCTGCTCCCACTGACTACGACAACCCTCTGGCAGAGTCATATAGACGTACACTTCTAAAGCTAGTTTAGAACGACGCTATACTCATCCTCCGGCCGGGTCTCACAGTCTGGAACAACAGCAATGGTAAGTCTGGGTAAACAAGAACCTCCCTGCCACCGTCCTTGAGCATACCGAAGTACCTCTCGAGTGCCTGAGGTTACCCACCATATCTGCGGAGTGGCCAATGGAATGTCAAACCAGATTGAATCTTTAGGTTCTTATCAAATCTTCAGTAATCGTTTGCGGTTCTGGAATCACTTCCAGTTCTACCATACTCCCACTACTGTTTTCTGAAAAAATCCATTTTTATTAAAACTGTGGCGAGTCAAGAACAATATCACTATTGATCTTCCAGAAGGTAGAAAATCAACCCTCGCCATAGCCTGGGTCAACCCACAATCAGCCATTACAGAAACGTGCCTTGAGTTATCCGGAGTCTGGTTTTAAGCATAAGCCGGACAACTCCCCGTACCTTAACAATGTCAAGATATTAACTGTTCTATATCCAATATAGAAACAGAGGCACTGATTTAATTTAACCAGATTCAAATCATGCAGCTGTCTCCAGTGCATGTCAACTAAATGGAAGGAGGCCGATCAGCGTCACTCAACTTAGGAGTGCTTCCAATTATGAGTAACCTGAAAGAGAAGCTAGTTCTCTTAATCATTACTATCAACTGAATACCATATACAAGTATCTACATCTTCGATCACTTTGAAGAATCCCGATACTTGCAATACCTGGTTCTCTACTTTATTCAAATACCTATAACTTCTCAAAATTCGGACCCTGTGTTTCCACGAAACACCTGTCTAAAAACTAGAGAAGTCATAAGTAAACCGAATATAGTACGAGGACCAACCCCTCTGTCCTGATGGACCCTGGACAACATACAATACTCTGTATAAGTCCCTTGAGTCTGATAACTCATTCACTGTGTGTCGTAGGTTGAAAACTGTACTTATGGTTAAGAAGAATTACACCGCTGTTTAATGCTCCTTACCTAACCATCCACTGATATAGGTAAATGTCATCGACATAACTTCAAAAGGTATATCTCACTCTATAAAAATAGACGTACAGATATATCAATTTGAAATTGGTGCATAACCGCGGATATTCAAAACCAAATATTTGTCGTCCGGCAAACAACCCAGGTGACTTCCTCAAATATCACCGATTACAACGAATCCCGATATAATGAGGATGATCACCCAATTTCCAATAACTTACTCCCACTCATCATCTGTAAAACCATACAGATGTGAGAATCATACCTGGTAAATACATACCCTGGAGTAAGTGTCTAATCGGGAAATCAGTTTTCCATCAACAGTACACAGTGAAACTGAAACATTGAAATGTTTCGATGGGGTATCCTGGCGTTCCTAGTAATGCCTCTTCCATTATCCAGATTCACAACTATAACCGTATAATTCTTTGCCACCTCTCCAAATCCCTTTATATGTCTTTAGTCATTACCTTCTGCACACCCCTTTAAGCCAAATGGTTTTCTTCCTTCCCTACCGTTCGGCACCAGCCTATGGTTTGGAAGAAGACTATCCAATAAGCATAAAGGGTGTGCTGTCCTAATTCTAGGAGCACTCGCAACACGAGAGAAGGTGAAGATAAAAGACACCTGAATGTACTTTATTCCTATTTCTCCTGAACTAGGATCCATCCCCGAACTGGAACAAGTTCCTTTCGAGTTCGTATATAACCATATGATGGATTATCCAATAAACTGGGATCTTCGTAGTAATACGGAGTGTCCTGGAGAAATACAAAGGTGATTTAGGATTGGCGAAGAAATACTTGGTTTGTTCGTGAATAGTAGTCGCACTTTACTTTGCCCTCTTACTAATCCCTTGCTTTGTCTTAACTTAATACCTTCTGTACACCGTTTAGGCTAACAGGTTTTCTTCATTCTCTACCGGTCGGCACCAGCCTATGGTTTGGAAGAAGACTATCCAATTTGCGTAATAGGTGTACTACTCCTAAACCAAGGAGTACTCGCAACCTGAGAGAAGGTGAAAAGAAAAGACAACTGAATCGTCCTATCCGTTTTCTCCAGAACCAGAAACCATCCTCGAAGTCCTTCGAGTTCGTATATAACCATACGATGGTTTTGTCCAATGGAAGTGGACGTTCGTAATAATACGGGGTGTCCCGGAGAAAAGGGTAAAAGCAGGAGTGGCAAAGAGGTTTGCAACTCTGACAATCCAAAAGCCAGTGTTAAGAAGGTTCGGTCAACTTGGTCACTGAGTCATAGTCTAGGGTCGGGTCATTGGTCGCTGCCAAAGAGAGAGAGAAAAGAAACACTCAGCGTGCACTCTAACCTAGATCAGAATGGTTACCACTTTATCTAATCAGGAAACCTCCCACTGTAACCTCAAATTCTTCTCCAAACCCGAAAGAAGAATTAGTCGGGATCACCCGAGGAGTAGACCAACTCATCAGTGGGAATCGGGATCCAACTATCATCGCATGATAACTTGACGGAATCCACTCAAGTCACCACACTCCAGAAGGTATGCGCATGCCTGGCAAGTTTCAGTTCTTTTGAAACTCCCGATGTGATTTTTACCCCTAGGACCCAAGTGACCTTGACGAATAATCAACAAATCAAAAGGTCCTAGTCAAGTTCAGCCCGTCATTATCTTGATTGCGTTAAACCCACCCGCATGACCCTTGACGAATAATCAACAAAGTCGTACGACTGTCCTAACCAATCCACATATCCATGCGACAGAATAGCACAACAAAGCTACCGCACACTATGCCTCGGCGAATAGCAACGACAAACGCAGCGCGAATACTAAGCAATACTAATCTTAAATGACGGAGGGCTACGACTGGTTTTTGGCGAAAAACCTTTAACGTAATGAACTTGATATCGTTGAAGGAACCGGATAACTTTTTATAAAAATATAGTGACGAAAACCTATGCTAAAGAGGTCACTCCCTGTGAAGGGATCTCGGCTCTTTCCCCGTAGAATGAGGTGCAGGATATTCCAACTGAATACCACGATGCAAATCAAAAGTAATCGGCTATAGTGAAGTTAATGCCCTGACGCAAACTTCTGTCCAAGGGGTCACTCCCGGTGAAGGGATCTCGGCCCTTGCCTCGTCGACTGAGGAGCAGGATATTCCAACTGAATACCACGATGCAAAACAAAAGTAAACGTCCTTGCAATAACAGCTTTTTGAAAAATGTTCCAACAACATCAGAATAGGTTTGTTTAGCTTGCATTGATCTGAATCAACGCAGTCCCATTAATTGATCACACCACAAAGAACGAAAATATACTGATGTACGTATATGCCATCCGCATTCGCCACTGGGTCCCGTCATCACCCGTTAGGTTAGCTAACTAACGACATAGCGGGGACTGGACTAGCGCGGATGTAAAACATATACAACATCTACTAATATATATACCAATATATTATATTTCGCTCAAGGCGTGATAAAATGCAACATCACAGAAATGTACAGCATCACAGAACAATACAGATATCTGGGATCCCCGGGTTTCACAGAGCCGCTGCTGAAACCCGACGTTCCCCTGGTCGTGTGGATAGCCTGTGCAATGAAATCCTAGACCCCTACGGGCGCGGCAAGTCACCCGCCAAAACCTGAAGCGAGGCAGCCCCCTTCAGCACCGTGAATGGACCACCCAGCACTTCATGGAATCCGGTAACTTGGGCACCCCTCCTGGGTCAACCTGTACCCCCTACGAGTGTGGCGAATAGCCCGCCAATCCTAGAGTGAAGCCCCCTCTGTCTCAATGCCATGAGATGCGGGCCCATTTCCCTCTAGAACCCGGCTATCCGTGCACCCCTCCGCGGGGTAATCCTAGTACAGAAAGTAAAATATAGATACACCGGGTACATCGACCGCAACCAGGTCGTGCCCCAAAAGAATAATACAAACAGGCAGTGACGGCAGTCCACATGTCGGACGCTCGCCCCGCAATATCAAATGTACATATAAAACAAAACTGTACTAACATTGCATCCAGGCTATCCCCCACGACCGATCCGCAACATCACAGCATAAACATAGAACATCAACGTGAAAATCACGTTCGCAAATCCTTCTAACCGAGCTATAGCAGTTAGACAGGATTTACCGATCAAGTGATATTCACGGTCGCAGATATAATGTAAATACTGTGAAATAATGTGTTTAAAATATCTGATCGATCAAACAATTGACAAGTGGGCCCCCTTCAATACTGTAGCAGTCACAGAAAATCTGGGCCCAAATTTAATATCCCGAAACCCCCAAAATCAGCCCACAAGCCCACTGTAAAAATTGGACACAGTGAGGAAAGCAAAGTGCGGCGGAACCGCGGCCCAAGGAGGGGTTTGGCCACGGTTCCGCGCTACTGTAGTCGACTGAATGTGTCAAATTTTTACAGATGTCTTAGAATTTCCAGTACATTAGTTTTACACAACCTGAAAAATTTTTAGACACCAAAAATTTTCAACAGAAACCGATGTGAACAAAAATGAGGTTTTTGGAATTTCGGTCGATCCGATAAGTAAAACACATTAGAACAAGCTAGATAAGGTTAATGGCGTGGCTCTGATACCATGTTGCGCCACGGCAGCGCCCCGGCCGTCTATCCGAGGCCAAATTGCGGAATCAAAAATTTTCCTTACTCGGAAACTGGCGCTACCGCGGACAATATATCCGGATCGTAACCATTAACCTAATGCTAGCTAACAAGAGATGGGAAGAGAAGTATACCGAGTGATCCGAGTCCTCCGGTCTTCTCGTCATCGTCCCGATCTCCCACGGAAAGTCCTGTCTCCACATCGTCGCCTCCTCGCCGGAAGGGCACCACATCGCCTGCGTCTTTTACGGGCTCCCGCCTCGATACCGAGGCAACTCGGGCATGAAGCCGGCAACTCGACATGCTCAAGATATGCTGTAGAATGTATAGTAGATCATGCTAGTCTTATTTGGGGTTTGTAGTTGCCTTGATGGAGGAATGGGGTTAGGAAAAATGGTGCTTTCATTTTTCCAAAACAAGAAGAAGAAGGAGATGAAGAATTCCTCACATAACAAGGATGAACTCTCTCATTCTTTTCTTTCTCTCAAGTGAAGCTTTCTTTCATCTAGTGAGAAGAATATGGTGGAGGAATGAGAATACCAACCATAACAAGAAGGGAGGTGAGTGTAGGATAAAGAGAATGGTGACCATATCCTAAACCTCATCATCACAACCTCACATCAACTCTCATCTCATTTCTAATCACCTTTATGCAAGAAATGATGATAGAAAAGAAAAGAATAAAAAGATGCTTTCATAATCAAACCATTTGCATGAAAACCCTCCACAATGTGTTATTTGCAAAATTGCAAATAACACCCTCCATCGGAAAAGTCCGGCCGGGAAAAAACAAAGAAAAACCGGCCGGAACGGAATGCAAACTGGCAACTCCAGAAAACTGGTCCCGTAACAAATTACAGTAAAACCCCGATACTGTGCATACACACCCGCATCTGTATTCCGATCGGATACAAATGCAAAAAGACAAAATCTACACTGTACTAAACTAGGATCCGGCTTAAACCAAAGCCGGCTAGTAATATCCGTCCGATCCTGATCCGTGCAATACCGCACGTATCAGATCGAACCCTGCCATATCTCCATACGGCCTCTACAGCGTTTCGCCCGAAAGCTTGAGTAACTGAAAGTGTGGTGGACTCTAAACACTCGTCAATACTATGGTTGAGGATTTAACCACTAGCACGTCAGAGGTATAAGCCAATACATGACGGGCCACCAGCTATTGACCAAAAGGGACGTCGATGAGCGAACTCATCCTGACACCCTACTGAGCCTGTCAGTGACAATATCCGTACAGTCCGGTCCGTTCGTCTATGAGCATCGCATGTCGGGCCTAGGGGGTTGGTAAAAGTCAGACCCCCAAAAGCGGTACAAGTCGTGTCGGAGTGTAGCCCAGAACGCCCTGAGATACTACTGGAATACCTACCAGTAAATCTCCTGCCTCGGCCGAGGGCTTTGCGTAATGGCTCTCCTAGACACAGCGCGACCTCACCCCCAATACCGGGAGAGACGAACCCCTGAAGATCCGCTCACTGCCTCCATGTGGCTCGGGACTGTACCCAACTAAAACCTGTTTGCACGACTCCTTTGAGCCGTGGTAGGGTAGTAATCAAAGAACAGTGGGAACTCACACGAGACAAATGACGATCTCAGGTCGATGAACTAACCTGTACACATGTCACTAGGGAACTGCTATCTGACATCTGGTATAAGACCAACTAGCAGGTTCCCGGCGAGTCCTGTCCGGTGTACTCATAACCCAATGAGCACCTGTATACATCTTAGGTGAACCAACTGACACCAGTGGCTTGTGAGACCGGCCACCGCCCCTCGTCGGGGTCTCGACTATATACACTAGTCTACTAATGGAGTATCGATGCCCTGTCTCGAAACTCCTACGACTAGGGACCTTTTAAGGATGTGCTTATAGACTACCAGCTCCCACGTATATGATCGCCATCATACTGCTGGTAGTCAAGCAAGAATCCTAGGGGGTCTATCAACGTGTAATAGTGACATGTCAGGTCACCTAAAGCAGTACACGATGATAAAGATAAACCAGATAGCATACTATCATCTCGAGTAAGATTGTCCTACTGGGACAGGTCCTCCCTCAATCATTGCAATCACGTGCCTGTGATCCAATAATTGACTCTGAGGGCACTATCTCCAACACGTCTATCATAAGAAAATAACTATATACATATATACCTTCGTTTGAAATGTACGTTCCGCCGTTTTGGAACAATTTAGAAGGGTCTCCTTGTTTTAAATATTTCGTGTCGTATCAGACACGTAGGTAAATACCGAGGCTATAGCTTTCCTTTTTTCTCCCCTTTTTTTTTGGAAATCCCTTCAATAACTATCAATGCATGCAAAATATTTTCAGGTACTGTCCTCTGACTAGTCCTGCTCAGTACGAAAACACATAGCAATATCATAAAAACGTACTTCTCTATACGAAATCAATCCCCAAAATATGCACATGAATGCTACGTGCGTCTGGTGCGCACGGAAATCAAAATCCATGAATGTGCCATACATGCGCACAGAAACAACATCTAAGTGCATCGGGTGTGCACGAAACATCTGTCGTAGGCAACATGTGTGCCTGACAGCAAAATCAGGTGCATCTGACATGCACGAAAAATCTCGATTTAGTGCATCTGGTGTGCCCCAAAATCGCATCTCAAGACATGCGCTCAACATGCGCGAAAATCCAAATCAGGTGCATCCATCGTGCATGAAATCATGAAATCCAATATCAAGCGCCGAACGTGCGCAAAATCAATCAGGTGCACAAGGTGCACAAAACAAATATCGAGTATCACAATCGAAATCGAAGTCCAGTGCACACTGCAAGCATATAATAACTATACAGAGTGCAGGAACTAATTCGTGTGCGTGCATACGCACAAAATCAACTCAAATGTCTAAAACCGTAAAATCACAAACATGTGAAACCCAAGCACGAAAACGATATCAAGTGCAACACTGTGCAAAGATCGTAAATCCTCAATCATCAAAATCAAATCATACAAATAAATAACCCGAAATATCGAAATCAATAATGGCGGAATAGTATCGCTCAAGTGCATCCTCTAAGAATCTCGGGCCAACTGTCGCGGTCACTAATGGGACGTCTCGTCGATGATCATGAACTCTGGCCTGCTGGTGTGCGTAACCATGACCACTCCTGGGTCAAGGTCTTCACTGTGACTTACCAATCTTTTGGTCCATCGGCTCATCGGCCCTGTCGGGTGTGCTAACGGGGATGATCCAGTTCTGGCACGTCTCTTGTCATCTCCCGGTCAATCATCACGACCACTCGTAAGACAGCATATCACTGGCGTCGGCCTCTGGCTCTCTGAATGAACGTGACACCTCTGATCCTGGGTGCAAGTATCTTTGCAGCAGTGTCCTGGGAGGAATCCTGCTCACGGTCTCTTCCATGTCTCGTCTCTTCCAACTGTCCGGAAGTCATTGTCCTTTCCTATATCTCCATCTTGCTCTGGAACGACTGCATACTCATCGCGACTCCTTCTGGAAGTTAAGTCCAAGTACCATGCCTCGGCATGCGCATCGCCTCTCTGATGTCGGCGGAGTGGAACGTCATCTCATCTAGATCTGGTGCGAACCTCTTACTCAACTTTTCTCTAATGTCATCTGCTTTGGACTCGTCTCGTCGCGGCTGCATGGACTGAGCTCCAACGACTATCCTCGTATCTGGAGTCTCCCAAGAAATGCATCTCACAACCTAGCATCCGAATTAAGTCGAGCCATCCAATCGATTCGTCAAAACCTCATAATCCCCCAAGAGCTCAACATCTTGGGTACAGTTTAATAGTATCGAGTACATACCACAGCATCGGTGGTCCAGCCGTAGAAGGGCAAACCCAAGCCTCACTAATGGCGCCGTAGAACTGCCGCAAACCCGAAGGTTCAAAGGCTTTCACACGGTCATTAAGTCGAGTTAGGGTTTCATTCTTCTAGAGGGACCATAGAATTGCCTGCATATCTTTCCGACTACTTTAAACTTGGAATAATAGGTTTCCGACATTCGATCGTCTCTGTCGACCCTCACGTCTCTGCTTGAAGTCGTCTCTAGCTGGAATCAATCTATCTGATGACCTCGCATCGGGGTAAGCGAACGATCCACATGTCCTAGTCATTCATCCTAGATGACTAGCGACCTCCTATCATCTCTTAGTACAACTCGTCCTGCACGAATTCCAGCATCTGGGGCAATATCTCGTCGTTCGCAGCAATAACTGGCTCGCTCGTCTGCACGCTGAACAGTGCCTCGATCGTCATGAATAAGCAACACACCAACGATCATCAAGATCGGGCTGGCCTCTATCATTGGCTCAATCCTCTAGTGTCGATCAGCACATCCGAGTAACCTCATAAAGGCGATCCGCCAAATGCTCGTGGCGCGGAAACACAGTAAAAAGATACATCTCTGCAATCGTGTGTCGCCGGAATTTTGCCCTGGTCAGTCCTCGTTCGTGACGAGCTTGTGCTGACCGTAACTCAAGCCGTAGCTCTCCCTGCCCGTAACCGTAGCAGCAAAACCAAACTGGTACCGATGAGGCTAGATCAGGAAGGAATATAATACTGAACAAGGAAATGTGCATCCTAAGGCTTCATAAGTGGAGTGGTGTGTCGTAAATACGCCGCGGAACATACCAACTGTACGTCACTCTACTTTAGTCACCTATTCCATCAACCAAGGGCCATCCTACGCTCCGAAGGTTAAACCTAACGCTCTGATACCAACTTTGTCACGTCCCGAAAGTACGGAACATGACCAGCACTTAAACTACGAAACGTCTCGAGGCGTACGTAATCTAAGTAAACCGAAAACCCAGAAATCCAAACCAAGAAAAGAAGTAGAGTGAAGGAAAACCAATTTAAAACAAGTAGTTTTAATAGCATAAGCCGAATTATGCGGTTTTTAAGAACATCAAAATTTACTGAAAATTTCGGCAGAGTCTCCTTTGTAAATACTGGCTCCCAAACGGGATACAACATGAATAGTATACGAAATCAATAAAAAGGCATCCCCAAGCGGGAGCTAGCTCTTCGTCAATCGACGGTCACAACCATACAAGCAATATAATATACAACGCCAACGGCGAGGATCAAAACTCAAAACGAAACTCAAAACCACCAGAAATATAACGAGCGACTCTAAGGTCGAAAGAATAAACAACACTGGTCTCTATCTCAGTAAATACATATTTGGTTGAAGGAATTTACTAGATACAACGGAATAATATTATACAAGGTCATATGATGGGTACGATACAAGAAAAACCCACCTACTAGCAAGTCACCCAAATGAAACTGAGCCCGCAAAGCCGTAATGAAACCTGTACGGCAAATCAGCAAGAAACTGGGGCACAACGGGGGTGAGTTGCCAACTCATGAATAGAAAAATATCTACGCACAGAAATCGCATAAATAACGCAACCTAGGTCAATGATCATAATATGTCCTCAAATATATGAATAACACATAGCCTATAACAAGGCTAGGGTAAATATCTAACCCGAGTGTAATCTCATGTGACCGTGTCAGTGCCTCAGGTAGCAATATATCATATGAATGAGGTATGAATGCAAGAAAACAGAATACATGTAAATGAAGAACTGTTTTCATAAATTAGTGAGATTTCCTTTGTATTTTTAAACTGAGGTATCATAAATGAAATCAGTATCAACAGTGTCTAGCATCGACACAAAACATAAATCTCAATGTCTCGAAATATCAATGTCTCAATCTCAATAACTAGGGCGCCGTCAGTCCAGACCGGCCCTTACCATCCATCTCAAGACCACGAGGGTATCCTCCGGATATCCGACGTGTCGGGTAATATCACCGGTAGGTAGTGCTCCCCAGCCAGGCTCAACGTCAACACCACATTCCTCTTGCCTCGGGGTACCATACCGGGCCCACCATGTACCCGAAACGGTTCCTCCACTCCTCGAATCGGGTCTCGAAATCCATCAGCAAACTCATGGTGGACGACTCATACCTCATAGGAAAACCGTACTTTTTATTTTAAAAGAGAGAAAAGGGTTTATTTATGTTTTTGCGGTTTTCCTCCAAATCCAGAAAATCTCATGGAAATCCGAATCCAAAACCTTAATAACACATAAAATAGTGAATATATGCATGAGAATCCATGAATGCAGCATAACGATGAATAACAGTATGCATGAAGTGACAAGTAATAACTACAATATCTAAGCTGGCATATAAGGTAAGTACTCTAATATTATGTCAAACTACTAGCTATCTAGCTAAGTTAAGCAATAATATTTTCTAAGGTGTACGTGACATGGCAATTACCGATGAAGATGTGTGTGAGCCGGCAATTAAGTGTACGTGGTACCTACGCATCATCGGTAATGGTGCTGGTGTCCTAACAGCATGATATCACTAATGGAGTATGAAACATAAAATAAGCATGCGATGTGAAGCGGACCACAAAAATGAGCGGGAGCTGAAAACTAGACGCAACTATAACAATCTGCATTAATCTAATATAAGTCCTACAAATGGTGCCTTTTGAAATAACATGAATCATGGGTTTTGAAAATAGGGGCTACGGTGTTTTTATGAAAAGATACGTCTTTTGAAATATCCATAGGATCCCTTGGGCTGTCTTTAAGAATGCCCACGATTCGTTGGTTTTTGAAATAGGTAAGAAGTCTAATCTAATCTAACAACTACACTAAACTATACGGCTGAACTAACAAGCTGAACTACAGGTAAGGGAACCGCCTATCATCTGAGTCGATACATATACATACCTGTATATGTATAGTCGGTGATCCCGCCTCAGTAATATCATATCCGATACCATATCTATAATCAGGCATCCCAAGTCAAGAGTACGGATCAATCATCAATATAGCTCGTACGTAAATCCGTCGTACGGCATCCCAATCTAGGTACGGGTCAATATCACATTCATCATACTATTCACCTGGTATCCTCTTTATCAAATATCACGATTGGGGTACTGATCTACGTCTAGTACCATACTGATACCGCCTACGTATGCATGGACGTGTGTGAAACACTACGTCAAGGACCCGCTACAACGTCATGTCGTATCTCAAATACGAACCCTGCTATATCACCGATCTCACGGCCTCAAATCAAATCTCATCGACTCAGCTCAATCCCAAGTATCATCCTCAAATCCGTATGTGAACACATTGTCCCATACCCATGTGAACCCATAACTAAAAAGAATCCCATGAGCACATATCAATAGGAATGTATTCAAGTATGTATGTGTGTATGTGTAGTGCAACACTACCCTAGGGTTCGCACCACTAAGGTAATCCAACACACCAATGTCCATCCTAAGCAACGTTATTAATCCCAAATAACATATAATAAATGTTGGTGTGTATACGCATCCATATACACCACCACGGACTGCGGGGGTGCTATACGCCATCCACCCGACTTCTCCCCGTAGATATAAATCTACTCACCTGGTCCTCGCCCGCCGGTGCCGACGTCGCCATGCGCTTGCTTGTCGTCTCGAAGTCCACATGGGGTACCTACATATCATAACGCACCGTATCGCATTAAAACTAAATTCGACGTCGAAACGGCATACGAAAATCAAATCGGCACGCGTATCACGCATAGGTCCAAACCTATCGCCTACGTATGCAAGAATAGTCAAACCAACCCTCGATGTCGATGTACAAACGTCAAACCATCGATAAAAATCCAATCACACTCATTTGCACATTCACGAACACTAATTTTAATATAAACTAGGTTAAAACTCACAAAAACCCCAATTTCACTTAAAAAGTCATTTTTCCGAAAATCTAGCAAGCACAAATCACCGTTTTTGTACAAAACTCGATGTATAGACGAATCTAGAGGCCACAATATTCTCTAAATATCTTAAATAAGTCAAAAAAATGATTCCCATAATTTAATCTCATTAAATTCCATAAACCCCAAAAACCTAGTTTAGAAATTATCCAATTTTAACAATTTTCAAGCAAAAATTCTCGATTTAAGAATTAAGCTTAGATTTGCATAACCTAAGGTATTAAACCACTCATTATAATATTAATAATGCCATGAAACCATAATTTGAATTTTATCTCATAAGAATATAATTATTTTAAAAACCTAGTTTACAATTTATATAATTATCACAATTTAAATCAACAAATATGCAAACTAGCAACCTAAATTGAATTTAGCATAACCTAATATGTCAAATACATCACACAACCCTAATCTCACAACACAAAACCCCAATTTGAATTCAAACCCCACTCTTGAATTTCAAACCATGCACTTAGAACTAAAATAAAAACCTATTTAATCATATAATTAAACTAACCTAAAGCAATTAACAACAACTTAAGAAAAAGGTTAAAATTATACCTCATGATCAAGGGATCAAACATGAATCTAGCACCAAAATCTTGGCCTCCAAAATGAAAACTTTTCACTAAGAATCATGCTATAGTAGCCAAGAAATAATGGGTAAGGCTTGGATTTTGAATTAACTTTGATTTTGCAAGGATTTTGAGGCAAAATTATGGATTTTTGAGGCAATTTTGTGGGGGATTTTGGGGTAGGGGCTGCTGCTGGAAAGGGGTCAGCCATGTTGTGGGGGAGTGAGGAGAGAGAGGGAGGTGAAGAAAGTGGGGAGAAAAGACAAGTCCACACCCCTTTTGACTTTTCTTTCATTTCCTTTTCTTTTCTTTTCTTTTCTATTCAAAAAGGAGGTGATTGGAGAGAGAGAGAGGGGGAGGGGCTGTCAAAGTGGGCCGGCCACAAGGGGAAGGGGTGATGGTGAAGTGTGTGGGTGTGGGGAAAAGATAAATGTATTACCCCAATTTCCATTTACACTAAATTTCACCGAAAAAAAGCCTTTTTTTCTTCAATAATTTCTAAACCGTTTTGGCAAATGATTTCGTTCCAAAAACCACATGATAAAATTTTATTTAATGTTTTATGATGCACAAAATTTGTTTCAACTCATTCCAATTTGTAATTTTCCCTAATTAAATGTATTAGTGACGGCTTAAAATAATAATAAAATAATATTTTTTTCAGAAAATTTGAAATTTCACCAGCGGCTCAATAAACACCAAATAATAGCAATTACATAGCTAGAATATGTATATTTAATTTTTATAATAAGATATTTGTATTTTGACTTGTTACAGAAAACCCCCTTATTTTACCGATTTTTCGAAATTTCACCGAAACGATTTTCAAAACGTTACAAGCACGAATACTAAGAACTCTACTTCCTAAAATGACGGAGGGTTGCGGATGGTTTTTAAGAAAACCTTTAACGCTTTGAACTTGATCTCGTTGTGGAATCAAATTGTTTTAAATGGAGTGTTTTTTAGGCTTTTGCTAGTTTCGCTAAAGAGGTCACTCCCGGTGAAGGGATCTCCGCTCTTTCCTCATCGAATGTGGTGCAGGATATTCACAATACCACTACGCAAAGCAAGATCTAGAAAAGCAATCAAAAGACAAACCGAAGGTTGTAGCATCTGCTAGTTATTTCTAAAGAGGTCACTCCCGGTGAAGGGATCTCGACTCTTTCCTTATCGAATAAGGTGCTGGATGTTCTACAAGGAACACCGCTATGCAAAGCAACAACTAGAGATACCTAATTTTTGAAATTCGATTCCACAACATCTTTTAGGTTTATTTTCTTTCATTAATCTCATTAATGAATGTCCCATCATTTAAGTCCACCTAAACATCACAGATAAATACAACGTACACTTATGCCATCCGCATTCGCCTCGATGTCCCGTCTGCACCATTAGGTTAGGTAACTAACAACAGAGCGGAGCAGGGCTAGCACGGGTGTAAAACATAAGCAACGTCTATATAATATATCATATATACTATATACAATATCTATCTGAACATATCACATGATCATATCACAGATAACGCAGCAGAAAACAACAAATGAAATATTGGATATACTAGAACGTCCGTATTTTATTTTGAGCCTTATAAAACACGGATTCCACGGCCGTGATGAATAGCCAATCCCACACCCCTAGACCCATACGAGAGCATCAAGCAACCCTACCAATTCTAGAGTTAGGAGACCCGGACTCGACTCCTCAAGATGGTCTCCCACTGTACCCTAGAGCCCGGTTACTTGTGCTCCCCTCTTGGGTCTATCCTAATGCGGAAAAGTAAATAATATACAATGGTGACATCATCCTCAGCCCGGAAGTGCCCCAATAAAAGAATATTACATACAAGTTTTTACATGAATGAAAATGAAAAACACCCATCTCACATAAAAAAACCCGGCTATTCAAAACACGACGATCCAATATAACATATTACAGCAACACATAACATCACATGTCATCAACGTAAGTAAATATGCGTATCCCAATTGCCGTTGATGTATAGCAACGAAACCGGCGATACACCACATATTACACTGACGGTCGCAGAAAAGAAAGCGTAAAACTACAATAGTTGGAATCCACAACCTACTTAGACATCGCATGCCTAACCAATTGAATTCCTTAGACATCTCATGCCTAACAATTATAAACCCCGCATTAGTCTTATTATCGAAAACACTTTTCAATACCAAGTCGGGCAATTTAACAAGATTCCCGGCATCCTGATCGAATGCTCGTCGCAAAGTTTAGTAGACGGCCACACCCTCGGATGCCGTCGACGAAGTGCACTAAGGTGGAACACCGCTGCCGCGAGCACCCGAACGGATGCTTTTGGCGATGGGGTTCTCCTATAGTCACTTGTTCGGGGCTATGGGGCGTGGCTATCTATTAAGTTTACCCGGCGAGTATCCGCGTACGCTACGTGATTGCGACGGACTTTTGATCACATCAAAATTCCGTGGCAACCGATCAATTGAGACTGAACTACTAGATTTATAACATTCAAATAAGTTATCTCATAACTACTTGTGGATTTCAAATATTGTATCACATTCCAGATAAATAGACAATGTTAAACTTTCCGATCGAATAAAAAAACACCCAAGCTTTCCTAAATAGTTCTCAACGCTTGAAGGGAGTTTAAAAATATCCATCACATGCCACAGTACCAATGGTCCAGCCGTAGAAGGGTCAAGCCAACGCCTCACATGTGGCAACGCCGTACTGCCCCAAACCCTAAGGTTCAAAAGGCAGTTCAAGACGGTCACATAATCGAGTTAAGGTTTGTTGTCTTCTAGAGGGACCATTGCGTTACTTGGACGACTTAGAACGTTCTTAAACTACGGAAAAATCCAATACTTGGAAATTTTTCGGCAGGGGAAAAAGTGAGTTATTGATATCCGTTCGAACTTTTTAACATGTTCTAAAATTACCCGGACAAACTAAAACGAAGTTAAATTATCCGATCGAATCAACGAGTCCCCAATACAACCCTAAGAAAACTCAACACTTGAGTGGAATTAAAAATTCTCAGAAAAAATTGACAAGAAAGGACCTAAGAATAAATATATGAAGTATGAAGGACTAAGTCATAATTTTGGCCGCGGAACCGCCGCCAAACCCTTGGTTTGGCCGCGATTACGCGGTCATATAAGAGCATCAGTGGGCCGTACTTCACAGAAATACTTAGTTTTTCCTGCTTAATTTTCGGAGCATTTTTAATTCATAAAAAATCACATTTTTTAAAATTGTCCAGAAAAGGGTTCGTATAGGGGTATCCGGGTTCGATCGGACTTTAAACATCGCTCAGACTTCGCCTAAAGGTCTAGCTTGGCTCTGATACCATTGTAGGGTTGCTAGGCACGCATACAGGGGTCTACGAGGCATCAACCATGCCCGATTAAAATTTTAGCCGTGCCGAACAACCCAAAGCCGGATCTTTATACTCGAGTTTAGGCGAAAACTAGCAAGTTAAACACTTTAACACAAAGTGAAAGGGATTACAACCTTTGTAGATCCGGTCCTTCACTTCTAAAGCTCCGTGTTGACTTCTCTTCGCTGCGATCATCAAGATCCTGAACTCGAGTGATGGTTTCCTCGGAGAAATGAGTGGGCTAGGTCGTTGACTTCGAGGCCGAAGATGATCTACGTTGAGGAGACTCAAACTCAAGCTCCATCTTCACTAGGTCAAGAACTTTGTGAAGAGAACACCCTAAACTAAATGGAAAGTAGTAGAGGATGATGAAATAGGAAGTGGGTTCACTTTGGATTTGGATTTCTCACTCTATTTCTTCACTTGAAAATTTCTAGCAAGCTTTTCATCTTCTTGAAGAAGAAGAAGAAGAAAGAAAAGAATAATGACTAAATGAATTTTGTAAAAAGAATAATCAAGTGATGTCTATCATAATGAAACCATGGGTGAGTTTACCTTTATAGAGACTAAACCATAGTTTGAGGTAATGGTTTGGTTAATGAAAATCTTAAGCAAAACAAAATGAGTGGACTTTGTCAAAGATGCTTAAATGCTTCATGAAGCTTCAAGCCAAGACAAAGAAAACCACCATTTTGTTTTACCAAAATAATTAAAAACCCAAACCATTATCTTAAATATGGTGTAATTCATACACACACCCAAGTTTGCATGTATCATAAATCATGATACAAACTAGTGCACAAACATATATCACATATACAACTTGTGCACATAAAGTGAGAAAGTCAATATTAAGTGAACAAATACTAGTTAATGTAAAGTAATATATCAAATATATAATTATACATTAAATCATTAAATCAACACTTGATTTAATGATCCGGTCATATAACCGACTAATATCTAGTGTATCAATATATCGAATCAACACTTGATTCGGTGACCCGGCTATATCTCATATAACCGTCCGATGATACAAATCGCGAGAATAGAATTCAGTATCACATACTGGTATTATTCTCGGTCCCGCACATATCTCATATGCGCTCCTATTTCATTTCGCTTGAGCCAGGAAACCTCTGTGTAGGACTCTAAAGACTCGTCAATACGCCGGCAGTAGGTGGTGATCATATCAATCACCCACAAGCCGCAAGCGGTCTGCTAAACGTAACGGCCACCCGGGTATTGAGTGATCAGAAGATCAACGAGCAAGCCTGCTCACACTCCCGTGAATCCAATCAGTAACACTTACCGCACAGTCCGGTCTGTTCGTCTGATATGTTGCATATCTCGCCTAGGGGTGGTAAACGTCAGACCCCAGTAGCTTGATAATTCATGCCGATGTAAGGTCCATAACAAGCATGAAACTACTGATAACACTTAGCAGTAGATCACTGCAACCCTGGCCAGGGATTTCCAGTTATGGCCAGTCGAGCATAGCGCAACATCAACCCCCAATACCGGGAGAGACGAATCCCCTCCTATCGCTCATTGCCTTCATGTGAATCGGGACTGTACCCAAAAACCACCTGTTTGCACGACTCAGTAGAGCCATGGTAGGGTGGAAATCAAAGCACAGTGGTAGACACACAAGACTCTATGACGATCTCGGGTCAACAGACTAAGCTGTACCAGTGTCACCAGAGAACTGCCATCTGACGTGAGGTATAATATCATCTGGGAGTTCTCGACGAGTCCGTTCAGTGTACCCAGTCTCCACTGAGCACCCGCATACCATCTCCGATGTCAAACACCAATGGATATTGGATCATCCATCGCCCATCACATGGATCGAGAAGATATACGCTAGTCTACTCTAGAATATCGATGCCCCGTCTCGATATTCCCACGACTAGGAACATTGAAGGGTGTACTCGTGGACTACCCAGGCCCCACTAGTATGATCTGCATCATAGTCCTGGAAGTCGAGCACACATTCTAAGGGCTTTATCAACATGCAATAGAGAGACAGCAAGTATACATGTTAAGATAAAGAACAACCAGATAGCGTACTATCATGTCGAGCAAGAAAGTCCTACCTATATATGTCCCAGCATCCACTACAATATACATCTCGTGTACAGTAATGGCCTCTAGGGCAAACATATAACTAACACAAGTTGCTTCGGATGAAGAAGGAGCCCATAAAAGGATCTGATGATGTGGTGCCCTTTCCGACGAGGAGACTGGAGATCGGAGATACCGCGAGGAGTTTGGGTTGGTGGCCAAAGACCGAATGACACGGATCGATTGGTATAGCTTTTCTAACCCTTCTCTAGTTAGCTAATTATAGGTTAATGGGTCGATCCGGGATTAAAGTCTGTGATAGCGCTGGTTTCAAGTTTAGAAAAAGTTTTCGTTTCCGCATTTTGGCCTCGGAAAGACGGTCGGGACGCTACAGTAGACTTACATGGTATCAGAGCCACGCCATTAACCTTTACTAGCTTGTTCTAACGTATTTAAAACATCGATCGAACAGAATTTTCCAAAATCGCATTTCCAATTCTGCAGTTTCTGTCGAAATTTTTTTGTTGTCGAAAAATTATTTTGAGTGTTTCAGAAAATCAGACAAGCTTTTTTAAGAACACTGCAGAAATTTGGTAGAATGATGTCACTGTAACGCCGCGGAACCGCGACCTTACCCACGTTTTGGCTGCGGTTCCGCCGCAGTTCTCGGGCTTCATTTTGCTCAATTTTTCTTGTGGTGGTCTTTTGTGTGGAAATGTGGTTTCTGGTATTTTTTGTTTTGGCCCAGATTTTTTTGAGTGCTGGATTTGTGCTTGGGGCCCACTTCGGGAAATTTTGTCTATCGAAAATTTAAATAAGTTAGTTCACAGTGCTTACTTTATATCTGTGACCGTGAATGTCATTTGATCGGTAAATCTTTTCTAATCGTTATAGCCCTTTTAGACGGATTTGCGAACGTGACATTCACGTTGATGTTTTGTGTTGTGCTGTGATGTTGCGGATTTGTCGTGGTGGATAGCCTGGGGCAATGGTAGTACAATTTGGTTATATTTGTACATTTGATATTGCGGGGCGAGCGTCCGATATGTGGACTGTCGTCACTTTCTGTTTGTATATTATTCTTTTGGGGCACGACCGAGCTGAAGTCGATGTACCCGTTGTATAAATTTTACTTTCTGTATTAGGATTACCACAAGGTGAGGTGCACGGATAGCCGGGTTCTAGAAGGAAACGGGCCCGCATCTCATGGCTTTGAGACGGAGGGGGCTTCACTCTAGAATTGGCGGGCTATTCGCCGCACTCGTAGGGGGTATAGGTTGACCCAAGGAGAGGTGCTCAAGTTACTGGATTCCGTAAAGTGCTAGGTGGTCCATTCACTTTGTTGAATGGGGCTGCCTCGCTTGAGATTTTGGCGGGTAACGTTCCGCGCCCGTAGGGGTCTAGGATTTCATTGCACGGGCTATCCACATGACCAGGGGAACATCGGGTTTCAGTTGCGGCTCTATGAAACCTGGGGATCCCAGATTATCTGTATTGTTCTGTAATGCTTATTACATTTCTGTGATATTGCATTTTATCACGCCATGAGCGAATATTATATATTGATGTATATACTAGTAGATGTTGTAAATGTTTTACACCCGCGCTAGTCCAGTCCCCGCTCTGTCGTTAGTTAAGTAACCTAACGGGTGATGACGGGACCCAGTGGCGAATGCGGATGGCATATATGTACATCATATTTTCATTCTTTATTGGTGTGATTAATTGATGGGAATGCGCTGATTAAGATCAATGCAAGCTAAACAAAGCTGTTCGATGTTGTTGGAATATTTTTCAAAAAGCTGTTATTGCAAGGACGTTCTCATTTGCTTTGCACAGTGGTATTCGGTTATGAATATCCAGCACCTCAGTCGACGAGGCAAGGGCCGAGATCCCTTCACCGGGAGTGACCCCTTGGGCAGAAGTTTGCATCAGGGTAATAACTTCACTATAGTCGATTACTTTTTTCTTTGCATCACGGTATTCAGTTGGAATATTCTGCACCTCATTCTACGGAGAAAGAGCCGAGATCCCTTCACCGGGAGTGACCTCTTTAGCAAAGGTTTTCACCACTATATTTATAAAAAGTTATCCAGTTCCTTCAACGATATCAAGTTCATTACATTAAAGGTTTTTTGCAAAAAACCAACCGTAGCCCTCCGTCATTTCAGATTAGTATTGCTTAGTATTCGTGCTATGTATATCGTGCTCAGCTGAGGCATAGTGTGCGGTAGCTCTGTAATGCTTTTATGTCTTTTGGATATATGATTGGTTAGGACAGTCGTACGGTCATTTTGGCTCAGTCAAGGACTCGTGCGGGTGGGTCTAATGCAATCAAGATAATGACGGGTTGAACTTGGCTAGGATCCTTTGATTTGTTGGCTCAGTCAAGGTCACTTGGGTCCTAGGGGTAAAAATCACATCGGGAGTTTCTAAAGAAACTGAAACTTGCCAAGCATGCGCATACCTTCTGGAGTGTGATAACGTGAGTGGATTCTATCACGTTATCATGCGATAATAGTTGGATCCCGATTCCCACTGATAAGTTGGTTTACTCCTCGGATGATCCCGACTAATTCTTCTTTCAGGTTTGGAGGAGAATTTGAGGTTACAGTGGGAGGTTTCCTGATTAGATAAAGTGATAACCATTCTAATCTACGTTAGAGTGCACGCAGAGTGTTTCTTTTCACTCTCTCTTTGGCAGCGGCCATGGCCCGACCCTAGACCGTAACTCAGTGACCAAGTTAACCGAATCTTCTTAAAACACTGGCTTTTGGATTGTCTGAGTTGCATACCTCATTGCCACCCCTTCTTTTACCTTTTTCTCCAGAACACCTCGTATTACAATGAACATCCACTTCTATTGGATAAAACCATCGTATGGTTATATACGAACTCGAAGGAACTTGTTCCAGATTCGAGGATGGTTTCGGTTCTGGAGAAAATTAATAGGACTATTCAGTTGTCTTTTCCTTTTACCTTCTCTCAGGTTGCGAGTGCTTCTTGGATTAAGGGACAGTACACCTGTTACGCTAATTGGATAGTCTTCTTCTAAACCATAGGCAGGTGCCGAACGGTAGGGAATGAAGAAAACCAATCAGCCTAAGTGAGGTGTACAGAAGGTAATGAGTAAAGACAAAATAAAGGGATTAGAACGAGGGAAAAGTAAATTGCGACTGCTATTCACGACCAAACCAAGTATTTCATCGCCACTCCTACTTCACCTTTGTATTTCTCCGAAACACCCCGTATCACTATGAAGATCCACAGTTTATTGGATACTTCATCGTATGGTTATATACGAACTCGAAGGTACTTGTTCCACTTCAGGGATGGATTCTGGTTCAGGAGAAATAGGAATGAGGTTTATTCAGTTGTCTTTTATCTTTACCTTCTCTCGGGTTGTGAGTGCTCCTGGGATTAGGATAGTACACCTATTACGCTTATTGGATAGTCTTCTTCCAAACCATAGGCTGGTGCCAAACGGTAGGGAAGAAAGAAAACCATTTGGCCTAAAGGTGGTGTACAGAAGGTAATGACTAAAGACATATAAAGGGATTTGGTGAGATGGCAAAGAAATATACGGTTACAGTTGTGAATTTGATAATGGAAGAGGCATTACTAAAAATACCTGGATACCCCTTCAAAACATTTACATGTTTCAGTTTCATTGTGTATTGTTAATAGAAAATTGATTTCCTAATTAGTACTTACACCAGGGTATGTATTTACCTGGTTTGATTCTCACATCTGTATGGTTTTACAGATGATGAGTGGGAGTAAGTTATTGAGAATTGGGTGATCATCCTCACTATATCGGGATTCGTTGTAATTGGTGATATTTGAGAAAATCACCTGGGTTGTTTGCCGGACGGCAAATATTTGGTTTTGAATATCCGTTGTAATGCACCAATTTCAAATTGATATATCTGTACGTTTATTTTTATAAAGTGAGATATAACTTTTTGAATTATGTCTATGACATTTACTTATATCAGTGGATGGTTAGGTAAGGAGCATTAAACAACGGTGTAATTCTTCTTAACCATAAGTACAATTTTCAACCTACGACACACAGAGAATGAGTTATTAGACTCAAGGGACTTATACAGAGTATTGTATGTTGTCCAGTGTCCATTAGGACAGAGGGGTTGATCCTCGTACTATATTCGGTTTACTTATGACTTCTCCAGTTTTTAGACAAGTGTTTCGTAGAAACACAAGGTCCAAGTTTTGAGAAGTTATAGGTATATGAATAAAGTAGTGAACCAGGTATTTCAAGTATCAGGATTCTTCAAGGTGATCGAAGATGTGGATACTTTTGTATGGTATTCGGTTGATAGTAATGATTATGAGAACTTGCTTCTCTTTCAGGTTACTCATATCTCGATGTATTCCTAAGTTGAGTAATGCTGATCGGCCTCTCTCCATTTAGTTGACATGCACTGGAGACAGCTGCATGATTTGAATCTGGTTCCAATTAAATCAGTGCCTCTGTTTCTATATTGGATATAGAACGGTTCATATCTTAATGATGTTAAGGTAAGGGGAGTTGTCCGGCTTATGCTTAAAACCAGACTCTGGATAACTCAAGGCACGTTTCTGTAATGGCTATTTTTGGGTTGACCCGGGCTATGACGAGGGTTAACTTTCTACCATCTAGAAGACCAATAGTGATATTGTTCTTGACTCACCACAGTTTTAATAAAAATGCATTTTTTTCAGAAAACAGTAGTGGGAGTATGGTAGAACTGGAATTGATTCCAGAACCGCAAACGATTACTGAAAATTTAATAGGACCTAAAGATTCAATCTGGATTGACACTCCATTGGCTACTCCGCACATATGGTGGGTAACCTCAGGCACTCGGGAGGTACTTCGGTATGCTCAAAGACGGTGACAGGAAGGTTCTTGTTTACCCAGACTTGACACTACTGTTGTTCCAGGCTATGAGACCCGGCAGGAGGATGAGTATAGCGTCGTTCTGAACTGGCTTTAGAAGTGCACGTGTATATTATTCTGCCAGAGGGTTGTCGTAGTCAGTGGGAGCAGCGGAAGCATAGTGGACAAGTGGCTTATGTCCATTTATAGACTATAGCGGATATAGCGGAGATAGATCATCTACTTTTAATGTGACAGTCATGAGTTTGACTTCATCAAAATAGGGGATGGATCTGTTAAGAAGGTAGTAGGGTGTAATGTCCTGGTATTTGGATGACATACACAGAGTAGAAGGTGATGTTCCTATACTACGATCGGTTATACTATGGTTGTCACACAGTAGTTTTCTCCACATAGGATTTGGATATTATATCAGATATTCTGGTTACTAGATCTATAGATCTAGATTTGGGTAGTTTTCCAATCTGGGTACTTAGACAGTATTCTAAAGGTATTTTAGAATGGCCGACTCCTAGCATGGTAGTGTACCTGCAGGTGATGGTGTCACCCTCTCTAAAGGTGTCTTACAGACTAAAGGGGAGAGGGATGTGCATGGTTGTCATATCACTTGCTTAAGCAATTGAGTCAATCATGAGATGTCAAGTACCACACCAGATGTTGTTTTTGTACTCATTGCAATAAGTTGATATTGATCCTATCCTAGAGAAACATTCGGAAGCAGTTTTAGAACATAAGTAGATGTTCTAGGGATATGATAACGACAGCCTCTTTCGGGGGACGGTTATCATTCCAGGCTTCCAAGGTGACCTGGATGACAGAGTGACTGTCAGAGTTATAGTTTTCCCTCTGACAAGGGGCAGTGTTTTGGACGGGTGGTCCAAGCGGATACTGAGGGAAGTATTGCGCAGGATACTGATTAAGTTCAGTTGACGATACAGACTAAGAAGTTTAGATTTGGAGTTCATTTATGAACAAGGTCCCATCAGATATCCAGACATATTCTAAGACAGGTATTGCTCATTTCGGGAGATGGATTTCTCCGCGAACTTGAGACAAAGAGAGACATAGAAAGAAATATTAGGGCGGATCCACTCACTGAGGCTATTCCTCGAATGCAATAGTTTCGCAAACGAGCTTTGTGAAACTGATTAGTAAAGGAGTTGGGTGTTCGGTATCACACGGGCTGTGAGTATGCGACATCCCAATAATTAGCCTTAAGTGCAAGTGGGAGATTGTTGGATATAGTGCCCTCAGAGTCAATTATTGGATCACAGGCACGTGATTGCAATGATTGAGGGAGGACCTATGCCGGTAGGACATTCTTACTCGAGATGATAGTATGCTATCTGGTTTATCTTTATCATTGTGTACATGCTTTAAGTGACATTACAGGTCATTATTGCACGTTGATAGAGCCCATAGGATTCTTTCTTGTTGGCAAGCAGTATGATGGAGATCATATACGTGGGTGCTGGGGTCTATAAGCACATCCTTAAAGTGGTCCCTAGTCGTGGGAGTTTCGAGACTGGGCATCGATACTCCATTAGTAGACTAGTGTATACAGTCGAGACCTCGACGAGGGGCGGTGGCCGGTATGACAAGCCATTGGTGTCAGTTGGTTCACCTAAGATGTATACAGGTGCTCATTGGGTTATGAGTACACCGGAAAGGACTCGCCGGGAACATGCTAGTTGGTATTATACCTGACGTCAGATAGCAGTTCCCTGGTGACATGTGTACAGGTTAGTTCATCGACCTGAGATTGTCATTTTTCTCGTGTGAGTTCCTACTGTGCTTTGATTACTACCCTACCACGGCTCAAAGGAGTCGTGCAAACAGGTTTTAGTTGGGTACAGTCCCGAGCCACATGGAGGCAGTGAGCGGATCGGCAGGGGTTTCGTCTCTCCCGGTAATGGTAGTGAGATCGCGCTGTGTCTAGGAGAGCCATTACATGAAGTCCTTGGCCAAGGCAGGAGATTGTAACGTTTTGAAAATCGTTTCGGTGAAATTTCGAAAAAACGGTAAAATAAGGGGGTTTTCTGTAAAAAGTCAAAATGCAAATATCCTTATTATAAAATTAAATATATATATTCTAGCTCTGTAATTGCTAGTATTTGGTGTTTATTGAGCCACTGGTGAAATTTCAAATTTTCTGAAAAATTTTCCGAAATTAATTATTTTAATATTATTTTAAGCCGTCACTAATACATTTAATTGGGGAAAATTACAAATTGGAATGAGTTGAAACAAATTTTGTGCATCATAAAACATTAAATAAAATTTTATCATGTGGTTTTTGAAACGAAATCGTTTGCCAAAACGGTTTAGAAATTATTGAAGAAAAAAGGCATTTTTAGTGTAAATGGATGTTTGGGGTATTGTATTTATCATTTTTTATCACCCCACACCTATACCCACACTCACACACCCCCATTTATTTCATCCCTTGGCTGAATTCAGCAGCCCCACCTATTTTCCCCACTTGAAGATTCAAAGTTAAGAAGAAAAGAAAAGGAAAAAAAGAAAGAATAAGAAATGAGGTATGGATTTGGGTTGACTTGGACTTTTCTTGACTTGGCCAATTATTTTCCCCACCTCACTCTCTCTCCTCTCATTCCCTTGCTGCAGCCGAGCCTCCTCATGCTGCCCTCCCCTTTTTCCTCATCTCATTCCACTCAAAACCTTCCAAAAATCTCCAAAATTCCATCCAAAATCAAACCAAAATCAAAATCCACCTCCTACCCATTTTTCCTTGGCTACCATAGCATGGATCTAGGGATTTAGATTTCAAATTGGGTGGCTAAGTGTGCTTGTGGTAGCTTCAAATTATTTGGGTATAAATTCTAACCTTTTTGCTTAATGTGTTGTTAATTGCTTAGGTTAGCTTAATTAGGTTTTTAATTAGTTCTAGGTGCATGATTTAAAATTCAAGAGAGGGGTTTGATTTCAAATTGGTATTTTTTGTTGTGAGATTTAGTTTATGTGATATAATTGATATATTAATGTTATGCTAAATCCAATTTAAGTTGCTAGTTTGCATATTTGTTGATTTAAAAGTGATAATTATATAATTGGTAAACTAGTTTTTTTTAAATAATTATATTCTTGTGAGATAAAATTCAAATTTAGGTTTCTTGTCATTATAAATATTATATTGAGTGGTTTAATGCTTTAGTTCATGAAAATCCAAGCTAGATTGTAGTTTGTTCATTTTTGCTATAAAATTGTTAAAATTGGTTAAAATTGCAAACTAGGTTTTTGAAATCCAATTAAATTGTGGGTTTAAAATTTACGTAATGGTTTCTATGGCATAATTAAGATATTAAGTTATCATCTTGGTCACTAGAATTGTTAAAACATCATGTTTTGTACAAAAACGGCGAATTGTGCTTGCTAGATTTTCGGAAAAATGACTTTTTAAGTGAAATTGGGGTTTTTGTGAGTTTTAACCTATTTTATATTAAAATTAGTGTTCGTGAATGTGCAAATGAGTGTATTTGGGTTTTTCTCGATGGTCTAGCATTTGTACACCGACGTCGAGGGTTTTTGGGTTGATTTGTGAAAGCAACCATAGGTTTTGACTTATGTGGGATTCGTGTGTCGTTTTGGTCATGAGTCGGATTTTAATGCGATACGATGCGTTGTGATATGTAGGTACCCCCATGTAGACTTCGAGACGACAAGCAAGCGCGTGGCGACGTCGGCACCGGCGAGCGAGGACCAGGTGAGTAGATTTATATCTACGGGGAGAAGTCGGGTGGATGGCGTATAGCACCCCCGCAGTCCGCAGTGTAGCTCATATATATATGTTTATATAGGTGTTTTATGATACGAGAATCTTTATTCATGTTATGTTTATGTGTTCATGGTTTATCTTTGGGTTAGTTGCGAAACCCTAGAGTAGTTGTTATACCCACATACACACACACAGACTTGCATACTTTACTTTCTTGTGCGTAGATTGGGATGTGTATATATGTATATATGCGTGGGTATGGGACTATGCATATGTACATTCATATACGCATGCATGGATAATGAGGATAGTACTTGGGATTTATGATGAGTCGATGAGATTTGATTTGAGGCCGTGAGATCGGTGATATGGCAGGGTTCGTATTTGAGATACGACATGACTTTGTACCGGGTCCTTGACGTAGTGTTTCACACACGTGCATGCATACTTAGGCGGTATCGGTATTGTACTAGATGTAGATCAGTACCCCGATCATGATATTTGATAAAGAGGATACTAGGTGAATAGTATGATGAATGTGATATTGACCCGTACCCCGATTTGGGATGCCGTACGATGGATTTACGTACGAGCTATATATTGATGATTGATCCGCACTCTTGACTTGGGATGTCTGATTATAGATATGGTATCGGATATGATATTATTGAGGCGAGATCACCGACTATACATATACAGGTATGTATACGTATCGACTCAGATGATAGGCGGTTTCCTTCCCTGTAGTTCAGCTTGTTAGTTCAGCCGTATAGTTTATTGTAGTTGTTAGATTAGATTAGACTCTTACCTATTTCAAAACTAGCGGATCGTGGGTATTTTAAAAGACAGGTCAAGGGATCTACGGATATTTCAAAAGACGTATCCTTTCTTAAAACTACCGTAGCCCTATTTTCAAAACCCCACGATTCGTGTTATTTCAAATGGCACCATTGTTTAATATTTATCCCCCGCTCATTTTGGTTGCTTTCTCCGCATCGCATACTTACATTGTCTTTTCATATTGCATTGTTGACATTATGCTGTTAGGACACCAGCACCATTACCGATGATGCGTATGTACCACGTACACTTACTTGCCGGCTCACTCACATCTTCATCGGTAATTGCCATGTCACGTACACCTTAGAAAATATTATTGCTTAACTTAGCTTGATAGCTAGTAGTTTGACATAATATTAGTGTACTTACTTTATATACCAGCTTAGATATTGTAGTTATTACTTGTCACTTCATGCATACTGTTATCATTGTTATGCCGTATTCATGGATTCTTATGCCTATATTCATGGGTTTATATGCTATTGATGATTTAGATTCGGATTTCTATGAGATTTTCTGGATTTGGGGGAAAACCGCAAAACTTGTATAAGCTTCTTCCCTCTCTTTTAAATAAAAAGTGCGGTTTTCCCATGATGTATGAGTCGTCCGCCATGAGTTTGCTGATGGATTTCGAGACCCGATTCGAGGAGTGGAGGAACCGTTTCGGGTACATGGTGGGCCTGGTGCGGTACCCCGGGGCAAGAGGATCGTGTTGTTGACGTTGAGCCTGGCAGGGGAGCACTACCGACCGGTGATATTACCCGACGCGTCGGATATCCGGAGGATACCGTCGTGGTCTTGAGATAGATGGTAGGGGCCGGTCTGGATTGACGGCGCCCTACATATTGTGATTGAGATTTTGAGATATTGAGGTACAGAGATTGTGATACAGAGATATCGAGATATTTGGACACTTGTTTTGTGTCGATGCTGGGCACTGTTTTATGCTGATTCCATTTATGGTACCTCACTTTTAAAATACAGAAATCTCACTGATTTATGAAAGCAGTTTTCTTCAGTACATGCATTCTGTTCCATGCATTCATACATCATCCATATGATACATTGCTACCTGAGGCACTGACACGGGCACATGGAATTACACTTGGATTAGATATTTGCCCTAACCATTGTTATGGGTTGCTGGTTATATATTTGAGGATATATTATGATCATTGACCTAGGATTGCGTTATTTATGCGATTTCTTTTCGTAGATGTTTTTCTATTCACGAGTTGGCAACTCACCCCCGTTGTGCCCCAGTTTCTTGCAGGTTTGCCGTACAGGTTTCATTACGGCTTTGCGAGCATAGTTTCGTTCGGGTGATTTGCTAGTAGGTGTGTTTACTTGTATCGTACCCCCATTATATATCTTGTATATCATTTATCTGTTGTATCTAGAAGTTCCATCAACCAAACATGTATTTAGTTTGAGATAGAGACCAGTGATGTTATTCCTTCGACCTTAGAGTCGCGCGTTATTTTTTTCTGTGGTTTTCTTGTGGTTTGAGTTCCTTTTGAGTTTTGATCCTCACCGTTGGCGTTGTATATTATATTGCTTGTGTGGTTGTGACCGTCGATTGACGAAGAGCTAGCTCCCGCTTGGGAATGCCTTTTCTTTTGATTTCGTATACTATTCATGTTGTATTCCGTTTGGGGACCAGTATTTACAAAGGAGACTCTGCCGAAATTTTCAGGAAATTTTTGATGTTTTTAGAAACCCGCATAATTCGGCTTATGCTATTGAAACTACTTGTTTTAAATTGGTTTTCCTTCACTCTACTGCTTTTCTTGGTTTGGATTTCTGGGGTTTCGGTTTACTTAGATTACGTACGCCTCGAGACGTTCGTAGTTTAAGTGCCGGTCTTGTTCCGTACTTTCGGGACGTGACAAAGTTGGTATCAGAGCGTTAGGTTTTACCTTCGGAGCGTAGGATGACACTTGGTTGATGGAATAAGTCACTAAAGTAGAGTGACGTACCGTAGGTATGTTCCGCGGCATATTTACGATACGCTATTCCACTTAAGGAGCCTTAGGATGTACATTTCTTTGCTCAGTATTATATTCATTCCGATCTAGCCTCATCAGTACCAGTTATGGTTTTGCTGCCACGATTACGGGCAGGGAGAGATACGGCTAGAATTGCGGTCAGCATGAGCTCATCAAGAACGAAGACTGACCAGGGCATGATTCCGGCGACACACGATTGCAGAGATGTGTTTTTTCTTTGTGTCTTCGCGCCACGAGCGTTGGGTGGATTGCTGTATGAGATTACTCGGACGTGCCGATTTGCACTAGAGGATTGAGCCACTGATAGAGGCCAGCCAGATTTTGATGACCGTTGAAGTATTGCTTACTCCTGATGATTGAGGCACTGTTCAGCGTGCAGACGAGCGAGCCAGTTATTGCTGCGAACGACGAGATATCGCCCCAGATGTTGGAGCTATTGCAGTACGAGTTGTACTAAGAGATGATAGAAGGTCACTAGTCATCGAGGATGAATGACTAGGACATATGGATCGTTCGCCTACCCCGATGCGAGGTCATTAGATAGATTGATTCCAGCTAGAGACGACTTCACGCGGAGACGTTGAGAGTCGACAGAGACGATCGAATGTCAGAAACCTATTATTCCAAGTTTAAAGTAGTCGGAAAGAAATGCAGGCAATTCTATGGACCCACTAGAAAAATGAAACCCTAAGTCGACATAATGACCGTGTGAAAACCTTTGAACCTTCGGATTTGCGTCAGTTCCACGGCGCCATTAGTGAGGCTTGGGTTTGCCCTTCTACGACTGGACCACTGATGCTGTGGTATGTACTCGATACTATTAAACTATACCCAAGATGTTGAGCCCTTAGGGGATTATGAGGTTTTGACAATCGATTGGATGGTTCGACTTAATTCGGATGCTAGGTGGTGAGATGCATTTCTTGGGAGACTCCCGATACGAGGATAACCGTTGGATTTCAGTCCATGCAGCCACGACAAGACGAGTCCGAAGCGGTCGATAATAGAGAAAAATGGAGTAAGAGGTTCGTGCAAGATCTGGATATGATGACGTTCCCCTCCGCCGACATCAGAGATGTGATGCCCATTTCGAGGCAGAGTACTGGATATACCTTCCAGAAGGAGTCACGATGGGTATGTAGCCGTTCCAGAGCAAGATGCAGATATAGGAAAGGACGATGACTTCCGGACAGTTGGAAGAGACGAGACATGGAAGAGACCGTGAGCAGGATTCTTTCCAGGACACTGCTGCAATGATACTTGCACCCAGGATCAGATGTGTGACGTACATTCAGAGAGCCAGAGGCCGACGCCAGTGATATGCTGTCTTATGAGTGGTCGCGATGATTGACCGGGAGATGACAAGAGACGTGCCAGAACGGGATCATCTCCGTTAGCACACCTGACAGGGCCGATGAGCCGATGGACCGAGAGATTGGTAATTCACAGTGAAGACCTTGACCCAGGAGTGGTCATTGTTACGCACACCAGCAGACCAGAGTTCATGATCATCGACGAGACGTCCCACTAGTGACCGCGACAGTTGGCCCGAGATTCTTAGAGGATGAGCTTGAGCGGTACTATTCCGCCATTATTGATTTCGATGTTTTAGGTGATTTATTCGCCTGATTTGATTTTGATGATTGAGGATTTACGATCTTTGCACAGTGTTGCACTTGATATCGTTTTCGTGCTTGGGTTTCACATGTTTGTGATTTTACAGTTTTAGACATTTGAGTTGATTTTGTGCGTATGCACGCACACGATTTGGTTCCTGCACTCTGTATAGTTTATATATGCTTGCAGTGCAGTGATACGCCTTTTGTGCACTTAGATGCACTGGACTTCGATTTCGATTGTGACACTCGATATTTGTTTTGTGCACCTTGTGCACCTGATTTGATTTTGCGCATGTTCGGCGCTTGATATTGGATTTCATGATTTCGTGCATGATGGATGCCCCTGGTTTTGGGTTTTCGCGCATGTTGAGCGCATGTCTTGAGATGCGATTTTGGTGCACACCAGATGCACTAAATCGAGATTTTTTCGTGCATGTCAGATGCACCTGATTTTGCTGTCAGGCACACACGTTGCCTACGACAGATGCTTTGTGCACACCCGATGCACTTAGATCTTATTTCTGTGCACTTGTATGGCACGTATATGGATTTTGATTGTCGTGCGCACCAGACGCACGTAGTATTCATATGCGTATTTTGGGATTGATTTCTTATAGAGCAGTACGTTTTTTTATGATAATTGCGATGTGTTTTCGTACTAAGCAGGACTAGTCAGAGGACAGTACCTGAATGTATTTTGCATGCATTGATAGCTATTGAAGGGAATTCCAAAAAGCGAGCTATAGTCTCAGTATTTACCTACGTGTCTGATATGACGCGAAACGTTTAAAACAAGGAAAACCCTTCTAAATTGTTTCCCAAAACGGCGGAACGTACATTTCAAACAATGGTATATATGTGTATAGTTATTTTCTTATGATAGACGTCCGCCACTATACAGTGTTATGTGCATTGCACAGCAACTTAAAGGATTTGAAATGCATTTCCTCCTGATATTTGCATATATAGTTCCGATTTATAGCATATCGGTCTTGCTTGAGATTTGGCATTCGTGTCTTCACCTTGACTCCGATGATTGCGGGATGCTTGACGGAGTTTTGATTTCGAGTTATCTACTCATTACTCATGCGCATGCATTGCGCTATGATGTGTTTACGTATTTATAATTTCGGAGCCCCGGCGATTTGATGGTTATGGCTGAAATATTTTAGTATTTGGGGGGGGGGAGTTTTAATTTAAATTCGGGGACCGAATTTCTTTAAGGGGGGAAGATTGTAACGTTTTGAAAATCGTTTCGGTGAAATTTCGAAAAAACGGTAAAATAAAGGGGTTTTCTATAAAAAGTCAAAATGCAAATATCTTTATTATAAAATTAAATATACATATTCTAGCTATGTAATTGCTAGTATTTGGTGTTTATTGAACCACTGGTGAAATTTCAAATTTTATGAAAAATTTCCGAAATTAATTATTTTAATATTATTTTAAGCCGTCACTAATACATTTAATCAGGGAAAATTACAAATTGGAATGAGTTGAAAACAATTTTTTGCATCATAAAACATTAAATAAAATTTTATCATGTGGTTTGAAACGAAATCGTTTGCCAAAACGGTTTAGAAATTATTGAAGAAAAAAGGCTTTTTTTAGTGTAAATGGATGTTTGGGGTATTGTATTTATCATTTTCCATCACCCCACAACCATACACACACTCAAACACCCCCATTTATTTCTTCCCTTGGCTGAATTCAGCAGCCCCACCTATTTTCCCCACTTGAAGATTCAAAGTTAAGAAGAAAAGAAAAGGAAAAAAAGAAAGAATAAGAAATGAGGTATGGATTTGGGTTGACTTGGACTTTTCTTGACTTGGACAATTATTTTCCCCACCTCACTCTCTCTCCTCTCATTCCCTTGCTACAGCCGAGCCTCCTCATGCTGCCCTCCCCTTTTTCCTCATCTCATTCCACTCAAAACCCATCCAAAAATATCCAAAATTCCATCCAAAATCAAACCAAAATCAAAATCCACCTCCTACCCATTTTTCCTTGGCTACCATAGCATGGATCTAAGGATTTAGATTTCAAATTGGGTGGCTAAGTGTGCTTGTGGGAGCTTCAAATTATTTGGGTATAAATTCTAACCTTTTTGCTTAATGTGATGTTAATTGCTTAGGTTAGCTTAATTAATTGTTTAATTAGGTTTTTAATTAGTTCTAGGTGCATGATTTAAAATTCAAGAGAGGGGTTTGATTTCAAATTGGTATTTTGTGTTGTGAGATTTAGTTTATGTGATATAATTGACATTTTAATGTTATGCTAAATCCAATTTAAGTTGCTAGTTTGCATATTTGTTGATTTAAAAGTGATAATTATATAATTGGTAAACTAGTTTTTTTTAAATAATTATATTCTTGTGAGATAAAATTCAAATTTAGGTTTCTTGTCATTATAAATATTATATTGAGTGTTTTAATGCTTTAGTTCATGAAAATCCAACCTAGATTGTAGTTTGTTCATTTTTGCTATAAAATTGGTAAAATTGGTTAATATTGCAAACTAGGTTTCTGAAATCCAATTAAATTGTGGGTTTAAAATTTACGTAATGGTTTTTATGGCATAATTAAGATATTAAGTTATCATCTTGGTCACTAGAATTGTTAAAACATCATGTTTTGTACAAAAACGGCGAATTGTGCTTGCTAGATTTTCGGAAAAATGACTTTTTAAGTGAAATTGGGGTTTTTGTGAGTTTTAACCTATTTTATATTAAAATTAGTGTTCGTGAATGTGCAAATGAGTGTATTTGGGTTTTTCTCGATGGTCTAGCGTTTGTACACCGACGTCGAGAGTTTTTGGGTTGATTTGTGAAAGCAACCATAGGTTTTGACTTATGTGGGATTCGTGTGTCGTTTTGGTCATGAGTCGGATTTTAATGCGATACGATGCGTTATGATATGTAGGTACCCCCATGTGGATTTCGAGACGACAAGCTAGCGCGTGGCGACGTCGGCACAAGCGAGCGAGGACCAGGTGAGTAGATTTATATCTACGGGGAGAAGTCGGGTGGATGGCGTATAGCACCCCCGCAGTCCGTAGTGTAGCTCATATATATATGTTTATATAGGTGTTTTATGATACGAGAATGTTTATTCATGTTATGTTTATGTGTTCATGATTTACCTTTGGGTTAGTTGCGAAACCCTAGAGTAGTTGTTATACCCACATACGCACACACAGACTTGCATACTTTACTTTCTTGTGCGTAGATTGGGATGTGTATATATGTATATATGCGTGGGTATGGGACTATGCATATGTATATTCATATACGCATGCATGGATAATGAGGATAGTACTTGGGATTTATGATGAGTCGATGAGAATTGATTTGAGGCCGTGAGATCGGTGATATAGCAGGGTTCGTATTTGAGATACGACATGACGTTGTACCGGGTCCTTGACGTAGTGTTTCATACACGTGCATGCATACTTAGGCGGTATCAGTATTGTACTAGACGTAGATCAGTACCCCGATCATGATATTTGATAAAGGGGATACTAGGTGAATAGTATGATGAATGTGATATTGACCCGTACCCCGATTTGGGATGCCGTACGACAGATTTACGTACGAGCTATATATTGATGATTGATCCGCACTCTTGACTTGGGATGTCTGATTATAGATATGGTATCGGATATGATATTATTGAGGCGAGATCACCGACTATACATATAAAGGTATGTATACGTATCGACTCAGATGATAGGCGGTTTCCTTCCCTGTAGTTCAGCTTGTTAGTTCAGCCGTATAGTTTAGTGTAGTTGTTAGATTAGATTAGACTCCTACCTATTTCAAAACTAGCGGATCGTGGGTATTTTAAAAGACAGGTCAAGGGATCTACGGATATTTCAAAAGACGTATCCTTTCTTAAAACTACCGTAGCCCTATTTTCAAAACCCCATGATTCGTGTTATTTCAAATGGCACCATTGTTTAATATTTAACTCCCGCTCATTTTGGTTGCTCGCTCAGCATCGCATACTTACATTGTTATTTCATATTGCATTGTTGACATTATGCTGTTAGGACACCAGCACCATTACCGATGATGCGTATGTACCACGTACACTTACTTGCCGGCTCACACCCATCTTCATCGGTAATTGCCAAGTCACGTACACCTTAGAAAATATTATTGCTTAACTTAGCTTGATAGCTAGTAGTTTGACATAATATTAGTGTACTTACCTTATATGCCAGCTTAGATATTGTAGTTATTACTTGTCACTTCATGCATACTGTTATTCATTGTTATGCCGTATTCATGGATTCTTATTCCTATATTCATGGGTTTATATGCTATTGATGATTTGGATTCGGATTTCTATGAGATTTTCTGGATTTGGGGGAAAACCGCAAAACTTGTATAAGCTTCTTCCCTCTCTTTTAAATAAAAAGTGCGGTTTTCCCATGATGTATGAGTCGTCCACCATGAGTTTGCTGATGGATTTCGAGACCCAATTCGAGGAGTGGAGGAATCGTTTCGGGTACATGGTGGGCCCAGTGCGGTACCCCGGGGCAAGAGGATCGTGTTGTTGACGTTGAGCCTGGCAGAGGGGCACTTCCGACCGGTGATATTACCCGACGCGTCGGATATCCGGAGGATACCGTCGTGGTCTTAAGATAGATGGTAGGGGCCGGTCTGGATTGACGGCGCCCTAGATATTGTGGTTGAGATATTGAGATTTTGAGATATTGAGGTACAGAGATTGTGATATAGAGATATCGAGATATTTGGACATTTGTTTTGTGTCGATGCTGGGCACTGTTTTATGCTAATTCCATTTATGGTACCTCACTTTTAAAATACAGAAATCTCACTGATTTATGAAAGCAGTTTTCTTCAGTACATGCATTCTGTTCCATGCATTCATACATCATCCATATGATACATTGCTACCTGAGGCACTGACACAGGCACATGGAATTACACTTGGATTAGATATTTGCCCTAACCATTGTTATGGGTTGCTGGTTATATATTTGAGGATATATTATGATCATTGACCTAGGATTGCGTTATTTATGCGATTTCTTTTCGTAGATGTTTTTCTATTCACGAGTTGGCAACTCACCCACGTTGTGCCCCGGTTTCTTGCAGGTTTGCCGTACAGGTTTCATTACGGCTTTACGGGCATGGTTTCGTTCGAGTGATTTGCTAATAGGTGGGTTTACTTGTATCGTACCCCCATTATATATCTTGTATATCATTATTCTGTTGTATCTAGAAGTTCCATCAACCAAACATGTATTACTTTGAGATAGAGACCAGTGATGTTATTCCTTCGACCTTAGAGTCGCGCGTTATTTTTTTCTATGGTTTTCTTGTGGTTTGAGTTTCCTTTTGAGTTTTGATCTTCGCCGTTGGCGTTGTATATTATATTTCTTGTGTGGTTGTGACTGTCGATTGACGAAGAGCTAGCTCCCGCTTGGGGATGCCTTTTTTTTATTTCGTATACTATTTATGTTGTATTCCGTTTGGGGGCTAGTATTTACAAAGGAGACTCTGCCGAATTTTTCAGGAAATTTTTGATGTTTTTAGAAACCCGCATAATTCGGCTTATGCTTTTGAAACTACTTGTTTTAATTGGTTTTCCTTCCCTCTACTACTTTTCTTGGTTTGGATTTCTGGGGTTTCAGTTTACTTAGATTACGTATGCCTCGAGACGTTCGTAGTTTAAGTGCCGGTCTTGTTCCGTACTTTTGGGACGTGACAGAGATTTACTTGTAGGTATTCCAGTAGTATCTCAGAATGATCTGGGCTACACTCCGACACGACTTGTACCGCTTTTGGGGGTCTGACTTTTACCAACCCCCTAGGCTTGACATGCGATACTCATAGACGAACGGACCAGACTGTATGGATATTATCACTGACAGGTTCAGTAGGGTGTCAGGATGAGTTCGCTCATCGACCTCCCTTTTGGTCAATACCTGGTAGCCCGTTACGTACGGCTAGTAACTCTGACGTGCTAGTGGTTAAATCCGCAGCCAAAGTATTGACGAGTCTTTAGAGTCCCACACAGACAGTTTCTCAAGTTTCGGGCGAAACGTTGTAGAGGCCGTATGATATATGGCAGGGTTCGATCATATTCGTGCAGTAGTGTATGGATCATGATCGAGCGGATCATATTAGTGGGCTTTGGTTTAAGCCGGATCCTGTTATTAGATTTGTTAGATTACTTTAGTCTCATCGCATTCGCATTCAGTCGGAATGCGGATGCAGGTATGTATATACAGGTGAGGGGTATCCTTGTGATCCCTCACGAGTTTACTTTAGATGTTGCCGTATCTTTTTATTGCTGTAAACATTTGGGTTAATGTTTACAAATGGAAATAATGAGCTCAAAGTCATGATTAGGAGCATTAATTATGACACATGCACAAGTGATGACTCATGGTCTCTTTCTTTGTGCATGCGTCACATTATTTGATTGATTTGTGAGTTGAAATGATAAGGAGAGAGAGAAGGGAAGCCATATGAGTGCTAGCTCTTGTATTATTTTTTCTCCCACTCTTTCATTTTATCATTGCAACACAAGAAAGAAAAGGCTCCTCTTCTTCTTCTTCTTCTTCAAAGCTCACCATTTCCATTAATGGCATCATCTTCAACCTCCATCCATACACTCTCATGGGTTGAGAATCAATGGATGCTTGAGACAAAGTCATCACACACATTCTCTACATCTCCTTGGACACGTCGGCTAGCAAACTTCATGTCCGAGTTGCTTCGGACGAAGCGGGAGCCCGTAAAAGGATTCGAAGATGTGGTGCCCTTTCCGACGAGGAGACCGGAGATCGGAGATGCCGCGAGGAGCTTGGGTTGGTGGCCAAAGACCGAAGGACATGGATCGATCGGTATAGCTTTTCTAACCCTTCTCTAGTTATCTCGTTATAGTTTAATGGTTCGATCCGGGATTAAAGTCTGCGATAGCGCCGGTTTCAAGTTTAGAAAAAGTTTTCTTTTCTGCATTTTGTCCTCGGATAGACGGCCGGGGCGCTACCGTAGTCTTACACTAAATGGTGATTTGGAAGAGTGCGTGTATATGACTCAGCCAGAGGGCTTCGTAAACAGTGGGAGCAGTGGAAAGATGTGCAAGCTGCTTAAATCCATCTACGGGTTAAAGCAAGCATCGCGGAGTTGGAACATCTGTTTTGATGTCGTTATCAATGAGTTTGATTTTGTCAAAAACGTAGATGAACCTTGTACATACAAGAAGGTGGCAGAGAGTAAGGTTGTCTTCCTCGTATTGTATGTGGATGACATACTCTTGATAGGAAATGACATTTCTATGCTGCAATCGGCCAAGCTCTTCTTATCACAATGATTCTCAATGAAAGATCTAGGGGATGACTCCTACATCTTAGGGATTAAGATCTATAGAGATATATCTAAACGGATACTGGGATTGTCCCAATCCAGGTACATTGACACCATACTAAAGAGGTTTAGTATGGAAGAAATCAAGCGTGGGTTTTTACCCACGATCACAGGACTCACTCTCTCCAAAAAGATGTCTCCCAAGACTGATTTGGAGAGAGCTCGCATGCAAGGGATACTCTATGCTTCGGCAGTAGGCTCTATAATGTACGCAATGCTATATACCAGACCCGATGTAGCACACTCACTAAGTGTAGTGGGTAGGTATCAAGCAGATCCTGGAGAGAGTTGCTGGACAGCTGTGAAAAGCATTCTCAAGTACTTGAAAAGGACTAAAGAGATGCTCTTGGTGTATGGTAACGGAGAGCTCCAAGTGGAGTCCTTTACCGATTCAAGCTTCCAGAGTGATAAGGACGACTCTAAGTCGCACTCACGTTTTGTCTTTACCCTCAATGGAGGGGCGGTTTGCTGGAAGAGTTCCAAGCAGGAAATCGTTGCGGACTCGACAATGGAGGCTGAATACGCTGCCAACGATGCCGCCAAAGAGGCTGTCTGGATGAAGAGGTTCATAACTGAACTTAGAGTGGTTCCATCCATTGAGTATCCAATACCTTTGTATTGTGATAACAATGGAGAGGTGGCTTTGGCCAAGGAACCCAGGTCCCATCAGCGATCCAGGTATATTCTGAGGCGGTATCACCTGATCCGAGAGATAGTTGATCCCCGGGAGATCAAGTTCAGGAGAGTTGACATAAAGAACAACACAGCGGATCCACTCATGAAGGTCATTCCCCAGATACAGTTCGAGAGACTCTTCGGGATGTTGGGTATGGGATACTACAGCAGCTGGCCTTAGTGCAAGTGGGAGATTGTTAGTTGTATGTATGCCCTAGAGGCCATTATTGTACATATGATGTATATTATATTAGATGCTTGGACAAATATAAAGAGGACTTTCTTGCTCGACATGATAGTATGCTATCTGGTTGCTCATTATCTTAACATGTATACTTGTCTCTTAATACTGTCTTATGGTTACATGTTGGTAAAGCCCTTAGGATGTGTACTTGACTCCCAGGATTATGATGCAGATCATACTAGTGGGGCCATGATAGTCCATAAGTTCATCCTTTAATGTTCCTAGTTGTGGGTGTATCGAGACAGGGCATCGATATACCAGTGTAGACTAGCGTATACGCTTCTCGACCTATGTGATGGGCGATGGATGATCCCATATCCATTGGTGTTTGACATCAGAGATGGTATACGGGTGCTCAGTGGAGACTGGGTACACTGGACGGACTCGCTGAGAACTCCTAGATGGTATTATACCTCACGTCTGATAGCAGTTCTCAAGTGACACTGGTACAGGTTAGTTTGTAGACCCGAGATCGTCATAGAGTCTTGTGTGATTCCCACCGTGCTTTGATTTCCACCTTACCACGTTCAAGAGGACGTGAAAAACGGTGGTTTTTGGGTATAGTCCCAAGTCACATGGAGGCAATGAGCGATAGGAGGGGTTTCGTCTCTCCCGGTATTGGTGGTTGATGTTGTACTGTGCTCGATTGGCCATAACAGGGAAGTCCCTGGCCAGGGCTAATTTAGAGATTTACTGGTAAGTGGTATTAGTAGTTTCTCGACCCGTTATGATCCTCATATCGGCATGACTTATCGGTTATTGGGGTCTGACGTTTACCACCCCTAGACTGGATATGCGACATATCAGACGAGGAGACCGGACTGTACGGTAGTGTTACTGACAGGCTTTACAGGAGCTAGATCGGGCTTGCTTGTTGATCTTCTGATCGCTCAATATCCGGGTGGCCGTTACATCCAACTATTACCGCTGACGGCTTGTGGGTGCTTGATGTGATCAACACCTACTGCCGGCGTATTGACGAGTCTTTAGAGTCCTACATAGAGGTTTTACTGGCTCAGGCAAAACGAAGTAGGAGCACATATGTGATATGTGCAGGACCGAGAATAATCCGAGTATGTGATACTGTATTCTATTCTCGCGATATTTGTATCGGACGGTTATATGTGATATAACCGGGTTATCGAATCAAGTGTTGATTCGATAAGTTGGTACATTTAATATTAGTCGGTTATATGTGATATAGCTGGATTATTAAATCAAGTGTTGATTTGATAATTTATTGTATAATTGTATATTTGATATACTAATTTACATTAACTAATATTAGCTCACTTAAGCATTTAGTATTCTCATATTTGCACACTTAATATATATGTGATATATATTAATTGTGTTTTATTTTGTATCATGGTTGTTGATACACACTACATGGGTGTATGAAACTTACACCATACCAATTATAATGTTGAGTTTTAGTATTTAGAGTAATTCCAAATTAGTGGATAATAGCTCACATGCATGAAGCTTTATGATGCTTGTGGATGCATTGACTTAGTCCACTAATTTTGTTTTACTTAAGATATTTATTAACCTAACCATTATAATTTAGCCATGGTTATATCTCTACATGAGTTAGTATATGATACAAACTCATCCATGGTTCATTCTCTCACCTCATTAGTTCATTCTCATCTCTTATGCTCATCTTCTTCTTCCTTGAGCAAAAAGCTTGCTAGGGTTTTCTAAAGAGATAAAATATTGTGAGAAAAATAAAAATTAAAGTGAGCCCACTTCCTACTTCATCATCCTCTACTAGATTAGAACTTTAGTATAGGGTGTTAGCTTCACTAATCTCTCATTAGTGAAGTAGTAGCTTGAGTTAGTGTCTCCTCGACGTAGATCATCTTCGGCCTCGAAGACTTCAAGAAAGATCATTCATTTCACCTTGAAAAGCCATTCTAGAGTCCGGGAGTTCCGTCATTGCAGCGAAGGGACCACTACAAGGAGCTATTGAAGTGAAGGACCAGTCTACAAAGGTTGTATTCCTAGTTCACTTGGATGTAAAGTAGTTTACATGTTGTTTCGTATGATTCTCTAGTTATCAATTCTAGTTTAGGGTTCTTTAAAATGGCAAAATTTTGAAAATGGCATGGACGATGCCTCCCGAAACCTTGTTGTCGTTCATAGGAACCCTACACCCGAGACATGTTGAGGCAATGAGCGATAGGAGGGGTTTCGTCTCTCCCGGTATTGGGGGTTGATGTTGCGCTGTGCTCGATTGGCTATATCAGTAATTCCCTTGCCAGGGCTGTTGAGATTTACTGATAAGTGTTATCAGTAATTTCTCGGTCTGATTATAGGTCATACATCGGCATGACTTATTGAGTTATTGTGGTCGACGATGCCATCCCTAGACTTGATATGCAGCATATCTGACAAAAAGACCGGACTGTACGGTAGTGTAACCAGTTGGCTCGACGAGAGTTTTGACAGGTTCGCTTGTTTTCTTCTGATCGTTCAATACCCGGATGGCCATTACGTTTAGCCGACCTCTTGCGGCTTGGGGGTGCTTGATATGATCATCATCCACTGCCGGCGTATTGACGAGTCTTAGAGTACCACAGAGGAGTTTCCTAGCCCAGGCGAATCAATGTGGTGTGCATATGAGATATATGCGGGCACCCGATTAATTGCACATATGTGATACCGTATATTAATCGGGCGTTTACTATTTGTCGGGTCGTATGTGATGTGACCGTTTTTTTAAATCAAGTGTTGATTTAACATTAACTTTTAGCTCACTTCTTTTAAACCCTTTTTCTTTATTGTATGCATGCATGTATGCATATGTTTATGTTGATGCACATGTTGATGTACATGCACACATACATGCATACACTTGTGTATATCATGGTTGTTGATACACTAGTGGTGGCAATGCAAGACTCACATGGAAGTATTTATCTTTATATTTATTTTTGAGTTAAAGGAAAATAGAATTTATTCATGGTTGATATTTATCCTTCATCCTTCACTTAACCTTGAATTAACCATGAGTTAATTTTCTATGGCTCTCTTTTTTCCAAAGTAAATATCTAGATATTTATTAACCCATGGTTTGGGATGAGAGTGGAAATTATATATAATTTCTATTCTCATTTTTATTCTTTTATCATCATTTATCATAACTTGAGCTCTTTAGTTGCCATCATCTTCTTCCTCCTCTCTCTTGCTCTCTTGATTTTGCTAGTGAGTGAGATAGTGATAAAGTTAGGGTTTTGAAGTGAGAAAACAAACAACATCATCATTATACACTATTCTAGTCAATTAGTTTAGAGTGTTAGCTTCATCTTCATTTTTTGATCAAGTGGAGCTTGGAGCTTGGATAAAGAGGACTCCGGGTGGATCATCGTGGACTCGGATGATCACAAGCAAGCCCGTTCAAACTCTCAAGTAGCCAAGGAGTCAAGTAAAGAGAACAACAAAGGTTGTATTCTCTTTACTTAGTGTTATATTACTTGTAGTATGTGATACTACTTTATATATTACTTTAAATTTCTAGTTTGATCCTAGGTTAGTTTGCTTAGCACCCTATAAATTTTAATTGTAGCATGTTTGATGCATTACAAACCCTTGTGAGGTGCTAGGTAAACCCAACAATCATATAGGTCAAGAAGCGTATACGCTAGTCTACTCTGGAGTATCGATGCCCTGTCTCGATACTCACACGACTAGGAACAATTGAAGGATGTACTTACTGACTACCTCTGCCCCACTAGTATGGTCTGCATCATAATCCTGATAGTCAAGTATTCATGCTAAGGGCTTTATCAACATGTAATAGAGAGGCAATAAGTTTACATGTTAAGATAAAGAGCAACCAGATAGCATACTATCATGTCGAGCAAGAAAGTCTTTCCTATATATGTCCAAGCATCCACTATAATATACATAACATGTATAATAATGGCCTCTAGGGGATACAAATAACTAACATGAAGATCTATAGGGATAGATCTAAAAGGTTGTTGGGATTGTCCCAAACCAGGTATATTAATACCATCCTAAAATGGTTTAGTATGGAAGACTCCAAGCGGGGTGCCTTACCCGCTTGTCATGGAGTCACTCTCTCCAAGCACTTTTGCCCAAAGACTGATGAAGAGAGAGCTCGCATGAGCATTATACCCTACACTTCAGCCGTAGGATGTATAATGTATGCGATGTTATATACACGCCCTGATATAGCTTATGCACTGGGTGTAGTAAGGAGGTATCAATCCAACCCAGGAGAGAATCACTGGACAGCTGTGAAGAACATTCTTAAGTACTTGTGAAGGACTAAAGAAATGTTCTTGGTGTATGGTAACGGGGATCTCCAAATGGAGGCCTTTACCGATTCGAGTTTCCATAGTGATAAGGATGATAGCAAATCTATCTCAGGGTTTGTATTTACCCTCAATGGAGGGGCGGTATGTTGGAAGATACCGTTGCAGACTCCACGATGGAAGCTGAGTATATTGCTGCAAATGATGCTACCAAGGAAGCCTTCTGGATGAAGAAGTTCATCTCGGAGCTAAGAGTAGTTACAACCATTATTGATCTAATACCATTGTATTGTGATAATAATGGGGCTATGGCGTTGGCCAAAGATCCTAGGTCCCATCAGCGATCCAGACACATCCTGAGGCAATGTCATCTGATCCGGGAGATAGTTGATCGCCGCGAGATCAAGATTCGGAGAGTAGATACAAAGAATAACACCGTGGATCCACTCACCAAGGCCCTCCCTCTGCCGCAGCATGAGCGACTTTTTGAGATGTTGGGTATGAAATACGCCAATAGTTGGCCTTAGTGCAAATGAGAGATTGTTGGATATATGTATGCCCTATAGTCCATTTTATGATAGTGGATGTATCGATATGTGTATATATATATTCAGAGGATATTCTTGCTCGACATGATAGTATGCTATTTGGTTGTTCTTTATCTTGATATTTTCACTTGATCATGCTTATTACTCATTTGGTACATGTCGATAAAGCCCTTAGGATATTTGCTTGACTACTGGGACTATGATGCAGATCATACTAGTGGGACATGAGTAGTTTACAAGCATATTCTTGAAATGTTCCTAGTCGTGGATGTATCGAGACGGGGCATCAATATTCCAGAGTAGACTAGCGTATACGTTACTTGACCCATATGATGGGCGATGGATGATCCCATATCCATTGGTGTGGTGACACCAAAGACTGTATACGGGTGCTCAGTGGAGACTGGGTTCACTGAACGGACTCGTCGAGAACTCCTATGTGGTATTATATCTATCGTCGGATAGAAGTTCTCAGGTGACACTGGTACAGGATAGTCTGTAGACCCGAGATTGTCATAGAGTCTTGTGTCTCCTCCCACTGTACTTTGCTCTCCACCCTACGACGGCTCTACTGAGTCGTGCAAACAGGTGGATTTTGGGTACAATCCCGAGGCACATGGAGGCAATGAGCGATAGGAGGGGTTTCGTCTCTCCCGGTATTGGGGGTTGATGTTGTATTATGCTCGATTGGTTATAACAGGAAGTCCCTGGCCAGGGCTGATGAGATTTACTGATAAATGTTATCAGTAGTTTCTCGATCTGTTATGAGCCAAATACCGGCATGACTTATTGAGTTATTCGGGTCGAAGATACCATCCCTAGACTCAATATGCGGCATATCTGACGAAGAGACCGGACTGTACGGTAAGTGTTGCAAGTTGGCTCGACGGGAGTTTTGACAGGTTCGCTTGTGTTTTTCCTGATCGCTCGATACCTGGGAGCCGTTACGTACAGCTTATGCCGCTGACGGTTTATGGGTATGTGATATGATCACTGCCTACTGCTAGCGTATTGACGAGTCTTAGAGTCCTACAAAGGGGTTTTCTAGCTCAGGAAAAAAGATGCGGGGTGCATATGGGATATGCGCGGGAGCTCGATTAAATGTGTATATTTGATACCGTATTTTAATCGGGCGTTTACTATTGGACGGGTCGTATGTGATATGACCGGGTTATTAAATCAACTGTTGATTTAATATTATGTCCATTATCTCATTTATTAAAACCTATTTCTTTATGATGCATGCATGAGTGTATGTATATGTTGATATGGATGCACACATGCATGCACACATGCATGCATACATGTGTCATGGTTGATGATACATTGGTGATGGCAATGCAAGACTCACATGGTAACATATTTATATATTTTGATTATTGAGAAAAACAAAATGGGGATAAAATCATGGTTGACTTTCTACACTCTTCTTTTGTGTTGACTAAAGTCAAAACCATGGTTTCATTTCCCATATTTTTGTTGCCCATTGTTTTGCTTAAACTCAAGTATCAAAATATCTAAATATTTTGTAACCATGATTTGGGATGAGATAACTAGGAATGCTCACAAGGTTCTACGAGGCATCAACCATGCCCGATTAAAAATTTAGCCGTGCCGAACAACCCAAAGCCGGATCTTTAAATTAGAGTTTAGGCGAAAACAAGTATGTTAAACAGTTTAACACTAAGTGAGAGGGATTACAACCTTTGTAGATCCGGTCCTTCACTTCAATAGCTCCGTGTAGATGCCCCCTTCGCTGCGATCGTGAACTCCGGACTCTAGAGCAGCTCCACAAGAAGAACGAACGTGCATGCTTCGATGACTTCGAGGCCGAAGATGATCTACGTCGTGGAAACACTAACTCAAGCTATTCCATCACTAGGTCAGGAACTTTGTGAAGAGAACACACTCTACTACATGGCAAGTGGTAGAGGATGAAGAAGTAGGAGGTGGGCTCACTTTAGAATTGATTTTCTCACACTTTTTCTCAAAGCACCATTAGAGCTTGAAAGCTTTTTCAAGGAGCTTGATGAAGAAGAAGAAGAAAGAATAATATCATCATATGAATTATTATCTCCTCAATAATGTAACCATGCGTGAGTTAAGCTATCATGCTTAACTCATGTAGAGAATTGACCAAGGTATATGGTTAAGAGTTGGGTTAACTAAATATCCAAAAGAATGATAAAAGAGTTGACTTTGTCAATGATTCCACAAGCTTTATGAAAGCTTAAGAACTTTGACAAAGTCTTTCTCTTTTGTTATTCTTAAGATATAAACAAAACCCTAATCTTTACCCTAATCTAGGTATAAGTCTCATACACCCATCTTTGATGTATCATCAAGCATGACACATTCATTTGTACACAAATATAAATCACATATACACTCATGCACAATCAAGTGAGAAAATAAATCTTAAGTGAGCTAATACTAGTTAATGTAATGTAATATATCAAATATATAATTATACATTAAATTATTAAATCAACTCTTGATTTAATAACCCGGCTATAACCGACTAATATCATGTGTAATAACTTATCGAATCAACACTTGATCTGATAACCCGGCTATATCGCATACAACCAATCAATGTCACGAATCGCGAGAATAGAATACGGTATCTCATATCGTATTAATCTCGGTCCCGCACATATCACATATGTGCTCCTATTCCATTTCGCTTGAGCCAGGAAACCCTGATGAGGACTCTAAAGACTCGTCAATACGCCGGCAGTAGGTGATGATCATATCAAACACCCGCAAGCCGCAAGCGGTCTGCTAAACGTAACGGCCACCCGGGTATTGAGCGATCAGAAGATCAACAAGCAAGCCTATACATTCTCCTGTGAATCCAATCAGTAACACTCCCGTACAGTCCGGTCTCGTCGTCTGATATGTCGCATATCTCGCCTACGGGTGGTAAACGTCAGACCCCAGTAGCTCGATATGTCATGTTGATAAGAGGTCTATAACAGTTCGAGAAACTACTGATAACAATTACCAGTAAATCTCAGCAACCCTAGCCAGGGATTTCCGGTTATAGCCAATCGAGCACAGCACAACATCAACTCCTTATACCGGGAGAGACGAATCCCCTCCTGTCGCTCATTGCCTCCATGTGATTCGGGACTGTACCCAAAAGCCACCTTTTTGCACGCCCTCTTGGACGTGGTATGATGGAAATCAAAGCACGGTGGGAATCACACAAGACTCTATGACGATCTCGGGTGAACAGACTACTCTGTACCAGTGTCACCGCAGAACTGCCATCTGACGTAAGGTATAATACCATCTGGGAGTTCTCGATGAGTCCGTCTAGTATACCCAGTCTCCACTGAGCACCCGTACACCATCCTTGATGTCAAACACCGATGGATATAGGATCATCCATCGCCCATCATATGGGTCAAGATGCATATACGCTAGTCTACTCTGGTGTATCGATGCCCTGTCTCGATACACCCTCGACTAGGAATAGTTATAGGATGTACACATCGACTACCGTGGCCCCACTAGTATGATCTCATCATAGTCCCAGTAGTCGAGTACATATCCTAAGAGCTTTATCAACATGTAACATAGAGACAATCAGAGTACATGTTAAGATAAAGTACAACCAGATAGCATACTATCATGTCGAGCAAGAAAGTCCTCCCTATATATGTCCAAGCATCCATTACAATATACATCATATTACAGTAATGGCCTCTAGGGTATACATATAACTAACAATCTCCCACTTGCACTAGGGCCATCTGTTGTGGTATCACATACGCAACAATTAGTTGTGGTTGAAGTTTCTCATACTCAACCATCCCATAAAAGTCTCTACTGGGAAAACAGCCTTTGTGAGTGGATCCGCGCTGTTGTCCTCTGTGTCTACTCTTCTAACCTCGATCTCCCTGGAGATCAACCATCTCCATGATCAGGTGATACTGCCTTAAGAATTATATCTGGATTTCAGATGGGACGGGGGTTCCTTGGCAAAAGCCACAACTCCATTATCATACAATGGTAGGAACGAAGTTCATCTTATGAACTTATATATATCCAGACTGCCTCTTTGGTAGCATCCTTGGTAACGATGTATCTTGCCTTTAATCGTCTAGTAAGTCATGGTATCTAGCTTGGAACTCTTCCAACATACCGTCCCTCCACTGAGGGTAAAGACAATGCCTGCGACTGACATTCAATCGTCCTTATCACCCTGGAACCTTTCCAGTGATTCTCCCCAGGATCGATTGATACCATCTCACTACAACTAGTGAGTATCCTAACATCCAATTAGATCTATCTCATAGATCCAAAATCCAGGATTCAGGAGGTATCACTATGATCCTATATGGAGAATCCTTGTGATAAGCGGAGATTGACCGAGCGTAGCATAGGAAACTCTTTCCCTATCAAGAGTATGTCATCCACGTACTCTACGAGGATCACCACCATACTCCCTACTACCTTTTTTGTATATACAAGGTTCATCTACCATTTTGATGAAGTCAAACTCTTTGACTACCACATCAAAACAGATGTTCCAACTCCGCGATGCCTGTTTTATCATATAAAACATCTCGCACACGTTTCCGCTGCTCCCACTATCTACGAAGCCCTCTGGCTGTGTACTTATAGACGCTCTATTCTAAAACATCATTTTAGAAAAGCAGTCATGACACCCAACCACCAGATATCGTAGTCATGGTATGTAGCCGTGGTAAGTAGGATCTGGATGGACTTAAGCATAGCTTTGAAAGTCTCAACTTTTCCATGTACACCAAGTAATCTTCTCAAGATATACTTGCTCCTGATGGGGATTTAACCCTTCAGATAGAGCAACCAAAGTCCATACTTTGTTGGTGTATAAGGATTCCATCTCATATCGCTAAGCATCCAGCCATTCTTACAGAGTCCCACTCCTGATGGACAGCTCGAAACTAGTTGGGTCATTATCTCATGATTGCAATCCTTGCTCCCACTGTCATAGAGAAACCAAAGTATCGCTCAGGTGGGTGAGGAACCCTACTAGATCGGCGGAGAGGCTGAGGTTCGTTGGTTACTATTGAATCCTTTGGTTCTACCAAATCATCAGCTGCAGTTTGTATAGCTGGAACCTTTCCAGTTCTGCATAACAGACCTTGCCTCGAGCTTTTCCGGATTTTGCTTTTAGACATAGTCCGGACAACCCCAAATCTTAACAAACTTAAGATATGGGCTCTTCCCTTTCCATATCACATATGAAGTGGTAGGCAACTGATTTGATTTGAACCCTATTCAATAGGTATTCAGCTTCTCAAGCGCATAACACCCAAAAGGAAATAGGAAACTCAGTAGTACTCATCATAGAGCACACCATATCACATAGGGTGCTATTGCTCCACCCCGATACACCGACGTGCTGTGGTGTATACGGAGGAGTAATGCCGAGAGAGAATCTCATTCTCCTTTAGAATAGTCCAGAAATTACGTGCTCAAGTATTCTCCTCCTTGATCTCATCAAAGGACATAATACTTATACCTGTATTTTGGTTCTCTACTTCTAACTTACATTCTGTGAATATCTCAAAAGGTTCGGACTTGTGTTTCAACAGGAACATATGTCTGAATCTTGAGAGATCATCAGAGAATGTAATGAAGTACAAAGAACCGGTCTTGGCATGTGTAGACAGGAGACATTCATACATCAGCATGTATCAATCCCAAGAGTTCACTAACTCTTTTTCTGTTTCCAATAAACAGAGCTGTGGTCATCTTATTTCTGTGACATGGCCGGCAAGTTTCATAAGATGTAAATTTAAACTAATTTAAATATACATCTAAATGTAACTTGGCTAGTCGGATCGCATTGATATGACCTAGTCTACAATACCTCAAGAAGGATTCGTTCATTTCTGAACTATTCCTCTTGTGTGTGTTCTGTGTACTAAGAACTGTAGTTTGATTTAGAATTTCTATGCTTTTAGATAACGTGCCTGAACCGATCAACTCTTGATATAGGAAATGTTCAAAACATTATCCAACAATACAAAATTATATCCTTTCTTTACTAATAAAGAGACTGATATGATGTTTTATATCAGGTTCGGTATCTAATAACATTCATTCAGAATCAATGTATTCTGGTAATATAGGGTGATAGTGACCAACAGACTTGGCTGCAACACTTGCACCGTTTTCTATCTCATGAAACTTATCACCCGTTCTCAGTTCTCTACCTATCTGTAGCCCATGTAACAAATTACATTTGCGGGATCCTGATTCGGTATCTCATACCCAGGACGTAAAGGATACTGAGAAACAGTTCTATGTAATGAACACACCCGAAGATGATGCATCAACATGCACTTTCTTCGTTTGGGCGGCACGGGAAATCTGGTATTCCCCAATTTCCTGCTCTGTCTTATAACAATTATAAGTTGGAGCGGGACCAAAGTTTCCCATCTCAGTATAACAAGCGGGTTCGGTCAATACATCCGTATTATTATCTTGATTAAGGCGTGATATGGTCGCTACCGGGAGAGAGAGAGAAGAAAACACTTAGCGTATGCTCTTGCAAGATTAGATTGGTTATCTAATATATCTAATCAGGATGTCTCCCACTGTTTTAGTCAAATCTTCCTTCAAACCCTAAAAGGAAAGACTAGCCGGGATTAATTACACGCTACAAGTTCGCCAATCTTTCAGTCAGGTCAGTGCCGGTACTTTGAGGGAGGTCCCCCGTGCTTTCGCACGAACCTAATTAAAGTAAACCTCATTTTCCCAGGGGCGTAACCCCGTTGACACCTTTCTAGACACCTACTTGATCGGCTAATTGTAATGTGTAAAACTCTCCCAGGAGTAACTCTTACTCGCAGCGGGTATCGGGATCCAACTATCTCATAGAAGGTATGCAATCTCATTGCAAATTTCAACACTTGAAATCCCCAATAATATTTTACCCCTAGCGTCCCATGACCTTGACGCAGGCCAACAAACCACAGTGCGCTAGTCAAGTTCAACCCGTCATTTCTTGATTGAATTAAACCTACCCGCACGACCATTGACGCAGGCCAACAAAGTCGCACGACTACTCTAATCCAATCTGCATCATATGCATAAACAGATAAATACTAGTTAGCTACCGCACACTACGCCTTGATGCAGGCCAACAAACGTAGCACGAATACTAAGTAGGACTTATCTGAAATGACGGAGGGCTACGACAGGTTTTTATGAAAACCCTTTGCGTAATGAACTTGATATCGTTATAGAATCGAGTGACTTCAAATGGAGTGTTTTTTTAGGCTTTTCTAGTTTTGCTAAAGGGGTCACTCCCGGTGAAGGGATCATCGGCCCTTTCCTCATCGAATAAGGTGCAGGATATATCATATATACCACTATGCAAAGCAAGAACTATAGAAGCAATCAAAAGACAAACCGAGTTTGTAGCATCTGTTAGTTTCGCTAAAGAGGTCACTCCCGGTGAAGGGATCTCGGCTCTTTCCTTATCGAATAAGGTGCAGGATATATCATATATACCACTATGCAAAGCAAGAACTATAGAAGCAATCAAAAGACAAACCGAGTTTGTAGCATCTGTTAGTTTCGCTAAAGAGGTCACTCCCGGTGAAGGGATCTCGGCTCTTTCCTTATCGAATAAGGTGCTGGATGTTCTGCAAGGAACACCGCTATGCAAAGCAAGAACTAGAGCTACCAGTTTTTAAGACAAGTTTCTACAACATCTTAAGGTTTCTTTTAGTTTCATTAATCTCATTAATGAAGTCCCATTTTTATTATGCTTCACAAGCAACACATTTGAAACGATATCTGCAATATAACATATAACTCATATATATAATATAAACATTCGTCTCAGACAGTAATATGATCTCATCAAAGAACATTGCAGCAGAAGAACATATATGAAATATTGAATATACTAGGATGTCCGTATTTTCAATATGAGCCTGTATAAAACACGGATTCCACGGTCGCGATGAATAGCCAAACCCACATCCCTAGACCCCTACGAGAGCGACAAGCAACACTGCCAATTCTAGGGTTAGGAGACCCGGTCTCGACTCCTCGAGATGATCTCCCACTGGACCCTAGAACCCGGTTACTTGTGCTCCCTGCCTTGGGTCTACCTAATGCGGAAAAGTAAATAATATACAACGGTGACATCATCCTCAGCCCGGAAGTGCCCCAATAAAAGAATATTACATACAAACGAATTTTACATGAATGAAAAAGAAAAACTCTCATCTCACATAAAACCCCCGGGCTATTCAGAACGCGACGATCCAATATAACATATCACAGCAACACATAATATCTCGTATCATCAATGTAAGAAAGTATGCGTATCCCGATTGTCGTTGATGTATAGCAACGAAGCGGGCGATACACCACATACTACGCTTACGGTCACAGAAAAGAAAGTGTAAAACTACAACAGTTGGAATCCTCAACCTCCTCAGAAATCACATGCCTAACCAAATGAATTCCTTAGACATCGCATGCCAAACAATTATAAACCCCGCATTTTAGTCTCATTATCGAAAACTCTTTTCAATATCAAGTCGGGCAATTCAATAAGATTCCCGACATCCTGACCGAATGCTCGTCGCAAACTTTAGTAGACGGCCGCATCCCCAGATGCCGTCGACGAAGTGCACTAAGGTGGAACACCGCTGTCGCGAGCACCCGAACGGATGCTTTTGGTGACGGGGTTCTCCTACAGTCACTTGGTCGGGGCTATGGGGCGTAGCTGTCTATTAAGTTTACCCGGCGAGTATCCGCGTACGCTACGTGATTGCGACGGACTTTTGATCACATCAAAATTCCGTGGCAACCGATCATTTGAGACTGAACTGCTAGATTTATAACATTCAAATTAGTTATCTCATAACTACCTGTGGATTCCAAATATTGTATCACATTCCAGATAAATAGACAATGTTAAACTTTCCGATCGAATAATCAAACACCCAAGATTTCTCCAATATATCTCAACACTTGAAATCAGTTTAAAAACATCCATCACATGTCACAGTACCAATGGTCCAGCCGTAGAAGGGTTAAGCCAACGCCTCACATGTAGCACGCCGTACTGCCCCAAACACTAAGGTTTAGAGGCAGTTCAAGTCGGTCACATAATCGAGTTAAGGTTTGTTCTCTTCTAGAGGGTCCACCGCATTACTTGCACAACTTAGAACGTTCTTAAACTCGAGGAAAAATGCAACTTTTGAAAAAATTTCCGACAGGGGAAAAAGTGAGTTATTGATATCCGTTCGAACTTTTTAACAGTTTCTAAAAATTACCCGGACAAACTAAACGAAGTTAAATTATCCGATCGAATCAACGAGTCCCCAATACAACCCTAGAAAACTCAACACTTGAGTGGAATTAAAAAATTCCCAGAAAAAAATGACAAGAAAGGACCTAAGAATAAATATGTGAAATATGAGGGACTAAGTCTAAATTTTGGCCGCGGAACCGCCGCCAAACCCTTGGTTTAGCCGCGGTTCCGCGGTCAAATAATTGACTTAGTGGACCGTACTTCACAGTAATTTTTAGTTTTTCCTGCTTGTTTTTCTGAGCATTTTTAATTCATAAAAAATCACATTTTTGAAAATTGTCCAGAGAGGGGCAAACATCGGGGTTTCCGGGTTCGATCGGACTTTAAACTTCGCTCAGACTTCGCCTAAACCTCTAGCTTGGCTTTGATACTACTGTAAGGTTGCTGGGCATGCTCACAAGGTTCTACGAGGCATCAACCATGCCCGATTAAAAATTTAGCCGTGCCGAACAACCCAAAGCCGGATCTCTAAACTAGAGTTTAGGCAAAAACAAGTATGTTAAACAGTTTAACACTAAGTGAGAGGGATTACAACCTTTGTAGATCTGGTCCTTCACTTCAATAGCTCCGTGTAGATGTCCCCTTCGCTGCGATCGTGAACTCCGGACTCTAGAGAAGCTCCACAAGAAGAACGAACGTGCTTGCTTCGATGACTTCGAGGCCGAAGATGATCTACGTCGGGGAGACACTAACTCTAGCAATTCCTTCACTAGGTCATGAACTTTGTGAAGAGAACACACTCTACCATATGGAAAGTGGTAGAGGATGAAGAAGTAAGAGGCGGGCTCACTTTAGAATTGATTTTCTCACGCTTTTTCTCAAAACACCATTAGAGCTTGAAAGCTTTTTCAAGGAGCTTGATGAAGAAGAAGAAGAAAGAATAATATCATCATATGAATTATTATCTCCTCAATAATGTAACCATGGGTGAGTTAAGCTATCATGCTTAACTCATGTAGGGAATTGACCAAGGTATATGGTTAAGGGTTGGGTTAACTAAATATCCAAAAGAATGACAAAAGAGTTGACTTTGTCAATGTTTCCACACGCTTCATGAAAGCTTGAGAACTTTGACAAAGTCTTTCCCTTTTGTTATTCTTAAGATATAAACAAAACCCTAATCTTTACCCTAATCTTGGTATAAGTCTCATACACCCATCTTTGATGTATCATCAAGCATGACACATTCATTTGTACACAAATATATATCACATATACACTTATGCACAATCAAGTGAGAAAATAAATCTTAAGTGAGCAAATACTAGTTAATGTAATGTAATATATCAAATATATAATTATACATTAAATTTTTAAATCTACTCTTGATTTAATAACCAGGCTATAACCGACTAATATCATGTGTAACAACTTATCGAATCAACACTTGATCCGATAACCCGGCTATATCGCATACAACCGATCAATGTCACGAATCGCGAGAATAGAATACGGTATCTCATATCGTATTAATCTCGGTCCCGCACATATCACATATGTGATCCTACTCCGTTTCGCTTGAGCCAGGAAACCCCTGTGTAGGACTCTAAATACTCGTCAATACGCCGGCTGTAGGTGATGATCATATCAAACACCCACAAGCCGCAAGCGGTCTGCTAAACGTAACGGCCACCCGGGTATTGAGCGATCAGAAGATCAACAAGCAATCCTGTACATTCTCCTGTGAATCCAATCAGTAACACTCCCGTACAGTCCGGTCTCGTCGTCTGATATGTCGCATATCTCGCCTACGGGTGGTAAACGTCAGACCCCAGTAGCTCGATAAGTCGTGTCGATATGAGGTCTATAACAGTTCAAGAAACTACTGATAACACTTACCTGTAAATCTCAGCAACCTTGGCCAGGGATTTCCGGTTATAGCCAATCGAGCACAGCACAACATCAACTCCCTATACCGGGAGAGACGAATCCCCTCCTATCGCTCATTGCCTCAATGTGATTCGGGACTGTAACCAAAAGCCACCTTTTTGCTCGCCCTCTTGGACATGGTATGATGGAAATCAAAGCACAGTGGGAATCACACAAGACTCTATGACGATCTCGGGTGAACAGACTACTCTGTACCAGTGTCACCGCAGAACTGCCATCTGACGTAAGGTATAATACCATCTGGGAGTTCTCGGCGAGTCCGTCCAGTGTACCCAGTCTCCACTGAGCACCCGTACACCATCCTTGATGTCAAACACTGATGGATATGGGATCATCCATCACCCATCATAAGGGTCAAGATGCGTATACGCTAGTCTACTCCGGTGTATCGATGCCCTATCTTGATACACCCTCGACAAGGAACAGTTATAGGATTTACTCATCGACTACCGTGGCCCCACTAGTATGATCTCATCATAGTCCCAGTAGTCGTGTACATATCCTAAGGGCTTTATCAACATGTAACATAGAGACAATCAGAGTACATGTTAAGATAAAGTACAACCAGATAGTATACTATCATGTCGAGCAAGAAAGTCCTCCCTATATATGTCCAAGCATCCATTACAATATACATCATATGTACAGTAATGGCCTCTAGGGCATACATATAACTAACAAACACCGCACAGTAAAACCGAAACATAAAAATGTTTCGAAGGGGTGGCCGGGTATTCCTAGTAATGCCTCTTCCACTATCCAGATTCATGACAGTAACCGTATATTTCCTTTCCCTCACTCCAATCCCTTTATATGCCTTTACTTCTTACCTTCTGTACACCATACTTAGGATAAATGGTTTTCTTCCTTGCCTACCTTTCGTTACCTGCCTAAACTTTGGAAGAAGACTATCTAATAAGCGTAATAGGTGTACTCTCCTAATACTAGGAGCTCTCGCAACCTGAGAGAAGGTAAAGAGAAAAGACAACTGAATAAACTTATTCAAGTTCTCCAGAACCGGAAACCATTCTCGAACTGAAACAAGTTTCTTCGAGTTCGTATGTAACTATACGATGGAATACCCAATAAATATGGATCTTCGTAGTGATACAGAGTGTTCCGGAGAAAATGCAAAGAGGAGGTAGAAGTGGCAATGATATATGTGGCTTTGTCGTGAATGATAGTAGTCGCAATTTCCTTTGCCCTAACTCTAATCCCTTTATATGTCTTTATTTATTACCTTCTGTATACCACACTTAGGCTAATTGGTTTTCTTCCTTCCCTACCTTTCGGCACTTGCCTATGGTTTCGAAGAAGACTATCCAATAAGCATAATAGGTGTACTCTCTTAATACTATGAGCCCTCGCAACCTGAGGAAGGTAAAAAGAAAAGACAACCGAATAATCATATTCAATTTCTCTAGAACTGGAATCCATCTTCGAACTGAAACAAGTTTCTACGAGTTCGTATGCAACTATACGATGGAATATCAAAGAAATGTGGATCTTCGTAGTGATACGGAGTGTTCTGGAGAAATGCAAAGGAAAAGTAGGAGCAGCAGGGATATATGTGACTATGACAATCCAAAAGCCAAAGTGTTTTAAGAAGGTTCGGTTGACTTGGTTCATGAGTTTTAGTTTAGGGTCGGGTCATGGTTGCTGCCAAAGAGAGAGAGAAAAGAAACACTCAGCGTGAACTCTAATCTAGATTAGATTGGTTAATCACTTTATCTAATCAGAATGGCTCCCACTGTTTCCTCGAATTCTCCTTCAAACCCTAAAAGGAGAATTAGTCGGGGTCATCTGAAAATCATCCGAGGAGTAACACCTACTCATCAGTGGGAATCGAGATCCAACTATCATTGCATGATAACTTGTTGAGAGCCACTCAAGTCACCACACTCTAGAAGGTATGTGCATTCCTGGCAAGTTTCCTGTATGTTTGAAACTTCCGATGTGGTTTTTGCCCCTAATGGTTTATGACCTTGACTAGGTCAACAAACCATAAACCGCTAGTCAAGTTCAACCCGTCATTTTCTTTATTGCATTAAACCCACCCGCACGTTCCCTTGACTAAGTCAACAAGGTCGCACGACTGTCCTAACCAATCGCATTTACAATGCACAGAAAAGTACCACTTAGCTACCGTACACTACGCCTTGACTAGGTCAACAAACGCGGCACGAATACTAAATAATACTAATCTGAAATGACGGAGGACTACGGCTGATTTTTGGCAAAAAACCATTAACGTAATGAACTTGATATCGTTCAAGGAACCGAGTAGTTTTACAAATATATAGTGACGTAAACTTTTTCTAAAGAGGTCACTCCCTATGAAGGGATCTCGGCTCTTTTCTCATCGAATGAGGTGCAGGATATTCTTAACTGAATACCACGATGCAGAAAAAAAGAATCGACTATGGTAAAGTTATTACGATAACGCAAACTTTTGCCTAAGAGGTCACTCCTGATGAAGGGATCTCGGCTCTTTCTTCGTCGAATGAGGTGCGGGATATTCCTAACTGAATACCACTGTGCAAAGCAAAAAGAAACGTCTGTAATGTCAGTTTTCAAAAACTTGGTTCCAACAACATCATTTAGGTTTATTTTTCCTTCCATTAATCAAAATTAACGCAGTCCCATCAATTAATCTATATCACACCAGAAAATATATGTATATGCCATCCGCATTAACCACGGGGCCCCGTCATGCATCATTAGGTTACTTAACTAACGGCAGAGCGGGGGCTGGACTAGCGCGGATGAAAAACATATACAACATCCACTAGTATATATAAATATATATATATAACATTCATCCCAGGCATGATATAAACAGCATCACAGAAAAGCGATAAGAAACACAGAATAACGAATAATCTAGGAGCCTCGGGTTTCTTTTGAGCAGCAAATGAAACCCGACATTCCCCGGTCGTGTGGATAGACTTTGCAATGAAAACCTGGACCCCTAAGAGTGCGGCAAGTTACCCTCCAATCCCAGAAGTGAGGCAACCTGTAACGCCTTAGGTTTTCGATTAGTGTTAATTAAGCGATAGTGCGGGTTTTCTGTAAAAAGTTTACCAATTCGGTTTTCTCATATTTTATAACAATTAATTAATAATTTTATTATTAATTGTTTTGGATTTCACACACGTGTGCACGTTAATGTGAGGGTGTGTTTGTGTTATCTTATTTAAGTGACCATGACAACTTAACCTAATCCAAATCCTTTCTTTGCTTTAAATCCTAAATCCCTTGATATTTGTGGAGAGATATTTCTTTGGTTGTTTTGGATTGGGAGGAGGTGGCATGGTGACTCACTTGAGGGCATGGTTAGTATTAATGGAGAGTTAATGCAATTGGTGCACTCGCCCCTTACACTCACCTCTCTCTCTCTCTAACTCACTCACACTCTCACTCTCTCTCATTTTTCTCTATCTCTCATTATTTTTCATTTGCTTCAGCTCTCAACTGAACACTTGCTAATTCTTCGCTAAACCTTCACTAACCTTCACAAAACATCACCCAAATCCTTTTTCATGACTTGTTTTGCCTCTAGGATCCTTTAGAGCTTGGAAAGCTATGATCTTTGAGCTTGTGGGAATAGGTAATGATATCTTTATGTTATGTAGGCCTTTTTAATATTTTGTAGCCTGTAAGCTTCAGTTTAGAACGCGTAAAGTTTAGTTTCGGGTAAATATCGTATTTTTAGTGTAGTTTTGGATCTTGGATGATCTGCTATAAAACCAGGTATTTGTTGGAAAAATTCCCATCACAGTGACCTGGTATGGTGACCTAGAAGAAACCCTCAAAATACGAGCCCATTCCCTCAAGAACAGGCCGCAGGTTTATTGGTTCTGGCCGCAACTTGCGGCCAGAGTGGGGGCTGGGGTTGTGTGTTTTGGTGTAGGGGTCTCTGGGGTTGTTTGTGGTCTTGTGGTACTTGCAACTTTCATAAATTGTTGGTATAGAAAAATCTGGGATCATTTTGTTTGTTTTCTAGTGTTTCGATTACGCGCGTTACGTTATCCGACACGGTTCGTGTTCTTGTGTAGATGTTGCTCTTGGGTTGGGTTCGTAGTGTCGCTACGCACGTTAGCCACTAGACGAACACTTGAGAGTATGTTTGGAGTTGGTGTTAGTTATATGTATGCCCTAGAAGCCATTACTGTACATACGATGTATATTGTAGTGGATGCTGGGATATATATAGGGAGGACTTTCTTGCTCGACATGATAGTATGCTATCTGGTTACTCTTTACCTTAACATGTATACTGATTGTCTCTCTGTTACATGTTGGTAAAGCCCTTAGGATATGTACTTGACTGCCTGGACTATGATGCGGATCATACAAGTGGGGACATGGTAGTCCATAAGTACATCCTTCAAGGTCCCTAGTCGTGGGTGTGTCAAGACGGGGCATCGATATACCAGAGTAGACTAGCATATACCTTCTCGACCCATACAGATGGGCGATGGATGATCCCATATCCATTGGTCTTTGACATCAGAGATGATATACGGGTGCTCAGTGGAGACTGGGTACACTGGACGGACTCGCCGAGAAATCCCAGATGGTATTATACCTTACATCAGATGGCAGTTCTCTGGTGACACTGGTACAGGTTAGTCTGTAAACCCGAGATCGTCATGGAGTCTTGTGTGATTCCCACTGTGCTTTGATTTCCACCTTACCACGTCCAAGAGGGCGTGCAAAACGGTGGTTTTTGGGTACAGTCCCGAATCACATGGAGGCAATGAGCGATAGGAGAGGTTTCGTCTCTCCCGGTATAGGGAGTTGATGTTGCGCAGTGTTCGATTGGCTATAACAGGAAGTCCTTGGCCAAGGCTGTTTTAGGGATGTACTGGTAAGTGTTACCAGCAGTTTCTCGACCCTTTATGAGCCTCATATCGACACGACTTATCGAGTTATTGGGGTCTGACGTTTTACCACCCCTAGACAAGATATGCGACATATCAGACGAACAGACCGGACTGTACGGTAGTGTTACTGGTTGGATTCACAGGAGTGTGAGTGGGCTTGTTCGTTGATCTTCTGATCGCTCAATACCCGGGTGGCCGTTACGTTTAGCAGACCGCTTGCGGCTTGTGGGTGTTTGATATGATCATCACCTACTGCCGGCGTATTGACGAGTCTTTAGAGTCCTACACAGGGGTTTCCTGGCTCAAGCGAAACGAAATAGGAGCGCATATGAGATATGTGCGGGACCGAAAATAATACTAGTATGTGATATTGTATTCTATTCTCGCGATTTGTGACATTGATCGGTTATATGCGATATAGCCGGGTTATCGGATCAAGTGTTGATTCGATAAGTTGTTACTATTGATATTAGTCGGTTATATGCGATATGACCGGATCGTTAAATCAAGTGTTGATTTAATGATTTAATGTATAATTATATATTTGATATATTACTTTACATTAACTAGTATTGGTTCACTTAATATTTGTTTTCTCACTTGAATGTGCATATTGTTTATATGTGATATATGCAAGTGTACATGTTTGTATCATGCTTGATGATACAAACAAGTTGTGTGTATGAGACTTGAACCATATCAAGGTTGGATTAGGGTTTACTATTTTCCTAAACAAATAACAAAAGAGAGTGACTTTGGTCAAAGTTATCAAGCTTCATGAAGCTTGATGAACATTGACAAAGTCAACTCTTTTTGTCATTTGTTCAAGATATTAGCTAACCCAACCCTTAATCTTATGCTATGGTTAATTCTCTACATGAGTTAAGCATGAGGGCTTAACTCAACCATGGTGCCATGATTAAAAGGATAAGTGTTCATATTATTCTTTTAATGAATATCATTCTTTCTTCTTCTTCATCTTCATCAAGCTCACAAAAGCTTGAAAGCTCCAATGGTGCCATGGTAAAAAGAGTGAGAAATCCAATTCTAAAATGAACCCAATTACTATTTCTTCATTCTCTACTACTTGCCATGTAGTATAGGGTATTCTCTTCACAAAGTTTTTGACCAAATGAAGGAATAGCTTGAGTTTGAGTCTCCCCGACGTAGATCATCTTCGGCCTCGAAGTCAATGACCTAGCCCGATCATTTCTCCGACGAAACTATTTCTAGAGTCCGGGATCCGATGATCGCAGCGGAGGGACGTCAACACGGAGCTAAAGAAGTGGTGGACCGAATCTACAAAGGATGTAATCCCTTTCACTTAGTAGCAAAGTCGTTTGCTTGCTTGCTTTTCGCTTTAACTTCTAGTTAACGATCTATATTAGGGTTTCTCGTCACCGGAAAATTTTTGTTTGCCATGGTTGATGCCTTGTAGAACCTCCTTAGTGTGCCTAGGAACCCTACAGTTGGTGCGTCGGTCAAACGTAGTTTGTACGTTTTATTGGTCGATTGCTAATATACACTTGTTATTGTTGTTTTATGATCTTAGGGACGCAAGCGGGGACTTCAGACGCTGCGAAGAAAGGAAAGCGTGTAGTTGGCTTTACTTAGCCCTAGAATCATCTGTGAGTAGATTTAACATCTACAGGGGAATCACCCGCATGGCGTTATGTGTCTGGGCTAGATATGATACGACATTAGCCGCATGTTTATTTGAATATATAGATATTGTGCATGAACTCATTTCATATCATTACTTGTTGTGCTTAGACTTGTACCTATTGGACACTGCACTATTACTGATGGTTCATGTCGCACGAGCACTACTTGTATACCACACATACTGTCGATAATTTCCATGACACGCACAACACACATACCTATGTAATATTGTATGGTTAGTGACATTTAGATATTTATTCATGTCCTTTGCCCATATGACATATATCATACATGTATACCTACATGCTTACACATATGCCTTGGCATGCCTACATGCTAATTGTAAATCCACGTTACCTCTCCCGGTACTTACGGGCTTGCGGAAATGATGAAAAACGATTTTTCTATTGGTGGTAACATGGACTCAAAAAACGGATCTTTGTTAAACAACTATCTAACAAACCTAACAAGAGTTTGACCTACTAGGTTAGGGGTTATACCTTAACTTGAACTCCTTCTCTTGGTCTCCTTGTGGTGGTCGGATGGTTCTCTTCTCGTCGTCTCTTTGTGCCGAAGATGGATCCACCTGAAAGCTTCTACCTTTGGCTTCAACTTCAAACTAGAGGAAACTAGAACACTTGGCTTGCTAGACTTTGTGTGCTAGGATGAGTAGAGGAGTGTGTTGGGTTTTATCTCTATTGTTCTTGCTTCTCAATACATGAGACAAGTGAACCATGAACTAGAGAGAGCAAGAGGAAGAGGGAGAGCTCAAGCATGAGAGAGAAAGGAAATGAAAGAATGAGCAAGACTTTTGCCATCCAAGCTCTCATAATCCAAAATCATGATAACAAGTAATAATAATTGAGTATTATGTGATGGTTGTTATCATATCAAGTGGCCATATCATTTCTTGCATTAAATGCAATGTGTGAACAAATAAGCAAGCCACGGTCAATGCCAAGGAATGATAGCCATTGTCATGATGATGGTCAACAAGTCGAACCTAGTCAACCGGTCAACTAAGTCAACAAGTCAACAAAGTCAACCATCAACAACCATGTCACAATAATACTTAATTAATATTATTGTTAATCATATTTATTATTCTCATTAGGGTTTAGCAAAAGTCAACTGTCAACAACCCTAATGAGAATCCTCTGCCTCTGTCTCTCTGTCAACTGTGCATACACACCCACACCCGCGTTCCGAGGAACACGAATACAAACGAAATAAAACCAATCCCAAAACGTACACTAGGATCTGGCTTAAATCAAAGCCCGCTAGTGTTAACTGCCCGTACACTAAACGTGCACAAGTGCACGGATGTGACCGAACCCTGTCGCAAAACCATGCGACCACTACTCTTTTGCCTAAAGGCGAATAGCTCTCTGTGTGGGACTCTAAAGACTCGACACTACGCTGGCAGTGGGTTTAACCACAGACCGCAAGCGGCACTAGCTGTGCGTAATGGCCCCCCAGATAGATGTCGATAAGAAGACGGACGAGGTGAAACCCATCTGAACTCCTACTGAGCCTGAATGTGACAATCTGCGTACAGTCCGGTCTGTTCGCCTGAGAATATCGCATGGCGGGCCTAGGAGGGCGGTAAACGTCAGTCCCCTAATAGCGGTACAAGTCGTGTCGGAGTGTAGCCCAGAACACCCTGAGATAACACTGGAAACCTACTAGTACATCTCGCTTGCCCTGGCCAGAGACTTTGTGTAATGGCTCTCCTAGACACAGCGCGATATCAACCCCCAATACCGGGAGAGACGAATCATATCTAACCGTCACTGCCTCCAAGTGTTTCGGGACTGCACCCAACTACTACCTGTTTGCACGACACCTTTGAGCCGTGGTAGGGTAGTAATCTAAGTACAGTGGGAACACACTCAAGGTGAAGTGACAGTGTCAAGTCAGCGGACTAAGCTGTACTCATGTCACCTGGGAACTGATAACTGACGATAGGTATAGTACCAACCAACAGTTCCTACCGAGTCCTGTCCAGTGTACTCGTAACCTAACGAGCACCCGCATACTATCTCAAGTACGACGTACTGACGGCTGTGGGACAGACCGTCTCCCCTGCTGGGATGAGAAGCACATACACCAGTCTACTCCGGAGTATTGATGCCCTGTCTCGATAGTCCTACGACTAGGGACCTGCATAAGGATGTCCTTGTGGATTACCCAGCCCCACGAGTATGACTGCCATCACAACGCTGGTAATCAAGCAAAGATCCTAAGGGCTCCACTAATGTGTATAGGTTATATACTAAAATAAACACATGTACTGTAGCGTTTTGAAAATCGTTTCGGTGAAATTTCGGAAAATCGGTAAAATAAGTGGGTTTTCTGTAAAAAAGTCAAAATGCAAATATCTTAATATAAAAATTAAATTTACATATTCTAGCTATGAAATTGCTAGTATTTGGTGTTTATTGAGCCACTAGTGAAATTTCAAATTTTCTGAAAAATTTTCCGAAATTAATTATTTTAATATTATTTTAAGCCGTCAGTAATACATTTAATTAGGGAAAATTACAAATTAGAATGAGTTGAAACAATTTTTGTGCATCATAACACATTAAATAAAATTTTATCATGTGGTTTTTGAAATGAAATGGTTTGCCAAAACGGTTTAGAAAAATATCGAAGAAAAAGGCTTTTTCGGTGAAATTAGTGTAAATGGTTGTTTGGGGTATAACATTTATCTTTTTTCCCCACACCCACACCCACACTCACTCACCCCCATCCCCATGTGGCTGAATTCAGCAGCACATCCCCCATTTCCCCACTCCATTCCACACAAATTAGAAAAGAAAACAAGGGAAAAGAAGAAAGAAATAGATAAGTGAGTAGGCTTTGACTTTTGTGTGGACTTGACTCTATTTTCCCCACCTCCCTCTCTCTCCTCTCCTCCCCATTTTCTGGCCGAGCCCTCCCTCTACAACAGCCCCCAATTTCCCCTCTCAATTCCGCATCAAAAATCCTCACAAAATGCATCAAAAATCCACCAAAAATCCCACAAAATCAAAATCTAACTCCTACCCATTTTTCCTTAGCCTCTCAAGCATGGATTTTGGTGAAAAGTTTTCATTTTGGAGGCCAAGATTTTGGTGCTAGATTCATGATAGATCTCTTGAAATTGTGAGGTATAAATCTTTGCCCTATAGTTAAATTGTTGCTTTAATACTTCAATTCGACTAAATTAGATGCTTAATTAGATTCTAAATTTAAAACTTGTGAATTCAAGAGAAGGGTATCAAAAGTCAAGTTAGGTTTTTAGTGATGAGATTGTGGTTGTGTGATATAGTTAACATGTAGTGGGCATGCCAAATCAAATCTAGTTGCTAGTTTGCATTTTTGTTAATTTAAATTGTGATAATTATATAAATTGGAAACTAGGTTTTAAAAATATATATATTTTGGTGAGATAAAATTCTAATTAGGGTTTCATGGCATTATTAACATTATAAATTGTGGTTTAATATTTTAGTATATTCAAAACCAAGCTTAATTGTAAAATTGTGAATTTTACTTTAAAAAGAGTTAAAATCGGTATTTTTGCAAACTAGTTTTTTTGAACATATATGGTTTGGTGAAATTAAATTATGGAAATAATTTATATGACTTATTTAAGATATTTAATAATTATATTGGCCGCTACATTCATTTAAACGTCGAGTTTTGTACTAAAACGGGTAATTTTTGCTTGCTAGATTTTCGGAAAAATGGTTTCTAAAGTGAATTTGGGGTTTTTGTGAATTTTAACCTATTCTATATTTAAATTAGTATTCGTGAATGTGCAAATGAGTATACTTGGGTTTTTCTCGATGGTCGGGCGTTTGCATGCCGACGTCGAGGGTTTTTGGGTTGGTTTGTGAGAGCAACCATAGGTTTTGATCTATATGGGATTCGTGAGTTGTTTTGGTCATGAGTCGGATTTTAATGCGATATGGTGCGTTTTGATATGTAGGTACCCCATGTGGACCTCGAGACGACAAGCAAGCGCGTGGCGACGTCGGCACCGGCGAGCGAGGACCAGGTGAGTAGATTTATATCTACGGGGAGAAGTCGGGTGGATGGCGTATAGCACCCCTGCAGTCCGTGGTGGTGTATACGGATGCGTATACACACCAATATTTTTTTATATGTTATTTGGGATTAATAACGATGTTAGGATGGATATTGGTGTGTTGGATTACTTTAGTGTTGCGAACCCTAGGGTAGTGTTGCACTACACATACACACATACATACTTGCATACATTCCTATTTATATGTGCTCATGGGATTCTTTATAGTTATGTGTTCACATACGGATTTGAGGATGATACTTATGATTGAGATGAGTCGATGAGATTTGTGTTGAGGTTGTGATATCGGTGATGTGGCAGGATTCGTACTTGAGGTACGTCCTGGTGTTATAGCGGATCTTGGGGCGGCGATACGGGTGAATAGTGTTATAAATAAAAATGGTCGACATGTGATCGTGATATGAGGCATGATATGCTAGGATATTGGTATTAGGCCGTATCGGGCGATGTATACCCCTTGATGATGATATGTGCTGACGATATCGGTTTGTACGAGATTGTCGATTAGTAATCAGATCATGAGTATATTGAGGATATTAGTATTGTACTAGATATAGGTCAGTACCCTAGACTATGATCTTGAATAAAGAGGATACCAGAGGAATGGTGTGAGGAATATGATATTGACCCATACCCAGATTTGGGGATGCCGTACGACGGATTTGCGTACGAGCTATATCTTGATGATTGATCCGCACTCTTGACTTGGGATGTCTGATTGTAGATATGGTATCGGATATGATATTATTGAGGCGGGATCACCGACTAATATATATACAGGTATGTATATGGATCGACTCAGATGTTAGGCGGTTTCCTTACCTATAGTCCAGCTTGTTAGCTTAGCCCTTTAGTTTAGTTTAGTTGTTAGATTAGATTCGATTCTTACCTATTTCAAAAACTAACGAATCGTGGGTATTTTAAAAGACAGCCCAAGGGATCCTACGGATATTTCAAAAGACGTATCTTTTCATAAAAAACACCGTAGCCCCTATTTTCAAAACCCCATGATTCGTGTTATTTCAAAAGGCACCATTTGTAGGACTTATATTAGATTAATGCAGGTTAGCTACAGTTGCGTCTTGTATTCAGCTCCCGCTTATTATTGTGGTTCGCTTCGCATCGCATACTTATGTTATAATTTCTTATTGCAATGTTGATATCATATTGTTAGGACACCAGCACCATTACCGATGATGCGTATGTACCACGTACACTTACTTGCCGGCTCACACACATATTCATCGGTAATTACCATGTCACGTACACCTTAGAAAATATTATTGTGTGACATGGTGTACTTGCCTTATATGTTAGTTTAGACATTGTAGTTATTACCTGCTACTTCATGCATACTGTTATTCATTGTTATGCCGCATTCATGGATTCTCATACATATATTCACTATTTTACGTGTTATTGAGGTTTTGGATTCGGATTTCCAAGAGATTTTCTGGATTTGGAGGAAAACCGCAAAAACATAAATAAACCTTTTCTCTCTTTTAAAATAAAAAAAGTGCGGTTTTTCCCATGAGGTATGAGTCGTCCACCATGAGTTTGCTGATGGACTTCGAGACCCGATTCGAGGAGACGGATGAACCGTTTCGGGTACATGGTGGACCCGGTAAGGTACCCCGGGGCAAGAAGCGCGTGATGATGATGATGTGAGCCTGGAAGGGGAGCACTACCTACCGGTGATTTTACCCGACGCGTCGGATATCCGGAGGATACCGTCGTGGTCTTGAGATGGATGGTAGGGGCCGGTCTGGACTGACGGCGCCCTAGATATTGTGCTTGAGACATTGAGATTTTGAGATATTGAGGTACAAAGACTGTGATACAGAGATATCGAGATATTGGGATTACGTTTTGTGCCGATGCTAGGCACTGTTTTATGCTGATTTCATTATGATACCTCATTTTAAAAATACAAAGGAAATCTCACTAAATTATGAAAACAGTTCTTCATTTACATGTATTCTGTTTTCATGCATTCATACCTCATTCATATGATATATTGCTACCTGAGGCACTGACACGGGCATATGAGATTACTCTCGGGTTAGATATTTACCCTAGCCTTGTTATAGGTTGCATGTTATATATATTGAGGATATCTTATGATCATTGACCTAGCTTGCGTTATTCATGCGATTTCTTTCCGTAGATGTTTTTCTATTCACGAGTTGGCAACTCACCCCCGTTGTGCCCCAGTTTCTTGCAAGGTTTGCCATACAGGTTTCTTTACGGCTTTGCGGGCATAGTTTCCTTCGGGTGATTTGCTAGTAGGTGGGTTACTTGTATCGTACCCCTATTATATATCTTGTATATCATTATTCTGTTGTATCTAGAAGTTCCATCAACCAAACATGTATTTATTTTGAGATAGAGACCAGTGATGTTATTCCTTCGACCTTAGAGTCGCACGGTATATTTCTGCGGTTTTCTTGTGGTTTTGAGTTTCCTTTTGAATTTTGATCCTCGTCGTTGGCGTTGTATATTATACTGCTTGTGTGGTTGTGACCGTCGATTGACGAAGAGCTAGCTCCCGCTTGGGGATGCCTTTTTATTGATTTCGTATACTATTCATGTTGTATCCCGTTTGGGGGCCAGTATTTACAAAGGAGACTCTGCCGAAATTTTCAGTAAATTTTGATGTTCTTAAAAAAACCGCATAATTCGGCTTATGCTATTAAAACTACTTGTTTTAAATTGGTTTTCCTTCACTCTACTACTTTTCTTGGTTTGGATTTCTGGGTTTTCGGTTTACTTAGATTACGTACTCCTCGAGAAGTTTCGTAGTTTAAGTGCCGGTCATGTTCCGTACTTTCGGGACGTGACAAAGTTGGTATCAGAGCGTTAGGTTTTACCTTTGGAGCGTAGGATGACCCTTGGTTGATGGAATAGGTGACTAAAGTAGAGTGACGTACCGTGGGTATGTTCCGCGGCATATTTACGATACGCTACTCCACTTAAGAAGCCTTAGGATGTACATTTCTTGGCTCAGTATTATATTCATTCCGATCTAGCCTCATCAGTACCAGTTATGGTTTTGCTGTCACGATTACGGGCAGGGAGAGCTATGGCTAGAGTTGCGGTCAGCACGAGCTCGTCAAGAACGAGGACTGACCAGGGCATGATTCCGGCGACACACGATTGCAGAGATGTGTCTTTTCATTGTGTCTTCGCACCATGAGCTTTGGGTGGATTGCTGTATGAGATTACTCGGACGTGCCGATTTGCACTAGAGGATTGAGCCACCGATAAAGGCCAGCCAGATTTTGATGACCATTGAAGTATTGCTTACTCCTGATGATTGAGGCACCGTTCAGCGTGCAGACGAGCGAGCCAGTTATTGCTGCGAACGACGAGATATTGCCCCAGATGCTGGAGTTAGTGCAGAATGAGTTGTACTAAGAAAAGATAGAAGGTCGCTAGTCACCCGAGGATGAATGACTAGGACAGGTGGTTCGTTCTCCTACCCCGATGCGAGGTCATCAGATAGATTGATTCCAGCTAGAGACGACTTCACGCGGAGACGTTGGGAGTCGACAGAGACGATCGAATGTCAGAAACCTATTATTCCAAGTTTAAAGTAGTCGGAAAGACATGCAGGCAATTATATGGTCCCTTTAGAAGAATGAAACCCTAACTCGACTTAATGACCGTGTGAAAGCCTTTGAACCTTCGGGTTTGCGGCAGTTCTACGGCGCCATTAGTGAGGCTTGGGTTTGCCCTTCTACGGCTGGACCACCGATGCTGTGGTATGCACACGATACTATTAAATTGTGCCCAAGAAGTTGAGCTCTTGGGGGATTATGAGGTTTTGACGACTCGATCGGATGGCTCGACTTAATTCGGATGCTAGGTGGTGAGATGCATTTCTTGGGAGACTCCAGATACGAGGATAGCCGTTGGAGCTCAGTCCATGCAGCCGCGACGAGACGAGTCCAAAGAAGACGACATTAGAGGAAAGTGAAGTAAGAGGTTCGTACCAGATCTAGATGAGATGATGTTCCACTCCGCCGACATCAGAGATGCGATGCGCATGCCGAGGCATGGTACTTGGATTTACCTTCCAGAAGGAGTCGCGATGAGTATGCAGTCGTTCCAGAGCAAGATGCAGATATAGGTAAGGGACGATGACTTCCGGACAGTTCGGCAGAGACAAGATTTGAGAGAGATCTCGATAGGACCTTTCTGGAATAAATTACGAGAAGACTTGGACCCAGTAGTGGTCATGTTATGCACACCGGCAGGCCAGAGCTCAGGATCGTCGACGAGACATGCTATGAGTGACCGCGGCAGTTGGCCAGAGATTCTTGGAGGATGTGCTTGAGCGGGACTATTCCGCCATACTTGATTTGTGTATTTTGGGCGATTTATTCGCATGATTGATTTTGATGATTGAGTTTCATGATATTTGTCTTCATGGACCATGGTTGCACCTGCTGAGTATTTACGATTTTTGCACGGTTGTAGCACCTGATATCGTTTTCGTGCCTTGGTTCTCATGTTTGTGATTATATGGATTTCATACAGTTGAGTTGATTTGTGCGTATATACGCACACGATTTGGTTTTTGCACTCGGTATAGTTCATATATGCTTGCAGTGCAGTGTTACGTATGTTGTGCATTTAGATGCCCCGGATTTCGATTTCGATGGTGGTGTTCGATATTTGTTTTGTGCACCTTGTGCACCTGATTGGATTTTGCGTATATTCGGCACATGATATTGGATTTCATGATTTCGTGCACGATGGATGCACCTGATTTGGATTTTCGCGCATGTTGGGCGCATGTTTTGAAGTGTGATTTTGGTGCACACCATATGCACTAAATCGAGATTTTTCGTGCATGTCAGATGCACCTGATTTTGCTGTCAGGCATATATGTTGCCTACGACAGATGTTTCGTGCACACCCGATGCACTTAGATGTTGTTTCTGTGCATATGTATGGCACATATTTGGATTTTGATTTCCGTGCGCACCAGACGCACGTAGTATTCATACGCGTATTTTGGGATCGATTTTTCTTATAGAGCAGTACGTTTTTATGATATTGCTATGTGTTTTCGTACTGAGCAGGACTAGTCAGAGGACAGTACCTGAATATATTTTACATGTATAGTCTCGAGTTATATCATATTGGTTTTGCTTTGGATTTGGTATTGATGTCTTCCCCATGACTACGATGATTGCGGGATGCTTGACGGAGTTTTGATTTGAGCTATATGCTCATTTTTCATGCACATGCGCTGCGCTACGATTTGTTTTATGTATTTACAATTTCGGAGCCCCGACGACTTGATGGTTTTGGTTTAGATGTTTTAGTATTTGGGGGGAGTTTTACTTTAAATTCGGGGACCGAATTTTTTAAGGGGGGAAGATTGTAGTCTTTCGAAAATCGTTTCGGTGAAATTTCGGAAAATCGGTAAAATAAGGGGGTTTTCTGTAAAAAAAAGTCAAAATGCAAATATCTTATTATAAAAATTAAATATACATATTCTAACTATGAAATTGCTAGTATTTGGTGTTTATTGAGCCACTGGTGAAATTTCAAATTTTCTGAAAAATTTTCCGAAATTAATTATTTTAATATTATTTTAAGCCGTCATTAATACATTTAATTAGGGAAAATTACAAATTAGAATGAGTTGAAACAATTTTTGTGCATCATAACACATTAAATAAAATTTTATCATGTGGTTTTTGAAATGAAATGGTTTGCCAAAACGGTTTAGAAAAATATCGAAGAAAAAGGCTTTTTCGGTGAAATTAGTGTAAATGGTTGTTCGGGGTATAACATTTATCTTTTTTCCCCACACCCACACCCACACTCACTCACCCCCATCCCCATGTGGCTGAATTCAACAGCACATCCCCCATTTCCCCACTCCATTCCACACAAATTAGAAAAGAAAACAAGGGAAAAGAAGAAAGAAATAGATAAATGAGTGGGCTTTGACTTTTGTGTGGACTTGACTCTATTTTCCCCACCTCCCTCTCTCTCCTCTCCTCCCCATTTTCTGGCCGAGCCCTCCCTCTACAACAGCCCCCAATTTCCCCTCTCAATTCCTCATCAAAAATCCTCACAAAATGCATCAAAAATCCACCAAAAATCCCACAAAATCAAAATCTAACTCCTACCCATTTTTCCTTAGCCTCTCAAGCATGGATTTTGGTGAAAAGTTTTCATTTTGGAGGCCAAGATTTTGGTGCTAGATTCATGATAGATCTCTTGAAATTGTGAGGTATAAATCTTTGCCCTATAGTTAAATTGTTGCTTTAATACTTCAATTCGACAAAATTAGATGCTTAATTAGGTTCTAAATTTAAAACTTGTGAATTCAAGAGAAGGGTTTCAAAAGTCAAGTTAGGTTTTTAGTGATGAGATTATGGTTGTGTGATATAGTTAACATGTAGTGGGCATGCCAAATCAAATCAAGTTGCTAGTTTGCATTTTTGTTAATTTAAATTGTGATAATTATATAAATTGGAAACTAGGTTTTAAAAATATATATATTTTGGTGAGATAAAATTCTAATTAGGGTTTCATGGCATTATTAACATTATAAATTGTGGTTTAATATTTTAGTATATGCAAAACCAAGCTTAATTGTAAAATTGTGAATTTTACTTTAAAAAGAGTTAAAATCGGTATTTTTGCAAACTAGTTTTTTTGAACATATATGGTTTGGTGAAATTAAATTATGGAAATAATTTATATGACTTATTTAAGATATTTAATAAGTATATTGGCCGCTATATTCATTTAAACGTCGAGTTTTGTACTAAAACGGGTAATTTTTGCTTGCTAGATTTTCGGAAAAATGGTTTCTAAAGTGAATTTGGGATTTTTGTGAATTTTAATCTATTCTATATTTAAATTAGTATTCGTGAATGTGCAAATGAGTGTACTTGGGTTTTTCTCGATGGTCGGGCGTTTGCACGCCGACGTCGAGGGGTTTTGGGTTGGTTTGTGAGAGCAACCATAGGTTTTGACCTATGTGGGATTCGTGAGTCGTTTTGGTCATGAGTCGGATTTTAATGCGATATGGTGCGTTTTGATATGTAGATACCCCATGTGGACTTCGAGACGACAAGCAAGCGCGTGGCGACGTCGGCACCGGAGAGCGAGGACCAGGTGAGTAGATTTATATCTACGGGGAGAAGTCGGGTGGATGACGTATAGCAATCCCGCAGTCCGTGGTGGTGTATACGGATGCGTATACACACCAATATTTTTTTATATGTTATTTGGGATTAATAACGATGTTAGGATGGATATTGGTGTGTTGGATTACTTTAGTGTTGCGAACCCTAGGTAGTGTTGCACTACACATACACACACACATACTTGCATACATTCCTATTTATATGTGCTCATGGGATTCTTTATAGTTATGTGTTCACATATGGATTTGAGGATGATACTTAGGATTGAGATGAGTCGATGAGATTTGTGTTGAGGTTGTGATATCGGTGATGTGGCAGGATTCGTACTTGAGGTACGTCCTGGTGTTATAGCGGATCTTGGGGCGGCGATACGGGTGAATAGTGTTATAAATAAAAATGGTCGACATGTGATTGTGATATGAGGCATGATATGCTAGGATTGTAAGTCCATGCTACCTCTCCCGGTACTTTCGGGCATGCGGAATTTGATAAAAAACGATTTTCTTAGAGGTGGTAACATGGACTTAAAACCCGGATCTTTATTAAACATCTAACTAACAACCTAACTACGAGTTGCTAACTACTCGGTTAGGGGGTTATACATTTCTTTTTCTCGAACTCCTTCGTCTTCAAGCCTCGATGGTCGTCCGGATCGCCTTCACTCCGTCGTCTCCTTGCGCCGAAGATAGATCCACCTCGAAAGCTTCTACCTTTAGCTTCTTCTTCGGTCTTTGAAGAAACTAGTTCACTTGGTTTGCTAAACCTTGTGAACTAGAGTGAGTAGAGAAGAGATTGTATTGGATTCTATCTATGGTTCTTGATTCTCAACTCATGAGACAAGTGAACCATAGAGTCAAGAGAGGGAGAGCAAGAGGAGGAAGATGAGAGCTCAAGAACAAGAGAGAGAATGAGCATGAAAGAAAAATGAGAGAAGACTTTTCTCATTTGGCTCTCATAATCCAAAACAATCATAACACATCATATCAATCAAGTATTATGTGATGGTTTAAGCAACCATAGCCATATCATTTCATGCACTCATTTTGCACAAAAGAGCAAGCAAGCAAAAGTCTTTGCCATGAAATGATAGCTATAGTTATCATGATGGTCAACTAGTCAAGCCTAGTCAACCGGTCAACAAAGTCAACAGGTCAACAAAAGTCAACAACTCAACAACCATGTCACCAAAATACCTAATTAATATAATTGTTAATCACATATCATATTCTCATTAGGGTTGAGCAAAAAGTCAATAGTCAACTGTCAACGGTCAACAACCCTAATGAGAATCCTCCGCCTCTGTCTCTCCGTCAACTGTGCATACACACCCGCATCCGCGTTCTGAGTAACATGAATACAAACTGGATAAATCCAATCCCAATACATACACTAGGATTTGGCTTAAACCAAATCCCGCTAGTGTTTACTGTCCGGACACTGTACGTGCACAAGTGCACGGATGTGACCGAACCCTGTCGCAAAACCATGCGACCTGCCGCAAAACCATGCGACCTCTACTTTTTGCCTAAAGGCGAATAGCTTTCTGTGTGGGACTCTAAAGACTCGACACTACGCTGGCAGTGGGTTTAACCACAGACCGCAAGCGGCACTAGCTGTGCGTAACGGTCCCCAGGTAGAAGCCGACAAGAAGACTGGCGAGGTGAAAACCCATCTGAACTCCTACTGAGTCTGAATGTGACAATCTCTGTACAGTCCGGTCTGTTCGTCTGATACATCGCATGGCGGGCCTAGGGGGCGGTAAACGTCAGTCTCCTAATAGCGGTACAAGTCGTGTCGGAGTGAAGCCCAAAACACCCTGAGATAACACTGGAAGCCTACCAGTATATCTCGATTGCCCTGGCCTGGGACTACTCGTGTAATGGCTCTCCTAGACACAGCGCGATGTCAACCCCCAATACCGAGAGAGATGAATCCTGTCTAACCGTCACTGCCTCCAAGTGCTTCAGGACTGCACCCAACTACCACCTGTTTGCACGACTCCTTTGAGCCGTGGTAGGGTAGTAATCAAAGTACAGTGGGAACACACTCGAGGCGAAGTGACAGTGTCAAGTCAGCGGACTAAGCTGTACTCATGTCACCTGGGAACTGATAACTGACGATAGGTATAATACCAACTAGTCAGTTCCCGACGAGTCCTGTCCAGTGTACTCGTAACCCAACGAGCACCTGCATACTATCTCCAGTACGACGTACTGACGGCTATGGGACAGACCGTCTCCCACTCTGGGATGAGAAGCGCATGCGCTAGTCTACTCCGGAGTATCGATGCCCTGTCTCGATAGTCCTGCGACTAGGGACCTGCATAAGGATGTGCTTATAGATTACCCAGCCCCCACTAGTGTGACTGCCATCACAACGCTGGTAATCAAGCAAAGATCCTAAGGGCTCCACTAATGTGTATAGGTGAAATACTAAAATAAACACAAGTACACATTGAAGTAGAAACAAACCAAGTTGCATACTACTATATTGAGCAAGATTGTATATACAAGGTGAATATCCCAAGCTTCCATTAAGTAATATACAAACTAGTATGATACAGTAATGGCCTCTAGGGCATATACACTAACAATCTCCCACTTGCACTAAGGCCATGTACTGGCGTATCGAAGACCTATCATCTCGATCAGCCGCTCGAACTGAGTTTGGGGCAAGGCCTTGGTGAATGGATCTGCAGTGTTATCTTCTGAAGTAACTCTCCGAACCTCGATCTCCTGGCGATCCACGATCTCCCTGATCAGGTGATACCGCCTCAAGATGTGTCTGGATCTCTGATGGCACATGGGTTCCTTCGCTAAAGCTATAGCCCCGTTGTTGTCGCAATACAGAGGTATTGGATCAACAGTGGACGGAACCACCTGAAGTTCTTTCAAGAACTTCCTTATCCAGACAGCTTCTTTTGCGGCATCAGATGCAGCGATGTATTCCGCTTCCATCGTCGAGTCTGCAACGGTTTCCTGTTTGGAACTCTTCCAACACACCGCCCCTCCATTGAGGGTAAAGACAAAACCCGACATTGACTTGGAATCATCCTTGTCACTCTGGAAGCTGGAGTCAGCAAAGGCCTCGATCTGGAGGTCTTTTCCGCCATACACCAAGAACATCTCCTTAGTCCTTCTCAGGTACTTGAAAATGTTCTTTACCGCTATCCAGTATTTCTCCCCTGGGTCTGACTGATACCGGCTTACCACACTGAGTGCATAAGCTACATCCGGTCTGGTAAACAACATCGCATACATTATAGAGCCTACCGCAGAAGCGTAGGGTATAATAGACATGCGATCCCTCTCCAAATCAGTCTTGGGAGACATCTCTTTAGAGAGGGTGATCCCGTGACAAGCCGGCAGGTTACCGCGCTTGGAATCTTCCATACTGAACCTTTTCAGTATGGTGTCGATGTACCTGGACTGTGAAAGTCCTAATATCCTCTTGGATCTATCACGATGGATCCGGATCCCCAGGATGTATGAGGCATCACCCAGGTCTTTCATGGAGAACCTTTGTGACAAGAACCCCTTGACAGATTGTAGCATAGGAATGTCATTTCCTATTAAGAGAATGTCATCCACGTATAAAACGAGGAATACTACAGTTCTCGCTACAAATCTACTATAGTTGCATGGTTCATCTGGATTTTTGATAAAGCCAAATTCCTTGACTGTCTCATCAAAACAGATGTTCCAACTCCGCGATGCCTGCTCTAGTCCATAGATGGACTTAAGCAACTTGCACACCTTTCCGCTGCTCCCACTCTGAATGAAACCCTCTGGCTGGTCCATATAGACACACTCCTCTAAATTTCCATTTAGAAAAGCTGTCTTTACGTCCATCTGCCAAATCTCATAATCGTGGAAGGCAGCAATGGCAAGAAGGATCCGAATGGATTTCAGCATAGCTACTGGAGAAAAGGTCTCGTCATAGTCCAAACCAGGTCTTTGACGAAAACCCTTTGCAACCAGTCTAGCTTTATAGGTCTCAACCAGTCCATCTACACCAATCTTCCTTTTGAAGATCCACTTGCATCCTATGGGTTTTACCCCGTCTGGAGCAACGTCCAACGTCCATACTTTGTTGGTGTACATGGACTCCATTTCGGTCCGCATTGCATCCAACCATTTTACCGAGTCGACGCTCTGAACGGCTTGCTGGAAGCTAGTAGGCTCATCATAATCTATGATGCAATCCTCTCTATCCCCGTCTATGAGAAAACCGTAGTATCTCTCGGGCGGATGAGACTGCCTACTACTCCTGCGGAGCGGCGTAGGAATGTCCTGTTCTTTTGAACCCTCTGGTTCCACTAAGCTTTCAGTAATAGCTCGTGGTTCTGGAACTTCTTCCAGTTCTACTGTGCTCCCACTTATCTGGGTTTCCAAAAACTCAGTTTCCAAGAAGTAGGCATGACGAGAAACAAGAACTTTTTGTTCCTCTTCGCAGTAGAAGAAATATCCCTTGGAGTTCTTTGGATATCATACAAACTTACACTGTACTGAGCGTGCCTCGAGCTTGTCCGCATGCTGCTTTTTAACAAAAGCTGGACATCCCCATGTCTTAATGTGCTTAAGATAGGGTCTCTTCCCACACCACATCTCATATGGTGTAGTAGGCACAGTTTTAGTTGGAACTCGGTTCAAAAGGTATGCAGCTGATTCTAGCGCATATCCCCAGAATGATCGCGGTAACTCAGCGTTACTCATCATGGACCGTACCATATCCAATAGGGTTCGGTTCCGTCTCTCCGATACACCGTTATGTTGCGGAGTGTATGGAGGAGTAAGCTGAGAGAGAATTCCATTCTCTTTTAAATATTCCAGGAACTCGGCACTCAAGTATTCTCCACCTCGATCCGATCTTAGAATCTTAATACTTTTGCCGGTTTGTTTTTCTACTTCATTCTTAAATTCCTGGAACTTTCCAAAGGCTTCGGACTTATGTTTCATTAAGAAGACATAACCGTACCTTTAAAAGTCATCCGTAAAAGTAATGAAGTAAGAATAACTGCTTCGCGCATATGTAGACATTGGACCGCACACGTCGCTGTGTACGAGTCCCAAGAGCTCGCTCGCTCTTACTCCGTGTCCAGTAAACGGAGTCTTTGTCATCTTTCCTTTGAGACAGGATTGACAAGTGGCATACAATTGATATTCGAACGGATTCAAATATCCTTCTGTATGTAACTTCGTCAACCTTCTCTCATTGATGTGACCCAGTCTACAATGCCATAAGAAAGTCTGATTGATTTCCGGAGACTTTCTTTTGTGTGTATTCTGGACATTGAAAATCTGTGGTTGGTTTAATACGTATATACCATTGCTCAATATACCTGACCCAATCAGAACTTGATTAAGGTGAATGTTTACAACATTACTTACAAACGCAAATTCATAACCTTCTTTAGAAACTAAAGATACAGAAATGATATTACAAGTTGCGTTGGGTACAAAAAAGCAATTACGCAAAACCAAAACATGTCCATCTGACATTCCCAGGTGATAGTCCCCCACGGCTTTAGCATCCATGCTAGCTCCGTTCGCAACTCTGAGGGTCATGTCACCTGCTTTCAAAACCCTACGGTTTCTCAACGCCTGCAAAGAATTACAGATATGAGATCCTGATCCGGAATCCAATACCCAGGAAGTAGAGTTTATTGAAAGACAGTTTTCAATAACATACACACCTGAAGCTGAAGCCGCAACCTGCTTCAATTCCTATGTCCTGGCTTTCCAAGCCCTGCAATCATTCTTCCAGTGACCTTTCTTATGACAATAGAAGCATTCTTGCTTATCCACAAGCTTCCCCGCTATCTTTGTTGCTTTGGCTTTTCCCTTCGTATCCACTTTACTAACACCGCCTCTTGGTTTGGCGGGGGCTTTCTTCTTCTTTCCTTTGGCTTTCGCCTTGGACCTAGAAGAAGATAATCCTCCTACAAACAAAGTGGATGTTTCCCTACCTTTCTGTAGGGTGCCTTCTGCGCTCCTCAGCATGTTGAGGAGCTCTGAAAGTTCAACTTCTTTTTCTTGTAAGTTGAAGTTCAGTATGAACTGGGCGTAAGTGGAAGGAAGGGACTGGAGAATCAAGTCCGTATATAGCTCATTCTCCAACGTGGTTCCAAGTTCCGCGAGCTCCTCAATGAAGCCAATCATCTTAAGCATGTGTTCCGCTACCGATGATCCGATGGCCAACCTTGCCGAAAATAACTTCTTCGACACTTCGTATCTTGCGATACGAGATTGCTCTCCATACAGTTCTTTTGTATGGAGAAATATGGATTCAAGGTCCATATTCTCGTGCCTCCTCTGATGTTCGTTGTCCATCGAGGCAAGTACGAGGCACTTGGCCTTCGCGCTATCAATCTCCTAGGTCTTACGGATTTCCTTATCCGCGACGCTGGAAGTGGGACTTGGGACAGGGGGAGCTTTGGTGGTAAGAAGATACCCCAGCTTGTCGTAAGTGATTGCCATTTTGACATTCCTGAGCCAATCTTTGTAGTTTGGCCCTGTCAGTATGTTTTTATCTAGAAGTAACTTAAGTCCAGTCATTTCGATTGGTCGCTGCAATTAGGAGAGAGAAGAAGAAACACTTAGCATGATCCTCTTGCAAGTTTAGAGTGGTTTTTAATTTGTCTAAACAGGATGGCTCCCACTGTTTCTCGAATCCCTCCTCAAACCAAAAAGGAAGAATTAGTCAGGATCAATCTCACTGTACAATACTTGCTTAACTGTTCGGCCAGGCTGGTGTCGGTACTTCGAGGGAGGTTTTCCAACGCTTTCGCGAAGTTCCTTAATTCAAGAACCTATTTTCCCTAGGGGCGTAGCCCCGCTAACACCTTTCTAGACACCTACTAGGTTTATAGCATTGATCGTTAAGTGAGAAATTTCCCGAGGAGTAGCATATACTCACAGTAGGATCGGGATTCAAATATCATCGCGTGACGAAACTGAAGGAATCCTACCAGAATCATCACGCTCCAAATGGTATGCAATACTAGCAAGTTTCAGTTCTTTTGAAACTCCCGATGTGGATTTTTGCCCCATGCTCTTATGACCTTGACTTTGGCCAACAAATCATAAGTCACATGTCAAGTTCTACCCGTCGTTCTCCAGGTTAATTTGAATCCACCCGCACATACCCTTGACTTTGGCCAACAAGGCAGTACGACTGTTCCAAACCAACACATCTATCTATGCTGCACATGAATACCCAATAGCTACCAATCACTATGCCTTGACTTTGGCCAACAAACACAGCTTGAATACTATTGACTATTCAAGTGAAACGACGGAGGGCTACGAATGGTTTTGGCGAAACCGTGAACGTAGTGAACTTGATTTAGTCGATGGAACGAGATAGCTTTTAAATGGAGTGGCTCAAACTCCGCATTTTTAAAGTTTGTTTTGAAAAGAACCGAGTGGTTTTTCGAAAGTGTTCCAACGACTTTCTACATGGTTTATTTTCTTGCATTAGTTCTTTTAATGCGTGATATTCTTGCATTAGTTCTTTTAATGCGTCCCATCATTTAATCCTACCATTGCAGAAAACAACCAAAATATGACGTACGCTTATGCCATTCGCATTCGCCACTGGGCCCCGTCATTACCCGTTAGGTTACTTAACTAACGACAGAGCGGGGGCTGGGCTAGCGCGGCTGAAAAACATAAGCAACGCCTAAATAATATCATATATAGATATACTGCAATGATAAACATTTCAGATCATAGATGAACACATTGGATATACTAGGAAGCTGCAATTCGTACGAGCCTGTAACGAAAAGCAGATTACACGGTCGCGGTGAATAGCCAATACCCCACCCAAGACCCCTACGGGTGCGGCAAACTACCCGCCAAGTACCCGAAGCGAAGCAACCTCCCTCATCCCCGTGAGTAGGCCACTCGGCACTTCGGCATACCCGGTAGTTTGTGCACCCCCTCCATGGGTCTATCCTAGGAGCAAAAACAGTAAAAAGAAATTATACAATGACGGCTACAACCCCGACCCGGTTGTGCGGCCATACAAATAATTATTACATCAATTTACAAATTTACATGAATTGAAAGAAAAGAAAACTCTCGTCTCACAACCCCGGGCTATTCACCCGCGACAATCCAATGAATTCATATACACATTCCAGCAACATTACAGATCACAGATTTGTATAACCCCCACTAATCGACATATAGCGATTAGCAGGCGTTCAATACAAAAACACATTACAGAAAAACCCGTCAGCTTAAGTCTTTTAGAAGTTCGATCAAAAACACGGATTTTCAGGACCCCAAAAACAAAATTTTCGTTCTGGAAAATCTGGGCAGAAAACACATATTCCAAAAATCCCAAAACAACCCCAGAAATACACTGCACCAACTTTGGACCCCTACCGAGTCAACTCGGCCGCGGAACCGCGGCGGGAGCATGCTCCCGCCGCGTTTCCGCGGCTATTTGAACCGATCGAGGGACCAAATTTGGTGGTTATTCTAATAAAAGCCTGAGCCGATTTTTAAGGTGAAAATTATCAACTTTTGAGCAGAATAAAAATCGGCAGAAACTTGGCGATTCGGGTTCGTTTCGTGACTTTTTCTTTGATCGATCTTCTAGCTACTTTGCTAACATATTAGATAGAGTTTAACTAGTCTCTGATACTACTGTAAGTCCATGCTACCTCTCCCGGTACTTTCGGGCATGCGGAATTTGATAAAAAACGATTTTCTTAAAGGTGGTAACATGGACTTAAAACCCGGATCTTTGTTAAACGTTTAACTAACAACCTAACTACGAGTTGCTAACTACTCGGTTAGGGGGTTATACCTTTCTTTTTCTCGAACTCCTTCGTCTTTAAGCCTCGATGGTCGTCCGGATCGCCTTCACTCCGTCGTCTCCTTGCGCCGAAGATAGATCCACCTCGAAAGCTTCTACCTTTGGCTTCTTCTTCGGTCTTTGAAGAAACTAGTTCACTTAGTTTGCTAAACCTTGTGAACTAGAGTGAGTAGAGAAGAGATTGTATGGGATTCTATCTATGGTTCTTGATTCTCAACTCATGAGACAAGTGAACCATAGAGTCAAGAGAGGGAGAGCAAGAGGAGGAAGATGAGAGCTCAAGAACAAGAGAGAGAATGAGCATGAAAGAAAAATGAGAGAAGAATTTTCTCATTTGGCTCTCATAATCCAAAACAATCATAACACATCATATCAATCAAGTATTATGTGATGGTTTAAGCAACCATAGCCATATCATTTCATGCACTCATTTTGCACAAAAGAGCAAGCAAGCAAAAGTCTTTGCCATGAAATGATAGCTATAGTTATCATGATGGTCAACTAGTCAAGCCTAGTCAACCGGTCAACAAAGTCAACAAGTCCACAAAAGTCAACAACTCAACAAAGTCAACAACTCAACAACCATGTCACCATAATACCTAATTAATATAATTGTTAATCACATATCATATTCTCATTAGGGTTGAGCAAAAAGTCAATAGTCAACTGTCAACGGTCAACAACCCTAATGAGAATCCTCCGCCTCTGTCTCTCCGTCAACTGTGCATACACACCCGCATCCGCGATCCGAGGAACACGAATACAAACTGGATAAATCCAATCCCAATACATACACTAGGATCTGGCTTAAACCAAAGCCTGCTAGTGTTTACTGTCCGGACACTGTACGTGCACAAGTGCATGTGACCGAACCCTGTCGCAAAACGATGCGACCTGCCGCAAAACCATGCGACCTCTACTCTTTTGCCTAAAGGCGAATAGCTTTCTGTGTGGGACTCTAAAGACTCGACACTACGCTGGCAGTGGGTTTAACCACAGACCGCAAGCGGCACTAGCTGTGCGTAACGGTCCCCATATAGAAGCCGACAAGAAGACTGACGAGGTGAAAACCCATCTGAACTCCTACTAAGCCTGAATGTGACAATCTTTGTACAGTCCGGTCTGTTCGTATGATACATCGCATGGCGGGCCTAGGGGGGCGGTAAACGTCAGTCCCCTAATAGCGGTATAAGTCGTGTCGGAGTGAAGCCCAAAACACCCTGAGATAACACTGGAAGCCTACCAGTATATCTCGATTGCCCTGGCCAGGGACTACTCATGTAATGGCTCTCCTAGACACAACGCGATGTCAACCCCCAATACCGGGAGAGATGAATCCTGTCTAACCGTCACTGCCTCCAAGTGCTTCGGGACTGCACCCAACTACCACCTGTTTGCACGACTCCTTTGAGCCATGGTAGGGTAGTAATCAAAGTACAGTGGGAACACACTCGAGGCGAAGTGACAGTGTCAAGTCAGCGGACTAAGCTGTACTCATGTCACCTGGGAACTGATAACTGACGATAGGCATAATACCAACTAGTCAGTTCCCGACGAGTCATGTCCAGTGTACTCGTAACCCAACGAGCACCCGCATACTATCTCCAGTACGACGTACTGACGGCTGTGGGACAGACCGTCTCCCACTCTGGGATGAGAAGCGCATGCGCTAGTCTACTCCGGAGTATCGATGCCCTGTCTCGATAGTCCTGCGACTAGGGACCTGCATAAGGATGTGCTTATAGATTACCCAGCCCCCACTAGTGTGACTGCCATCACAACGCTGGTAATCAACCAAAGATCCTAAGGGCTCCGCTAATGTGTATAGGTGATATACTAAAATAAACACAAGTACACATTGAAGTAGAAACAAACCAAGTAGCATACTACTATATTGAGCAAGATTGTAAATACAAGGTGAATATCCCAAGCTTCCATTAAGTAATATACAAACTAGTATGATACAGTAATGGCCTCTAGGGCATATACACTAACAAGGATATTGGTATTAGGCCGTATCGGGCGATGTATACCCCTTGATGATGATATGTGCTGACGATACGGTTTGGACGAGATTGTCGATCAGTAGTCAGATCATGAGTATATTGAGGATATTAGTATTGTACTAGACATAGGTCAGTACCCTAGACTATGATCTTGAATAAAGAGGATACCAGAGGAATGGTGTGAGGAATATGATATTGACCCGTACCCAGATTTGGGGATGCCGTACGACGGATTTACGTACGAGCTATATCTTGATGATTGATCCGCACTCTTGACTTGGGATGTCTGATTGTAGATATGGTATCGGATATGATATTATTGAGGCAGGATCACCGATTAATATATATACAGGTATGTATATGGATCGACTCAGATGTTAGGCGGTTTCCTTACCTGTAGTCCAGCTTGTTTGCTTAGCCCTTTAGTTTAGTTTAGTTGTTAGATTAGATTCGATTCTTACCTATTTCAAAAACTAACGAATCGTGAGTATTTTAAAAGACAGCCCAAGGGATCCTACGGATATTTCAAAAGACGTATCTTTTCATAAAAAACACCGTAGCCCCTATTTTCAAAACCCCATGATTCGTGTTATTTCAAAAGGCACCATTTGTAGGACTTATATTAGATTAATGCAGGTTAGTTACAGTTGCGTCTTATATTCAGCTCCCGCTTATTATTGTGGTTCGCTTCGCATCGCTTACTTATGTTATAATTTCTTATTGCAATGTTGATATCATATTGTTAGGACACCAGCACCATTACCGATGATGCGTATGTACCACGTACACTTACTTGCCGGCTCACACACATCTTTATCGGTAATTGCCATGTCACGTACACCTTAGAAAATATTATTTCTTGACATGGCGTACTTGCCTTATATGTTAGTTTAGACATTGTAGTTATTACCTGCTACTTCATGCATACTGTTATTCATTGTTATGCCGCATTCATGGATTCTCATGCATATATTCACTATTTTACGTGTTATTGAGGTTTTGGATTCGGATTTCCATGAGATTTTATGGATTTGGAGGAAAACCGCAAAAACATAAATAAACCTTTTCTCTCTTTTAAAATAAAAAGGTGCGGTTTTTCCCATGAGGTATGAGCCGTCCACCATGAGTTTGCTGATGGATTTCGAGACCCGATTCGAGGAGACGGATGAACCGTTTCGGGTACATGGTGGACCCGGTAAGGTACCCTGGGGCAAGAAGCGCGTGATGATGACGATGTGAGCCTGGCAGGGGAGCACTACCTACCGGTGATTTTACCTGACGCGTCGGATATCCGGAGGATACCGTCGTGATCTTGAGATGGATGGTAGGGGCCGGTCTGGACTGACAGCGCCCTAGATATTGTGATTGAGACATTGAGATTTCGAGATATTGAGGTACAAAGACTGTGATACAGAGATATCGAGATATTGGGATTACGTTTTGTGCCGATGCTAGGCACTGTTTTATGCTGATTTCATTATGATACCTCATTTTAAAAATACAAAGGAAATCTCACTAAATTATGAAAACAGTTCTTCATTTACATGTATTCCATTTTCATGCATTCATACCTCATTCATATGATATATTGCTACCTGAGGCACTGACACGGGCACATGAGATTACACTCGGGTTAGATATTTACCCTAGCCTTGTTATAGGTTGCATGTTATATATATTGAGGATATATTATGATCACTGACCTAGGTTGCGTTATTTATGCGATTTCTTTCCGTAGATGTTTTTCTATTCACGAGTTGGCAACTCACCCCCGTTGTGCCCCAGTTTCTTGCAGGTTTGCCGTACAGGTTTCTTTACGACTTTGCGGGCATAGTTTCCTTCGGGTGATTTGCTAGTAGGTGGGTTACTTGTATCGTACCCCCATTATATATCTTGTATATCATTATTCTGTTGTATCTAGAAGTTCCATCAACCAAACATGTATTTATTTTGAGATAAAGACCAGTGATGTTATTCCTTCGACCTTAGAGTCGCACGTTATATTTCTGCGGTTTTCTTGTGGTTTTGAGTTTCCTTTTGAATTTTGATCCTCGCCGTTGGCGTTGTATATTATATTGCTTGTGTGGTTGTGACCGTCGATTGACGAAGAGCTAGCTCCCGCTTGGAGATGCCTTTTTATTGATTTCGTATACTATTCATGTTGTATCCCGTTTGAGGGCCAGTATTTACAAAGGAGACTCTGCCGAAATTTTCAGTAAATTTTGATGTTCTTAAATAAACCGCATAATTCGGCTTATGCTATTAAAACTACTTGTTTTAAATTGGTTTTCCTTCACTCTACTACTTTTCTTGGTTTGGATTTCTGGGTTTTCGGTTTACTTAGATTACGTACGCCTCGAGACGTTTAGTAGTTTAAGTGCCGGTCATGTTCCGTACTTTCGGGACGTGACATGTACACATTAAAGTAGAAACAAACCAAATAGCGTACTACTATTTTGAGCAAGATTGTATATACAAGGTGAATATCCCAAGCTTCCATTAAATAATATACAAACTAGTATGATACAGTAATGGCCTCTAAAGTATATACACTAATAATCTCCCACTTGCACTAAGGCCATGTACTGGCGTATCGAAGACCTATCATCTCGATCAGCCGCTCGAACTGAGTCTGGGGTAAGGCCTTCGTGAATGGATCAGCAGTGTTATCTTTTGTAGCAACTCTCCGAACCTCGATCTCCTGGCGACCTACGATCTCCCTGATAAGGTTATACCGCCTCAAGGTGTGTCTGGACTTCTGATGAGACCTGGGTTCCTTCGCTAAAGCTATAACCCCGTTGTTGTCGCAATACAGAGGTATTGGATCAACAATGGATGGAACCACCTGAAGTTCTGTCAAGAACTTCCTTATCTAGACAGCTTCTTTTGCGGCATCTGCAGCAGCGATATATTTGAAAGGTTCCTAGGCACCCTATAGTGGTCTCACAAGGCATCGAACATGCCAATATAAAATTTTACGGGTGCCGAGAGACCCGACTACGGATCGTCGGCTAGATTTTGGGCGAAAAATGAAATCTAGTTAACACTTAACTAAAGTTTAACGGAAATACAACCTTTGTAGATCCGGTGCTCCACCTCCATAGCTCCGCAACGAAGTCCCCTCGCTGTCCTAGTGAATTTCCGGGCTCTAGCGTCGGCTTCATCGGAGAATAGGCAAGCTAGGTCGTCGATGTCAATGCCGAAGATGATCTACGTCGAAGCATCGCAAGATCAAGCTCTCACTTCACCAAGTCATGAAACTTGTGAAGAAAACACACTCTACTACTTGGCAAGAGGTAGAGGATGAAGAAATAGGAAGTGGGTAGACTTTAGTTTTGGATTTCTCACTTGATTTCTTCACTTGCCATTGGAGTAGCAAGCTTTCTTCATTGAAGAAGAAGATGAAGAAAAAGAAGAAGAAGAAGAAGATATGATAAGTCTTGAATTCTTGGATAAATAAATCAATACTTATCATATATTAACCCTTGGTTAATTGTAGAGAATGGACCATGGTTAACTTAGATGGTTAGGGTTAAGCATGAGACAAGAATGAAGACTAAGTCAATGCTTCAAGAAACTTCAACTAAAAACAAAAATAGCAACCATTCTTTTCTCATCCTTTCCAAATATAAATAAACAAATAAATAAGTAAGAAAAAGAGAACCCTAATCATAAACTTAATCATGGTTTAATTCTTTACACTTAACCAAGTAAACATATATCATCAAACAAGATACAATCATATGCACAAAAGTATATCACATATACAATGTGTACAATCCAAGTGAGAAAATCCGTTTAAAGTGAACCAATACTAGTTAGTGCAAAGTAATATATCAAATATATAATCATGCATTAAATCATTAAATCAACACTTGATTCAATGATCCGGTCATGTCGCACACAACCGACTAGTATTCAATGTATCGGCTTATCGAACCAATCCTTGATTCGATAACTAGGGTATATCGCATATAACCTAATCGATACATTCATCACGAGAATGGAATACGGTATCACATACACGCATTATTCTCGGTCCCGCACATATCTCATATGCGCTCCTATTTCGTTTCGCTTGAGCCAGGAAACCTCTGTGTAGGACTCTAAAGACTCGTCAATACGCCGGCAGCAGGTGATGATCATATCAATCACCCACAAGCCGCAAGCGGTCTGCTAAACGTAACGGCCACCCGGGTATTGAGCGATCAGAAGATCGACGAGCAAGCCCGCTCACACTCCAGTGAATCCAACCAGTAACACTACCGTACAGTCCGGTCTGATCGTTTGATATGTCGCATATCTCGCCTAGGGGTGGTAAACGTCAGACCCCAATAGCTCGATAAGTCGTGTCGATATGAGGTCTATAACAATTCGAGAAACTACTGGTAACACTTACCAGTATATCTCAGCAACCCTGGCCAGGGATTTCCTGTTATAGCCAATCGAACACAGCGCAACATCAACTCCCTATACCGGGAGAGACGAATCCCCTCCTATCGCTCATTGACTCCATGTGACTCGGGACTGTACCCAAAAACCACCGTTTTGTACGCCCTCTTGGACGTGGTAAGATGGAAATCAAAGCACAGTGGGAACCACACAAGACTCTATGACGATCTCGGGTCAACAGACTACTCTGTACCAGTGTCACCAGAGAACTGCCATCTGACGTAAGGTATAATACCATCTGGGAGTTCTCGGCGAGTCCGTCCAGTGTACCCAGTCTCTACTGAGCACCCGTATATCATCTCCGATGTCAAACACCAATGGATATGGGATCATCCATCGCCCATCTGTATGGGTCGAGAAGGTATACGCTTGTCTACTCTGGTATATCGATGCCCCGTCTCGATACACCCACGACTAGGGACTTTGAAGGATGTACTTATGGACTACCATGTCCCCACTAGTATGATCCGCATCATATTCCAGGTAGTCAAGTACACATCCTAAGGGCTTTACCAACATGTAACAGAGAGACAATCAATGTACACGTTAAGGTAAAGAGTAACCAGATAGCATACTATCATGTCGATCAAGAAAGTCCTCCCTATATATGTCCCAGTATCCACTACAATATACATCCTATGTACAGTAATGGCCTCTAGGGTATACATATAACTAACAATCTCCCACTTGCACTAGGGCCATCTGTAGCAGTGGTCGTAGTATCTCATACTCAATCAACCATCCCATGAAAGTCTCTCTCTGGGAATAGGCCTTCGTGAGTGGATCCGCTGCGTTATCCTCTAAGTCTGCTCTCCTTGCCTCGATCACCTTGGAGATCAACCATCTCCATGATCAGGTGATACTGCCTTAGAATAAGTCTGGATCACTGATGGGACCGGCGTTCCTTGGCATAAGCCACAAGTCCATTGTCTCACAATGGTAGGAACGTAGTTCATCTCATGAACTAATATACACCCAAACATCCTCTTTGGTAGCATCTTAAGTAGCGATGTATCCGGCCTTTATCGTCTAGTATGTCACGGTATCTAGCTTGGAACTCTTCCAACATACTGTCCCTTTACTGGGGGTAAAGACAATGCCTGCGACTGACATTCAGTCGTCTTTATCACTCTGGAACACTTCCAGTGATTCTCCCCAGGATCGATTGATACCATCTCACTATAACTAGTGAGAATACTAACACCCAAATAACATCTATCTCATAGATGAAAACTCAGGATTTAGGAGGTATCATTTTGATCCTATATGGAGAATCCTTGTGATAAGCGGAGATTGATCGAGCGTAGCATAGGAAACTCCTTCCCTATCAAAAGTATGTCATCCACGTACTCTACGAGGATCACCACCATACTCCCTACTACCTTTTTGTTTATACAAGGTTCATCTACCATTTTGATGATGTCAACTTCTTTGACTAATCCATCAAAACAGATGTTCCAACTCCGCGATGCCTGCTTTAATCCTATAAAGCATCTTGCACATGTTTCCGCTGCTCCCACTGTCTACGAAGCCCTCTGGCTGTGTACTTATAGACGCACTCTTCTAAATCATCATTTAGAAAAGCAGTCATGACACCCAACCACTAGATATCGTAGTCATGGTATGTAGCCGTGGCAAGTAGGATCTGGATGGACTTAAGCATAGGTACTGGAAAAGGTTTCATCATTATCCACGCCTGGTCAATGACGAAAACCTTTAACAAGTCTAGCTTTGAAAGTCTCAACTTTTCCATGTACACCAAGTAATCTTCTCAAGATATACTTGCTCCTGATGGGGATTTAACCCTTCAGATATAGCAACCAAAGTCCATACTTTGTTGGTGCATTAGGATTCCATCTCAGATTGCTAAACATCCAGCCATTCTTACAGAGTCTCACTCCTGATGGCCTGCTCGAAACTAGTTGGGTCATCATCTCATGATGCAATCCTCGCTCCCACTGTCATAGAGAAACAGAAGTATCTCTCAGGTGGGTGAGAAACCCTACTAGATCGGCGGAGAGGCTGAGGTTCGTTGAAATCTACTGAATCCTTTGGTTCTATCAAATCATCAGCTGCAATTGATATGGCTGGAACATTTCCAGTTGTACATAACAGACGTTTCCTCGAGCGTGTCCGGATTTTGCTTTTAGACATAGGCCGGACAACCCCAAATCTTAACTAACTTAAGACATGGGCTCTTCCCTTTCCATATCACATATGAAGTGGTAGGCATAGATTTGATTCGAACCCTATTCAATAGGTATGCATCTTCTCAAGCGCATAACTCCCAAAAAGGAAATAGGTAACTCAGTAGTACTCATCATAGAGCACACCATATCATATAGGGTGTGATTGCTCCGCCCCGATATACCATCGTGTTATGGTGTATATGGAGGAGTAATGCTGAGAGAGAATCTCATTCTCCTTTAGAATAGTCCAGTATTTCCGTGCTCAAGTATTCTCCTCCTTGATCTCATCATAGGACATAATACTTATACCCGTATTTTGGTTCTCTACTTCTAAATTATATTCTGTGAATATCTGAAAAGGTTCGGACTTGTGTTTCAACAGGAACATAGGTCTGAATCTCGAAAGATCATCAGAGAACGTAATGAAGTATAAAGAACCATTCCTAGTATATGTAGACAGGGGACCTACATACATCAACATGTATCATCCCAAGAGTTTATTAACTCTTTCTCCGTTTCCAGTAAACGGAGCTATGGTCATTTTATCTTTGTGACATGACTGGCGAGTTTCACAAGATGTAAATTCAAACTAATTTAAATATGCATCTTTATGTAACTCTAGCTAGTCGGGTCATATTGATCTGACCTAGTCTACAATACCTTAAGAAGGATTCGTTCATTTCTGAACTTTTCTTCTTCTGTGTGTTCCGTATACTAAGAACTGTAGTTTGATTTAGAACATCAATGCTTTCAGATAACGTGCCTGAACCGATCAACTTTTGATATAGGAAATGTTCAAAACATTATCCAACAATACAGAATTTTATCATTTCTTTACTAATAAAGAGACTGGTATGATTTTGTATATCAGGTTCGGTATCTAATAACATTCGTTCAGAATCAATGTATTACAATACAGGGTGACAGTGACCAACAGACTTGGCTGCAACACTTGCCCCGTTTTCTGCCTCATGAAACTTATCACCCGTTCTCAGTTTTTCTACCCTTTTGTAGCCCTATGTAACATCTTACATATCTGGGATCCTGATCCGGTATCATATACGCAGGATGCGGAGGATACTGAGAAACAGTTCTTTGTAATGAACACACCCGAAGATGATGCATCAGCATGCACTCTCTTCGTTTGGGCGGCACGGGAAATCTGGTATTCCCCAATTTCCTGCTCTGTCTTATAACAATTATAAGTTGGAGCGGGACCAACGTTCCCAGCTCAGTATAACAAGCGGGTTCGGTCAATAATCCGTATTATTATCTTGATTAAGGCGTGATATAGTCGCTACCAGGAGAGAGAGAGAAGAAAACACTCAGCGTGCGCTCTTGCAAGAATAGATTGGTTATTATTTTATCTAATCAGGATGGCTCCCACTGCTTTTTATCAAATCTTCCTTCAAACCCTAAAAGGAAAGACTAGCCGGGATTAATTACACACTACAAGTTCGCCAATCTTTCAGCCAGGCCAGTGTCGGTACTTTGAGGGAGGTCTCCCGTGCTTTCGCACGAACCTAATTAATGTAAACCTCGTTTTCCCAGAGGCGTAATCTCGTTAACACCTTTCTAGACACCTACTAGATCGGCTAATTGTAATGTATAAAACTCTCCCAGGAGTAACTCTTACTCGCAGCGGGTATCGGGATCCAACTATCTCATAGAAGGTATGCAATCTCATTGCAAATTTCAACACTTGAAATTCCAGATAATATTTTGCCCCAAACGATCTATGACCTTGACAAGGTCAACAAACCATAGACCGCAAGTCAAGTTCAACCCGTCATTTCTTGATTGAATCAAACCCACCCGGACGACCCTTGACAAGGTCAACAAGGCCGCATGACTACCCTAACCCAATCTGCATCATATGCATAAGCAGATAAATACTGGTTAGCTACCGCACACTGCGCCTTGACAAGGTCAACAAACGCAGCACGGATACTAAACAGGACTTATCTGAAATGACGGAGGGCTACGACAGGTTTTTCTGAAAACCTATTGCGTAATGAACTTGATATCGTTGTAGGATCGAATGAATTTTAAAATGGAGTGTTTTTTGAGGCTTTTCTTGTTTTGCTAAAGGAGTCACTCCCGGTGAAGGGATCGTCGGTCCTTTCCTCGTCGAATGAGGTGCAGGATATATCGTATATACCGCTGTGCAAAGCAAAAACACTTAAAAGCTATCAAAATACAAACCGAATGTGTAGCATCTGCCAGTTATTGCTAAAGGAGTCACTCCCGGTGAAGGGATCTCGGTCCTTTCCTCATCGAATAAGGTGCAGGTAATATCGTATATACCGCTGTGCAAAGCAAGAACTGTAGCTACCTGTTTTATTTTGAAATTCGATTCTACAACATCTTTAGGTTTCTATTTCTTTCATTAATCATATTAATGAAGTCCCATCATTTAAGTACCTAAACATCACAGATAAATACGACGTACACTTATGTCATCCGCATTCGCCTCGATGTCCCCTCATGCACCGTTAGGTTAGGTAACTAACGGCAGAGCGGGGCAGGGCTAGCGCGGGTGTAAAACATAAGTAACGTCTATATAATATATCATATATACTATATACTGTATCTATCATAGAACATCACATGATCACATCACAGATATCGCAGCAGAAGAAACATATGAAATATTGGATATACTAGGACGTCCGTGTTTTCAATACGAGCCAGTATAAAACACGGATTCCACGGTCGCGATGAATAGCCAAACCCACACCCCTAGACCCCTACGAGAGCGGCAAGCAACCCCACCAATTCTAGAGTTAGGAGACCCGGCCTCGACTCCTCGAGTTGGTCTCCCACTGGACTCCAGAACCCGGTTACTTGTGCTCTCCTCCTTGGGTCTATCCTAGTGCGGAAAAGTAAATAATATACAACGGGTGACAACTTCCGCTACCTGGAAGTGCCCCAAATAAAAGAATATTACATACAAGTTTTTACATGAATGAAAATGAAAAACACTCATCTCACATAAAAACCCCCGGCTATTCAAACACGACGATCCAATATAACATATCCAGCAACATATAACATCACATGTCATTAACGTAAGTAAATATGCGCATCCCAATTGTCGTTGACATATAGCAACGAAACCGGCGATATCGCATATTACACTTACGGTCATAGAAAAGAAAGTGTAAAACTACAACAGTTGGAATCCGCAACCACCTCAGACATCGCATGCCTGACCAAATGAATTACTTAGACATCGCATGCCTAACTATTATAAACCCCGCATTTTAGTCTCATTTTCGAAAACACTTTTCAATACCAAGTCGGGTAATTCAACAAGATTCCCGACATCCTGATCGAATGCTCGTCGCAAACTTCAGTAGGCGGCCGCACCCCCGATACCGTCGACGAAGTGCACCAAGGCGGAACACCGCTGCCGCGAGCACCCGGACGGATGCTTTCGGCGACGGGGTTCTCCTACAGTCACTTGGTCGGGGCTATGGAGTGAGGCTGTCTATTAAGTTTATCCGGCGAGTATCCGCGTACGCTACGTGATTGCGACGGACTTTTGATCACATCAAAATTCCGTGGCAACCGATCAAGTGAGACTAAACTGCTATGTTTATAACATTCATTCAGTTATCTCATAACTGTTTGTGAATTCCAATTATTGTATCCCATTCCGGATAAACAGAAAATGTTAAACTTTCCGATTGAACATTCGAACACCCAAGTTTTCCCGAAACAGGTCAACACATGAAACAAGTCTAAAAACATTCAGTTCGTGCCTCAGTACCAACGGTCCAGCCGTAGAAGGGTCAAGCCAACGCCTCACATGTGGCACGCCGTACTGCCCCAAACCCGAAGGTTCAAAGGGCAGTTCAAGACGGTCACATAATCGAGTTAAGGTTTGTTGTCTTCTAGAGGGTCCATCGCGTTACTTGCACTACTTAGAACGTCTTTAAACCACGGAAAAATCCAATACTTAGAAATTTTCCGGCAGGGGAAAAGTTGGGTATTTATATCCGGTCGAACTTTTTAACATATTCTAAAATTTACCCGGAAAGCCACATAAACAAAATTTGAAACCCCGATCGAAACACCGAATCCCCAAAACGACTCCAGAAAATTCAACTCTTGAATAAAATTTAAAAAATACCAAGAAAATCCAGCATAATATATAAAAAGTTACTGTGCAAACATACAAGGATGACGTCATCAAGGTACGGCGGAACCGCCGCAGAAGGCAGGCCTCTGCCGCGCTTCCGCCGCGGTATTTACTGTTCATGGGAAAAGTTTTGCGCCGTAATTCTTATATTTCCCTGCTGAATTTTTTAGCAATTTTTAATTTGGAAAAATCCCAGAATTTGGAAAAAGTCCAGAGAGCTATTTTGGGTTCGGATTTTTGGTTCGATCGGACTTCAAAGTCCGTCTAGACTTCGCCTAAGGCTCTAGCTTGGCTCTGATACCAGTGAAAGGTTCCTAGGCACCCTATAGTGGTCTCACAAGGCATCAAACATGCCAATATAAAATTTTACGGGTACCGAGAGACCCGACTACGGATCGTCGGCTAGATTTTAGGCGAAAAATGAAATCTAGTAAACACTTAACTAAAGTTTAACGGAAATACAACCTTTGTAGATCCGGTGCTCCACCTCCATAGCTCCGCAACGAAGTCCCCTCGCTGTCCTAGTGAATTCCCGGGCTCTAGCGTCGGCTTCATCGGAGAATAGGCAAGCTAGGTCGTCGATGTCAATGCCGAAGATGATCTACGTCGAAGCATCGCAAGATCAAGCTCTCACTTCACCAAGTCATGAAACTTGTGAAGAAAACACACTCTACTACTTGGCAAGAGGTAGAGGATGAAGAAATAGGAAGTGGGTAGACTTTAGTTTTGGATTTCTCACTTGATTTCTTCACTTGCCATTGGAGTAGCAAGCTTTCTTCATTGAAGAAGAAGATGAAGAAAAAGAAGAAGAAGAAGAAGATATGATAAGTCTTGAATTCTTGGATAAATAAATCAATACTTATCATATATTAACCCTTGGTTAATTGTAGAGAATGGACCATGGTTAACTTAGATGGTTAGGGTTAAGCATGAGACAAGAATGAAGACTAAGTCAATGCTTCAAGAAACTTCAACTAAAAACAAAAATAGCAACCATTCTTTTCTCATCCTTTCCAAAAATAAACAAAAAAATAAATAAGTAAGAAAAAGAGAACCCTAATCATAAACTTAACCATGGTTTAATTCTTTACACTTAACCAAGTAAACATGTATCATCAAACATGATACAATCATGTGCACAAAAGTATATCACATATACAATGTGTACAATCCAAGTGAGAAAATCCGTTTAAAGTGAACCAATACTAGTTAGTGCAAAGTAATATATCAAATATATAATCATGCATTAAATCATTAAATCAACACTTGATTCAATGATCCGGTCATGTCGCACAAAACAGACTAGTATTCAATGTATCGGCTTATCGAACCAATCCTTGATTCGATAACTAGGGTATATCGCATATAACCTAATCGATACATTCATCGCGAGAATGGAATACGGTATCACATACACGTATTATTCTCGGTCCCGCACATATCTCATATGCGCTCCTATTTCGTTTCGCTTGAGCCAGGAAACCTCTGTGTAGCACTCTAAAGATTCGTCAATACGCCGGCAGCAGGTGATGATCATATCAATCACCCACAAGCCGCAAGCGGTCTGCTAAACGTAACGGCCACCCGGGTATTGAGCGATCAGAAGATCGACGAGCAAGCCCGCTCACACTCCAGTGAATCCAACCAGTAACACTACCGTACAGTCCGGTCTGATCGTCTGATATGTCGCATATCTCGCCTAGGGGTGGTAAACGTCAGACCCCAATAGCTCGATAAGTCGTGTCGATATGAGGTCTATAACAATTCGAGAAACTACTGGTAACATTTACCAGTATATCTCAGCAACCCTGGCCAGGGATTTCCTGTTATAGCCAATCGAACACAGCGCAACATCAACTCCCTATACCGGGAGAGACGAATCCCCTCATATCGCTCATTGCCTCCATGTGACTCGGGACTGTACCCAAAAACCACCGTTTTGCACGCCCTCTTAGACGTGGTAAGATGGAAATCAAAGCACATTGGGAACCACACAAGACTCTATGACGATCTCGGGTCAACAGACTACTCTGTACCAGTGTCACCAGAGAACTGCCATCTGACGTAAGGTATAATACCATCTGGGAGTTCTCGGCGAGTCCGTCCAGTGTACCCAGTCTCTACTGAGCACCCGTATATCATCTCCGATGTCAAACACCAATGGATATGGGATCATCCATCGCCCATCTGTATGGGTCGAGAAGGTATACGCTAGTCTACTCTGGTATATCGATGCCCCGTCTCGATACACCCACGACTAGGGACTTTGAAGGATGTACTTATGGACTACCATGTCCCCACTAGTATGATCCGCATCATAGTCCAGGTAGTCAAGTACACATCCTAAGGGCTTTACCAACATGTAACAGAGAGACAATCAATGTACACGTTAAGGTAAAGAGTAACCAGATAGCATACTATCATGTCGAGCAAGAAAGTCCTCCCTATATATGTCCCAGCATCCACTACAATATACATCCTATGTACAGTAATGGCCTCTAGGGCATACATATAACTAACAATATTCCGCTTCCATCGTCGAGTCAGCAACGGTTTCCTGTTTGGAACTCTTCCAACACACCGCCCCTCCATTAAGGGTAAGACATAACCCGACATGGACTTGGAATCATCCTTGTCACTCTGGAAGCTGGAGTCAGCAAAGGCCTCGATCTGGAGGTCTTTTCCTCCAAACACCAAGAACATCTCCTTAGTCCTTCTCAGGTACTTGAGAATGTTCTTTACTTCTATCCAGTGTTTCTCCACAGGGTTTGACTGATACAGGCTTACCACACTCAGTGCATAAGATAAATCTGGTCTTGTACACAACATCGTATACATTATAAAGCCTACCACAGAAGCGTAGGGTATAATAGGCATGCGATCCCTTTCCAAATAAGTTTTGGGAGACATCTCTTTGGAGAGGGTGATCCCGTGACAAGCCGGTAGATTACCGCGCTTGGAATCTTCCATACCAAATCTTTTCAGTATGGTGTCGATATACCCGGACTATGAAAGTCCTAATATCCTCTTGGATCTATCATGAAAGATCCGGATCCCCAGAATGTACGAGGCATCACCTAGGTCTTTTCATGGAGAACCTGTGTGACAAGAACCCCTTGACAGATTGTAGCATGGAAATGTCATTTCCTATTAAATGAATGTCATCCACGTACAGAACGAGGAATACGACAGTTCTTGCTACAAATCTACTATAGATGCATGGTTCATCTGGATTTTTGATAAAACCAAATTCTTTGACTGTCTCATCAAAACAGATGTTCCAACTCCGCGATGCCTGCTTTAGTCCATATATGGACTTAAGCAACTTGCACACCTTTCCGCTGCTCCCATTCTGAATGAAACCCTCTGGCTGGTCCATATTGACACACTCCTCTAAATTTCCATTTAGAAAAGCTGTCTTTACGTCCATCTGCCAAATCTCATAATCGTGGAAGGCAGCAATGGCAAGAAGGATCCGAATGGATTTCAGCATAGCCACTGGAGAAAAGGTCTCGTCATAGTCCAAACCAGGTCTTTGACGAAAACCTTTTGCAACAAGTCTAGCCTTATAGATCCTAACCTGTCCATTTACACCAATCTTCCTTTTGAAGATCCACTTGCATCCTACGGGTTTTACCCTATCTGGAGCAACGTCCAACGTCCATAGTTTGTTGGTGTACATGGACTCCATTTCGGTCCGCATTGCATCCAGCCATTTTACCGAGTCAATGCTCTGAATGACCTGCTGGAAGCTAGTCGGCTCATCATAATCAATGATGCAATCCTCTCTATCCCCGTCTATGAGAAAACCGTAGTATCTCTCGGGCGGATGAGACTGCCTACTACTCCTGCAGAGCGGCGTAGGAATGCCATGTTCTTTTGAACCCTCTGATTCTACTAAGCTTTCAGTAATAGTCTGTGGTTCTGGAATTTCTTCCAGTTCTATTGCGCTCCCACTAATTTCCTTTTCTAAGAACTGGTGTTCCAGAAAATGGGCATTACGAGAAACAAAGATCTTTTGTTCCTCTGCGTAATAGAAGAGATACCCCCTGGAGTTCTTTAGGTATCCCACAAACTTGCACAGTACTGAGCGTGCCTCGAGTTTGTCCGCATGCTGCTTTTTAACAAAAGCTGGACATCCCCAGATCTTCAGATATTGAAATTAGGGTTTCTTCCCACTCCATATTTCATATGGTGTGGTAGGCACAGTCTTAGTTGGAACTCAGTTCAAAAGGTATGCAGTAGATTCTAGCGCATATCCCCAGAATGATCGCGGTAACTTAGCGTTACTCATCATGGAACGTACCATATCCAATAGGGTCCGGTTCCGTCTCTCCGATACACCGTTATGCTGCGGAGTGTATGGAGGAGTAAGCTGAGAGAGAATTCCATTCTCTTTTAGGTAATCCAGGAACTCGGCACTCAAGTATTCACCACCTCGATCAGATCTTAGTGTCTTGATACTTTTGCCTATTTGTTTTTCTACTTCATTCTTATATTCCTGGAATTTTCTAAAGGCTTCGGATTTATGTTTCATTAAGAAGACATATCCGTACCTTGAAAAGTCATCCGTAAAAGTAATGAAGTAAGAATAACCGCTTCGCGCATGTGTAGACATTGGACCGCACACGTCGCTGTGTACGAGTCCCAAGAGCTCGCTCGCTCTTACTCCTTGTCCAGTGAACGGAGTCTTTGTCATCTTTCCTTTGAGACAGGATTGACAAGTTGCATATGATTGATATTCGAACGGATCCAAATATCCTTCTGTATGTAACTTCGTCAACCATCTCTCATTGATGTGACCCAGTCTACAATGCCATAAGAAAGCCTGATTTGTTTCCGGAGACTTTCTTTTGTATGTATTTTGGACATTGAAAATCTGTGTTTGGTTTAATACGTATATACCATTGCTTAATGTACCTGACCCAATCAAAACTTGATTAAGGTGAATGTTCACAACATTACTTACAAATGCAAATTCATAACCTTCTTTAGATAATAAAGATACAGATATGATATTACACGTTGCATTGGGTACAAAATAACAATCACGCAAAACAAAAACGTGTCAATCTGACAACCCCAGGTGATAGTCCCCCACGGACTCAGCATCCATGCCAGCTCCGTTTGCAACTCTGAGGGTCATATCACCTACCTTCAAAACCCTACATCTTCTCAGTGCCTGTAAAGAATTACAGATATGAGATCCTGATCTGGTATCCAATACCCAGGATGTAGAGTTTATTGATAGACAGTTTTCAATAACATACACACCTGAAGCTGAAGCCGCAACTTGCTTCAGATCCTGGGTTCTGGCCTTCCAAGCCCTGCAATCCCTTTTCCAGTGTCCACTCTTGTGATAGTAAAAGCATTCTTCCTTACCCATAAGCTTTCCCGCTACCTTTGTTTCCTTTGTCTTTTCCTTCGTATCCACTTTACTAACACCGCCCATTGGTTTGGTGGGGGCTTTCTTCTTCTTTTCCTTGGCTTTCGCCTTGGACCTAGAAGAGGAAGATCCTCCTACAAACAAAGTGGATGTTTCCCTACCTTTCTGTAGGGTGCCCTCTGCACTCCACAGCATGTTGAGGAGTTCTGAAAGTTCAACTTCTTTTTCATGTAAGTTGAAGTTCAGGATAAACTGGGCGTAAGTGGAAGGAAGGGACTGGAGAATTAAGTCCGTGTAGAGCTCGTTCTCTAACGTGGTCCCAAGGTCCGTGAGATCCTCAATGAAGCCAATCATCTTAAGCACGTGTTCCGGTACCGATGATCCGACGGCCAATCTCGGCGAAAACAGCTTTTTCGAGACTTCGTATCTGGCGATACGGGATTGCTCTCCATACAGTTTTTTTGTATGGAGAAATATGGATTCAAGGTCCATATTCTCGTGCCTCCTCTGATGTTCATTGTCCATAGAGGAAAGCACGAGGCACTTGGCCTTCGCGCAATCGATTTCCCAGGTCTTACGGATTTCCCTATCCGCGACGCTGGTTTTAGGACCTGGGACAGGGGGAGCTTTGGTGGTGAGGAGATACCCCAACTTGTCATAAGTGATTGCCATTTTGACATTCCTGAGCCAATCTTTGTAGTTTGTCCATGTCAGTATGTTTTTATCTAGTAGTAACTTAAGTCCAGTCATGATGTTTGGTCGCTGCAATTAGGACAAAGAGAAGAAACACTTTAGCATGATGCTCTTGCAAGTTTAGAGTGGTTTTTAATTTGTCTAAACAGGATGGCTCCCACTGTCTCTCGAATCCCTCCTCAAACCAAAAAGGAAGAATTAGTCAGGATCAATCTCGCCGTACAATACTTGCTTAACCGTTCAGCCAGGCTAGTGTCGGTACTTCGAGGGAGGTTTTCCAACGCTTTCGCGAAGTTCCTTAATTAAATAACCTCTTTTCCTTAGGGGCGTAGCCCCGCTAGCACCTTTCTATACACCTACTTGGTTTATAGCATTGATCGTTAAGTGAGAAATTTCCCGGGGAGTAGCATATACTCACAGTAGGATCGGGATCCAAATATCATTGCATGACAAAACTGAAGGAATCCTACCAGAATCATCACACCCCTGATGGTATACAGCGCTAGCAAGTTTCAGTTCTTTTGAAACTCTCGATGTGGATTTTTTCCCCATGCTCTTATGACCTTGGTGTGAGGTCAAAATGTCATAAGTCACATGTCAAGTTCTTCCCATCATTATCCAAGTTAATTTGAACCCACCCGTACCTACCCTTGACGTAGGCCAAAATGGCAGTACGACTGTCTCAAACCAACGCATTCTATCTATGCAACAGATAAATATCCGGCAGCTACCAATCACTATGCCTTGGCGTGAGGTCAAAATACATAGCTTGAATACTACCGAATATTTAACTGAAATGATGGAGGGCTACGGATGGTTTTGGTGAAACCGTGAATGTAGTGAACTTGATATAATCGATGGAACGAGATAGCTTTTAAAAGGAGTGGCTTAAGCTCCGCGTTTAAAAGTTGTTTTTGTAAAGAAACCGAGTGGTTTTTAAAAGTGTTCCAACGACCCAACTTTGGTTTATTTTCTTGCATTAATTTAATGCGTCCCATCATTTAATCCTACCATTGCAGAAAACAACGAAAATATGACATACGCTTATGCCATCCGCATTCGCCACGGGGCCCATCATTACCCGTTAGGTTACTTAACTAACGACAGAGCGGGGGCTGGACTAGCATGGATGCAAAACATAAGCAACGCCTAAATAGATATCATATATAGATATACATATTCGTCACATGCAATGATAGCCATTCCAGTTCACAGATGAACACATTAGATATACTAGGAATCCGCAATCCGTACGAGCCTGTAACGAAGAGCGGATTACACGGTTGTGATGAATAGCCAAGACCCCACCCTAGACCCCTACGGGTGTGGCAAACTACCCGCCAAGTACCCGAAGAGAAGCAACCTCCCTCAACACCATGAGTAGGCCACTCGGCACTTCGAGATACCCGGTAGTTTGTGCACCCCACCTTGGGTCTATCCTAGGAGCAAAAACAGTAAAATAAATTATACAATGATGGCTACAACCCTATCTCGGTTGTGCGGCCATATAAATAATATTACGTCAATTACAAATTACATGAATTGAAAGAAAAAGAAAAGTCTCATCTCACAACCCCCCGGCTATTCATCTGCGACAGTCCAATGAATTCATATACGCATACCATCAACATTACAGATCACAGATATGTATAACCCCCACTGATCGACGTATAGCGATTAGCAGACGTTCAATACATATATTACATCACAGATATAACCGATTAGCTTAAGTCTTTAGAAGTTCGATCAAAATACGGATTTTTAGGCCCCAAGAACAAATTTTTCTTTCTGGAAAATCTGGGCAGAAAAAACATATTCCAAAAATCCCAAAACAGCCCAAGAAAAACACTGCAGGAAGATTGTGCCACGACCGAGTCAACTCGGCCATGGATCCGCGACGGTAGCATGCTCCTGCCGCGTTTCCACGGCGCTTTGATCGAGTCGGTAGACCAATTTTCTTGTGTGGGTTTTAAAAAGCCTGAGCCGATTTTTAGTGTCAGATTAATTATTTTTTGAACAGAAAATAGAATCGACAGAAACTTGAAAATATGGGCATGTTTCGCGACTTTTTCTCCGATCGAACTTCTAGTTACTTTGCTAACATGTTATATAGTGTTTAACTAGGCTCTGATACCACTGTAAGTCCACGTTACCTCTCCCGGTACTTACGGGCTTACGGAAATGACGAAAAACGATTTTTCTTTTGGTGGTAACATAGACTCAAAAAACGGATCTTTGTTAAACAACTATCTAACAAACCTAACAAGAGTTTTACCTACTCGGTTAGGGGTTATACCTTAACTTGAACTCCTTCTCTTGGTCTCCTTGTGGTGATCGGATGGTTCTCTCCTCATCGTCTCTTTGTGCCGAAGATGGATCCACCTGAAAGCTTCTACCTTTGGCTTCAACCTTAAACTAGAGGAAACTAGAACACTTGGCTTGCTAGACTTTGTGTGCTAGGATGAGTAGAGGAGTGTGTTGGGTTTTATCTCTATGGTTCTTTCTTCTCAACACATGAGACAAGTGAACCATGAACTAGAGAGAGTAAGCGGAAGAGGGAGAGCTCAAGCATGAGAGAGTAAGGAAATGAAAGAATGAGCAAGACTTTTGCCATCCAAGCTCTCATAATCCAAAATCATGATAACAAGTAATAATAATAGAGTATTCTGTGATGGTTGTTATCATATCAAGTGGCCATATCATTTCTTGCATTAAATGCAATGTGTGAACAAATAAGCAAGCCAAAGTCAATGCCAAGAAATGATAGCCATTGTCATGATGATGGTCAACAAGTCCAACCTAGTCAACCGGTCAACTAAGTCAACAAGTTAACAAAGTCAACCATCACCAACCATGTCACAATAATACTTAATTAATATTATTGTTAATCATATTTCTTATTCTCATTAGGGTTTAGCAAAAGTCAACAGTCAACAACCCTAATGAGAATCCTCTGCCTCTGTCTCTCTGTCAACTGTGCATACACACCCGCATCCGCGTTCCGAGGAACACGAATACAAACGAGATAAAACCAATCCTAAAACGTACACTAGGATCTGCTTAAACCAAAGCCCGCTAGTGTTGACTGCCCGGACACTAAACGTGCACAAGTGCATGGATGTGACCGAACCCTGTTGCAAAACCATGCGACCACTACTCTTTTGCCTAAAGGCGAATAGCTCTCTGTGTGGGACTCTAAAGAATTGACACTACGCTGGCAGTGGGTTTAACCACAGACCGCAAGCGGCACTAGCTGTGCGTAATGGCCCCCCAGGTAGATGCCGATAAGAAGACGGACGAGGTGAAACCCATCTGAACTCCTACTGAGCCTGAATGTGATAATATGCGTACAGTCCGGTGTGTTCGTCTGAGAATATCGCATGGCGGGCCTAGGGGCGGTAAACGTCAGTCCCCTAATAGCGGTACAAGCGTGTCGGAGTGTAGCCCAGAACACCCTGAGATAACACTGGAAACCTACCAGTATATCTCGGTTGCCCTGGCCAGGGACTTTGTGTAATGGCTCTCCTAGACACAGCGCGATATCAACCCCCAATACCGGGAGAGACGAATCCTGTCTAACCGTCACTGCCTCCAAGTGTTTCGGGACTGCACCCAACTACTACTTGTTTGCACGACTTCTTTGAGCCGTGGTAGGGTAGTAATCTAAGTACAGTGGGAACACACTCGAGGCGAAGTGACAGTGTCAAGTCAGCGGACTAAGCTGTACTCATGTCACCTGGGAACTGATAACTGACGATAGGTATAGTACCAACCAACAGTTCCCGACAAGTTCTGTCCAGTGTACTCGTAACCTAACGAGTACCCGCATACTATCTCAAGTACGACGTATTGACGGCTGTGGGACAGACCGTCTCCCCTGCTAGGATGAGAAGCGCATACGCTAGTCTACTCCGGAGTATCGATGCCCTGTCTCGATAGTCCTATGACTAGGGACCTGCATAAGGATGTGCTTGTGGATTACCCAGCCCCCACGAGTGTGACTGCCTTCACAACGCTGGTAATCAAGCAAAGATCCTAAGGGCTCCACTAATGTGTATAGGTTATATACTAAAATAAACACATGTACACACTAAAGTAGAAACAAACCAAGTAGCATACTACTATTTTTAGCAAGATTGTCTATACAAGGTGAATATCCTAAGCTTCCATTAAGTAATATACAAACTAGTATGATACAGTAATGGCCTCTAGGGCATATACACTAACACTAGTTACCCATATACCTATATGGTATTATACCATTAGAGATAGGTATATACACATTTGAGACATAGCTACATGTACATCTTACATACATATTTACATGTACACCGTATACCTTGATATAGCTACACATATCCCTGGAGGGTATTACATCATTACTGATAGGTAGATACACATACCTTACTATACCGACATGGTTACACATACCTGGCTATAGCTACATGTTCACCTTTATATGATGTTGCGTTTGGTTTCGGAGAAATTATGAACCGCATGATATACTTAATAACTTGTTACTGTTAAATAGCGGTTTTTCCTTATATGCTCATATTACTGTTTCATGTTGCATATATTATATTTCATGGATTTCGCATTGCGATATGGTTTTCATATGATGTTTTTGGATTGTTTCACTCCTGTGTATATATATCAGTGGTATGAGACGCTAATATATATATGTATACCCATCGTATATATATCAGTGGTATGGGACGCTGTTATATATGTACACCTACATAATATATCATCATAATGATCTATGCAAGTATTCTTATTCTTTACTTGATATTTGGATGCATCCACTCAGAAATTTGTTATAAACCGATACGTGGATCGAGAGTGTCGATGTTGGGCATTTAAGATTCGAAGGACGTATAAACCGATACAATGGTCGATATGTGGGCCGATTCAATGGCCGGGCCGATTCAATGGTCGATATGAGGGGCCTATGTGCCCGATATGGGGGGACTATATGCCCGATATGAGGGGCCTATGTGCCCGATGTGAGGATGACATGTTTTATTCCGTACTCCGCATTTATTTGATATGCATTGCTTCATGTATTAGTAGTACCTGATAGAGTACCTTTCATGACTGTTGCATATATATATTGTTGTTTATTGCTACCAGCATGCATGTGATAGATTAGCGCAGTACGTGCATACTTGCGATTAACTGCATATGTTATTTACTATTCACGAGTTGGCAACTCACCCCTGTTGTGCCACAGGGTTGTACATGTTGTCCCTCAAAGCAGTCGTGGCAGGGCTTTCATCTATCGTATCATCTTTTGCAGCGGATACTGCTACGGCTGACTGGGTACAGTTTTTCCATAGGTGGATTTTTTTCGGTTATCCGATGTTGCTCATTGTATATTCGTTGTATCAAGTACTCTCCTTCTATCATTTTCTTGTATTGACTTAGAGATGAGTTATAAGGACGATATTGTGTATTATTTGTGACTTGGAGATTTTCATGTTGTTCATTTTATATCGTCTTTTTTTTTCTTCGCTACGGCGTCGTATATCTGTTGTGGTGGTTGTTTTCCGCCTTTGGGCGTGGATTTACACCCGTTTGGGGATGCTTTACTTATATCTTTTGTTGTACCCTTTTTGGGGGACTTGTTTTACAAGGGAGGTGATGCCAAATTTTAAAGGAAGTAAAATTTGGAATTTAAAGAATTCTGATCGAGATTTCAAAAGTTTTAACACTTTTCTTATCACTTACTACTTTTGATGGTTTAGATTGCTGGGTTTTTGTCTTACTTAAATTACATTACGCTTGGAGACGTTTCGTAGTTTAAGGGTCGTCACGTGCTAAATTTTTGGTCGTGACAAAGTTGGTATCAGAGCGCTAGGTTTTACCTTTCGGAGTGTAGGATGACCTTGGTATGATGGAGTAGGTAGCTTAAGCAGAGTAACGTAGTGTGTGTATGTCCGCGGCATACTTACGACACGGTACTCCGCCTAAGTGACCTAAGTACTAATTTCTTGAAATTCCTTCCATGATGATACATATCCTTGTGGTTCGATTTCCGTGTTCATATCGAATCCTATTTCCATTTATAGCCTTTTGCCATCGATGACTTTGAGGGCTCAGAGAGAGGCAGCGAGAGCCGAGGTTAGAGTTGACTCGTTTAGGGCGAGGACTGACCAGGATAGTATGCTCGTTGAACAGGAGCAGATTGATCCACCTTCGATAGATCGTATCAGTAGGCTTGAGGCAGATATGCAGGACTTGCGGCAGATGATGAGGTCGTTGGTTGAGGCCAGTCGAGCGCAGCGACAGGAAGTTGCCACCCCTGTTACCCAGTTATTCCTTCCTATCAGCACACAGCATTGTGTCACGTATACAGCAGCAGTGGATGCAGCTCGTTTAGCTGAGGGGAGTCTTCCCGAGACTTTAGGAGTACCGAGACCGAGAAGGGCTCGTACAGGTGTATTATCCCAGAGACAGGGGCTTAGTCGCCGAGACAGATTCCGTTTACGTCACGGGAGCAGCATAGGCTTGGGACGAGGCCAGTTGTTTAGCTCATATCCCCAGGAGGATCAACAGCCATCGTATGGATGTTTCCGGTGTGGGAGTTTCCATCACCTCATCAGAGATTGTACCTTGGTACGCCAGAAGAGGGCAGCAGTACCATATGTTACTTTAGCCTTCACCTCAGGGAAAGTCTTCTTTGGCGCCTGTTGTTGATCCACGTCAGACTTATGTTCAGAGAGGTCGTGGTCGCGGAGGATTTGTTCCGAGTGTACAGGATGGCAGAGGAGGAGGACTGCCTGTTGCAGGAAGAGGACAGGCACGAGCTTTTGTTTCGACCCATCGGGACGCACGGGCGTCCAATGCAGAGTTTTCAGGTAATCTTTTCCGCGTGTTCTTTTGATGCGCGTGTTTGTTTAATTCGGGATTTATGCACTTGTTGTTCTGCACACTTCGTGTCGTGGTTGGGACGAGAGTTGTGTTTGCTAGATCCTTCGTTGTTGTGTTTACTTTTGTGAGCGATCCTTTGGTTGCGCGACACGTGTTTCGGTCATGTGCCAATTGGATAGGAGATAGAGATTCGTCCGTCGATTTGGTCCTTCTAGAGATGTTGGACTTTGACGTTCTCCTAGACACGGACTGGTTAGCTACATTCTATGCGTCTGTGGACTGCCACGAGAAAACAGTCAGGATTTGTCTTCCCGACGAGTCAGTTCTTGTTGTGCAGGGGGACAGTGGTGTCGCCCCTCATAGCTTGAATTCAGCCTTTTTCCGCTAGTGGGCTTTTGAGGAGAGTATGTCGAGAATTCTTGGCTTTCATTCGTGATACTGGAGCCACAGTGGGTTTGTTGGACCGGGTTCCTATCATGCGAGAGTTTTCCGACGTTGTTCCAGATGAGCCGACGGAGCATAGAGAGCTTAAGGATCTGCTGCAGAGTTGATAGATAGGGGGACTTGTGCGTCCGAGTGTTTCACTTTGGGGAGCTGCTATTCTGTTCGTCAAAAAAAAGGGTGGCAGTTTGAGGTTGTGTATTGATTGATCGTCAATTGAACCAAGTTACGGTGCGGATAGGCATTCTTTACCCCGCCTTGACGATTTCTTTGATCAGCTCCAGGGTGCGAGACATTTTTCTATGTTGCTTTGGGATCAAGTCATCATTGGTTGCGGATTCGGAGTGATTACATTCCGAAGACTGCTTTTATGCGTGTTACGGGCTTTATGAGTTTTGGTGGTGTCGTTGGACTCACCGATGCCCTAGCAGCATTCGTGGATGTGATGAACCAGATTTCTTCAGGTTGTTGCTCGACCAGCTTATTGTTGTGTTATTGATGACATTCTTATCTATTCCAAAAGTCATGAGGAACGTGAACAACACTTGAGGATTTGCTTTGCAGACACTGGGAGAACGCCGACTGTTTTCTAAATTCTCGGAGTGTTCCTTCAGGCTTGATAGTGTTAACTTCCTAGGTCATGGGATTACGGGAGACGGTATTCGTATGGACCCGAAGGAGTTCGTGGCCGTACAGCTTTGGCCCAGACTTGTAGCAGGGACAGAGGTCCGCAGCTTTTGGGCTTAGCCGGTTTTTTTACCGCCGTTTCGTGCAGGATTTCTTGTGTATTCGCTGCACCGTTGACTGGATTGACAAGGAAGGGAGTTCTTTTCTTTAGACTGAGGCATGTTTGCGGAGTTTTCAGCTGTTGAAGGCTTGGTTGACGACTGCACCAGTTCTATCTTTGCTTTCTGGATCGGGCGACTTTGTCGATTATTGTGATGTTTCATGAGTGGGGCTCGATTGTGTACTGATGTAGCATGATAGAGTTATCGCTTATGCTTCCCGACAGTTGGAGGAAGTACGAGCAAGATTATCCCACTCATGATCTGGAGATGGTCACGGTGGACGTGCATTGGAGATTTGGATACACCACTTGTACGGAGAGTCGTGTCAGATTTTCACGGACTAACAGAGCTTAATCTTCCTACATCGAGTTTTGATTGTTGAGACAGCGCCGTTGGATGGTGCATATGAAGGATTGTATTTGTGAGATCCTTTATTACCCATGGCAAGGCGATTGTGGTAGCTGATGCTTGAGTCGTAGGACCAGGGGTAGTTTGTTCCAGTTGTGCGCAGTTCGGAGACGGTCTTATGAAGATTTAAAGTTCTTGTGCAACAGATGAGTACAGTTTAGGTTCTCCTTTGCTAGGGGACAGCTTGCTCATGTCCGCGCCCGTCCACTTTTACTTAATCGTTTTCGTGAGGAACAGCCTGCCGATGCTCGTTGTTGAGATTCTTGAGCATGTTCGGCTAGGTAAGGATTCGGAGTTCTTGATTTATGACCAGGGTGTGCTATGTTAGGGACTCTATAGCGTGTACCCGATACTGATGGGTAGAGACACGAGGTCCTAGAGCAGGCACATCAGTCAGCCTTCAGTGTTCATCCAAGTGTCACCGAGATGTAACATGACTTGAGAGTTGGTTATTGGTGGGCAGGGGTGAAGTGTAAAGTTTCGGATTTTGTTTTGAGGTGCTTGGCTTGTCAGCGAGCTAAGGTTGAGAATTTGAGTCCGGCTGGAGAGATGCAACCTTTTTACCGTTCCAAAGTGGGAATGGGAGCAGTGTAATTCTACGGTAGCGCCCCGGCCGTCTGTCCGAGGCCAAAATGAGGAAACAAAAAAAATTTCTTTAACTAGAAACCGGCGCTACCGCGGACTATAAACCCAGATCGGACCATTAACCTACTACTAGCTAGCAGAAGAAAGGGTAAAGATCTATACCGAGCGATCCGTGTCCTTCGGTCTTTGGCCACCATCCCGATCTCCTCGCGGCATCTCCGGTCTTGATCTCCTCGTCGGAAATGGCACCACATCACCGAGTCTTTTTACGGGCTCCCACCTCTGAACCGAGGCAACTTGGAAACGAAGTTGACTAGCCGACGTGTCCATGATTGCTGTAGACTGAGTGTAGAACGGTTGTCTCAAGGGGTTAATGAAGTTGCCACAATGGAGGTGGAGGATAAATCTATGGAGATGAACTTTGAAATGGAGCTAAGGAATTTTTGTGGCAAGCAAATGAGAATGAATTCCCCCACACCAAAAATGAAACCCCCTCCCAAAAATAGTGGCCAGCCATGCTAAAAGGAGAGAGGGAAAAAGAATAATGCAAGAGAGGAACAATGAGTGATCATCATGAAGAATGTCATACCAAAGTTACATCACCATCCCATCTCCAAAAAGAAAGTAATGATGAACAAAACAAATCATGAGAGGCTAGAACCATCATGAACCCTGCACCACAAAAACACCCTCCATTTTGTAAAAGCCACTTTTACAAATAAGCCCCTCCTATCAATTTTCAGCCAAAGAATGGAAGAAAGAAAAATGGCAGAAACGGAATGCAAACTGGCAACTTCAAAATAGCGATCCCGTAATAAATTACAGGAAAACCCCGCGACTGTATATACATACCCGCATTTGTATTTTGACCGAATACAAATGCAATGAGACAAAATCTACATTATACAATACTAGGATCCGGCTTAAACCAAAGCCCGCTAGTATTATCCGTCCGAACCATGACACGTGCACAAGTGCACGCGTATGTTCAAACCCTGCCATAAATCCATACGGTCTCTACAGCGTTTTGCCCGAAACTTGAGAAACTGTCTGTGGGGGACTCTAAAGACTCGTCAATACTTTGGCTGTGGATTTAACCACCAGCACGTCAGAGGTATTAGCCGTACGTAACGGGCTACCAAGTATTGACCAAAAAGGACGTCGATGAGCGAACTCATCCTGACACCCCACTGATCCTGTCAGTGACAATATCCGTACAGTCCGGTCCGTTCGTCTATGAGCATCGCATGTCGGACCTAAGGGGTTGGTAAAAGTCAGACCGCCAAAAGCGGTACAAGTCGTGTCGGAGTGTAGCTCAGAACATCCTGAGATACTACTGGAATACCTACCAGTAAATCTCCTGCCTTGGCCAAGGATTTCATGTAATGGCTCTCCTAGACACAGCGCGACTTCACCCCCAAAACTGGGAGAGACAAACCACTGCCGATCCACTCACTGCCTCCATGTGGCTCGGGACTGTACCCAACTAAAACATGTTTGCACGACTCTTTTGAGCCGTGGTAGGGTAGTAATCAAAGTATAGTGGGAACTCACACAAGACAAATGACGATTTCAGGTCGATGAACTAACCTGCACACATGTCACCAGGGAACTGCTATCTGACGTCAGGTATAATACCAACTAGCATGTTCCCGGCGAGTCCTTTCCGGTGTACTCATAACCCAATGAGCACCTGTATACATTTTAGGTGATCCAACTGACACCAGTGGCTTGTGAGACCGGCCACTGCCCCTCGTCAGGGTCTCGACTGTATACACTAGTCTACTCTGGAGTTTCGATGCCCTGTCTCGAAAACTCCAACTACTAGGGACCACTTTAAGGATGTGCTTATAGACCCCAGCTCCTACGTATATGATCGCCATCATACTGCTGGCCGTCAAGCAAGAATCCTATGGGCTCTATCAATGTGTAATAGCACATGTAAGGTCACCTAAAGCAGTACACGATGATAAAGATAAACCAGATAGCATACTATCATCTTGAGTAAGACTGTGCCACCGGTATAGGTCCTCCCTCAATCATTGCAACCACGTGCCTGTGATCCAATAATTGACTCTGAGGGCACTATATCCAACAATCTCCACTTGCACTCAAGGCTAATTATTGCGATGTCGCATACTCACAGCCCGTGTGATATCGAACACCCAACTCCTCTACTAATCAGTCTCACAAAACCCGTTTGCGAAACTAATGCGTTCGAGGAATATCCTCAGCTAGTGGATCCGCCCCTGATGTTTCTTTCTATGTCTTTCTTTATCTTAAGATCGCGCAGAAAGCCATCTCCCGAAATGAGCAATACCTGTCTTAGAATATGTTTGGATATCTGATGGGACCTAGCTCATAAATGAACTCCAAAACCAAACTTCTTAGACTGTATCGTCATCTGAAACCAATCTGTATCATGCACCATGCCTCCCTCAGTATCCGCTTGGACCACCTATCCAAAATACTGCCCCTCGTCAGAGGGAAAAACTATAACTCTGACAGCCACTCTGTCATCCAGGTCACCTTGGAAGCCTGAAATGATAACTGTCTCTTTAAAAGAGGCTGTTGTTATCATATCCCTAGAACATCCACTTATGTTCTAAAACTGCTTCCGAATGTTTCTGCAGGATTGGATCAATATCAACTTATTGCATCTACTGCAAAAAACAACATCTGGTGTGGTACTTGACATCTCATGATTGACTCAATTGCCTAAGCAAGTGATTTGACAATCATGCACGTCCCTCTCCCTTTTAGTCTGTAAGACACCTTTAGAGAGGGTGACTCCATCACCTGCAGGTACACCACTATACCAGGAGTCGTCCATTCTAAAACACCTTTAGAATGCTGTCTAAGTACCTAGATTAGGAAACTACTTAGATCTAAAACCATAGATCTAGTAACCAGAATGTCCGATATAAATCTAAGCTTTATGTGGAGAAACCACCGTGTGACAACGAAAGCATAACCGATCGTAGTATAGGAATTTCACTTCCTACTCTGTGTATGTCATCCAAATACCAGGACATCACACCCTACTACCTTCTTAACAGATCCATCCCCTATTCTGATGAAGTCAAACCTATGACTGTAACATCAGAAATAGATGTTCTATCTCTGCTATATCTGCTTTAGTCCATAAATAGACATACGATACTTGTCCACTATGCTTCCGCTGCTCCCACTGACTACGACAACCCTCTGGCAGAGTCATATATACGTACACTTCTAAAGCTAGTTCAGAACGACGCTATACTCATCCTCCTGCCGGGTTTCACAGTCTGGAACAACAGCAATGGCAAGTCTGGGTAAACAAGAACCTCCCTGTCACTGTTCTTGAGCATACCGAAATACCTCTCGAGTGCCTGAGGTTATCCACTTTATCTATGGAGTGGCTAATGGAATGTCAAACCAGATTGAATCTTTAGGTTCTTATCAAATTTTCAGTAATCGTTTGCGGTTCTGCAATCATTTCCAGTTCTACCATACTCCCACTACTGTTTTCTGAAAAAATCCATTTTACTAAAACTGTGGCGAGTCAAGAACAATATCACTATTGATCTTCCAGATGGTAGAAAGTCAACCCTCGTCATAGCCCGGGTCAACCCACAAACAGCCATTACGGAAACGTGCCTTGAGTTATCCAGAGTCTGGTTTTAAGCATAAGCCGGGCAACTCCCCGTACCTTAACAATGTTAAGATATGAACTATTCTATATCCAATATAGAAAAAGAGGCACTGATTTAATTGGAACCAGATTCAAATCATGCAGCTGTCTCCAGTGCATGTCAACTAAATGGAGAGAGGCCGATCAGCATTACTCAACTTAGGAGTATTTCCAATTATGAGTAACCTGAAAGAGAAGCAAGTTTCTCAAAACCATTACTATCAACTGAATACCATACATAAGTATCTACATCTTCGATCGCTTTGAAGAATCCCGATACTTGCAACACTTGGTTCTCTACTTTATTGATATACCTATAACTTCTCAAAACTTGGACCTTGTATTTCTACGAAACACATGTCTAAGAACTAGAGAAGTCATAAGTAAACTGAATATAGTACGAGTACCAACCTCTTTGTCCAAATGAACACTGGACAACATACAATACTCTGTATAAGTCCCCTGAGTGTAATAACTCATTCCCTGTGTGTCGTAGGTTGAAAACTGTACTTATGGTTAAGAAGAATTACACCGCTGTTTAATGCTCCTTACCTAACCATCCACTGATATAGGTAAATGTCATAAACATAATTTCAAAAATTTATATCTCACTCTATAAAAATAGACGTACATATATGTCAATTTGAAATTGATGCATAACAACGGATATTCAAAACCAAATATTTGCCGTCCGGCAAACAACCCAGGTGATTTCCTCAAATATCACCAATTACAACGAATTCCGATATAATGAGGATGATCACCTAATTCTCAATAACTTACTCCCACTCATCATCTGTAAAACTATACATATGTGAGAATCAAACCTGGTAAATACATACCCTAGAGCAAGGACTAATTGGGAAATCAGTTTTCTTTTAACAATATACAGTGAAACTGAAACATTGAAATGTTTCGTAAGGGTATCCGGGTATTCCTAGTAACGCCTCTTCCGTTATCCAGATTCACAACTGTAACCGTATATTTCTTTGCCATCTCTCCAAATCCCTTTATATGTCTTTAGTCATTACCTTCTGTACACCGCCTTTAGGCCAAATGGTTTTCTTCCTTCCCTACCATTCGGCACCAGCCTATGGTTTGGAAGAAGACTATCCAATAAGCATAATGGGTGTACTATCCTAATCTTAGGAGCACTCGCAACCCGAGAGAAGGTAAAGATAAAAGACAACTGAATAAACCTTATTCTTATTTCTCCTGAACCAGAATCCATCCCCGAACCGGAACATGTTCCTTCAAGTTCGTATATAACCATACGATGGAGTATCCAAATAACTGTGGATCTTCGTAGTGATACGGAGTGTCCTGGAGAAATACAAAGGTGAAGTAGGAGTGGCGATGAAATACTTGGTTTGGTCGTGAATAGCAGTCGCAGTTTACTTTGCTCTCTTTCTAATCCCTTTATTTGTCTTAACTTATCACCTTCTGTACACCATCGTTAGGCTAATTGGTTTTCTTCATTCCCTACCGTTCGGCACCAGCCTAAGGTTTGGAAGAAGACTATCCAATAAGCTAACGGGTGTACTATCCCCTAATCCAGGGAGCACTCGCAACCTGAGAGAAGGTAAAAGGAAAAGATAACTGAACAGTCCTATCCGTTTTCTCCAGAACCGGAAACCATCCTCAAATCTGGAACAAGTTCCTTCGAGTTTGTATATAACCATACGATGGTTTTATCCAATGGAAGTGGATGTTCGCAGTAATACGGGGAGTTCTGGAGAAAAAGGGTAAAAGTAGGAGTGGCAATGAGGTATGCAACTCTGACAATCCAAAAGCCAGTGTTTTAAGAAGGTTCGGTCAACTTGGTCACTGAGTCATAGTCAAGGGTCGGGTCATGGTCACTGCCAAAGAGAGAGAGAAAAGAAACACTCAGCGTGCACTCTAACCTAGATCAGAATGGTTATCACTTTATCTAATCAGGAAACCTTCCACTGTAACCTCAAATTCTTCTCCAAACCTGAAAGAAGAATTAGCCGGGATCACCCGAGGAGTAAACCAACTCATCAGTGGGAATCGGGATCCAACTATCATCGCATGATAACGTGATGGAATCCACTCACGTTATCACACTCCAGAAGGTATGCGCATGCCTGGCAAGTTTCAGTTTCTTTAGAAACTCCCGATGTAATTTTTACCCCATGCTCTTATGACCTTGACGTAGGCCAACATATCATATGTCACATGTCAAGTTCTACCCGTCATTATCCAGGTTAATTTGAACCCACCCGTACATACCCTTAACGTAGGCCAAAATAGCAGTACGACTGTCCCAAACTAACGCATCTATCTATGCAACAGAAAAGTAACAAATAGCTACCATACCCTATGCGTTGACGTAGGCCAACATACATAGAATGAATACTAGGTGCTACCTTTCTGAAATGACGGAGGGCTACGAATGGTTTTTGGCGAAAAACCTTTAACGTAATGAACTTGATATCGTTGAAGGAACCAGATAGCTTTTTATAAAAAATATAGTGACAAAAACCTTTGCTAAAGAGGAGACTCCCGGCGAAAGGATCTCGGCTTTTTCCCCGTAGAATGAGGTGCAGGATATTCCAACTGAATACCACAATGCAAAGCAAAAGGCAATCGGCTATAGTGAAGTTATTATCCTGACGCAAACTTTTGTCCAAGGGGTCACTCCCGGTGAAGGGATCTCGGCCCTTGCCTCGTCGACTGAGGTGCTGGATATTCATAACCGAATACCACTATGCAAAACAATAGAGAATGTCCTTGCAATAACAGCTTTTTGAAAAATGTTCCAACAACATCATAATAGGTTTGTTTAGCTTGCATTGATCCGAATCAACGCAGTCCCATCAATTGATCACACCACAAAAGAACGAAAATACGTTGTACGTATATCTATCCGCATTCGCCACTGGGTCCCGTCATCACCCGTTATGTTACTTAACTAACGACAGAGCGGGGACTGGACTAGCGCGGATACAAAACATATACAACATCTACTAGTATATATATCAATATATAATAATCGCTCAAGGCGTAATAAAATGCAACATCATAGAAATGAAATAAGCATCATAGAACAATACAGATATCTGGGATCCACGGGTTTCATAGAGCCGCGACTGAAACCCGACGTTCCCCTGGTCGTGTGGATAGCCTGTGCAATGAAATCCTAGACCCCTACGGACGCGACAAGTTACCCGCCAAAACCTGAAGCGAGGCAGCCCCCTTCAACATCGTGAATGGACCACCCAGCACTTCACGGAATCCGGTAACTTGAGCACCCCTCCTTGGGTCAACCTATACCCCCTACGAGTGCGGCGAATAGCCTGCCAATTCTATAGTGAAGCCCCCTCCGTCTCAAAGCCATTAGATGCGGGCCCGTTGCCCTCTAGAACCCGGCTACCCGTGCACCCCACTGCGGGGTAATCCTAGTACAGAAAGTAAAATATATACAACGGGTACATCGACCTCAGCCCAGTCGTGCCCCAAAAGAATAATATACAAACAGGCAGTAACGGCAGTCTACATGTCGGACGCTCGCCCCGCAATATCAAAAGTACATATACAACCAAACTGTACTACAATTGCATCCAGACTATCCACCACGACAAATCCGCAACATCACAGCACAACACAGAACATCAACGTGAATGTCACGTTCGCAAATCCGTCTAAAATGGCTATAGCAGTTAGACAGGATTTACCGATCAAGTGACATTCACGGTCGCAGATATAATGAAAATACTATGAACTAGCATGTTTAAAATTTTCGATCGACTAAATTTCCCGAAGCGGGCCCCAAGCACAATACCCAGTACTCAAAATAAATCTGGGCCAAAACAGAATATACTAAAAACCCCAAATCCAACACAGAGAACACTGTACAAAATTTGGTGCACAGAAGAGACAAAATGGCGGCGGAACCGCGGCCAAAGCAAGGGTAAGGCCATAGTTCCGCGGCGCAATAGTAACCTTATGCAACCATATTCTTACATTATTCTTAGAATCGCCTGCACTAATTTCTGCCACACTCAAAACAATTTTTCGAGCACATAAAAAAATTCGACAGAAACTGAACTTTGAAATAGTGGTTTTTAGAAAAATCCGTTCGATCGAACTTTTAAACACGTTAGAGCAAGCTAGTAAAGGTTAATGGCGTGGCTCTGATACCATGTGAGTCTACGGTAGCGCCCCGGCCGTCTGTCCGAGGCCAAAATGCGGAAACAAAAACTTTTCTTTAACTAGAAACCGGCGCTACCGCGGACTTTAAACCCGGATCGGACCATTAACCTACTACTAGCTAACAGAAGAAAGGGTAGAGAGCTATACCGAGTGATCCGTGTCCTTCGGTCTTTGGCCGCCATCCCGATCTCCTCGCGGCATCTCCAGTCTCGATCTCCTCGTCGGAAAGGGCACCACATCACCGAGTCTTTTTACGGGCTCCCACCTCTGAACCGAGGCAACTCGGACACGAAGTTGGCTAGCCGACGTGTCCAAGATTGCTGTAGACTGAGTGTAGAATGGTTTATCTCAAGGGGTTAATGAAGTTGCCACAATGAAGGTGGAGGATAAATCTATGGAGATGAACTTTGAAATGGAGCTAAGGAATTTTTGTGGAAAGCAAATGAGAATGAATTCCCCCACACCAAAAATGAAATCCCCTCCCAAAAATAGTGGCCGGCCATGCTAAAAGGAGAGAGGGAAAAAGAATAATGCAAGAGAGGAACAATGAGTGATCATCATGAAGAATGTCACACCAAAGTTACATCACCATCCCATCTCCAAAAAGCAAGTAATGATGAACAAAACAAATCATGAGAGGCTAGAACCATCATGAACCCTCCACCACAAAAACACCCTCCATTTTGTAAAAGCCACTTTTACAAATAAGCCCCTCCCATCAATTTTCAGCCAAAGAATGGAAGAAAGAAAAATGGCCGAAACAGAATGCAAACTGGCAACTTCAAAAAAGTGATCCCGTAGGAAAACCCCGCGACTGTATATACATACCCGCATTTGTATTCCGACCGAATACAAATGCAATGAGACAAAATCTACACTGTACAATACTAGGATCCGGCTTAAACCAAAGCCCGCTAGTATTATCCGTCCGAACCATGACGAGTGCACAAGTGCACGCGTATGTTCGAACCCTGCCATAAATTCATACGGCCTCTACAGCGTTTCGCCCGAAACTTGAGAAACTGTCTGTGGGGGACTCTAAAGACTCGTCAATACTTTAGCTGTGGATTTAACCACCAGCACGTCAGAGGTATTAGCCGTACGTAACGGGCTACCAAGTATTGATAAAAAGGGACGTCTGTCACGACCCACAGGGTACGGAACGTGACTGGCACTTAAGTTACGAAACGTCTCAAGGCGTCCGTAAAATAAGTAAGCCAAGCCCAGAAATCAAAACCAAATAAGCAGTAGAGTGAAGGAAAAACCAATCAATTGAAAACGAATTTATCAAATAAGTCATATCAAGCCTTTTTAAAAGCAATGTCCATTTTTCCGAAAATTTCGGCAGAGTCTCCTTTGTAAATACTGGCCCCCAAAATGGGTACAACAAGAATATATATGAATACACAAAATAAGGCATCCCCAAGCGGGAGCTAGCTCTTCGCCACAAGGCGGTCATAAATCCCACGCAATGTAAATCAGCAATGTGCATAAATAAACATAAGAAGCACAACTAAAATATCATGTCGACTCAAGTGAGCTCGACCCTAAAATACAGCTTAAAAAGTCCACAAATCTCACAGTCTCGTCTCTAGGTCAATATACAACAATATAAATAACAGGTACAACTGATACAGTAGATGGAGTACTCTAGATACCATAAATATACAAGGTGGTACAAAATGATAACACAACCCACCTACGAGCAAAAGCCTCGAGTCCAGGCAAAGGAGGCAAAAGAAGCTAGTGCGCCCGCCGCTACTGTGCTGACGGAGCGGACCTGCAAAAAGGCTGTGGCACAACGGGGGTGAGTTACCAACTCGTGAGTAATAAATAACATCAATAGAGGCTATCTCAAGCATGCACACAAGCATCCAAGCATCTACAATACAGGTATGGCAGGATATACTAGTAGGTATGTATGCAACATGGATGTACTAGCAGGTATGAATGCAATATGAATCAACTCGTGATCTGAATATATAGGTACAAGAAGTCATATTTTTCTTTTAGGAATCTCATTTTTTTTGAAATATCAGCACAATACCAATAGAATCAACAAGAATCCGTCTCCAGCATTGACACCTCAAAACTGTCTCAATCTCATGTATCCATATCATAGTATCGCTGGCCTCAGTCGTCCGGCTGACCCATCTGAAATGTCAATATCTCATCATCTCTCGGCCACGGTCGGTATCCTCTGGATATCCGCCGTGCTAAAAAAATTCACCGATAGGTAGTCCATCCCCTACCAGGCTCGTCCTCTACTACCCGAACTTCTAGCCCCGGGGTACCTTACCGGGCCCACCATGTACCCGAGACGGTTCATCCAACTCCTCGAAACGGGTCTCAAAAACCACAGCAAACTCATGGTGGACGACACTTACATCACTAGAAAACCGCAATTTTGCATATTTCAAAAAGGGTAATAAGTTTTAGAAATTTTGCGGCTTTCCCCCGAAATCCAGAAATATCATAAATCTTAAGAAATCCTCATCAGTGCATAAGTCAATGATAATGAATGCATATGGTATCACTAATCAAATTGCAATGTATGATTAATAGACTAGGCATAAACAAATGATGTAATGAGATACATGCACATGAATAGCATTTCTACAATTTTATTTTAAGGACTAATGCAATAGCACAGGTTTACGCATCAATATGGTGACAATGTTCTAGATTATAAGTTACCCAGTGTCGTGGCATGGCAATTACCAGGGCGTGTGTGTACACATGAATAGTGCTCGGGCTGCATATAAAAACCCTGGTAATGGTGCAGGTGTCCTATGGAACGAGTTCACATATATAGGTAAAACATAGATCATGAATGTAGCAGATAACATGCAAGTATTATACCCCTAATTACTAACATCACTAAGAATCTTTTAAAATTACTAAAACTATCGGGCGACTTGCGCCATCCAAACAATAGTCCCCATAGATGTTACATCTACTCACCGAAAATCCCCAGCTAGCTATGTCCAATCACCGCTTTCCCTTTTCGTGCCGCGTCCGAAGTCTCTGTGACCGATCCTGGAATTCGCACAACACGAAACATAAGATGACTTATCCTGAAATGATGCCAAGTCACAAAACGAAAATATCAACGTTCACAAGCTAGGTACAACGTACACAAGGTGCGCGGAACACACACGAAAATCGCGAAAACTAACTAGAATCGTCGTTTTGGGGCGCCCGGCAAAACTAAAACCCGATCACACAAAATTCTGCACTCACACATCCTAAATGTCGCAGGATATGCAAAAAAATATAATCAAGATATCAAAATAATTCATCAAATAATTTCTATAAAAACCTAGTAAGCACTAAAAATTTCAAATTCGCGCAAACATCGCGGATTTGCGATAAAGAGCACACAACATCGCGCAAACACCCAAGTTAACCATTAGAAATCCACTACAATTAATTTAACCCAATTACCATGCTACAAAACCCATTATCCAAACACAACCCTTTTCTTGATTTTCATAAAACAAGCATAACAACCAAATTAACACTAAAAAAACTAGATTAACACAATTGAAACCCACTTAAGCAAAGTGACCACTTAGATTAGGCTAACAAAACAACTAGATAACAAATAGATTTAATTAACCACTTAATGGTGTTGTTTTTTTTAAAAACCCTAGTTTAAATCAAACCATTCACCTTAAAAGACTAGATTAGAAATTAGCTATACTTTTAACACTAAAACAACTAAATTAAAGCAATTTAACCATAAGAATTTAAATGGGTAGAAATTATACCTTAAAAATCTAGAGATCTAGCAAGAATAATTTGCCTCCAATGATGGCTTCATAGTGTAAGTCTACGCTAGCGCCCCGGCAGTCTACAGACGCCAAATGCGGAACAAAAAACTTTTAACTAGCGCTATCGTATACTTTAACCCGGATCTGCCATTATTGCTAAACTAACAAACTGTAAAGAGTGTAGAATGGTTATACCGAACGATCCGAGTCCTTCGTTCTTCAACCATCATCCCACGCTCCGTTGCGGCTGCTCCGATCTCGTCGATCTCCGATCTCCTCGTCGAGGTGGCACCACATGATCGGTTCTTTAAACGGGCTCCCGCCTCTGACTCGAGGCAACTCGATCGTCAAGTTTGCTAAAAGAGACGACCAAGAATGATGTAGAGAATGAGTAGATGACTTTGTCTCACTTCGTCCAAATCCGTGGACGATCGGTTAATGAAGTTGCCGAGGGAATCGGGTGATGGAATGAAATGGACTGTGAAATTCCATACACCGATAAGACCTATCACAATCTTTTTTAGCAAATGAAAACTCAAGTGAGAGAGCGAATGAGGAGAGAGAGAGGGCAAGCCATATATAGCAAGTGGGAGGTGACCGTAGGAGAAGGGGGTGACCTTAAGCAAAAGCTTCTCACTTCAAAATATCTTAACCAAAACAAGAATGCATTAATACAAAGCATGACTCACTAAACCTAGTCACCCTTTAATAAATGCAACCAATGAAAACCCTACACCAATAAGCCTAGTCACCTCATCTAGAATATTCTAGAACACTGACTCACCTCATCTGTAGAAAAGATAAATCCGTCTTTAACCAAATGTTAAAAGACGGCTGATAGAAACTGGAAACTGGCAACTTCCAAAAGTGATCCTGAAACGACTTTCAGGATAACCCCGAAACTGTATAAATATACCCGCATTTGTATTACGACCGAATACAAATGCAACAGAGACAAAGATATTATACCTACTCAATATAATACTCGGATCCGGCTTAAACCAAAGCCGACCAGTATTATCTGCCCGAAAAATAACACGTGCGTAAACGCACGTGCATTTTCCGAACCCTGCCATAAAACCATACGGCCTCTACAACGTTTCGCCCGAACTTGGGAAACTGTCTGTGGGGGACTCTAATGACTCGTCAGTACCCTGGCAGTGGGTTTAACCACAAACCGTCAGCGGCACTAGCTATGCGTAACGGCTGCCCATGGACTGACCTCAAGGGTGGCCGAGGAGCGAACTCAAGGGAGACCGATGAGCGAACTCCTCCGAAAACCCTACTGAGCCTAACAGTGACAATGTATATACAGTCCGGTCCGTTCGTCTATGAGTATCGCATATCCGCCTAGGGGGCTAGTAACGTCAGACCCCCAAAAGCAGTATAAGTCGTGTCGGAGTGAAGCCCAATAACACCCTGAGATACTACTGGAGTACCTACCAGTAAATCTCCTGCCATGGCCATGGACTTTGTGTAATGGCTCTCCTAGACACTGCACGACCTCGCCCCCAATACCGGGAGAGACGAATCCCCTGCCGATCCGCTCACGTGCCTCCATATGGCTCGGGACTGTACCCAAAAACTACCTGTTTGCACGACTCCTTTGAGCCGTGGTAGGGTAGAAATCAAAGCACAGTGGGAACTCACACGAGACAAATGACGACCTCAGGTCGAAGAACTAACCTGTACACATGTCACCAGGGAACTGCTATCTGACGGTAGATATAATACTAACTAGCAGATTCCCGGCGAGTCCTGTCCGGTGTACTCATAACCCAATGAGCACCTGTATACATCTTAGGTGATCCAACTGACACCAGTGGCTTGTGAGACCGGCCACCGCCCCTCGTCGGGGTCTCGACTGTACACACTAGTCTACTCCGGAGTATCGATGCCTTGTCTCGAAACTCCCACGACTAGGGACCACAATTAAGGATATGCGTATAAACTACCCAACTCTCACGTATATGATCGCCATCATACTGTTGGTAGTAAAGCAAGATCCTAAGGGCTCTATCAAAGTGTAACATGTAATCAGTCACCTGATCATGTACACGACTGATAAAGGCAAACCAGATAGCATACTATCATCTTGAGTAAGACTGTCCTACCGGTTATAGGTCCTCCGCAATCATTGCAATCACGTACCTGTGATCCAATAATTGACTATGAGGGCACTATCCCCAACACATAGCACTATGATCCAAGCAAGAAAGGCTAAGGAGAATGGGATGAAGAATGGGGATTAATTCGTGAGGTTTAATTTGGATTTTTGGAGCAATTTTGATGAGTTTAGAAGGAAAATGATAGAGGAAATTTTGGGGACAGCAGCAGGGGTTGTCTCGGCCAGAGGAGATGGGGTGGGGAGTGAGGGAATTTGTGTGGAAAAAGTCAGGGTCAAAGCCCCCCATACGTCTTAAACCCATACCTCAAATTAGTATATTATATTCACTTCCTATAGTTTTAATTCAAATGAGTTTGAAGGGAAATTTTGAGGGGAGAAGTGGCATGCTACTGGTGTGGGGCCGGCCAAGATGAAGGGGTGAGGGTGTGAGGGATTGCACAAACAAAATTCTATGCAAAAAGAACCCTCAAGTTACAAAAATTGCAAGTTTTAGTTTAAATAATTTAAAATTTTAATTTCCTTCGATTATAACTAATAAGAACTTGAAATAAAATACTAAAAATTTATATTACTAACTAGATTTTAGTTAACATGATTCTAAAGATTAAAATTATCCCATTTAAATTTGTTTTTATCACTAATTTAAAGTATTTTTAACAGCTTAAAAAATATTAAAAATAATAAAATATGGAAAATATTTTGAAATGACCAGAAATTTATAAGTAACTCATTAGATATAAAAAACTAGCAATTACCTATCCAAATTAGGTATAATTAGGCCTATTGTCACGACCCAAGAATGGCCCGTGACGGCCCTAATACTACGCAACGCCTAAAGACGCAACGTAGTAAAAGAAAGCCAAAACCCAGAAATCTAAACCATAAAATACGGAAAAGATAATATAAGTTTTGAAAACAATTGAAATCGCAACCCAAATTCTTTAAAAGTCTTCCTTTCTTTCTTTAAAATTTTAGCAACACCCCATTTTTATAAAGACTAGTCAATATGAGTACAACAGAAGAATAAGGACAGTAGAGAAAAGCTGAATATATAAAGACATCAAATCCACCATAATACACACTACGTCCTCACCAAGTCTCTATGTCAAATAATACAATAGCTGATGGAGAGTACAATACAACGAGGGTACAAAATATAATACAGATAACCGTCTAACCCACATATTCAAAATGGTACTGTGAGCTGATGCGGTATCTGTAGCAAAAGATGGTAGCTGGATAGCTGGATAGGGGAATAGCCTGCCTCGACTACTCTGGGGAATAACCTGAAACACCTGTGGCACAACGGGGGTGAGTTGCCAACTCGTGAATAGTATAAAACATATGCAGGTAATCGCAGGAATGCACGTACAGCATGAATCTAAGATATGCGATTACAATAATAACAATATGTCATGAAATGCTGAAATAAAGAGAGTACACTAGCAGGTATAATCAATATGTGAAGCAATGATGGCATGATAGTAGTATGCAATGTCTATGCAATAGAGATATGAGAAAGCAAATATGCAACTATCATAAGGGTACACTACAAGTACTGCCAATGTATGAATCTGTGCATAAGATAGGTAATGGTGAGGTGTAGGGTGGAATATGTCACTTTCCACGGAAACCTGACGTCGTGGCAGGATCACAATCCACTAAGATACTCCAATCCCAAATCCTCAAACCAGGCCCCACATTGGGCACTCACATCAAATAAGTCTCACATCTCCTCAATGTACAATGTCGAGTAATCTCCTATATCCCGAATGTACAGGTCACCAATCACATAAGTATATCCAATGTCCAAATCCCAATGAATCACCTAGTATCCCAAGTCCAATCTCAAGTAAGTTTCTAGCATCCTAAAGGTAAATATATGTACAGAAATAAATATGATGGGGGCAATACACATATATTAGCGTCCCATTACACTAATATTGGTGTAAGGGTATATATAACAACGGCTAAGTCCCCTGTTATATATACAAAAAGGGGTTAAAGAAATATCATGAAACCGTGTGCCAAGCATCGACACAGAAATCCTCGTATATGGGGCTCCGTCAGTCCGGACAGCCCACGGGGTCCGTCTGCAGTGTCGGCCCTCGGCCTCGACAGTACAGGTCATCCCGTATCCATCTCTCTACTCTGGCCAGTAGCCTCCAGACAACTGCCAGGTCCAACAATCACCGGTAGGTACTCGCCCGCCTCCAGGCTCAATCGGCAAACCCATCGATCTTCTTGCCGAGGGGAACCATACCGGGCCCCACCATGTACTCTCATACGGCAACCACACATCGTATGGAGCATAGAATCAGCACCGATAAAACTCATGGGGGACGCTCGAAATATCATATCAAGGAAACCGGGTTGTTCATGTATGCATAATTTCATGAACTCCCGCGGTTCCCAAATCCCGAAAACATCATATGAAATCCAGATAAACAATGCATAAATACAGGAATAGATGCATGCGATATATCTGAATGCGAGCAGGTAAACACAAGTATATAGCTGAGCCAGATGTATGCGAAATCATGATAAGGTACAGCTGAGTAACATCAGAAAACGTGAATATGCGACAACAACTGAATATGTCTCTAACATACAGGTGTAGCAAAGTATAGGTATCTACCAATAAGAACTGATGTCGTATACCCCCCTGGGTATAAGTAACATATGTAGGAAATCCCTCCCGGTATAAGTAAAATATGTATGAGGTATACCTGTAGCTGTATCGCAAGTGAAAATATACCTATCACTAAAGGTATGATACACTATAGGTATACCGAGAAACTAGATGTCAAGTGTGGCAAGCAATGGTAGCTATAAGGGGTAGTGTGTGACATGGCAATTATTGACGGTGTGTGTGTAGCATGCAATCCGTGCTCGTGCAACATGAACCGTCAATAATGTGTGCAGTGTCCTACGGCTGCTAGTCACAGTATATAGCTATATCTAGGAAATGCAGTAAGGCGCAATTCTACAATGACGTAGAATGTGCAACAGGAAATTGAATCCTAGCCCAGACGCATAACGCCATGCGGGCGATTCCCCTGTAGATGTTATATCTACTCACCTAAACTCCACGCTGGGTGAATCATATCATCTGCTCTCCCTGTAGAGGTGTCTGTAGTCCCTGTCTGCAAACCTGCAAATAAGACATGGAAATCACATATAAGCCAAGATATCTCGCGAAACGCGATATCGAAACGAAACGAGAAACTCGCGTCGCGAACTAAACGCGCGTGTGCACGATACGCTGAATCGTGTGTGTACGCGTCTAAAAACCATCGCGACACGCCGCGATACGCTGGATCACAGAACCCACACACGTATCGCGCGTATCGCGCAAACACAACTAAACACAAAAGCGACATATAGTCCCAGATTTTCCTACAGGTACAATATTACAAAACTAGACATACCAAGGACCTATACAACCCAGAATAAATCTCCACACAAAACCTCAACACCCAATTCCTCTTCCTGGCCGCAATTTGCGGCCAGAATGGAGAAATTGGCGGCCAGACAAAGGGGGTAGGGGCTCGTCTTCTGGGGGTGTTATCTATGCCTAGTGTACATGCTCCAGTCATCTCTAGTTTTATTCTGTAGGCATCGGGTCTATAGCAGATCACAAAAGTCATAAATATCACCTCAAAAGTCACAAATTGCACAAATCACAAACTATATGGTATTTTAGTGTAATCTGGGGATTTCTCAGTTGCAATGTCCCTATTAGCACTTAAGTAAACTAGGGTATCCAACACATCCAACAAATTACCACAATACCTCACAAATCACCAAAACTAGCACTAAACTAGCTAATTTAGCACTAAACAAGCTAATTAGCACACAAGCTGCACAATCAAACAATAGGGTTCGGAAATATACCCTATTGGACCCTAGAGAGCAGGTGAAGAGGTGTATGGAGGAGGTGATGGCTGCTGCAGTTGCTGGAGCTTGCCTCTGTTGCTGCTGCTCCTAGTGTTGCTGCTGCTGTCACTGCTGCTTGCTGCTGCTTCTATTCCTGCTGCTGCTGTTGATGGTAATGATGATGATAGTGATGCTGATGATGGTGAGGAAGATGCTCTTGATGTTGTTGCTGCTGCCACTGCCTGTGCTGCTGCTGCTGCTTCCTTCTTCTGCTTCTGCTGCTGCTTCTTCTCTCTCTCTCTGCAGTGTGTGTGTGTGAGTTTGTGATGAAGCTGCTGCTGGAAGTGTGTGTGTGTGTTTGTGAGAGAGTGAGAGAATGAGAGATAGAAAATGAGGTGGAGAAATGAGAGCACACTCCAAAGACCCCTTCTCACTCTCTCTTTCCTCATTAAATGAGGCATGGCAAAGGCCATGATGCCCCATGCTCTCTCTCTCTCTCTCTCTCTCTCTCCCCCTCTCTCTCAAAGTCAACCATGCACCAAACACCAATTCAAAATTAAAACCCATTTAAAACTATCATGACACATAAACAAGTAATAAAACTAGGTTAGAGAAAAAGGTTGGTTAACCATGGTTGCTAATCATGGTTTAACCCCAAAAACAACCCTAGTTATCATGCACAAGTGTGTGTGTGCCTAATAAAATTCTAATAAAATACACATTAAATAAGATAAAATATTTAAAACTTAATTTGGTAAACTTTTTATTAAAAACCACATTTTAAAATATAATTAGCTACAAAACACATTCTAAGGTGTTACAATCTCCCCCCCTTAAAAGAAATTCGTCCCCGAATTTAAAAATTATACCTTTACATGTACCTTCAAAGAGAAGATTAAAATCCTCAAATCTCGTTCGCAGCCTCCCAAGTGACTAACTCACTATACGGCTACGTCCAAGGAAACCCTTCACAGATGGCAAGACTCTTGACCGATGTTTCTCCACCTGTCGAGCCATTAACACACATGGCTGCGGGTGAACGAAAGATCGCGTCAAGCTAAATGGTCTGGTGCCAAAACATGTGAGAAGGTCATGAAGGAATTTGTAAAGTATCTTCACAAGGAATACGGGGTGAAAATCCAGAAATCTGGGCGGAAGTGCCAAATTGAAGGCAACAAAACTAACTCGCTTATAGGATCTCAGAAGGACCTAAATCCTGGAATAAGCTTCCCCAAAATCCAACACGTCATTCATCGGAAAGTCCATAGGAATCCATGACTTGCCACTGCGCACTCAAGCCTGCGACCAACACAGTCGCATAAAACATCTGTTTGCAATGGACAGTTCTCATCCTGACCTGAACACAACTGGACTGTCTCCGAATTCTCTAGACATAGCTGGGGTCCAAAATCCTACCTACGCAGAGTCAGAAAACAACAGGCTGGTGATCGACACGACCTAACCCCTAAGCCTAAGGGTGGCCAATTGGAGTGTCTCCTGATAACAGCTATCGAAGGAAAACCCTAACGATGGCGAGTGACGATCCCAAGCTGCTGACGACCAAACAAAACAACAAACACACAACTTAAACAAAACAACTGAGCAAACTGAGTAAAATCGGATGACAAGAATCCGAATGGAGTCGCACCCTAACCAAAATTAGGTGGAAACCATAACGAAATTCGTGGAGATCTGCTCCAATTCCTTCTTCGGAACGGTTAAAAGATTGCAACTCTCCAGCCGGCCTCAGATGCTCGACTCAAGCACACAACAAGACAGACACTTGAAACAAAACCTGAACTTCTCCTTACATTCCTGTCCACTCGTAACTACCTCACAAGTCACGCCAAAGCTGGTGGAACTTGAATGCATAGGGGGAGTTGACAGATGTGCATGTTCTAGGATCACACGCCTCTACCTGGTAATGGCAGGTACACAGACGTGTCCTTAACTTGGCACATCATTGTCACAATTCACGGTCTCTGAATCGTTACCCGGCCGAATATGCTCAAGTATCTCTGACGTACGAGCTTCGACGGGCAGTGTCTCGCGAAAACGATTTAAGGAAAGTGGTCGGGCGCGGACATGAGCAAGCTGTCCCCTCCGTAGAGACGAACTAAGCTATACTCAACGATCACACAAGAACTGTAAATCTGCAGAAGACTAACACAACAATCCAAATCTGCTGCAGGAAGATGTACATTAAGCTCTAGTGGTCCGTGGAAAATCTGACACGACTCTCAAGCAAGTAGTGTCTCCAAATTTCCAACGCAAAACCACCGCGGCCATCTCCAGATCATGAGCGGAATATCCTCCTCGTACTTCCTCCAAATGTAGGGAAAGCAAAAGCGATATCTCTATAGTGTCACCTCAGTACACACTCGAGTCCACTCAAGAAACATTACAGTTAAACAACAAGGTCGCCCGAACCAAAAGCAAAGAAAGACTGATGCAGTTGTTAACCGAATCTTCAACTGCTGAAAACTCCGTACACATGCCTCAGTCCAAAGAAAAGAAGCCTCCTTTTGGTCAATTCATTCACTGGTGCAGCACCACTCTAGCAATCCTGCCTGAAACGGCAGTAAAAACCCTGCTAAGCCCAAGAATCTGCGGATCTCCGTCCTGCATACAAGTCTGGGCCTAAGCTGTACGGCCACGATCTCCCTCGGAACCATACGGAACCGTCTCCCACGACTACAAGACCTAGGAGTCAACACAAACAAGCCTGAAGAAACACTCTGAGAATTTAGCAAACTGCTGGTGCTCTCCCAGTATCTACATAACAAATCCTCAGGTGCTACTCCTGTTCCTCAAGACACATTAAGTAGACCAGAGTGTCGTAAATAACACAACAAAAACTGGTCGAGGAACGGCCTGCAGAAATCTGGTTCATCATATCTACGAATGCTGCTAGGGCATCAGGGAATCCAACGACTCACCGATACACACAAAGCCCGTAGCACACATAAGGCAGTCTTTGGAATGCCATCACTCCGAATCCGCAATAATGATGACCTGATCCCAAACACACTTAGAAAATGCCTCGCACTCTGGAGCTGATCGAAGAAATCGTCACGGCGAGATGAAGGATACCTATCCGCACCGTAAGCCGGTTCAATTGACGATCCGTCGATACACAACCCAAAACTGTCATCTTTCTCCTCGACTAACAGAAATCGGAGCTCCTAAAAGCGAAACACTCAGACGCACAAAACTCCCCAAACCAAAACTCTGCAGCTGATCCTTAAGCTCCCTCAGCTTCGCCGGCTCATCTGGAACAACGTCGGAAAACTCTCGCACGAAAAGAACCCGGTCCAACAATCCCACGGTGGCTCCGGTATCACGAATGAACGCCAAGAATCCACGCCATCTCCTCAGTAGCCGACTAGCGAAAAAGGCTGAATTCAAGCTGTGAGAGGCGGTACAACTATCCACCTGCACAACAAGAACTGACTTGCCGGGGAAAACAAAACCTAACTTGTTCCCACACGGTAGTCCACAGACGCCTAACACGTAGTTAACCAATCCGTGCCCAGGAGAACGTCAAATCCAACATCTCTAGATGGATCAAAACGACGGACGAAACTTTACCTCCTATCCGATTGGCACGAAACTGAAATACGTGTCGCGCAACAAAAGGATCGCTGACAGAAGTTAGCACAACTACGACTAATCTACCCAACCACAGTACAAGCAAGAAACAAGCAAATACACCAAGAGAAAATAAAATATAACTCAAGGGTACCTGAAAACTCCACATTGGACGTCTGCGCGTCCCGATGAGTAGAAGCAAACTCCTGTGTCTGCCCTCTACTCGCAGCTGGATGAACTCCTCTGGTAGCCTGAGCCCTCTGAGCGCATCTTCCATGCCCACGGCCTCTCTGGAAACGATCATGACGAGGTGCTAAGGAACAATCCCTGACGAAGTGCTGAAGGCTTCCGCATCGGAAACATCCACGTGCTGACTGCTGACCATCCTGGGGATGAGAGCTGAACGACCGTCCTCGTCCCAAGCCTCTGCTACTCCCGCGACGGTCATGAAATCTGCCTCGACGACCAAACCTCTGCCTCTGGGCTGGTACACTGGTACGAGTCCTCCACTGTCCTGGAACTCTCTGAGCCTCTGGAATGTGTGCCTCGTCAACTGGAGCTGCAACCACTGGTGCTATGTAGGTGACGGACTGCTGCATACTAATCGTAAGGGACAGCTGAGTAACAGGGGTGACAACCTCCTGTCGTAGCTCCCGAACGACATCAACCAAGGAACTCATCGTCTGGCGGAACTCCTGCATCTCTACCAAAAGTCTATCCATAGTATAGATGGTAGGCTGATCCGTCTGCACCTGTGCAACTAGAGTGCCATCCTGGTCAGTACTCGTCTCACCCGAGCTAACTCTGACCTCGGCCCTCGCTGCACCGCTCTGAGTCCCCATAGTCATCGGCGGCAAGGCTATAAATAGATATAAGATGAGATTCGATAAGAATGAGGAAATCGAATCTCAAAGATATGAATCATCAAGGAAGGAATGTCAAGCAATTTGTACTTAGGTCACTTAATGCAAGGTACCGCGCTGTGAGTATGCTGCAGACATACACACACTACGTTATTCTGCTTAAGCTACCTACTCCATCATACTAAGGTCATCCTACACTCCGAAAGGTAAAACCTAACGCTCTGATACCAACTTTGTCACGACCCAAGAATGGCCCGTGACGGCCCTAATACTACGCAACGCCTAAAGACGCAACGTAGTAAAAGAAAGCCAAAACCCAGAAATCTAAACCATAAAATACGGAAAAGATAATATAAGTTTTGAAAACAATTGAAATCGCAACCCAAATTCTTTAAAAGTCTTCCTTTCTTTCTTTAAAATTTTAGCAACACCCCATTTTTATAAAGACTAGTCAATATGAGTACAACAGAAGAATAAGGACAGTAGAGAAAAGCTGAATATATAAAGACATCAAATCCACCATAATACACACTACGTCCTCACCAAGTCTCTATGTCAAATAATACAATAGCTGATGGAGAGTACAATACAACGAGGGTACAAAATATAATACAGATAACCGTCTAACCCACCTATGCAAAATGGTACTGTGAGCTGATGCGGTATCTGTAGCAAAAGATGGTAGCTGGATAGCTGGATAGGGGAATAGCCTGCCTCGACTACTCTGGGGAATAACCTGAAACACCTGTGGCACAACGGGGGTGAGTTGCCAACTCGTGAATAGTATAAAACATATGCAGGTAATCGCAGGAATGCACGTACAGCATGAATCTAAGATATGCGATTACAATAATAACAATATGTCATGAAATGCTGAAATAAAGAGAGTACACTAGCAGGTATAATCAATATGTGAAGCAATGATGGCATGATAGTAGTATGCAATGTCTATGCAATAGAGATATGAGAAAGCAAATATGCTACTATCATAAGGGTACACTACAATTACTGCCAATGTATGAATCTGTGCATAAGATAGGTAATGGTGAGGTGTAGGGTGGAATATGTCACTTTCCACGGAAACCTGACGTCGTGGCAGGATCACAATCCACTAAGATACTCCAATCCCAAATCCTCAAACCAGGCCCCACATTGGGCACTCACATCAAATAAGTCTCACATCTCCTCAATGTACAATGTCGAGTAATCTCCTATATCCCGAATGTACAGGTCACCAATCACATAAGTATATCCAATGTCCAAATCCCAATGAATCACCTAGTATCCCAAGTCCAATCTCAAGTAAGTTTCTAGCATCCTAAAGGTAAATATATGTACAGAAATAAATATGATGGGGGCAATACACATATATTAGCGTCCCATTCCACTAATATTGGTGTAAGGGTATATATAACAACGGCTAAGTCCCCTGTTATATATACAAAAAGGGGTTAAAGAAATATCATGAAACCGTGTGCCAAGCATCGACACAGAAATCCTCGTATATGGGGCTCCGTCAGTCCGGACAGCCCACGGGGTCCGTCTGCAGTGTCGGCCCTCGGCCTTGACAGTACAGGTCATCCCGTATCCATCTCTCTACTCTGGCCAGTAGCCTCCAGACAACTGCCAGGTCCAACAATCACCGGTAGGTACTCGCCCGCCTCCAGGCTCAATCGGCAAACCCATCGATCTTCTTGCCGAGAGGAACCATACCGGGCCCCACCATGTACTCTCATACGGCAACCACACATCGTATGGAGCATAGAATCAGCACCGACAAAACTCATGGGGGACGCTCGAAATATCATATCAAGGAAACCGGGTTGTTCATGTATGCATAATTTCATGAACTCCCGCGGTTCCCAAATCCCGAAAACATCATATGAAATCCAGATAAACAATGCATAAATACAGGAATAGATGCATGCGATATATCTGAATGCGAGCAGGTAAACACAAGTATATAGCTGAGCCAGATGTATGCGAAATCATGATAAGGTACAGCTGAGTAACATCAGAAAACGTGAATATGCGACAACAACTGAATATGTCTCTAACATACAGGTGTAGCAAAGTATAGGTATCTACCAATAAGAACTGATGTCGTATACCCCCTGGGTATAAGTAACATATGTAGGAAATCCCTCCCGGTATAAGTAAAATATGTATGAGGTATACCTGTAGCTGTATCGCAAGTGAAAATATACCTATCACTAAAGGTATGATACACTATAGGTATACCGAGAAACTAGATGTCAAGTGTGGCAAGCAATGGTAGCTATAAGGGGTAGTGTGTGACATGGCAATTATTGACGGTGTTTGTGTAGCATGCAATCCGTGCTCGTGCAACATGAACCGTCAATAATGTGTACAGTGTCCTACGGCTGCTAGTCACAGTATATAGCTATATCTAGGAAATGCAGTAAGGCGCAATTCTACAATGACGTAGAATGTGCAACAGGAAATTGAATCCTAGCCCAGACGCATAACGCCATGCGGGCGATTCCCCTGTAGATGTTATATCTACTCACCTAAACTCCACGCTGGGTGAATCATATCATCTGCTCTCCCTGTAGAGGTGTCTGTAGTCCCTGTCTGCAAACCTGCAAATAAGACATGGAAATCACATATAAGCCAAGATATCTCGCGAAACGCGATATCGAAACGAAACGAGAAACTCGCGTCGCGAACTAAACGCGCGTGTGCACGATACGCTGAATCGTGTGTGTACGCGTCTAAAAACCATCGCGACACGCCGCGATACGCTGGATCACAGAACCCACACACGTATCGCGCGTATCGCGCAAACACAACTAAACACAAAAGCGACATATAGTCCCAGATTTTCCTACAGGTACAATATTACAAAACTAGACATACCAAGGACCTATACAACCCAGAATAAATCTCCACACAAAACCTCAACACCCAATTCCTCTTCCTGGCCGCAATTTGCGGCCAGAATGGAGAAATTGGCGGCCAGACAAAGGGGGTAGGGGCTCGTCTTCTGGGGGTGTTATCTATGCCTAGTGTACATGCTCCAGTCATCTCTAGTTTTATTCTGTAGGCATCGGGTCTATAGCAGATCACAAAAGTCATAAATATCACCTCAAAAGTCACAAATTGCACAAATCACAAACTATATGGTATTTTAGTGTAATCTGGGGATTTCTCAGTTGCAATGTCCCTATTAGCACTTAAGTAAACTAGGGTATCCAACACATCCAACAAATTACCACAATACCTCACAAATCACCAAAACTAGCACTAAACTAGCTAATTTAGCACTAAACAAGCTAATTAGCACACAAGCTGTACAATCAAACAATAGGGTTCGGAAATATACCCTATTGGACCCTAGAGAGCAGGTGAAGAGGTGTATGGAGGAGGTGATGGCTGCTGCAGTTGCTGGAGCTTGCCTCTGTTGCTGCTGCTCCTAGTGTTGCTGCTGCTGTCACTGCTGCTTGCTGCTGCTTCTATTCCTGCTGCTGCTGTTGATGGTAATGATGATGATAGTGATGCTGATGATGGTGAGGAAGATGCTCTTGATGTTGCTGCTGCTGCCACTGCCTGTGCTGCTGCTGCTGCTTCCTTCTTCTGCTTCTGCTGCTGCTTCTTCTCTCTCTCTCTGCAGTGTGTGTGTGTGAGTTTGTGATGAAGCTGCTGCTGGAAGTGTGTGTGTGTGTTTGTGAGAGAGTGAGAGAATGAGAGATAGAAAATGAGGTGGAGAAATGAGAGCACACTCCAAAGACCCCTTCTCACTCTCTCTTTCCTCATTAAATGAGGCATGGCAAAGGCCATGATGCCCCATGCTCTCTCTCTCTCTCTCTCTCTCTCTCTCTCCCTCTCTCTCAAAGTCAACCATGCACCAAACACCAATTCAAAATTAAAACCCATTTAAAACTATCATGACACATAAACAAGTAATAAAACTAGGTTAGAGAAAAAGGTTGGTTTACCATGGTTGCTAATCATGGTTTAACCCCAAAAACAACCCTAGTTATCATGCACAAGTGTGTGTGTGCCTAATAAAATTCTAATAAAATACACATTAAATAAGATAAAATATTTAAAACTTAATTTGGTAAACTTTTTATTAAAAACCACATTTTAAAATATAATTAGCTACAAAACACATTCTAAGGTGTTACAATCTCCCCCCCCCCCTTAAAAGAAATTCGTCCCCGAATTTAAAAATTATACCTTTACATGTACCTTCAAAGAGAAGATTAAAATCCTCAAATCTCGTTCGCAGCCTCCCAAGTGACTAACTCACTATACGGCTACGTCCAAGGAAACCCTTCACAGATGGCAAGACTCTTGACCGATGTTTCTCCACCTGTCGAGCCATTAACACACATGGCTGCGGGTGAACGAAAGATCGCGTCAAGCTAAATGGTCTGGTGCCAAAACATGTGAGAAGGTCATGAAGGAATTTGTAAAGTATCTTCACAAGGAATACGGGGTGAAAATCCAGAAATCTGGGCGGAAGTGCCAAATTGAAGGCAACAAAACTAACTCGCTTATAGGATCTCAGAAGGACCTAAATCCTGGAATTGTTAGTGTTTATGCCCTAGAAGGCCATTACTGTATCATACTAGCTTGTATATTACTTAATGGAAGCTTGGGATATTCACATGTATATAACAGTCTTGCTAAACATGGTAGTATGCTACTTGGTTTTTTCTATCTTAATATGTGAGTATACGTATTGATAGAGCTCTTAGGATCTTGCTTGTCTACCAGCGTTGTGATGGCAGTCACACTAGTGGGGGCTGGGTAGACTACAAGCACATCCTTATTCAGGTCCCTGGTCGTTGGATTATCGAGACAGAGCATCGATACTCCGGAGTAGACTAGTGTGTACGCTTCTCATCCCAGTTGGGGAGATGGTCTGTCCCACAGCCGTCAGTACGTCGTACTGGAGATAGTATACAGGTGCTCGTTAGGTTACGGGTACACCGGACAGGACTCACAGGGAACTGTTGGTTGGTTTGATACCAGTCGTCAGTGAACAGTTCCCAGGTGACATGAGTACAGCGTAGTCCGCAGACTTGACACTGCTACTTCGCCTCGAGTGTGTCCCACTGTTCTTAGATTGCTACCCTACCACGGCTCAAAGGAGTCGTGCAAACAGGTAGCAGTTGGGTGCAGTCCCGAGAACTTGGAGGCAGTGGCGGTTAGACAGGATTCGTCCCTCCCGGTATTGGGAGTAGATATCGTGCTGTGTCAGAGAGCCATTACGCAAAGTCCCTGGCCAGGGCAAGCGAGATTTGCTGGTAGGTTCCAGCAGTTTCTCAGGGAGTAATGGGCTTCACTCCGACACGACTTATACCGCTATTAGGGGACTGACGCTTGCCGCCCCCATAGGCCCGATATGCGATAGTCATGGACGAACGGACCGGACTGTATGGAGATTGTCACATCAGACTCAGTAGGAGTTCGGATGGGTTTACTCATCGGCCTTCTTATCGACAACTACCTGGGGACCGTTACGTACAGCTAGTGCCGCTTGCGGTCTGTGGTTAAACCCACTGCCAGCGTAGTAGTCGAGTCTCTAGAGTCCCACACAGAGAGTTTCCTACTCCAGGCGAAACGATATAGAGGTTGCATGGTTTTGCGACAAAGGGTTCGGACGCATACGTGCGTTTACGCGCGTACGACTTTCGGACAGATTTTACCAGTCGGCTTTGGTTTAAGCCAGTTACTGGTATCCGGTTATTGGATTTTTACAGTCTAAAGTTTTTCCGTATTTTTACGGATCGGAGGGGCGTTCTCGTAATTCCTCGAGAAGCTTCTAGAAGATGTGACTAAGGAGGTTTGTTTTGGAAAGAGAGTGAGTCATAGTGGTGATTCATTCACTTCATTAATGCACATTTATTGCTTAATGACTCATGTTAATGAATCATCACAAGATATTTTGTGAAGCATGCTTATTCATTTCCTTTATTCATTATTTGATAAAAAGAATGCTTCATAATATTATGATACACTCTCTCTCTTCTCTCATTATCATATTACACATTCTCTCTCCTCAAGCTCTCATCTTCAAGATACTAATCCTTAATCCTCATGTGTTGAGATCAAAGGTTTAGTTAGACTAAACAATCCATAACCCACACTCTATATCATCCTCTCATCTTTGATTAGCAATCAAAGTTGATTAGTTACCTCAAGTTAGAGGTTTAGCTTGGAGTTTCGCTCTCGGGTGGATCGTCTACTACCTAGAGAAGGCCGAGGAGAACCAAGGAGGACGTAAAGAAGAAGGACCGGTTCATTAGGTATAATCCCTAATCTCTTTTGTGAGATGAAACTCTAGAATACGGTTTTTAGGGTTTAGCTTCGATTCATGCGGTTAGTCGATGCTTGTTGTTTAAACTTGATAAGTTTTTGTAAATTCCGCCTCCCCATAAGTACTGGGGTGTACTACATCGACTTACAGTGGTATCAGAGCCTCGCTAAACACTAAATAACTTAATCGCAAATTTGTACGAATTTCGAACGAAAAAACGATCCCGGAAAACCCTAGTTCTGTTAAGTTTCTGTCGAAGTGAAAATGAAGTCCTAAAATTTTTCTGGAGTGTTCAGAGAGCTAGAAAGGGGTCCAGGAGAACACCCAAGAAATTCGAGCCCATGACTCGGCAACTCGGCCGCGGAAGCGCGGCGGATCGGTGAGATCTGCCGCGCATCCGCGGCGCTTTGGTCGAGTCATGGACTCGTCTTTCTTGTGTGGGTCCCCTGTGAGATTTGGGGTTTTCTGGAATATTTAATTATTGCTCAGGTTACTGTTTAACAGAGCAGATTTTGGAGCAATTTTCAAGTTGTTTATTCGATCGAAAAATACAGTATTTGCGTATTGGATTATATCTGTGATTGTTTGATGTGTTCGTAAACCTCCCCCAACTGCTAGTATGTCGGTTGGCAGGGGGTTGCACATTTCTGAAATGGTTATATCTGTTTGTGCATATAAACTGTATTGGACTGTTGTGGTGTATAGCCGGGGTTAACAATGGTTTATTGATTTATTCATTTGTTGTAAATGTAATTTGTTGTAATATTATTTTCGCGGGGCACTTCCAGGTTGCGGTTGTAGCCACCGTTGTATTATTTCATTTTACTGTTTTTGCTCCTAGGACTGACCCAAGGTGGGGTACACAGACTGCCGGGTGGGTAGTTTGCCGTACCCGTAGGGGTCGAGGGTGGGGTAAACGGCTATTCATCACAACTGTGTAATCTGTCTTTTCTTGCAGGCTCGAAAGAAATACAGATTGCTTGCAAATCCAATATTGTTTATCTGTGTTCTGGAATGAATATCATTGCGTCAGACGAATGTAAAATATCTATATTTATTATAGCTATTTAGACGTCACTTATGTTTTACACCCGCGCTAGCCCAGCCCCCGCTCTGTCGTTAGTTAAGTAACCTAACGGGTGATGACGGGACCCCGTGGCGAATGCGGATGGCATAAGAGGACGTTATATTTTCGTTGTTTTCTGCAATGATAGGTTAATGATGGGACGCATTATCTGTAATGCAAAGTAAAACAAACCAAAGTTTACATCGTTGGAACAATTTAAAAGAAACCACTCGGTTATTTTTAAAACAGATATTTTTAAATGCGGAGATTTAACCACTCCTTTTAAAAGCTATCAGGTTCCTTCGGTTATATCAAGTTCACTACGTTCACGGTTTCGCCAAAACCAGTCGTAGCCCTCCGTCATTTCTTATGAATGGTCAGTAGTATTCAAGCTATGTTTGTTTGGCCCTTAGTCAAGACATAGTGATTGGTAGCTGCTGGGGTATTCATTTGTTGCATAGATAGATGAGTTGGTTTGGGACAGTCGTATTACTTTGTTGGCCCTTAGTCAAGAGTATACGGATGGGTTCAAATCAACAGGATAATGATGGGCAGAACTTGACATGTGACTTATGATTTGTTGGCCCTTAGTCAAGGTCATAAGAGCATGGGGCAAAAACTTATATCGGGAATTTCTAAAGAAACTGAAATTTGCAAAGAGATGCATACCATTTTGAGTTTGATGAATGTTGGTAGCATTCCTACAACATTATCAGACGATGATATTTGGATCCCGATCCTACTGTGAGTATATGCTACTTATCAGGATATTCGTCGCTTAACGATCAATGCTATAAACCTAGTAGGTGTCCAGAAAAGTGTCAGCGGGGTTACGCCCCCAGAGAAAAGAGGTTATTTAATTAAGGAACTTCGCGAAAGCGTTGGAAAACCTCCCTCGAAGTATCGACACCGGCCTGGCTGAACGGTTAAGCAAGTATTGTACGGTGAGAATAGTCTTGGCTAATTCTTCTTTTATGGTTTGAGGAAGGATTCGAGAAACAGTGGGAGCCATCCAGTTTAGATAAACTAAAAACCACTCTAAACTTGCAAGAGCATCATGCTAAAGAGTTTTCTTCTCTCTCTCCTAATTGCAGCGACCCTGAAAATGACTGGACTTAAGTTACTTTTAGAGAAAAATATACTGACGGGGCCAAACTATAAAGATTGGCTGCGGAATGTCAAGATGGCTTTGACCTATGACAAACTGGGGTACGTCCTCACCGCTACAGCACCTGCTGCCCTTGGTCCCAAATCCAGCAATGCGGATAAGGAAATCCGTAAAACCTGGGATTTAGATTGCGCGAGAGCCAAGTGCATCGTGCTTGCCTCGATGAACAATGAACATCAGAGGAGGCACGAGGATATGTCCTTAGATGGCATATTTCTCCATACAAAGGAACTTTATGGAGAGCAATCTCGTATAGCAAGATACGAGACCTCTAAGAAATTATTTCGAGCGAGGTTGGCTGTCGGGTCATCGGTAGGTGAACATGTCCTACAGATGATTGGCTATATTGAAGAGCTCGCGGACCTTGGAACGACTTTGGATAATGAGCTCTATACAGACCTTGTTCTCCAGTCCCTTCCTCCCACCTACGCCCAGTTTATCCTCAACTTCAATCTTCAAGGAAAAGAAGTTGAACTTGCGGAACTCCTGAACATGTTAAGGAGTGCAGAGGGCACCTTGCAGAAGGCAAGGGAAACACCCGCTATGTTTGTTGGCGGTTCATCTTCTTCCGGGTCCAAGGCTAGGGCCAAAGGAAAGAAGAAGAAGGCCGCACCCAGACCTAGAGGAGGTGTTAGTAAGGTGGGAAAGAAGGGAAAGAAAAAGTTTACAGCACCGGTAGTTGGCCTGGATGAGTGCTTCCATTGTCACAGGAAAGGGCACTGGAAGAAGGATTGCAAGGCGTGGAACGCCAAGAACCAGGAACCGAAGCAAGCTGTGGCTTCGACTTCAGGTGTGTTTGTAATTGAGAATTGTCTGTCGATCAACTCTACTTCCTGGGTATTGGATACCGGGTCAGGATCTCATATTTGCAATTCATTGCAGGCACTGAGAAACCGTAGAGTGCTGAAGGAAGGTGATATGATCCTCAGGGTTGCTAACGGAGCTAGCGTGGGAGCTGCGTCCGTCGGGGATTATCACCTAGGATTGACGAGTGGACACATTTTGGTTTTACATAACTGTTATTTTGTACCCAGCTTAACGTGTAATATCATATCAGTTTCCTTGTTATCAAATAAAGGTTATGATTTCACGTTTGTAAGAGATGTTGTCAACATCCACCTTAATCATGGTTTGATTGGGTCCGGTACTCTAAATAACGGCATATATGTGTTAAACCAACTCCAAATTTTCAATGTCCAGAACACACTAAAAAGAAAGTCTCCAGATTTAAATAAAGCTTTCTTATGGCATTGTAGACTGGGTCACATCAATGAGAGAAGGTTGACTAAGTTGCATAGAGAAGGATATTTGGACACGTTCGAATATCAAACTTATGACACTTGTCAATCTTGTCTCAAAGGAAAGATGACAAAGACTCCATTTACTGGACAAGGAGTAAGAGCGAGCGAGCTCTTAGGACTCATACACAGCGATGTATGCGGTCCAATGTCTACACATGCGAGAGGTGGTTATTCCTACTTCATTACTTTTACAGATGATTTCTCTAGGTATGGATATGTTTTCTTAATGAAGCATAAATCAGAGGCCTTTGAGAAATTCCTGGAATTTAAGAGTGAAGCGGAAAACCAAACAGGCAAAAGTATTAAGACACTAAGATCTGATCGAGGTGGAGAATACTTAAGTGCCGAGTTCCTAGGTTACCTAAAAGAGAAAGGAATTCTCTCTCAGCTTACTCCTCCATACACTCCACAGCATAACGGTGTATCGGAGAGACGGAATCGAACCCTATTGGATATGGTACGATCCATGATGAGTAATACTGAGTTACCGCGATCTTTCTGGGGTTATGCGCTAGAATCAGCGGCATATCTTTTAAACCAGGTTCCAACCAAGACTGTGCCTACCACACCATATCAGATGTGGAGTGGGAAGAAACCCTGTCTAAAACATTTTAGGACATGGGGGTGTCCAGCTTTTGTAAAAAAGCAGCATGTGGACAAGCTCGAGGCACGCTCAGTACTGTGTTAGCTTGTGGGATATCCAAAGAACTCCAAGGGATATTATTTCTATTACGCAGAGGAACAAAAGGTTTTTGTTTCTCGTCATGCCCACTTCTTAGAAACTGAATTTTTAGAAAATCAGAAGAGTGGGAGCGAAGTAGAACTGGAAGAAATTCCAGAACCACAAGCTGTTACTGAAAGTTTGGTAGAACCAGAGGTTCAAGAAGAACAGAACATTCCCGCACCCCTCCGCAGGAGTAGTAGGCCGTCTCGTCCGCCTGAGAGATACTACGGTTTTCTCATAGATGGGGATAGAGAGGATTGCATCATAGATGATGATGAACCTACTGACTTCAGGCAGGCCATCCAGAGCGGCGACTCGGTACGATGGCTAGATGCAATGCGGACCGAAATGGAGTCCATGTACACCAACAAAGTATGGACTTTGGACTTTGCTCCAGATGGGGTAAAACCCATAGGATGCAAATGGATCTTCAAGAAAAAGATTGGTGTAGATGGACAGGTGGAAACCTATAAGGCTAGACTTGTTGCAAAGGGTTTTCGTCAAAGACCTGGTTTGGACTATGACGAAACTTTTTCTCCAGTGGCTATGCTCAAATCCATTCGGGTCCTTCTTGCAATTGCTGCCTTCCATGATTATGAAATCTGGCAGATGGACGTAAAGACGGCTTTTCTGAATGGAAATTTAGAAGAGAGCGTCTATATGGATCAGCCAGAGGGTTTCAATCAGAGTGGGAGCAGCGGGAAAGTATGCAAGCTGCTTAAGTCCATTTATGGACTAAAGCAGGCATCGCGGAGTTGGAACATCTGTTTTGATGAGACAGTCAAAGAATATGACTTTATCAAAAATCCAGATGAACCGTGCATATATAGTAAAGTTGTGGCCAGAAGTGTCGTATTCCTCGTCTTGTACGTGGATGACATTCTATTGATAGGAAATGACATTCCTATGCTACAATCTGTCAAAGGATTCTTGTCACACAGGTTCTCCATGAAAGACCTGGGTGATGCCTCTTACATTCTGGGGATCCGGATCTATCGTGATAGATCCAAGAGGATGTTGGGACTTTCGCAGTCCAGGTATATCGACACTGTACTGAAAAGATTCAGTATGGAAGATTCAAAGCGCGGTAATCTACCGGCTTGTCACGGAATCACCCTCTCCAAAGAGATGTCTCCCAAGACTGATTTGGAAAGGGAACGCATGTCTATTATACCCTACGCTTCTGCGGTAGGCTCTATAATGTATGCGATGTTGTGTACCAGACCAGATGTAGCTTATGCACTAAGCGTGGTAAGCCGGTATCAGTCAGACCCAGGGGAGAAACACTGGATAGCAGTAAAGAACATTCTCAAGTACCTGAGGAGGACTAAGGAGATGTTCTTGGTTTACGGCGGAAAAGACCTCAGGTTGGAGGCCTTTGCCGATTCCGGCTTCCAGAGTGATAAGGACGATTCCAAGTCCATGTCGGGTTATGTCTTTACCCTCAATGGAGGGGCGGTGTGCTGGAAGAGCTCCAAGCAGGACACCGTTGCTGACTCGACGATGGAAGCGGAGTATATAGCTGCTTGCGATGCCGCAAAAGAAGCAGTCTGGATGAAGAAGTTCCTAACAGAACTTCAGGTGGTTCCTACCATAGTTGATCCAATACCTCTGTATTGCGACAACAACGGAGCTATAGCTTTAGCGAAGGAACCAAGGTCCCATCAGAAGTCCAGACACATCTTAAGGCGGTATCACCTGATCAGGGAGATCATTGATCGTCAGGAGATCGAGGTTCGGAGAGTTGCTTCAGAAGAGAACATTGCTGATCCATTCACGAAGGCCCTTCCTCAGATTCAGTTCGAGAGGCTACTCGAGATCATTGGTCTGCGATATGCCAGTACATGGCCCTAGTGCAAGTGGGAGATTGTTAGTGTTTATGCCCTAGAAGGCCATTACTGTATCATACTAGCTTGTATATTACTTAATGGAAGCTTGGGATATTCACATGTATATAACAGTCTTGCTAAACATGGTAGTATGCTACTTGGTTTTTTCTATCTTAATATGTGAGTATACGTATTGATAGAGCTCTTAGGATCTTGCTTGTCTACCAGCGTTGTGATGGCAGTCACACTAGTGGGGGCTGGGTAGACTACAAGCACATCCTTATTCAGGTCCCTGGTCGTTGGATTATCGAGACAGAGCATCGATACTCCGGAGTAGACTAGTGTGTACGCTTCTCATCCCAGTTGGGGAGATGGTCTGTCCCACAGCCGTCAGTACGTCGTACTGGAGATAGTATACAGGTGCTCGTTAGGTTACGGGTACACCGGACAGGACTCACAGGGAACTGTTGGTTGGTTTGATACCAGTCGTCAGTGAACAGTTCCCAGGTGACATGAGTACAGCGTAGTCCGCAGACTTGACACTGCTACTTCGCCTCGAGTGTGTCCCACTGTTCTTAGATTGCTACCCTACCACGGCTCAAAGGAGTCGTGCAAACAGGTAGCAGTTGGGTGCAGTCCCGAGCACTTGGAGGCAGTGGCGGTTAGACAGGATTCGTCCCTCCCGGTATTGGGAGTAGATATCGTGCTGTGTCAGAGAGCCATTACGCAAAGTCCCTGGCCAGGGCAAGCGAGATTTGCTGGTAGGTTCCAGCAGTTTCTCAGGGAGTAATGGGCTTCACTCCGACACGACTTATACCGCTATTAGGGGACTGACGCTTGCCGCCCCCCTAGGCCCGATATGCGATAGTCATGGACGAACGGACCGGACTGTATGGAGATTGTCACATCAGACTCAGTAGGAGTTCGGATGGGTTTACTCATCGGCCTTCTTATCGACAACTACCTGGGGACCGTTACGTACAGCTAGTGCCGCTTGCGGTCTGTGGTTAAACCCACTGCCAGCGTAGTAGTCGAGTCTCTAGAGTCCCACACAGAGAGTTTCCTACTCCAGGCGAAACGATATAGAGGTTGCATGGTTTTGCGACAAAGGGTTCGGACGCATACGTGCGTTTACGCGCGTACGACTTTCGGACAGATTTTACCAGTCGGCTTTGGTTTAAGCCAGTTACTGGTATCCGGTTATTGGATTTTTACAGTCTAAAGTTTTTCCGTATTTTTACGGATCGGAGGGGCGTTCTCGTAATTCCTCGAGAAGCTTCTAGAAGATGTGACTAAGGAGGTTTGTTTTGGAAAGAGAGTGAGTCATAGTGGTGATTCATTCACTTCATTAATGCACATTTATTGCTTAATGACTCATGTTAATGAATCATCACAAGATATTTTGTGAAGCATGCTTATTCATTTCCTTTATTCATTATTTGATAAAAAGAATGCTTCATAATATTATGATACACTCTCTCTCTTCTCTCATTATCATATTACACATTCTCTCTCCTCAAGCTCTCATCTTCAAGATACTAATCCTTAATCCTCATGTGTTGAGATCAAAGGTTTAGTTAGACTAAACAATCCATAACCCACACTCTATATCATCCTCTCATCTTTGATTAGCAATCAAAGTTGATTAGTTACCTCAAGTTAGAGGTTTAGCTTGGAGTTTCGCTCTCGGGTGGATCGTCTACTACCTAGAGAAGGCCGAGGAGAACCAAGGAGGACGTAAAGAAGAAGGACCGGTTCATTAGGTATAATCCCTAATCTCTTTTGTGAGATGAAACTCTAGAATACGGTTTTTAGGGTTTAGCTTCGATTCATGCGGTTAGTCGATGCTTGTTGTTTAAACTTGATAAGTTTTTGTAAATTCCGCCTCCCCATAAGTACTGGGGTGTACTACATCGACTTACAGGAATAAGCTTCCCCAAAATCCAACACGTCATTCATCGGAAAGTCCATAGGAATCCATGACTTGCCACTGCGCACTCAAGCCCTAGCGTCACGAACGCTCTCTGGGAGGAAACGAGCTAGAAAGACTGCTGTAAACTCGGCCTAAGTCATAGGAGGTAGACCTACAGCTCGACCTCTCAAGACTGACTCCCGTCATGTCTGCGCGAGGACCTCTAGACGAAAACTCGCGAGCTCCACCCATCGATCGTCCGAACATCTGAGCGAACGGCAGATCTTGGCTAAACTGTCAAGGAATGTCTGCGGATCCTCTGCTGCATCGGTGCCCGTGAAGACTGGAAGTCTCAGCCTCATGAAATCCTATAGCGATACTGGGATAGCCACGATAGTAGTAGTAGGAGCAACTGTCTGGGTAGCAGGCACCATGGTAGTCTGTGATGTGGTAGGTACGTCCTCCGATCTCGGTGCACGACTGGCCGCTACTAAGGATCCCACCATCTATCGTCACTCCTGCATACCTTCCATTATCTGTCGTAGCTCCTCCATACCAGACTCTAGCCTATCCATGCGGCCTGCGGAATGCAGATCAGTCTGTCCCTGAGGCGTAGGTACGCCACCCTGCTCAGTCCTCGTCTCGGACGAGCCTGCTCTGATCTCGTCTCGGGCGGCAGCCCTCTGTGCTCTCGTAGCCTTCGGCGGTATAGTGGCTGGTACAAGAAACAGGATAATAAGAACAGTGCAATAGAATCATAGGATACACGGAATTGAAGAAGGAATTTCAAGCAAGTATATCCTAAAGTCACTTAGGCGGAGTACCGTATCGCAAGTATGCCACGGATATACACACGCTACGTTACCATGCTTAAGTCACTTACTCCATCTACCAAGGTCATCCTACACTCAGAAAGGTAAAACCTATCGCTCTGATACCAACTTTGTCACGACCCGCAGGGTACGGAACGTGACTGGCACTTAAGTTACGAAACGACTCAAGGCGTCCGTAAAATAAGTAAGCCAAGCCCAGAAATCAAAACCAAATAAGCAGTAGAGTGAAGGAAAAACCAATCAATTGAAAACGAATTTATCAAATAAGTCATATCAAGCCTTTTTAAAAGCAATGTCCATTTTTCCGAAAATTTCGGCAGAGTCTCCTTTGTAAATACTGGCCCCCAAAATGGGTACAACAAGAATATATATGAATACAAAAATAAGGCATCCCCAAGCGGGAGCTAGCTCTTCGCCACAAGGCGGTCACAAATCCCACGCAATGTAAATTAGCAATGTGCATAAATAAACATAAGAAGCACAAGTAAAATATCATGTCGACTCAAGTGAGCTCGACCCCAAAATACAGCATAAAAAGTCCACAAATCTCACAGTCTCATCTCTAGGTCAATATACAACAATATAAATAACAGGTACAGCTGATACAGTAGATGGAGTACTCTAGATACCATAAATATACAAGGCGGTACAAAATGATAACACAACCCACCTACGAGCAAAAGCCTCGAGTCCAGGCAAAGGAGGCAAAAGAAGTTAGTGCGCCCGCCGCTACTGTGCTGACGGAGCGAACCTGCAAAAAGGCTGTGGCACAACAGGGCTGAGTTGCCAACTCATGAGTAATAAATAACATCTATAGAGGCTATCGCATGCATGCACACAAGCATCCTAGCATCTACAATACAGGTATGGCTGGATATACTAGCAGGTATGTATGCAACATGAATGTACTAGCAGGTATGAATGCAATATGAATCAACTCGTGATCTGAATATATAGGTACAAGAAGTCATGTTTTTCTTTTAGGAATCTCTTTTTTTTTCAAATATCAGCACAATACCAATAGAATCAACAAGAATCCGTGTCCAGTATCAACACCTCAAAACTGTCTCAATCTTATGTATCCATATCATAGTATCTACAGCCTCAGCCGTCCGACTGACCCATCTCAAATGTCATTATCTCATCATCTCGCGGCCACGGTTGGTATCCTCTGGATATCCTCCTTGCCAAAAAAAGTCACCGGTAGGTAGTCCATCCCCTGCCAGGCTCATCGTCTACTACTCGAACTTCTTGCCTGGGGGTACCTTACCGGGCCCACCATGTACCCAAGACGGTTCATCCAACTCCTCAAAACGGGTCTCGAAAACCACAGCAAACTCATGGTGGACGACACTTACATCACTAGAAAACCGCAATTTTGCATATTTCAAAAAGGGTAATAAGTTTTTAAAATTTTGCGGCTTTCCCCCGAAATCCAGAAATATTATAAATCTCAAGAAATCCTCATAAGTGCATATGTCAATGATAATGAATGCATATGGTATCACTAATCAAATTGCAAAGTATGATTAATAGACTAGGCATGAACAAATGATGTAATGAGATACATGCACATGAATAGCAATTCTACAATTTTATTTTAAGGACTAATGCAATAGCACAGGTTTACGCATCAATATGGTGACAATATTCTAGATTATAAGTTACCTAGTGTCGTGGCATGGCAATTACCAGGGTGTGTGTGTACACATGAATAGTGCTCGTGCTGCATATAAAAACCCTGGTAATGGGGCAGGTGTCCTATGGAACGAGTTCACATATGTAGGTAAAACATAGATCATGAATGTAGCAGATAACATGCAAGTATTATACCCCTAATTACTAACATCACTAAGAATCTTTTAAAATTACTAAAAATATCGGGCGACTTGCGCCAACCAAACGATAGTCCCCCGTAGATGTTACATCTACTCACCGGAAATCCCCAGCTAGCTATGTCCAATCACCGCTTTCCCTTTTCGTGCCGCGTCCGAAGTCTCCGCGACCGATCCTGGAATTCGCACAACACAAAACATAAGATGACATATCCTGAAATGATGCCAAGTCACATAACGAAAATATCAACGTTCACAAGCTAGGTACAACGTGCACAAAGTGCGCGGAACACACACGAAAATCGCAAAAACTAACTAGAATCGTCGTTTTGGGGCGTCCGGCAAAACTAAAACCCGATCACACAAAATTCCGCACTCACTCATCCTAAATGTCGTAGGATATGCTAAAAAATATAATCAAGATATCACAATAATTTATCAAATAATTTCTATAAAAACCTAGTAAGCACTAAAAATTCCAAATTGGTGCAAACATCGCGGATTTGCGATAAAGTGCACACAACATCGCGCAAACACCCAAGTTAACTATTAGAAATCCACTACAATTAATTTAACCCAATTACCATGCTACAAAACCCATTATCCAAACACAACCCTTTTCTTGATTTTTATAAAACAAGCATAACAACCAAATTAACACTAAAAAAACTAGATTAACACAATTGAAACCCACTTAAGCAAAGTGACCACTTAGATTAGGCTAACAAAGCAACTAGATAACAAATAGATTTAATTAACCACTTGATGGTGTTTTTTTAAAAAACCCTAGTTTAAATCAAACCATTCACCTTAAAAGACTAGATTAGAAATTAGCTATACTTTTAACACTAAAACAACTAAATTAAAGCAATTTAACCATAAGAATTTAAATGGGTAGAAATTATACCTTAAAAATCTAGAAATCTAGCAAGTAGAATTTGCCTCCAATGATGGCTTCATAGCACCATGATCCAAGCAAGAAAGGCTAAGGAGAATGGGATGAAGAATGGGGATTAATTTGTGAGGTTTAATTTGGATTTTTGGAGCAATTTTGATGAGTTTAGAAAGAAAATGAGAGTGGAAATTTTAGGGACAGCAGCAGGGGTTGTCTCAGCCAGAGGAGATGGGGAGGGGAGTGAGGGAATTTCTGTGGAAAAAGTCAAGGGTCAAAGCCCCCCATACCTCTTAAACCCATACCTCAATTAGTATATTATTTTCACTTCCTATAGTTTTAATTCAAATGAGTTTGAAGCAAAATTTTGAGGGGAGAAGTGGCATGTTGCAGGTGTGGGGCCGGCCAAGATGAAGGGGTGAGGGTGTGAGGGATTGCACAAACAAAATTCTATGCAAAAAGAACCCTCAAGTTACAAAAATTGCAAGTTTTAGTTTAAATAATTTAAAATTTTAATTTCCTTCGATTATAACTAATAAGAACTTGAAATAAAATACTAAAAATTTATATTACTAACTAGATTTTAGTTAACATGATTCTAAAGATTAAAATTATCCCATTTAAATTTGTACTTATCGCTAATTTAATGTATTTTTAACAGCTTAAAATAATCTTAAAAATAGTAAAATAAGGAAAAAAAATTTTAACGACCAGAAATTTATAAGTAACTCATTAGCTACTAAAAACTAGCAATTACCTTTCCAAATTAGGTATAATTAGGCCTATACTGCAAAATAACAATAATGACGATTTACGGAAAAATACCAAATTTCACCGATTTTCGGGAAAACACCAAAACGACTTTTCAAGACGTTACAACGTCGATGAGAGAACTCATCCTGACACACCACAGAGCCTTTCAGTGACAATATCCGTACAGTCCGGTCCATTCGTCTATGAGTATCGCATGTCGGGCCTTGGGGGTTGGTAAAAGTCAGACCCCCAAAAGCGGTACAAGTCGTGTCGGAGTGTAGCCCAGAACACCATGAGATACTACTGGAATACCTACCAGTAAATCTCCTGCCTTGGCCAAGAACTTCGTGTAATGGCTCTCCTAGACACAGCGCAACCTCACCCCCAATACCGGGAGAGACGAACCCCTGCCGATCCGCTCACTGCCTCCATGTGGCTTGGGACTGTACCCAACTAAAACTTGTTTGCATGACTCCTTTGAGCCGTGGTAGGGTAGTAATCAAAGTACAGTGGAAACTCACACGAGAAAAATGACAATCTCAGGTCGATGAACTAACCTGCACACATGTCACCAGGGAACTGCTATCTGACGTCAGGTATAATATTAACTAGCATGTTCCCGGCGAGTCCTGTCCGGTGTACTCAGAACCCAATGAGCACCTATATACATCTTAGGTGATCCAACTGACACCAATGGCTTATGAGACCGACCACCTCCCCTCGTCGGGGTCTCAACTGTATACACTAGTCTACTCTGGAGTATCGATGCCCTATCTCGAAAACTCCCATGACTAGGGACCACTTTAAGGATGTGCTTATAGACCCCGGCTCCCACGTATATGATCTCCATCATACTGCTGGCCGTCAAGAAAGAATCCTATGGGCTCTATCAATGTCTAATAGCGACCTGTAAGGTCACCTAAAGCAGTACACGATGATAAAGATAAACCAGATAGCATACTATCATCTTGAGTAAGACTGTCCTACCGGTATAGGTTCTCCCTCAATCATTGCAATCACGTTCCTGTGATCCAATAATTGACTCTGAGGGCACTATATCCAACAAGCAGATCTCCATGAAATTCGTTGTGGGTCTAACCAGGTCTAGTCAGGGTGTGACTCCATTTGGGTGATTGTTGTCCGGTTATGCTCAGTTTGCTCTATTGTTCTTTGTTAAGTTTATGCGTTTGCATGGAGTTCCTTCATGCATTGTATCCAATAGAGGCACCCAGTTCACTTGCCGTCTTTGGCAGAAGCTTCAGGAAGCCTTGGGTACTGGTTGAGCTTTAGCTCCGCTTTTCCATCCGTTGGCCGATGGTTAGACAGAGCGGACTATACAGACTCTGGAGGATATTCTTGTGCGTACGTACTAAGTGGTTGTTGGCTGTGGGATCGTCACTTGTCATTGATGGAGTTCTCCTACCATAATGGTTATCAGGAGACGTTTGAAATGGCAACTTTCTGGCCTTGTGTGGTAGGTTGTGTCGATCACCAGTCTGTTTTACTGACTCCGCGAGAGTAGGATTTTTGGACGCAGCTAGTCGAGAGGCTTCGGAGAAGATCCAGATGGTTCAGGTCATGATGAGAGTAGCCCGGTGCAGACAGAAGTCTTATGCCGACCGTGGTGGTCGCAGACTTGAGTTTGCAGTGGGAGGTCATGTGTTCCTACGGATTTTCCGATGAAGTGGCGTGTTGAGTTTTGGGAAGCTTAGTCCCAGATTATAGTTCCTTTTGAAATCCTTTAGCGAGTTAGTACCGTTGACTATAAGTTGGCACTTTGTTCATATCATAAAACTGCATTCTAATACCGCTTATTCATTATCTATTTATTGTATTTATCGGTACTATTAACCAGTGTCTGCTCAGTAATACAGATTATAGGTATCCATGACAAAATACTAGAAATACATTAAAAAGCACGGATATATCATTTGAGAGCCGACACTGCAACCAGAACCGCAAACCGACCGATACTTCATGAGTTTATTTTTGCAACAAGTTTGTGTACACACTATTTATCTAAATGGTCCAACACAAACAAGTGTGTACACAAGACTTTTATGCACATGTGGACATGAAGTAATGTGCATTCAATGCTAAAGATTGTGTGTTGATTTAAAGATTCAAAATTCCTTCTAAAACTGAGTGCAAATCAAATTCAAATAGACAAATCAGCATGGACTATGATGGAGGCAGCCATGAATCAAGGCACAAATAGACATGAAGTAATGTGCATTCAATGCTAAAGATTATGTATTGATTTAAAGATTCAAATTTCCCTCTAAGCACTGGGTGGAAACCAGGTCAAAACCGAGAAAATAAACTGGACCAAAGTGATACTGGGGACAACATATGACCACACACCAAGAACGAGCCTATAATCTCGGATTTGGGCCGAGATTATACCCATGGTGGCCGGCCCAAAATGTCCAAAATGCCCCCAGTTTTGTACAGTGCGTCCCTTGCTGCCATCACGTCTCATTTTTATTGTTTGTTTGATTTTCTTTGGAGCCTATAAATACAGAACAGAGGCCAAAGGGGAAGGGGACTTTTCTTTTCTCTAGTTTTGCTTTAGAATTCTTGTAATTTTTAAGTTTGCTTCTCTTTATAATTCTTGAGCTCTTGCCCCTTTGTCTTGAGCTTTCAACTTCTCATTTGAACTTGCAAGTTTAAGGCTTAGGTTCTTGACTTCAAGATCTCTTGTAGTTTGTTTACAATTCAATAAAAAGTTCTCATTTTTATTACCATGTCTTGTTCTATTTTACATATTTGAACTTGTGAAATTCTTGCTTTACTTTGATCTTGCAACCTCTTAAGTGAGCTTGCAACCTTAAAGTTTGGTATTTGGATTTCACATTGCACCGGGCTTAAAGAACACTTGGAGATATTCACACTTGGATTCATTGGTTCTCTCTTTATCTTTCTTTTCTCGTATTTTTTATTATGTTCCTTACTCTTTTCTCATTTCTTTATTTTTACTTTGTAAATATGTGTGAGTAATCTATTTACTTGTTAAGGGTGGAATATGGTTAGATTGTATTTGAAGATGTTCTTTGCTAAAACATTAAAAACCTTAAACTTTGCAATTGAAACTCCATGCAAATCACTCGCAATTCCGCTCCGCTAGGTATCCTATCCTACCATGATAGCGATGATTCCTAATCGTGACCGGATTGCTAGTGGTTTGCCGAAGGCTAAAATGAAGAGATAACAACGGAAGGACAAGGGACAAGGAAGACGGATTTAGCGAAATGCCGCAAATACCGTATTTCAAGTTCCCTAATCCGCGTTGTTACCTATTGCTTTAGTGTCAATACCAAAGTTGGGGTTATAAGGAATCGACAAACATCACTTTCATACAATCTAACCTATTACTACCCTTAACATTCTCTTTTTTATACATATCCTTGTTAATACATTTAGTTTAACCAACAAATCAAAACACGGTATTAACTCGTTAAAACAAGCCTAAAAACTTACCATCTCCCTGCGGACGACCCGTACTCATCGCGGCTCGCTACACGCGACACCGTTTTGATTGCGGTAATTTCAAAACTCTTTTTAAATACGACACGGTGAAAACATAACAATCAAATGGCGCGTTGCCGGGGAGACGGTAACGCTTTTATACTTGTAGTCTCGGGTTAATTTGTGCATATTTTGTATAAAACTAATTTTCTAACGCATTCAAACGGATAAAACCATTCTTTTTAAAACCAACACAAACACAATAAACATTCTTTTTTCTTCTCTGGATTTGAATTCTGCTAACACTCTGAGGTTTAAAGAAATAAATCAAGTTATAAAAGTGGAATGACATTACTTCACTGAGGAAACACACAAAATTTTAGACCATTTCCTCACAAATAAACCGGCGACAGTACCCTCATTCCGAGCTCGCCGGCCTAGGTGTGGCCTTTTCACTTTTGGTTTTTTGTGTTGCCTCCAGTGTTCCAATAGAATCCCATTTTTATTGTTTGATTTTCTTAATTAATTGTGTGCAGAATTTTGGCTATCCATATCGCTTTTTGGCTCAAACATCTGTATTTTTCCGACATTTGCAGATTTGACGGATTGTGAGCAGCAATCGTGCGGAACAAGGGGCATTTTCAAGTACAAGGGGAGTGAACACTTAGTGCCAAAGATCCGGGTAGTTGGACCCGCGCAAGCAAACCATTCGACTACTCGGAGGCAATATCGACACGAGTTTCTTAAACTCGATACTTTTTTGTACGTATTTTTCTAAACATCCCTTCTCAAACCCGACGCTCCAATATTCTTGTCTTTGCAGGATTCTTAACAAAATCGCCGCAAAAAGCCAAAGAAAAGACAAACCGTATTTGTTGCAGCACCACATTTAAAGTAAAATAAACGAATTGAATAATTGTTTGAAAACAAAACTTTGTTGAATTTGCGCATTGCATCATTTAATACGGACTTAAGGGGCTCTAACACCAATCCAGATTGGGTGGGGATTTCATCACCCTTCCTAAGACCCCGGAAATCACTAATTGCATAAGTGTCACCTCAAGCTTAATAAAAAATATCTAGACTCAGCCAACTAAGGACTTGTCGCACACAATAGGACAAAGGAAAATTGTGGGCATTCAGTCATTTATCTAAACATGACTTTTGTGGTGCCTAGGATAGACATGTGAGGAGGTAATTTTAAAAGGCCCGTCTCACGGTGATTCATGAGTGGAACCCTCCTTACCTCATTTGTGCTTACCTGGCCACAATTGGCTATGAAGAGGCGATTTGACGGTTATCTCACAATTTGTCGCTTTGGAACAGTTAGGAAAAGGTCTAGTAGACTCAGAGGACGCTAGTCTAGGTATTGATTGTGCATTTGTGACTATGCATTTGTGATTGTGTTTGTTGAATTGTCGTTTCATTTTCCCATTCTTTTGAAACAAACACAAATTCGCCATTTTTACCACCATCACCCAATTTTTCTCCACTTTCGTTTTCTTACCCTCACATTCTACGCTTTGACTACACTAAACTCGTTTAGTGTATGTCCGCTTGGACTAGGGGCCCTAGTGCCCGTTTAGTTCGCGTTTTGTTAGTCCTTACGGACTACGCGATCGACACCGCAGTCGAAACTCCTTCTACGCCTCTTTCACTCTTACCTTTGCCGGCCAACTCCGACGTTGACCGAGATTCTGTTCATACATCTTCACCATCACCATCACCAAATTATTCTTCTGAGATTTCAGGATTTCCTCCTAACATCCCTTCACCTGCCCCGGGACTGATTTCACCTCCTCTGGGTGCGAATAATCCACAACCACCTCCTGTTGAAGCGCCACAGCGAATCGCGCTCCAGAATCGTTTCAATCATACCCGCTTTGCACTTCCAACATGTCTTTCACTTCCTCCGGCCAATGGGGATAATTTCGAAATTAAGCCCCACTTCATCAACATGTTGCCCAAATTTCACGGGCTGGAATCCGAAGATGCCTACATCTTCATCAACAAATTCCAGAACGTCTGTGCAATGATAAAGACAACCCAACTGTCCAACGATGATATACGGCTACGATTCATTCCTTTCACTCTGTGTGACCTTGCTGAGAAGTAGCTGTACAGCACCGCATCGCATTCCATAACCAGTTGGGATGAGTTTGTAAAATCGTTTCTTATAAAGTTATACCCAAATCATAAGACCGCGAGAATCCAAAATGAAATCAACCAATTTTCCCAGCTTCCTATCGAACCTTTTTGGAAGTGCTTTGACCGATACAAAGACTTTCTTGTTTAGTGCCCTCATCACAGTATTGAGAGATGGCAACTTTGCCAGACCTTATACGAGGGCCTGAATCCAGCAACTAAGCAGTTGTTGGAGACCATTTGTCAAGGCCACTTCCTATCCAAATCTGACGAGGAAGCTTGGCAATTCTTCGATGATCTTGCGGAACAAACGCTTCAATGGGAGAGCACCAGACTGAGCACTTCTTCTTCCTCTTCTACTTCTTACGGTCAGTCTAGGGAAGGCATTCATCAACTCGATATCTCAATTGCAATGAAGGCAGAGATGGCTGCAATCACGCGAAAATTGGAAGCAATTGAGAGCAAATTCTCATCTCCTTCTCCTGCCCTTGCTCTTCCCCCTCGTACCATCTGCGCTTGTTGTTCTGATCCATCTCATTTGACCGAAGAGTGTCCTTACAACCCACCTTCTCAAGGACAGGATCAGGTCAATGCTGCATTTCAGTAGAGACCAAGAAATGATCCGTACTCTTCCACTTACAATCCTGGTTGGAGGAACCATCCCAATTTCGCTTGGAACCAGAATCAAAATCAGTTCCAAGGGCAGAACAACTTTCAAAGGGGGCCTCCTCAACAACAAGCTCAGCAACAAACTCAACAACAATATCAGCAGCCCTTCCAACCCCAACCTTTTCAAAATCCGACGAACAATTTTGCACCCAACAATTCTTTTCCTCAAAACAACTTTGTTCCATCAAACAACGATATGGTTTCCTCGCTAGAACGGAGTCTGGAGTTGTTTGTAAAACAATCGACTCAATCTACCGCCAACATCCAGTCTTCCATTCAGTCTCTGGTGCAACACACCGCTGCTCACGGGCAAAGCATAAAGACCATCGAAGCCCAGATTGCACAGCTGAATGCGGCGTTAAGCGAGCGAGAGAAAGGGAAGCTTCCATCTCAACCACTCCCAAATCCTGGTCACCCACATAATGTACATGTTGCTCTAGAACAACAGAACCATAATGTGATTGCCGTGACTACGTTAAGATCTGGAAGGATGCTGCACAACAACATTGGCACGCGGATAGACAACGACACCCTGGCTTCTTCTTCTTCTTCTTCTTCTTTGTCTTCTGAGCCTATTCTCCATTCTTCAAAAGGTTTTTTCTTCTTCCGCTACTCCGAACGGACCCACATCTCACTCCATGAAAACACCAGCTCTAGGATCCATTCCAACTCCACAATCTCCTCCACAAGCATTGGACTCAACTAATTTCAAAAATGTTCAATTTCCAAACCGGTTGAGGTCCAATAAACAAAATCCACAAATGGAGAAGATTTTGGAGTTGTTTAAACAGGTTAACATCAACATTCCACTCTTAGACGCAGTCCAACAAGTTCCTTCCTACGCAAAAATCTTAAAGGACTTGTGCACTAAGAAGAGGAAATCTCAGGTACCCAAGAAAGTTTTCTTAGCTAGTGCCGTGAGTGATGCTCTTACCCAATTTTTACCTCAAAAATGAAAGGACCCTGGCTGTCCTACGATTTCAATAACCATTGGGAATAAGAACATCAACCGCACACTTTTGGATCTTGGTGCCAGTGTTAACCTGCTTCCGTATTCAGTATATGAGCAACTAGGAGTAGGAGAGCTGAAACCCACACACTGTACTCTCCAAATGGCCGACCGATCTATCACCCATCCTAGGAGTGAGCTAGAGGATATGTTAATCAAGGTTGGGTACTTCATATTCCCCGTTGACTTCATTATTTTAGACACACAGCCTGTAGCTAACCCCCGGAATCAAATTCCGGTGATACTCGGTCGCCCATTCCTTGCAACCTCAAATGTTGTGATCAATTGTTGAAATGGTTCGATGAACCTATCGTTTAGAAACATGACAATCGAACTCAACATTTTTAGGCTAGAGAATCAGCCCTCTGAACCTAATGCTCATATACTGGACATTTGTTCGATCCAGGAGATCACCCCTGAAGACTGTGAATTGGAGGAGTTTTTGTTCGATCACAGCAATCTTGACGCCACTAGTGCGTTCCTTTTTGAACCTGCTGCTGCTTCTACTCCCGACAGTGATTACGAGTGTTTCACTTTCTCGAACGATCTTGGCTTGTCGCCACCCGAGCTTGAGTCTTTTGAATTTCCGGATGCGTTAGCTGAACCATCCGATTCGGTCGCTTACACTCATTTTGAGCCTCTACTGGAATCCTTTGAGCTCGAGACCTTTTCGCCAATCTTGCCTTCAATCGTTTCACCTCCAGTGCTCGAACTCAAGCCGTTTCCGTCTCACCTCAAGTATGATTACTTAGGTGAGAACGAGACCCTCCCTGTCATCATCTCGGCTTCTCTAACTCCAGAGCAGGAGAAAGCCCTTCTTACGGTCTTGCAGAGCAATCGGCAAGCTTTTGGCTGGTCAATGGCGGACATCAAGGGGATTAGTCCTCTGATCGTTAAACATCACATTCATATGATGGATGATGCCAAACCAGCCAGGGATCCACAAAGGCGACTCAATCCAGTCATGAAGGAGGCTGTGAAAAAAGAGATCGTCAAATGTCTAGATAGTGGTATCATTTACCCTATCTCTGATAGCCAGTGGGTCATCCCCATTCACGTTGTCCCTAAGAAGTCGGGCATAACGGTCATCACCAACGAGGCGAACGAGTTAATCCGTACTCGCACCCAAACCGGGTGGCGAGTATGCATTGATTATAGAAAACTGAACGCCGCAACGCGGAAGGACCACTTTCCACTACCATTCATTGACCAAATGCTAGAACGATTGGCTGGACACGAGTACTTCTACTTTCTGGATGGCTACTCGGGCTATAACCAGATTCCCATCGCCGAAAGGGACCAGGACAAAACCACGTTCACCTGTCCTTTCAGCACGTTTGCATATCGCCGCATGCTCTTTGGGTTATGCAATGCGCCCGCTACCTTCCAGCGGGGTATGATGGGAATCTTCTCAAACATGGTGGGGAAATTCTTGGAGATCTTCATGGACGATTTCTCTATTTTCGGCGATTCCTTTGACGAGTGTTTGCAGCATCTCGACGCTGTTCTTACCCGGTGTAAGGATAAAAACCTCATTTTGAACTGGGAGAAGTGCCACTTCATGGTACGCGAAGCTATTGTCCTAGGACATATCATTTCGGAAAATGGCATTGAGGTAGACAAAGCGAAGATTGAAGTCATTTTCAATCTCCCTCCTCCCAAATGCGTCAGAGACATCCGAGTCTTCCTTGGCTATGCCGGTTTCTATAGACGGTTCATCAAGGACTTTAGCAAGATTGCTAGGCCTTTGACTCTTCTGCTGGCCAAGGACACCACATTCGACTTCAACTCGAGCTGTGTGACTGCGTTTGAATCACTAAAAAGCTCACTCACTTCTGCTCCCGTACTTTCTTCTCCTGACTGGACGTATCCCTTTGAGATTATGTGCGATACATCCGACTTTACTATCGGTGCGGTCCTTGTACAGCACATCGATAAGATGCAGCATGTAATCTACTATGCTAGCCGGACCCTGAATGATGCCCAACTGAATTACACAACAACTGAGAAGGAATACTTGGCTGTTGTGTTTGCATTAGAAAAATTCAGGCCTTACTTGATCGGCTCTCCAGTCATCATCTACACAGACCATTCAGCTCTACGCCATCTTTTTGCGAAGAAGGACGCAAAATCTCGGCTGATAGGTTGGATCCTCTTACTTCAAGAGTTTGACCTTGTCATCAAGGACAAAAGAGGATGCGAAAACGTAGTGGCCGACCATCTTTCAAGACTTCTTTCTTTGCCGACGCTTCAACTTCCAATAAACGACGTTTTTCCGGATGAACAGCTCTTGACAGTATCGTGCGAACCCTGGTTCGCAGATATTATGAACTATTTGGCAAAAGGATTACTACCGAACGAATGATCAAGTCAGGACAGACTTCGATTCTTATCCCAAGTAAAACACTTTTACTGGGACGAACCCTATCTGTTCAAGTACTATCCCGACCAGATTATGTTAGTGTATATGCCCTAGAGGCCATTACTGTATCATACTAGTTTGTATATTACTTGATGGAAGCTTGGGATATTCACAGTTGTATATACAATCTTGCTCGAAATGGTAGTATGCTACTTGGTTTGTCTCTACTTCAATATGTGCAAGTGTTTCTTTTAGCATATCGCCGATATACATATTAGTAGAGCCCTTAGGATCTTTGCTTGATTACCAGCGTTGTGATGGCGCTCAAACTCGTGGGAGCTGGGTAATCCATAAGCACATCCTTATACAGGTCCCTAGTCGTTGGACTATCGAGACAGGGCATCGATACTCCGGAGTAGACTAACGTATGCTCTTCTCATCGCAGTGTGGGAGACGGTCTGTCCCACAGCCGTCACTACGTCGTACTTGAGATAGTATACGAGTGCTCGTTAGGTTACGAGTACACTGAACAGGACTCGTCGGGAACTGTTGGTTGGTATTATACCTATCGTCAGTTATCAGTTCCCAAGTGACATGAATACAGCTTAGTCCGCTGACTTGACACTATCACTTCGCCTCGAGTGTGTTCCCACTGCACTTTGATTACTACCCTACCACGGCTCAAAGGAGTCGTGCAAATAGGTAGTTTTTGGGTGCAGTCCCGAAGCACTTGGAGGCAGTGACGGTTAGACAGGATTCGTCTCTCCCGGTATTGGGGGTTGACATCGCGCTGTGTCCAGGAGAGCCATTACACGAGTAGTCCCTGGCCAGGGCAAGCGAGATATACTGGTAGGTTTCCAGTGTTATCTGAGGGTGTTCTGGGCTACACTCCGACACGACTTGTACCGCTATCAGGGGACTGACGTTCACCGCCCCCCTAGGCCCGCCATGCGATGTATCAGACGAACAGACCGGACTGTACGGAGACTGTCACATACAGGCTCAGTAGGAGTTCAGATGGGGTTCACCTCGTCAGTCTTCTTATCGGCATCTACCTGGGGACCGTTACGTACAGCTAGTGCCGCTTGCGGTCTGTGGTTAAACCCACTGCCAGCGTAGTGTCGAGTCTTTAGAGTCCCACACAGAGAGCTATTCGCCTTTAGGCAAAATGAGTAGAGGTCGCATGGTTTTGCGACAGGGTTCGTTCACATCCGCGCACTTGTGCACGTTTGCTGTCCGGACAGCTTATACTAGCGGGCTTTGGTTTAAGCCGGATCCTAGTATATGATTTGGGATTGGGTTTTTCTCATTGTATTCGTGTTCCTCGGATCACGAATACGGGTGCGTATGCACAGTTGCTTGAGACAGAGGGAGAAGACTTTGATTAGGGTTAATGACTATTGTCATTTTATTAACCCTAATGCTTATGTGTGTGAATTATGGTTTATTGATATTAGTTTAATAATTATGCATGGTTATGGTTGTTGACCATTTGACCTATCTTGACTTGTTGACCTTGTTGACACTTTGACCATCATCATTTCATTTGGAAGATGCTCTTTGATCCTTGCAATTTGCATTAAAAATGAAATGATAATGGTCATGTCTTGATTAAGCCATGACAATTATCTCACTAATTATCTAATTAAAATAATTCACACATATATGTGAGAATGGTTATTATTCTCTCATTCTATCATTCCTTTTCTCTCTCTTGTTCTTCCTCTCCCTCAAGCTCTCCCCTCTCATGTGTTGAGAAACACTCGAGCTTAAGAAAAACCTCATCTTGATAATCTCTACTCTCATCTAGGGTTCAAGGATTAGCACTTCTTGCACCCTAGTTACTTCTAGCTTGGAGTTGAAGCCAAAAGTTGAGGCTTTCGGGTGGATCCTTCTTCGACGTGAGAAGACGACAAAGGTGACATCTTTCTACTACTCCAAGGAGCAAGGAGAGAAGGACATAAAGCCCTAGGTATAACCATTTCTACCCTTAGCTAGTTTCTAGTTAGCTTTAGCTTGTTTTTGTTTAGCAAAGATCCTTCTTTGTCTAGTCCATGTTGCCTAAGTTGATAAAAATTTGATTTTTATTCCGTTTTCTGCCTCCCCGTAAGCACCGGGGTGGGCAACGTGGACTTACAGTGGTATCAGAGCCTAACTAAACATAAACTAGCTAGGTAGTAAAGTGTATGGAAGTTCGAATCGGAAAAATCGAAAAATCGAGTTTTCAAAACCCTAAGTTTCTGTTAAATTTTTTTCTGTTCAAAACAAAATAAATCATACTCCAAAAATCATCTCAGGGTTTTGTGAAGAAAGCCACCAAAAACGATCCAGAGATTCGACCAAAGAGCCGCGCAACCGCGGCTGTCTTGGCTCGGCTCTGGGTCGAGTTTGATGCAGTGTTTTACTGGCTTGGTTTTAGGATTTTTAAGATGGTTTATATGTGCCCAGATTTTCCAGAATAGAAATTTGTTTTTGGGGGCCTATAAATCCGTATTTTTTATCGAACTTCAATACACTTTGACTATAAGGGTTATATCTGTGATGTTTATATGTATTGAACGTCGGCTAATCGCTATATGTCGATTAGTCGGGGTTATACATATCTGTGATCTGTGTTTGATGTTGGTATGTGCATATGAATGTGTTGGATTGTCGCGGGTGAATAGCCGGGGTGGATGTGAGATGAGTGTTTCTTTTTCTTTCATTCATTGCAATATGTAAATTGATGTAATATTATTATTTGTATGACCGCACAACCGGGTCGGGGTTGTAGCCGTCATTGTATAATTCTTTTTACTGTTTTTGCTCCTAGGATAGACCCATGGAGGGGGTGCACAAACTACCGGGTATCTCGAAGTGCCGAGTGGCCTACTCACGGTGTTGAGGGAGGTTGCTTCGCTTCGGGTACTTGGCGGGTAGTTTGCCGCACCCGTAGGGGTCTTGGGTGGGGTTTTGGCTATTCACCGCGACCGTGTAATCCGCTTTTCGTTGCAGGCTCGAACGGATTGCAGATTCCTAGTATATCCAATGTATTCATCTGTGATCTGTAATGTCTATCATTGCTATATACTTATATATGATAACTATTTAGGCGTTGCATATGTTTTACAGCCGCGCTAGCCCAGCCCCCGCTCTGTCGTTAGTTAAGTAACCTAACGGGTGATGACGGGGCCCCGTGGCGAATGCGAATGGCATAAGCGTACGTCATATTTTGGTTGTTTTCTGCAATGGTAGGATTAAATGATGGGACGCATTAAAAGAACTAATGCAAGAAAATAAACCAAGTAAAAGTCGATTGGAACACTTTGAAAACCACTCGGTTCTTTTCAAAACTAAACTTTTAAACACGGAGCTTGAACCACTCCTTTTAAAAGCTATCTCGTTCCATCGATTATATCAAGTTCACTACGTTCACGGTTTCGCCAAAACCATTCGTAGCCCTCCGTCATTCCACATGAATGGTCAAAAAGTATTCAAGCTATGTATTTTGGCCAAAGTCAAGTCATAGTGATTGGTAGCTATTGGGTATTCATGTGCAGCATAGATAGATGCGTTGGTTTGGGACAGTCGTGCTGCCATTTTGGCCAAAGTCAAGGGTAGGTACTGGTGGGTTCAAATTAACCAGGAGAATGACGGGTAGAACATGACATGTGACTTATGATATTTTGGCCAAAGTCAAGGTCATAAGAGCATGGGGCAAAAATCCACATCGGGAGTTTCATAAGTACTGAAACTTGCTAGCGCTGCATACCATTTGGAGTGTGATGATTCTGGTAGGATTCCTTTGGTTTTATCACGCGATGATATTTGGATCCCGATCCTACTGTGAGTATATGCTACTCCTCCGGAAAACTCTCACTTAACGATCAATGCTATAAACTTAGTAGGTGTCTAGAAAGGTGTTAGCGGGGCTACGCCCCCAGGGAAAAGAGGTTCTTAAATTAAGGAACTTCGCGAAAGTGTTGGAAAACCTCCCTCGAAGTACCGACACTGGCCTGGCTGAACGGTTAAGCAAGTATTGTATGGTGAGATTGATCCTGACTAATCCTTTCTTTACGGTTTGAGAAGGGATTCGAGAGACAGTGGGAGCCATCCAGTTTAGACAAATTAAAAACCACTCTAAACTTGCAAGAGCATCATGCTGAAGTGTTTCTTTTCTCTCTCCTAATTGCAGCGACCATTCAACATGACCGGACTTAAGTTATTACTAGATAAAAACATATTGACAGGGCCAAACTACAAAGATTGGCACAGGAATGTCAAGATGGCAATCACTTACGACAAGTTGGGGTATGTCCTTACCACCAAAGCTCCCCCTGTCCCAGGTCCCACCTCCAGCGTCGCGGATAAGGAAATCCGTAAGACATGTGAGATAGATTGCGCGAAGGCCAAATGCCTCGTACTTGCATCGATGGACAACGAACATCAGAGGAGGCACGAGAATATGGACCTAGAGTCCATATTTCTCCATACAAAAGAACTGTATGGAGAGCAGTCTCGTATCGCCAGATACGAAGTGTCGAAGAAGTTGTTTTCGGCAAGGTTGGCCTTCGGATCATCGGTAGCGGAACACGTGCTTAATATGATTGGCTACATAGAGGAGCTCGCGGACCTTGGGACCACGTTGGAGAATGAACTCTATACTGATTTGATTCTCCAGTCCCTTCCTTCCACTTACGCCCAGTTTATCCTTAACTTCAACATGCAAGGAAAGGAGGTTGAACTTTCCGAACTTCTGAACATGTTGAGGAGTGCTGAGGGCACCCTACAGAAAGGTAGGGAGACATCCACTTTGTTTGTAGGAGGATCTTCCTCTTCTAGATCCAGGGCGAAAGCCAAGGGTAAGAAGAAGAAAGCCCCCGCCAAACCAAGAGGCGGTGTCAGTAAAGTGGATACGAAGGGAAAAGGAAAAGCAACAAAGGTAGCGGGAAAGCTGGTGGGGAAGGAAGAATGCTTCTATTGTCACAAAAGTGGTCACTGGAAACAGGATTGCAAGGCTTGGAAGGACAGAACACAGGATTTGAAGCGAGTTGCGGCTTCAGCTTCAGGTGTGTATGTTATTGAAAACTGTCTATCAATAAACTCTACATCCTGGGTATTGGATACCGGATCAGGATCTCATATCTGTAATTCTTTGCAGGCGTTGAGAAAGCGTAGAGTTTTGAAGGCAGGTGACATGACCCTCAGAGTTGCAAACGGTGCTAGCATGGATGCTGAGGCCGTGGGGGACTATTAACCCTAATGCTTATGTGTGTGAATTATGGTTTATTGATATTAGTTTAATAATTGTGCATGGTTATGGTTGTTGACCATTTGACATATCTTGACTTATTGACCTTGTTGACACTTTGACCATCATCATTTCATTTGGAAGATGCTCTTTGATCCTTGCAATTTGCATTAAAAATGAAATGATAATGGTCATGTCTTGATTAAGCCATGACAATTATCTCACTAATTATCTAATTAAAATAATTCACACATATATGTGAGAATGGTTATTATTCTCTCATTCTCTCATTCTTTTTCTCTCTCTTGTTCTTCCTCTCCCTCAAGCTCTCCCCTCTCATGTGTTGAGAAACACTTGAGCTTGAGAAAAAGATCTTCTTGATAATCTCTACTCTTATCTAGGGTTCAAGGATTAGCACTTCTTGCACCCTAGTTACTTCTATCTTGCAGTTGAATCCAAAGGTTGAGGCTTTCGGGTGGATCCTTCTTCGACGTGAGAAGACGACAAAGGTGACATCTTTCTACTACTCCAAGGAGCAAGGAGAGAAGGACATAAAGCCCTAGGTATAACCATTTCTACCCTTAGCTTGTTTCTAGTTAGCTTTAGCTTGTTTTTTTTAGCAAAGATCCTTCTTTGTCTAGTCCATGTTGCCTAAGTTGATAAAAATTTGATTTTTATTCCGTTTTCCGCCTCCCCGTAAGCACCGGGGTGGGCAACGTGGACTTACAGATTATTCGTCGGTGTGTTCCTGATAATGAGTTCAAGAGTGTGCTGTCGTTTTGCCACGATCAAGCATGTGGCGGGCATTTTGGCCCAAGAAAGACAGCCGAGAAGATCTTGCAGTGTGGCTTCTACTGGCCACAACTCTTCAATGACACTCATGATTACTGCAAGACTTGCTCCCGGTGCCAACACTTGGACCGGATATCCAGGAGAAACGAGATGCCGCTCCAACCAATCTTGGTTGTCGAGATTTTCAATGTTTGGGGAATTGATTTCATGGGGCCATTTCCCAGCTCTTTTGAGAACCTGTAGATTCTTCTCACTGTTGATTATGTCTCTAAGTGGGTCGAGGCTATACGCAGCCGGACTAACGACAACAAAGTTTTCATTAGATTCCTTAAGGAAAACATCTTTTCTCGGTTTGGGCACCCCCGCGCGATCATTAGCGACAATGTAACGCATTTCTGTAATAGGACTTTCGAGGACTTGATGCGGAAATATTCCATTAATCATAAGCTATCCATGCCCTACCACCCCCAAACATGTGGGCAAGCCGAAGTTTCAAATCGGCAAATCAAGCAGATATTAGAGAAGACGGTTTCCAAGAATCGTAAGGATTGGTCTTTGAAACTCACTGATGCCCTTTGGGCTTTTCGAACTCCTTATAAGACTGATCTTGGCATGTCTCCTTATCGGCTTGTTTACGGAAAGGCTTGCCACCTCCCAGTAGAAATCGAGCATCGCGCATTTTGGACGATCAAAGAGCTGAATTTGACCCTTGAAGATGCGGGCAGCTATCGGAAGCTGCAGCTGAACGAATTGAACGTGCTTCGAGATGAGGCCTACGACAACGCGGTTATTGTAAATAACCGAACGAAGGTATTTCATGATAAACACCTTACGCGCAAAACTTTCACACCTGGACAGCAGGTGCTTTTTTACGACACCCGACTACATTTTCATCCCGGTAAGCTCAGATCTCGCTGGAAAGGACCCTTTTTTGTGCAGACTTTATATCCGCACGGCGCGGTGGATTTGGAAAATCCAAAGGATGATTCATTTTTCAAAGTAAACGGACAAAGGCTGAAACCGTACCTTAGCGCTGAACCATCAGAGGAGCTCCTGCTCTTGCAGGAGCCAGTTTACCCTGCATAATCTTCCTCTGTTTACCACCAAACTTCGGTTATCCA